>JAKELP010000023.1:1852500-4352500 GCA_029929735.1 Mimosa pudica | reverse complement strand
TCATAAAAGGGTGTTACAAGTTTCCTATATTCTGAGTCTACATTTTATATATTTTATATTATAAAATACACATTTAATTTTGTTAAAAGTTCATTCATCATTTTGTGTTTTTATATCAAAAGTGACCATAAACATTCAAACTAATTAAATTAGGCTTAAAAGTTATAGTTTCCATTAAATATGTTCAAAAATGTACATGCGCTTGACAATCTCGTGTGTGTGTGTGTAATATATAATAACCGTTTATACATATTTATGGAATTGATTATGGACACACAACAAATACATCAAATATAGGAAAAAGAGAGAATTATGGTGCGGAGAAAAATGAATTTCGATGTCAAAATATCTTAACATGTTCACGTACATACTGAACTCCTTATGCCTATTTATAGTGTTCTACATACCTTTTCCTCCAACATAACATTTTCCTCGTATAGACAAAATGTATGGGTTCCCATTCATTTCTAATCTAAGCACTAGATGAAAAATTGGTTCCTCATCACCAAAACGTGATCAGAACCATTGGTGGAAAATCAATCCAGATCATTGAATCAACTAAAGGCAGCAAATTACAAATCAACCCAACCCTCTCTCCCCCGCGACGGTGCTCCCGCAAATTGCATAGAACAATAGCAACTACTCCCTCTGTTTCTAAATATAAAATCACTTTGGCTAATTTGGAGAGATTAAGGAAAGCTTTCCAATGAATTAGGATCACATGATCTTCCCAAAATGCCTCTCACTTAGATTTAAAAGATTGAGGGAGTAGTTTACTTGTAAAATGAGTGTAGGGTTAATTTGGACAAAATTTGAGAAAAAATAGAAAGTGATCTTATATTTAGGAACTTATCCACATTCTTTAAGTGATCTTATATTTAGGAACGGAGGGAGTACAAAATTATGGTTCCTTTCTTTATATAATCAAAAAAGTAACAACAATAAACAATGCATTAATTATTAGACAATTTTATGTATAGATATGAATGAAGAAGTACTTGCAAGTAAGGTTATCAAACTCGTAAATTCAAGTAAACTCGTGGAGATAAGGTAAACTCGAATCGTAGATTCGAATCGTAAACTTGTAAGAGTTTACGTTTATAAAAAAACATGTGTTTCTTTTATATAATTGAATAAGAATACAAAAAATAATAATAAATTGACTTGAATTTATTTTAAATATAGATAGTAAATTTAAATATATCAATATTCATACTATATCAACCTCGATAGATAAATTTCTATGAAATCCATATTTAAATTCATTAATTTTTATCAATTAAATATAATTAAAATGAGTTTAGTAGCTAGTTAACGCAATTTTCTATAAGGTAAAAACGTAAAAACGGTGAATTATTCACAATGTAAACACGTAAGTTTCTACCGAATTTTTAAAGACTGAAAATTTCGGTGACTCGTGACACGTTTTGGTTAGGTAGTTTCGTAAAAACGGTAAAATCGGAGAGTCAACTCGCGAGTTTGACAACAATGCTTGCAAGAGAGATAAGAGTGAGAATCAATTAGGTGATGAATTGACATAATGGGAGAGACAGAAGAAATAATCCGTAGTAATTTTGAAATACAGTATAATAGATATCTGCCCGAACTTTTAATATTGGGCTTGGGCCTATTCATCAGGGTGGATCGGACCAATTTTAACTTCAACAATAATATTTGTTTGGTCGAGATTTCAACAATAATATCATTATCAATGTAATGAGGATCATCACTTCCAGCCACTCGTTCATGGATGTTAATATTAACGCACCTCTTTTCACTACAGCTGAGGAAGAATCCTCCTTTTATAAGGTTACGTACGCAGGTATTAGAGGGCTATAATTCTCTTTCAGGTCAGAGTGTCAATACCTCTAAATCTATAAAGGTGTTTTTTGTTACATGTCAAATAAAAAAGAACCTCGCTAAGCTTATTGGCATTGACTTTGCTACTAAATTTCACAAATATCTGGGATTATATGTGGCTAATTGGCGACGATTTTGAATATAGGTTTGAGCCCATATCTATATTTTAAAATCAGGGTAAACAAACACCCTAAACTTTTCCACAATACTTTTTTACTGTTACAGCATGGGTTTCAGTTAAACCCTAACTTTTTTCATATAGTTTGTTTATCTGAAAACCTTAATTAAGGTACAAAGCATAGATTTTTGCCCAAATTTATTTTTTCTAAAATCTCATAAGCTATTTTCTAGAATTTAATCTATAAAAGCACTTTTCATCTTTTTTATCTTAAAATCTAATTTCCATAAGCTAAATCAAATATGACTTTTATATGTTTGATGAATGGAGGAACAAGAAGGTGGTCTTTGTTGATAGTGTTTCTGGATTGGACACTGAATTCGCATCTTGGAAAATATCATTATTACTGTCTCAACAAGGCAGACTTCTGATATGATCATGGCAAACGTTTTTTTATATGATCATGGCAAACTTCTTCATGGAATGATTTGAAAAATCGCATGCACATGCTTAACTACTGGGATCAAATAAATCTGTTTATCCAAGGAGTTAGGTGGATTATGAATAATGGATGTGTATCATATTACCAAAGTATTGATTGATAAAGGAGAATGGCGTTTTTCAAGCACATGCACATTCTCTATTTGCAAAAAGTGTGAAGACCCAAGTATTTCTTTAGATAGGTAGTATAGTGGATATATATGCAACCTTATGATATCATGGGGTATGTATCCCCACCTATAAAAAGATTTTGAAAAACTCTCCATAAATGAATAAGAGATTTTCTCCCAAAATCTGCCGACGGTGGAGAGAAAATGGGGCGTGGCACACTGCTCCCACCTTATTTTCTCTCCAACTTTTCTTTCCTCTCATTTCTCTTCTCTCATCCACCCAAGGTGAAACACACTTATATGTTATCTCTCCATTTTCTTTTCTAGTTTATCTTCAACCCTTATTTTCTCTCCATCCAAGAAAACCCTAAATAATTTAAAATGCACTGTGAGTTGATACAATAGCATATATATAAAGGAAATTAAGTGCTCATATAAAAATGCATTTTCCTCCTTATTCTTTTTTTTAATATAGTCAAAGTACATTAAAAACTGTGAAATATTTTTAAGAAAATTATACTATTAAAGTGTTTTTGGTGTAATTTTATTTTTACCTATAACTTAATAAAATATGATTATCTTACTCCAGTTCCACATTCTATTCTAGAAATATATAAAAAAAATCACCATAGTTCTAAATGCACTTTAACTTAAAAAATCCATCATATTTGTTTCAAAATTGATATTGTCTGTCTCATTCATTCGCCTAATAAAGTAGGTGGCATATCACGTTAGTGCAAATAGTCAGTCCATTTATTGTTTTCTTTTTAAGTTAGTAAAGAACAAATTTTTGGGAGAGTTACACAGCCAAAATCGTTACATATATGAATCGGGGAATTTAAAATATCATAGGTCCACTCAATCGAGATAATCCTCCCAAATATTGAATTCAACAATGTTGACAAAAATGGTGTAAAATAATTACATTTAAATTGTTAAAGAAGTGCAGAAGTATTGATAGCAGATATAGAAGGATATGCACGTAATTAAAATTTTATTTGAATAAAGAAAAATAATCAATTCAATGATGATATTTATCATGGAATAGTATATATTTAGATATTAGTACACGATGAAAGAATGAAAGCTTGGCCTTTTGAATTTAATTGCCACTGCTTTTTTTGGCCAACATAATTGCCACTGGTTGCTATCATTTAATTATATAGTGGATATTTTGCTTGACACATTTCAGTTGCATCAACAATGAGCTGTTCCCACCCTGCAGAAATACGGTTAACGATCTGGATTCATATGATATTTATTATTTGTCCATCACCTAGACATTTGATAATCACGTTAAATCAAGTTTCGTGTGAAGCAAGAGACTGGTATTCTAATTATGATTGATGTACTATAAATCTATAATCACATCACCTGTGCGCCACTGTGTGTAGTAGACACGGGAATTCAGGTCGGTCCTTCAGGCTGAGCTTTAATCTTCGGGCTAAAATAGGAAGCGGGTTTAAACAGACTATCCGGCTATCCCTTCGGCCTGTGAGATTAGATGGAACCAAAGAAGAAAATTTGACCCATTAAATTTATTTGGGAAAATCCCAAATAAATCCCTCCCAATACCCAAAAGACAAGTGATGAACTTAAACTTCCAAAATGACTATGAAGAAACTAACATCTACCTGTCATTTTAAAATTTGCGAAAAGACAAAATTGCCCCCATCCTAAAACACAAATTACGAGAAGAGGGTGGGTGTTAGGGTGGGTTTAGGGTGAGGTAGTAATTTGTGCTTTAGGATGAGGACAATTTTGTCGTTTCGCAAAATTTTAAAATGACAGGTATGTGCTAGTTCCTTCATAGTCCTTTTGGAAGTTTGACTTCCTCACTTGTCCTTTTGGGTATTGAGAT
The DNA here is from genome assembly GCA_029929735.1 of Mimosa pudica. Taxonomy (NCBI): domain Eukaryota; kingdom Viridiplantae; phylum Streptophyta; class Magnoliopsida; order Fabales; family Fabaceae; genus Mimosa; species Mimosa pudica. Next base: position 4,348,050 of record JAKELP010000023.1, on the reverse strand, counting down.
GGATTTATTTGGGATTTTCTCAATTTATTTTGGATTATGCTAAATTACACTTATATTCTTTTATGTTTGCATAAAATTATATTTTAATCTATATGATTGTAAAATACACTTTTAGTAATTTCTTAGTAAAACCGTTATTTTCTTTTCATGGATCATGATAAGTCATCAAATTTTTCGTTCAAAAAAAAAAAAATAAGTCATCGAATTTATTAAATGATGGTTTTATCATGAAATGTGGATAAAAATGATTAATTTTTAAAATATATTAAAATATAGTAAAATCATTTGATCACCCTCTACATTTTTCTTTGATCAAAGATCACCCTTTACATTGATATATCATTAAAAGAAACTAAGAATGTTAGTTAAGAAATAATTTAAAATATATTTTTCACACATAAATAATTAAAATAAAATAATGCAAATGTAATGGTGAAAAAATATGCTTTATCATAAATAAAAAAATCCGGGTCATGGTTTGCATGGTCGATTCGGTCAAACCGAGGGTCGAACCAATGACGTAATAATTAAAAAAAAAATTAGCTTACTTTTAAATATACCTTACATATATTTCTAGTAAAAAATTAGGAAAAAAATCATTTTTTCACTACCTATGGAAAAAAGCAGAATAAATAATATTTTTCTAGTAAAATACTAAACAATAACACATATGACAGTAATATATACTCCCTTCGTTCCTAAATATAAGATCACTTTGGTTAATTTGGGGAGATTAAGGAAGACGATAAAATTACATGATCTTCCCAAAATCCCCTCAATTACTTGACTTTGAAAGGAGGAGGGGTTTTCAATGAAAAGAGGAAGTATAAGGGTAGTTTGGGCAAAACTTGAGATAAAATAGGAAGTGATCTTATATTTAGGAACTTATCCACTTCTCCAAAGTGATCTTATATTTAGGAACGGAGAGAGTATTTACGATTATACAATAAAATAAACAATAATATATATTATAAGAGGAATGAAAACTTAAAAAATTTGGAATTTGCAGTTTGGTCTCTTTTCTGCTGAAAAATATTGGATTTGGATTGGCCGGTTCAATCGTTTTGGTCTCGTTTTAAGTTGGTTCCCGGCTCAAAATGGCCCAACACCATTGAAATGCAAAAACAGTTATTCCATGAGCTGAACCGTCGTAAGGGCGGGTACACGTCGAACAGTCTGACTCGGTTTGGCTCTAACAACACTTGTTGGAGCCGAATCGACCAAATGGTGTGTCATCTTTTCTTTTTTGTTGGGTGGAAGGTTTTCACTTTTCACTTATAAATTCAAGCACTTAATATTTATCTTTTAATTAAAAATAAAAGTTAAAGGTGAATTGTTGAATCTCGAGGGGCCGTACCAAGGGAATTGATGGTATTTAAGTTGTTTGTTAGAAGTTGGAACTCCAATAGTTTCTCATTAATATTTAACTGTTAAAATATTAATGTTTAGTATGCTTTCGGTCAAATATTAATGTTTAGAAAGTTTAGTGCCCCATAAATAATCCACCTATACAGAATTTTGTTCCAATCAAACACAGTACAAAATGAGTGTTTGGAAAAAGACTTACAACTCCTTTTTTATTTCTATTTATAAGTCTATTTTATTTAATTGTCACATATTAAGGAAATTTAGTTACAACTCCATTTTTTAATTATAAGTCCACTTTAAAATAATGGGTTAATTCAACTTTTTAGTTCTTAAATTTTCATTTAATTTTAATTTGGTTCAGTCATTGAACTTCTAAAGTGCTTTTGGTATTTGATCAATAATTGTGGTTTCAATTCTTGAACTTCAAAATCAATAATTTTGGTTCTTGATTGTTTTGTCAAATTTAATTTTTAGCTTTTGAATTTTCGCTCACTTTAATTTCAGTCCCTAAATTAAAAAAAACTAAAAAAAATCAGAAGAATAATGGTTACGAATGACATAAAATTGATCAAAATAAAGTTTAAAGATTAAAATCGCATATATTAAAGTCTAAATCTTAAAACAAAAATTGAGTGAAAGTTCAAGGACAAAAAATTGCATTAACCCTTAATAAATGATTATGCACTAATAAGGAGTTAAAGTTGTAGCATTGAATAATGTTCTCTTTTCTTTTATAAACCTTTTCAATATTCTCATTAGTGGTGTAATAACACATATGTTAATGTTGAGTCCAGCATTGTCGGCTACTGAACCCACCATGTTGGGCACCCCAAGGTCAGCTCTCGCATTTTCCTCGGTATTGGCAAGCCCAACTCAGGTATTGTAGGGAGGCCCAAGGCTCTCTCGAGTCCACGATCTAATGCTGCAACATTCCTGGGATAAAACCTTGTCATTGGCCCTCCCAGGGATCGAAGTCGAGACCTCCCACTTTATAGGCATTCTAGATGTCTCGCTTGTCGCAAGTGGTAAAGGTCACTCCCTTAAGTGTCGGCTTAAGGGGGTGATAGCTCGAAGTCGCGATATCGAATCCCACCAGGGCTGCAGCCTGGGGATCGAGGTCTCGACGGAGCCTTCGACTCCGAGTAATATGGGGCCTAGTACTGTGTCGGCAGGGGCCCATTTGGGGAGTTCGGTATACTTCTGTGCTCCCTTCAAAAAGTGTCTTTTTGTTGAGTCCAGCATTGTCGGCTACTGAAGCCACCAACAGATAAAACCTTGTCATTGGCCCTCCCAGGGATCGAAGTCGAGACCTCCCACTTTATAGGCATTCTAGATGTCTCGCTTATCACCACTTGGGCTGCGGCTTTATCCCAGGAATGCTGCAATATTAGATCGTGGACTCGAGAGAGCCTTGGGCCTCCCTACAATACCTGAGTATTCTGCTGAAAAATACTTTTACCCCTATTTTGAAATGTTAAGTATTTTGCCCTTGTTTTGAAATGTTATGATTATCTTTACTTCAAAAAACTCACATCTGTATTTGTGTACATTGCCACAATTATGTGGGTATTTTTGCACATTATCCCTTCATTAGTGGTGTCATCAACTGATAAATAAAATCACAAAAAATTAAGTATCTTGCCGTTAGAAAACAACAAGAACTACTAATAATTGATCAACTAATATTTCCGAAAATCCGGAAACTAGTGATTAATGATTATAGCGTTTGATGCTTGATATGAATATTACAGTTCTTTTCTTTTTTTGATAGCTATGATTATGAAGATTACAGTTCTTTGTTTTTTTTTTTTTTGAATAGACACGGCAAGCCTAGAGGCTTGTGAAGATATTTCATCCTCTCATAGATGAGGAAGCACTGCTAGCTGCAACTACTCCTAGCTAGAATTATGCATGGATGTGAGTCATTGATTAGCAACACGCAATATCATATGGGCATTAAAGTCCTAATTGATAACTTTGTCCGGTAATGATTGGCTTCAGACATGGGAGCAGTTGGACAGTAGTGATACGTTAAAGATAACAGTTATATCCTGGTTTTAGTGGGTTGGGATTTTCTCATAATCCCCCTCTCCTCATCCCTCAAAATCTCCTCATTTTGACCATTGATATTCATCTCAAAACTCATAATTTGTCACTTGTACCATTTAAAATAAAAAAGTTGTATTATAATATAAAATAAATGAAGAACTTTTAATTTATTTATTTTTGAAAACTTTTTAGCATAAAAAATTTCAACTATCTAAATTTATTTCATTTCAATAGAAAGATCTATAAGAGATACAGACATATCCAGTTCACTGTAAAATTATTTAAAGATCTATAAGAGATACTGATGCATCCAATTGACTGTAAAATTATGTAAAATTATTTTACAGTTAATTGGATAAGTCTGTGTTTCTTATAGATCCTTCTATTGAAATGAAATAGGTCTAGATAGTTGAAATTTCTTAAGCTAAAAATTTTTAAAATTAAAATTTCTTCATTTATTTTATATTATAATATAGGTTTTTATTTTTAATGGTATAAGTAGCAAATTATGAGCTCTTAGGTGAATCTCAATGGCCAAAATATAGAGATTATGAGGGATGAGGAGAGGGGGATTCTGAAAGAATCCCAACCGGTTTTAGTGGGGAAAATTTTTTTGGAAACAGTTGGGCCCTGATGACTTTTGTCTCGCACCCTCAACAAGGGAGATTTATATAGTATATATTCAATTGTTTTCTATATTTTAATATAATTAAAAAAGTGTTTTGAAAGAATAATTTTTATACACGTTAATGTGTATAGTTAAAAAATATATATTTCAACATTGAAATAATATCTATAAGATTATTTTTATTTGAAATATTGTACCCTTTAGAAAAAATATTTTTGGCGTTTGTATCACCATATTCTTATTTATAAGTTTATTTTATGAAAATAAGTTTTGTTCCTTCATAGCAATTAATTTAAGAAATACATTTTTTCTCCTAATATGAAGATTGATAAAAGTAGAAAGACAATGTAATACTCCCTCCGGTCCTAAATATAAGACCTAATTGACTTTTTTGAAAAATCATAAAAAAAGCAAAATAAGTTAATTATAAATTGATTTACCTAATTTTTTCCCTTAAACTGGTTTATTTTACTTATAAACTATAGATAATCTAAAAATATATCAAATATGTCATGATTTAATAGACTATTTTGCAACCTTAACCTCTCCACAAAAAAGTTATCTAGATCATATATTTAGGACCGGAGGTGGTACTATTCATTCACAAATGAAAGTAAAACGGGAAAGATTAATTAATTGTTGACATCGTTAATGGCATAATAACTTCATTTCTTTATTACTACCTCCGGTCCTAAATATAAGACCTAGATGACTTTTTTTGGAGACATTAAGGTTGCGAAATAAGTTATTAAATTATGACATATTTGATATAATTTTTAGATTATCCATTAGTTTATAGGTAAAATATACTAGTCTAAGGGAAAAATTAGGTAAATCATCAATTTATAATTAATTTATTTTGCTTTTTTAGGATTTTTTAAAAAAGTCAACTAGGTCTTATATTTAGTAACGGGGGAATATTATTGGATCTATCCTCTCCTCCCTTTCTCTTGGGTGATGAGAGTTTGTCTCTCCTTATCGTACGTGTTTTTCTTTGCAGCGTCTCCCTCGTCAATTCCGGCTTGGGAAGGAAACATGTGTACTTTGCAACGGTCTTCTTTTAAGTTTCATTTGGTTTAGTTGCTTGGTCAAGCGGAGATTAATTGGTTTTCAGGTTTATATGACTTTGAGAATTTTTCTAACAAATCTTCGTCTGTCTTTTGTATTGGTTTTGTGGGTTCTTAATTTTATCTTTGAGATTTGCTTATGAAGATTTTTCAAAAATCAAATTGATTGGTTTATTGGGAGTGGTTTTTCTGCGATGACAATTAGTGACAACTTTCTACTACCAATTGTTTAGTCTTTTTTATATTAATTTTAGGTTTACTTTTTGTTGAGATTTGAGTTTTCTTTTTTACATACATGATATTTGCATCACACTTTTCCACTTAAATGAGATAATCTACGTTATTTGCAAAAAATCGTAATATAAAATTATAAATAGTAACGATATTGTGTACGTGTCATTTTTGAGCAGATGGCATTGTTTGTTGATCACCAAGATTCTCATACTCTATATTAATTACAATTATAAAGATTGATTGCACTCAGATAATTGTCAATGAAACTGCCCGTCGGTAAGTTTCTTTCACAAGTGGTTCTAAGTTGATTGGCTTCATAGCAAATGTGCTAGGGTAACCCAAACAGATTTTAGAGAACTTCCTAAAGCACCGGAAATAAAAAACATTATGGGATATAGACTGAGAAAGGTCGTAGAAAATTGAATATATCATCAAATGGGATGGAGCTACACAAACATTTTTCTAACAAGATTGATTTGGCAATTTGACATGCATGCATGGTAAGTTTCTTTCTCATGAGAACGTCTCACACTTGTTTTGGTATGAGCACAGAGACCCCATTTACACTTTAAGTAGGTTGAAAACTTAAAGCTCATAAAGAGATTCAATCAGTTTGCTCAACGTGACCCACCAACAGAGAAATATCGCGATCTGACTCCATTTCGGTCGCCATTATTGTATGATCCTATACTTTCGGAAGTCATATATTTTCAGAAACCATATCATACACACTTAACCGCAAATTAACGGAATAAATCATCACATCAGTCACTCTGAATATAACCCCATATTTTAATTCAATTTCTCCCTAATTATAATTAAGACCATTTTCTATTGTCTCATATATTTATGTATTTTTTCTTAAACTTGCCTCATTATTTATTTTTTTACAAACAAATTTTAATTTTAGTGGGACTAAGATTAAAGAGTGACATTATTGTAACAACACATGAAATTGACGTCACTATTGACGTCACTATGAGCTGTTACAATTTGGACAAATCTTTTACACAAGGGTTTCCAGTTTCCATCAACAGTTTCCATCAACACTTCTTCAGTATCTCGATCTCCTCATGGATAAAGAATAACATCACAAAGAACAGGTGTCACCAGTCTTGGCGCATTGGCTTCTGTGTCATGTGTGGTAAATTATTGGCCGTAAGAAACCAAAGTCTCTCTTCAGAAGCATCTCCAACCGTTGATGGCATTTTGAACCGTTATTGGCGAATACCTTTTTATCTTTCTCGAATTTATGTACAGATAGGTCATAGAAAATAGGGAATAGCTAGCTTAAGTTCAGCTTTGTACAATCGGCAATGAACCAATAACAAATAGGACTCTTACTTCTCATTTCAATTGTACTCTTTCAGTTTATAAATACAATACAATTACGTACGTTTATTCGAAATAAGGAAAGAGTATATAAATACATTCCATCACTATAAAAAGTAAAATGCATGCATGCCATCTTTTACACGGCATTAAGATAATAAATAATACTACCTCCGGTCCTAAATATAAGACCTAATTGATTTTGTTTTTTGAGAGATTAAGGTTGCGAAATAGGTTATTAAATCATGACATATTTGATATCTTTTTAGATTATCCATTAGCTTATAGGTAAAATAAACTAGTCTAAGAGAAAAAATTAGGTAAATCAATTTATAATTAACTTATATTTTGCCTTTTTAGGATTTTCCAAAAAATTCAACTTGGTCTTATATTTAGGACCGGAGGGAGTAATTATTATTATTCTATTTTAACTAATCTCAATTATCACATTTCAAGAAATAACATTTCAGTCATTAAATATGTCTTACCTTAATAACTGTAAATAAAATTAAAAATATCCATTAATAATTTTGTAGTGGACTTAATTATTATACTCTTCTAGGATAAAAAAGTGCATATGCAAAGGTAAACTTAACATGGACCAAAGCGATAACACTATTAAATGGTAAAAAAAGTGATAGTATTATTATAATATGACTTTGCGCGTAAATACATTTTATTTCAAATAAAAAAAATTAGGAATTTTATTCTTTTATCAACAAAAAATAAACGAAGTAGTTTGAATGTCATTATCATTCAAACTTGGGCATATATAAATAGCCAACTGTAAACCCGACCTTACTACACACAGCTAGTGACCTAATCGACATACAATATCTTCTCTCGAAAACCTCAAGAAAATATGGCTACGAATCCAGGCATTCTGACCAACTGGCCTTGGAAGCCTCTCGGGGATTATAAGGTTTCTTACGTTATTAATTTCCATGCAGAAATATATTGTTGCCTCTGTGTGTGTGTGTGTGTGTGTGTGTTATGTATGTGGCTGATATATATTATTTGATTCAATGAAGTGGTTGATATTGGCACCGTGGGTGGCACATAGCACATATAAAATGACAATGAAGGAGGGAAAGGAGAGGGACGTTGGATACTTTCTTGTATTTCCATACATGCTAGTGAGAATGCTTCATGATCAGATTTGGATATCTTTTTCTCGTTATCAAACTTCCAAAGGCAAAAAAAGAATCCTTGACAGGAGCCTGGATTTCAATCAAGTTGATAGAGAAACCAACTGGTAAATATTCTTCTTCATCATATCATAATTCGTATGTGCGTGTGTAATAATCTTGAGTTTTTATTTAGTAAGAATAAAAAATTCATACCTGACTAACTGGAATAAACTTCTAAGAATTGCGAATGATTTTTTTGATAGAATCTTCGTTCTGTTAGTGAATAATATATATACAAATTCATGATAAATTAAATTTGGTGGGATCCACTAAAATATTTTTTTCAGAAGATCCACTATAATAAATGCTTGTACATGATTGAGATTTTAAGCTTTTTCTAAATTGACAATGATATACTCGGTTCAAAAAACATTGGTCCAATAATGATAACAATTTAATAAATTTTAAATATAGATAAGTGATGCATTCAATTTAAATTGTTGCTAACTTGGAAATTGAAGACGATTTAAATCTTATGCGCGCGCACACACACACTAACCTGACTGTTGCTTTGCAAAGTAGTACTATAAATTATATTCTAATGAATGTTATTGTTGATTTTTTTCAGGGATGACCAAATCGTGTTCAATGCTCTTTTGTTTTACATTGGACTTATGTTAATACCAGAAAGTTCAAATCTACCATTTTGGAGAACAGATGGAGTGATTATTACAGCACTTTTGCATGCAGGACCGGTGGAGTTTCTTTATTATTGGTTACACAGAGCTCTTCATCACCATTTTCTCTACTCTCGATACCATTCTCACCACCATTCCTCCATCGTCACTGAACCCATCACTTGTGTGTTCTTATCTCATCTTTTCACACATCTAGTTTACTTTCATAAATTCTATATGTTGACTCTTATAGACCACTCAAGGGCATGATGAGTTTGAATCCAACTAACTATCTTGACCCTAATGAATTCCTCAACCAAACTTGTCATTTGAAGTTTAAATTAAACCTTTTCGTATACGTTATTTTCGGCGACATCTTTAAATATATTGGCCCTTATGTATACTTATGCGGCTTCATTTATAAACAAAACTTTCATGTTTTAATGAAATTAAAAAATATATATATATATTATTTTTAAATATAATAAATTTCCAAATTTACATGTATTTAATATGTATAGTCTTCATTTTTTATAAAAAAGTAACAATTTACACAATAATAGGTGAAGGGTAGACATAACACAACAAAAATCTTCTCTCCGATTATAGATAGAACCAAAGGTATGATACAGAGAGATGAGGACATTTTTTGGTTACTGATATAATTCACAATATTGAATTTATTATATGAATGTACATATTTGCTCTTTATATTTTGTTCTTCACACAATATTTTCTTGAAATTCTTATCAATCATATGTGCTCATAAGAGTGAAGACAGTTATTAAAATTTTCTTGAACTTCTTATATCATCTTTCCTCACATTTACTTCATTCTCGAAAAATCTATGCCAATTCATAGACCCCTAGAGGAAAAGTGTTAAAATTCAATTATCTAGTCCTAATAATGAATTTCTGGACCTAACTTATCATTTCAACTTGGGTAATGACCATATATTGCCCTTCAAGTAGTCACTCTGGACCACTGGGCATTCTAAATTAACACCTGGTACGATTTCACTTTTGAAGTAACCAAAGTGGTATAATATTCCCTTAATTGGACATACTCACCAATGGGCATCGTCCCCGTGTCAGTGTTATATTCGCCAAGGGTAAAATTGAACCACTTTAGATAATTCAAGGGTAAAATTGTACCTGATGTTAATTTAGGGTGCCCAGTGGTCCGGGGTGATTACTTGAAGGACAAAACAGGATCATTGCTCTTTCAACTTTTTCAAATTAAAGTTGAATACTACAGCTTACGGTGACAACTTTGAATATATGGGCTCTTATTTGTACGTTGTTATTTATACTTTTATGTTTCAATTAAATTTTTTTAAAAAAATTAAACTTCATAAAATCATTTTAAATTCAATAATTTTTAAACGTTGCCTCTAGCTATTAGATATATTTACAACACATAACATGTAATATTTTCATAAAATATAATATAATTTACTAAATAATGAATAATCAAAACACGAATCTGCAAAAAGGATACTAAACTTTGCCCTTAGAAGCGTTTCTAATATTAAAGTTTTGCGAGGGATAAAAAGAGTACCCAACTTGGATTCAGGTGCAAATATAGTATTTTCCCTTAAGGGAAATAAAATTTAGATATGAAAAGAATCTTATGCCACTCATTATATTGAAGAAGAGAATAAATTAATTAGGAACATAAGAGTCTTTTCATATCTAAATTTTATTTCCTTTAAGTGAAAATACTCTATTTGCACTTGGACCACAAGTTGAGTATTATTTTTGCACCTCGCGAAACTTTAGTATTAGAAACACACTTTTAAATAAAGTTTAGTATATGAATTTTACACCTTCGCCCATAAATGAATCCTACATCTTATCATTTAAACCTATCATTGACGATATATAGGCCCTTTTTGTAAGTTGTTATTCACAAATTACTTTTATGTTTCGATGAAATTAAAGAAAACTTAAGCCTTTATTTTAAAATTTATGAATTTTTCAACTTTACCTCTATTAAATATGTATACATGTACTCCCTCCGTTCCTAAATATAAGAACACTTTGACTTTTTTGGAGAATCCTAAGAAAGCAAAATAGGGTAATTAAAAATTGATTTTTCCAAATTTTTTCACTAAACTAGTTTATTTGACTTGTGAACTTACATATGATCTAATAATATTTAAAATATGTTATGATTAAATTGTTCATTTTGCTTTCTTAGAATTCTCCAAAAAAGTCAAAGTGCTCTTATATTTAGGAACGGAGGGAGTATTATTTTTCATAGATTATATTTTTTTGTTGAAGTTCTTTTCTTTGACGAAGTTTTTCATATATTATATTAGTTTTTACTCAATTGTAAACGAACGACAAACTGGTACACCGGCAAAATCATCTTCTCTCAAACTTAGAAATAGAAACCAAAAGAGAGAATAATATAGCATAAGAAAACATTTTTGGTCTTTAATATAAGTCACCTCAGTAAATTTATTATATATGAATGGACAAGTTTAGCTATAATTTTTTGTTTCACAGATAATATTTTATTGCATATCTTATCAAATTATATAAGTATATATTTCAATAAAGATAGAGTTAGTAAATTATTAAGCTTGAAGAAAAAATTAATGGGATCTTAAATTTAATTTTTCTCAATTCTAGTTAAATATGTTGGAGATGCTTTATAAATAGAATATGAGGAACTAAAAGCTTTGTAGCTCACTGGTACTCTTCATGAGGTGGGAGGTTGCGGATTCAATCTCATTTGTAACATAAAGTCATTTGTGCTCTCTCTGTTCAATTAAAAAAAAGAGAGATAGAATAAGAGTAACGTGTGTATGTGCTAGTTTAAACTTTAAAGTCATAATTATGATTTTAATTCAATTATTTTTTATGTTTGGACAGCTGTAATACATCCATTTGCAGAGCACATAGCATACTTTACTCTATTTGCAATCCCATTGTATACTACGGTTGTAACGAGGACGGCATCAATAGCATCATTCGCAGGCTACCTGGCATATATTGACTTCATGAACAACTTGGGCCATTGCAACTTGGAGCTCATTCCAAACTCTCTTTTCTCCATCTTCCCCTTCTTAAAGTATACTTTGTACACCCCGTCGTAAGTAGCTTTCATTACTCTCTCTATATAACCACAATTGTTCTTGCAATCCGATATATGAAAATGTTAATATAAAATAATGCATAATTCAATCATTTATATATGTGTGTGTTGAAAAGGTTTTAACATAAAGGGTTCATTGTTATAGCTTGAATGATGGGAAAATGACAAAAGACCCCTCCCAAATTGAAAAATTGAAGTAACTGTTTCTATATATATATATATATATATATATATATATATATATATATATATATATATATATATTATAACTAGCTACTTTATAGGAATTAACAATAATTAACAATTCGAAATGACCAATTTTAGATTTTGAAAGTTGGAAGACATTTTTTTTCATTTTCCTTCGAATGAAAGAGATAAAGTATATCTCTTATATATTGGAGTCTTAGACATCTAAAAAGCTACGTTATAAGAGTATTTTCATACTTAAAACCTAACAGTTCTAAATTCCCAATTATTTAATTTTATTTTTCAGATCAAAATTTTTTAACTAGCAGCTGGAGTAGGGCCATGTTTGTCCTTGAGATATTGAACATATGTCTTGCCATAATTATTACTACGTTAGCTCCTTATAGACAACTTTCGGTTACTCTCACAAATGAGACACCTAATTAATCATCTACTCTGATCTACATACGTCCCCATCGCAACATATTTCTTATTTGTATTAAATGATAAAGTTACTTTTAAAAAAGTGTTGCATATTCGGATTTTGTTTCATGTTCGTGGAGTAAGTGAGTAACTATCAACATGTGGCATAACTATGTTGATTCAATTGGGGCAACACTTAGCTTGGGAATGATATCGAGTTGTCACAATGGAAAAATAGATGAAAAGTCATTGTTTAAAATTTATTAACTTGAAGGATCAAACCCAATAATTTGAAACTACATGATCAAAATCACAAAATGATCAAACTTCATATAAAGGCTAACTATTATATTATCCTTATATTACATGTTTGTTATTTTTAACTATGAATGAATTTATTTAAATTCGAATTCACCGATCCAAATTGTTTGTGTGTAGGTTCCATTCTCTGCACCATACTCAATTTCGGACCAATTATAGTCTTTTCATGCCTATATATGACTACGTTTATGGAACTGTGGACAAATCCACAGAAACTACATATGAAACATCTTTGAAGAGATTAGAAACCTCACCAGATGTTGTGCATCTAACACATCTCACGTCTCCTGATTCAATCTATCATCTTCGTTTGGGGTTTGCTTCTGTAGCCTCAGAACCCCAAACATCAAAATGGTATTTCTTTTTGATGTGGCCTATAACTCTTTGGTCTTCTCTCATGACTCTCTTTTATGGTCAAACCTTTATTCTAGAGAGCAACAAATTCCAAAATCTCACCATGCAAACGTGGATCATACCAAAATTCTTTGTCCAAGTATGCATCATTATTATTCATTTAGTTATCTTAGAAAATAAATTAAGATAATTTAATTTGATTAATTAATAATGTTTTTTTGTGTTTTAATTTGTAAGAAAACACTTTTGCATGCAGTATATTTCCAAGTGCCAGAAAGAAACATTGAACCAATTGATAGAAGAAGCAATACTAGAGGCAGAGTTAAGTGGGGTTAAGGTCTTGAGTCTTGGTCTTCTAAATCAGGCAAGTTTGAATATTTAATAGTTTAATCATTTAACCTCTATAATTTTGCCTCGAGTACAACATAATATCTAATTTTAATTTGATATAACCCAATAATCCCTATAATTTTGATATGGTTGAAATTCACTCTTTGAACTTTAACTCGATTAAACTCATCACTTCATTGACTTGAATATTTGCGCGAATGAAGGGAGACGAGCTTAATAAACGAGGAGAGATTTATATACAAAGGTACCCGCAACTGAAGGTGAAGATTGTGGATGGAAGTAGCTTAGTGGTGGCCATAGTTCTTAATAGCATTCCAAAGCAAACGACACAAGTCGTCCTATGTGGTTCCTATAGCAAGGTTTCTCATGCTATTGCAAGTGCTTTAAGTCAAAGAAATATTAAGGTACTATATATACGTTTTTTTTTACCAAAAGGTACTATATGATTGGTTTCACTTATAATTGTCAACATATTTTTGTGTGTATTGTTATTTGAGAAAGATTCATTAATTTACCATATTGGTGAAAGCTTCAATTACTGAGAGCAATAACAATCTGAAATTACTTATATCATTGCTAAATTTGAACTCAAGATATAATATAATGAGATTCCAAAATCACTTAGTTCTTTCCTGCAGGTAATAACAATGTGTAAAGACAGCTATGAGAATCACCAATTAAGGATGATGAGCCTTGAGTTGAGAAAGAATTTGGTTCATTCAACATGCCACAATGCAAAGGTAAAAATCCTCATTTGTCCGTTAAGCTCTAATAAACCTCTTTTGACTATATATAACTTAGCTTACACATAAACTTAATAATTTGTCCCCTCAACTGATTGATTCAGATATGGTTAGTGGGAGACAAATGGAAGGCAGACCAACAAATGACGGCACCAAAAGAATCATTGTTCATACCATTGACTCAATTCCCTCCAAAGAAATTGCGCAATGACTGTTATTATCTCACAACACCATCTATGACAGCTCCCTCTTCTTTTCAGAATTTGCACTCTTGCGAGGTCAGTTGTATATATATTGATGCTACCAAAAATTTTGATAAAAATTCCGCAAGTGTACTGATCGTATTTTAGTAAAGTGGTAAATCAAGGTCGATCCAGACTCAGACAATTAATAACTAGGCATTAGATCTCCTATTTTCATTCAAGTTGAGTAAATACAAGAAAATTTATTTTAATTACCTAACATCTAAGAAAAAAATAAAACAACCAAATATTCACACAGATGAAATTCACGAGTAAAAGAACAACCTAGAGCCACTAATCCCTTATTTATTTGCTTCTTACATTTTATTCCCACTAAATTAATTATGAATTAATCCAACTAGCTAATCTAGAGTACTAGTGTCTATAAATGCCTTCCGGTCCACTTACATCCTTGCCTAGGTATATTCCTATCCTAGTCGCAAATCAGATTAAAAATTCAATCCTACACTATTTAATCTCATGGTCTATTTAAAATTCTCTCTTCCGAGTCCAATTCTAAATTCCCTAAACATGTTTAATGGTGATCAAGCACTAAACAAGTTAATCAATAATAGCAAAATTAAATAAACTAGATCAAATTAACCATAACTAAATAGTGTGAAATAAAATACTAAGTTACAAACAAGTTCATAGTACTCTAAGTTGTAAAAGAAAACTAGCCACACATAAGGTTTAAATCAATCCCAAAATACCAAACACTACAACTTGTTGAATTTGGCGAAGTAGACAATCACAAACAGTGCTGCTTCACTTCTCACATGCCGCTTGCTTTTCCTTTTTCTTCTTTCTTGTGAATTCTCTATAGGCTTTTTGATTGGAAGAATTGTATCAGCCTCCTCTCACAAGCTCATCTCTTCCCTTTTTATAATGATTGATCTCCTTAATCAATTAGGTCAATAAAGATCCAGCCCAAGCCCAAGACTCATTGTTTCCTTTTTCTTTTGTTTCCAAATCTTCATTGTCCTATTATAAGAGAAAGAAAGGAAATAGGAAATAATCACATGACTCAATCATATAATCTCATTAATAAGAAACTTTCCTTTAAAATATTTTCTTTTATTATTTCAAGTTTCCTATTTCAATTCCCAAATAATATATTTCCAATTCACATCAAAATCTCTTAATTATTTAATTAATGACTCCCAAACACAACAAAATATTTCCAAAAATCCACTAAATATGGGGAGTCATCATATATAAATAGGCTAAAGTATACTTTTGATCCTTATGTTTGCATCAAATTTCAATTTAGTCCTTTATGTTTGGAAAGTATACTTTTAGACATTTTTTGTTAACACCGTTAGTTTAACTTAACGGAAAATGCTAACAATTATAAATGGTTATTAACTATTGAAAAAATGTTCAAATTAAAATATTTGAGTGTAAATATTCTTATATTTTCAAAATTTATCATTTTTGGTCCAATTTCATTATAAAATAATCATTTAAAATTGTTAAGTTAGCATTTTCCGTTAAGTGAAACTAACGGTGTTAACAAAAAAGGACTAAAATTGTACTTTCCAAACATAAATGACTGAATTGAAACTTGATGCAAACATAAGGGACCAAAAGTATACTTTAGCCTATATAAATAGTAATACTCCCTTTGGTCCTAAATATAAGACCTAATTGACTTTTTTCTGGAAAATCCTTAAAAAGCAAAATAAGTTAATTATAAATTGATTTACCTAATTTTTTTTCTTAAACTAGTTTATTTTACCTATAAACTAATGGATAATAATCTAAAAATATATCAAATATGTTATCATTTAATAACTTATTTCGAAACCTTAACCTCTAAAAAAAAGTCAATTATGTCGTATATTTAGGACCAAAGGTAGTATAATTTATGGGATAAGGAACAAAAATGCCCGCAAATATTTACAAAGGGACATTCAGTGTCTGGAAGCTTCTCAAGGTCAAAAATGTCCTAGAAGCAATGAAAATGGGGCAATTTTGCCGTTACCATTAAAAATGTTAAATTTGGCAGTTAATGCTGACTAATTTTAACACATGGCACTTCATACATTCCACTTCATCTCTGCCATCTCATCACTCTATATATATCCACCGATTCATTTTCACTCCCTTCTTTCCAACACTACGTCATCACTCTCCTCTCCCCTTCGCTTAAGCTTTTTCCTCCGACAACTCTAGTTATCCTATGCATGACCATCAACCCATATCTCAATCAAGCAACAGATCTGACTAAATCATTGGTGACCAAGCGAACCTTAAGGTTCCAAATCTGTTTTTTTTTTGTCAAGAATTCTCCAAATATGAATCATGTAAAATATCTCAATATATACTTTCAGATTGTTTGAAAGTATATATTGAGATATACTTTCAAACAATCTGAAAGGGAAGAGATTTTTCTAGATTGTTTGAGTCTTCTTTTTGGTTTGTTGATAGTGATGAATGCGATGTGGGTGTTTCAGATCAAGTTCTTTTTAGATGCTTACTTTCTGGTTATTGATGGGATGAAAGGGGGGCGACTTTTAACAAAGGCTGATTTATTTGTGGGTTCTTTTTCATCTTTCATAACTGCTCCAATTTCGTATTGTCTTCTTAACGTATATGAGTTTATGAAGATAAACTCATATACGTTAAGATTTCGTATTGAGTTTTGATTTCAAAAACTTTGTTGATGAAATTTGTAATAATGTTTAAAAGACTTGGGAATGTGCATCTGCTTTTTGTTCATTCTCACTGTTGATTGAAGAAACAATCTTTGTTTACTATTGATTCCAAAAAAGATATCAATAGGGAAGGATATTTTTGCTCTTGTCACTGGAGGAGGATGGGATGAAAGTGAGATAAAATCTTATGTAGCTAGCAATGTCATCTTGACATTTTTTCCAACTTAACAGTTGACTATTAGTATATTTAAAAGAAGACACATTCACTTCTTTTTTACATTTGAGGCATTTTTAGTCTCTAAAAAACTTCCAGAAAGTCAATGCCCCTTGGTGGAAACTTTCAGAGCGTTTTTAGTATTACACACACAACGAGAAAACTTTTTATTCTTGCATATAATAATAATACAATACTGTTTCTAAGGCAGTGAAGTTTCATTATATGACAGAACTGGTTACCAAGAAGGGTGATAAGTGCATGGCGTATTGCTGGAATATTGCATGGCTTGAAGGATTGGAATGTTAATGAATGTGGAGAAGTCATGTTTGGCGTTGAGAAAATATGGCAGGCCAGTCTTGAACTAGGGTTTCGCCCCCACAAGATTCCGTCCATTGATTTCTAATATACTAAAGTACATGAGCTTTGTTAGAAGTATATACATACATGGGCGTATTGGGCCTAAACGTGTGTGGTTTGATTATATTGTATTGGGCTTTATACTGCATATTGTATTCTGCAGAAACTCATATATAATAAACCCTACTGTATCTTGTAAACTCTCAGTTGAGTTATGAAGGACACTGATTTGCGGGTCGGTGTAGTGTGCCTTGAGCCTAGTCCTTCAAGAATATTTTAGGACCTCAAGGTAAGCGAAAGTTACCCCGGGTATCGTTCTCAAGGAGCCTTATTTAATTCAACTATCCTAGTAAACTAAATGCAATGCAAGATGAATTTGAGTGAAGAAAATATATTTTGTTGATTTTTTTAAAGAGTAAATGATGAGTGCAAAACAAATAAATATTTTTGGTATTTTTAATAAGAGGGTGTGATGGAAGTGAAGTACTCTTGGAAATGATTTTCAATGGCTATCATAGCTTTCTAAATATTTTTGGGGAGTTTAATGCACTAATTTCCTAATTTACCAAACCTCATGGACCCATGAGTCCAATACCTAGTTGTTGAAACCTCATCCAATTAGGCATTGTTAAGCTCTTTAGTGCTTGTGGACCTATTACTTGCAAGGAACTATTAATCCTACGACCGGAACCCCGAATCGCCACTTAATTGATCCTATGATTTTAATTCACTATTGGAACCCCACATAATAAAATAAAATCTAAGGATTGAAGTCCAATGTTACTCAAGCAATTAATAGGTTCACTTTGAGTTTCTCTAGGTTTCCTAAAATACCAAACCTCACCAACCGGCAAGTCTAACACCTAATCTCATGGACCCATTAAATTAGGCATTATTAATTACCCTAGAGTGTGATTAGTGATTTGTAATGCATGGTTCAATTACAATTCAATTCAATAAACTATCTACCAATACCATGAGTAAATAGAAATATCTAATGAATTATAAAGAACATATGTATGACCATACATATTGTTGAGTCCAAATCTCTCATTACAAGTCAAAATCACAAATACCCATAATAACAACCAAGTCCAGTCCAATCTCAAAAACATAAATGCTAACCTAAACCTAGACAATCAAAAATATAAAGAGAAAGAAAAGGAATTGAGACTCCCCTTTGAAGAACCATAGCTCAAGCCATCTTCAAATCAACTCCAAGAGCAAGGTGGAATTTTATTGAGGCATGAATGGAGGAAGGAAGGTGGAAGATTGAAGAAATGGGATGAGAAGTGAAGAGAAGAGGATGAAGGGAATGGAGGGAACTAGGGTTTTGGGGAGCACCCAACCCCCAAAATTTGTGTTTCTAACCTATTTTCATTCAAGTTGATAAAAGTTGATAAAAGTTTTATATTATCTGTAAACTTGATAAAAGTTTACTAGTTTACATATCAAATTCACCGTTTTTATGTCTATACCTTATTGAAAATTGTGTTACTACGTCTAAAAATCATTTTGGTTGATTTTAGTTGAATTTATTCAATATATTTATATATAAATTTCATTTAAATATCTTTATTGATGTTGATAAAGTAGGAAACAAGTATATTCAATGTAAATTATTTACTATTAAAATATATCAAAGTCAAATTATTGTTAATAAAAGTAAACTCTTATAATTTTATGAAAAATAAACCTTTATGTCAACCTTTTTGAAAAATATGTATAGAAACAACGATAATAAAGCATTTCTTAAAAATACTGTAATACTCATTATATGTATTGCAAGCAATGTCAATAGTTTACTCTCTTATGATAAAGTTTTTACGACTCTATCTAATCAGTGTGACGAGTTGATCAAATTTATACTGCCTATAAACTAAGTAAAATTTCATGTGTTTACATGCTAAATTATTGTGTTTATGTTTTTACCTTATAGTTAATCATGTTAACTTGATGTGAAACTCATTTTAATTACTTTTATTTGACCATATTTCAAAGAAATTTGTTTATTGAGGTTGACAAAGTGAATGTTGTTGATAGATTTAATATCAATAATTTATATATATATATATATATATATATATATATATATATATATATATATATATATAAATAAGTCAAGTTATTGTTTTGTATTTTTTTATTTGATTATAAACTAGAAACACATATTTATTAATTTGTTTTTAGATTTCACGAGTTTAATTTTTGATAACCTTCATTGCATGGATTATCATTAAATGCAAGAAAATTCGTTTGAGGTCAAATATTGCATGAAATAAGTTTTTTGTTTCCCAAAACTGGGATGCAATAATGTACAAGAAATTTCTATAACGTCCAAAAAGAAAAATAAATGTATATTTTATAATTATAATCTTTCATGAGAATTATTTTTTCCAGAAACAAAATTGTTATTAGAGTCCAAATGAAAATTATGAGAAACATAGAAAAAATAAACAAGGCCAATAATATTAGAGCAAATGAGCAATTTTATCAAAAAAGTACAGGGCACAAAAAATGTTTATTGGTGTAAATTTACTACTAAACATTACAAATTTGTGCAATTTCACTAAAATAGTCAAAGTCATCGACATTGACCGTGAAAAGTTAACATTCTAGGTAAATAAGATTTTATTGGTCAATGTCCTTAACAGATTTAAAAGCTGGTTTATTCAACTTCTTCAACATTTTCTCAACCTCAAGTTTCTTTTTGATACATGATCAAGGTATCCCCTCACTCGACAAGTGAGAGACTAATCCCCCGCTGATTTGTAGGCACCTCAAAGGGTGGGACAGCTGGCCTGGGAGATTTAATGCTTCTCCATACCCAACGCCAGAGATCGAACCCCAGACAATTGGTTAAGGGTGAATGAGTCCTTACCACTCAACCACACACCCCAGGTTTCAACCTCAAGTTTCTGGTTAACACCATATATAGTCCTTGTGATTTTTGTTTGTCACGTGAACAGAAATAAAGGATTTGAATTAAAACGTCAATTAACTATATGTATATAAAAAAAACGTCAATTAACTATATATATGTATATAAAAAAAACGACAATTAACTATCCAATCTAGACTTTATTGTATGGACGGATTATCTTCCATTCACGAATCCAAATCATTAAATGCAAGAAAATTTGTTAGAGGGTCAAATATTGCATCAAATAAGCTTTTTTATTCACATAAATGAGATGCAATAATAGACATAAAATTTCTATAACGTCCAAACAACATTAAATATATATTTTTATTATCATCATCTTTCAAGTAATTTATTATTTTTTCCAAAAACAAAATTGTTAATGGAGTCACAGTTAAATTGAATTATCTAAATAAAAATTATGACAAACGTAGAAAAATGAACAAGACCAACAATATTAGGGTAAAAGTGCAATTTTATCAAAAGACTTTTATCAAAAGAGCATTGGAAAAAAATGTTTCTCAGTTCAATTTCATCAATAAACAATTAAAATAAATGGGCACATTTTTGCTAAAAACGTCATAGTCTTTGACGTTGACCGTCAAAAGTCAATATTCTAGATAACTTTAACTAAAATGGGCTCTAATAAACACGCGTTTCTTGTATATAATTAAATAAAAATAAAAAACAATAATTTGACTTTAATATATTTTAGATATGAATAGTTGATGTTAAATATTCAGTATTCTTACTTTATTAGTTTATTTACCTCAATAGAGCATCTTGTATGAAATTTATGTACAAAATCATTCAATCGGTAAAAAAAATCATTACTATGAGTTTAAAATCAAGTTAACCCAAATTTTATATAAGGTATATATAAATCGAGTTTACAATCACTGCAGATTAAGGTGGTAAAATCAGAGTGTCAACTCGCGAGTTTAAAAACAATTGTGGACCCACGACCTCCTAGGAGCGTGTTGTTGCCGTAATTGTCAAACTCACGAGTTTACACTCCAATATCATTTTTAGCCTTTTAGGTATATCAAACCAAAACGTGTCGTCACATGTCACTCAAATTTTTAGTACTATAAACTCTGAAGAACCTCATGAGTATTCATATCGAATTTATCGTTTTTACGTTTTTATCTTACAAAAAGTCATGTTCACTTTCTCTAAAAAAATTTTCAATTTATTTTATATGACTTTATAAAACAATTTACATATAATTTTCATAGAAATTTCTTTAGATTGATTGATAAAATATGAATGTTGATATATTTAATATCAACTATTTATATTCAAAATATTTAAAGTCAAATCATTGTTTTTAATTTTTTATTTAATTATATAGTGGAAACTTGTATTTAGTAATAAACGTAAACTCTTATGAGTTTACGATTTGAGTCAACAATCTAATTTTAACTTTTTATCACGAGTTTACTTAAACCCACGAGTTTAACAACCTTGGCGGATGCCTTAACCGATTGTGTACTAAACACCTTTATAACATTTTTTTTGAAAATTTTATACTTGTAATATTTAAACTCCCACTAATAGTGCAATGGAGTAAAATTGATATTTTACATATGAGATTAAAATTAAGAGATACTAAAATCAAAATTGAATAAAAATGTAGGTAACAATTTGGTAATTGGGTTCTACCTTATATAAATTATAACGATATGACAAATAATTCTAAAAATAAATAGTGTGCATGAATAAAACGTAATTGTTTAATATTATTTGAAAGTTAATTAATATATAATTTGTCCTTTTAAACAATGAGCTATTAACTTTTCAACTAGATATGCATGAGTTTTAAAACATTGCAGTTTTTAGGTGAAAATGGAACAATAAATATTTACAAAATATTTTGTCATATATTGAAACTTATATAACAAAATAAAACTTCAAACACGAAAAAAAAGGAGAATTTCTGATAAAGGGTGTAGTCGTGTATATTGAAGTTATCGGTGGAGAATACAAAAGGATAAATATTAATTAAATGTATATAATAGAGAAGCATGTGCTTTTCACAGACAACAGGCAAGTAAACGCTTGTTATATCAAATAAATCGATGTATAGTTAATCTCTCGTACACATGGATGGTTCGTGAATTCATTTTATTGTTGAATTACAAGTGGCAAGCCTAAGCTTGATAATCTAGTGCTGGTTCATCCCTGGGCATGACTCCAGTGTCTCCGACAGAGCCATCCCTATATCTATGTGAAATTTGCAGTGTCTATTTCATGAATTCGCTTCTTTATCTCCACAATTTCCTCTCTATAAGGGTGCTGAAGACTACAATCCCTCCACAAGACGTTCATTGCTTCTAGAATAGCTATGGGCAGTTAACTTTCATTATTTTTATTTTTGGGTAAAGTGCAAAAATGGTCACTTAACTGATCATGTTTGGAGTAAAATTGTCCATTAAATTTCAAAAATTGGACAAAAATGCTCATCAGAGTTTTTTTTCACTCATCATCCTTTGTCGCATCATCATCACACAAGAGTAATAAATATATAAGTATGCCACATATTTTAGTGAGCGATGAATCATCAGAAGATGATGTGTAAAAAAGTTATAAAATTAACTATATTGGCATTTTTGCCCAAGTTTTGAAATTCGATTGACAGTTTTGTTCCAAGAAAATTTACATGCTCTTATTTACTCCTTGGTGATAATTGCATGGTTATGTTTGCATTTTAGCCCTTTTACTTTTTTCATTGTCCTTTAATTACCAAGTTGCCATTCAGGATTTCTTCTCCTTTTTTTCGCCAAAATAAAAATCGGTTTCGTGAGTCGTCAAGAAGAGACAGCTAAACAAAATATTCTGACCATACGGCATGATATTTCAAGCTACAATAATCAGTCCACCACAAGTTGTGCCGTATCCCGACTGCTGACATAAGAAGTTGAATCTTCTTTACTAAGTAATAGATCCAACGTCATTTAAATAATAATAAAAATTTATAACTAAGTTTACTTTTTTATACTTAGAAACAAATAACACCTATTTATTTCCAATTTTTATTTTGACAAATCTAAATGGACAAATCAGTGCAAAATGACCAAACTGTCCAAAGACAAATTAAAAGGAAAACAAATAACACTTATTTTTTATTTAATTTTTTTTTTAAAATCAAAATGACTATAATGATTAATTTTACCCTTTTCTGTTTAATTTGTATTTATTTTACTAATAAGTTCGAAGTAGACAATCCCCCTAAGTTTCAATACTTCAGAAAATTTGAAGATTTTTTGTAAATTAGAAAGAAGAAATGTTTCATAATTTGATAATTTCATGATTGAGTTAGGCTCCTACAATTCAACTGAACTATTCATGTGTAGTCTCATCTAGGGTAGATTTCTTTCTCTCCTTCTCCTCTCTAGCTTTTGGGGCTGTAGGAGCTCTTCTTTGATCTTTGTGCAAGTTTTTCCCATGGTATCTTCCTCCCCATTTAAGGTTAAGGAACCAAATGTCTGTATTTTTCATTGATTTGCTTTTATGGTTACTTTGGTTGTGTTGCTTGTCTAGGTTAAAATAAAATAGTTTAAGGGTTTAGACACCATTGAGAATTTCTTTCATTCAATCTTCATTTTTTGTGAGTAGGTTATTATGTTTCTATGAGATATGTTGAAGGAATTTCTTCAAAAAACAATTTGATTGGTTTAGTGCTGATAAAAGTTGTGAATCCATGATTATTCGAATAACTACTACTCATTATAAATTTGTTGTTGGTAACAATTTTTTCTACCCACGAAGATAAAGGAATGAAGACGTCAAACCATTCTTACCTATGTTAAGCTAGGTTATTTTTAAAGTTTATATTGTTATTTTGGTTTTTTTATTCAAAACTTTTATTTTATGCCATGTATTCTACTTTTCTCTACCTAGATGAAATAATAAATGTAATTTAACAAAAAATATTTGAGCGAAGTATCTGCATTGTGAAAAGAGTGATGGAGTACATCGATGTAAACTACGCCATATTCTACTTTTTTTTTTTTGGAAATTATTTGATTTAAAAGAAGAAAATTGAAAGGCTTTTCTGTATATGAATGGTCAAATCCGTAGCTTTGAGCAGCGGGTGGGTGGATACGAACAATATTATGACACTTCCTTGACTCACTTCAGTCTCAGACGACAACTCTTCCCCACAATCAGATTTAGCCCTACATCAAAAGGAAATTTGTGTCCAAATTTTTTGATATTTTATTATGAATATCATAGATATATAATAGATGACCAAAAAATACCATCGATATAAAACGTATAATCAATATGAGTAGCATCCATTTTATTTGTGCAAAATTTTATTTTATTTTTTTTAACAAATTTCATTATATTAATACAGTTCTTTTTAAATTTATTTAATTTTTTATGATTATATATTATCTATTAGAAAATTTAAGAAATACAAATTTTAGAAAATTAAAATCACACATTTAGTCATTAAATTGAATAATAATAATATTAGAGCACGAGATACACCACCTATGAATAGTAATTTCATGAAAAAATAAAAATTTCTTTCCAAATCTATCCATTCAATTTCAGTCACACACACATTGTGCAGATCAGTGAGGCGTGGTATGTTTTTATTTCTTTGACCTATCACTGGTATGTTTTTTGAGATGATTTCGCACTCGAGGTTGCTTTTTCAATTGAAAACCCCAAAAATCGACAAAATAAACATTTTTTATTTTTTTACGAAACATATTCGCATGGTTATGACTTATGATCATTATATGCAATTTAACTGAAGTCTATGAAAATAGTTCATTAATAAGAGATAAACTTTTTTTGCCATATCTTGAACATTTTAATAATAAAAAGTCAAATTAGAGAATTCAAAATTTCTAGTAAAAATAAATTATTTTCCCTTCTTTTCTCATTTCATGCTTCAATAATAGTGTTTTATTTCAATTGTTGAATACGAGACAAATTTGTACTTTAACTATATAGGTTCGCTTGAATAACTAATTGGATCATATAATTGGAAAATCCATAATTTTTTAGTATAATGGTATCTGGCCCTTGGCGATCGAGCAACTATAAATGGAATTATATTTTTAATGGGAAGGCAATTTCAATTCGAATAACGGATTTAGGTAACCACTAGATTGATATTTCCCATTAAATTTCGTTTTTACAACGTTCTAGGAGCTCAAATCTGTGAGCCAAAACTGTGATGTTCCATTGTGGAAGAAAGGACACTACCCATATTGAACAATGAGCATTAGGTTGATTACCACCTTCCGAGTTTGATCCTAGGGAGTGATACTTTGTTTTGTTGTGTCTCCATCGCGGCGCTTGGGGAGACATCTCCATAGCTAAGTGAAGCTGGGAGTAACCTACCTGTGTGGACAGACAGAAAGAACTTGTTGGTCATGCTTCAGAGCCCACAGGGATAGGCCCAGTGGATCATGAATTAGATGTCATGCCCTTGAGATGATGGGTTGAACCCAAACCCCTTCCTAAAATTTGCTTAAAAAAAAAGACACTGCAAGGGTCTCGTTTCCACCACAAGGATGACGATGTGGCTCAGCATATAAAGAAGTGAATTTTTAAGTTAAATCTGAAATATTTATTTGATTTTGCTTCTCAATTTCTTTGTGCGCATTTTCTTTTTATTATTAGGTCTATACAGAGTAGTGGCTAATTAATGACTAAAGAGTAATATCTATATATATATCTATTAGTAACCATGCATGTATCATTATCATTCTGGAAGAAAGTGGGTTTTTTGCCAACAGATGCGTGATTAAACATGAGATCAATTTGAACAAATTTGTAACTATTTCTATATTTGACCTTGTTCAGGTGATAGTCAACTCATAGTTGCAAATTTTTTTCCAAAAGATAACTTGATTATGTGTGGTACCATATCTTGCATCCAGTAAAATTCACTCGCTCTCTAGAATTTTACGCGTGGTACCGTCCCCTCTTGGGATTTTTTGTACTCCCTCCGGTCCTAAATATTAGACCTAATTGACTTTTTTGAAAAATCCTAAAAAAAAAAGCAAAATAAGTTAATTATAAATTGATTTACCTAATGTTTTCCCTTAAACTAGTTTATTTTACTTATAAACTAATGAATAATCTAAAAATATATCAAATATGTAATGATTTAATACTATTTTGCAACATTAACCTCTCCAAAAAAAGTTATCTAGGTCCTATATTTAGGACCGGAGGTAGTACTAAAAAAATATGGAGCCAACATAGTTGAGTTGCCGTTCACTCCTTGTAACATAGTTGAGTTGCCGTTCACTCCTTGTTGCCTTACTCACCTCTGTTGGTGAGAGTAACAATTCACTACATCATTGTTACTTTATATTGTCTTCGGTCTTTATTATGAGAACTCAAATTTTGAATCAATTGATCTGTTCGATCTTTTTTATACATCTTTTCTTACTTTTGTATAAATAAATTTAAAGTATTGCATTAAAAAATGGCAAGTGATGCTGATATGTATGAGGGGAGGGAGGGAGGAATGTTTTAAGAGGAGAGGAAAGAAAAATACAAATATAGGTGATAGGGGGAAAGTTCCATTCTATTCACATTTATAATTTTTAACTAACCGTTAACAAATTTTATTTATAAAACTTAAATTTGGTTGTTGGGGTCATAGGGAAAGTTGGGAGTACATCTTTGTTGAAGGGTTGTCGATGGAAAAGCTAAGAACCCTTCGTTATTTAAACATAAAAGAAGGTAAAATATATTGTTCAAAAAACATAAAAGAAGGTAAAATAGACATTTATATATTTTTTTATCTATTTTCTAATCATTTTCACTACGGAACACAAAATCTCCTATAAACTCGTTTTCACTCATGTGCATATTAAACTTCTTTGAGAGAAAATATCTTTCATTTTATTACATTTCTTTCTCTATCATTAAATTTTTTTATCAAGGTTGGTTATTCGTGTAAATTATTCTGAAGTATCCCGAAATATTGAGATACTCATTCCTTTGAATCATGGGGTATTTGCAGTTTAGTCCTGGTAAGGGAAATTAATACTGGAAGGTCCCAATACATTCCAAAATAATTATAAAGTCCCAGGGTCCTTTCTTGCAATTGTTTGCTTAACTTCAATGACCATTTTGCCCTCATTAAAGATGATTGTCATCTCACTGGTCCCTACATGGGGACTATGCTTTCATCTTACGAGGGCAAAATAGTCATTGAAGATAAGCAAACAATTGCAGGAAAGGGCTCCTGAGACTTTATAATTATTTTGGAATGTATTGGACCTTCCAGTATTAAGTAAAGACTAAACTGCAAATCCCGAATCATTCGTCTAAAAAACGTTCCCTGTAATCAGATTAATCAATTGATATTGATCAAATGTTAATTTTAATTACACTAGCTAGTGGATAAATGAAAAAAAAACCCCTCCTAGATTAAGTTCATGATAGTGATCATGGTTAATTACAAAAAAGAGATTCGAAACTTTTTAAGAATTAACATTGAATAATTCCCATCCCACTGTTACATAACACACATGATGATCAACTGTACTATCACCATCTATGTATCATTATTTTATCTCAAGATGATCAAACAGAAAAAGAATAAGCCATAAATGAGTACATAAATAGCACAAAACAGAGCAACAAAAGAATAAACAAAGAAAGAGCAAACAAGGCCGTTTCTCATCACATGCCTCAATTGTACTATGAACTCTCTTCACAACCATGAATATCCTTTTTCCTTCAATCACACAACTTTTACCCATACCTCAAATTCATAATCACAAGGCACAACCAAAAAAGGTAAAACGAAAAAAACAAGTTGCGTTCTTTACAAGAAATATTAGTGGAGGACCATACTGGACAGTTCACTAGTCTATCTAAAGGATCAGACTAAACAACTTAAATATAACTCAGAATGAAATAGAATTTTCAGTACTTCTTCTTTGACTTGTCTTTACTTTTGGAGAAGATTGAAGCAAACCCAAAAAGATTAGCAGATGGGACATTAAGAATAACTGGGACACCACCATTACCATAAAATGCTTGAGACTTCTTCAGCGAAGGTTTGGTATAACAAGAAGAAAACCTTGAAGAAGTATGATGTTTCTGGGCACTGTTATTACTAATTTTAGCTTCTTTAGACACAAACATGTTCTTCTTAACACTTGAAGTAGAGCCAGTTGAATAGCTTCTAGATAAAAGTGGCAAAGGACATAAGCTTCTTACATACCCATGGCTCTTACTCCTCTTGAATCTCCAAAAAGACTTATGATTCTGACCATGCTTTTCTCCATATGCTTCGTCTTTGAGCCTATCTAGTTTTGAAATTTTAGTGGCTGAAGTGTTTTCTCTAACAGTTTCTGAGGGTGTAGAAGTCAGAAACTGAAACTGATCTGTTTGTTTCTTGCTTTTGTTCTTGTTCTTCTTGATTTCTGAGGGAAGGAGCCTCCCATCTGAGAAAAGCTCATCAGCTGAAGAAGATTCATGAGCAAAGTTTTCATGAAAACAGATGTCAAAATCGAAAGATGGGTTATTAAAACCAGAGGAATTTGATGGAGGAAGGTTTTGCTCAACTGGGATTGCATTATAATGACAAAAATCATAGGAAAATGAGATTCTAGGACTCATAACGGGGTCCTCACAATTTCCAGAGAAAAACTCAATGGCCATTAGAGAGAAAACTAGAACAAAAAGCTAAAAGCTTGTAGAAGAAGAAGAAGAAAGTAAGTGTGGCGGTGAGGATGTGTGAACACTAGAAACTATTTAATGGAATTTCATGGACCTAAAAAGACGGGAATTTAAAAAATGAGAGGGAAAGGGGAAATTAAATTAAAGTAAGACAATGAAAATAAATGAAGGGAGTTGGAATGAGTCGTAAGAGGGGTGACATTTGTGATTTGTGACTTGTGATTGCTGACAGGGTTGAAAAGGGAGAACAAGTTAGCAGAGATGAATGAGTGGGGACAGAGATGAATTTATGGGAAATGAGAAAAACAAAAAGAAGAAGACTTTTTGGGAACAAGTTGGATGGGAGAGGGACGTGAAGTGAGGAAAGGGCTTCACTCATCAGAAAGTAGTCATCATAATTCATATCCTATCTGCATGGGAAAAAGAAAGGTTTTATTTCGTTGAACAATTCACAAGATAGCATTCAGTTTTTTAGTTAATTAGCATTTTTCTTCCCCTATTATTAGGACAGATGGAGTACTATATGTAGTACTCCTCCGGTCCCTAATGTAAGAGCTAGCAGTCAAAAAAATGCTTCTTAAGAAAATATGTGAATGTTAGTTGGGTGTCTGGAGTTAATGCTTCTTTTCCAAAATTGCTCATATTTATTATGGTACTTTTAAGAGAGAGAAATATATAAGCATTAATAAATATGAAAGAGAGTTAGGGGTAAAGTAGGAAAAAATGCATTAAATGAGGAGAGAATATGGGGTGAGCTCTTACATTAGGGACCAAAACCATTCAAATTTTGGGCTCTTACATTAGGGACCGGAGGGAGTATAATAGTCCCGCTGGTCCTAATATAGGAGTCAGCCGCAAAAAAAAAAAAACATTTCTGAAGAAAACATATGAATGTTAGTTGAGTATCTCACATCTGGAGTTAAAATTTCTTTTCCAATATTGTCCATATTTATTATGATACATTTAAAAGAGATAAATGCATAAACATTAATAAGTATGAAAGAGAGTTGGATAAAGTAGGAAAAAACTAATTAAATGAGGAGAAAATGTGAGATGAGTTCTTATATTTTAGACAAAAATTATTTCAATTTTGACTTCTTATATTAGAGATAGGAGGGAGCATCTTTTAAAAATTTATTTGCTTACTTTTCATTGATCCATTTTTTGGTTGACTTCTATTTGTGGTGCACTGTTCGCAGACTCGGCTCATATGGTTGAATCCATCTCCTTTAGTCCAATATCTCTCTTTCTTCGCCAAAATATCCCCGTATGGCCGTATGCATTACTCTGCTTTCAAATTTCCTCTTATTTTATCTATTCCTATCCCTATCTCTCATTATCCATAATATGCAAAAGTTGTTTATGAACAAAAAGAGGCCTTTGCTCTTATTTTGGGCTTGTGAAACTTATGATTACCCATAGGATAGATATGCCGCATTCTTTATACTCCTTTTAAAGATAGAAGCTATTTAATTCACATTTTGGGGCTTGGCGTTTTAATTTGATGCATGCAAATCTATGATCTTCCAGTTCCTTATTTTGTGGGATTGCTGAAGAAAAATCTGTGATTATTTTATTGTAAAAATTTTGACAGGTTCCCAGTGTTAGAGGTATGATGATGATGTTGATTATTTGGCTGCTTAATTTCTGTTCTTTCATTAAGCATTATTTTTTGCCTTTAGCTTTTATTGATGGAGTATGCTTTTTTAGTAATAACTAATGTGTCATTCTTCAATACTAAAGTTGTTGGCATGCCAAACATTCAAATAAGTTGTCGAAATGACAAAACTGGTTAAGCCCTTTGATTGCATGACTAAGTTTAATCTAGAAGGCTTAAACAAAAATAGCCTCAAATATGGTTCACAAGTCCTTATTGAAGTTGTAACCATGATGTGACATTAATCTAATTCTGCAACATGCATTTCTATAAAAAAAATGTAGCAATTATGGGTAATCAAATGAAGCTATTTCTTACTAAGTACCTCTATCCAACTTATTGTTATTGAATAATAGTAAAGCTTAGAACAAGGATAAATGACATAACTCATTAATATTTCAGTGACTTGTCTAGTTTACGCAAAGAAGATCTAAAAACGACATAGAGTAGTCGGCTTTGAATTATGCCTTATTTGTTCAAATCAATCAATCAATCAAATATCAAATATATATAGTAATTGCTTGTGTGGAATATTCTGTTGATTCTCTTTGCTTTCACATTAGATCAGGTTTTTTATGTGGGTTTGCTCTAAGTTTGCATGCTAAAAACTTAGGTAAAATGCTTAATAAATCCAAACTACTTAAGTGTGCATTCACACTTCTTCCACTTCTTCGAGTTCCAATAATTTCCCACTGGACAAACACTTTACTAAACATTGCATCTAGAACTATTCATTCTCCCAACATCAAACCTTTCAGTTCCCTAGAAGGCTAGAACCATTTATTATTCCAAGTTTCCAACGACACATCAAACCCTTCACATTTCAGTTCCCACTCCCTAGATCAAACCCTTCACTCTTCAACGGACCAGAGATCTCTTTGTAATATGACCATGTTCCATTTGGTGTTCACGATTTTGTATGTGGTCCTTTTTTAGAGGACTTGGTAAGTAGATGTCTTATAGTTTCTTTTGCGTTGCGTCTCACTTTCTTCCTTAAGATTTTATATGCTTTTATTCATTTCCAAGGGTTCTTTTCTGAGGATTTTTTTACAAAGCTTTGCTCTTTATCACTATACTGCCTTCTGTCTGGTGATAAGAAGTAAAACATATGTTCAGCGCCCTCAGTTTTAACTCTGGTGCTGACCGAAACCTTTTATCCTCTTCCTTAAACAGTCTAGAACTCCATCGTGAAGGTTGGCAACGACATACGACATACGGCATACGGCAGCAACGATGATCACAGAGTTTCAACTTCTCAGTTTTCACCTCTCTAACCTTTAAATCTGGGTGCGGCCAAAAAGGCAAGCATTAGCATGTTAACTTATTAGATGGTGGATGCTTTCTTTTTCAGTTTTACTTTCGCTCTGTTTCAATATATTTGCTATCTTTAAGTGAGAATGAAATGCTTATTTGTTAATTTTTTGCTAGCAATTTTTTTTTCAAACGGCCTAATTTTATTATTTTGATCATAGGGTTCAGGAAAGATTTGAGCTTAGATCTTAATTGCAACCAAGGTAAACAATTACTGATTATTATGGTGTGATTATACTATTATGGAGTGATTATACCAAGATTTGAGCTTAGATATTAATTGCAACCAAGTTAAGCAATTACTAATTTTGTTAATCTTTCAATGACTTTTCAACTGATTCCCCTCACTTTTTAAGTCTCATTTGCTTGAATGTATAGGAAAAATGATGCACGGTACTATAATTATAAATGAATCAATTGAGACAATAATGTACGGAGGTTTGATTAAAATAACAAAGGTTTTGGCCACAATGATGAATTGATTTTAGATTTAGATTTTTGGAAAAATCTATTTTGCCTGTAAAATAGATTATATCGTAATGATGAATTCATCATTTATAATGAATTCATTATAGCATAAAATGGACTATAATCAGTTTCAAGAATAAACAGTAAAGGTTCTACCATGCTGTTCCCATATCATGCACATGCATAACTGTTTTTTACTATAATTCTGATATTTTTTCTGGTATGTTCTGTGAACTTTTTGTTTCTGTTATGCATTCAAAACTTTAACAATGACTTGAGTCATTAGAAGAAACTATTCCGAACGTTATTTAAATGGTTGGCCATAGTACCTGCATCTTACATTCTTTGCTGATGTTTTTATAGGGATGCATGGATTATTTTTTAATCAACCATGGCTGACATTCATTTATGTTTTACTGCATGTCCCTCTGCTTTCTTCCAAAATCAGTTCTGCCATTCGATATCAACTCCTCCTTTGTTTGGTGAGCACTGTTCTTCCCCTTCAATTTCTTGTAAGATATATAATAAAGGATGTTTCAATTTCTTTTAAGATACATAATAAAGATGGTTTATTAGAGTTCTAATAAACCATTTCTTTGTTGTTATTTTTTAACCCCTTTTATTTATTATTTCTCATTAATAAGAGGTAGCATTGTTGTACTAACTAAATTTGATGACCTTACCGAATAAGGTTTACTAGAAGATTGTAATGATGTCTAGATTTTCTTCTAGGAATGTTTCTGCTAGATAACATTATTCTCTTGGCATTTAATAAACAAGATCAAATATGCAATGTCCATTCTGCTATAGGCACGCATATAGTTTATTCTCAATAATCCCATTCAACAATTCATCATCTTTAATCAATACTCAACAATATTAAAACATCATTATTTTGTTAAGATTAAGTATGTTGCAAGGGGCTGATAGTGTTCCTCAAGACAATTTTATTTTTTCAGGTCTTGCATCTCACAAGCTGGTGGTCTATGTTGTTGTTCCAATCATGTTACTATGATACATTAATCAAGAAGTGCACAACGGACTTGGATTGTTTCTGAAAGTGGTGCTGTCAGTTAGATTAATACACATGAAGTGAAATGTCTTATGTAAAATATTGTCTTTCATGTTGTACTAATTGTTATGTTATGTGGGACAAGTGCTTTTTTAGTTTGTGTTCATTTATGTTTTTGTATGCTCATAAATTTAATAGACTATGTTTTCAAAACCTATCACTGCGCATGGTGCCCTTTCATTTGTTTACATTGCTATATCCTTGCTGTTTTATGAGAGATCCTTTATAGTGAGAATAGCAATTTTTTTATCAAATCATGTTATTGATCATGACAAGAAGTTTGTCTCATGATATCATTAATCTGAGTTATTATACATAGGTATCAACTCTAAACATTCAAATGCATATATAAATATTCTAATTCCCATGCTTGGAAGTAAACTAATTCTTAATGAATGAGTTATTATAGCCAGGTGGGAATTGAAATAAAAACCTCTTAACACCTTTTTAAATAGGTAGTACTCCGCAATTACTTTCTCATTTGGAGTGAGATTTCTAAGAAAATATTACGTTTGATGCAAGGAAAGAAAGTAAGGAAAGTGAAAGTGAGAGGTTTTTAAGTAATTTAAATATATCTCTGACCCACAAATTTTCTCTCTCCATATCACACTTTTCATGGGGCTCACAAACTTTACTTTCCCATAATTACCTCTACTTTTCATATTCACCCTTTCACTTTCCACTTCTCCACTATCCCTTCTTACAACAAAACAAACCTTAAGTAGTGGAGTTTCTAAGAAGATGGTGAGGACTTATTTACATAGATGAAGTATTACAATTAAAATATATTAATTTCTTTTCCAAAAATTTTTCATAAAAAGATCATAAATACCATGTCATGAATGTGGATTTTTGGGGAAGTATGTTTAAGCGTTATAAGCAGATTTATTTTAGGTGTGGTGGGTTTTTGAGAAAATATATTTTGGAAGTGTAAAGACTTATTTTCATAGTAATTGAAGAATTACATTTAATATAAATTAACTTTCTTCCAAAAAATTTATCATTAAATCGTAAATACTGCATCATAAATGAGGATTCTGCTGACAATATTTTTAAACGTTATCAGGAGATATATTTTTATAATAGACGATCAATGTATCCTCCTACCCGATAAGTGAGAGACATGGGTGAGGGTCTATGAGAAAATATGTGTTGTAAGGATATGAGACTTATCTACATAAAGATCAGATTAAGTATTACATGTTTAATATATATTAATTCTTCCCCGAAAGTTTTTAATCATTAATTGGAGTTAGGTAAAACTCGCCAGAGTTGAAAAACAATCAATAATGAATTTTAATTGGAATTTATGTGAAATTTTCGCTGAAGAGCTAGGGATAGATTTAGAACCAAAGATTTTATCACTACACTTTTTATAAAGTAGTACATATTTTTTTCCAAAAAAAAAAGTAGGACATATTTTTTAAAACTTATGGCAAAAAAAGGAAGCTGCCCTTAAAAAATAAAAAATGACTTCTTATCATCACTGGTGGTTACAGTCTAACACGTTAACCAGGAACCTATAGTATTAGCATCCACTTTTTATGGAATGTTGAACCATATCATAAACCAATAGGGATGGTGCCAAGTTTGTTTTTGTGACTCTAACTTCTCTAATTAATGGATGTCATCAGCAGATGTTTAAAATATTTAAATATGTTAACTATACCATTAAGTATAAATGCATAAGTAGAACAAAAAAGACAATATACATATGCACAAGTTTTTTTTTGCTGATTTATTTGTTTTGGAAAATATAAAAGACTTAATTATGAAAATTTATATATAGCATTAGGATCATAGGAACTGAAAATTGGAAAGATTAACTATAAAAAATATTAGTTTAAGTAAACTTACTGGAGGAGAGGTGCCTAGGGAAATTTGGTTTTTTTGGGGTGTTTAGGTGGGCAGGTTGAGAAAAGAGTATGACTATTATTTTGTTTTTATGCGCGGGCTTGGTTTCTTAGTTAAGTTGGAAATATTACATTTAATCTAAATCAAAATTATTTTGAAAGATCAACTGCAAGAAAATTTAGTCCA
The DNA here is from genome assembly GCA_029929735.1 of Mimosa pudica. Taxonomy (NCBI): domain Eukaryota; kingdom Viridiplantae; phylum Streptophyta; class Magnoliopsida; order Fabales; family Fabaceae; genus Mimosa; species Mimosa pudica. The sequence continues at coordinate 4,312,459 of JAKELP010000023.1, read as the reverse complement.
GGTGACTTTTGAATGGGAGAGGTGCTAGGGATTTTTTTTGGGGGGGGGGGTTTGGATAAGGAAGTTGGAGATAAAATTCTATACTTCTTTTCTTTTTATACATGTGCGAGTTTAATTCTCGGGCAAGTTAAAAATATTACATGTAATCTAAATTTATTTTTTATAAAAACATTCATTGATATTTGGTAGTTTTCATAAATATCTTATCAGGGTTGGAATTCACATAACAACGGTTTGATAATGTGTTCAATAACATATTTAGGTGTTCTAAGAAGATATATTTGAATCAGTAAAAAGGAATTGGAGTATTATATTTATTTTCATAGTAATTTAAGTATTCTATGTATTCCTCTATCCGTAGAGTACATTGAATGTCTACTAAAGATATTCTCTTATTGTAAATCCACAAAAAAAACACGCTCCAATAAGTTATTTACTAATACTCAAATGATAGATGTTATAAGCAAAGAGGAAACTGATTGATATGGTAGCAGTAAATAATATACATGATTTTGTTCAATTCATAACTTAATAATTTTTCCATCTCATTCTCCTTTTGTTATTGCATATGAGATGAATATGAGGAAGTGATCCAGCATCTCATGAACATAATTGAAATGCTTTGGGAGAGGAAAAATGATCTTAAGCTTTAACTACTAGAGTATTGTGGTTTGAGAGAGCAAGAAAGGTTTCCTATGTTGAAATAAGAAATTGAAAGATTTATGATTAGTATGAAATGAACTACTCAATCTAAACAACTTTTTCAACATTTAACTGACACATTGTTTTATAGCCGGGTATCCACGCGCAACGCGCGGGGTCAACCCTAGTTGTATATTAATTAAAGGTGTAGTTCATTTAATTTAACATGGTTGTAAACTTCATTAATTTTAAATAAATTTATTAGAAACGTTTTCTGATCGTACCATTGTATAGAGTTTAATAAGCGAATCTAATTTTTATATATAATTTATAGATAGTGTTACATACTCTAAAATGAGCTTCATATATATATAACTCAGCAACATTTCCCATCAAACATTTGAAATAGAAATGAAGCCCTATTCTAATGCATGTGAGATAGAGAGTATCAAGTATCCTAAAAATTAGTTTTAACATTTCACACTAAATAATTAAATATGACAAATTTACCCTATTGACATGATTATTGTAAGACATGTGATAAAGGTATCTTGCCTGCTCATTTTGACCTATGAACATCATAGAATCATGATAAATTTCCTTTTAATTACTCAATAAATACCATTGAAAAGGTGAGATTTTTTTTTTATACATGATCAAGGTATCCCCTCACTCGACAAGTGAGAGACTAATCCCCCTCTGATTTGTAGGCACCTCAAAGGATGGGACAGCTGGCCTGGGAGATTTAATGCTTCTCCATACCCAACGCCAGGGATCGAACCCCAGACAATTGGTTAAAGGTGAATGAGTCATTGCCACTCAACCACACACCCCAGGTTGAAAAGGTGAGATTTCTCATTCCCCCGCATTTAAACTTTTGTGCGCTGGGTGAATCCTCATTTTTATTTTATTTGATATATTTTGAGTATATTAAGAGTCATTGAAGCTAAATTAAGAAGGATTTAGTTTAGAATTTGATAGGATAATAAATTGGTACTTACTATATTTAGGGATTTCATTGTAAATATATGTCTTTTGAATAATTGGTTAGTCATTAGGGAGAAGAATAAATAAATTAGAAATTAAACATAGCAAAAAAAAAAACAGAGAGAAAGAGGTGTTATAATCACAATCATCATTATTATATACTTTACCTTTTTAACTTTGGCAAGTCAATTATACTGGCGAATCACTGTGAAGCAGCAGAGTTAAATTGAAAAATCAAAGAGAAGACACAAAATGACAAAAAGTAGAGATTAGAAATGGGCCGAAGTAACTAATAACAAAAGCAGTTCAAGCGTTCGACTACATATAGAGGAGGTGCAACTCAGAACTATTATCCATCATCCTCACTCACACCTTCAGTAACCCGAGGAAAACAGAGTAGAGATTGAAGAATCAAAGGAAGAGAGAACTTGGGAGAAGATCTGACTTGGAAAAGAGAAATACTTGGAGATTTTAAGATTATTTTTTGGTTTTTCTATTTTTATTCTCATTTCTCTTTAATTTATCTGGTATATGAATTCTGAAATTTGTGGTATTTCTATGATGATCTTGTTTTTATCATGAGTAGTAGTTAATTTATACTAAGATTATTTTAAGTCATTGCATATATATGTATTGAAAAATAATTATTACTTTCTATTGATGTTATGAATACAATTTATGTGTTGATTTTATATTGTTTTTTCTTTTACAAGTGTTTGATTATCAATTGATTTATTAAATGAAATATGGTTTGAGAAAGTGTATTTTGTTGGGTAAAAAATCATTTTCATCCATGAAGTATAGCGCAAATATTATCTCATCATATATATTAATAAATGGTCTCTTACATATAAAAGAGTTTTCGAAAATTGGAATATTTGTCTAAACTGTTAAATCTATGGTATGTAATCGCCATTAACCCCTTGATACATTAGCGGGAAATTTAAAAATTCATCATTACACAATTGAAGCAATTTAAAAACTTCAAATAAAAACATAAAAATTAAAACAAGTAGATGTCTATTTAAAAAACTTTAAATAAAAATGTAGAAAAAAAATGACAATCAAAGAGTAAAAGCCATAATTGTGAACACACCCTAAGTTAGATGAAAATGTAACACGAGGGATAGAGAAGGCCTCTAACAATGACAATGGAACCTTAAACCTTTGATGACCAAGATCGGCGAGGTAGGGAAGACAAAGAACGAGCTTAATTGAGGGAGGAAACAAAGAACAACGAACTAGAGAGGAAACAAAGAAACGAATAACTCTATGACTATACGGTAGGTAAATATTCCATTGTCATCGTCCATTCAACTTGTAACTTGTTTTCCCTACTTTGTCTATCTTTGTTATCTAAGGTTAGGTTTCCATTGTCACCATAAAACCCTTCTCTATCTCTCACCTCCCATTTTTTCTATCTTAACTGTGGGTTCATTCACGATTGAAATGAGTTCTACTCCCTAATTATTTCTTGTTTTGATTATTTTAAGTTCGTATATTTTGATTTTACGTTTTTCAAATTAACATTTGATTGTTTTAGTATAGTTTTTATGTTTTCATTTCAAGTTTTTTAAATTACCTCTACTTTCTAATGATAAACTTTCTTATGAGCCCATTTACTTTCACTTAAGTGACGTGGTACTGACTACTGAGGTGATGCTTATATGTCAAGGGATTAATATCTGTTACAATAGATTTAACAATTTAGATAAATTTGTTCACTTTTCAAAATTCTTTGGTATATAAAAGATGGCCATTTATTAATATATGTGTCGGTGATACTTACACCATAGTTCATAAGCGAAAATGATCATTTGCCTAGAATTCTCTGATATATAAGAGACTTTTTATTAATATGTATGTATGTATGTATGTATATATATATGTGTATGTGTGTGGAGGGTGATATTTGGACCATAATTCATAGGAAAAAATGATCCTTTACACAATTTTGTTTTAGGACATGAATAAAATCATGTCGGGATTGAAGTTTATGGTTTTAATGGACAATCGTCGGTAACATAGATATATAGTTACTAGCCTTACATGGTCACAAGATTGTTGATTTTGGATAATTACTTGTATTTATTGTGACAAAAGGTTGCAATCAATACAAGTAGAAATTTGATATTAGCTTAAGAAAGCATTTACATTTTCAAATGTTCATAAACCTTAGACAAATACATAATTTCATTTTCTTCCTAATTGACACACTTGTAATTAAGTTTCATGAAATGCAATTGTAATGAATAATCTTATACCTCTCTTTTTTTGAATTACATTTTTAATTTAGTCATTTTTGAGTATTTTTGCGTTAGGTACTTCAGAATTTCAGGACACAAATATTTCCACTATTTAATTGATAAAATAGTTATAATAACTTATCTACTTTTACCTTAGTTCTGGTTGGAAACGACAACATTTTTAGTACTCCCTCCGGTCCCTAATGTAAGAGCCCAAAATTTGAATGGTTTTGGTCTCTAATGTAAGAGCTCACCCTATATTCTCTCCTCATTTAATGCATTTTTTCCTACTTTACCCCTTACTCTCTTTCATATTTATTAATGCTTATGTATTTCTCTCTCTTAAAAGTACCATAATAAATATGGGCAATTTTGGAAAAGAAGCATTAACTCCAGACACCCAACTAACATTCACATGTTTTCTTAAGAAGCGTTTTTTTGACGGCTAGCTCTTACATTAGGGACCGGAGGGAGTACTACTTTTGACGACTTCTGTGCTTGGGGATATGCCAAAACTCAGATAAGTCAACAACTTCACAAACAACAAAGGAATTTTCAAAACTCTAATGGCCTTTAAACACATTCAAAGTCTTATGGTTGTATACTTGTATGATTGTTTTGGAAAGAAAATGACTGTATGCGCATTAGTAGTATCTTTCGATTTTTTTTAACTGAAATAGTATCTTTCGATTCAATATATGAATAATGCAAAGTTTTATAAATTTTACATTGAATAATTTTGTGCTGAATATTTGCATTTACTGAAAGTAAGAACCTTGATATAGATAAAATCTATGACGCTGGAGAAATCGATTTCCGAAAACGGATCCCCACATCAATTCTGTGGCTAATTAGGGGCAAGTACTCCCTCCGGTCCCTAATGTAAGAGCCCAAAATTTGAATGGTTTTGGTCCCTAATGTAAGAGCTCACCCCATATTCTCTCCTCATTTAATGCATTTTTTCCTACTTTACCCCTAACTCTCTTTCATATTTATTAATGCTTATGTAGTTCTCTCTCTTAAAAGTACCATAATAAATATGGGCAATTTTGGAAAAGAAGCATTAACTCCAGACACCCAACTAACATTCACATGTTTTCTTAAGAAGCGTTTTTTTGACGGCTAGCTCTTACATTAGGGACCGGAGGGAGTATTATATTACTAACCCTTTAAGTAAATAGAAACGGTTCGCTGTACGGGTAGTGTTGTTGTCATATTACTGGTGATTAATTATTGCAGTGATTAATAACCCATTGGTGCCTGTGAATATTCATCTTAATTAACCTTCTATCACTTCTTTAATAGTTCAATGTGTTAACTCAGATTTGCATAAATGTTTATATATATGCAAATTTGAGTTAGTTAATAATTTCTATAATAGTACTATTATCTATGATACATATCAATAATAACATTTTTGTTGAAAGTTTTCTTTAATTGGTCACATACATCTCTCATGTGCTTGTTAGATTCTAAATAATAATTCATTTTGTAAGGAGTTGAGTCATGAACTAAAATATCGTGGATTCAAATTTCCTGTCAATTCAAAGATTATATTTGTGGTTAATATGTTCTTTGAGACTGTATGCATATTTTGTCTATAGTTAATTCTAAGACTCCACTAACCTAAATATTTATTACCTAATAATTAATAATAAATCATTGAAGAATCAAGGGTCAAAAAGTATCTAACACACTAAAGTTTGTTTTAGATGTATTGAGCACCCAAATATTTTATTTTTTATGCAATTTGAATATAACAAATTACATAAGATGCAACTCAAAAATAATTTACGATGCAGAATGAGCTTAAAATATTTATTGATGTGGAAGCCCTAAAAAAAGATTCAATGAACACGATTATGAAAGAATCTAACTCTTAATATAAGTTTCGGTTTATCGGTCAAAAGAAAAAATAAGTTTTGGTCAAAAAAACTCTTCATATAAGTTAGTAATAATTCGTCTCGAGCACTGTATTGAGGAACTTAGAAGTTTAACTTTTCATTACATTTATTTTTTTTATTTTATTAATTATTTTATTTTCGTATTTCAAAGGAACGCAGAGGATAATGCTAATAAGGAGTAAGGACAAATCTTTACAAGGACTTTCCTTAATCAACGTAACCTTATTTAAAAAAGGAAAAGAAGTAAATGCTATGTTTTTTCCTTTTATATCTGTTGCTCAATTTTAAGTACGTACATTGAATAATCGTAAACTTCGACCAAACAAAAAAAACATAATCGTAAACAATTAATGTGGAGGTACTAGTGCATGTATAAATATATGCCTACACAGAAGGATTTAACACATACTTTGGAGGTCTCTTCCTCGTCTCAACATTTCATCTGAAGTTTTCGAGGTGCTTAGTCCTATCCATCATAATATTCTTTCTGCATAACCCATATGTTTAACTTTTTTACCTTCAGTTTTATATATCAAAATCCAACTAAGAAAACTACTTACTAGAATTCTGGTTTTTTTTTGTGTATAGCATTAAAAAAAGTCTACACAAGTCAGATCATCGGATCAAGATCTAGCTTAAACAAATAATATTTTTTTATTATATGTATTATATGTATCCTAGTATATACATATTCACTTGCGATGCTCATCATTTTTATAGGTAAAAAGCGCCCGTCATCTTTAGAAACACTGTTTTATCAAACAAAATCAGATCTCGACCATCAACTAAAAATTTTATCTTAAATGGACTTCAAGTCATGTTAGGATGAGAAAGTGTGTTGGGTGTTTAACAAGAAAAAATTAAAATTGATCATATCATTCATTTATTTTCTTTTTCTTTTCAAAAAAACCATCACTCATGAATTTTTAGTGGATAACTAAGATCATTGTTTAATGAAACAATATTCCTAAAGACAACGAATTAACGTTTTTCACCTATCAAAACGATGTTCAGCCAAGTGAATCCTAGTATATACACTATGTATTATTATTGAATCAACTTTGATTCTGTTGTCAATTATTTTTTTTTCAAGGTTAAAACATTATCAAATGGCTGTGGGTTGCAACAAGGAGAAGGTTGTGTTCATCATGGGATCAACAGGCTCAGGCAAAACCAAGCTTTCAATCGAGTTAGGCTCACTTTTCCCTTCTGAAATCATCAACGCTGACAAGATTCAAGTTTACAAAGGCCTCGACATAATCACAAACAAGATTCCTGAATCCGAGCGACGTGGAATCCCCCACCACCTTCTTGGAATCATTGAAGATCCTGAATTTGACTTCACGGTCAACCATTTCTGCGACCATGTCATCTCTGCAGTGGAACATATCATTCAACAAGGAAACCTCCCCATCATCGTTGGAGGCTCAAACACATACCTGCGTGTCCTTCTCGAAGATCCCTCCTTGGACTTCCGTTCCAAATTTGATTGCTGCTTCATATGGCTTGACGTGTCCCTTGATGTCCTTTTCCCTTATTTGGACAAAAGAATTGATGACATGTTGCATGCAGGTTTTGTGGATGAGACTAGGGAGTTTTTCCAACCTGGGGCTGATTATTCTAATGGAATAAGAAGAGCCATTGGTGCTCCTGAACTGGACAAGTATTTCATGGTTGAGAAGGATCCTAATATCGATGAGGATCACAAACAAGAGTTGCTTAAGGAAGCTATCCAGAGAATGAAGTCCAACACTCAAATACTCGCTCAGGGGCAACTTACAAAGATACAACGCATCAATAAGGAGCTTGCTTGGGGACTGAATCGTATTGATTCTACTAAGGTATTTGAGGCTGTTTTGTCTGGAAATGAGTATCGACGCTTATGGGAAGATACGGTTTTCAATCCGAGCAAGGAGATTGTTCAAAGCTTCCTTCAATCCCAAAACAATGTGACAGAGGGAAAAGCTACTGAATAGTCATCTAAAATGTCGTGTTTAAATTTTCGTGTCCTCCTCATATCCTTTAATTATAAATAAGAGGATATAATGTAATCGGAGTTTTATCTTTCATGAAATAATAATGCTATTTCCGTTATGTTACATGCATACATATTTCAATTTTTCAATTGTAAAATTCAAAAATACCATGTGCTCATTCCCCTCAACTTTAAAAAAGAATCGTTAATATCCTTTCATATGTATATCTCACATAGTAATTATTAACTCTCCATTATTATAACCTCCATCACTACAAGTCATTGATCTGTGCTTATTCGCCATTGAGAATTGTATAATAATCTTGTTTGGTTGAAATTTTGATTTGTAAATTTTGTGGTATAATGGAATTTAGAGCTGGTTTGATTGAGGTTTAATCATTTGCTTCATTAAAGTGAGTTTTGTATTATAAACGAAGTTTCATGATAAATGTGCTTGTTTTTGTTTTACAACTAAATTACCCGGTTCCAGATTATTTTTGGCCGATCAAAAGGAAAAATTGGTCAATAATGAACTCTTTGGGAAAAACTCCGTGAACTCAGAATTGTTATGCTTGAACATTTTTATTATTTGAGACATAATGTTTTTTTAATTCCACCTATATTTATAACTGGTCTCAAACCCGAGTAAATGAAACTGGTTGTGTTAGACTATATAAATGGAGCTAACGTTAAAACCCGGTTAAATCTACATAAACATATAGATAAATTAAATGACAATATATAGCTTCTTAGATCAATGTAACCAACTCCGCCTACCTAGTTAGAGAAAACTGTTTTTGTTGTTGTAGTTTGATTTTCCTCTTATTTTTATTGAATGTATGAACTCTTGATATGGACAAACTTAAACTTAAGAAAAGGACCAAATTTACCATTGTTGAGTAAACTCGTTGAATTTAAAGTAATGACTAAAAACAGATTATTTTGGAAAAGAAAAATAAATGACTACTATGTGCATAGTAATAATATCTTTAAATTCAACGCACACAAAACTGCTTACTTTTTTTAAACAATTCATGGTTTTGAGAAGAATGAACTGCCCTACGGACACTACTTTTGAATAATGCAAACTATTACGCCAGTTGATATATAGAAAATAATGCGAACTGTTTTAAATTTTACAGAAAATATTAATATCGATATTTTGTGTTAGGGCAATGACTCTATTTTGCCTTTTAAGTAATCACCTTTGACTACTGGGCACCCTAAAATAACAACTGGTATAATTTTACCTTTGAAGTAACCAAAGTGGTCCAATTTTACCCTTTGGCGAATGTAATGTTGACACGTGGATGACACGTGTCAACATTACATTCATCAGATGGTAAAATTGGGCCACTTTGGTTAATTCAAGGGTAAAATTGTACCCGGTGTTAGTTTAACGTGCCTAGTGATCTAAAGTAGTTACTTCAAGGGCAAAATAGGGTCACTGCTCTTTGTGTTAAATATTGATGTTTACTTAAATAAAGGAGCATTGCAATAGGGGAAATCCATCTCAATGTAGTAGCTAGAAACATATTTAGCAAATTAAAACAAATTTCCCTATAAATTTTGTGGCTAATCGGTGGCAAGAAATATGTTAGTGGTACATACTAACTCTGCCTCGATCATACAAATAGTAATAATTTAGGTAGGTAATAAAGAGGGTACACATTTTGTGTTGTTGCCATAATGGTGATGACTAGTACTAGTACTACTAAAGTTGCATGTATCTAGCAAGATATCCGGCCCAAATCCTAATATTAATGTGTGCATGCACTAGTTTGTAAATTGTGAACATAATCATAACCTTTTGTCACTAAAATCAGATTTGCCAAGTGACTACCCCAATTTAAATTGGCAGCTTGCAAACGAAAAAAGGAAGACACGCTGCGTTTTGGGTTGGGCTGATTGAAGACGTAAAATCATTAGGCTACGGGGAGGATATATATGTGTATGTGTGCGCGCGCGCAAGCGGTTCGCATTTTTACACCATTGTCTCTATCATTCTTACATCTTCACGGCTAGCAAGTAGAGGTGAATCAGTGAAGGAGGGGCTACTACAGTCTTTCATCGATCTTCCACAGAGCAGAGAATCGCTATTCTCTTTTCTTTTCTTTAATTTTGTGGATGTAGGAAAATGTTTCATTGTTGAATCTTGAATTTCTTTCCAACACGTGTATGGCTAAATTTTTTGAAACTTATATGAATCGATGCCTAAACTCTATTTTTTGTTAATTAAATATGTTATGTTTTGGGTTTAATTTGTACTCAGCTTCATGTTTTCTATGTGGTAGCCAACATTCATATTACTGTATACTATTGGAATGACGCTCATCTCACTACTTTATTATTAGCATTTCTGTAAACACTATTGAAGAGACAATTAATAATCAAATTCACTCTAACATGATTAAATGGGTCTAATAGGTATATTCCTATCCTATTGGGAAATTAGAATAAATTCTAATCCCACATTACTTAATCCTTGATCCAGTTCAGATCCCTCTCCCAAGGATAATCAAAATTCTTCTAATTCATATTAAGTGGTAATCAAACACTTGGTAGAAAATTAACACAAGATTCAGTATATTAAACAAAACTAAAATCAAACACAAATAATAGATTCAAACAAGCTCTAATCCTTAAAGTAGTTCATACTTACTCTAGATCCAAACTAAAATTAGCTACACATACTACAAATCCAAGCCACCACAGCCACACAAATTTCAGAATAAGAGGGAAATAATTAATAGGACAAAACAATTAAATTCTTCCCCTCTTTCTCCATTGTGAATGACGTTGATGAAGCTCTAATAATGGCGGTGATGGTGGGAGCTGGCTGTGCTAGTCTTATTATAGATGAAGAGAACGTAAGATGAAGGGTAGTGTGGTCGCTAATGTAGGAGAAGATTGAATGGTAAATGATGATGGGAATGGCTGTGACTGAATAGTATATCTGTATATGTATGCATGTGTGCGCCTCTGCTTCCTCTCGCCTTCTTCCTATTAGCTTTTTCTTTCTTATTTTTCACCAATTCAAAACGGTGCCTTCAAATGCTAGCAGTGTCTGTAGGCAAAGTGAATAAAACGATCAATCTAGAATCAAAGAAAATCATATAGAAATAAATTCAAGGCTTTACCAAATGCACCCACGTCTAGGAGGAATGTTAAATGTCTTGTTCTTTTTTTATTATTTTGTCCTAACTCTAACTATTTCTAGTTTTATTTAAAGTTGAGATATTTACACTAAATGCTAGCAATGCCTCATGAATGAAGATGATGAAGGAATATAATCTCAGATTCAAAGTAGTGAAAGGTAGATCCGTGGTAGAGACTTTATATTTAACCAATATGACGGCGATAGTGATGGAAGCGGGGTTAGTTGAAGATGAGGGTGGGCTTCATCTTTGGTGAGGCGAACAGTGGAAGAAGCTAAGGAAGCAACCTTGTTTTACTTGTTTTTCTCATAAAGAGTGAATGAGAAAGGAGAATGGAGTGAAGGCAAAATGACATTAGATAAGGTTTATTACATAATGACTATGTAATACTCCCTCCGGTCCCTAATGTAAGAGCTAGCCGCCAAAAAAACGCTTCTTAAGAAAACATGTGAATGTTAGTTGGATGTCTGGAGTTAATGTTCCTTTTCCAAAATTACTCATATTTATTATGGTACTTTTAAGAGAGAGAAATACATAAATATTAATAAATATGAAAGAGAGTTAGGGGTAAAGTAGGAAAAAATGCATTAAATGAGGAGAGAATGTGGGGTGAGCTCTTACATTAGAGACCAAAACTATTCAAATTTTGAGCTCTTACATTAGGGACCGGAGGGAGTAATAAACAAGTATTGGAAGGAAAAAACTAATAGAAATCAAATACATCATTAGCTATTTGAGATCAAATACATCAACGTCTCACCAATAGCTATTTGAGGGCTCTGTGAACAGAAGATGTTGCGTTCTCTTAGATTGTTGCAAGTTGATCATCATTAGCTTAGCAACACAGGAAATGTGAGAAGAGCATTTTGTCATTTTTGTGTCTGGGAGAGAAGCCCACATGATTTGATCCATTAAGGCCAGTACGAAGACAAGCTAACACAAAAAGGTCTTAACCCGTTTGGTTGTCCAAGGAAAGTGAGAGGGAAAGAAAAAGTGAGCAAAGTGAGGGACTTTTGGTAATTTACATATATTCTGAGGCCCACGAGCTTTTTCTCTCTATCTCTCACTTTTTCTGAGCCTCTTAAACCTTATTTTCATAATTTCCTCTACTTTTCATCTTTACCCTTTCGCTTTCCATTTCTTCAATTTCCTTTCCTACAATCAAATGACTGCAATCAGCGGAAAGTTCTTAATACAGGTTGTCACGTAAGAAATCAGGTCAACAGTAATAATGGTTAAAAAGGGCATCACTGCTACGAGAATTTACTTTTGGGGTGACATGGAGGCATCAAATACTTTAAAGTGTAATGTTGAAATTATTTAACACCTCCAGAGCGACTACACCTTAACCCAATATCAAGACACAAGAAAAAATCCATTAAACCCTCTAAATCAAATTAATATCATATTTTCTCTCAAAATTTCTGGAACTTCCGCTAAAGGTGAAAGTGAAAATAAATTTTATGGGTAAAATATTACCTATGGGCAATTCACATAAGGGACACAAAAGTTAAAAGTAAAATAAAATAATTAACAACATAGATATGGGGAATTCACCACTAAAATATAAGAGTCACATTTTAATATTATAAAGGGTTAAATGTATTGCTGTAAATTCTGTTACGTGCCTTGCATTTTCATTTTCTGTCTCTTGTAAATGGTGTAAGTGTTATTATTTGTGGGATTATGAGAAATATAGTCAGATATTTTTACTTTCAAATTGTCCACATTATTACTCTATTTTCCTGTAACTAATAAAAGTGTGTCCAGTTAAAAATCCATTATGTGTCTTGTATATTGCCTTATTATTATTGTTATAAATTCTTATTACTGCATGTTTAAGTGAGCTATGAAAAAAGTATAAAATATTAAGACTAAAAAAATTTTATGTTAAGGAAACCTTAAATTACGTATTTTTAGAAGAATTAAAGTTGCTACAGGATTTTATGAGATTTATATATTATTATATCTTATCTTAAATATAAGATTTAGTTTATAGCATGAAATTAGATACTATTCATTAAGGATGGGTGATATTTAATTATAACCATACTCTAACTTCATAGAGGTGGTTGACATTAAGGATAGGTTTCTTGCGTTTGAGTTTACTCCCGTGCTTCCTCTTAATTATGATAAGACTTCCAAATTATTATAGAAGTCTCAAAAGGAGGCAATTCAGGTACTAGCAATAGCAGCAACAACAGAATTTAAAGTGGTTTTGGTTGACTGTGGAAGACGTCGAAGCTCTAGCTGTTATTGTAGATCCCTTGCAATAACCAGCATCTCCGATCCCTTGGTTTGGAATTTTCATCCTTTTCTTTTTTATATATATTTTTAAAATTTTCCCATTCTAGTTTTTCGCAATTTGGAAACTTTAAAGTGGTATTTTAGTTTCAAATAAATAAAACTAGAAAATGGCCAATAAAACAAATATCTAACAAGCTAGAAAGAACAAGAATAATCGAAGACATAATACAAGACTATATATAACACGCATGCACATATTCATCACATATTTAAAACATCTACGTGCAATATTCAAAATTGTAAATTTAAATGGATATAATATTAGCATATAAATATATTTTATTTATTACCTACATTTATATACGCGCCGCCCATAGTTATAAATATATTGTAGGAGAGCATATTTAAACATTTATTTGATAAAATTATTTAATTGATTTGATAAAACTTTCTGATATAATTAGATATGATTTTAATTCTTGTTTCTTAATTAGTTAAACATTTTTAATTATATTTTAATAAACTATAGTTAAATCTCCAAATCATATAGCTTTTTCAACTCTATGAATTTCTGATCTCTATCAAAATATTGTAGTGATTTTGAGAATTGAAATAAACTTATATTCAGTTAATTGAAAACTTATAAAGATATTGAAAATAAATGAAAAATATAATAGATTCAATTTTTAAACTTAAAAAATAAAAAACAAAATTCCTATATAACTTTTGATGGCCACAATAAAAGTGGACACTAGTTAGAGCTATGGGATATTATAGCAATATATCCTTGACGCTCTTGTGAGAAATTTCCTTTCATAAGTCAAATTATCTCGTTTCCTTCAAAATTAATGTTTACGCTAGAGTTTATCAAAACTAATCATCTTTTTGCATAAATATAAATCTAAATTGTAAATTAGTAGCCATAAAATTGCAAATAACGGAATATATAAGTATCAAACTATGCGATATCATAGCTTTACCTTAATTTATAAAATAAAAAGGTGATGAATTTTTAGAAAATGGCAAATGCAGGTCCAAGCGATACCTACTTTCTCCTCAAATAAAGATGATGATTCAAATAAGTTTATAAAACAAGTTGTTAATATAATTCAAGGTGGGAATCTTCGTGAAATTTTATTAAAAATCCTCGTCCTCAATAGATACCTACTCGGCTACCTCCACATTGTCCCGACACATAGCACTCTTGACAAATCCATGTATTTGTATGTTTTTAATGTGCTAATTTGAAGTTATTAACATTTCAAAGATGCAATATTGAATTAAAATGCATTGATTATAATTTAATTGGATTAAAAATGATTTTGAGTAAAAAAGGTCAAATAAGGGCATAATCGTCACATTTAATTGTTTATCTTAAGTGGTTAATTTTTGAGATGAAAGGAATTATGTTGTTGTAATTTTTCCCTTGCAGAAAATGACAAAAATGAGCTGAAATTGCTATTCTGAGTATTTGGAGAAAATTACAGAATCAGCCCAGAATCCTGAAAATGCTTCAAAACAGTCCTGCGAAAATTACAGAAGCTGACCCAAAACTTTCAGAAGTTGCAAACAGGTCCCTGTCGCGAACAGCAGCTTCCAGGCTTGGTTTTTACTGGTTTTTTGGGTATTTTGACCTCAATTTGGACCCAAACTCAAACCCAATGATCAAGCCCATGTTCCTATTGATATTAAGTGAAAAACTAGGCATAGAAACACAAGTTTTGGGGGTTGGGTGCTCCCCAAAACCCTAGTTCCCTCCATTCCCTTCATCCTCTTCTCTTCACTTCTCATCCAATTTCTTCAATCTTCCACCTTCCTTCCTCCATTCATGCCTCAATAAAATTTCACCTTGCTCTTGGAGTTGATTTGAAGATGGCTTGAGCTATGGTTCTTCAAAGGGGAGTCCCAATTCCTTTTCTTTCTCTTTATATTTTTGATTGCCTAGGTTTAGGTTAGCATTTATGTTTTGAGATTGGACTGGACTTGATTGTTATTATGGGTATTTGTGATTTTGACTTGTAATGAGGGATTTGAACTCAACAATATGTATGGTCATACATATGTTCTTTATAATTCATTAGATATTTCTATTTACTCATGGTATTGGTAGATAGTTTATTGAATTGAATTGTAATTGAACCATGCATTACAAATCACTAATCACACTCTAGGGTAATTAATAATGCCTAATTTAATGGGTCCATGAGATTAGGTGTTAGACTTGCCGGTTGGTGAGGTTTGGTATTTTAGGAAACCTAGAGAAACTCAAAGTGAACCTATTAATTGCTTGAGTAACATTGGACTTCAATCCTTAGATTTTATTTTATTATGTGGGGTTCCAATAGTGAATTAAAATCATAGGATCAATTAAGTGGCGATTCGGGGTCCCGGTCGTAGGATTAATAGTTCCTTGCAAGTAATAGGTCCACAAGCACTAAAGAGCTTAACAATGCCTAATTGGATGAGGTCTCAACATTTTGGTATTGGACTCATGGGTTCATGAGGTTTAGTAAATTAGGAAATTAGTGCATTAAACTCCCCAAAAATATTTAGAAAGCTATGATAGTCATTGAAAATCATTTCTAAGAGCACTTCACTTCCACTACACCCTTTTATTAAAATACCAAAAATATTTATTTATTTTGCATCCTTCAATCCTTCATTAAAAAATCAACAAAATATATTTTCTTCACCCAAATCCATCTTACATTGCATTTAATTTACTAGGATAGTTAGATTAAACAAGGCTCCTTGAGAACGATACCCAGGGTAGCTTCCGCTTACCTTGAGGTTCTAAAATTTCTTGAAGGATTAGACCCAAGACACACTACACCGACCGTTAATTTGGTGTCCTTCAAGTGGCGCCGTTGCCGGGGAGTCATTAATTTGACTCCCTAGTAAGTTTGTGTCGATCTTCAAGATTGATTTGGGTCAAAGTGAACCATTAGGTTGCATTTAGTTTAGATGCATTTTAGGATAGTTCACTTTGCATTTAATCTTTGTTTTGATTTTTTTAGTTATTTGCATTTGCACATTGAGATTGTTTGATTGTAATTGTCATGTCTAGACTTTATAATTATGAACATTTTCCTTCCTTTTCAAGTGTTGATGAGTATGATGATTTGAGCTTCTTTGAATTTATTGAACATGATGAAGAATTCATTGCACCCTCTTCCCAACATTCTTCCTTCATTAACACATGTGATTGTGATGAGACTTGTGCTATTTGTATGGAAGTTGATAGTTGGCTTTCCACTCCATATGATACTACCTCTTCATCTAGTTCAATTGACAACATACATGTTACACTTGATGATGGAAATGACAATTGCATATCTTTTGATCTCAATTCTTTTATTTCTTTAGATAGGTCAAATATGGAAGATTCACATGTTTTGAATGATAAAATTGTCAAAAGGGATGAATTCTTCCATTTAATTTTATCTTGTGACCTACCTCCCGATTTAGAATTGCATTCATCTTCCATGTTGCATAAATCCTCTTCTTCTTCCACTCTTATACCTCCCACCTCTTGTGATTGCCAATGCGATGTGGTGTACCTCAACACCAAGTTGGGTTCCTCACCTTTCCGGTTGCAAGCACAAGAGGACTTTAAAAAAATAAATGTGTTTTTGACTCCTACAAATAGGAGTAATGTTGATTTTCTTGGTTGTGATTCATACTTGGAGAGTTTTGATCTTAACTTGCTTAAAACATGCTCTAACCCTCTCCAAGTTTGTTCCTTTGGATTTGGTATTTCTCTTGGCTTGTTTTCTTTGCATGAACACTATTGTGGGAGCCATATGAGGTATCTACTTCAACCACCACCAAGGAAGATCAACAAAGGAGAAGATGGAGCTCTAAAGTCCAACATGATCATCATCAAGGATGAGAACTTCTCCTTCAAGCATTTGAAGATACCATAACAAAGGTTGTCTCTTTCCTCACTAATTTTCCTTTTTGTTCTTCATATGATTGACTTAATTGTTGATTGAGGAATATAAGTGTGGGGGAGAGACATAAACCTAGTAGTAAAAGTAGAGTAGTTTAGTTGTTTTTGAATTCTTAGGTGTAGAAATAAATGCTCCTTGCTCACTATCACCACCACTACACTTGATTTCAACATGCTTTGAAATTTGAATGGATTTTCCATGATTTTGCTACATTGAGGACAATGTCGAAATTAAGTGTGGGGGAGGGGATTACCTTTGGTTGCTCCTTGGATTGGTTAGCTCAAGTTTTTGGTGATTGCATCTTGATTATGTTTTTGGCTTCAAAATGAGAAAATTTTAAAAAAATTTTGAACTTCTCCTTCACTTTTACGCTTGTTACCCTTGGACATGACCTATTTTCAAAAAAAAAATGTTTTCTCAATGTTCATTTAGTTGGATATTGATGTTGGAACTAGTCTTAATGAAGTGAGTTGCCATATATTTTAAGTCCTAAAGGTGATGTATTGTTTAATTATCATGAATTTGGTTGGAAACAAAAAGCCTAGTCGTGAGGTATTTTGAGCCTAATTATTCTTTCTATTGTGTGATATTCCACTAAAGCTATTGCTCTCTAGAACTTGTTTTATTTCTTGCTTGAGGCTACATTTTGCAATGTCATGAGTAGAGATGACATAGGCATTCCTTTCATTACCTTTTATCCCAACCACATGTTAGTATTCATTAATCTCTTCTTTCTTGCTTCCTTTTGAGTCTTTGATTCTCTTCACCCATCATTTTAAAAAGCACCAATACTTATGCACATCATTACTTCATTAAGATTTCTTGAGTGTCCCAATAATTTTCATGCCTTATGATATCATTGAATCTTGCTACGATCATAAATATGTTAGAATGCCAAAGAAATGAAAAAAAAAGAGAAAAAAAAAGAAAATAATGAAAAAAAAAGTGAAAAAAAAATGAAAGAAAAAGAAAAAAAAAATAGAGAAATAAGGCATTCATTTTTGTTGTAGCAAACATAGAAGACTTGCACTTAATGTGTGAAAATGGGATGTACTTTGGTTTGATTATTTGTATTGTGTGCATGTTCCTTGACATATATTTTTCAACCATTTCATTTAGCCTTTTCCATCTCTAAAGCCAAACACAAAAAAGTCCTTTTGGATCTAATCATATCATTGTTATAATTAGTGGAGAGCTTAGAAAGATCACAAGCCTATGGTAGAGCATGGTTTAGTGGATTTGAGTGAAAATACCCTACATGAGAGTTGTGAGCAAACACTTATCCTTGTGAGGTTTCCAAACTAAATACATTTTACTTAAACCTTACATCATTTATTAGTTCTTTCAATATATGACATACTCATGGACTTGAAACAAGAAGATACATCAATATTCGTTAAATATCTTTTTTTTTTGTACTTGATTATACTAAATCATCTTTATCCTCTTTGTGTTTTTGATTTGATTTTGTCCGGGAGTACAAATGTTCAAGTGTGGGGGAGTTGACAAATGATGAGATTTGTATGATTTTATTATGTGAAAATTGAGGTTACTAACATATTAAAGATGCAATTTTTATCCCACTTATGCTTATTTTTAGAATTAAGACAAAGGGGTTTTATTTGGAAAAAAATCATTAAATAAGTAATAATAGATTGAGAAACTGAAAAAAGAAAGAAATGGAAAAGAAATTACAGCATGTTCTCTTTTTTGTTCAGGTTAGCAACATCTGATTAGGCTTGAATTTAAGCCCATGTGCTGTTTGGGCTTGAATAGAAAAAGAAAAGAGAAATGAATGAATTTTGGAGGGCTGAAAAGGGGAGCCACGTGGCTTTGGAAGGAGCAACAAGGAGGGAAAGGAGCCTCACAAGAAAAAAATAAGAAAGAGAGGAGGGAGCTGTGACGCGAGACTGGAGGCACGAAGGAGGAGTTGCGCAGATCTGAAAGGGAGAAAGGAAAGAAGGGCGCGTTTGGTGAGGAGTGAAGCTTTGGAGGGAGGTGCTGAAAATGGAAGATACAACAAAACCCACTCTCACACTCTCTCAAATCTCACTCCTTTCACCTCCATTCTCTCTATTTTTCCTCCATCTACCCACCATGAGTGCTCATAAATTGGAGCTTGGGATTTCTAAGCTCTTCTTTATGAGTGACTAAAATACCCTCCTTGCTCTTGGGGATGATTTGAAGATAGCTTGAGCTTTGGTTCTTCAAGGGGAAGTCCTAATTCCTTTCCTTTCTTTTTATATTTTTGATTGCTTAGGTTTAGGTTACCATTTATATTTTGAGATTGGACTGAATTTGGTTGTTATTGTGAGTTTGATTTGTGGTTTTGACTTGTAATGAGGATTTTGGACTCAACAATATGTATGGTCATACATATGTTCTTTATAATTCATTAGATATTTCTATTTACTCATGGTATTGGTAGATAGTTTGTTGAATTGAATTGTAATTGAACCTAATGCATTGCAATCAATAATCACACTCTAGAGTAATTAATAATGCCTATTTAAATGGGTTCATGAGACTAGGCATTAGACTTACCGGTTGGTGAGGTTTGGTACTTTAGGAAACCTCGAGAAAACTCAAAGGTGCTAAAGGGCTTAACAATTTCTAATTAGTTGGGGTTCCACTAATTAGGTAATTGGACTCATGGGTTCATGAGGTTTGGTAAATTAGAAAATTAGTGCATTAAACTCCCCAAAAATCCTTAGAAAGCTATGATAGCCATTCAAAATTCATTTCCAAGAGCACTTCACTTCCACATCACACCCTTTTATTAAAAATACCAAAAATATTTATTTGTTTTGCACCCTTCATTCTCATATCTAAAAATCAACAAAAAAATATATTTCATTTTACCCAAATCCATCTTGCTTTGCATAAAATTTATTAGGGTAGTTTAATTAAACAAGGCTCCCTTGAGAACGATACTCGGGGTAACTTTCGCTTACCTTGAGGTCTAAAATTTCTTGAAGGACTAGACCCAAGGCACACTACACCGACCGCAAAATCGGTGTCCTTCAAGTGGCGCCGTTGCCGGGGATCGAACCCGGGTCACCCGCGTGACAGGCGGGAATACTTACCACTATACTACAACAACTTGACTTGTTTTCTTTGCATGAACATCTTTGTAGGAGCCATATGAGATATCGACTTCAAACACCACCAAGAAAGATCAACAAAGGAGAAGTTGGAGCTCTAAAGTCCAACATGATCATCATCAAGGATGAGAACTTCTCCTTCAAGCATTTGAAGATACCATAACCAAGGTTGTCTCGTTCCTCACTCATTTTCCTTCTTGTTCTTCATGTAATTGGCTTAATTGTTTATTGAGGAATATAAGTGTGGGGGAGAGACACAAACTAGTAGTAAAAGGTAGCTTTAGTTGTTTTTCTCATTTCTAGTATTAAAATAAAGTGCTTAGTGCTAACACCACCACCACACTTGATTTCCACATGCTTTGAAATTTAATTGGAATTTTCCATGATTTTGCTACATTGAGGACAATGTAGGAATTAAGTGTGGGGGAGGGGTTGTAGTTGGGTTAAGTTTTGGGTTATTTCATCTTGGATATGTTTCTAGCTTCAAATTGGCAAAATTTTTGAAAATTTTTGAAGTTTCCCTCACTTTTACATTTGTTAACCTTGGACATGACATATTTTTAGACTTTTGACAATTTTGAGAATTTGTTTTTATGCTTTTCATTTGCAATCTTGTGAATGGAATTGATGCCCTATGGTTAATCTTGATTGTCTTGAATATTTGTTTATGAGTTTAGAAGAATTAGCCATATATTGTGAGGTTTATTTGAGCCTAATTATTCATTCTTGAGGGAAATCCACTTGGTTATCATTCTCTAGAACTTGTTTGCATTTTTGGTCAAAGCTTGTTGCATATAGTGTAATGTAGGATGATAAAGGCGTTCATTTCATAGCCCTTAACCCCAAACACCAACCCTAAACACTCTACCCTTTTGCTACCCATTTGAGCCATTCACTTGATGTTATTGCATTGTTTTGCCAATATGAGAAAAGTTGCATAATTGCTTTGTTCAAAATGAAAAAAAAAATATCATTGTTATGTTTCAAAGAAGCATGTTATGTATAGAAAAAAAAATACAAAAAGAAGGGAATTGGTGAAAAGAAAAAGAAAAAAAATGGAGAAAAAAAATGAGAAAAAGTCAAAAAGTGAAAATAAGGCATGCATAGTAGTTTAGCAATGTGCAATTGGTAATTCAAGTTGTAAATGAATGGCTAAACATGCATAACATCATTTCTTTTCATTTTCATTCTCATTCCATCACTTAGCCTATTCCATCACTATAACCCTCAAAAGCCCTTTTGATGCATTGCACTTTATGTTTTAGTAGAGACCTTAGAATTCCTACAAGCATATGGTAGAATGTGTACCAAAGTGGATATTGAGAGTATAAATGAACCCAAAATGGTGAGATGTGTGTAAACACTTATCCTTGAGTGATTTTCTTTTCTACTCATACTCTTCACATTCATTACAATCATTATTAATCATTGATAGCATTATTCCATTCCATTTTTTTTATCCTATATGTTGGAATTCTCATAATTGTCTTGTCATTGTACTTCAAAGCTTTTTAAAACTTGTCTTTGTCCGGGAGTACAAAGGTTTAAATGTGGGGGAGTTGACAAATCCATGTATTTGTATGTTTTTAATGTGCTAATTTGAAGTTATTAACATTTCAAAGATGCAATATTGAATTAAAATGCATTGATTATAATTTAATTGGATTAAAAATGATTTTGAGTAAAAAGGGTCAAATAAGGGCATAATCGTCACATTTAATTGTTTATCTTAAGTGGTTAATTTTTGAGATGAAAGGAATTATGTTGTTGTAATTTTTCCCTTGCAGAAAATGACAAAAATGAGCTGAAATTGCTATTCTGAGTATTTGGAGAAAATTACAAAATCAGCCCAGAATCCTGAAAATGCTTCAAAACAGTCCTGCGAAAATTACAGAAGCTGACCCAAAACTTTCAGAAGTTGCAAACAGGTCCCTGTCGCGAACAGCAGCTTCCAGGCTTGGTTTTTACTGGTTTTTTGGGTATTTTGACCCCAATTTGGACCCAAACTCAAACCCAATGATCAAGCCCATGTTCCTATTGATATTAAGTGAAAAACTAGGCATAGAAACACAAGTTTTGGGGGTTGGGTGCTC
The DNA here is from genome assembly GCA_029929735.1 of Mimosa pudica. Lineage (NCBI taxonomy): Eukaryota > Viridiplantae > Streptophyta > Magnoliopsida > Fabales > Fabaceae > Mimosa > Mimosa pudica. Next base: position 4,290,150 of record JAKELP010000023.1, on the reverse strand, counting down.
CCCAAAACCCTAGTTCCCTCCATTCCCTTCATCCTCTTCTCTTCACTTCTCATCCAATTTCTTCAATCTTCCACCTTCCTTCCTCCATTCATGCCTCAATAAAATTTCACCTTGCTCTTGGAGTTGATTTGAAGATGGCTTGAGCTATGGTTCTTCAAAGGGTAGTCCCAATTCCTTTTCTTTCTCTTTATATTTTTGATTGCCTAGGTTTAGGTTAGCATTTATGTTTTGAGATTGGACTGAACTTGGTTGTTATTATGGGTATTTGTGATTTTGACTTGTAATGAGGGATTTGAACTCAACAATATGTATGGTCATACATATGTTCTTTATAATTCATTAGATATTTCTATTTACTCATGGTATTGGTAGATAGTTTATTGAATTGAATTGTAATTGAACCATGCATTACAAATCACTAATCACACTCTAGGGTAATTAATAATGCCTAATTTAATGGGTCCATGAGATTAGGTGTTAGACTTGCCGGTTGGTGAGGTTTGGTATTTTAGGAAACCTAGAGAAACTCAAAGTGAACCTATTAATTGCTTGAGTAACATTGGACTTCAATCCTTAGATTTTATTTTATTATGTGGGGTTCCAATAGTGAATTAAAATCATAGGATCAATTAAGTGGCGATTCGGGGTACCGGTCGTAGGATTAATAGTTCCTTGCAAGTAATAGGTCCACAAGCACTAAAGAGCTTAACAATGCCTAATTGGATGAGGTCTCAACATTTAGGTATTGGACTCATGGGTTCATGAGGTTTGGTAAATTAGGAAATTAGTGCATTAAACTCCCCAAAAATATTTAGAAAGCTATGATAGTCATTGAAAATCATTTCTAAGAGCACTTCACTTCCACTATACCCTTTTATTAAAATACCAAAAATATTTATTTATTTTGCATCCTTCAATCCTTCATTAAAAAATCAACAAAATATATTTTCTTCACCCAAATCCATCTTACATTGCATTTAATTTACTAGGATAGTTAGATTAAACAAGGCTCCTTGAGAACGATACCCAGGGTAGCTTCCGCTTACCTTGAGGTTCTAAAATTTCTTGAAGGATTAGACCCAAGACACACTACACCGACCGTTAATTCGGTGTCCTTCAACTCTCTGAATTGGATGCCAACCCTCATGTCGGTAGGTTATCCTTTTCTTCCTCAAAAGTTACGAGGAAACACTCAGCCGAATTATCTGGGGAAAAAGACAAATAAAGTCTTCCCAATTGGTAAAAGGACAATTGAAGTTGCTAAATTGTAAAAAGGATAAGTTGGGTCATAAGCACCTAATACACATTAACAAATTTGTGAGAAAAGACTCAAATGCCCTTAACGATTTGAGATTCGAGAGGGTAGAATGAGAATCGAATGGTGTGTTTTGTGAGGGTGGGGTAAGTGTGCGTTTTTAAGGTATTTGAGTCATTTGCCCAAATTTGTTAATGTGTATTAGGTGTTTATGACCCAACTTGTCTTTTTACAATTTAGCAACCCCAATGTCCTTTTACCAATTGGGAAGACTTCATTTGTCTTTTTCCCAATTATCAATGTAGCAATTTACAAATTACTAAATTTCTCACAAGCCCTACTAGAATATAAAATTTTCAGTAGAATTGCTATAATATCCCAAAAATATAAATATAATTGTCAGAACGAAAGTTCAAGTAACAAGCATCTATCAAGGAAATATTGCCATTTTTTAAGTTAAAACTTGACATTGTGTGTAGCTGACTTGTTTGGTAATTTGTGATTACATTCCATAACTACATTAGGACCTAATAGACTCCAAGCTGAGTGATCTAAGAAAAAAAGAGGAAGAGAATTCAAATCGGGTTATTAGGAGCAACAGAAATGTCTTTTGAGGGAATATTCTACTCAAGAATTTCATCTAATGCTTTTAGACAATTTGTTCGCGAGTTATTCAACTTTTCTTCTCAAGTGTAAGTCATTTAATGATGGCATAATAAACAAATATTTTTTATAATAAAGCATAAGTGATCAGTCTAATTATCTTATATGAGTGGGTTTGATGAGTTAATTGTTCTTCCCAGGTGAACCATGTTATTCACATTTAAATCTCAACGCACCATATGTAATGTAGAAGCATTGTAATGTTTATAATGGAACTTTAGACCTAACAAATATAGTGTGAACCACAGTACTCTTACCCAACATGATCTCTAGCTTTGTTAAATGCTTTGGAGAGACAAATGTTGATGGCTCTTAAGGGCCTGTTTGGTTTGAAGGAAGGGAAGGGGAGGGGAGGGAGGGAAGGGAATGGAAGGGAGAGGGATGGTTTAATATTACTTTGTTTGGTTTGATAAGAATAAAGGAAGGGAATGGAAGGGAGGGGGAGGGTTTAATGATAATTTGATTGGTTAAGGAGGGAAGGAGAGGGTGATAATGATTAATTTACCCTTTTATCCTTATAGTTATATATTAATTCATAATTGTCTGTCATATAAATTAACTTACATTTTGATTTAAAATAAGTTGCTTATTAGAAGTCACATAAAAATTGATATAATATTATTCTAAAAATACTTTACATTGATATTTTTGAAAACACTATAACAATGTTTAACCTATTGGACAAAATGTCAATACTAATGTGAATTGGTCATTCAATCTTATAAAATTAAGATTGCTTATTTTAAAGTTTTATATAAGAATGTTATATTGTAAAGTTGCTTATTTATATAAGAACTTTCTATTTAAAAATTACATATGCTTTTTTGTGCGTGTATATATTTATATGTATATATTCCCTTTATGATGTAATAAAAAAAATATATTCCCTTTATGATTGACGTCTGATGAAGGAAATTGTGGTAGGAGGTTATATATGTGCATAAGTGTCAATGCTTTCATTAGATCACTGTGACCATAGGTTGACGGCTAGTGACTACGCGGACGGGAAGGCTTATGTATAGAAAGCAAGTTTGCAGAATGAATGAGCAAACAGGGGGAGAGAAGGGAGAGAAGGAGTGAATGTTTATTTTGGTTAGATACTTTAATTTGTTTGAAGTGAGGGCATTTGATGGAAATACAAAAATATATACTGAGGATAGATTTCTTAAATTTTGGCCTCCCTCCAAAACCCCCCAATTTGGAGGGAGCCAAAATAAGGGGAATGAAGGGAAGGGGAGGGAATATTTTAAGCTCCCTCCCCTCCAATTTTTCAAACCATGCAATGGGAGGAGCTCATTTTCCCTCCCCTCCCTTTCCCTTCCCTCAAACCAAACAGGCCCTAAAACATTCAAATTCAACTGCATGTGACTGAGTTGTTGCTGCCATTATGACATCAGTTTTTTTCTAAATCTTCCTCAAGTTTCAAATTGCCGTCCTTTTTTGACTAACTGGTTTTTCATTAACCAACATTGGTTCTTTAGTCTTTTATTGTGGTCAGCTATACCCGAAAATCAGCTAAACACAGCATTATAATGAAACAGTATCAAATCCCACCACAAAGAAAAACATGTTTAGTTTTTTATATTTTTCAATCGCTTAGCATTATAATTTTAGTGAGTTAAATGCACCAGTATTATAAAACCTATCTTATTTTTATGATGAAAAAGGCTAGGTGAGTTGGGTCTTAAGAGGCTCAACAAGGTCAAGACAAACTTTTAGGCGCATAGAGCACTCAAAGATACCTATAAATTATTCACCTGCAATATCCTCATGTCAAAATAGAATTACAACTCATAATCTTATAGTTATGAGTTAATAAGTTATAGATTAAGACAGATCGGTTGTACTTCGTATGATGATATAATACATTTTTTACCGCTTCAGCTCTTCAACAACAGATGTCGTAATAAATATAATTACGATATAACTGAAATCATAATAGTTTATTTTCTGCTGCACTTATTTCTACCACATCCTCTTTGGTGTAGTCAAAATGTCATTTTAACTTATGCCAAATATACTTTTTTGCACTAGTGATTTACCAAAAATTTAAGTTTTGTTGATTCCTTTTTTTTTTGCCAGTAAGTTTTGTTGATTCATTGAATATATAAAGTTATAATTCTATGAACTAAAAAATATGAAAAGTTTTGAAAACGTTTGAACCAATAGAAACATTTTGAAAAATAATTTGATGTAAAAACAAACGAATAATCATGTCAATAAATTATATGAAAATGGTGAAAAATTCATTTTTAAGGATCATATTGATTAGAATTACCTCAATTTCAATAAATATTTTATATTTAAATTTTATAGCAAAATGGTACTTGATGTACATAAAAGTATCTCAAATTTTGTTTGTCAATAAACATTCCAATAAATATATTTCACCCATGTTTAAAATTTTTTAAAATCATTACATTTAAAAATTAATTTTATCTTTATAATGAAAAAGTCAAATCACATAACAATTAAAGTGTTTTCTTTTCATTTTTTTTCCAAGTATTGGGAGCAGTTGAAATTAAAAGCTTTTTTTTTTGGACAGTAAAGCTTTCGCTTTGAAACATGTGAAATAAAAGAACCGAACGCCGGAAAAAGACATCAAGTAGGCCCAATTCTCATTATCATGTGTCCATTCTTCACCCATTATGTCCGTACAACGGTTCTAGATATTATATTAAGCATGAATGGACCCATATTACATTTTTACTATATTATAAACATCACTTAGGCTTGCAAAATATATAAAACTATGGGGATTAATTTGTTAGCTTTTATTTTCTTTTAATTTTAAAGGTGTAAGGTAAATGACACATGTGTGATGAGGTTGATTATTGGGTGCAATGTTGGGTGACATTTCATTAAACAATCAAATTTAACATTGAATATTGCTCTGGACAATGTTTCTACATTTGGATACTTCATAATCCTGAAAAATTTTGAATGCACAATGTACTTGTGATTACTTTAAGGGTATAAATGGACATTTAAATGATGACATGTGTAAGGTGACAGAGCCACATAACATTGTTGAGTTAAAAAAGAGAATTTATCAATTAAAATTATCTTTTAAATTAGTAAGGATAAACATTATAATTTAGACACTTTCAAGACCAAACTTTTCCAAGAAAAAAAAACCTATCGGATAATAGCACTCATTTATGGTTACTTCTGGCTTAAAAATTTACTTTAATCCTTTATATAATACATCAAACCAACATAGTTGTTATACAAGTGTTGTTTTCCTTACCTCAACAAGTGACATCTTCATTTCTTCAATTAGAAAAAAATGATGAAAAATCACATTAAAATTTTCATTGGTGATTGAAGGATTTGTCAGTTCAAAAAAAAAGATTGAAGGATTTGACAAGTTTTACATAAACGCACAAAAATACCAATAGTCTGCAACTTTTATACTCATAATACTCCAATTTCGATTATTTTCTTTAATAAACTTTTAATGGGTGGTTTTTCTTAGTTTATCTTCTGACACAACAACAGCTCTTTACCCAAGAATACAATACACTTTATTCATTGTCATATATTATTTCCATTATGCCAAAGCCCGGTCCGCCTATGATGACATAAGTTAGTTCGTTATTCGTTAAGCATGACTTTCAACTCAGAATAAGTATATATTTTTTATCAGAACTTAAAATAAGTATATTAACAACACAATGATCTCATATTTTTTTAATTTCCCACAACGTTTTTCAAAAATCAACTATCATAATTCTTAAGTTGGTAATTTTTTTTGGTCGAGAATCTTAAGTTGGTAATCGAATATGTAGAAGAACAGACATCACCTTAATCACGGATAATAATTTTAGAGCATCGACAAGCCAAATTATCGCAGTGGATTAGGGAAAAAAATTGGGATCCATAGAGAATAGAATTAGATTAGAACACATATATTCCAAGCGAAATAGGTTAAAGTGGTTTTGGATTAATGCTTGAATCATTCCAAAAGATTAATTTATTCCTTTTTATAACGTAACGATCAAAGCGTGATTGATTAGTTCAGAAGACAAGGATTTTTCCGTCGTGCTTTCGGTTAGATTCCATGCAGTAAAGTTCTTAATAATTACTCCTATGTTCAATGACTTACTCCTTTTTTATTTTGGAATATAAGATTATAATAAAACTAACGGCTAAAATATACTTTTGGTCCCTTATGTTTGTATTAAGTTTCAATTTAGTCCTTTATGTTTGGAAAGTACACTTTTAGTCTTTTCTTTTGTTAACAATGTGTTAGTTTAATTTAACGGAAAATATTAACTTAAAAATTTTAAATAGTTATTAAATACTGAAAAAATGTTCAGATTAAAATATTTGAGTGTAAATATTCTTACATTTTCAAAATTTATCATTTTTGGTCCAATTTCATTATAAAATAATCATTTAAAATTTTTAACTTAGCATTTTCCGTTAAGTTAAACTAACGGTGTTAACCAAAAAGGACTAAAAGTATATTTTCCAAACATAAAGGACGGAATTGAAACTTGATGCAAACATAAAGGACTAAAAGTATACTTTAGCCTAAAACTAACTATACATGCACTCTTACGTTACTTTTAAATATAAGGAATTTTCTGGAAAATATTCTATTTTTATGTGTGACATTTGATAGTTTGAAATATATAGTATAAAAAAATTCCTTTCATATATACGTACCTATATAAGAGAGAAAAACTTTCGTCAAAAAATATAGAAGAGAGAAAATATAAAATATATAATATGATGCTATGGTTTAATTATTATAATCAATAACATTAATATTGAAAATCAAATGAGTTTTATAACAAATTTATATTTCTTTAAACTCTTTTTATGTGTAGGTGAGTTAGGAATAACTTACACTGTTTCTTCGGATTTATAATAAGTCATTTCAACTAATTCATCAAAACCTGGAAGTGATAGTTCATTTCTTTCAATGTCTTGCACTTAAATGTCTTAACTTTACCCAAACTGAATCAAGTTTTGAATGAGATATAAAAATAAAAATTCATATTTATACATTGATTTCAAGGGAAAATGATAATAAATAAGTAATAATTACTCAACAAATGACTCATATTATACAACAAAGATATTCTAACCAACACATAGATGTAAGGCTGCGCTAGATCATTTTAGGTCTCAAATTTGAATTTTAAATGAGACATTTGTGTTAGAAAAACTCTGAAACTTGAGTAGTCAGTTGCTAAAATACATTGTAATAGGGTCAAAAAAGACGTTAATTGTTGGTTGATATATAAAATAAGCAAAGATATTCTTCTCAATGTGATTTATTTTGGATATCAAAGACATATTTATTATCAAAGGCATATAACCATTTTAAGCATTTTTTTCCTTTATTAAGATTTCGGTTGAGTTTAAATTTTATACTATATGGGTATGAAGAATCATCATTATTGTTTTATAGAAAATTAAAAGAGAGTCAACATTATTATTGTTGAAGCTTACAGATTTGCGTCGCAATTCAAATTAGTCCAGGTAACACACACTCGGTTTTTTATCTGAAAATATTTATAGCTTTCGATAAACTCACACACAGACACACACACAAGATCTATATATTCATTATGTTGAAATCTTTTTTGCGTTCATAGTTACTTAGCTTAAGGCCGTTGTGCATGCATGTGATGGTTGAAATGCATTTACGGGAGAATTCTTGAAGTTTGACTATTATTCTCTATGCTCTATATGTTCAATCTAATTCAAATGATCTGAATGCCCTTTTAAAAGTTATTAAAGGTTATTCGTTCTTATATATTTTTATATTAAAAGTCAACATTCTCTCTTCAAAGTTTGTGTACCTGTGTCTTATACTCTACAAACGCCCAAAATTAGTTGTCATAATATTATAAAGTAGTCTTTCAGAAAAAAAGGTTAACAATAATATCTACCATGATCTTTCACTTTATTTGTTTTGTTTAACACCGCATGATAATTAGGTGTCTATTAACAACCGTCATAATATTAAGAGTGTTGCCCACATATATAAGTTTGTCCTCTCCCCCAATGAGAGTGTTTCCCAAGATTCAAGCACACATTTTAATCCTACCCATTGGTTTATTGTATTTAACTTTAACTGAAATATTTTCAGTCTTTGGTAGAATAATAAACACTTGAATTTCTTTTGTAATTTAATATATAATACCTAATGATGCTTTCAATTGATGTTGAATGGATCTTTAAGGGCATTGGAAACGAAAGGGAAAATGAATTAGCAACGGATAAATTAAAATTAAATCTGCCATTTAAAGAAGAGAAGAAATTTTAGTGCAAAGCTGGTGCTAATAGGACATTTTCTACGCCATTTGTTAAGTCGGTGTAGAAAATCTAACAATTTCGACAGCACTTTTTATATTACCGGGTTATATGGCCACCGACAAAAAATGTTTTTTATACCAAAAATGGTTAAATGGAAAACAAATTCATCATTAAAAAGTTACATTGTTTAATTATAAACCATATACAACTTTCTCTAAAATTTCATATCACACACGAAGCCCACATTTAGTTTCATATTTAAAATAGCGAAATTCCATTGGTTTAGTAGTGAAGTCATGATATCATCAAATCGATATTGTGTGAATTTATTCAGTCACTATCAAAATTTAACTTTCCGCCATACCAAACACTGTTTTTCTAATCACATGATTCTCTTGTACCATAGGAGACGAGCTAGCTAATTCGCAGCAATAATTTACTCTGCGTAGGCATATTTCTCAAGACAAATCAAAGATAGAATAGCGAAAATATAGCTAACAAATTACTCATGCATGCATATCTGATGAAACTGATTCGATGCATATATAGATCAGAAAGCAAAAATAAAAAAACTCTTTTTTCTAGATAACTACCCACTTTTGTACATAATGTTAAATTTGATTAATATTGATGAGTCAATTTCACAAACATAAAAGCCCAATAAAGTCCAAAGGGGCTTCATAATTATCTATAAACATAGTCTTTTGGCGGAAAGGTATGGCCTAAAGAAGATCACAGAGTTGACACACTATTCAGTCTTTGATTCCTAGTTTTCGCTAGCTTTAATTTCAATCAATTAAAATCCCAAGTGATGAGATATGATAATTAGGAAATTATTATTTGATGAGAATCACAATAGAATCAGAAAGATGACAAAGAGATTTGAAGATTATCATATTAGGATTTGATTATTATCAATTAGTATTTCTAGATTGTTCTATTTTAATTTTGAATTAATTGTTATCAATTAGCATTAAGTATGATTTATATTCTAGAGTATTCTACAATTAGGTTTAGGGTTTAGGTTGAGGCCTATATATAGTCCCTCAACTATTTGCTTACAGACTTTGATGATTTGAATAATTAGCATAATATTGTGTTGTCTTCTCTTGCTCTCTTCTCTTCTCTTGTTCTCTCTTCCTTCTAAATTCTCTCTTCTCTCACTCTTCTCTCTTCTTATTCTACCTTCTAAATTCTCATACACCCTCTCTATTCTCACACCCACACTGCATCAATTGGTACCAGAGCCTTGTTTCACATCCTTTTCGTTGCTCAAATTCCCTCATCGCCGTCAACTAACTACCGTTCGTCCAGATCATCATTCAAAAAAAATTTCACTTGAAAGGAATTCTACGGTATTTTTCTCTTTCTATTAGTGTATCTTATTTTTATTTAAAAAGAAAAAAAGAGAGAGTTTGATTATTTTTTTGTTTGTTTGTAGTAGTTTTTTTCTATTGTTGCGAGAGAAAAAAAGGAGAGAGCAAAGCAAAAAAAAGGGAAAAGGGAAAAAAAAGCAAAAACAGGAAAAAAGAAAAGAAAAAACCAAAAAAGAGAGAAAAGAAAAAAAAGAAAAACGAAAAAGAAAAAAATTGTGGAAAAAAAGCGTGATTTTTTTTTCAATTTTTGTTTTTTTTTGTTTTAGTCATCTATAAGCCTTTTATCTCTCCAAAATTTGGCCCTATACCAGGGTCACATTTACCCTAAGTTAGTAGAGATTTCTAACAGATTCCCTGAAGGGTTTCCCTCTGAGGTTTCTGTGAAGGTCTCGCTCAAGTTGTTACTTATTTAGCAAGAATAACCTCTGAGGCTTGTCCCTGAAGGTTAAACTTGTTAAGTAGGGCTTTCACCTTTTTGGTGGATGCAACTTGGGAACCTTATATAAGTTAGAGACTCACCTTTAAACCTAAAAAGCATGTTACCTTGTTACACTAATGAGTTTCAAGAAATATACATCATTAGGACATCCTTTTGAATATGATACCATATATGAATATAATACTCATTATGATTATAAAAAACATGATGAAGAAGAGTATTATATTGATGAAGAATGCTATGATGATAGCATTAACTTCTACCCAAATGAGTTACAAGTTGACGAAAATTATATATGGGTGGAAGAACGCTCCAATGATTTAGATATGTACGTGACTTTATGTCAACGCCTCGAGTTTATTGAGAACTGTAATAAGGCTAATGGAGTGCATAATGAAGAATTTGAACAAGAACATTCTTTGATATTGGATGCATTGGAGACTATTCGCCAACGTATGAGAAATTCTTACATTTAGGGGAAAAGTCAAACAAACCAAGCAACTAAGTCAACTAAGGTAGTAGAAGGTTCTACTTTAGAACTAGAAGAGTTCTCTTCAACTGTGGAAATCACCCATCCTAATGAGGTTACTCTACTAGAACTTATTCCACAACAGAAAAAAGAGGTAGAAGATTCTCCTTTAGAACTAGAAGAGTTCTCTTCAAATGTGGAAATCACTCATGAGGTTACTCTACCAGAACTTATTTCACAATAAACACTACCAGGAACTATTTCAACTAAGGTGGATCATTCTCAGATTTTAACCACTAAGGATCAAATTAATCATATGATTGGTAACACTAATCATGTTGATTTCAACTGTGAAGAGTTTATTTTTGGTGAATACTTCAATTACTCCAAACCAATGAAGATAGATCTTTCCTTAATTGGGACCATGTGAATGCAAGATTATCAAATTGAAGCTTCATTTGTCAAACCCAGTGCTTCTTTGTTGAACAAGTCACTCCAACAATACCTTGTTTGTTGGAAAGGATTTCCAGATACTCTTACTGATAAAACTAGCTACTTTATCAAGGGTTCTCTCTTTTGGTATCTCACATGTTGGAAAGGACTTCCAAATCAAAATTTTACATTGAAGTTTTTACAAGTTGCTCACTCCCTGCTCGGGTTTCTCTTTTATTATCTCATCTATTGGAAAAGTTTTCCAGAGTTTAATTGTTATCAAGCTACTTGCAATGGTTTCATCTTCAAGTACCTCACTTGTTGGAAGGGATTCCCAAATCAAGAAACCACTTTGATAATTCAGGCTTACACATCTTTATCAACTCGTCAGGAGTCGAGTTTTTCAAGCGGGGGAGAAATGATGGGATATGATAATTAGGAAATTATTATTTGATGGGAATCACAATAGAATCAGAAAGATGATAAAGAGATTTGAAGATTATCATATTAGGATTTGATTATTATCAATTAGTATTTCTAGATTGTTCTATTTTAATTTTGAATTAATTGTTATCAATTAGCATTAAGTATGATTTATATTCTAGAGTATTCTACAATTAGGTTTAGGGTTTAGGTTGAGGCCTATATATAGTTGGGTGTCTGAAGTTAATGCTTCTTTTCCAATATTGCCCATATTTATTATAATACTTTTAAGAGAGAGAGATACATAAGCATTAATAAGTATGAAAGAGAGTGAGGGTAAAGTAGGAAAAACGCATTAAATGAGGAGAGAATGTGAGATGAACTCTTATATTAGGGACCAAAACCATTCAAATTTTGGGCTCTTATATTAGGGACCGGAGGGAGTATATTGTTTACCTGGGAACGTCTGTAGGATTCACACTTAAATTAATCAATGCAAGAGTGAAATGAAGTGTTACACTGTTTCACTCATACGTACTGTACATAAAAATCATAAAACCAATTCTCATAAGCTAGCTAGTTAGGGTCATCTGAGCTAAGCTGGCTATAAATAAATCATAAAAGTCAAACTGTAGAAACTATATATATATATATATATATATATATATATATATATATATATATATATATATATATATATATATATATATATAGGAGTATATATATTAGGTTCCTTTTTTAAAAACAATCAGGATTTTTTCTCATTAGTTTCATTGAAATGATGATTGCTCAAGTATATATAGTCGAAATTAATAATAACTAATCCAAAGTAATAAATATCACTGAGTCTTACTAAAAAGTTTAAATATTATTAAATCTCTCTTCCTTTTTTTTGGCCAACATTAAATCTCTTTTCCTGCTTGTTAGAGTTGATGTTGTCGCTATATGAAGTGCAGAGCTTGCTAGTTTAGACGGCTACATAACATATTCACTGGAGAATCCTAATTGTTCTTAGGTGAGGTAGGCCGGCACAAAAATCCTCTCCAAATAAGACAAATAAACCGAAATACACACAGTTGATCAGGAATAGTTTCTACAGTTTAATTTTTATCATATTTATTAAATAAATCGCGCCCCTGTAAATGCAGAAACTAGGGTTCATTACAAACGCGCGCGCACTCTGTATTTGCATCATACTTCAAAAGAAACAGCTAAACATACTTTCACATGCAATATAAAATTTAAAAATAAGTGTAATATCATAGAGTGTCTCGCTCTCAAAATTATCTGTTTTGGGATGCCCGAGCCGATGCGGAGAAACATACTTTACACTTGGGGCAATGACGCGTTTTAAACCAGTGAGAGGTGAGGATTCTCTAAAGCGGACAATTTCGAGAGCGATACACTAAGATGTTACAATGAACAATAAGCAATGTTTGTAGTGTCAACCTTGCATTATGCCTCCCTCTTCGGTTAAAAATACTCCCCCAACTCCTTGTTATTAAGTGTCAACTATACATTCTCACAAATTGATAAGGTAGTTAAAATCATTGAATATATTTCAAAAATCAAGTGATTTACCATATTGTCCTTATCAATTGTACTAAATTCCAATACCATAATACTAATCACCTCTCACTACCCTTATTAAAAATGGGCACGCAACAAAAATATAATTAATGCTCATTGAAAACTATCAAGTATCTTGTAAAAATTAAAACTGACCAAGAAAAGTGGGTAGTTATAGTGCATTAAAATAGGGACTAAATGGAGTTATAGGGTGCTATATAGGTTTGATTTTTCTATTACCCTGGTGTTTGCGAGGGAAACACCACAACTAATTTTATGAAATAATTCCCTCTTATATACTAAGTACTCAAGATATTTGTCTAGAGTGATGGATGTACGATTCTTTCATTTTGTTTTCATCTTAAATTTGCTCCCTCCAATCCATAATGTAAGAGCACTATATTTGAACGATTTTGCTCTAAAATATAAGAGCTCAACTTAGATTCTCTCTTCATTTAATGTGTTTTTTCATATTTTTCCCTTAATTCTTTTTTATATTTATTAACGGTTGTGTATCTCTATCTCTTAATTTTATCATAATAAAAACCTGCAATATTAATAAAAAATTAACTTTAGATGCCAAATTAATTTTTATATACTAACTTGTATTTTTTTTTGATAAATAACTTGTATTTATTTTCATAAGAAGTGTAGGTTTGGTTTTCACGATGAGCTACCATTACATATAGTAGGAGTGAGTAGATTTTGAAATTGAAAGAGGTGAGTCCTGTGTTACTTTCCTGTCAGTTCTTATAAGTCATAACTGTGTTACTTTCCTGTCAGTTCTTATAAGTCATAACTGATAACTGACAACTACACTAAAATCATTTGTTGAGTTTTTATGTTTAGCTATAACGTCAGAACTTAAATGAGCGCATTCTGATTTTAAGTGTCTGAGTTCTGAGACTGAAATCTGCTAGTAGAAGAGTAAAATGAATATCTCTCTCTCTCTCTCTCTCTCTCTGTTTACGGGTAAGTGGCAACTGGCAAGCTTCTATGATTGGATGCAAATGACGGCAGAAAACACAGTGTTCTATGAGGAAAATCAAGGCTTTGCCTCCGGAAAATTTTTTAAAATACTATAATTAATGTTATATTGTGTGTTATTACCAGAAATTTGATCATTAACTAATTACTCCAGTTTTGGTTTAACGATTTCTCTTCCGACATACACATATCTTTTAGGATTTTAACTCAATACCTCGAGGTATATTTGGCTACGCTTTACTCTATCAATTCAACTAGTATGTGTTTATTAGTACTTGAACTTTTATTGGAGCAAATCATAATTTAAAATGCCAGGCACATATACTTTTGTTTCATACTTATAGAGATGGTTGTGGATGATAGCTGGGTAGAGATTTTCTTAGCGGCCTTTCCTCCTCATCTCTCAATCTTTGCATCCTCACCATTCAACTCATCCAAGTGCACATCATTTGGCACTTAAAAACACCTCTGAACCATTGATGTGGGATTCTTATGCATCCTCACCTTAATTATCCCAATCATCATTTTTTTTTCACGTATTGTCTTACTAAAGATGCTATTCTACTTCATAATAATTACTTATATAGCCGACATCACACGAGCCAACAGTTGATGGCTGTTGGTCACGACTAAGGCAACTCTGTTAAGTCATTTGAATAATCGGAAATTTATTTTTTCCTATTCTTATCCATGTTCAGTCATCTTCAAAAGAGCCATAAATTTCCAATTCAACAGCTAATAATTATCCGTAAGTCTCAAATCCTAGCATAAACATTCAACCATACAGTAATTATCTAAACTTCCTCCAATCTACTTTTATATTGCATATATCCAAAGACTTAATATGCAAGCCCTTCTAAACATTTTTAATATGTATCAGAGAAACAGTTTCTAAATTAAAAATCAGTTCAGAACCCAAACAACATTCCATCATTAAGTTCTAAGCCACCATCCTTAATCAAACAAAAAGTTAAATAAATGATCAGCAAACACAATTTGAGCAATCTGAAAGCATAAATATGATCAAAAGCCTTTAATAAAACTCACATTCAACCACTAGATACTAAGTCACCTAAACCATCACTCTTACTTCTTCAATCATCACCTAATTAATAACTGTCTTGAGACATAAAAGAGAATGCCAACTAAACTCTCTTTTATAAGTCTATAACCATCACATTAAAACGCTTTGTTTTTGTGGTTTAGTAGCTCCAAAACAAATAGAGTCAAACAATCGATATGATAAACAATCATTCACCTAACGAAAATAATTTAGTTCAAAGCAAAAATCAATTCACATTTATACTCAAATCACCTCACAATCAAAAATCACAACAACATGCATCATGGTGGCAATTTTTAAAGAAAACTTTTCAAGAAAGTCTAACAAAAACATCAAACAATTCAAGAACAAACAAAACAACCAAGAACCAAAGTCAATAATTCCTATTCCACTTCAACTCATTATTAATTATCATTTCAAATTACCTTACTCCCTCAACCCAATAAGGGATCTCATGATGCCTCGACTATGATTATGGCCGGCACATAACTATATTCGAGACTCCAGAGAAGCATCATTATTTCGTCATTCTTCCTAAATTCTTATACATATCAATATCATTTCGTTATTCTTTCTATGTTCATCTCAATCTCTCCACAATACCTATTCAATCGCTCTTATCACTCTCTCCCCACCACGGGATTAGTGATATTCCTCTCAAAAGGCCAGATATTCATGCACATAAGGAAGGGAATACTAAGAATGTATATTGTCAATCTACATGCAATGCAGCACAGTCCTAGGTTATCGTATACCAAATACTGATAACCAAGTTGTAACATTCTGTTACTAATTCCCTAATTAAACTAAGATGTTCATTTAATTCAATAATCTCTTTACTAACTATGATAGAAAAGGAATGTTCATATCAACAATATCTCTATCATAGTTAGAAAACAATTTTCTAATCATTTTATACATTATCCATGATAGAAAAGAATTGCTTAATACAATATGAATACTATCATGGATAATTAAAAACTAACCATGTTAGAAAGGATTTGCCTAACATGGTTAATAAACAAAACTAATTGATATTAAACAATAAATAAATATATATACATGCGGAAACGAATGCAGGCCTATACAAATTGGCAATATACAATTATAAATAAACTATATAACTTCTATTACCTAATTCCCTTTCCTGATGCTCGCGCCTGTGCATGAATACCTGCAAAAATGTCAGTAATCGTGGGATGAGACAATTTGTCCCAGTAATCACCGCTTAACTCACTATAACAGTGAGATGTGCGGTAGCGAGGGCGTCTAAAGGGTACCTCATTTTAAAACCAATAATATATATATATATATCCATGTCAAATCTTCTTCCATTCATCACTCAAATCCCTCCATCAATTCCACATTAACTAAATATCATCTCTGAGTCTCCAATCTAATGATGCTACCATAACTCTCACACTCACCTATAGATGCATTGTGCCATCACTGGGCATTCAAGCATCTAATCTTCTCTATATGATTTGACACTGTGCCCCTCTCTATGATGAGGGGGCAAATTTCCCTCTCTGGCAATCCCCAGAGAGGGAACCCCAATTCTGTTTTCCATTGCAGAATGGGAACGGTTGGGCTCTCAAATGCCTTAACAACCGTAGGGGCGGTTGGGCTCTAAAATGCCTTAACAACCGTAGGTCACTTCTCTCAATAAGTTGACCTATGATCCCCGATCCAATCAATCCGAAAAGGATCAGTACAAATAACTGTCGATTGGCCTATCGACAGTTATCATCGCGCGATGGTACATATATAACCCAGTGTCATGCAATGCTCACCATATCCAGTCAATATCTCATCACAATCTCCACATTTCAATCACAATTCCCTTCAATATCACAATTCCCTTAAATGCCACAATGTCAACATAGCATGGTTTCCACAACCTAACTCTCCATAATCTCAAACTCAACTTCCAACTTTCTTTTCTATCCTCATAACCTCTCAAATCACTATCTGAACATTATACCTATATATATCCTCCACACCATTCCAGCTCAATAACAACCACCAAGCAGAATAGTATATATAATGTGTCAAAGTCTTTTATATGAAAATAATCACATTGAAAAGGCACCCGATAGCCTATTTTTGTATAAAAATAACATTTCAAAGACTTTATATATATAAAGAGGGTGAGAAAGGATTTTAAAAATCCCAACTAACGTCACCCTCAATGTTATAGTAAGGTTAAGTGTGAATACCTGTCGCCCATTAACAATTCACACAATTTCTCAACCTTTCTTGATGTCGTGAAGGCCTATTTGCATCCTCTCCTAGATAAGAATATAGAGCAAAATGATAAATTAATATCATTTCCACTTTATAGTACTTCAACGTCTCTCTCGTTCTTATATGACTACCCAGACCCCTTTTTAATTTTTTTACTATTTTGGAGAATTTGTGAGCTATCAAGTTAACACAACCAACAAGTGGCACAAAGTTAGAATTTTAAAGCTCAGCTTGATTTTATAGTATCACAAGAATGCATAATCAACCCTTCAACAACATTAACCAATCAAGACTCTCATTTGAGTCAAACCTACAGATTAAAGACCACGCTAAATAACAAGTGTTGAACTTAATACATAATTACTTTAACATTGCACCAGGAATTTTGTTAAACCATATTAGTACCTCCAAATATAAATCAAAACAATACAATCCAACCGCATTGTAATTCAAATGCAAACCACTAACCGGAAAACAAACTACAATTTATTTCCTCTAACAGTTTCTAAACTAGATAATCATGGGACTTTTCACTAATTTCAACCTAAACATAAACAAATAACACACATATTTACAATAATCATCAATGCTTTAGATTTCAACCCATGACTAACCAAAAACTTAACCAATATCAAATTCAATCAATTGAATTAGTACAAAGAAAACAATTTCCTCATGCTTGCCATTTGATCAAAACAAAAATCATGTTATATAATAGCTTAGTCACATTCAACTATAAAATTCCATCATTGTCAGATTCATCAACTCAATTCAACATTAAGATAAATTCATGCTCGGTTCAACTTGCAAACATTTATTAAAGCAATTTCACATCAAAGATTAGTTCCATATTTAATCCTGAGAAGATTCCAAACAGTGTAGTAAAACTCAAAGCATCCTTTTATACATTCTTTGCAACTTGTATTTAAAATTTCAAAGTTAGTGAAACATTAAGAAGCAGTACAACTAAAACATCAACTCCATGTTCCTATGTACCCAACTGAAAATCCATGCACACCAATTGCCTAGGATAAATGTAATTCAAGAGCTTTCACCAACTAAACTGCTCTAAATGACCTCATATAGCATATTCTTCTTTCTCTAACTCAAAAATCCAACACAAACCATCTTTAACTTATATTCAAATATTATTTCATTCATCTATTATAAGCATCCGAATCTAGAAATCAAATAAGAGACAAAATAGATTTTGATTCCCTTGAAGACAAGAATTGCAACTAGACAAATCAACTCCAAAACCCATGCTACATTCTATAGATTTAAAATTTCCTAAACCCCAAACAACCTTAGTCATTTCGAATTCTCTCTCATTTAACTAACCAAAATCCATAATAAAGCATCAATCTATCGCTTATTTTCAGTTCACACAAAAAGATATTAAACAGACCGGCATCAATCACCTTTCAACCCACCATACAAGTATGTATTTCATTATAATCAAACCAAGCAATAACAAACAGAAAAGGCACAAGTTGCCCCAAAATTTAGGGTTTTCATAAACTGCCACAAACTTCTCTTCGAGGTTCAATCTCTCATTCCAAAACACAAGAACATAAGCTAAAGTTTCAGCTTTTACTGATTGAACACACCAAGCCCAAGAAATAAAATCGAATTCTCTCTTAACTCGCCCAAAATCAAAGGAAGATGAATGGGAAATCAAAAGAAAAGCTCACCCAAATTCATTGTACATTCCCACCGGTCTGGCCTGTGCTCGCCGTCGCCGGAAATGCCGTCGTAAATGCCAGAATCGAAGAGGAACAGAGAGAGAAATGAAGAGTCAAGGCATTGAAGAATCTCGAAAAGAAACTAATAAGAGGCCGAAAGAAAGAAACGGAAAAAGCTTACCCACAAAGCTTTCACCTTTGAGCTCCGCCAGGCTGTCAAATGCTCGCCGGAAACGAAGAAGCAAGGAGGAGGGAAGTCGGGTTTGGTTGGGAAACAAGGAGGGGAGATCGAAGGTGACGAAAAGAAAGGAGGAAGGCCGTTGAGACTCGCCGGCCGCCTCTGACTCGTCCGTGGATCTCGCCGGAGACTGTAAGGGAGGAGGAGAGGAGCTCGGTTGAAAGGGGAGGAGGGCCGACGTTTTGGGGGTGACTAGGGTTTGGTTGTGGAAATGGGTGGAAGGAGATAACTATTTATATATATAATTTAGGGAAAATTACAACTAATTACCCTAATATTTATTCTTAATTATATTTCTAACCCAAAAGTTGTATATGTTATTTTACCTCTCTCTTTCTATCACAATATTATTTAGGTTTCGAAACTACTTATTCATGAAAGTTTATAACTCAAAATAATTCTTGCAACTACATTTCTTTGAAAACTAAGGTAATTATAATTAAATGTCAATAAATCATCTCAAACATCATAAATTCCTCCCTAAATTCCTCCTCAAAACTTAAATTTCCTTAATAATACCCCAATAATTTCGTATTATCTTTAATTAAATTTTTGGGATGTTACAAGACTCTTCCTTGTCGAAAGAGTGATTACTCATTTGTTTGTAAGTGACATCCTTATCAATGGACACTAATCCCTTATTGGTCTTATTCTCTCACATTTATTAACATCGAGTTAACTAAATTAAATATTTAATATTTATTAATGTAAATTATGGACAAAAGACCTCATATATAGGCCTCACCTAAACTTTCTTTAAATACTCCATTTATCTATTATTATAAGAGCCTAAAATTTGAATAATTTATTTTATCTTATTATAAGAGACTGCATATGGTTGTTAATATATTTAATGACTTATTTTCTGTTTTGCACGTATTATTTTTAAATATCTTATGACAACTCTGGTTATTATTAGTCTATCTTTTTTATATATATACCTCATCATAAATAAGGACAAATTTGGGGAAACAATTTATTCTAGGCATATTTATCTCTCAACTATTTTCTTAAAATATGTGATTGTGTCTTGTAAGTTTTTATAATAAAGTAGAGAGGGAGTGCTTCTAAATGAATTTCTTTTTTCTTTTTTGGCAACAAGCTAATTAATAATCTTGTGTGAATACATAATTATATTAGGTAATTTAAACAAAAACTAACGACTTGTCGTCGAGATATAATAAACGCAAACGATTTAGCTTTATAGCCTAATGACATGAAAACTTATCTATATACAAAAGGTCATCATAAACTCATTCAATATGGGTTATACCATCTTTTCGTTCATGTCCCAAATTAAAAAATGGATGCACCTGAAACAAAAACACTCACTTAGAACTAGCGGTATCTGTCGTGCGTTGCACGGGGGTTTCCCGCGCTCCGCACGGTTTTGTTTAAAAATTAGCATTAACCAAAAAAACTATTATCTAACCTTAACCTTAGAAGGAAGAAAATTTCAATGACAACTTCTAGTTTACATTAACAAATGACCATTTTTCTGTAAGCTGTAATGAAAATCGAAATTTAATCTAACTGAACACATCTTTCCTATGTGAAGAAATTTGTGTTCTATATCTACATGGAACAACTTCTAATTTGACTAATTTTTTTTAAAAAAAAAGGGGGAAAAAATAACATACTATATTTTTTGTAAGGCAAATTCACAAAAAAAAATATGTGACCCAAATAAATTAGCCTAAGAAAGTAAAGAATACGTAGTCCAAATAAATAGGGAAATAAAAAGACACAATAAAACATTTGCAGATATATATTAGGTATCTCCCGTGCGTTGCACGGGGGTTTCCCGCGCTCCGCGCGGTTTTGTTTAAAAATTAGCATTAACCAAAAAAACTATTATATAACCTTAACCTTAGAAGGAAGAAAATTTCAATTACAACTTCTAGTTTACATTATCAAATGACCATTTTTATGTAAGTTGTAATGAAAATCGAAATTAAATTTAACTGAACACATCTTCCCTATGTGATGAAACAACTCTTCTTTTTGTGTTCTATATCTACATGGAACAACTTATAGTTTGAACGGGAGAGATAGGCAAATAAAAAGACACAATAAAACATTTGCATATATATGTTAAGTCAAAAACAACTCTTCTTTATATAACTTTTTTTTAATTTTTTTTAACAAATTTGCACTAAAAAAATATATGACAAATTTTTTTAACTAAAATATCGGGTGAAAAAAATCATATAATAACTAATTTTTGTTTAAAAAAAGGAATAATATACTATATTATTTTTAAGACAAATTCACAAAAAAATATGTGACCAAAATAAATTAGTACAAGAAAGTAAAGAATACGTAGCCCAAATAAATAGGGAAATAAAAAGACACAATAAAACATTTGCAGATATATATTAGGTCAAAAAGATCATCATAATGGCAACACTAAAGATATAAACCTTTTTTAACTTTTTTTTAACAAATTTGCACTAAAAAAATATACGACAAATTTTTGTAACTAAAATATTGGGTAAAAAATCATATAATAACTAATTTTTTAAAAAAAACAAAAAAAAATAATATATTATATTCCACCACTCCCGTGCGTTGCACGGGGGTTTCCCGCGCTCCGCGTGGTTTTGTTTAAAAATTAGCATTAACCAAAAAACTATTATCTAATCTCAACCTTAGAAGGAAGAAAATTTCAATGACAACTTCTAGTTTACATTATCAAATGACCATTTTTCTGTAAGTTGTAATGAAAATCGAAATTAAATCTAACTGAACACATCTTCTCTATGTGAAGATACAACTCTTCTTTTTGTGTTCTATATCTACATGGAACAACTTCTAGTTTCCACGGGAAAGATAGGCAAATAAAAAGACATAATAAAACATTTGTCAAATGACCATTTTTCTGTAAGTTGTAATGAAAATCGAAATTAAATTTAACTGAACACATCTTCCCTATGTGAAGAAACAACTCTTCTTTTTGTGTTCTATATCTACATGGAACAACTTCTAGTTTGCACGGGAAAGATAGACAAATAAAAAGACACAATAAAACATTTGCAGATATATATTAGGTCAAAAAGATCATCATAATGGTGACACTAAAGATATAAATTCTTAAGGCAAATTTACACAAAAAAAATATGTCACCCAAATAAATTAGCCCAAGAAAGTAAAGAATACGTAGCCCAAATAAATAGGCAAATAAAAAGACACAATAAAACATTTGCAGATATATATTAGGTCAAAAAGATCATCATAATGGCAACACTAAAGATATAAATCTTTAAGGCAAATTCAGACAAAAAAAAATATGTGACCCAAATAAATTAGCCCAAGAAAGTAAAGAATACGTTGCCCAAATAAATTCGCACAAGAAAGCAATCACATACAATAATAATAGAGAATGTGAATCAATGCACTAAAAATTTGCTCATGAACAAATTTTTTAACTTTTTTTAACAAATTTGCACTAAAAAAATATATGACAAATTTTTTAACTAAAATATCGGATGAAAAAAATCATATAATAACTAAATTTTTTTTTAAAAAAAAGCAAAAAAAAATTAATAATACATTTTTTTAAAAAAACAAACAATTTTTTTTAAAAAAAGAAAAACAAAAAAAGTAATAATAATTTTTAAAATAAAAAATAAAAAAAAAAGGGAAAATGCCATTTAAATCCCTCCGAATATATAAAAGGTCAATTCAGGAACTCAAACTTCCAAAAGGACTGTAACGTACCTCCTACTAATTAATTATTAACTTACTAACTTTCACCTAATTAAACACATATTCAAAATAACCCAAACAAACGGTGTCTAACCATGTTAGTAAGAATACATCTAACATGGTTAGAAAAAGGAAAACGATATGATTTCAAATTAGATACCCTAACCATGTTATTAAAAGATTCACCTAACATGGTTAGCAGAAGAATTTCTCTACTATGAAGAGATTACAACCATATGCTTAACACATATCTAACTATGTTAGAAAAGAGAATCTCCTAACATAGTTAGCAAAAGAAATCAAACCAGCTACATAAAAGGTAACCATATTAGAGCGGGGCCCATCTAATATGATTATATACAGCTACAACATAAAATCAAATAATACACCTTCAATATATCACATAATCATGTTAGGAAAATGATTTCCTAACTATAATCCATCCAAGTCAACACCTGTATCCATAAATCCACAGTCTTTCCACAAGTTATCATTACACTGAACAAAGTGTAATACAACAATAACGGACATATTAGTTAGAATAGTCCTTTAATCATCATAA
Source organism: Mimosa pudica (assembly GCA_029929735.1). Lineage (NCBI taxonomy): Eukaryota > Viridiplantae > Streptophyta > Magnoliopsida > Fabales > Fabaceae > Mimosa > Mimosa pudica. Next base: position 4,266,758 of record JAKELP010000023.1, on the reverse strand, counting down.
GGATCAATACCACAAATCATCAACCACTTCAGATTAAATCAACAGAACAAGTAAAACAATTATTCAATAATACAACTCATTCAAACTAACATTCATAAATGCGGAAGCTGATGCAGCCTAGTGAAATGGCAATATATATCCCTATAAGATCACCTCCGGCCTACTTACTGCATCAGTATAGGCCAGACGACCTCTTCCCCTTCCTCTCTGCCTCCCTTAGTGCATGATCACCTGTAAAAATAATAAAGGGAATGGGGTGAGACAAAATTGTGTCTCAGTAATCACCACTTAACTCACTGTGAGACTCAGATGTGAGGTAGCGGAGTGTCTACAGGGTACCACAGTTTTCAAAACCTGCATAAACCACGTAATATATACATATATATATATATACAGAACAGATACATCCATCTCTCAATAGGCAAAAATAAACGTGAATGACACTGTGCCCAGTCTCAAATCTGAAAGCATGAAAAAGGGACCACTCTAAAATGTGAAAAATCCCGGTTCCTTTACAATCCGAGGAACCTGTACAATTAACCTATCGATTTGCGCAAATCGATGGTTACATCGGCCGACGGTACTAATAATCAGTGTCATGCAGCATACAAAAGATTTATATGAATATGTATATATATAAAGTACAGTTTATTAGAAAGGTACCCTATAGCCCACGTTTAAATATAAAGTAATCAAAACACATTTCATTTATATATAAAGTAGAAGAGAATTTTAGAAATTCTCAACTACCGTCACCCTCAGTATCACAGTCAGTTAAGCGTGATTACCTGTTCAAGCTCAAAAACAACATTGTATATATCCTGAGTTATTGCCTTCCGCGAGCTCCACTCGAAGCATTGCCGACTATAATCACACAATGAGCTGCTGATGGTCAAGACACAATATCAGTGACTTAGACCACCAATCCAAACTAATTCTAAACAATTATTGAAATAATAATTACTTCCAATATCAGAAATAAACTATGTCCTTTAAACCTCTATAATTCCCTTAACCAATTATAATTTCCACCGTATTAGACTTTACCATTTCACATCACTCTTGTCCAAAATTTGCAATCATGTAGAACTCACTAAAACCACTCCACTAATATTGATTTGGCACTAAAGCATGGTTTCCTAATTCTCAAGCATTTCACCACATTCTAACCTATCTTCACATAACCAACTTTTTCCTTTTCAATACTTAAACTTTCAAACTCCCTTTCAAACACCAATCCACGCAAAACCAATATTCCAACATCCTAAAATAACCTTAACAGCATTTCTTAACCACCAATTTATTCCAACACTCCTTTATGAACAAAGCCTAAATTTCAAAGAGTCGTAAAATGTCCATAAAATTCTCAAATAACATTCCAACTGCAAAAACAACATGAATATTTCCCAAAAATCTCCACTTACCCAACTAAGCATTCCTAATATTTTGATTAAACTTCTAAGGTTCAAAAATGATCAAACCTACACTTCATGAACCACTACCAACTTCAATAATTCCCAATTGCTTCACTTCTTCCAAAAATTCCTTTTTCTCCCAAGAATACTCAAATTCAATATATCCCAATTTCAGTATTACAACATTACACTCCCAAGAATCCAACATCACACCTAAATCCCAACTTTAAAGAATTCCTAAATATTCTCCAAAACTTTCCAAGGTAATTTCTCACTTCCATAACACCTAAACCTTTCACCATAAACCAAATAGCCTTTCAGACCACCATAACCGCTTCAAATCCATACTTTAACTATTCAACCTCTTTTCAAACACCACTTCTGCCAACATTAACATTCCAACAATAATAAACAACCTTAACTATCATTACCTAATCACCAAATTTTGTCCAAAACCTTATCCTTTAGCAAACCCTTTACTTAAAAGAGCCAAACAAATTGCCAATATAATTCTTAAATTACTTCCAACGTCACCAGGCCTAAATACTCCCAAAAATCTTCAATTTCTCATTTATTCAAGCACAAATTCCTTGTTTAAAGCTTAAATAATTTACTCATGTCCAAACCCTAACTTAAAAGAGGCAACTTCATGCGAAAAATCGATTACACAAGAGGCTAGAGGCTTACAAAGTTCTAGAATGGAAGAAGAGGCGGTCGGTGGTCGTCGGCCGCCGTGAGACTCGCCGGAGAACGGCCTCCACGAGGTGGGCCGAACTGGAAGAGAAGGAGGAGTTTAGGAAAAAGATGCTATGGAGTTGAAAAGAGAAGAACAACGTGAAAAATCCACTCCTTTTACCTCCAATTCCGACCTCGCCGGAAAGTATGGCCGCCACCGCCGCCGCGTGGCTCGCCGGAGAAGGAAAGAAAAATTTGAAACTGCTTACACACACCGGTCGGCCGCGAGCTTCACTGATCTATGGAGAAGAGGGAGAGATCACACGAAAAGAGGGAGCTTTTTGTAGAAAGGAGATCAAAAGAATGAGTGGGTGTGGGGAAAATGAAAGAAATGGTGATATGGGAGGGTGGCGCATGACTTGGATGAAGAAGGAGAGGAGTCCGAAATTTTAAAGAGTGAAGGGAGGGAGGGGCGTGTTTGGTTGAGTGGAATGTGGAGGGGTTATGATAATTCGTAGCCCAAACGTGCCATAGTGTACTCTTTTTAATCTAAAACCACTTAAACCGGCCTCCAATCTCCTTAATCTTCAAAATATTTTGGGTTTCATCATTCCCACATTTTTCAAATTCTTTATTTGCCTAATTAGTTATCAACATGTTTATTACTTAAAATTTCCAAAATATTCCAAAAATCACCAAAATTTCTTAAAAATTCCAAAATTCCCAATTTCTCCATTTATTATTTCCCAAATCACTCTTTGATCATATATTAAATTTTTAGGATGTTACAAGGACCATGAAGGAACAAGGACCTAGTTGACATTTTAAAATTGTTTGAAAAGACAAAATTGCCCTAATCATAAAAAAGAAATTACTAACCACCCTTACACCCACCATTTTCAATAGGATGGACTGTAATTTCTGTTTTATGATTAGGGCAATTTTGTCTTTTCACACAATTTTAAAATGTCAACTAGGTCCTAGTTCCTTCATGGTCTTTTTAGAAGTTTAAGTTCCTGAATTGTCCTTTTGTATATTCGGAGGGATTTAAATGGCATTTTCCCAAAAAAAAATATAATATATAATATTTCACCAAAATCACTGTTCATGAACAGTGTTTATGGATATTCGTAGGGATTTAAATGACATTTTCCCAAAAAAAAATATAATATATAATATTTCACCAAAATCACTGTTGTGTTTATGAACAGTGATTTGGTGGATCACTTTTATCCTATATATATTGATGATATACCAATTGCTGATAATTCCTTCAATATTGAACATTGCTATACATAGTTACATACTCTGTATTTCTCTCCCTAAATTTAATATTTCGGTTTCACTTTAATTGAGTTTCCTTTTATAAAACCCCGAATTCATGAAAACCACGTTTTGCCTCCCGAGAATGTTAATATCATAATCTCCTCCACTCATGGTTCTCCACCTTTGTTTCAAGTTTCATCCGACGGCTAAAAAAAACTATGCTCACCAAATTTCCAATAAATCCATTTCCACTTATTCTAAAACTCTGGTCTTCTTCTTCCCCTCTCTGCCTATATATACACATCAAAACTCATTCCACCATCAAATTATATTCTTCCATAACCATAACCCCCTTTCTCTCTCTCTCTCTCTCAGTTACAGATTTGTGAGGTTGAATTGAGATTCGACCATGCCTATGATGATGGTGGTTGTGGTGACTTTTCTAGTGATTCTTTTGACCATGTTACTTAAAATTGCGTATGAAACTGTGGCATGTTATCTCCTCACCCCAATGCGTATTCAACGCATCATGGAAAAGCAAGGTGTGCGTGGCCCCAAACGCCGCCTACTCACAGGCAACATCTCAGAAATGCTCGCCCTTCACTCCTCCGCCACTTCTGAACCCATGAAATCCATCAGCCATGACGTCGTTGCCCGCCTTGCCCCCCATTTCGCTGCCTGGTACCCCAAATACGGTACTAAACCAAATCACATGTACTTCTTCTTTCTTTTTTTATAACAAAAAGTTTGGGTGAGTTGTGTCTCGAACTCATCAGAGTCAGGACAGACAGATCTCTGAACTCAAAGAGCACTTATAGAGATAGTCACAGATCACTCACCAACAATAAGGTTTTCACATCTGCATGGGCAGGATTCAAATCCACAACTATACAACTATACCATTATTAGTCAAACTTCTTTACTAATTGGACCGAAGTTTGTTGGCTATACTTCTTCTTTCTTCTTTCTGCATGCCTCGTCAAATTCAAGCGTTATTATGTTTAATTGAGAGTAACTTTCTTTAACCATTCTCTCGATTCACGTGAACTTGAATTTGAGACTTTATATTTAAGTAGTCAAAGCCCGTTTTACTTTACTAACTATCAAACCAAACTACTCTTTCTTCTCCTTTGTTTTTCTTTTGCATGTTTACTAGAACTCAAGATCTCATGTTTAAGCAGTAAAACAATCGCCCCAGTTTTCTTCGTCTACTTGATATGCATGAATTTGTGTAAAGTTTTAAGCGTTTTGAGGGTTTGATTTATTTCAGGGAAGAGATTTCTGTTCTGGAACGGGATAGAACCGAGGTTGTGTTTGACGGAAACAGATTTGATAAAGGAGTTCTTGGCGAAATACAACTCTGTTTCTGGGAGGTCATGGCAACAAAGGCAAGGTTCAAAGCATTTCATAGGAGAAGGATTGTTAATGGCTAATGGAGAAGAATGGTACCATCAACGTCACATCGTTGCCCCTGCATTTACAGGGGAAAGACTTAAGGTATTGATACTGATTCACTTTGTTTTTTTATGTTTTCTTTCTCTCTTTTTGATCTTTTTCCTTTTGGAATTTGTGTGAAAAAGACTATGTTTTTCCCTTTGATTTGGTCATATATGGTTGGTTGTTGAAACAGGAGTATGCTGGGCATATGGTAGAATGCACTAAGGAGATGCTTCAAACACTGAAAAATGCATACGAATCAGGAAACAGAGAGATTGAGATAAGTGAGTGTACGACTAGGCTTGCTGCTGATATCATCTCTAGAACTGAGTTTGGAACGAGTTATGAGAAGGGAAAGCAATTATTCGATCTCCTTACTAAACTCCAAGCCCATTCTGCCCAAGCAAGTCGCCACCTCTGGTTCCCCGGAAGCCGGTAAGCCCGGCTGATTCTCTAAAATCACACGTCCTATCAATTGCCGTAACAATTAAAATAATATACTTGCTCAATTCTTTGATATAAGAGTCCGATTACTTTTCATTTTCAAGACTAAAATCATGACAAATTTTACTTATTATTTTATTACATATTAACTTTTAAGTTAAATAAAGGGCAAGAGCCTTTTTTTTTAAAAAATCACCCTCCACTATTCAGCATTCTGAACTCACATCTGGTACATTTCAGTCTGAGAGTAATGTGTCAATTTTATCCTAACTAGACGGACCCACCAATGGACGTTGTCCACCTGTCAGCATTACATTCACTAGATGGTCAAATTGGCCTACTTTGGTTACTTTCAGAGTGGAAATGTGCAGTTGTTAGTTTATAGTGTTCAGTGATTCAGAATGTTTACTTTAGGGACAAATAAGGGTCCCCTTTGCCTTTAAATAAATTAGTTTTGAGGAAAATTTAGGTAAATCATTTTGTATTTTTAAAATTTTTTTGAAAAAAAAATCAATTGTATCTTATATTAAGCAAAATATGAAATCATATTAATAAATTTGAACACTTCCTGAGTTTTAAATGTATCATGTCTATCTTCACCTTACTATAATTTTCTCAATTTTGCAGGTATTTTCCTAGCAAGTATAATAGGGATACAAAGGCAATGAAGACAAAAGTGGATAGGATGTTGATGGAAATAATAGAGAGTAGGAAGGACTGTGTTGAAATTGGAAGGACAAATTCATATGGGAATGATTTGTTGGGCATATTGTTGGATGAGATGAGGATGATGAAGGAGAAAAAGAAGAGTAATAATGGATTTAACTTGAATTTGCAATTGATCATGGATGAATGTAAAACTTTCTTCTTCGCTGGCCATGAGACGACGGCGTTGTTGCTGACGTGGACGCTGATGTTGCTCGCCAGCAACCCAACATGGCAAGAGAAGGTTAGAGAAGAGGTGAAGGAGGTCTGTAACAATGGTGGAATTCCCTCTTATGAACATCTCTCAAAGCTCACTATCGTAAGTTCATGTTTCTTTATGCTCTTATTTTAATGCAAGTTTCTTTAAAAAAGATCTAAAAACACATAATTAATTATTATTATTATTTTGTGTAGCGCTTCTTTGCATTTAAAAGCTGAAAATTATTTCTCGAATATTTTTAATCACATGGGTAATACTCCTTGCCCTTCTTAACATGGGTCATTTTCGTGGAACAAATTTCATTTATAATAGTCACTTAGAGAACTATTAATATTCATGCTTTAATTTTAAACTGATTTACTAGTAGTAAACAGACATCACACATCGATTGATGAAAAAGAAAAGATAAGTAAAACAATTTTCACAGGGGTAGACTTGAGGATTTTTTTACTTTAAATAATTAAAAACCAAAAATTAACCATGATTGAACATAAATTTATTTTAAATTATAAGGACTTTATGACATTACCGGTGGAATAAACAACCTCTGAGTGTTGTTATTAATGGTTTTAGGACACAGATTGTCTAAAGATAGACTTGAAAATATAAAAGAAAAATCACTTTTTTGTAGAAAATTACGGCTCATTATGTTTATTTAAAGAATTAGATAGTTTTGATAGTCTTAGTAATGAATAGGGCCGGGGTAATTATATAGCCACATATCAATCTTTTGGTGATGACATAACCACCTGATTTAGATATAAAAATAATAAGTTTTAAAATTGCATTTTTCACAAATATGATTTTGAGTGGGTCTTTATTTGTCTTTTGCAATTTTTAGTGGAATCTTGGCTTTTGAGCCTTTTTTATGATAGATAAAATCAAGAAAAAGATACGAGGTTAATTACATAGAGCCATCCTTCTCTGTCTCTATATTTTTGTTAATATTCTCATTAAGAAAAACTATTGAATGGGTGCATGGATTATTTTTTCCATCAGGTGCGTGAATTTACATAAACGGAAAAGTTATACAGCTAATAATTTTTTCGCAATCATTCACCTAGGTTTGTTTGGAAAATAATAATTTAGATCCAGCTATATTTGAAAAAAAAAATTTAGATATAGCCAGCTATTTTTAGATTAAAAGTTTTATGAAAATTACAGTTATTCCTAAAATTATAAAAGATAATTTCTTATAAAAATATAACTTAAGTTGTATAAAACTGTCAAAATGTTATGGTTTTTTTTCGTCAAAATTTTATCTTAATAACAATTAGAACTTAAAAAAGTCAATGATTTCTTAAATAAATCCATTTATAATTATCTAATATTCACACATATTTTTTGCCAGTTGCAATTCAGAAAACATTATTCAAACAAAAATAAAATGGACTATTCTGTATCTTAGAGATTCGTTGGCGAATTGCAGGATCGAGTCTAGAGATCCTAGATTTGTTGTGAAAAGAATTTAATTGTAAAGAAGACAACGTAGGTACTGAAAAAAGACAAAAAAATGAAAAGATGGAAAAGAAAAGGTTGAATGATTTATAAATTAGAAAAATATGTATAAGCACTCGTGCGCCGTTGGAATGGCGTGTTTGGTTGCAAGAATTATAAAAATGAGAATAGGGGCATCTTTAAGAAGGAGTGGTCAAAAGTGGATCAACACTCTTAACGTTTATTATTCTATCTTTGTTTTTCTAAAGGGAAAAAAATAAGGGGAAAAACCTCCAAAAAGGGAAAGATCATGGGCCCTCCACCCCTCTGGTGGTGGCCACATACTTTCCAAATTTTAATTTACATTATCGTTTTAAATTACTACAGCAGTACAATTATTATGTTATTTAAATATTTAATTATTGAAATGTGTAGTATTACAATTTTTCAGTTAAACCAGTGAACTAGTTCTTTATCATTCTGATCAAGAGTTTTTGACAAGTCGATTGTGTGTTTTTTTTTTTGGCTTTCCTTGCTAAGCATGCTTTTCACATAATATTTTCCTGTTGAGACATAATTCGATTTTCATAAATTTCTTGAATTCTAGAAAAAAGAAAGGATTTCTACACACATATATATCATCCAAGACAATGATTTTCATTTGCTTGTATAATAATATATTTTTATAAAAATACTACATTTTTCAAGATTATATGTGAATATTTTTATCTACTAATTTAATTATATTATTTCAATTCTGATTGTGTTAATCCCTATTCAAGGATAATTAGACCTTTAGATTAGGAGCTTAGTTCTTTTATTGTTCTTTTATCTTACAACTTCAAATGAATTGTTTGTTTACTTTGTTATTACTTTAAAATCTATTGTTATTTTTTGCAGATAAATCTATCGAAAGCTATTATTGAAGAACTTATTATTTGGTGAATTTTGCAGTTGCAAATGGTAATAAACGAAACAATTAGGCTATACCCACCAGCAATGGTACTTCCAAGAATGGCGTTTGAAGATATAAAGCTAGGAGACCTTCTTATTCCTAAAGGAGTATCTATTTGGGTCCCAGTGTTAGCTATCCATCATAGCAAAAAGCTATGGGGTGAGGATGCGGATGAGTTTAACCCGAACCGGTTCACCACAAAAGCGTTCTCATCCGGCCGGTTCATTCCATTCGCGGTCGGACCGCGAAACTGTATTGGACAAGCTTTTGCTCTCTTGGAAGCTAAGATCATATTGGCAATGTTCATCTCTAAATTCAGATTCACTATTTCTGATACTTATCGTCATGCTCCTGAGGTGGTTCTTACTATTAAGCCCAAGCATGGAGTTCAAGTTTGTTTGGAGCCCTTGGATAACTAAATCATCACAAGAGACATATACTTGTTCTAAACCGGACTAGTGGAGGAGTTAGGAATGAGACTTGAGATGAGAGTACTCTTTATGCGGAGGGATATATGCATATATATAAATTATATTATCTCTGGTTTTATTTTATGAGGAAAAAAATAAGTTGACCCGTGTCCAATCAGTCCATTTCACCTTTCTATTGATTGTACATGAGAGGATATGTTTTGAGAAAAACCATAGCATATATATTTTGAAAAATGCGTATAACACCATTAACCTGTTTTTTCTATATAAAAATAGCATTTCCTTCATCAAAAACAACACATTCGCATGCTCAAGCTGGATTGTGTAATTAAATCGCAATGGCATGGAACAAACATAATTTTATAAAAAATGAAAAGAAGGATGTAAAAAAAAGATCTTGAGAATCCAAAGATGCCACACTATGTCTTATGGCATTATGGCATTTCCTGATGTTTCATACTATCAGATTATTCATATTCCTTCTTTTTACAGTGACTCAATGCAAATACATCCAAACTATGGTTGACCAAAAGAAAATCCTTGGTGAGGGTGTGAACTTTATTAAAATAATTATTTAAAACACAATAATTTGGGGCCTAGTCACAAAAGTGAATGAGTTTGCCTCAACTAATGAAAATGGTATTTTTGACCCATTTTCAGTAGTCCATGGCACTTTTGCACTGGAAGAAAGTTTATGGTGTTGCACGTTCTTTTGAAAAACAATATAGGTGTCTTTCCACATTTTTTTGGAACTACGTATTTTTTTTTATTACAATTGGCAAACTAGAGCTAAAATGACTCTGTTAACATTTGGAACAAAGTATTTTTGCTTATTCGCTCACAAAAATATACACAGATTTGCAACTAAATGCGTAAATGATAAAAGAACGAGTTGCACTATTTTATTTAAAACTTTCTGCATTAGTTTTCTTTATATAAGACCATTTTATAGTTACATCTGTTTTCGTTCGGTTTTTAATTAAGTAGTAATTATTTTATTATATTTTAAGATTTGATTAAATTTTAATATTTATGTTTTATTTATACAAATCAATTAGCCCCTGCAAACTAAAGAAACTAATGAAGTTAACAAAGCATAATTACGGCAACTACTAATTCTAATAGAGTATGATTAAAGGATATATCAGGAGATAACAACACATAAATATCTAAAGACACCTAGTTAGCGTGAACAAAATTAACCAAATCAAATTTATTTATTCGAGAATGGCCAAACAATATGGTGTTTGGAAATTTGCTAAAATTCAAAGTCGATAGAATAAAATAAATAAATAAATTTTATGAAACACTACTGATACGATAAGTTTGAAACCCAATAGAAATATACCTCCTTTAATATATATATATACACATACACACACACACACACTTTGAAAAACTAGAAAATTATAGTTTCAATCAAGAATATAAACATTGTATTGTTCTAAAAAAACTTGTACTCTCTCCTGTCTTTAATTTAAAACATACCTGGGGAATTGATGTATAGATAGATCATAAATATATGATATACTCTAAATTTCTTTTATTTTTTAAATTATTTTTTGTTGATTCCTTATTAATAATCAACTAAGAAAGAAAAATAACGAATAAATGAAGAAAATTAAGGAATTTTATCAAAGCTAGAACAAAATAAGAAACATATAGAAACTCCCCTCTGAAGCCTGAAATTCATGCATCTTCGCCTATATTCAAGAGTTGAAAATCCTAGCCTCTCATAGCATCGGTAATAACCCCCAAAATTTTATGCCATAGAGCTTGAGTGTGGAAGAAAGTGGTGAAGAATGAAAGGAAGATGAAAATGGAATGAGAGGAATGAGAGACCAGATGGAGATAGGGGTTTTTAGGGTTAAATAGTTGAAATTGGGATGGATAGAATGAAGGAAATGATCAATTCGATCAAAATATATGCTAGAAAACCAAGTATAGGTCACTTTGGGCCGAGTTGGATGAGCTAGTACCCATAAACCCAAAACCATCGATCATCGTGTTCTCTTTCTAGCTGCAGCCAACACTTTTGTTCGTTACAACCAGCTAGTCCCATGCTCTCCGCCTATCTCGTTGTAGTAGCACTTTTGCTTGCTACAACTAGCTAGTTAGAAATTTGGGATTGAATTTCATGCTTTTGCCTGCATCCTTCTTTGCACCTCGCTCCTCAACTCGGCCAATATTTCTTCATGCAAAATTCTTCCTTTCAACTTGAATCTTCCTCTTTTGGTCATTGTGTCATCCTATAAATAAAATTGCAATAACCAAGGATTAAAAAGCCTTAGTAACTAACTAGTAAAAACTTATCTCCAATAATGGCTAATTAACATCATTTTGATGTTAATTCCACTTAAAGGGTCTATGATGTTCGATAAGTATAATTGGACCAAATAACCAGAGGTATGCTATATGCTCAATTCAACCTATACGTGCAAAGTAATCATGGTAAAATCCTTATAATATCTAAATAAAAAATACAAATAATGAGATTTGTCACCAGTCTCAACATTTTTATATATTTATAAAAATTCCAACAGACATATTTTTCAACCTACCCCAGAATAAAAAGTTTAAATAGAGCAGTCAAGAAACTTTTTTGGCATTGAGAATACGTAGGGTCTTACTATACAAACTAAAAAAAATGAACGATACATATTGCTCCCTTGTTTTGTAGTAGTGGATAGATTTACTTTTATTATGGGTTTCGCACGAGGTACGACAAGTTCCTAACAATCAAATAAGTTTTGGCGAGAGGTGACTATGTTGAAATTCTTTATGCATGCTTCTATCGTGTATGTAAACCAATTATCTGAGGTAAAATATGCATATACTTCGTAAAGAAACTGTGATATGGTTTGATGAAGTAGTATCATAAAATCCGCATCTTGAGCGTAGTTTAAAATAAGTACTATTATTAGTCAAGTCATGTCACCATTAAATAAAATTTCATGATTCAGATTTGATAATTTGAAAAAATATTAAATAATCTGCAGCATCAAAGTTTGACCTAAATGACAATAAACTGCACTATAAAACATGATAAAGCTAAGCGCAGGCAATATTTATAGAGAAACCGGAAGCTAAGTGCTTAAAGATTGCGGATTGTATAATTGATCAGTACCTTTCTGACTCTCCCATTTAAGATCAAGTTAAAAGAGAGCTTTAATTTCCTATAAGTTTTCATGTTCACCAACAAATAATTGAGAACAATTATTTTAATTGAGCAAATCATTATCTCTAGGTAAATTAAGCTGATTTAACTAAATAATTAATCAGTGCTCAACTTTCCACGAGGACAAAACAAGACAACTTGTGCGTGATATATAAACTTGAGGTAGGGTCAGTATCTATCTACCCATTTAGGAACTTTTAATTAAATTAAAGTGTAATTCTATCAGCCACCTTATCATCTTCATCCACAAGTCTCCCATTGATTCTGCTTCTCCCACTTACTCAATTTTTATCATATTTTTAAAGGCATAGCCATCATTACTTTTAGGTTTCCTTCTGCGATAGAGACTGTTTACAATCACATCTCACGCAATTGAATTGTGGAAAATAATGTATTGAAGCATGCGGAAATAAAAATGAATCTTCAAAATGATCAAGAGCCATAATTTTTCTGTATGTGTACTTTGATTATATACAGAGGTGTGTGTGTGTGTGTGTTAAAACTAAGGTTAGCTCTTCTGTAGCGAGCAATTGAAGGAGTTGTGCTGAAATATGACTTAATTGTATATACATGTTATGTTTGTCTTTCTATTTATTAAAATTTTAGTCAATGTAAGATGACCCCAACACTAATTAATAGATGAATTAATAGTATATATAATATAGATGAATCTCATCTCAGTTTGGCTTAAACTTGTGTAATAGAAAGACAAATCTAACATATATGTATTCATCAATTCGTATTTCAGCAAGGTGTATAATTCAGTTGGCAAACCCGTTCAAAGTGACTGGATAGTGATTGTGTGCTAAAGGGCGTTTGAAAGTATAAAATTGGTTAATTTTAGTAATTGAATACTTCTGCTGAAACGCTATTATCTTTTTAAGAAAAATATTACCTCCGGTCCTAAATATAAGGCTTAATTGAATTTTCTGGAAAATCCTTAAAAAAGCAAAATAAGTTAATTATAAATTGATTTACCTAATTTTTTCCCTTAGACTAGTTTATTTTACTTATAAACTAATGAATAATCTAAAAATATATCAAATATGTCATCATTTAATAACCTATTTCGCAACCTTAATCTCTCCAAAAAAAAGTCAATTAGGTCCTATATTTAGGACCGGAGGTAGTATTAAACAAACGTTTTGCCGGCCGAATAACCTTGTAGGCAGCCACTATAGATTGTCCACGTACGGGTAAGAAGACTTACCAACAGCTCGATTTAAACTAAGAATATATTCTCATGGTTGGAGTCAGGTTGGAACAGAGTCAGCATTGAGACAAAAACCGAAGTTAGCTAGATTATCAAGCAGAATGAATTATAGAAATCTGGAATTTTTTGGGGTCTCAAGGAAAAAAGCTAAAAAAAAAATTAAAAAAGTTAAATGTGCATATAACTGAAATGATAAGATCCATTATTATTAAGATTATAAATGGAGGGGATTGACTGTACTATAAAGTTTATTATCACAAGATTAAAAAATAAAATATCTTACGAGGTAGGCGGTTGCCCACCATGTCTTTCACCAATTAAGCCCCTCACAGTTTTCTGTTTAAAAAAGGTAATTTGGCCGCTTGCGGATTAGCATTTAAATAAAAGAGATTAGCATATATCTTATAATGATTAGATTTTGATGTGAACCTTTCGGACCACTACTTTCTTTTTATGCTTCCATGGATGGCTTTTCAGTGACTCAAAATGACAGTTTTAGATCTTTATTTTTCGATTGTCTCATGATTTTTATGAATATTCTGACTTTTGGAATAAACTATATTGAAAGAATATGAGGGTGTACATTTTAAATATTGATGTAATCAAAATTCTAACCATCTTATTTATCAAAAAAAAAATTCTAACCATCTTTCGTGACTTTGATTTTAAAAAATAGGCTTTTCTATTTTTTGTTCATTCACCATATAATTGCATGCGCAAAAAAGTATTGCTGTACAATATATATACCGTATAACTTTTCTCTTTTGATTTTATTAACTGCTGTGATTTAGCATTTTACTTTGATTTCTGTATCCCATATTGATTGAGTGTATTCTACGGTAGATTTAAATTATTGTGCCTCAATGCAAGCTTATAATTTTCTCCCATTTTCTGCTAATTGACAATATCTATCGTGTTAAGTCCATTTTGGAATTGGCAAACTGTATATTACTTATACTATACATACAAAAGCTGGTAAATATACTGCTTCCGGTTCTAAATATAAGACATAATTGACTTTTTTTTGGAGAGATTAAGGTTGCAAAATAAGTTATTAAATCATGACATATTTGACATACCCCAAACAAACAAATAAAGGGTTCTCTTATCTTTATATTAGGAGAAAATATACCCTTATATATTAATTTAGTCTCGGAATAACTGAGTATTGATTTGATAAGATACAATCCCTATAATTCTTAATCTACATATATTATTTGAATTGAGTTGTAATAAGTCAAAATTCAAAGAATAATCAATAATTAAAAGAAATTTGAACAAGTAAACAAATTATTAAAAAATTAGTTAGAAGTATCTATCTGAAAATTTTACTAGTCACGGGACCTTATATGTTTTCATACCCAAGTGTGTATTAATTATTTTAAAGATTTCATATACAAATGTACTGCTACCTAAATTCTGATACTTATGACCAATATAATTTTAAAACAGGTAATTTTCACAAATTTTTTAGTTATAGTATCCGTGTTAAATTATTGAGACGATAATAAGCCTGCGCTTATAAATATTGATTCAGTTGTTTAATGTGATTTTTTATGGTCAAATTGCCATAAAACGTCAAATCATGCTCCACCATTCATATTAATCCTCCACCACCTCTTCCCTACCACTCTCAATACCACAAAACCTTACATGAAATTACAGAATAATAATAATGAAACACACTCTGTACTGAGACCATCAAGTGCCTCACAGTTCAAAAGGGACTCACTAAAGCGACCAATATATTGTATATCTTCTCTGAATCAAACTCTCTGGCGTCCTTTTTCCCACGATCGACACTTGATTGTGTGATTCAGTGGGATGCCATTATTATTTAATGAATGCCTTCTTTGCTACCACTTTGTCTCTTTCAACATATATATAGTCCCTACCTTAAACATTCTTTTGGGCAATTATTGAGTGATTCAAATTATGATTTCACTTTGGTTTTAAGCTTCGAAATGGAAACAAGGATAATATATATTTTACACATGGTCATGTGCTCTCTGACTTCTATTTTGACCTCTTTCTGAAATGGAGTAATGAACTAGCAACAAACAATATATTCGCGCGCGCGCAGAGACATATATATAAAATTCATTAGAAAGTGTTAAATATAAGTTTTGATTTTAATCATTGTCATAACATTGGATTATTATATCATTGTCAGTTTAATTTGCTCCCCCCCCCCCTCTCTCACTCACACGCACGCACACTATGATCCACATATAATGATGGGATTTGAGCATTTGATCACCTTGAACATGAATTAGGATATCATATATATAATGATTGTGTACAAGTGCTACTGTATTATATGTGTATTTGAGCTTAATAGTTATAAGGTGTACTGTGTCTCCCAACCACAACGCATCAAACATAAAGTGCGGATACAGAGACTTACAATATGAACCACTTGTATATATGATTAGGTTTACGCATGTAATTGCAGACCCTTGTTAATTGAATAGATATAATAGATTATTATATTGTCAATTTGTTATTGATCATGACAAGATGTACTATTATTTTAGATCAAGAACTTATCTTCCATTCTTTCTCAATTATTTTTATATTTCTTAAAGTTATTTTAATTCTGTATATCTTACTACTTCCAATGGAAAAAAAGGTATCAGTTGATGTTTTCCTTGCTGTTATGTTATCATTTTGCTTTGTCTTCTATTTTTCCAATATTATAGATATTTTTTCCTTTCGAGCGCCATTCCATCTTTGTTTGATATGTTTTTCCTTTAAAAATGTTTGACGAAACTAATTTTTGTTTTCGGCCAAAACAGTTTCTCAATTTTATTGTAAAAAATATTTGAATGAAGCAAGTAAAAACCCCAATATATGACTTTTCATAGATTCCATAAATGATCTAATTAAACCAACAAACATTGCTCGTAAAAGGGGCAATGGCAACTGTTCGCACCGGAAGTGCATGAGTCGCGTCAAGTAATAAAGTGAAAGTAGAGATCGTTCCCATGAGAATTGAGATACAAATCCGGTCAAACAAGCTGGCTTAATGATAAAATTAAGTTGAGCTTACAATAATAGTGATTTGATGATTAAATGAGTAAAAACTATTTTCTAAAATTAAAATTGGACAATGATGACAAATTGCTCTTTTTCAAGGATTAGTTGGCACCTGGTATTATTTATTCCCCTTGTATCTTGTAACCTTTAATCAACTCCTTTCCATATTGCTTATATGTGTATATATGTGTTAACCTAGGGTTCTAAAATACTTGTAAACGCTCTGTCGAGTCAAGAACAAGTGTTTAATTCCATTAATCGCGCAATCTCTTGTCACAATTAATAAAACCCAATTTCTAAGTTTCAACTCTAATGTGGCTATGTGAGACTAATAAGTATATGTCTATCTTATTAACAAAATCATTCATTTGTCATGCAAACTTCAAGTTCTCACACTATTTTACTCAAGTTCTACACTTAACCTAGCTCTCTCAAGTCATAAGTCAAATGAACAAACCAACTAAATGGTGATCAAGCATTTAGAAACATTAGGGCTATAGTAAAATAAACACACATATATATACATTCACAAAAGGAGAGGAGTTTTAAAGAGTTACTCCATACAAGGGTTCAAAATAATCCTAGGAAAATAGGTTTAGCTACTCATGATCAAATATAAACTACAACCCCAAAAGAATACATAGTCATAAATGCTTACAAACAAGGAGAGATGAAGAAGGAACCAAGAAGAGGCAGTTTTAAATGTCTTTAATGCTTCCAACAACCTCCCAAATTCCAATCTTCAAGCCCTAGCTCACCCAATGCCAAGAGACCCAAAGAAGAGAGTGTTTGTGTGCCCTAGAATAGCCCAAGTTGAGTCCCAAATCGAAGAGCTCCCCTTTGAGTGTAACTTTGGGTCTATTTATATCTGATTTTTTGAGCTGAATTTTGCCACAAATTTTATCAATGCGTTGGCTGTAGCCAAGAAAATCTGTTTGTTTTCTTGGCTGTAGCTAGATCCATTCTGACATGTGTTGGCTGCAGCCAGTCATTTTTGCCTGAGATTCTTGGTTGTAGCCAGGTGCATTTTCAGCTTCCTTTAGCTCCTTTTCCATTTTTATCCTTCCACGTCAAGTCTTCTCCAAATGCAACTCAAATGTGGCTCACTTGTTTAGCATCAACAACCTACATAACAATAAGATCTATACCAAGTCAAAGTTGAAAAGTAGATGGTCAAATATTCACATGTAAATCAATAATTCCATGATTTTACTCCAATGTCAACTTGACACATTTTCCTATTATGTGTACTTCAAAACAAGTATGAGTTTATCCAAAATATGTAGGAAGTATAGGAAAATGTGTTAAAATAACATGAATTTCATGAGGTTAACAGCAACTTAATAAAATGGATATATAAAGATCTTAGCAAGTAATTTAGGTGTGGGATTGTAGATTATTCCCCACCAGATAGAGAGATTATGTGCCCTCATAATTTGGGTCTTTGTTTATCTATCAAAGTTTGGTCTTCTTTCTTTATCATTGTTAACATGTAGAAACCAAAGAAAGCAGAATTGCTCTCAATTGACTCTGATATTGTTATACTCTAACTCAATAGCTCAGGAGATGTCAAATATCTAGACACAAATTCTTTAATTAAATTAAAATGATATATATATATATATATATATATATATATATATATAATATTGTAATTTATGATGGCATAACCTTAGATTTCATGCAAAATGTCTGTATGAAATAACTTAAAGCATGCGTTGATCATTTCCCAATGGTAAGTTCTTTTTCATTTTTAACTTTTTTTTGTAAAATAAAATAAAAAGTTGAAATAAGCCTTGTTCCCTGGCCTATATAAGTCAGCTTTAGATTTGGAGGTCAAATATTGATGATAATGGGGCAGAAAAATTAAATGCACTTAATTAAACAGGTCATTATAAAAATGGAAGCGAACAAGTTGGCATCCCATCAGATCTTGAGAAGAGTTCCACAACTTAGAAAGTCTAAAGAAATTGATAGTGATGCGCAAATTATATATACTGAAGACTTGAAAATCCAAAAGGTAATTTGATATCTTGTTTGACTCGTGTCAGAGACAATCCCAGCAAAATCTAGCCAACCAATCCGTTAGAGTTGAACAATTTTGATATTAAATGTCTTTGATTTTTTGTTTAATGATTTTAGCATGTTTTAATGCATTTTGTGGGATGTTGACAAATCAATCAGAAGTGACGATTATGCACGCATTTTCAAAGGAATATATAAAAGTATATTATTGTGGTATTTATATTTTGTGTGTATATCAATATTTTTATTGTTAAAACTATTATTGATTAATAAGTTTTTATTGAAGGCTTATTAGAAAGTTAAAATTAACTTTTAAGAAAATGTTGTTTAACATCTATTTTTGTTAAATTAAGTAATAACTTAAGTGTTTAAAAATCATTGTGTTGTTATTTAATTTTTTTTTTTTAAAGATTTGGCTGTTCGTTTTTTCCAACTGACCTCATGAGTAATGGACACTAATGTAATAACGTGCATCATATGATCCTTTTTCTGAAAGTTGGGTACAACTGTATATGTGATCAATCTTCGAATTTGAATATGTTATGAATGGTAAATTGAGGTTTTTAGCATGTATGTAGTGAAACTTTTGTCTAATTAATACTTATTGATCTCTTAATTGAAGTAGATGTTGAGTCCAGTATTGTCGGCTACTGAACCCACCATATTGGGCACCCCAGGGTCAGTTCTCACAATTCCCCCGGTATTGGCAAGCCCAACTCAGTTATTGTAGGGAGGCCTAAGGCTCTATCGAGTCCACGATCTAATGCTGCAGCATTCCTGGGATAAAGCCTGGTCATTGGCCCTCCCAAGGATCGAAGTCAAAATCTCCCACTTTATAGGCATTCTAGATGCCTCACTTGTCACCACTTGAGCTGCGAGGCATCTAGAATGCCTATAAAATGGGAGGTCTTGACTTCGGTCCCTGGGAGGGCCAATGACAAGCTTTATCCGAGGAATGCTGCAGCATTAGATCGTGGACTCGAGAGAGCCTTGAGTCTCCCTACAATACCTGAGTTGGGCTTGTCAATACCGGGAAAATGCGAGAGCTGACCCTGGGGTGCCCAACATGGTGGGTTCAGTAGCCGACAATGCTGGACTCAACAAAAAGACGCTTTTTGAGGAGAGCACGGCAGTATACTGACAAATCCTTGGATTTAAATGGTTTTTATATGCTTAATTTGAGTAATTAACAATTCTAAGATGAAATATTCTCTACTTTTAATTAAACTCAGTCATTAGGGAGGAAAACAAATAAATTATAAAATTAAACAAAAAAAAATGAAAGCTGGCTTTATTATTGTTACATGGCTTTATCATCTTTCCACTTTCAGATAAAAAATGTGAGTTCATGTGGGCACCAAAACTGGCTTGTATAATGACTATGGGCCATAAAGAGTAAAAGGGAATTTTGAAGACAAAAGGCCCAAAAGAAAAGAAAGGAGGAGGGGGCTGCGAAGGAGAGGATCATGATCTTCTCTCTTTTTGATCAAAGGCAGAAACGAAGCAGGGGGGAGGGAGAGCCATGCGAAAGAATTGAAGAAAGGAATAAAGGGACGGGGTGGCGGCGAACAGCCCCCCCCCCCTTTTTCCTCTTTATTTTCTTTTATTTTCTCTCATTCCTCTCCAATTCCTCTCAAATTCCTCCATCCACTTATCATAAGTGCTCATGAATTGAGTTTAGGGTTTCTAATCTCTTCTTTATGAGTTACTAAAATACCCTCATTGCTCTTGGGGATGATTTGAAGATAGCTTGAGCTTTGGTTCTTCAAAGGGGAGTCCTAATTCCTTTCTCTTTCTTTTTATATTTTTGATTGCCTAGGTTTAGGTTACCATTTATATTTTGAGATTGGACTGGATTTGGTTGTTATTGTGAGTTTGATTTGTGGTTTTGACTTGTAATGAGAAATTTAGACTCAACAATATGTATGGTCATACATATGTTCTTTATAATTCATTAAATATTTCTATTTACTCATGGTATTGGTAGATAGTTTGTTGAATTGAATTGTAATTGAACCATGCATTACAAATCACTAATCACACTCTAGGGTAATTAATAATGTCTATTTGAATGGGTTCATGAGACTAGACATTAGACTTACCGGTTGGTGAGGTTTGGTATTTTAGGAAACTTAGAGAAACTCAAAGTGAACCTATTAATTGCTTGAGTAACATTGGACTTCAATCCTTTGGTTTTATTTTATTATGTGGGGTTCCAATAGTGAATTAAAATCATAGGATTAATTAAGTGGCGATTCGGGGTTCCGGTAGTAGGATTAATAGTTCCTTGCAAGTAATAGGTCCACAAGCACTAAAGAGCTTAACAATGCCTAATTGGATGAGGTTTCAACAACTAGGTATTGGACTCATGGGTCCATGAGGTTTGGTAAATTAGGAAATTAGTGCATTAAACTCCCCAAAAATATTTAGAAAGCTATGATAGCTATTGAAAATCATTTCCAAGAGCACTTCACTTCCACTTCATCCCTTTTACTAAAAATACAAAAAATATTTATTTGTTTTGCACCCTTCATTTTCATATTTAAAAATCAACAAAAATATACTTTCTTTACCCAAATTCATCTTGCATTGCATCAAATTTATTAGGGTAGCTTAATTAAACAAGGCTCCCTTGAGAACGATACCCGGGGTAACTTCCGCTTACCTTGAGGTACTAAAATTTCTTGAAGGACTAGACCCAAGGCACACTACACCGACCGTTAAATCGGTGTCCTTCATATACCGAACTCCCCAAATGGCCCCTGCCGACACAATACTAGGCCCCGCATTACTTGAAGTCGAAGGCTCCGTCGAGACCTCGATCCCCAGGTTACAGCCCTGGTGGGATTCGATATCGCGACTTCGAGCTATCACCCCCTTAAGCCGACACTTAAGGGAGTGGCCTTCACCACTTGAGCTGCAGCTCAAGTGGTGATAAGCGAGGCATCTAGAATGCCTATAAAGTGGGAGGTCTCGACTTCGATCCTTGGGAGGGCCAATGACAAGGCTTTATCCCAGGAATGCTGCAGCATTAGATCATGGACTCGAGAGAGCATTGAGCCTCCCTACAATACCTGAGTTGGGCCTGCCAACACCGGGGAAAATGTGAGAGTTGACCCTGGGGTGTCCAACATGGTGGGTTCAGTAGGCGACAATGCTGAACTCAACAGTAGATGTTAGAACCCTACTAACTTCATCTTCAACTCCATTTTTTCTCAACTCTCTGCATACCAATTCAATCCTCCACCAAAATTTCCATTGGTTCTATATCTTGACCTCTTATTAATGCTTACTCCATGGGGTGCAACAGCTAGAGAGTAGTAGCATTATTGGTGATGGAAATGGAGACGTGAGTTTTGTGTTTCTTTAAGGGAGTTTTGTTCTCCCACTCTCTCTTCTTCCTAATGCTTAAACTTGTTTTCGTGGGACCTAAGAGCATTTTAATGCATTTGGTGGTAATCTTTCATTTGTATATCTTCTATGAGAGTGGTTGAAGCATTCTTTATTATTTTTCCATTTGTTCATGCATAACATTGCACTTCATTGCTTAACATTGTTTAGAAATGTATTGATTCATCGTTTGAATGAATGTTTTAGTGAAAAATATGTTATAATTGGGGATCTTCAATTAGTGGCCAAGGTGTTGTAATTGCATTTGGTAAAAAGTAAGTGACCTTGTTAGTTGCATGAGAGATATTGGACTTCTTCAATCCTCTAGTCTCAATTCATTGGATGAGATACCATCAATGAATTAGGACTTTAGGATTTATCAAGTGAAAATTCAAGATACCGGTTGTTGTTTGATTTAAAATCTCTTACAAATCAACAAGTCTATTATATTGAGGTTAAATTCTTTATCAACTTTGTTTGAAAGAATCAATATAGGAGATTCCGGTTTATTTGACCTTGCCCTATTGCTCTTTAGGGTCAAATGCAAAATATATCAATGCTCAAGGAGTTTTTATTTGTTCCTAAGTGACATAAATAAAGTCATGAAATACAATATGGACATGGTGAAATAATTTTTGGTTTTTCCTATAAAAGATGTGTGGATGCAAGAATAATTTTTTGTTTGTGGTATTTTTCATAACAATAATGATAGGGGATAGAAAATGGATGAAGTAAATTTCTAAGAAAGAGATTTAATTTCAGATAAGTCTATTAACAACTTGTTTAATTATTAACAAAGACTATTACAATTGTTAATAGTCGTCAATAACAACTCTGTGAGATCTCATTGAAATTAAATCTCTTATTTGGGATTAGTGTGTAATTGTCCCTTGTTTTTCTTACTCTTTCCTTGTGGAAAACCACATTTTGACAAAACCAACTACAAAAAAATTTTACCCGTTTTCACATTTTTAACATATTTACTAGGATTAGATGTATTAGGCTTCTCGAGCATGATAATCTTTGAATAGGATACACCACTACCCCTTTGATTCAAAATTCTTAAAGAGCGTAGCCAATGGAGCTACATTATGTAAACGGAACACTCCAATATGCTGCTAATTTTTCGGCTTTACCATTGGGTCATACAGACATAAAAATAGAAGTGACTAATAGAAAAACTTGTTTCAGTTATTAGTTAATAACTGATTTATGGTTATTTTGAGGAAAAAAGGTATCCTTTATGTATGCGTGTTTTTTAATCAATACCATAAAATTCCTTATGAGTTTGAATCTAATTAAAATCCACACTTAAACTTGTACATATATTCATACATATTAATATATTATGGTTTTCAAATAAATTAATTTACGAAAAAAAACTGGTTAATATAAGACAATTTGATCATCACCATCAAACTTGATCATTAATTTTATCTGTACAGTGTATATGACCAAGCAAATCGATGAGTACTGTTCCTGATTAACTATGTCTGTACTCTATAAGACAATGATCCCTACACTGCGGATATATAACTCATAATGCGAAATATTAACTCTCATTTCAACGTCCTTCTCATCCAAATGAATTTTATGTTTGAATCTAACAAAAATGAGGTCTTTAATTAGAGAATTCACCAAAAGAATTATTCCATGTATTTTTCACCCAAATAAAGGGGACTGGGAGAGCGAAAAGAATATGTATATATACTATAACTAGATTCAAGTTTTCTTACACTGGATATTTCAGCCAAAGCATATCAATCTCAAACTTAATATCATTTTTCTATACAAAATTAATAATCAGTAAAACTATATAATAGGTCAAGTTTGAATAAATAAATTTAACACGATAGTCAGTAAGGCACTCAAATAAGAGAAAACTTTGGAATGAACTTAGTAAAGTGTAAGCAAGTGGCGCAATTGACACAGTCTAAAGGAATTGAACATGACAATTCAGAGAGTTTTGCCGACAATGCATACATAACTACTAAAGGTGTCTGTGTTTTCTGTTTGTTTGGATCCAAAACGATATTACACAATCGGTTCAAGTTGTCTATTGACTATTGCTACTTTATAATTAACACGTTTTAGATCAGATGACGCACTAGTGAATATTTCTCATGCAATTTGTGGCCAATTTGTGCATGTTTTGTCCTCCATCATCTCATAACATTTCTTTTGACTTCATTTCATTTTGTTATTAATTTCGCCTTTCTCAACCGTCCATTTCCCTCCATGTGCTTTCCTTTTCTCTTTTCATCATTCTTAGGATCCCTTTATGTCATTATGTTTGTATTTGTTGGATTATTTTTAGTCCATCTTGCATGAATTAGGGGTAGTTCGGTATGTGGTATTTGGAAGGGAGGGGGAACTTTATGAGTTGAATATTGTTTTTTAACCTTTATGAGTTGAATGTTAAAAACTCGTAAAAGTGATTAAAGTTTCATAATAATTTTTCATACTATGAGTTTTCCATGCCTATCGGCTTACACGGGTTAAGCCTAAGTTGCATCTTGGGTCTCACCCCAATTCCAAGTTAGAGACATTCCAGAACCAGTTGCACGGTTGGGTCATATCGGGTTCTAGGCCAACCTTGTACGTAAGGGTTAGTTCACCATAATTTCATCTTATATATTTTCTTTATAAAAAAATGCAAACGGTTAAATCTACCTATATACACCTATGAAAAGTTCACCTAACACTATTTTAAAAAAAAAAGTGTTTCAAAAATACATGTATACATTACGAAATGGTTCAAAGTTATCTACTACCTCCGGTCCTAAATATAGGACCTAATTGACTTTTTTTTGGAGAGATTAAGGTTACGAAATAGGTTATTAAATGATGACATATTTGATATATTTTTAGATTATCCATTAGTTTATAAGTAAAATAAATTAGTTTAAGGGAAAAAAATTAGGTAAATCAATTTATAATTAACTTATTTTGTTTTTTAAGGATTTTTCAGAAAAAGTTAATTTAGGACCGGAGGGAGTATTACATTACAAAATAGCATTAATTGGCAGGCCCGTTAAATCATCCAAATCTGGAGTAGTCATTATAACTTTGTCGGCGACATGTATGTTAGCCAGAGAAAACATATATACATCATGTGATGTGGAGGAATGGATGAGCAAGAGGTTGATGGTGGAGGAGTGGGTGTGGTTGGAATTTTGAGTGGGGTCCACTACTCAAATTTAATAGCAATTTGGATTTAACGGGTCTAGCATATAAGATCTATTTCGTAAAATATTCAAGAATCTTTGAACTATTTTATAATGTATATATATATTTTTGGACTTTTTTTTTAATATGGTGTCAAGTGAACTTTTTAAAAATTACCTGAGTAGATTTGACCCTTCACCCTTATAAAAGTTTAATTTATAGCCTAACTTTATTTTATAATTCTTGTATAAATTTAATTCAATACATACAATTTTAACTACCCTTCCAAATTAAATACCCAAAGTCTAGCTCATTATAAGTAGGGTTTGATAAAAAAAATAAGGGGAAGTATTGTTTAGTTCATTGTAGAGGAAACTTTTGTTATAAATATGAGTATATTTACTGGATTATTGACTTTTTTTTCCAATTTTACCTTTATTTAATCTAATCTTGTCAAGCTTTGGTCCATCAAGGAGTTTAAGGGTCTTGTATTTGCCATTAAATTAAGTGCCATCAGTTAGGGTGTTGCACACCACAAGTCCACAAGTAACATCAGATACCCTATCTATACTGTACTAAAAATTAATAAGGTCAAGATGTTAGATTCTACTTCATTCCTTATTTTACGGTAATCTTGCCAACAATTGCGTATGACGCAAGTTAAGTAGCTGAAGTATACATATCAAAGTTCATGTAAGGTCCACTATCTATTACTCGCCATAATGGCTATCATTGGAGATTTGGAGGCTTATTAAGGGATCTATATCATCATCAATTCAGGTAATGACAAATAAACAGTGAAGCATGTGGCGTGATTTTTTTCCTCCATGAGGTGCTGCATTAATGGAGAAGAATTTGTAAACTTTATCTTTTTTTAAAAAAAAATAATTATTATATTATACAGTTGATGTATCTTTTATCATTACTCGTTGAAATTGAAGTATTTTATAGTCTTTATTGTTAGAGGTTTACACTAGTCTATAGTCGGTCAGGTGATGCTTAACCAAATTGAGCCAAGTCAGGACACTCCAAGACAAAAACATTTTTATGGGTTTTAATATTTTATTGTAAATTCTTTTAAAACCCATTTTTTTGCTAATAGTCATTCAAAATACAAATTTCAGATTGAACTAATTAAATTTAATCAATCTGTTACGCAAATGAATTAATATACAATAAAAAAATATGAAACCAGCACACTACTATATTCTGCGGATTTTGGTCTCTATATATACTATAGCAAATTATTGAAGATTGTGGAGATGTTTCAAACAGTTTTGATAAACAAAACAATATTCTTACATTCTAATTGACAAAGTTTCTAATATATGTGTGTGTCTTCTACCAATACAAAATTAACTAAAATTAACTTCGTAAGAAGAACAAGCATAGAATCTACTTTCTCCGGTCCTAAATATAAGAGGTTACTTTGAATTTTTTGAGAAAAAAATGAAAATTGCAAAATTAATCACTTTAAATTGTCTAAAATTATCTTTTTTCTTCATAACTAGTTTATTTTACATATAAACTAATATAAACTTTAATTACATGTAAAATATATTATAATTCAATTGTCTAATTTTTTTCACAACAATTTAATGGTCTAGTGATCCTTAACTTCCGTAAAAAAAATTAAAATAAAGTAACCTTATATTTAAGGACGAGGGAGTATTTTACTTGTCATAACATCACTGAGAGTAGTTATGAATAATCAATTTATCTGTAAAACTTAGTATGGGTGTGACACACATATAAGCCCATAATTTTTATTGTACTCTCTCCAACGAACAATCATTCAAATATCAATTCACATAACGAACAATAAACGGTGTCAATTTTGTCTAAGAACAATTAAAAAGTATCATTTTGGTCAACATGTACCGTCAAATTTCGTTTAACTGCCGTTAAATTAGCCAATGACTTGTAAACACGTGACAACTGAAAAGTTTGACGGTTTTGGCCAAAATAATACTACCTCCGGTCCTAAATATAGGACCTAGATAATTTTTTTTTTGGAGAGATTAAGGTTGCAAAATATGTTATTAAATGATGACATATTTAATATATTTTTAGATAATCCATTAGTTTATAGGTAAAATAAACTAGTTTAAGGGAAAAAATTAGGTAAATCAATTTATAATTAACTTATTTTTTGTTTTTTTAGGATTTTTCAAAAAAGTCATCTAGGTCTTATATTTAGGACCGGAGGGAGTACTTTTTAACTATTTTTAGGCAAAGTTGATATTGTTTATTGTTAATTGTGTGAATTGATACTTATGTAATTTTCATTGGCCAAAAATGATATTTGATCCTACACAAAATATGTTATGATTAAGTGACTCATATAGTTTCCTCTATCTGTAAAAAAAACAATTGAACCATATATGTTTAGAAATGAAGTAATAAAGCCGAGCTAAAAGCAAGGCATTTCTTTGGCCAACCTGGCTTGGCAAAGAAATGAAGTACTTATAAATATGAATTTCATTTTAAATCACTACATGTAATGTGTGGAACAAAATATTAAGGAGTGTTTGAAAACGCTTTTTTGATCTATGACAGCTTTTTTATGGCATATTTACCCACATATTAACACGACATAAAATCATTTAAAATAAACTATTCCAAACACTTACTTGCGAAAAATATTATCAAGACAATTTTCTTTTTTAAATCAATAACTTCATAAAAGAATATAATCTATATATGTAAATAAAAGAAGCCATAAATTTTATTGAAATCAAAAAAAAAAAGAAGCCATAAATTTTAAACAAAACATTAACATACAAAATTTGTTGTAGTGGTGAAGGAGTCAAATTGGATTGCTTGTGAGAGTTGGAGCACTTAAGATTCTGTAAATGACAGCTAAAGGAACAAGGATAGATATCACACTGATGAGTGTATATAAGATAAAGTATATTATTATTATTATTATTACACGATGAAATAATATATTGAAATGACAAGCCATTACATTACATTGCCCAAAAACCTAGTGATCCCCCCAATATCCTTCTTTTGGATAAAAAGAAAAACTTGCCTGAAAATCAATATACTCAGAATTATTTATCTATTTATAATTTTCGTTAAATAAATATCAACCATATATCCCTATACAAGAAATAATCAGAAGTCACATTCACTTACACAGTACTTGTCACCAATTTTGCTTTTGAGTGGGCAAGTGGGCACTACACTTCTTGTTGCAGTTTACCCCAGTTGACCATTTTTTCTTAACAATATATCTTATAATCTGGATTTTCATTGACGATATTTGTTATAGCTAGATTGATCACCGAGTGAATTTATATTGCTGTGTAAGTTTAATTTTTTTTCGGTGGGGGGAAGAATATACAAGTGCATGGCTGAGTTGAACCCTTAATTGACAAGCACATTAAGAAGGGGTTGTACTTTTGTAGGTACAATTAAGAGCGGTCTAAGGTTGTATATGATGTTCCAAGTCAACGTAATGTCACCAACTTATAAAGCTAACTTTATCATTATGTGTCACATCCTTTTGATTCTATCTAAGATATCGTACTGACTTATTGTCCATGTGGCTTTAATTTGTGCCACAGCCCACAGACCACGAACAATATATATCTGTATAAGGATACACTATACGATCGATTCCTTGTACTTATTTTCTTTTGGAAAGTATTCATCCATGATAAAGCTGGTCCACTCTCAACAAAACAAAAGAGTTAATGGCCAATATCATCCCACTAGTTTTGTACAAGAGCTATGACTATTTGAAAGTTTTTGTTTTTATAAATATCGCCGTCCCTTGAAGTTTAAGAAAAGGGGTAAAATTTCATCAATTGCTAAAAAACTTAATGAAGAATAAGAAAATAAGTTAAATTTGTTTAAATCAAATAGTATTATCAAAACATCCTAACTGCAAACTTTCATTCTCACACTCCATTAACAAATCTCAGATTTATAGTGCTTTTACACATTTCTAAATGAAGCTTTTTACATGATTTTGGATGCAATATTGGTCCAATAATGCTTAATGTATATATTAGACTCTTGAGTCTTGAGTGAAAATTAGTATGAGATTAGGATTAATTTTCCATAATTGTTGATTGATATGTATTAATTGAGTATTAGGTATTATTGCATATCTTGTGAAGATATTAGGTCCTAGAGTTACATGCACTTAGTAGTAAAAGGGCATAATATTTTTGGAATATTTTTATGATTCCTATTGATTTAAATGTTTACCAAAAGCTATTTGTAGGACACTTGAAAATGGTCGAAATTGGAACTAGAAACTGAAGAAAAAAGTCAAAATATTGATTATTCCAATCCAAACCTAACTTATAAAGATTTTCCCTAAGAATAATTTGTTAATTAATTGAGAAATTCCCATTATCCTAGTGGATCAACGATTGCACCTAATCCATTTTCAAGAGATTTATATGTCATCCATCTTCCACCATTGCAAATTACACATTTTATCTTGCATTAATGTAGCAATGCGGGGTGCCTGGTTGATCAGCTGAAGTGGTAAAGGTCTTACCAATGTGTAATTTTATTGGGTTTCTAATAATAATAATTAGGCATTGAACTCATTGGTTAATAAGATTTAATATTTTAGTGGTAGTGCTTTCAACTTCCCATATACTTAACTAAGTTAGGATAGCAATTGAAAATCAATTTCCAAGACCATCATCATTTTGTAAAAACCACGCTTTCTTTACACTCTTAAGCCAAAAAACACAAAAAATGAGCGTTCCATGATTGCAAATCACACAATTCATCTTGCATTAATGTATTTATAATAGGTAGTTTTATTTAATATTGTCTCCTTAAGAGCGACTTATATTGTACCATTATTAATACACATTGTATTCTGATTTATAATATCTTTACATTCGATCTAAGGGAACATGACGATGGTCAAATCATCCCTCCCTGCTTGTTTATCCTTAAGGAGCAACAAAAGGGATCATTTGAGAGAAATTGAGAAAATTTGGGAAAATGTCTCATATTTAAGAATAAACACAACTTTTTCAAATAGACTATATATTTAAGAACAAAGGGTACAATGAGATTTTCTTCACTTTCACCAAATGTTTTAAAGTACTAAGACCCCAATTTATCCGTTCACGCCCACTGACACATTTGATAACTATAGGCCCAGTTAATTCTAAACAAGTTTAAAAGGCCCAAAATAAGGTGTAAACATAGATTGGAAATATCAACTCTACAACAGAATGCAAAGAGAAGAAAATATATACACACAGATATATAAAATGTAAATGTAATATTTACCGGGTATATCTGCAACCTTACTTTAGTACAAATCAAAGAAAAGTTCAATCAAGCCAAAAAAATCCATATATAATGGAAAAGAACTCAATGCTCTACGTATTGATTAGACAATCGATCACTTGGAGTTGGTAAATCAAATATAATGAAGAAAGCAAAATAAGCAGAGAAAGACAAGATTTTTAGAAAGTTGAAGCAAAATACGTGAACATTTTGATGTTTGGTGCTGTTGTTTCGTTGTAGAGGGTCGTCGAAGACGGAGTTGAAAGAAAAAAATATCGTCAAACGGTCAAAGGTTAAATTAGTTGAGTAGAAACCATTATAGAAGAAATTGACTTGTATCTTTAACAGCATGGATTAATATAAGCCTCAATTCCACTTCTGATCGATCTCCTTTGTCACAATGAGTATTTAATGATCTCATGATGATGATATCACCTGCCATAAGTATTTAATGATGTCATTTAACTTCTTTTTACTAATTGTTACATGATTGGCTAAGGATATGACCTAACCCTTCATCAACTCAACCTTATTGGTAAGGATATTTATTTGTTGCATCTTCAACATTCATTAAAAATGCATGGGCCGAATTGTATAGCTTCGCCCAACAAGTTGAACAAGGGTGTATAAATGTTTTCTCTCAAAAGCAAAAGGTAGTAAAGTACATTATTTGACGGCTTAATCGAGAACTAATTAATTGGATTTAGTTTCTTAAATAATAAACATATTGCTTGGAGAGTTGGAGCTGATCCAATAAGGGAAAAGGGAAAATTTGCACTCATATCTCAACCAAAACAATTTATTGTAACTAGGTCCTTTAATTTTCCAAATTAAATTACTTTTTTTGTCAAACCAAATCAAATTTACTAGAATCCGAATGATTTAAAGGGTAAAAGTTTTTCAAATTAAGCTAATGTGAGAACTTTGTTGGTGTACAATTTGTAAGTATAAACACTCTTTGAGCCTGAAGGGCAGCCCTAATTCAAGTGAGTTCTCGAGACCTAACTCACCTAGATTTTTTGTAATAAAAAGGGTAAAAGTTTACATTGTAAAATGATGTTATTTCCTTCATTTAATTGTTATCAATTGTCCTTGTCATTGTTATTAACACTCGTTCAGTTGTAAACACGTGGAGGTAATTTTGGTTTGGCTAACAAGTTAAAGAGTGTGTACTATCAAGAAATAAAGTGTCAATGTAAGGACGTTTAATGGCATATGAATAAGAGATAGTTGTGATGCATCATAAATGTGTCCTTTTATTTGGAATCTTTTACCCTCAAGTCCCTTAAGACTGCCCAGTAATTTAGTGATTTCGATTTATATACTTGTAGTAAATTTCCTTATTTAGGACGTGAGTTCAATCTTTTACTAGAATTGCTGATAAAAAAAAATCTTTTACTAGAAAGATGGATGCTGAATTTGCCATGCAAAATACAATGTATAGAACATTTTTCAATGGAAAATTGAACTCACCTCTACACAAAAACTTATTAAATTTAGTTTATTTTTATCTTGTCTTTAGAATTCATGTTCAATTTTAATATTTTCTTGATGCAGTTTTCCTTTTGAATGTATACTTATGGTTAGTGTTAGTGGACTGTTTTATTTCAGTTTGTCAGGCATTTCAATTTGGACCGAATAAATTTATGTCGTGGGCCATTTCTGATCGGGTTCTGTTCTCTAACTGGCCCTTAGGTTCACTTTTACTCTGGACTATAGATTGTTTTTGTTTCTCTTAAGAATCTAGGATTCTAGAACACTATTTTTATTTGTTATATTCCGTTCATTCATTTTATTTCTCCAAAAAATATTGTGACAAGTGCTACATTTAGCAGCAAATGAGAAAATAGAATTATGGAATACCCATAAAATCATCTCAATGTGTGCCGTCTCGGTGTCTCCCACCATTTTTTCCATCAAATTCCATCTTCAAATACATTTTCTGATGTGTTAGCTGATATAAGTTTTTACGTAAATAATCCAAAAATAAACTTTTTTTTTTCAAAGTCCACTTGAATATTTGACAATAGCGCATCTTTCTCTACAGAGACTATGGTTTGATTGAAAGACGTTTATACCTATTAATACCTAATTTCAATAAACTTTTAACATGGTGATTAATTATCTGTATTCTGAAGCAAATTAGATGCCGATGAGTCATGAGTAACTCTATATGTGTCGCATAAACATCGGTGTGTTTGGAGCCACTTTTTGACAGACCTAATGTGACTAAATAATGAAATAAGTATAATTAGATTTTGCTCTGATATTTGATAAACCTTTACCCCATTTAATTTATAGAGCATTAAATGAATCTGTAAATTTGCTTTATTTGCCCTTTGTCTTATTTATCAGTGGCTCTTACACTATCTATCTTCCACATTTTCAATTTTCATGTCCTTTAAAGTCATGATCATTATAAATTTGCTTATAAAATTAAGCATCCAATTCCAAACATATTTATCATAAGTTATATATTGAAAATAAATCACTATATAGTATCACTGTCAATTCAAACATAAATGTAATTAAAAAAGTTACTTTTTGTCAAAAATTACGTGTATATAGAAAAGAAATCAATTCTAGAAACTAAAATCCAAATACGCACATACAGTAGTGTGAATTCCAATCAACTTGCTAGCTCTTTAATTTTATTTATTTGATGTAAGCTATGTCTTGCTCAGATGGAGAGTGTAAATCTCATGCTTAACTGAGGTTTCTGGTACCGAAATCCTCAAAGAAAAGATACTCCTATCCCTCATCATTTTATTAATTGATATGTACGACCCATAAGAGAAAAATAATCCCTCCATTTCTAAACATAAATTTCGTTAATTTGATTTTGGTTAAGTTAGTGTCAGAATGATTTTAAAACACCGTAATAATCTTCTTCAATTCTCTTCTATTCTCTCTTACTCAATTATAGTTATAAAACATCATTAAGGGTGATTTAAGAAAATTTTGACAAAATGGTATAAATGAATCAATTTTAATAAACATGAAAGAATATATATGATTTGTGTGGAAATGTATATCATAATACTCCCTCCGGTCCTAAATATAAAACCTAGTTTACTTTTTTGAAAAATCCTAAAAAAGCAAAATATAAGTCAATTATAAATTGATTTACCTAATTTTTCCTCTTAAACTAGTTTATTTAACCTATAAACTAATGAATAATCTAAAAGTATATCAAATATGTCATAATTTAATAACATATTTTGTAACCTTAATATCTCCAAAAAAAGTCAATTAGGTCTTATATTTAGGATTCGAGGGAGTATAAAACACCTCTTTACCTTCAAATAATTACCCTACACATGCATATTCAACACTCTAACAGTATAACTTAATTAAGGTTAAGTTGGAATAACACCTAATGATTCAAACGCTTTATTCATGCAATTTTGGGGGAGATATTCAAAATGAAAATGTTATCTTACCATTCACCAAAAAATTATTGGTTATACAAGTTGTCAACTTTTCTCGGCCAACAGTTGTTCGTGTACTTAATTTTGGACAACATGATTTTATTGAGGAGGCATGGCCGAGTTCAATGTACCATAATATTTTAAGTTTCATTTTCAATTCAATTGAATAGGATTTGGTCATCATGCACGCTGATTCCATCCACAGTAATAACCAATCAATGTCCAAATAATATAAAATTCACTATCCATATAGAGTAGTTGTTATTAAAAGATCATTTTCAAACAACACTTATCGTACAGTTATTTACGAATAGTTTACAATCTTTTATTTCAGTACTCTTTAATTTAATTTCATAATTTATATAAAGTTTTCAGCAATTCCTTTAATTAGTCGTATTCTATTGATGTACTTAAAACTTCTTCAAGGGGAGAACAACAGTTACGTTGCCGACCACAGAATCATCAATTACCTAAAGCACGAAATGCTAACTATTCCATCAAGGGGAATGAATTGTCTTGTGCTGAAGCATGTAAATCGCCAAGCTGACAATGCGCTGACCTTCTTGCCAGCCTTTGAGTTCTTATATATAATGGTGCTTTCGTTGTTTCATCAGGCAGTAACAATTTAAATTATAGATATGTTGAATGAAGTGTACGTTGAGTGGTATGTCTCTCCATATACACTATGTCACTTCACACACCAAATTAAACAACTCTTTATAATTCGATTTTTTTTCCTTTCCTCGCTTCTTCAACAACCTGTAATTCATGTTTTGAAATATGCCATAATTCATGGGTATGAATGTGTAAATTTTAAAAATTATTTTAACTAAATTTTATAAATTAACCTCTTGTCTCGAATTTTAGTACTGGAGGCATGACTGCCAGCGGTAAGCTAACTCATTGAGTTCAACAAGCTATCATTTTTCACTCAATAAAATCAATGATATTGTATGCATTCCTGACTCGAGCTAATTAACTCACCACTTACTATGTACAAATTGGTTGGCATGGTGTCTTTTAGATCGAGTGAGTTTCGATAGGATACAACCAAACGCATAAATCTAAACCTAAGTTAATTGAAAGTCTGACAACCATTATAAATATCATGATAAGTGGTGGATAATAAAATCAGTTAGAGGCATATGATATGATTGAAATTCTTTGATTTTTCAACTCTTAGAAATACTCCTTTGATGATCCTATGTATAGGATATAGAGAGAAAATAATATTTGATCCCATATTTAAAGGGGCAAAAGTGCTGATCTGATAATTAACTATTTCAGTTTAGGCAAAAATAATAAATGACTGTTTCGAGGTGCATAAATAATATCCAACTTTGTTACCCGGTGCAAAAATGATAAAACCGGGTATTCAATGTTAATTTGTAGTTATGTGGAATATTGCTGATAATATTTTCCAAACTAAAAATACCTTTTTACCCTCTCAATTAAAACCCAACCCTCTCTTCCTTCTCCCCTTTCACCACCGACAACTCACTATTGGCAGACTAGGAAGCTTCTCAAACCACCTCCTCGCGGGATGAATCATCCCCAACTTAAGACACCCATAAAGCACATTATTCCAAGAATACAAATTCCTCACCCCCATTCTATCAAACACCTTGCATGCCTCTACATGATGGCCACACCTGAAGTACATACATATCAAATTGTTAGCCAAAAATCTGGTGGGGCGCTTCAAAACCATGAGCTTAAAGTGAAGCTGAATCAGTTTTCCCTCTTTAATTAAAAGACTTAGTTTCCGCACATTTCTGCAATAATGACCAATAATCCAAAGATGAAACAGTTTGGGAAGTCATTGCTTTTTGGGTGTATGATGTTTTGGTGTAATGGGGATAAATGGAAATGGCATTGCACAATATAAACTATGTTCCACCAAACATTAAGTCATAGCAATGTACACCATACATGGGAATTACAGTTAATAGAAGCAGCATTGTACTCTGTTATATACAAATTGAAAACCCATTGCACTGCTAAGAACAGAAGAATGGGCGATGAGGGTGGCAGGGAAAAGTCAAGAATCTTGAAGAACATTGATTAATTTGACATATCCATCGAGGTTGAGGGAAGCTTCAGGCGACAGCGGTGATTGGAAACTCCAATTCAGAACGGAGAGAGACTCCGCCGCGATGGTTGGCCGAAGTGACGGCTGAGGCGGCGATGTCCGTAAGGAGATGATTATGCGCCGCTTGGTTTTGGTTTTAGTTTTGGTGGGCGTTGTATTGTCTTGGTTTTTTTTGGGATTATACAGTTTTGATCTTTGGGTATTCAGAAGCAAAGTGTTCAAGAGAAGGGAAAGAGGAAAGGGAGGAGGAAGAAGGTAGAGTTTTAATTGGAGGGTAAAAAGGTATTTTCACTTTGAAAAATAATATCAGTAAGGTTCTACATAAATACAAATCAACATTCAACACCGGTTTTGTTATTTTTGCACCGGGTCACAAAGTTAAATATTATTTATGCACCTCAAAACAGTCATTTATTATTTTTGCCCAAACTGAAATAGTTAATTATCAGATCAGCACTTTTACCCTATTTAAAGGCTATTTCATTAAATTTTTCACGAGAAATTATAATTTTTCCTTAAATTTATTATGTGTTAATTTTATTTTTATTTGTTTAGTTGATATACTCCCTCCGGTCCTAAATATAAGACCTAATTGACTTTTTTAGAAAATCCAATAAAAAAGCAAAATAAGTTAATTATAAATTGATTTACCTAATTTTTTCCCTTAGATTAGTTTATTTTACCTATAAACTAATGTATAATCTAAAAATATATCAAATATGTCATGATTTAATAGCCTATTTCGCAACCTTAACCTCTCCAAAAAAAAGTCAATTAGGTTTTATATTTATGACCTAACGCTTGAAAAGTTGTCAATATTCTAGGCATAATTATTAATTAGGCTTGAAATTTTTATGTGGAACAAATTACAAATGCATACATACATGATTCGTTTGAGATTCAAAAGTCAAGCCAACTTAGTAATATATTTAGTATCCAACAAATCACTATTATATTTTCAATTTACAACTAGTGGTAGACACTTTTTAAAAATATTGGAGCCTTGGAGGCTTCACCTTCACTGTATATGTCTCCTCCTTAACTCCGTAAGACCTCATGATCGCATATACGCAATTCCTAAAAGGTAAAGATTAATTTGCCAGGACTTAATTAATGAGAGCACTAAATTGATAATCATATTTTATCAATATAAATTAACATCCAGATCAACATCAACATTAACAATAGTTAATAAATATGGATAACTTTGTTAAAAAAAACATATTGGCCAGCTTCCTTTTTATTCATATCATGCATACTTTCTAAAACCTCCCTCCTCCCTCAGTAACACAGTAGAAAAACGACACCGCGTTACATTACAGGACAACAAAATATTTCAATTTCAATTCAGTCCCTCTTCCACTTACCAGTTACCACTATCCTTCCCTTTTTTTCTCTCTACATAACCATTATCTTTGTACAACATGAAATTCACAGGGCCCAAAACCAAAACAAAAACGCAAATTACCTTTTTTCTCTTCTCTAAAAATAAACACACTGAAAAGCCGATTTAAGACAAAACTGGACTACTAACAAATTATATATTTTTTAATACAAGCCTAGAACTCAAGTCCTAAGTTCATTTTGCACGATGATGACCACTTCTCACTATCTTTGACCTCAATCTTCCTCTTCTTCACTGGTACCACGTGGTTCGCACGTGACACCGGTTCAAACCCTAGTGTTAACTCAAGGCCAATATCCGCCCTCTCCTCCGTGGTCCCCACCAAACCGGCCCTCCCGGCCAACTCCGGCTCGCCCCGAAAGAGGACCGACGTCTCAGCTGTCTCCACAGATATCATACTCTCATCTTCTTTACTCTCGTTTCCCGCCTCAGCCGATTGATGACTCAACGATGACTCATGGCTCCCCGACCGGTTCACATCCGGTTTAGGCAGTACCGAACCGTCCGGCCGCTTGTTGCCTCCAGCGTTGGAGCGCTTGAACCGGGACCGGGTTTTGGCGGCTCGTTGAGGGTTGTTAACGTTGTTTGGCGCGACGATGGTGTCATCCTTTGACACGTGGCGGATGTCGTACGCCTTGAGTGGTGGGCCCCTCCCGTTAGCAGCCGCCTCGGTGGTGATAGGAGTGATAGGAGCTCCCTTCAAGACGGCTTCCACGGCCGCCTGACATAACTGCCAACTTCCAGACCATAACAACCCTACGGATCCATAAATCGGATTCACTATTCTCCCACATGCTTCATATAACAACGACCGAAAAATCGCTGCAACAAAAAAAAAAATAACCCAGATCAAAAACAATAATCAAAGTTTACTATAAGGCCATGTATGTATCTATTTATAATAAAAAAAGTTCACGTAACTTATATGTATGTCATCGATCAGATCATGTAACTTATTGTTATGTAATATGTCATCTCCCTATAAGTGTAGAAGAGTATATGTTGTGGGATGGATCCTAGTTATAATCACATGTTATTAATGTTTATCTTATAATTTATTGAAATGAACTAAATTAAAGTTGGATTGGGAGCTTACCAGGACGAAGGTGTTCTGGACCGGCGTTGATTAGGTTCATGAGGCCGGCTCGGCCATAAAACTTGGCAAGGAACACTGTAGCGTTTGCCTGAGATTCTGGGCTTTTGATCCACTGCAAACATGGCCTTATACTGCAATTCTCACTGCATCCTTTTCTTAAAACCCTGCATCCATTACAACTCATCCGCATTTTTTAACAAGCTTGAAGTCAAAGAAATCAAGAGGAACAAGAAGAAATTATGGTTGAGTATGGTAGAAGAAGGATGAGGTGGTAGAGAAAGTTTGTGAAATTGTGAGATGTGGAGGGTGTGGGTAAGGTTATATATTTTCAGGTGCTGTGGAAGCAGCTTGTTTTTTTATTATTTTTATTTTTTTAATTGAATTAAGTAAAACCACGAACAATGGGTTTCCACATTCAAGGAGATTTAAGGCAGCAAGAAAACAGGGGAGAAAAAAGTCCCACTCTCACTTATGGCGCGTGTGTTCAACTCCCAATCATAGGGACTTGCATCCCTTTCTTATTGGGACGTACATGACGTGGGAAACCTCATAGAACACTCTGTTTGAACCT
This sequence comes from Mimosa pudica, assembly GCA_029929735.1. Lineage (NCBI taxonomy): Eukaryota > Viridiplantae > Streptophyta > Magnoliopsida > Fabales > Fabaceae > Mimosa > Mimosa pudica. The sequence continues at coordinate 4,227,888 of JAKELP010000023.1, read as the reverse complement.
TTAGTGTGAAATCAGAAAACCGATACGATCGCCAGGTTGGCTTTGTTATGTTCTAAAGTTGCCTTCGTTAAGATTTGAAAATTACGGAATCTACCATGCTTGAGGTTGACGATGGGAAGGGTATAAGGGTATTTTTAGCTGATCAGGGGACAGTAGGAGTACATGCAAATGGGTACAAAATTTAAGAAGGAAATAAGGAGGCGCGTGGCAGGCACGGTGAGGTGTCAGAGTGCGGTCGAATCGCCACATATTGAGGAATAAGGCCCACTACTTATACAGTTTTTTTCTAATTTTATTGGGGATTATATTATCTAATTTCCCTAAGTTTAACGCTATTTTAACTTTGGTCCCTCATGTTTGTCTTTCCTTCTCTAATCTACTCATTGTGACATTGTCCTCTTCCCTTCTTCTCCACGTCCCTATTCCTTTATATTGAAATTGAAATAATATAGATCTAATATTTTGTAAAATTTCTATTGAAACTTAATTTGAATTTTGATAATTTAAAAACATCAACCAAATAATACTTAAATTATAATGTTTACAAAACTTTAAATTTCGATAGTTCAAATTTCAATCAAATCAAATGGTAGGGATGCATGAGCAAATAAGAGAGAATACAATATTTAGCTAGACTTGTGAAAAAGTGATTTATTTTTAAGTCAATTTAAAAGTAAGTCAGATTGTATAATGATGTTTATGTTTGGATTAACTATGAAAAAAGTGACTTATAAGTGACTTATTTTCTAATAAGTCATAATGTTTATGTCTGGATTAATTGTGATTAGATATATATGTAAAATAAGTTAGAATTTGTTGGGTCTCCATCATAAGCTACTTATAAGTTGAATAAGCTACTTCTTTCTACTGATGAAATAAAGTAATAAACTACTTATTTCAAATAGGTAAGTTAAAAAATAAGTCCAACCAAATATCTTAAAAACACAATCTCCTTGAAATAAGCTACTTTTTCAAAATAAGTAGCTTATTGGGTAAAATAAGTCTAGTCAAACGCACATAATAACGACATAGAAAGAAAGTCATGTTCGGATCAGACAATATAGTTAGACATCAAATAAAAGGTTTTTAGTCCTTCAAATTTTGTAAAACATCTGTCTATCTTTATATGTTACATCATCATATATATGTTCCTAAATATTTCTCGTTTTGATTAAAATATCACTTTAATTTTTTTAATAAAGGATGCAAAAATAATCACTTTAAATTATTTATAATTATCTTTTTTCTCAAAACTGGTTTATTCTACTTATAAACTATTACATACTCTAATTACATGAAGTATATTGTAATTTAGTGGTTTAATTAACTTCATTAACTTTAAAAAGTTCAAAGCTATCTTATAATTAGAACTGGAGAAAGTATATGGCTTAAATTGGGGGTTAATGAATATGATATTGATTTCCGTTTAAGTGATGAAAGACAATGGCTAGTTGGCAATATTAAATTATCTCACAAAAATGAGATAGAGAATTAGAGGTTTTTGTTTTGTGTGGCTTGTTGGTTGATTTGGAGGCGGAGGAATGAAGTTATTCACAATAATTCTTGTCCTTGTTTTGATGAAGGCGTGACTGAGATAAAAGACATAACTTGTTGCATGTTAAATGCCAGAGTTGTTAGAGGGTTCGGGAAGTGTGCGCTTTCTATCATCGAGCATGGATGCAGCCATGCAGGTTCAGGCTCATACAGGACGACGTAGTTAAACTTTAGTTTTGTTTTAACTAACTTTTAGTTTTATTTCTTTACTTCCTTATGTATAAAAAAAAAGTACTGGATAAAGTATAAAACATACTTGTTCACTTTTTTGAAGAAATTAAGAAAAAAATGAGTTGTGTTTCATATATATATATATATATATATATATATATATATATATATATATATATATATATTATTAGATTATATATTGGCTAATAAATTAACTAAATTTCTTTAGAGTAAATTTCGGTCAAATAAATTTATAAGTAATCTAATTAGTATTATTAAAATTTTACAAAAAAGAATCAACTAAATCTATTTAATTTTGGAGGAGTAATTGCTCTCTTATAAGGATCAAAGCCTGTTTTTTTAAACTTGAGTGACAAAAACTAAAATTAACATAAAATTCAGTACCCAAAATCATATTAACACTCCTTCATTTTTTTTAAAATTGAAAAAAGGAAGAGATAGGAGAGAGAAAGCTCCTGGTTTTCGGGAAATGGTGGTGTGTGGTGTGAAGGAAAAAAAGAAGAAAGCGGCTTAAGAGAAAACCGAAGAACGGTTTCCGGTTTTAGGTATGGGACTGTGGGCGGAATGAGAAGGAAGAAATACTGTGAGCCAATGGTTTTTGGTGGGGCTGCTCTTATTTATTTAGGTATAAATTTTTGTACTACAAAATTAAGAATCTATATTTTGGGTTGCTTATCACATAATAAGGACAACAACGTTGCCCAACTAGGAATTGTTTTAGTGACTCAAGCTTTGTTAAATATCATTACATTGCACTATTAAATTATTAATTGATTAAAAAGATAGCAAGCTCCAGGTGAATACACGTGTTTTCCCATTCATTTGGTATTCTTTTTCATTTCCTTTTATGCTCAAATAAAATTTGCTAGCTAGTTTTACTTAATAATTAATATGATATTTTGTCCTGCATGTAAATCAATATATATATATATATATATATATATATATATATATATATATATAAAATGTATAGTTAGGACTAATTTATTCGATAGACTTTTTAGTCATAAGGTATACTATGTTTTGGCAAAAAAAAAACACGGTATAGTGTCTACTCTATCATGTCTTAATTATAAGATTACTTTAAATTTTTTTAAAAAAATTAGGGATGTAAGGCTAATCACTTTAAAATATTTATAGTTATCTCTTTTTCTCAAAACTAAAATTATCATTTTCCTCAAAAATTGATAAAAAAAAATTTGGAAGAAATTAATGAACATGTAAAATAAGTAAAAAGTATGTTGGGGTAATGAATTTGGAGTTCCATGGAAGAAATATAATATAAGAAAGGGGATGATTAGCCTTAGGTAATAAAAGTATGTTTGGGACTTAGGAGTGTGAGGTGGGATGTTGTTGAAGGGGATGATTTGTTGAAGAACAATGAGCAGGGAGGAAGAGGAGGAGATGATTGATTTTTATGGAGATTGTCAAAACTGTAACTTGATTTGGGAAAATGACAAAAAAATGACACTTGAATTTGAGTTAGACAAAGTGGGTCTCCAATTTCAACTTAGACAAATAAGATATAGCTCCAATTTGTCCTAAATTAAGCTTGTGACTTTGTGGCAAAAGAGTAGTTACTGTCGTTTCTCAAGTAGTTATCAGCGATACATGAGTAATTACTAAGAACGATAGTTAACAGCGATACAAGGACAGTTAACTGTTATACATGAGTAGTTACCTTAGTAACTAGTCATGTATCGCGATAACTGCTTGAGAATCAGTAGTAACTACTTTTTTTCCACAAAACACAAACTTCATTTTGGACGAATTGGGGACTATCCCTTATTTAATTTGTCCAAGTTGAAATTAAAGACTCCATTGTGTCCAACTCAAGTTCAAGTGTCATTTTTTTATTTTCCCATTTGATTTTGGACAATAATAAAAATATTTTGGAAACCTACTTTACTTTTTGCATTTAATGGCACCTTTATTATATTATGTCTTCTCAATGGACTTCAAATTAATTAGTCAAGTATAATTATTCCTCAAACAAGCTTGAACAAAATATTATGAAATGAGATATTTTTATGGATATACGAATGAAGTGCTTCCATGTTGGAAGGACTTAAGATAAGGTGATAGAGTAGTTGTTAATGCCCTAAACTTATCTTTTAGTAATTCAACCGCACTTTAAAAAATGTAAATATTGCCTCGGATTCATATTAACATAGGTTATAGGGTTACTTAAAAAATTAGTTACATACTCTCTTTTTTATACAATATTACATAATCTCTTATTTGACAATAAAATTTTGTCTTAATTAATTAAGGGTAATGGACCTAATCTGCCCCCCAAGTAACCACCAAGGAGCGCTGAGCACCCTGAACTAACAACAGGCCCGTATCTGGACTCCAAGTAACCAAGGTGGTTAAAAACTACCCCGGTTGGACGGTCAACAACGTTTGACCGTTACTATGCCTATGTGGCTGCCACGCGAGCACCTGCTTTGCCACGTGTGTATTTTAAATGGACCTAATCTGCCCTCCAAGTAACCACCCAGGAGCACTGAGCACCCTGAACTAACAACAGGTCCATATCTGCACTCAAAGTAACCAATGTATTTAAAAACTACCCCGGGCGGACGGTCAATGACGTTTGACCGTTACTATGTTCATGTCGTTGCCGCGTGAAGGCCTGTTTTGCCACCTGGCGCCTTGTCGTCACCACGTAAGATATGTTCATGTGGGTCCCACCTATAATAATAAACAATTTCTCTCTCCCTCTTCATCACCATCACCACAGCCCCCCAACACCCACGTCACCCCCTCAAACGCGGCAAGCAGAGGTGTCGTGGGTGGGGGGCAGTGGAGGTGAGGAAGTGGGGGTTGGGGAGGTGAGGGGGTGGCGTGGGTAGGGGTGGTGGGTGTTGGGGGGCTGTGGTGATGGTGATGAAGAGGGAGAGATAAATTGTTTATTATTATAGGTGGGACCCACATGAACATATCTTAAGTGGCGATGACAAGGCCCAAACAGGCCTTCACGTGGCAGCCACATAGGCATAGTAACGGTCAAACGTCATTGACCGTCCACCCGTGGTAGTTTTTATACACATTGGTTACTTTGAGTGCAGATATGAGCCTGTTGTTAGTTCAGGGTGCTCAGTGCTCCTGGGTGGTTACTTGGAGGGCAGATTAGGTCCATTTAAAATACACACGTGGCAAGCAGAGGTGGCAAAGCAGGTGCTCGCGTGGCAGCCACATAGGCATAGTAACGGTCAAACGTTATTGACCGTCCAACCGGGGTAGTTTTTAAACACCTTGGTTACTTGGAGTCCAGATACGGGCCTGTTGTTAGTTCAGGGTGCTCAACGCTCCTTGGTAGTTACTTGGGGGGCAGATTAGGTCCATTACCCATTAATTAATAGAGTTCCAGTCAATGATTTTTTCATTGTTTTTAGTGATTAATTTTGCATTATTAATTTATCAAAAAAAAAATTAGAGTGAACTTGTTTTTAGAATTAGATAGCACTCGCTTAGTTCCTAAATATAAGATCATTTTAGATTTCAATTTATTTTTAAATATAAGACCACTTTATGATTGTTTCCAACATTTTTCCCAAATTATTAACCCTACTAATACTTATCAAGAATAAACAAACAAGAGGGTGAGAGTGAGGGTGAGATGAAGATAATATATACTCTGAGTGAGTTGATATATTATGTAATAATAACTAACTTAACTGAAATTTTTAATTTAAACAAAATTAGATAAAATAGTCTTATATTTAGGGACTGAGGGAATAATTTATTAATGGTTAGATAAAAAGTATTTAGTTTATTTTAATGTAGCTTGATTCAATACTCTCCAATACAAATAGTGCCAGATTGATAAATAAATATGCCCCTTGTTTAAAATAAGGTGCATAAACAGCAAATTTGACCCAAGGGGTATGTCTTGAATTACCTATCAAAAGCTTAGCAAGATTGTTATTTCCTTATGCTAAGGGGGAAAGAAATAACAAAATTAACTAATTTCGGCACTGTAATCAATTTTTATATAAAATTTAACTAGGGTTTAGCTGCTATTATTAAGATCTGTTTATAATATTTAAGTGCTATATTTATTTCATTGAGGCAAAGACTTGTTCGCTTGTTATTCCTTTGCTCCTAAACATAAGAGGTAATGTGGCATATTTTTACTATCCAAAATATAAGAGGTAATATATGTAAATGTCTATAAGTAATAACTATTTATTTTCATGTCTACCCTGGTATATTAGTTAATGCAAGGAGGTTAGAGAAATTACTATACTATGTAAAACAAATGGGTAGGGGTAAAAATGAAAAACTTATCACTAAACCTACCCATAATAAATACTGAGTACTTTCAATATGTTTCTATTGGTATGTGTAAAAATGTTGATTACCTCTTACTATAATAGATACTACTGGAAGAAGTATTATACATCATTATTTATGAATTTAAAAAACCTAAGAAAAGCAGATTTAATTTATTTTGCAATACATAATTATGTGAGATTTATATAAAGCTCTCATAATTATGTGACGTGTGATGGTATACATCTTTACCTTACAATTGGAAATGTTATTTCCATGATAATTTACATGTATTATAAATTATTAATTGTAAATTGTATAAACTGAAAAATCTTTCATTACAAAGTTTATCATCACTCAGAGGTAATTAGAGACCCAAATTTTCAAGTGTTGACATATGCAACATCTTCATCTACGTATAAATGTTTCCCCTTTTGTATACTAAGTTACACGTAGTTAGAAAAGAGGTGCAAGTGCTTAATATAAGTTGTACATGATTCTTTAAACCAATTTCAAATACTTATGATAAAATAATCTTATGAAATAAGTTTTTAGCAATTTTTCCAAAAAATAAACATATGCAATAAAAAGTTAGAGGACAATGATAATAGCCCTAGGTGAGTGGAATGGTGAGCGTGGCGGCCAGAGATTTTTGTTATGTAGAAGGACAAAACTGAATCAGCAGTTGACAAAGTTTAACGTTGCATAAAAAATCATGGTGGAATTGAAGTAGCTTGCCAGCCGGCCAACTACTAAGAGTTCCATGAATTTGACTTCCTATATTACCAATGAACAGCTTTTCCCCCATAGATTCCTGCGTTCTTCTATCATAGTTGTAAATTTTAATCAAACATCCTCGATGAATTAGGAACGTTGAACATAACCCTCAATTTATGCCAAACTCTTCACCAGCTTCCAATGGACCACTTTGAGCAAATCGAATATATGCATGCATTTGAGGTAGTAAGGTTTGTGTTGTCCACGAGTCCTGGCATATAAAACCCTAGCCCACGTAATGTTTTTTAGGGGGAGTTACTATATTCTTCCTCTGATCCGTAATATAAGAGCACAACTGTCAAAACATATTTCTTAAAAAACACGTGAAAGTTAATTAAGTGTTCAAAAATAATTCTGTTTTCCAATATTGTTCATATTTATCATGATACTATTTAGTGAAAAAATGCATAAACATTAATAAATATGAAAAGCTAGTGGCAAAGTAAGAAAAAATCATCAAAATAAGAGAAAATGTAAAATGAGCTCTTATATTTTGTACTAAAATCATTCAAATTTTAGAGTCTTATATTATGGACTGAAGGGAGTAAAAGGTTAGAAGGAAGATATCTCAGCTTTCAAACCTCTGAATATAACTTAAGAAAATAGAACTCATTTATATTTTGATTTATTTAATTAGTTAATTCATTTTCCCTGGATTTCATCATGACAATTCTTCTATGTATTTTTTTAATAATTACGTCGTGCTTCAATGAATATTGAACAAATTAAATAGATAAAAAAATTTATGTTGCATTAGGACGTACAATTTGAACATTATTGTTCATGTAAAAACTTTATTTGTATGTACATTTATATGTTCTTCTTTTGGGATTGAGGCATGACTTCTACAGACTTAATTATCTAAAATATTATGGAACGATAATTTTTTTATTTGGAAAAAAGGACTTCAAAGAGACTTTAAATATGTTTGAGTTTATCTCTTTTGCACTAATTATAGTTTGGCAAAGTTTGTTTTATACGATTATCAATGGTTCGACGTATTTTGAGAGAATTAATAATTAGGTATATTTCTAAATTGGGTTTGCGTTTGATTGCGTAATTTAGTTTGTTTCCTAGCTAGTTTATCAGATTTGGTAAAAGAGATAGACTGTTTCGTACATATTCGATGGTTGATGAGAATGAGGAAACCATCCTTAAAAATATGACTTTTTTCTTTTTGTTACTAAAGTCATGTGTTTTGATTTGACCTTAAAATAAGACAGGTAAATTAACATGCCCACATCTCAAAGCCAACAGCCCAAAACTTTTCTCTTAATTATTTATTACAAACAGTTACTTCATTGTCTTTCCATTATTTCTTCTATCTTTTTTTTTATCTGATTACTTCAATGTGAATTGAACTCTCATTTTTCTTCTTTTTATTGATCCATTGAAATTGATATTTGGTAAACAATAATAGACCTCTGTTTGCTGATCCAAGAGATCATGCATTCATCAGCGCCATGTGAATGTATAAACTTTAACATATATAATTGTTTTAAGTAAGGTAAATGCCAGGTAAATATAATGTGGATGAAAGGATATAAACAAGTATTAAGTTTTTATATGAATATTTAATTTTATTATACTAAACTTATATATTACCATTATCATGTATACGATCATATACTATTAGTGTCCCTTATCCTCAAAAAATGAAGATAAATATTATTCATTATCAATTTATCATAGTTAGTTGTTTGGCTCAAATGACACACTAAGTATCTCTTCAGATCTTAGTTTTAACCAAGAGGTTATGATGAGTTTGATCTGGTTATAGTAATTCTTTTCATTGGCTGAAAGTTCATAAAAAAAAAGGAAGATTACTTTTGATAGCTGAAGTTATAATAAAGAAATATTGCTTGGTTGACATTCACTATCTATGAGAAATTGGGGAGACCATCATAAAAATATTGTAACATATTAATTTCTTATATTCCAGCCGATAAACATTACTGAAAAATCTCACATTATAAATCCTATTACTCCAAAATAATGAAATTTATTTAAAAAGTCATGTGTGATCAATCTTTACTGAATGCAACTTTTTTTAATTATGTACAAAGTAAATGATATTTCCATATAGTCCAGCATATGCATGTTATACCCATTGAATGAGTAACGCTTACTCAAAAACTTGAATACAGTAGGTAGTATATCTTTAATTTGAGCAATAGGACAAGTAGATGAGAGTGACAAATAGGGAAAAATTGTAATTTGAAAAGTAGGCAAGTTGGGAATGTACATGCAGAAGCAACCAAACGACAGCATGCAAATTCAGTCACGTAAGTGTGTGTACAGCCCCATAAAATGCCACGCGTTACCGTAAACAACACCTTGACATTCAAATACAACACCTTTATTTATCTGACCTCGGATGCTCCTCCTTCGGAATCCAGATATATCCAAGACATACAATTATTAACACAAAGCTGCATCAAGCTATAGAATTCGAACACTTCCCATTAGGTTTGTGTGTGTGTGGTCACGGTTTTTTTTATTTTACTATTTAATTGTTTTTTAAAAAATTATATGTTTTAGTTGATCAAGGTATCTCAAAGACATTTTGAACTTTTAAGAACATTCAGAGATACTCACAACCAGGGTGGATATAGCCCAGACCGACTTATCAGTGACTTATGACTTGGACCATTAAGGTTTTGGATTGACCTCTTTATATCCAGGTCAGACCCAAACTTTTTCTTTTGGAATGTTTTGCTTAACAACCAGTCTTAGGTTTAAAAAAAGCTTATTAGTCTATCACACTGGCCTATTAAGAAGTTAAATAATATTTATTTAAATAAGAAATCATATTAATTACTATATTATTTTATGTTATTTGTTACTAATTTCTAATATAAAATCACAATTATATCACCCTCTATTTTAAAGTCTCTATTACCTCTCATTCTCTAAACATTCATTCAGAAGATGTCACCCATCATTCACCTTTCTAAACCTCTTATTATAGTATGTTTAATTTATCAGGCCTCCTAATAATAGGCTAATAGTCAGGTCAGTCCAGGCTACATATACTAGGCTCAGACTTGAAACAATTGTCTCTAATAGGCCACAGACCAGCCTCAGGTCGATGAATTACGCCACTGGTCGAGTCATTAGTCTGTTAGAAGACCTGATAAATTAAACATAGTACAATAAGAGATTTAGAGAGGTGAATAATAAGTGACATTATTTCAATAAAGATTTTTAAAAAATTATATAGGTGATATATAAAACCTATAATAGAGGATATAATTGTAATTTTATATAAAAAAATTAGCAACAAATAACATCAACTAATTATAATAATATAATTTCTTATTTAAAGAATAGTATTAAAATGCTTAATAGGCTAGACTGATAAGTTAATAGGCTTTTTCCTCAAGCCTAACCATAGCCTGTTAAGCAAATTAAAACAGACCAACAGAAAAAGTCTGGGTCTGGCCTGACCTGGAAATAAAGAAATCAGTCCAAGATTTCAACGATCTAAGTCATAGGCCCCTAATAGCCTGACTAAACTATTTTCACCCCTACCTTAGCTTTCCTAATAAACAGTCACGGCCCATAGAAAAGGATATCGGGTGAAATGGGAATTGGCCGAAAGCCTTAATCACCCAAGTTCAAAAGAGAAAAATAATGCTCACGCCTGACCTAACGAATATCTAATTGTAACTTAGAAAAACATTTTGTAGAGCATTGTCTCATTTCTACAATCCAAACAGTGATATATCAACAAATCTAAATGGACTTTGTTTTCTTACATTCATGCATTTTATTTCATTTTCCATTATTCTTATCTCGTGGCACGCCAGACCAGTATAGTAGCATGTGAGGTCTGAGTAGGATAGCTAGGTCATTTCAGCCCAAAAGGAGGAAAAAACTTTTTAGGTCAAACTGATCTTAAAAAGTAAATGGTTGTGAACTAATTGAACTCCCTAAATTATAAACTAATTAGAATCCCTTATTCCAAAACATACATATGCATAACCTAACTTGTCTCAATTTTTAAATGAAGATTAATTTACTTTAACACGTCTAGGTGCATGCATGTGGCTGTTGTAGACCTTAATTTAATTTGGTCTCACTCAACAAATGATAAGAATCAAAAGCAATATTAATATAATATAATAATTCTCCTTGTGATGATAGTGGACTTCACATGCTTCCCAATCACTAAATTGTTTTACTCTTGCTCGCCTCAACCATCACATATATATAAATATATACACGTACACAAACCACAAAGTGCGTGTGTAAGGACAGATAAGATATAAGATAAGGACAATATATATGAGCAACTTGGATTAACTTAATATCTTAGCTTAGATCAGACAGGTAATCCAAAAATACGCAAACTCTATTGATACAAGTGTGGATACATGAATAATGACAATCCAAAAATAGGCTATTAAAGGAAAAAGTACAGTGGAGCGAACACACCACGAGCTTGTGTCTCCACAATTTTCTACTTTCTTTAGTTAAAATTCATTCGGCTGTACATTAGTTTTATAATGTCCTTATGATCGTGTGTGTGTTAAAAAATTCACACACACACATCATTGTAATTATTCGGAATTACGAGTACATGTCCCCTGCTTTACTTTTGATATTGAAATTTCTACAAACAATATTCACTTACTAAATTAACGCATAAACATGTTATACTTTATGCTTTTGTGTCATTCGTAAATATTATTTAAAATTTATGACTTACATTTTTCAAAATCACTTATATATGTTACTTAGTATAATAATTTGTAAATGATTGTGTACTTATATATTTAAATTTTTAGTGGGGGATGTCCCATTTCAAATTTTGAATGCCATGGCTCTATATCTCAGGGAGTTCTGTTTTTTTCCTAGCTAATATATTAAAATTAAAGAAACCAATTGAGTCACATGTTTAAGCATTGGATGTAAAAAAATTAACATAAGAGAATCATTAAGTCTTGAAAAATAATTGAAAGAAGGGGAATTAAGGGGCGATAGGTTAGTTAGGAAAAATAATATTGGGTTTTCTTCCATTAGAGAAGGCCTTTTCTTTGAGCAGACAGATGATCTTTTATTCTGTATATCTTTTGCATAAATAATATTTAGTCATTTTAAAAGGAGTAGATGAAGATTGAGGAAAATACTTAATGAAATTATTAAGCATCCCTTATAAATTAATAATATGTGATATTTGGGTGTTGATAGAGCATAACAATATCATGCATGCTATTTATATAATTGACTTGAACTCTTTTTTTTTTTTGGGGGGGGGGACATATACTTATTGTTGATGTTGTGCGTATGGTTTAACTTTTTTACATATATGAGAAATTAATATGAAATACAAAACCTATAGATGGCATGTTTTCAAAGCTTCAATTAGTTTGATTAATTTTATATATAATGATAAAGAAAACTAATTTTCTAGTAAGTATTCTCTCCGATCCTTTTTATAGTTTTTTACAATATCCTTTTAGTATCATTTGTGAATAGATAGTGATAACCTCATGTATGAAATATTTATTAATTTTTTAATATTTTTATTATTAAAAATGACTACTCAATTTACTTATGATATTAATAATTGAAAATTAATAATCATTTTTTAATTTGAATGTATTCGAAAGATATTATATTTTAAACACATTTATTAATAGAAAAATAGGGGGAATTCCCTACTAAAAAATTAAGACGGAATGACTTGATAAATATTTGTACACATCAGATAAATTTTTTATGGCGAAGTTTTCCCCATTTTCTATTTAATTTTTTTCGTTTGGTTCTATGTTTTTGTTTGTGAATTTGTCTTTATCAATTTAACTAATTAACTTCAATACATTTATTTAAATCTTGGAAATTGAGTTTAGTCTATTAAAAGTAACAGTAGGGAATACAATACAATTTAGTAAACTACTTTCTGTAAACAGTTCAATTTAAACAATATTAATAAATTAGAGGGACAACTACATGCTAGTTCTAAGTAAGAGATTTAGTTTCAAAGAGGTACCAATGAGTTGTCAATAACTATACTATTAACAATTGCAATAGCCTAATTCATTAACAAGTGAAGGTATTGTCAATTGACTTATCTAAAATTAAATTTTTTATTTGAGATCTAAATGTAATTTTACTTAAATTAGATTATGAACCTGTGTTGGCCCTTTAAGATTATGAACTTGATGTATTTAAATTGTTGTATTTGGGTTGGTTTGGTCTTTTCACCCGCAACTTATCTAAAGACTAAAGCCTTCCCTGACCTATTCTCTATGCTCAACTTGCTTGAATTATATAATGGTTGCTTCAATTTTAATTTCACAAGGAGCCGCGAATCTAGTAGCCTCTAATTCCCATGCTCATTTCATACCTTAACTCTTTTGTTCCTCGGTTTTGTTCTATTTGTCTCTCACATCGATGATTAGTTAAACCCGTAAGAAGTATTTTACCTAATCTGTAGATCTATAGTACTAATCAATCAATTAATCAATTAATTAATCAAGAAATCACAGTAACACACACACACACATTTATATATATATATATAAACAGTAACTACTTACTGTAGTTAATTAGTACCGTTCACGCCACATGCATCTGACGAAAATCACAATTAAGAGCAGAATTTTCCACAGATACTGCCATCAATTCAAAATGTAAGAAGTGTTTTATACCTGATAATCTACATAATGTTAAAAAGAAATTTAAATTTTTTATTTATAATTAAAGTGTATATAACGCACGTGTGTTATGAATCTGATGAAATAGTTTTCTTAAAATGCTCTTCTCATTGATCAGACTATTTACCTTTTATAATTTCAATTGAAATCTAAACTTTAAACAAAAGAAGAAAATGACACATTAAGTTCTCAGAAAAAACATGTCGAATGTAAGGAAAATTAGATGAAAACCTCAAATTGAAAATTTTATATACACACACTAGCCAAAAAAATTTGACAAATTTTTATTCATTGTAATAATTGTAGTCTATAGTACTGTTGATCTGTTTTAGATCATTTTCATCAATAAAATTATTCAAGTGCACACACACTTTTTATCAATTTTCTTTTCATGTAACGGATAATTTTTTTAAAATAAGTATAAGGTGTTATATATACATCAACTAACCAACAAACCAACATTTTCTATAAGACCCCTGTATTTTGGACTAGACAGTATAGGAAACGTTTTTACAAAATGCTAATTAAACACTCCTTTTGATAACTACTCGTCTTATTTTTTCCATTTTTGTGAACGATAAATACCAGAAAAAAGCGACTCAAAAAACAAGATCGTGGATGTTAGGAGATTTGCTAATCTCTACGATCTAAAGTATGATACAACGAATTTTCTAGCAAAACAAAAGTACAACGAAATTAGGAAATGTGAAAAGTCAAATTGATTGCATGTGAAAAGGTTACTACGCATTCTTTGCTAGTCACGAGGATTAACTCATCCAGATAAAGATGATAACATCCAAATTAGCAATAAACTTTGATTAGGCTAATAATATGAATTGATTTTTCGAAGTATATTTATCATTTATGTGTAGAAATCAAGTATGTGCAAAGGAGAATCAGCGTTGATTGCAAAGAGGGCATAAAATAGGACAATATATAAATTACTCTTATCTTAATCAAAATCTAAGACACTTTTACTAATTCCTTGTATCAAGCAAAATTAATTACGTAAATGTTGTATAGAAATCGTTTTAGTTTTCATCCTTTTCTTAGAATTAATGTGGTATAAGTTATTTATTTGGTAATTCGAGATTATTATCCTTTCGATGTATAGATATTACTGAATTAAAAATTTCCTTTCATAAATAAGTCCTTTCTATGCATATGGCCTAATTATACTGTGAAATTGCGTTTTAAGATCTAATTTTCCACTAACTTTTGGACTAGAGGGAGTATATATTTACCTTAAACAATGTAAAATTGTTTAAAATAAGCTAATAAAAAATTCATAATAGACATATATATATATATATATATATATATAGTGAGGATTTGTGAACATATTTTTCATTATTTTAATATAAAAGTTTAAAATGAAATCTTCAATAAATCTTCAGTTTGATAATCATTCTAGCTAGCAATAATCAATTATGGAAGTACTATCTTTTTAAGGCATAAGCAATAAACAGTACAATTTTAGCCAATAAACAATAAAAAAGACTTATCTTAATCAACGTCGTCAACAAACTCAGGTTGCAACAAAACTAAGATGTTAATGCATGGGTGGTGAACCATATTGCCAAAATGAGACTTTTTTATTGATTAAATAATATCATTTATTATTTATTAATCAAATTGATAATTTATTAATTATTTGTTGACTAGAATTAACCATAAATCTCAAACAAAGTGGGGATAAAGATGATAACTCATGTAGGAAAGTGGAGAAATGAAAAGTGAAAGGTTAAAGATGGAAAATAGAGGTAATGATGAGAAAATAAAATTTGTAACAAAAAAAAGTGTGAGATTGAAAGAGAAAATTTGTGGTCCTAGATACAGATACATGTAAATTACAAAAAAAATTCCAACTTTCTCCATTTTCCCTTTCCTTTTTAAGCGCAACCAAACGGGCATGAGAAGAATGGGAAAGAAAGTAGATGGGAGAAAAGACGAAGAATATATGAGAGCGCGTGGATGTGAGAAAGGCGGCCTTAATCCCACTTATTAAAGTATTTATTATTATTATTATTATTATTATTATTATTATTATTACTTTTTTTTATTATACTTCCCAATATCGTTGGAATCCCCACGTCATCATTCCACTTTGGTAGCTCCTGGTTTTTGGGAATCTGTGTTTTCCAATTTTCATTGAATGTTTATTTATTTGTTTCCTTCGTCTTGCTCGATTCTGGTTTTGGAAAAACTAACAAACGGTTCATGGTTTTAGCCTCCCAGCATAGCTTCTCAAGTACGGTCCTTATTTTATCATATAAATATATATAATTCATTATTTTAAATTTATTTCCCATTCCATCTATCTTACTCAAATATATAGTACTTTAATCAACAATTATCTAAAAAATTATATTCATTATTCATTAGCTCATCTGGCTCCTTGTGGTGGTGTGATTTTAATTTGTTAGAAGAATTATATATATTTTTCATTGAAAATTTAACCTGATCAAAATTGCAAATTAATTGATAATGTTAAATGGCAAGCCATGTTTCCCTCAATAAATTTTATTAGCTCATCACTTGGGGTGAGGGATAGATGTTCACGTTTGCGAAACATGTTGTCATGATTTTCATTGCCAAATCTATTTCCCACAACTAGATGAAAATTTCTTTGAAAACTACTCCTCCCTAATGTAAGAGCTAGCCGTAAAAAAAACGCTTCTTAAGAAAATATGTGAATGTTAGTTGGGTGTCTAGAGTTAATGCTTCTTTTCCAAAATTGCCCATATTTATTATAGTACTTTTTAGAGAGAGAAATATATAAGCATTAATAAATATGAAAGAGAGTTAGGGGTAAAGTAGGAAAAAATGCATTAAATGAGGAGAGAATATGGGTGAGCTCTTACATTAGGGACCAAAACCATTCAAATTTTGGGCTCTTACATTAGGGACCGGAGGAAGTATTCACTTAAGTGCAACTTATCTTTAATATATTCAACCGAATTTTTTTCAGTTGAATTACAATCTATCTTGAAATATGCATAGAATGGAAGAAATTAATTTACTCCTCCTTCTGTCACTTGTATAAGTTATAACAATTTATATATAATGCAAATTTACACAAAGAAGTACTCCCTCCGGTCCCTAATGTAAGAGCTAGCCGTCAAAAAAACGCTTCTTAAGAAAACATGTGAATGTTAGTTGGGTGTCTGGAGTTAATGCTTCTTTTCCAAAATTGCCCATATTTATTATGGTACTTTTAAGAGAGAGAAATACATAAGCATTAATAAATATGAAAGAGAATTAAGGGTAAAGTAGGAAAAAATGCATTAAATGAGGAGAGAATATGGGGTGAGCTCTTACATTAGGGACCAAAACCATTCAAATTTTGGGCTCTTACATTAGGGACCGGAGGTAGTAGTTGAGAAAGATAAATATGTATGAAATCAATTTATTTTTTTAAAATTTGTCTTTATTTATGACGAGGTGTATAAGAGAGATATAAATAAAGTATTAATAATAGGTAATAGCATAAAATATTAAAAATAATGAGGGTCAAAATGGAAAAACAATTAAATATTTGACATCTTTGTGGATGTGATAGCACGTTTGGCTCCTCTAAATTTCATATAGAATATATAATCGATGAAATTGGGTGTCAAGATCGTAAATTGACGTGGTAAAATGTTTTACATCAAATAATTTTAAAAATGAGAGGTGGCTCGTTAATTTATAGGCTTAATAGTACTCCTATGTTATAGGTAAGATGGAAATTTTTTTTATTATGGTATAAAAGGCTTAATATGTTAAATTAAGATGTATGGTTCTTTTCGGACCAAAGAAAGATGTATATATGGTTCAATCCAATGCATGTATAAATGGTCAAAAAATCCAATGCATGTATATATGGTAGCCAACATAAAATAAAATAAAATTTTATTTTATTTTACTTTAAAAATTAAAGGAAAAATATCTAAAAATGTCTCCCAATACAACAGTTTTGCCAAAAAAATTGTTATAATTTTATACGTTTTTAAGGACTCCGAGCAATTATAAATGTTCAGTGGATGTATAAAAAAATATATGTTCAGTGGGAATAATCCATCCTAATTCCTAACTAATGTACAAAATAGTAGAAGATCATACTGTATACCACATAGACTAACAACAGATGTTGACCTATACGGTGAATGTTGGACATATAATGAACATCACGATCAAAGTTTCTCTTCTCTTCCATATTTGATTTTTTTAAAAAAAAATAATTAGACATCTTATACATATATTGAAGATATGTCATGCAAAATTAGAAAGAGTTTCATGATGCATGGTCAGTAAAATAAAAGTGTTTCATGATAACAAAAGATGTACGTGTCTTTGAATAATAGGATATTTCGAATGAGTGATTTTTAATTGTTTTTCCAAGTTTATCTTCGTGTATTATTACTTGATGATGTTATATTAGGACGCACATACAGAAGACTCGAATCCTAAATGCTGTGGGCAGTACGTAGGCACTAGGCACTAGGCACTAGGCACTAGGCACATTACCTTCGTATAGCGTTAAGTAATTTAAAGCCAACAGGTTTGTGTGGGTCCTATTTACACCGACACTGATCTATCAGTTTGACAATTCCTCTTGTATTTGTTAAATCTTTAATCTTTAATTATTCGTAATCTAAGGAGGCACTATTTATATTAGTTTGAAAGAAATAATTAGTTACAGTTTAATAATTAGATGCGCCACGTGTATTCAAGCAAACACTCCCACCATGCCTGCGGAATCTTCCGTTTGATAAAATGACTGTTGTATATTCAACTTTGTACTCAACCTATATCTGCCTTATTAACAATTTTTAACCAATCAAATACTTGATTTAACTTTTTCGATAAGGTCGGAATCTTCAATCATCTAAAATGTTATCATGATTGCTGAACTGGAGGGTCTCATTGCTGGCGAAAAAAAAATTTAATTTTCATATCCAATTTAATAGGAAAATTTTATATCTGAGTATTAAATTTTGAGCATAGAAGGAATAATTTTTAAGAGTTACAACTTTCACGCATTTACTTGATTTAATTAGATTAACAATGATGTTAAATTAGTTCTACTTGATTATTATAGGGAGAATCTTATTATAAGAAGTGTGGAAAAATTGACAAAAAATAGAACTATATCTTATATTTAAGACTAAAAGTAACTTGAGCTCTAAGCTTAGTCATTAATATTGAAATCACGTGTGTGTATACACACATATTCAATTCTAAATTTTAAACATAAAGGAGGTGTAGTCATTTGTTTTGCCGAAAGATTAATTATGTTTTGTGCTAATAAGGTTGGTGTAATAATTGATCAAAGAGTTGTGCATTACCAAAATGTTTTGTGTTTGAATCTCACAAATGTATAGATATTGTTAGTGAAAAATCTGTAAATACCTATATAAGCATTCTTTGTGATGGTTTTTCCTATCAATAATAATCCTTTCAGACTTAACTCACCTAGACTTTTAATTACTCGTTTCATTCCTAAATATAAGTTTCACTTTTTTAAAGGTGTGTCGTCCCAAAATATAAGCTTAATTTTTCTTGTTTCATCCATTATTGTGTTGTTTTGTTTCAACATTTATTTTGTTTCAGAATTGGATTGCATCAAGGATCGGCCTTAGGTCCATATTTGTTCAATCTTATTTTGGATGCCCTAATTGCTAGTATTCAAGACGAAATTCCTAAGTGTGTGCTTTTTGCGGATAATATAGTCCTTTTAGGGGACTCATAAGATGAAATTAATCAGAAACTAGAGTTATGGAGGTTGACACTAGAGTCAAAAGTTTCCGACTAATTAAGTAGGGGCAAGACATAATATATGCATTGTAACTTTGGTAATATATAAACTCATGAGGATATAGAAATTACATTGAGAGATTATGCTATAAAACAGGTAGACAAGTTTAAATATTTAGGATCGATTGTGCAAGAAGGTTGTGAAGTTGATAACAAAGTTAATAATAGAATTCAGGCTGGTTGATTTAAGTGGAGAAAATCTATTGGAGTTATATGTGATCGTAAGGTTTAAGACAAGGTAAAAGGGAAATTTTACCGGACAACCATTAGACCAACGATGTTATATGATAGTGAATGTTTGTACAAGAAGGTTGTAAAGTTGATAACTATGTTAATAATAGAATTCAGGCTGGTTGGTTTAAGTGGAGAAAAGCTATTGGGGTTATATGTCATCGTAAGGTTTAAGACAAGGTAAAGGGGAAATTTTACCGAACAACCATTAGACCAACAATGTTATATGGTAGTGAATGTTTAACACTCAAAAGACAACATGAACATAAGATGGAGATGACAGAGATGAGAATGTTGAAATGGATGTGTGCTCATACAATAAAAGATAGGATCCGCAATGTTCATCATATTCGAGCAAGAGTTGGTCTATACTACACTGGCTATATCTTCTCCCATAGGTTACTATTTTTTTAAAAAATTATATTGCATTTAACTATTTTTAAAAAAACACTTATGTACTCCCTCCGGTCCCTAATGTAAGAGCTAGCCGTAAAAAAAAGGCTTCTTAAGAAAACATGTGAATGTTAGTTGGGTGTCTGGAGCTAATTCTTCTTTTCCAAAATTGCCCATATTTATTATGGTACTTTTAAGAGAGAGAAATACATAAGCATTAATAAATATGAAAGAGAGTTAGGGGTAAAGTAGGAAAAATGCATTAAATGAGGAGAGAATATGGGGTGAGCTCTTACATTAGGGACCAAAACCATTTAAATTTTGGGATTAGGGACCGGAGGGAGTAACTCATATCTCTAAACTTTTAATTAATCCGTGGCATGGTTCCTTTGATAAATCCATGTATTTGTATGTTTTTAATGTGCTAATTTGAAGTTACTAACATTTCAAAGATGTAATATTGAATTAAAATGCATTGATTATAATTTAATTGGATTAAAAATGATTTTGAGTAAAAAGGGTCAAATAAGGGTATAATCGTCACATTTAATTGTTTATCTTAAATGATTAATTTTTGAGATCCTTATATCTTTTTACATATTATTATCCGTATTGGGTAGAACTTATAAAGGGTCATCTTATTTGGCCAAAAAAAAAAATCATGAGCCATCTTATGTATTTGACAATAATAGGTAATAAATAATTTGACTAAAGTATACTTTTGGTCCCTTATGTTTGCATCAAGTTTCAATTTAGTACACCGTTAGTTTAACTTAACGGAAAATGCTACCTTAACAATTTTAAATGATTTTTTATAATGAAATTGAACCAAAAATGATACATTTTGAAAATATAAGAATATTTACAACTCAAATATTTTAATCTGAACATTTTTTCAATATTTAACAACCATTTAAAATTGTTAAGTTAACATTTTCCATTAAGTTAAACTAACGTTGTTAACAAAAAGGGACTAAAAGTGTACTTTCCAAACATAAAGGACTAAACTGAAATTTGATACAAACATAAGGGACCAAAAGTATACTTTAGCCTAAATAATTTTGAATTCATCTTTACATAATAGAGCTATATAGGGACTAGAGGAGGAATTCTCATATACTTATCTCTGATTGCGTAGTGCTAACATGCAAATAATTTGATTATCTATTACTTTTATATAAGAAGACAACTCAAAATGCTACGTACCACAAAAACTATTTGCCCACACAGGCTTACTCCACTTGCGTCGATATAATAACTAGCATCAATATAGGCCAAATTCATACACGGGCGCCTGAAAAGCCAGAATACTCCATTTACAGGCATATTTGTGAATGAAACATGAAGCCTATATTGGCAATTAAAGCATTAGTATTGGCAATTAAAGCATTAGCTATTACAAACTATTTTCTTTTTATATAAAAGCGTTGGAATACATCGATAACGAGCTATTTCGAATAAAATGTAATAATGTATAGCATATATGAGCACTTATTTTAGGCTTATGCCAATGCACTATGGGAGAAGATATAGCCAGTGTAGTATAGACCAAATTCATACACCGGCGCTTTATACCCCATATACGGATATGATAGCCAGTGTGGTATAGACTAAAAAATTTTCCCCCTTTTTAATTACTTTTATTTTTGGAACTACACAGAATTGATTAAACAAAAGTGAAAAAACTATAATATGACCTCAGAAAAATAAAAAAAGAAACCAACAAACTGATTGAAAATTAGGTATGTCAAGACTTGTAGGTTATTTTCTGTAGACAATAACATAAAATGATTTATGTTTAGGAAAAGCTTCAAATAGAATAACGAAATGAAGATATACTATTTGAACAGTTTAAAGTTTAAACTAGTTGAATAACAAGATGGGAGATAATCTAGAATTCCATTTGTAGTTGTTATAAAAAAAAGAATTCCATTTTTAGTGAACTGCTTGACTTCTTCATCATGCAAGCATATATATCCCCATCAAGTAATTAAAATTAGTCCCTACATTATTTAATATAATTGACTTTTCAAAAAAAAAAGTGGTTAACTAACCTGAAGCAACTTGCATGAATCAGCCAATAGAATTGAAAAGCTGGTTCAATACGGATGACATATCAAACTAAACTTAAACTCCATTATTTAGATGATTCTATAAAGAGATGGTTTCTCCCATCTTTCATGGAATACATAGCAGTATAGCTACATATATATGATGTCACTGGTACAGCTAAATTCATAAAGGCTATATTGAATAGTGAGAAAAACATGGGTCTTCTTGGGAAAAGCTTGGGCTCCAAGTTTAAAGACTTAAGTAAACAAGCTGTTTCGAGGATTGCTATGTTAAAGAACAAGTATCAAGTACGAGGATCATACGCTCGCTCTGATGTTGTTCAATTCTTGAACCTGGGTTGCCATGATAGGGCACTTTTTCGAGTAAGCTTTCATTGTCTTCTCAGATTTCCTCTAAGTTTTTTAATTAGAGAGGTAGACATCACCCACTTGAGAAATTTTGTTAAACCAATGACCTCCTAATTAAATTTCATACAAGTCTTCATGTTACTAGGCTAAAAGGCCATTGACTCTTTTATACTCTTTTATTCTATATAGACTTTATAAATATATGCATTTTGCATATGCTTAGAGCATGTCATCTATCTTTTGTTAATCACAGCCCAGTTCAATGAGAGCGCTTTCCCTCTCCCAATGAGTGCACTTTCCCGGGATTCGAACAAGCATTCGCATCCTTACGGGGTTGTAGCGCACTTACCAGTTCGACCAACTATCCATTGGTTAGAGCATGTCTTCTCATAACCACACAAGTGTGGCTTAATAGTTGTCACTTGGTCTTTTAATCACATGGTGGGAGTTCCAATTCCATCCTTGGATATGGAGAGCATCTTGTGGCTAGCTAGCTATTTACCCTTAAGGGGAGAACCCACATCGGGAGGATTAGTAACTGCAACTGGTGATTGATACCCCGAGTCTACTTAAAAAATGAGCATGTCTTCTCATATCATTGAATTTGAGTTGTGATCTTCGAGTTGTAATGAACAAGTGGAGCAATTAATAAGAGAAGAAAACATGGTGGATGTATTTGTTATGATAGAAAACTACTGCATCTTTATGAGAGGAAAATCTAAACTTGTTCAAAAGAACAGGTTAGCCTCCTCTCTCATTTCCTTTCCTGTTTATATCTTATTCTTGAATTATCTGTGTTCTCAAATCAAAGGTTTGAAACAGTGAGTTTCCTGAGGAGATCAAAGAAGCAATATCAAGCCTTATCTTTGCATCATCCAGATGTGGAGAGTTTCCAGAGCTCCAAAAGATTCGTGAGATTTTGACTTTCATATTTGGGAAAGAATTTGCTGCTCGTGCTGTTGGATTACACGTTAATAATAGAGTGAACTCCAATGTAAAAGATCATACCTTGCACATTTTTTATACAATAATTTAGCTAGATGCAATTTCACCCTTAAAAGTATTTTCTTCGCAGCAATAACCACCTTAAACGGAGATTTATTGTGCTAAAAGATACTACCTCCGGTCCTAAATATAAGACTTAATTGACTTTTTTTTGGAGAGATTAAGGTTGCAAAATAGGTTATTAAATCATGACATATTTGATATCTTTTTAGATTATCCATTAGCTTATAGGTAAAATAAACTAGTCTAAGAGAAAAAATTAGGTAAATCAATTTATAATTAACTTATTTTGTATTCAACTAGGTCCTATATTTAGGACTAGAGGGAGTATATTTTAGGGTGCTAAATGCAAAAAAAAAAAAATTAATGGAAAAATATTTTAAGGTTACTGAGTGGTTCTGAAAAAATACTTTAAATTGCTGGATGAAACTCAATAGTTGATGATGATGAGTGCTACTAGAAAAATGCTTCAAAGTACTAGATAGAAGTAATTTAACACATCTTTACATTCAATAACTTAAGTTATGCTTTTATGTCAGATGATACAGAAGCTTTCAAATAGACGGCCAGCCATGGAAATCAAACTGAAAGTGCTCAAGGACATTGCTGCAGAAATCGGAGTTACTTTGCAATTGAAGAACGAGTCCGAGGAAGAAGAGAATGAAAAGAAACAAGAGAAGCATGGCATAATATATTATGCTTGCTTAAAACAACCAACAGTTTTCTGCACATGTAGTTCCCCATGTACATTAATCAGACTCAGATTTTGCAGAGTAGTGACAGACGATTTAATTTGAAGAACTGGGAAATCCACATTCTACATTCTGAACCACTTTGACTTCAAATAAATAACTTCTAACTAATTCACATGAATAAATAAAAATAGTTAAACATATTAAATTTGCAAAAAAAATTAAGTAATTTCCAACATCTGCCTTGTTAACTCTACTAAACTATAACATCATATTAGTTTCTATTTTCTCTCGGTATACTTATTACATTAGGTATACAACAACAACAACCATCACCCTTATTGCATATAGATATACAACAACAAAAACAAAAGTTTTATCCCACTAAGTGAGGTCACCTACATAGATCACACGATGTTATTTGGCTCTATCAACAGCAATGTTTCATGATAAATTAAATATGCGTATACATTAAAAAATATTTAGCACTCCTTAAAACTATCAGATGCCTAATAAAGAAGACAAAAATGCCCTGTAGAAGGCGCCCTATAGTAGCATAAAAAAATGGTCCGTGCCACAGTGAACTTTAAAGTAAATGAAAACAATAAACTTGATTAAGATCAGGTGGGAAAGCAGCTGTTTCAACTTTCAATTAATTTTAACTACGGTTTAACTCTTTAATGAGGTATACCAGTTGAGTTTCTCCTGGAAAGGTGAAAGAGGGAAATCTGATTATGTATCAACTCTGCTGAATCTCATTTAAAGCCAAGCAAAATAATCAGAGGACAGAGTCAATTTTCAGAAAATACATAGAACAGATGGACAATACAAGTGATGAGTTGGGCTCTACAGTAAGGTTCTGAATGATTAAGCAAGAAAACAAACAGTCTGATGCAGCTGCAGAGAATCAACACTTCAATGTGGAACTCATCTTCCTTATCAATGTGACAATCTCCAAATAGAATCTACAGAAGCCTCAATCTGACTGCATTATGAACCCTATAAAAGTGATGATAAAAAGACATGATAAGTAAATATGCACCAGAATGTATAAAAAAATGCACCAGAAGATAAGATCAGAATGTACCAAACAAGCACAAAAGAAGCCAAAAATACGGTGTAGTTTATTACGATAACAGTATTTTATGCCAAAAATATGTGCTCAACATTCAACACCAAATGATCACTGACAAACAAAGCACGTTTTCAGCCATGAAATGCTAATTGTTCTTTTACTATCGTTTGTGGCAATGCTCAAAAGTCAAAAGTCAACCATAATTTTTTTAACAAATAAACTCAAAACCATGATGATTTATGCAAAATGAGAAAAAGTTCAAGCATTTTCTCTCATAAAAAATTAAGGATATGAGGAAATATAAGGACCAGTTCAGGATTTCAATGGCAGAAAGGCAATCCTACTATCATGCCTGGTCCAGATCAAAATTAATACCAGTAGAACAATTATAAAAGGGTCATCTCAATTCTAGTCCCCACTTGGTGAGAGTGTTGTGGAAAGGAATATACTAGGCAGTCTTCCCCTACTTTTTTGCAGAGTGTCTGATTCGAACCCACAGACCCCACGGCAAGTAAGCTTACTGTTGAGCCAAGTCGGCCCTTCACCAGTAGAACAATTTATATTCCCTTAAATTTGCAGTCTTTGCGTCCTTAAATTTGAAACCAGAAATGTCACATATGGATCCAGAAGTTACTAAAGGTTAAAAGAGAATTATCTGAGAAACAAGTAAGTCCTCGTTTGTTTGAACTCTAAGAAAAGACATCTCACATTAATCAGTAAGAGTTAAGTCTATCTTTACCAAACACTAATCCCATATAAAATGTTAAATCAAATGAGTCAAACGATTTAATTTGGCCTAACAAGTTTAACACTCATTAACTGACAACCACATAAGTACCAGGACTGAATGTGGTCTAAACATTCGATTGGAATCACTAAAATCTCACAGACTAATCCTCTGGAAGCAAAGTGATTGAATTCAGTCAAATCTCACAGACCATTCCTTCGGAGGTGAAAAGACTACAAGACATAACACAAGGGAGAAGAGTTTGATATAGTTTCTTCATATGAGATTCTCCCATAAAAATGACATTTTCATCAAGGAATCTAGCAGTAAATACATATATGAAGCTCATATTTTTTCCCACATCACTCCCAATGAGAAAAACATTAAAAAAAAGCATTTAAAATACCATACATTTTCAGATTACACTAAGTTTCCACCACTCTGCTGCCACAAGTTGATGATATCAGTGGCTTGGTTGAGAAGGATGATCATTTGCTTTTGAGAAATCCAAGGCTTGCTCTCCAGCAACTCCTTGAGCTCTTCCCAGGCATCTTTCCTAGGCCAAAAGTAGTAAGGGCTGAGAGGAATAGTTCCATGCCCAGGAATCATTTGGTCAAGCGCAATACCAATGTTTTTCTCCATCCAAATGAACTTCAACACAAGCCTTGGCTTATCACTTGGCTTCACCACCACTCCAAGCTTCTAAAACATTCACAATCGACAACAGTCACAACAACATGAGACAATATCCAGTGTTTAGTAAATGAAGGATTTTTTTAAACATAAAAGAAAGGATTTTGATATGAAATAAGCATCACATTTCGGTACAAAGATATCTATATCTATAAGTTTATAATGATAGACTAATAACATTTACTACCCATGATATGAAAGGATAAGAACATGAACAACATACTATAATGCAGTAAAGGGTTCCAATATTAAGCAAAAATCATTTTTTTTTTTTGTGTGAAAGAAATGAAAAATTGATGGGGCCCACAAAAAGACCTGAGTTTGTGCAGGGAGAGTATCCCAATCTGTGCCAACATCTGTGGCTGCGGCTGAGGCAGAAAGCTGAGAAAAGTTGTGGGGTTTTGAAGGAAGGAAGAGATGGGAGGAGAAAGGCGTGTGCTTTGTGAAAAGGGAAGAGTGATTAGAAGACGAAAATGAAAGAGGGTTGAGACAACAAGCTTGGACCGCCATGGATGATAACATGATGCAAATAAAGATGAATGAATGCGCAGCGAAATGTAAAAGATAAGATGATAGAACTGAGTTTATATTTCTCAGTGCATGGAGAATTTGATTTCAAATAACACAATATATCAAATAGTTTTAGATTTACACCTTTTGCCAAATACTTAGATAGTTGTAATTTTAAAATTCTGTTCCTTTTTTTAAGATTAATTAAATATGCAAAATAGATCAATGGATTTTAGAATATTTTACGTTATTATTAGATTATATATTAGTTTGGGTAAATATCAAAATTGAAAATTGGTATATTTTTGTATTCTTGATTTTTTTTTAAACAAAAGGTTAATTGGCTCTTATAAGGAATTATAAGACCTAGTTCACCTTTTTAGAGAATTTTAAGATAGCTAAATAAGTTACTTATACATTAATTTGATTATTTTTTTAAACTAGTTTATTGGGCTTATAAATTGTCATATAATTTAATAATACTCAAAAGGTGATGTGATTAATTGGCTTACTTAGTTTGGGTTAAAGGTCAACGTTGCCCCCGAAAGTTTGTAGAAAATATCATATTTGCCCTCAAAGTTATTTTAGCTCATATTTGCTCCATAAGTATAAAAATGGGGTCACATTTGCCCTATATAGATGGAAAAAGTTAATATCGTTAGACAACACACTAAAAATGTAATACTCCCTCCGTTCCTAAATATAAGATCACTTTGGTTAATTTGGGGAGATTAAGGAAGACAATAAAATTACATGATCTTCCCAAAATCCCCTCAATTATTAACTTTAAAAGGAGGAGGGTTTTTCAATGAAAAGAGGGCGTGTAAGGATAGTTTGGGCAAAACTTGAGATAAAATAGGAAGTGATCTTATATTTAAGAACTTATCCACTTCCCAAAGTGATCTTATATTTAGGAACGGAGGGAGTATCTTTTTAAAGAATAGAACTTAATCACCAAAACTTCCTTGTAGTGTCATTTAAATAAAGTTTAATAGCCTTCATGAAACTTCTCTTAACTATAGACTCATCCAAAGAATAAACCGCGTAAACAGTTGGCATAAATGCACCAATGAAGATTCATTTTAGCCAATACTAAAATTAAGTGTATCTGATTAAGTTCAGATTATGAATCATACTTCAAAATTACCAAAAATTTACTATAAATAAATCATACAAAATTCAATCTGCAGGCCATCCCATCATATTAGAGTTGCCAAAAGCAGTACTGTAGAAACTTGATGATTACTCTCAAGTCTCAACCACCCACCTGAAAGAGAAACATATTTGATTGGTCTTCTAAGACCATGCCTCAATATGATATTTACCACTCCTTTCTAAAGACCTAAACCATCTCAAAGCAGCATCCTTTGTTACCCCACTTTCTTTGCATACAATTTCCTCCAAAGCTGCTGATACATCTGCTGGCATTTTGGTTGAAGAACCAGCTATATATATAGCAGCTCCCTCAGCTATTAGATTCCAGATCCTTTGGCTTTGTTCAAGCATCTTATGCTGAACATAAACCTTCTGTGGTTGGTCTCTTGAGAAAGCAACATAGAAACCACCACCTTTCGTTTCTGAAAGCACACCATTGTCTTGTGAATGAGAAAACCAGAAGTCTTGGTACAGAAAGTCGCCATCTTCGTTTCGACAACCAAAAAAGAACATAATTGGTGCGGTCGAACTTGCTCTGCTTTGTAATTCTCTTTCCTCCACAAATCCACGAAACGGCGCACAACCAGTTCCAGGTCCAATAAGTACAAGTGGAAGTGATGGTGATGGGGGAGGAAGAGAACCTTTATGAATCCAACCTGGAATATAGATGGCTGCATAAAAGGAAAATAGTTAAGAACAAGAATAATCTGCATGATGTGATTTTTTCATTACATTTTTTTTCCCTTTTTTGTGCTTTTACCATCTTTAGGATCCATTGAAGCAAGCCATGTTGAGCATAGGCCTTTCCTCGTCCTTTTGTAAGGTGTTTTCCAAGACACCACATTCACAGTCAAGTGCACTTGATTGGGATGAGCTGATTGGGAAGAAGATATGGAGAAAGGTCTTGTTTTCAGTGGAGGAACCAACTGAACAAGCCATTCAAATGGCATTTGTACTGAAGGAAAATCCTCCAAGACCTGATTATTTTAGAAAAGTACAAATATCAAATTATCAGTTAAAGTAGGATGATCCCATAATGCAATTTTCACTCTATTCTGAAGACAGCCCTCGCACATTCTTTTATAACAGACAAATATGCAACGATGCAAAAGATCAGGAAGAAAAAGGTCATATGAAACTTATATAAAAAAACGGAAAACGAACAAATGAAAGCCAGTTTGAAA
Source organism: Mimosa pudica (assembly GCA_029929735.1). Lineage (NCBI taxonomy): Eukaryota > Viridiplantae > Streptophyta > Magnoliopsida > Fabales > Fabaceae > Mimosa > Mimosa pudica. The sequence continues at coordinate 4,198,535 of JAKELP010000023.1, read as the reverse complement.
ATTGGGGCAATAAACAAGTGAAAACACAATAGGAATCATATATCATGAATTAGTTTTACCTCAAGAACAGTTCTCCGCTCCTTCTGGTTATATTGATAAAGGTCTTCTCTTCCTCCAGGAGAAGAAAAATACTTGAGTTGTTCCCTCTCATGTTCCGCCTCAGCGAAAAAACTCATGACCTTGAATTATTAATAAATGATTGATATGTAAGTACTTTCGACAGAAAGTTCCTACATATGCATAAATAAAGTATAATTTAACTTAATTATATGAAGAAGCAAAGTTGTAATCAAGAGAGCACCTACTGTTGGCATGTATCCTTTACTTCAAGACCTTAAAATTTAGGAACTGCACTTTCATTAGACAAAATTCCATGATGGATATACAATCATTAAGGAAAATAGACATGTCCCTGGAGGGACAAAAATTCAGAAACAGGGTAAAATGCCTTGCTTGCAAAATTAGTAACATTTTCTAGAAACCGTGAAGGCTTCTTTGTTACTATGGGTGAAAAGAAAAGCCTTCCAAGGGCATTACATATCTCTTTCATTTGCTCAAACATATATTCATTTGTACATCATCATGAGACATAAAGCTAACAAAACAGTAAAATGGAGACAAAACTAAGAGAATAGTGAAATGTTAAACAATACAGCATGGTGAGCAATGCTACCTACATGAGCAATATATTAATGGTTCAAAAGCATAGTGGATCTTGCCTCAAAGAAATATCGTCGAGGGGAAGCTGAAGATACATCCATGGTCAATTCAATGAAAGTCTTTAACTTTATCGGTATTACAGAAGCATGTGCACCATGGTTATTGATTTCTCTAGAATTAACCTGAAATTGATGAAATTGCGCATAAGAAAATAGATCACATAATTGTTGCCGCATGTATGCATTGAATTGAAATTTTATGCAGATACTTGACAGAAAGAATTATGATTTTGTCAGCAAATACCAAAAAGCCAGAAATGATGCATATTGCCAACAAATTGAACATTTCACAAGGTACTCAACAAATTCTTTGATCTTTTAGTTCATAAAAATGAAATCAACTAGTGGAAAACCATATAAGTATCCCTTTCTTAAAAATAAAAAAAAATTTATGGAAGTTTATTGTAGCTGATCAATTATACCAAATATCTTTCACCAAAAAATATATGACAACTGTCTGATGTTATCATTGAAAGATGCATTCGTGAAAATTCTAGTACACATGACGCAACTTAGTATGAATTCACAGCAAATAATCAAGAATCTTGTGTAAAAAAATTAAAATATTATCTAAAGTAACATAAAACACTCACAGTAATAAATGAATCAGGATTTAATTTACAGTGGTGTATAAAAGCATCAACTGCAGCTGGATCTTGACTGGGAAGAATTTCAAGGACATCACCAATGTCATATTCAATAACCTAAGGAAAATCATAAATGCACCCTTTAATTCAAACAAGGAAGTTGAATAACCTTGGAGTTATTTATCATATGAAGTAAAGAACAATTTGAAGTAGAAATAAGCAGTGTACCAAGGTAGAAAAGATGGATAGATAAATAAATTAAATAAAGGCTAAAGTATGCTTTTGGTCCCTTAACTTTGGAGAAAATCATGTTTTAGTCCCTTAACTTTGAAAAGTGTGTTTTTGGTCCTTAATTTTGGATAAAGTCATCTTTTTAGTCCTTTAACTTTGAAAAGTGTGTTTTTAGTCCTTTTAAATTTGGTTTAAGTATGTTTTTTGTCCTTAAGTTTGCAAAAAGTCATGTTTTAGTCCCTTAATTTTGAAAAGGAAGAGACTAAAAACATTTTTATCCTTTTTTTAAAGGACTAAAAACATTACTTTATCCAAAGTTAAAGGACAAAAAACACACTTTTCAAAGCTAAGGGACCAAAATCACACTTTCTCCAAAATTAAGGGACCAAAAACACACTTTTCAAAGTTAAAGGACCAAAACATGACTTTGTGCAAACTTAAGGGATCAAAAACATACTTTAGCCTTAAATAAATAATACATAAATGTGCCAAGAGAAATCCAGTTTCCATGTTATACAATTATAAACAAGGTTATAGAAAACATGACAGCTTACATGCGAAACAAATTCAAATTCAATGTGACGGACATCTTTTCCGCTGTTTGATTTCGTCAAAGGAAGATTCTTTACCTACACGATCAGAATTAGATATATGATAAAGTACAAGTGACAAAAAATATATTGGCAGAGAAATTTAAATAGAAATGGCTGAATTCTACTCATAGCTATTATTCCAGCTAATGTGTTTCATATCCAATACCATCTTAAGGAAACAGCCAGGACTACTTCTGTCAGGATGGGATGTGCCAGGATGCATTGAACGGGCACCTTCAAGTTGAATCTCATTATACTTTAAATCTGGGGATACACAACAAATATACATTATAAAATATAATTAGCATATCCAAAATTCCCAAAAAAGCTGTAGCTCAAAATAAACCAATCACAAATGCATCTCTGTTATGATAGCATCATTTTTCTAATAAAAAATGAAAACGCATCAGCAGGAAATATACCAATGCGGACAATAATGTATTGCCCTAAAAGAAACAGAAAACACAGGACAGTGTAAAAGCTCATGTGATGAAAAGTTTATACAATTAATGTTTCTTATACTATCGCGCCCTTATCTTAAATTGCTCATCAAATCAAACTTAACTATAAAGGGAAAATTGCAAGTCAGCAAAGAATTTGCTAATATTTTACCTGAGGCAGTAGAAAATTGTGACTCCACAATGTCAGTGTTATGGTAAGTGATTTGGACTTTTGGCTGATCAATTAATGTATCATTTGGAATCATGACATCGGCACCATTGGGGAAGAATTCAGGTTTTATGACACCTAACACTTTCCATAGAGATAACATCCAAGGATCCAGAGCACCTTCATAGCTGCAAATAAGTACACCACTAAAAAAATAAATAGTCCACTAATTTCTTAAGTTTTCTTACTAGAAAACATGGCTAGCATTCAAACAGAGTTATACAATATCCAATTGGAGGTTCAAGCTCCCTTCATCATTCACAAGCACAAAGGAAATCGTTTCACTTATTTTTAAACTTTTCATGTTTAACAATTACAAAGATATCAACATAATTTCCTAAATTGACAGCATATTACATCAACTTACCCTGAAGGGTGTTGATCATCTCCCAAACCTTTTCCTAAAATAGTTCTTCCACCAAGGTCAATTAATCTTTTGTCAAGCTTCTTTGCAACAAACTGAAAATATACACTTTTTTCAGAAGATAAAAAATAAATGTCAAAACATATCAACCAAGATTACTAGAATTACTCAAATGAAGTGATTTTAACAACCAAAAGATATCTGTTACAGCACAAATTAGCATAATTAAGATGCACACTTAATTAGAACCAAGCAAAACATTCAAGTCTTTCATATTTATATTTGTCTAAGAGATGAAACATAGCACTATGCCAATAATAACATGCACAAACAATTGTTTAGATTGGCAAATCAAAGTCCATACATTGTATTTCTGATAACCTGAATCACCCAAACCAAACACAGCATAAGGAACACCATTCAGCCAATGGTTGGTCAGGTTCTTCTGCAAAAGGAACCTCCAAAAGGCCTGCATAGTCAAAATAAATAAATAGCCCAATGAGAAAAAGATAATTAATTCCTGGCTCCACCATATCACTTCAATGCCACTGAAATGAAAAAGAAGTAAAAGATACTTTCATTTAACCTTCATGGAATCTGGTGGGTCCCCCTGGCCAGTGGTTGAAACCACAAAAATCACGGCCTCCTCCTTTGGTAATGAGTTCTGTGAACATATATTTTTGAATCAGATAAAATGTATTAAAAAACGAGAGACATAAAAAAGAAAGACCAGTTGCCCTCCCAAAGAAAATGATATCAACATAGAGAAACATAATCTTCAATGTAGAACTGCCATTCAATCCTTTAGCATAAACTACAGGAAAGCCCTAAGAGAAACTCTAAGCTGAAACTAGAGAGAGGTCACAAACATAACCTGATCATACAAGTTATCCATCTAAAAGCAACAAAGCAGCCTCAAAGATGCAGGCATTCTAAAACAAATGCACCAAACTATTGCTTAAAGAACACAAAGCCTTATAATCCTTTTAATCCATTCTAAAAGACAAGCCAGACCAACGTTTCTCAAATTAATTCCACCATGCATTAAATGCACTGAACATAAAAGATGACGACAACAACATGAACAAAGCCTTATCCCAACTAGGTGAGGTTGACTACATGGATCACATGGTGCCATTTTGTTCGATCGATAGTCATGTTTGGACATAAATCATTGATTAAACGATCCCGTTGAATAATTTCGTGAAGAGTTCTCTTCGGTCTCCCTCTCCCTCTTTTGTAACGATTCCATACTATTTGATCAACTATTGTTACTGACTCATCTAGTTCATGACAGTTAAAAAGAAAACCTACAAGACACTAAACTTTAATCAATAACTACAAATGCCATATATAATCAATAACTTTATGTTGAGGCCTTAAGGAAAATTAAGAACAAAAATGGCAAACAGAAACTGAAATTTCATTTCATCTAATGAATAGAAACAGATAAAGCATCTGACTGACAGGATCATAATCATCCAAAGATTGAAGCTTGACAGGGCAGCCTCTTCGTTCAGCTTCACGGCCAAGCTGCTCAGCTGCATCCAATGCATTTCCAGTCTGAGTAGCATACAGAATCAGCAGCTTCCACTTGTCTTCCATGACAAAGAACAAATCCTCCACACCCCACAAAAATTAAAACAAAAAAAATGAAACTTTTTTATGCTGAACTGTTACAAATTTGCTGAGAGGAATAAAAAAGGTTGAAACTTTTGATGTGGGTAGTGATTGAAATATAGATTTAGCATAACCCAGATGGAAAAGAATGAAAGGGGTGAATTTGGAGGCAAAAAGAGAGTATTTAAAATTGTGAATTGTGGAGAGTATTATTCAATGAATGAATGAGGGAATGAATAAAAAGGGGTCATAAATTGGAAGAAGATGAAGGTTGGGTTGGGTTGGGTTTATATTAGTTTCGCCGCCGTCGCCGACTGAGTCGTACGGCACTTTGCGATTGATGCCAACAATGGGAGAGAAGAAGTGATGAGAAGGACAGAAGGTTTTGTAAGATGACGTGGATAATGAGGTGGATTTATGTTTAATGCCACGTCATTTGCCACTTTGCATTTAAAAGTCAAAATCTTTAGTCAGTTAATAATTAAAGTTAGAGAGCTTTGGACAAAAAAAAAAGAAAACTAAAAGTTAGAGAGCAGATTGGGTGACATGGAAATTAACACAGTAGCTACTATATTTGTTGGGACAAGGATTTTTTTTTTATCAAGTTTTTTTTATCAAGGTCGGACAAGGATTTAATGGCCAAGTTATCTCCCTACACTAAAAAACCTCTAACCTATTATTAAATGTTTAGATCAATTTGTTAGGGTTGTTTTGACTTAACCTGTAGTCTCGAGTTTGAACCTTAAGTATGCAGCCACCGCGACAATTACTTGGAAGTAGCGAGGTTGCTCCCATTGTTAACATACATTTCCGCAAATAGGATTAGTCACTTGCTAGTAACACATGAAATTGATGGATAAATAAAGAAACAGTGCTAACATGTTGAACCCCAATGTACAGGACCCCATGGAGAGTGAGATTACACTTGAATGGTATGGATCTTTATTGGCACATGGAGGCAGTGGTTGTGTGTGGACTTAAGAGCCGGTGATATGAGGCGAAGCTAGTGGGCTATCTAAACCCGTTAAGTATGAACTTGTTTTAAGGCCCGATCAAGCCCATTTTGTTTTTTTGATGAATCCACTTTTTTTCGATGAATTCGATCAAGCCTATATTAAAACAGGTGTTTTGGGTCCAAACCCACAAACTCGTGGGTTAACGCGTCAAAACCCGTGGGTAACTCGAACCCGTTCCCTTAGTCTTTTTAAAAAACAAAAAATGCCTTTTTTTTCAAATCCCTTCTTAATCTTCCCTCTCAACAATATGCTCAACCTTGATTATGTCTTCTTCACCATCTTAGTCCTAATCTAATCGACAAATTATTTCGCTAAATTCTGTTTTTTTTTTGCATTACATGGCAGCCTTAGCTTGAAATTACAAAAAAACCTAGGAGGTGGTCTCTATCTTCCAAATACATCCATGACACTCACTCGCTACAGAAAGTAGGATATTATGTTCTTGGTTTCCTTCCTGCCCTCGGTACTAATGAATTTCAAACACTCACAATATACATGATTGAAATGTAATGGTAACACCAACATAAAAAAAATATTACATTGAAAAACTTACCATACACAGGTGATAAAAATAGCTACAAAATCTTGTTACCCTAAATTGAAGTATACTATATGCTCTGTGGTGTCCAGTAATTAGCAAGTCATTCTCATTTCGGACTATTTTCATTTTCTACAAGACTATCACCCTCATTCTGTTGCTGCTCACGGCCCTTGTTTTCAGTTATATCATTTTCCTTGGCTTCCTGGGATTTCCTGATCTGTTCATTGTTATCAGATTCACTTGAACTATGTTTGAGTACTGCAGAATCTGATAATTCTTGCTCAAGTGAATGTTCTACGTGCAGAATATTGGCTCCTAATTCCTCTTCAACTCTTCCTTCAGTTTCTTCATCAGATAAATGATCACCAGAAACCGGTTCAGTGCCTAATATTGATGCTTCCTCATCATGAACCTCATAAACTTCAGCTTCTAATTTCCCTTCAAGTTCACTAGATACTCTGGCTTATTTATCAGACAGGTCATCACCAGAAACCAATTCAGTAACTGGGATTGATGCATCCTTATCATGAACCTCATGAATTTCTGCTTCTAATTCCCCTTCAAGTTCACCAGATGCTTTGGTTTCATTATCAGACAGGTGAACACCAGAAACTAATTTAATACCTGGTGTTGATGCATCTTCATCATGAACCTCATGAATTTCAGCTTCTAATTCCCCTTCAAGTTTACCAGATGCTTTGGCTTCTTTATCAGGCAGGTGATCACCAGAAACCAATTCAGTAGCTGGGGTTGACGGATCCTTATCTTGAACGTCATGAATTTCAGCTTCTGATTCCCATTCAAGTTCACCAGATACTTTGGTTTCTTTATCAGACAGGTGGTCACCAGAAACCAATTCAGTACCTGTGGTTAATACAGCCTTATCATAAACCTCATGAATTTCTACTTGTTCTCCTCCTCTAAGCTCAGTATCTTGGGGTTGATGAGCACAATCATCCAATGGAATATCACGCTGCTCTGTCTTTGATTCATGAGATGTAGGTTGGCTCTGTGGAGATATCTCTATATCAGCAGTATTAGATACCACTTCCTCTTTAATTTCCTCTGGATTTTCAGTATTGATCACAGATTTCGATTTAGGATGTTCTTGACTCCCAACATCGTCATTGTCAAAAGTGTCAAAAGAGCCTTCTGTATGAGATACTTCAACCAGGTTAGGGTCCTCAGTAGCATCCTCAGTTTTTGATTCATCACCGGCATCATTTGCAGATACAGGAAATGACTGAAAAGCATCCCAATCGTCTTCACCAAAATCATCATCTTCTTCTTCTTCTTCTTCCACAATATGCTCTTCCGTCCTCACTGTAGCAGTAGGCGCAGAAGGTTTCTCTTCACTCTGTGCCACCGGCTTAGGTATTTTTACATCAAAAACTGGTAATTTTAGTTCCGCAGCATTTTTATCAGGTGTTACAGAAGCTCGAATTATCTCCTGAACATAGACATCATGTACATGCACGTCGTTAAGAAGCAGCTACTACTTAAGCAGAAAAAATATATGGAATTTCCCATTTTCGACAATATAATTTTCATCAGTCATCACTCTAACTTGACATCTTTCTGGTGATTGTTCAAGGTACATAATGGATATGCTAATGGAACAAGACGAGTTCAATATCCAATCTACAGAAGATATATCTTCATGGAAAAAAGATACCTGAAGTTGCTGGCGGTGTAGTGGAGGCATTGATAGCAAAGCATCCTTGAAATGAACTGCAGATGAAGGAATTTGAGCAAGGCGAGAAACAAGCTTAATAGCTGTGCTTAAATCATTGACTTCCTGCAATTGTTTGCATGATCAAAAGAATAAATTAATAACCTTGAAAGAGCAAGATCAATGTTTAGATATTTGAGACAATTAATTAGAGGTTCCATGGAAGAAATAATTAAGATGATATCCCATAAGTTGTAATTAGTAGGTCAAAAGTTGTTAATGTCAAGCCAGAAGTTGTTATTTACAACTCTGTGGAACCTCATTTTTATTTTATTTCTTTCATGGGACCTCTGATCAATTCTACCTAGATTTTTTAATTTACAATACCTGAGAAAATCTATCTCCGGTTGACAAGAAGACCATAACAATGGCCTCTAGAAGTATATTCATATAACCTCTTTGGCAATCCATCCCTCTTGATGTTGTTTGTAACAGTACCATGAGACTTAAGCACTCGCTAGCAATGATTACTGATTCTTTAGTTATAGGATTCTGCTGGTATAAGAAACGGAAGTGCTTTCAGAACAATACTTGAAATATGGCATGACCAAAATATAAACTGCGGCTAATATTTTTATCAGAGTCAAGAGAGATGCATATGCTGCTAGTACCTTCACCATTCTTTGAATCAAGGTGAAAATATCGGTCATAAGTTCCCCAAACAAAAACATTAAGAAGCCGGAGTCTTCCGTATTAGCACCTTTTTGAACCCTGACCTTTAGAACTTGCAAACATATCACTCGAACCTAGCAAGAAGTATCAATCATATCGTTTTTTCTTTCAAGGTATCAATCAAAATCTATCATAAATTGATATACCTGAGTATTAGAATCAGTAAGTACGGTTTGAAGACATCTGATGCAATGTCTTAGTGTGCTATCAAAGGTGAAGTCGCTTCCTTCGCGATCTTCAAGGCATTCAACATCAAGAACTAGTTTAGCAATAGATATAATTTGTTCAAGACAAAATGCTAGCTTCATTTGCAATAGTTTTCCCTTGTTGAATTGTTTAACGTCCAGCAGATGAAACCCTTCAATATAGTCCTTAGCCAGGGAAGCCACCACACTTAAACAGGTTTTCAATATCTCTCTTAAAGATAGGATACTTTCATTAAGCTTAGACTCATCTGTAACAAAATAAAGAGCAAAGATCTATTTATTATCAAAGCTTAATAAATCAAAGTTGAGCATACACTTCAATAGTTAGCTTAAATTCTATTCAAGCATATGGAATCAGGCAGGACAAAATTTATTGTGCACATAAAAATGTCCCGAAATTACGTGCATGAAACAAACACTAGTAGCAATCACCAAGGGGAAAATCAAGAAGCAAATTGGAGTTATATGTATCTTATAAACAAGCATTATCAAGATAGCAAACATATGTAAGCCAAATCAATTTCAACTAAAATTTATACAACTCACCATCAACGACCTTTTTCAACAAAGGGTATGCACAATTGACCACATCAATAGCTTCAGACAAGTAGAATTCAGTGGAAGCCTCCTTAATACACCTGTAGCCACTTAAAATAAATCCCAGCACAACTGATTTTGGTTGCTTCTGCATCTGAAGTAACAATGATACAAGATCAAATCAACATTAAGGATACAGTGTATCACCAAATGCAGACGAGACTAATTTAAGACAAGTATATGATGCAAAATGTGCATCGTCTATGATGATTGAAAACAATTGGCTCAGGTACTCAAAACTGGTAACTGACATACCTTGGTTTCAACATGGTGCATAACAACTTTAGTCGTGCTACATAGTGTTCGTATCACATTTTCCTCCCACAATGGATGACCCACAGAATGTGACTCAGTACTGCATAATAGAAAAGTAGATTTAACTAAGCAGAGTATCTTTTACTAAAACAATTTTAATGAAAATTTTAAGAAACAATTGAGACGACATCAAAGTCTTAAGTATCCAAAGATTATGTTACCTTTGAAATACTTTAAAACGGTAATCAAAGCAAAGCTCCACTGCTAAATAAGAAAAATTTTCATCATCAAAAAATTCTTGCGGACTGTTCTGCACAACCTGTAGGAAAAAATATCTTAAACTCTTTAATAATTTGACCAAGCAGCAAACAAGTCGCTAGATTAATATGCCAGTAAAGAACAATCATGTTTTACCATGAATTTTGTAATTTAAATGTGTTATGGATCAATAAAAAATCTTTCATGAACTTTTGCTTAAATGGTTTTAAGCTGATGTGCTCCTTGACAAACTCTTATTGAACAGCAACACAAGAGAGGAGAAAAAATAAAATGAAGAAAGATATAATTGAGGTTCTCCAGAAATAGTCAAATGTCTACCTGTGACAGAACAGATATTGCATGACTATTCCATGAACTATCCAAATAGGTGGAATATGAGAGCATCTGCAAAAATTTAAACAAAACAACGTAAGAATTTATTTTGATCCAAAAGGAATAGAATTATCAGAGGGCAAAAGAAGTTCACTATTCAGCACGCCAACCCCCCAGAAAATCATATCTAGTAGTTGACTTGCAGTGATTTCTTGATGTAGAGCACAAATAAGACATGATTTTTCCCTTCTACAAATAAATATTATACTTTAAACCAAAAAAAGAGAATTATTTCTTTGTTGGGAGAATTTATAAGATTCAGGTTCCAAAAAAATTCAAATATACCCATATGGCTTCATAACAGATCACTCTTTCAAATGCATATAAACAGCATACATGGACAGGGCACTAAGAAATGATATCGGTTTTCTCTACCGTATCACCAACGTATATGTTGAAATCAACAGACAACAAGTCAAACATATAGCAATGTTTCAAGTTCAACAAAATGGATTTAATAGACTAAGAGCAATTCATTAATATATTCAAGCAAAATTATTTTAAACAAGCAAATAAAACTATCATCTAAGGTAATGACATACTGTCATCAAAGGACTCAGTAACAAGGATTCTAACTCTTGGACATTACAGAACCTAGTATGAAATAAAATGTGGCAGCTGAATAATGAAATTCATTCACAAATTTAAGTTAGATGGAAAAGGATTGAAAGGATAACCACCTGCAGCAGTTCTCGGCAGATATCCATGGTAAGGAATCCCCCTCTAGAAAATCTCTCAGTTAGGAGAAACTGAAAAACCAGTAAAACAATTTCATATAACTTCAGCCCTGAAGGATTCTCATCATGAGTTGGTAAATCTCGTCCATGACTAGCTTTGAAAGAAGCCAGTCTTATAATTGGCTTGTGAAGAGAAGTATCTTTTGACTGAAACAAACTTAGAAGAGAAAACCCCCATAGGAACTGGAAATCCTCCCTGGTCAATTCAACCATGCTATATTCAGATGCAAATCTATTCTTTTGGGTGGTTTCAGTTGAGGGTTTGGTACACTCATTCCCTTCAAGGCCCACAGGAACTGCATCAAGCGCAAGTGCTTGCAATATTACAGGCCAAGATTCTTCCAAGCATGGCTGCAACTTTGAAGATCCAACAGGTGATTGTAGTCCATCAAGGAACAAATTTAACTGGGGAGAAAACAAATGTCCAGCTAGAATGAGAATGCAACCATGAAGAAATTAGAAGTTTCACAGTATTTAAGAATTCATCTCGAGAATGAAAAGTGGATTCAGGGAATTGTATTAAGTTCATATTCAGGCTTACCTTTCTTTTTGGACTCAAGCACAAACACATAAAACTATAGTCCTTCAATGTACGGATCCAGTACTTCCCAAGAATACTTGAGCTCTTCTGGAACATCGGTAATAAAGCCAGGTATTCTTCTTGAATTACATCTCCGTGCTTCCTCATAGATGCATATATATAACACTTGAGCGAAGCATGGGCAGCCAGAAGTCGTATTTTAATCTAAACAAAATTTTCCCAAAAAGGGGCAAGATGTCAAACTATGTAAAATGAAATAATTTGAAGCAGGATATACTAAGTGTGGCATTGAGACAGTTTAAAATGGCACAATAGTTGGAGTCACCATACCTTGCTTGTAACCCATTCTGCAAATGAAGGATAATAAATGTTCTCAAAGTCATGCAGTGGACGAGAAATTAATGAGAATAAGCGCTTGACCACTGCTTGATCTCCACTAATTATTCCACTTGTCAGTATCTGAAATTTTTACATATTGTAATGTTAATCTTATGTGTATAACATAAAGCATATGTCTGAGAACCTCCCATAAATAATTAAATACTTTTGGATCCAACAAAAGTAACTCAACCTGCAGAGGTCTAAAATTACTTTTAGGATGCCAAAAGAACATGCATTTAGGAGAGTATGACCAAGGTTATATAATTAAAGAAAATAAATCATGCAAACATAGACCTTTGTAGCCAAGTGCAGGCCTGCCTCCAGTAAACTAGGACTGGAAGATGTGTCCAAGGTAGTACGAACTGCAGAAACCAATTGGGCCTACATATAGCACAGCTTCAATTAACATAAGTGATTCAAGAACTGAAATAAAATCAATATCATAAACACTAAGCAAAAGTCCTTATGAAGTCATCTCAGTAATACACAAGCATACAGGAATTCAGGCATATTTTATTAATCGGGAGAGGGGGGATTTTAGTTCTGCTATGGAAAACAAAGGAAAAGAGTGGCGGGGTTTAAAGGCTTGTGATTGCATACCTGATACTGTTCTAACAGAAGATGTCCAGGAAGCTCCGGGTCGGCTACATTTTCAAACTGTTGTTCCAAATTTATAAATCGCCCATAAGCAAGACGACTTTGGCTGGTTGGGAGATTTCAAATAAAATAGAAAAAAACTTGTCCGAAATAAAAAAAATATAGATATGTTCCTGCATAACCAAGAGGAGGAAAGAGTTACACAATATCAAGTATCAGACAGAAATGTTACCTTGTCGACGATGGTTCCAAGGAGACCAACACCAACAGGTTGCATGTTTTCGAATTGGATAGTGCTTATCTGATGAGGGACAAATCAGAGAGGTGACAAAAATTATTTACAGTTATCCGGAATTCATCAGAATGCACTAAACTTTGTGGCCTATTGAAAACTCCGATTTCTAAAATGGTTCAACTGTAAGAAAAACAATATGAGCATTTAACACATACTAATGACTTTAAAAGAAGTACCTGATAAGCTAATGATATCAACTCTTGTAAGTGGAGAACTAGCCAATCACTGGAGGCCTGGTCATTCACACATTTCCTTGCCAAAGAGAGGTCAAAATGAGCAGGATTTCTTCCTACAGCATCAGGTAGATGGCTCAAACACCTACAAGATTATTATTATTAATGACTTAAATATACACACAAAGCACAGTGACTTAACTCCAATTCAAAATGAAAATCCTATTGCAACTCTGAGAACTCCAAAGGATTATTGATTCATTTTACGAAATCTATTTGCAACTACAGAACATCAAACTACAAGAAATGAAAGTTGAAGGTTGATTATGTAGATTTTTAAAATAAGTTTATGTACTTTCACAAAATACACGCACGCGCGCGCACACACTAAGAAATGCATACTCTGCAGCAAAAAGTCTGGTACGATATCTAAGATGCCTTTCCCTATTAGCAGTGCCAATGGAAACTTCAAATTTGTAACCCTGGTTACTGCTAGAACTGGAAACCATATTTTCATCATCCCCATAGTTCAAACTTGCATCAGCATCTGAGTTGTCATGTCCAGCCTTATTGTTACTTTCAATGTTTCTCATTGATGTTGCAAGGACCTGTGAAAACCCATTAAATCAATATAAATTTTCCTTACAACATTCATTTAAGGAACTTAGGATGGGCCTTCAATAAATGTATAATATCCATGGTTATGCACAATAAACAAAACCAATATTTGATCAAACATTTTAATCTGTCCAAACACACTTTTGAGACAAGAGCTTACCATTTTGCGAAAAATTGATATCCAATGAGATGGAGAGGAAGGGCAGGATGCAAAAAGTAATCGCATAATTGTCGTCTGTACCAAGTTAACAATTCTGCATAGACGAAAGGAGGATAAGTTTGATGAAGAAAACACATATCATTTATAGTTGACCAGAGCCAACTTTTAATGATGATGAAGAATTAAGCCCTGCATAGGAAGTGCACTGTCGAAATATCACCTCAAACCCAACATTATTAAAATCAACAAAATGAAAAAGAAACTATATTACAATTACAAAGATTTCATACAGCAAGGCATCTGTCACTTTTGTCCATACATTCACCTTTAAAACCTCTCCTATTACTTGAAGGAGTTGTATATTTATATATATAAATGAGAGGCTGCTCTCTCTTTTATCACCTATATATATATATACATGTACACTAATCAATTCAATAAATCTAAGTTCAGAACACCATAAACCGTACATAAGTACTTTTGTAAATATCCAATACTCCCTGCCATAGTATTCCATTATACTTCATTGCTAAAATGTTACATTGCAACTAAAGCGAAATAAATGAACCAAAATCATTAATCAACATAAACAGTGAAAATATTGAGAGAAAAAAATATCGGTCCAGATATACCCAAGAGAAATTAAAGAAAAAGATGAACAATTTTGCTATACATACTCAGAGTCAGTTTCCTCATCCAGCATAATGAACAAGTTATCCTCAATATGTTCAACAATGACAGAATCCTGTAATAATTAACAATTCTAAAGATGAAAATTTTGTAAGGTAATCACTCTAAATTGGAAATATTTATAAAATGGGCAGCATACTGGATCTTTCTCAATAAGATGCCTTAGAGTTGAGATAGCAAGATGCCGTAATGTTGGCTGCATCAAAAAAGCACAAGTAAGAAAATTTGTATATATGTTTCAAAGGGAAGTGAATACATCTGTTTGGGGAAACCTGTCTTGATGACAAGGTAGAAAGAAGAGTTTGCACATGGGAGTGCACAGAAACAGCTTGTGGGGCAAAAAGAACAAGTTGCTGGGTAAAGCGTGCACTCCTGCAAGAGAGAAAACCTCCCATAATAATCAATAAATGTTTAATAAAAGGTCCTAGCATTCTAAAACAAAAGACTAAATCATCACGTGAAAAGAATAAAGTAGAGATAGATGAAATTGATCATACTCAAGCATTGTTGCAGTTTCTTGGTGGCAGCTTATCTCTGCAACAACAGACTAGAAAGAGAAACATAGAGGAAAGCATATGTGAAATTCAAATCAAATGACTGTAGAAAGTCAGCAAGATTAATACTATTTGTAAACTCGAATAAAAAAATGCCACATAGTGTAACATCCAAAATTTTCCCTCTCGTGTTAATTATGTATGCTGTGACTATAAAAGGTGGTAGAGATTTAGGAATGAGTTCTGTGACTTGTTTCGAGTCAAAAGTGACTATTGATGAAAAGTTGGGCTGAGCCCATTTCTACATGATTTCCTAACTGGTGGAATGCAAGCGATCTGGTAAATCATTTTGCAAATGTATGTATGCCTAGGCTTCAAAGTGCCATAAGCCTAAATGATATGTTTCGGATCCCATTAGTTATCTTGACCATGTTTTTTTTAAAATGATTTTAAGTATACAAGTTGAATGGAAACGGATCTTACACAGCAGCAGACTTCCAACAGTGTTCTATCAAAAAAGGAAGCGAATGGTGTAAAGCACTACCTTGCAGCGTGAAAAAAAGATGCTGTCTGGTGCAAGTTCAGGACCAAGAACAGCAACAATAGCATTTATAAGGCGGGCAACTCCTTGCTGAATGTCAACTAATCCTCTTTCATCTGATAGAAGAATGTCCATAGCAAGGCCAAGGGTTTCCTGTGAAGATAATTAGGAAGAACTGCATAAGGGTTTGCAGATTTTAGCAGAATACACAGAATATGAACTCTCAAATTTTAATTCTCTTTCTAACGTACAAGAGAGCAAGAAATAGGGGAAAAAGGATAGTAAAAAAATATATTGAACGCATTAATCAATCAAGACTGACCTCAATGAAAGACTTAATTTGGTTGGTTAATAGTGATTTTTTGAATGAAAGAACCACCCTTCACATTGAAACTTAAATAAAAATATATTGATCACAAGAATTTAGCATCTGAAACTGAATACCTGCACATGAGAAACATAGGACAAGCCAGCAGCTTCAATAGTCAGAAGAAGCCCATGCATAGACCAGATCTGTAGATTAGCAACTGAACTTTTAGCCAACGATGAGATTAAGCTCACTGTTCCAGGCACTAAAGTTGACAGCGCGATCCCTCCTGCACTGCATTCAAGATGTATAAGATAAAAATAGACGTGAAATCTAAGGAGATAAGAAAGGGCATCAACAGTTAGGATTTTGTATTTTATTTAGAAAGATATGTACTAACTCCATTATATCAGAATAAGGAACATTCCCCACACCAAAAACTTCCATCGTCCAACCTGGCGGGTTGGCGTGAGTGGTAAGCACTCTCGTCCCTTAAACAAGTGGTTGAGGGTACGATCCCTAGCCCTTGTGAATGGAGCAAATTCACAGGTCAACTGTCTACCCCGTATATGGGATTTCAGAACAGCGGAGGATTGGTCTCACTTGACACATGGTGGGGTACCCTTGGGAAACCAAAAAAAAAAAAAACTTCCATTGTCCTATCTTTTAGCTGGTACCCAATTCAAGAACATTTGACAGATTTTATAGCTAGCTTGCAGAAGAACTATGCTTAAAATAACGAACACAATTTAAATTGATTGAATTCTACCAGTGAATTGAAAGAAACTGATGAAACCTAAGAGGGTAAAACCTAAAAAACTTCACACAGACCCACACACATGTATAAAAATGAAGAAACTTCCAACTAGACTTCTTTTTTGTATAAACATCATAAACATCAACTTGTATTTCAATAATGAACCTGTGATGAATGCAACCAAGTGCAAAAGCAACCGATCCAGAATAATTCGAATCGCTTGCACCATTCAGGTCTCCGAGTAGTGATCGAGTCTGCTAGCCAGCATGAAAAAAAACACAGTTACAACAAATAACAGCTGTGTTTCTAGTCACGAAAAAATATCACCATCTAAGCATGCTTGATGAATCAAGTTTAGTATGAATTAGGTCATCAAGAGAAACCATTATAATAAGAGTTAATTTGTTGCAAAAAGTGAGTCTTACAGAAATCAGTTAAGTTTCAATAAAACATCTAAATATGTCAATGCATAAAAAGTAACGAGAACAAAAAGACTGAAAGGTGAAAAACCTTACCATTCTTGCAGTGAAAACATCATTTCCAAGTCGAGCTAAATAACCAAGACCTTCTGCTGATGCTCTACGCTGTGATGCACAGATGTCTCCCTCTGCCAGGATGCCCTTAAATTGGATTTGACAAAAACAAAAGTTAAAAACAACAGAAGAAAATAACAAAGACAATCATCCTAACAAATAATTTGACCGGACGAATATATATTTATCAATGACTTGTTACCTGAAGAATAGATTGTGCCGATCCCAGAATATCTTGCCCTAACGTTTGTGGTCTTGAAAGTAAGGACTAAAACACAAAATCATTACTTAAAAGTCATGTTTTAAGTTCAACAACCTATTAAGATAATGCCAAAAGATCAATCAATACCACCTTGAAGCCTGCAAGTAACCCCACGCAAACATTGGTGACATTTGCAGCATGCCAGTGATACTTTTTCCCAGCTTTCAGACACTGATCCATAATTCCAAGGAGCGACAGCATGCCACCACTATTCTGAGATAAAAGTACCAAATAATGTAAACAACAACCACACTGTTTTCACAATTCTTCTACAATACGCCTAGGATGACTAAATTAATTGTGCCTACCTGAGAAGCAAACACGGTACCAAAAAAGAGAAGCATCTGATTCACCAAAGTCTTGCTTATTGTCTCCGGCTTCATGGTTAATATCAAGTTAGTTGAGAACAATTACATACCAAAAAGAACAAGGTACTAAGACAGCAAAAAAAAGGCATCCAAAAAAAGCAATAAAATAAATCTTCAATCATTTTCAGAGCCAAAGACATGTGTTAGCCCCCTAGTATGTTATGCTAAAAGCTATACAATGTTTCAATATATATTATAGAGAGAGAGAGAGAGGGCCAAGGAATATTTATATCTGTCAAAAAGATCACACTCCATTTGTCCCCTGGATATTATATGGAATTCAAGTTCAACCCAAACATTTATTCATTGTTAGGCATACAATCGTTTTCAGATCAACCTGCTCAGGGCTCCAGGTGAACATTGTGTGTGTGCATGCCCTTCCAATTTAGAGCCGCTACTCATGGCATGTCTCAAGGTATTAGGCTGGCATAAAAGTTCTGAGATTTTATGACTAATTCAAGCTGTATTAGCGTATAATTGGTTTGATTGAAGAAAACCATGTATTTTCAATAAGGACCTTTTTTCTTGTCTGTCTTCGATTGGACAGAAGGGAAGGGGAATTCAAACAATCGTGGTCAAGCAGTCCTCTCAAAAGAAAGAATAAAATGAAAAAGATGCCCACAACAACCACAGAATTGTCATAAGGATCAAGAAATAAAAGAATAATACCTGAGGAAAGCTAGAAAGCTCATTCTCCCAAACACAGGGCATAAGTCCATCTTCCCCACCTTGAAAAGCCCGAAGCTCATCTTCAAACCAATCCCTATTAATATATAATCAAAGAGTAAGATAAGTCAGCGAAACTAAGCCAGCCACCAGCTAATAACAATTGCATTATTGAGGAACCTTTTGCTGATGTTTAGTAAAATCAAAAGAATCCCGACTTACATAAAACAATCACATCCCTTAATTTAGCTTTTTGTACAACGTTAGTAACCCCACTTTTGATTGTCCTCATAGAAAGGAAATTAATGATATCATCACATTTTATTCTTCTAGCTACACCCTTAATCAGTAATAAATGAACATTGATGGTCCTTTTGCAAGAATGATATATCTTTTACATTGGTGCCTTTATGGTGGCCAAGGAGTTGCCCTGGCCATTGGTGGTTCACAGTGAACTGATGACCGCTTCTGATGCTGAGGGGGAGAGACAGCAGAACAAAGAAAACAGAATAAGCAAGACAGACAGGAATCATCACTTTACACAATTCTCCTTAGTTGAATGAAACAAGTAGAATAGCGAAAGGTTTCACAGATTTAAGTACCTCCCATTAATGTGCTATTATTGGTGTTTACTTTCAGAAACATAGGGGATATTTCTAGTATGAGTAGGCTATGAATTATGGGTAAAAGTTCAAAGTATTCTAAATGGCTTGAAAGGATACATTGATCCACTGTGAAACCCCCTGTAGTCCTTAATATAGGATCTAATTTAGGGGTTGATCTCAATCCTAAATATAGGGCCTATATTTTAATTTCTAATAATCTTTTCTTAATTACCCTTATCGATGATCCAATAATCAAGAGAGGGAGTGGGAAATCAATATAGTTAGGGTGCTTTAGAAAAATATCAAATTAGATAAATAAGTCTTACATTTAGGGCTGAAGCAGGTACATCAATCCAACACTAATAAGGGCTCATAATATAATTTGAATGAAATAGAAGTCATGAAAAGGTCATCTCATTTAAAAGGAGGTTGTAATTGAGTAATTAACTATTAAACACAGAAGCAACAGCAGCAGTCAGACACAGAACTGAGCTAAGAAAATCAAGACTCTCTGTTCAACAGCAGCAGGGCACCGGACAACAGCGATAACATAATAAATTCAGCACCAAACCTGTAATTTTGCTTGGCTTCTTTCAATTTCCAAAAAGCCCAAGCCCAACAAATTTAGTGGTAAATTAATACAAGCAAAGTGATCATCTCAATCCCAGAAAATCAAGTTAGCATCCCAAGGGAGCCATTGAAATTGATCCTAAAATATTTTTTTATGAAGAGATCCAATGGTGATTAAATGTAGGAGAGACTAGAGCGTAGCTAATTCATTTAAAGGACTTTCTCGTATTGTAAGCAAGCCTTGTAAATTGACAAAATGAAACGCAAAGTATGTATGATGTAGAAATAGAACAGCCAGTTAGAGACCTTCCAGGAATCCATGGACCCAACCATGCATCTCTCTTGTCCAACAGCAACCTCAAGCAAGAACTCTCTTCACATCCTGAGGCAAACCTTATTAAAAAAAACAATAGCAACCATTCAAGTTAGTCGAACAAGTATAAGCAGTTGAAATTGTCAAGGACATGAGAAGAAAATACATTAGTCATCATTTGAGATTTGACTATTTTTAGAACAAGATTTTACTATAGTACAAAAGTTTAAAAAAAGAACCCTCAATTAAAAAAAAAACTGTTCTCTTTTTGTTTTTTAGCAGAATATTCAACCTCAGAAAACAAAATGAAATTAAAAAATGCAAAGAAAAGTGTACCTGAATGGAGTTGTGCATAGTTGAATAATTTGTGGGTGGTCACTTTTATATGACCCAGGATCAGGAAGAGATTGGTAGGCTATTAATGTTCTGATAGTAAAAATGTCCAATGCTGTCTTCACGTTAGGCAGTCCCTTAGCTCTTAAAATTATCACATATGATAACGCCCTGTGAGTAATACATTCAAAATTTACTGCCTGGTCAATAGGAAGATACAGTTTAAAGGAAGAAAAATGAAAAGGAACAAGAACAAGATTTTGCACCATGATAGAATTTAACGTCAAAAGCAGGAGATAACAATCTTAAACAAACATACCTACTGAGGTACACAAGAATTGGTTGAAGTAATACTCTGCCATTCGCATTACAGGACAAAAAGCATTTTATAAATGTTGTAAGAGCATCAACAGCTGCAGACCAGACACTACAAAATGCAATGAGTGAGAACAGGGGTCCATGAAAATTATATCATAAACATTTGACAGAGAGAAAAAATCTCGTTATCAACTTTGACTTTATTTTGAAAACTCTAATCATAAAAAAACTCGGAATACTATTCAGATAAAAAAAACTTGGAATGCTGAGTGTACATTAATTTGATTGATTCTATTTTTATCCCATGAATCTTGAAGGATACGAAGTTAATAGTAGAGTAGTTCAGATTTCTTAAACACATGATGTTTGGTTAGAGTAGAAATTAAGAGTGGAAAAATAAATGAAATTCTTGGAATGCTCTGGCATAGTGTGACAAGCAGTGAATTGGAGTTCATTAGAATGATAGTGAATTGGTCCACAAAATTACAAAATCAACTGGCAAAGAATGTTGCTAAGCAACATAAAATGGATTCCTATGTGGGGGAATGAAAAGCTCAAATTTCAAAAAAAAAATTATGTAACTAAACATTAAATTTATCTATCCGGTTCCAGTGGTCCAGAATGTTACAATATCCACTGGCAAAGAATATGACCTCAACGTTAAAATACCAGGAGACTAATTGTTTCATATACACAATGAGCCCTAATACTATCAAATGAATGGACAACACAAAAGATCACAATGAGGATTTTATGACCTATAAAAATAGAAAATACTTAAAGATATACTCACTTTATTCTTGACCCTAAATCCCCAGTTTGACTAACTTCACTTTCTGGATTCCCAGTAAAAAGGGTAGCCCATAAGGAAAGAATATCAAAAACTTCATCTTCAAGCTCCTGCAAAGGAGGAAAGATCCATGATATGTAACATATTAGAACAGTTTGATGCATTTACACAGATTTGCATGCTCTGAGCTAGGTAGCTGCTATGTTTCATTTATGTTCTTTCATTACCAAAACCATTAATCCCAAACAGCAACTTCACAGCCACTTTAGCTTCCTTCTTTTGCACAATTTTTTATTTACTTTGGGCTACTTTTAATTGAATTTTCTCGTTCTATGAGGTTGCTCAAAAGAACTTGCAACATAGTTATGGATCTCGGACACATTTTTTTTCACTCATAAAAATAGCAAACAGAAAATTATCACAAGGGCTATTCAGCAGGCGTTTGTTAATATAACATCATGTGCTGAAATGTGAAACTAAGTAAAACTAGCAGTTTCTTATCTTCTAGCCACAATCCAGATAAACCTTGGATTATTTCATTCAATTTCATCTCCTCCCAAACAGACACCAAGGATCTGTACTTGGGTTATTTCTAAGTGAACCTGAAGGCCCCTTATCTTAGGTGAGACTGATGAAAACCTCTCTCTCCCAAACCCATATAAAAGAGGAGGGTTGTTAAGTCCAAGATAGCCAATGTAAAACATCGTCAAATCTTATATGACAGGTACACAAGATTTTTTTTTATTGTTGAGGAAGATGTCTTCATTTTGTTATATATACCAGTTAGGTTCCATTGATAAATTTATTCACCCATGGAAAAAGAGGGTTTACATTGATTTTGAAGAACATATTTTAAAAGCTCTAAACTCCATAAATCCTCTTTCCATTCAAAATAAATAACTAAATAATAGCAAAATTAGATACCATGTACCTCCTTGCTTAAAGAAGACAATAAAGATGATAAAAGCAACCACCCAGCTTCTTTTTCAACAACGGCTGCCACAGGATTTCGACTGGGTTCTGTCAACATTCTCTTTGAAACATCAAGCACTGATCTGGGTAACCTGCTTAAAGCACAGCATTGCTTATTAAATTAGCATAACAAGAAAGGACAATCATTCTGTCATTACCCAAAGAAATGACCGTGGTGAAAGTCAGACTGCAAAAAAGTAGGAGTGGCACCACAACGATAAGCATCCGCAGAGAAATTAATTCAGCCGACAAAGTTAGACAAAAAGGCCATCAAGTAGCCTTAGTTGAGATACCATAACGTCCTTCCATGAATAAAACATTGTGTGGAAGTACTAATAAGACATAAAGGAAGCAAAAATACTATGAATCATGCTATCAAATGAAAACAGAACCACCACCACAAACTGTTCATGACTATTAATCTTTTTCAGCTGTTAAACGGCATCTTAAAATCTGAATGAATACATAGTAATAGAAGGATACAAGCAGAAAGGCAGATCATTTTGAAATTACTTTGAAATTGTAAATAAGACAGAAAAGACAGTACAGGAGAGCAGGATAAGTTACCTAGTGGGGTAACCCAAAGGTAACCTTGGTGAAATGGTTACCAAAGCAGCCAAGACAATAGCCTGGCCATGCAAAGAATCAAGCTCAAACTGCAAACGACTTCCCTGCAGACAATGTGGCAAAACTAATTGAAGCAAGCTGCATGCTGAAGTAACCCCCCCCCCCCCCAAAAAAAAAATCTTCCTGTATCCTCCAATAAAGTCAGAATTTAACGCAGAAAAGCGCATTCATGATTAGATAAACAACAATGATTAGCATACAGAATGTTGAGCATGTAGCAGAAGCATGTACTTGCCTCAAAAGCTATCACAATAAATAATTAACATTTAGCACATTTCATACAATAAGGTCAACATAGCATGGTATCAGCTGATAGGATAACTGTTGATAACATCCATTTAAAAAGCCTTCTTTTACGAGAAAATAAGTTCGATTGAAAATGATGGGGGAATGCAAAACAAAGAACAGGAGATCCTTTTCAAACAAAAGAATTGCCATATAAGCTAATACATTACAGAACTAATCACACAATACTGATCAAAATCATTCACATGTGCATTCATCTCCTTATCAATACAAATGGCCAATGGGGATACAGATAAAACTCCTACTAAATAAACAGCCTATCAGATATCTATTTTTTTTGGTACAATGAATTACTAATTCGCATTAACAACATAATAACACATTTTTATAGGATAAAGAATTTAAACTACATAATCAAATCACATGAACTCAAAATAAAATTATTATAAAAAAATTACTTTTACCTTTTCAAAAGATACATTTTCCCTTAAAGCAGTAAGAGTAGTAACCCCATAAGAAGTTAACCCACCAACACAAGTTGGATCAACTTCAGCCAATGCACGCAATGTCAAAGCAGCCTCTATCCGAACCTAACAATATATTTCAAATAAATGTCACGAGAAAATATGAAACAAAAGCTTAAATATAAGAAAACTTCAATGACACCACGTTGAGAACAATTAAACAGAAACCTAAGTGCAACAGTTTCAACTATAAGCTTCCTCACTACAAGAAATTTTTGCTGAAATCACAGGGACACAGAAATAACCCAAATTCTTACAAAAAACTGTCTAATCATGGGCATAGACAAGCTTTAGTTCCAAAACAAATAGAGTTGAAGTCATGTACAAAGCCATGCATAATGCCAAAAGCTTCCCGAATAATTCCCATAGACTAATAGTGTCAACAAAGCCAAGGACCGCCGCAACCAGGTGCTTAGATTTTAAATGAAAATAAAGGAGGCAATGAGTAACCCATTATATCCATCTTGACCCCAAAGTGTCTAATACCATCATAAAAGCTTCAGGTGTACCTATGTGCCAAAAACTATGTATCTTAGAAGAGACCATTTGATTCAACCACCAAATAGAAATTGTTTAAAGGGCAAAGGTGCAAAAATATACATGGTAAATTGTAAAAAGGGCACCCAGCATCATGGTAATGTTGAAGGTACAAAAATATACACAGTAAACCAAAATGGGGCAAAAATATACATGGTAAGTTGTAAAAGGTGCAAAAATATACATGGTAAATTGTAAAAGGGGCACCCAACACCATAGGACTGAAGAACAAAGATGGGTGATGTGCCCCATTTTGGTTTACCATGTATATTTTTGCACCCTCAAAATTACCATGATACTGGGTGCCCCTTTTACAATTTACCATGTATATTTTTGCACATTTACCCTTGTTTAAATGCTTGTGTAGCTCCCAATGCTCTTGCTTTACCCAGGATATCATATGGTTATAAGATTGGCATAGAAAATCCTTCAAGGACATCCCAACAAAAGCCACTGATTTTTTTAATAATAGAGGAAACAAACACTCAAAATGGCATAAAAATTAAATTTTAAAGACTCTCAAAATTGTGAACAGATCCACTAGTGCCTGCAGGCTACGCAATCACACAAATGTGACAATAGAAAAATGTCCTTTGCCATAAGGACAATAAAATATGATTTTTTAG
This sequence comes from Mimosa pudica, assembly GCA_029929735.1. Lineage (NCBI taxonomy): Eukaryota > Viridiplantae > Streptophyta > Magnoliopsida > Fabales > Fabaceae > Mimosa > Mimosa pudica. Next base: position 4,173,501 of record JAKELP010000023.1, on the reverse strand, counting down.
ACAAATTTTATGTGGAAAAATTTTCAACCAAAATGAATGCCTTAAATTGTGAAAGGAACAATAATGAAGTAAACTTGTATTGAAAACGACACTATCAAATGAAGGGACTAAAATAAAATTTTGTACAAAATTAAAGGTCCACAAGCACACTATTCCCCCAAAAAATCACCCTAACAATTTTAATTACAATGACAAACATTTTAGAACCACTAAATCACTAAAATTATTTCAAAATAAAAGATTCTTCACACAAATGGATATTGGATTCAATAAAATTTGTCCTCACTGTTAAAATTATTTTATTATAAATTATTCAAACAATAAAAAGTTCAAGTTTAAAGTTAAAAGTTTTAAGTCTCACGATTAACATTTTTTATCTTAATAATTAGGTGTTTTCAAATTTTTATATGAGAATTACATGGACTAATCACTAAAGCATGCAACAGCACTCCCAGCTAGGGATCCATTCCCCGCCAAAACAGTGTAAATATCTATTTAACTTAAATTTTTTATTAAATTAGTGATCTGCTTCTACAGCAAGAAACATGAAAGATAATGTCTACAACCAAAACACTCATAGGAATATCTAAAACCTTATTATTTATTAGTATATAAAAGAAACAAAAGTAAGGCTCACCAGCTTTGACGAATCAGACACTGCTGCAACCACAGTATTGTCAAGAACTTCCTTAAATTCCATTGGAACCTACAAATTAACAAGAACTAAGTTATGATAAGTCTCATAGAAAGCAATGAATAACCATTCCATACATCCCCAGCATTATGATGATAGAAACAAGTCATTTCAAATAATATTCTCATAAAAAACATTTAGTTATGCTACCTCTCCCAGTGTTTTCAGAGTGTATGAAATAGTACGTAATGCAGCCACCTTCACAGAAGCACCTGCCTCAGGGGATTGAAGCTGCAGGTTCCAGAGCAAAGTAGAAAAGTTTTATACACATATATTAAAAATGACATCAAATCTGAAACACACAACAGAAGCAGCTTCATGGTGGCTCATGATTTAAGTAACTTTAACACACCTTCATTCCGAGGAAAACAAGAAAGTTCCGTTGAGTAGGTTCTGTCATTTGATCCGTTACACCAACACGAAGGATATAAAGTACGCAAGCCTGCATTTGCAACAAGGTGTGCACAATCAAAACTAAAACCTGCCAAAACCTCTGATACAAATGACAGATATGACATGTTCTGGACAAGCACCATTCTTATTACACTCGAACCAATATTATGATAAGAGGGAATTCTTACAATATGTGTGTGGGCAAAAGATTTTGGATGGCACATAATGCTAAAGAGAGTCAATTCATATTTCTCCTATACTCATATACATTACACAAAAGTTACAGATAGGAACGAGTCCAATCTAGTATATAACCAACATAAAACAAAACATGCTCTTAATATCACAAGTCAATTGTCATGTGATAGTAGTACAAATATGCCTACAGTCAACAGATCTACTTTAAAAGGTCAAAAAAACAGATCTACTTTAAGAACAAAAAAAATTATCAATCCATCCACAGGAAAGAAAAAGCACAAGTAATGGACTGGATAAAATGGAATTTCTAAAAAAAAAATTATACGCAAAAAATGACTCCAGATTACGAAAAGGGTCATTATTAATAGTAGTCCTATAAATAGGGGAATTGTGAATGTAATTGAGCATTAATTGAATATTCATTTTTTAATTTTTACTATTTCTATCTCTTTATCTCTTTCACTGCTATCAATGGCATTAGAGCCAGTCATCTGGCCACCAGCGCCAATGACCGCCAAATATTCAGTCCTCCAAGTACTAACGGCAATGAGAGTCATTATAGAGATGAGAGATCTATTGGACTAAACATGCATCTACTGTACACAAGTACACAACAAGCTTTTTAGCTTTTCTACCATCCGCACAAATTTCCGAAGACATTGCCATCAGATTCTTCATTGATGGAGTTCAATGAGAAATTTGAGATAACGTCTTGAGTATCGATCCTAGCACCCTTTCCTCAGCTATTTACTATGCGGAGCTCCATGAAAGATGGTTTCAAGATATTAATTAAGCAGGATGCAACAATGTCATCTTTTCTTTTCTTTTTTCTTTTTTTGCCTCTTTATCTTTAATAGCTTAGCTCAACGGTAAACTCGCTTATCGTGGGGTCTGAGGTCGTGGGTTCAAATCAGTCTCTTTGCATAAAGCAGAGGTAACACTGCCTAATATATTCTCTTCCCCAGTACCCTCACCAAGTGGGGACTAGACTGGGTTGACCCTTTGTTTATCTTTAATATGTTTTCATTCAACATATACAAATACAATCCAATTAAATGTGGTTCTGATACTACTTGATGGTGAAACGGAAAAAAAAATAGGAAAAATATGAGAACATAGAGAGAATGAAGGATACACAGGCGCAACAATTATAATGACTTATCTGACCACTTACTAATTGTCTTGACAATAAGTCAACAAGAAGCTTTGTCACATAATTAGGATATCTCATCTAGCAGAGTTAACTAACTTCCCAACTATTTCTACCTAACACTATTTAGCATGCACTGTATACCATTGCTAAAAATGGTAAAATAAAAAATATTACTGAGAATCCTTTGTCACATAATTAGGATATCTCATAAAAACACATCACGCGCCATCTATAGCAAGGGTAACCAATCAAATTCAGGCCCTCAATGAAAGACCTAGAGCTGATGTTTGAATAGATCAGTACTGTTTTTGTACCCTGCCTTTTTCATTCATCCACTCTCCTCAAATAGAAAGTCTCCTTTTAAGAACGTCTACACAAAGGCAAAGCACATCCAATCAAGCTTCAATGAAAGGTCCACACTAAATCACCCCACGATAAACCAGCAATTAATGTGCTAGATCTCAACATTACTCTACATTTCCTTACTTGTAAGACCATCTTCCTTCATCTACTAGTAAAATAGAATAAAACACTGCCAATCCAGGACTAGATGTTAACTTTACTTTCATATGCTAAAGAAAGCAGAAGAGCATAGTAGAACTTGGAATTGAAATTTGACCAAGAACTATAAGAAAAAAGGGGAAAATACATTGAGATTTGAGAACATACCAATTTATGAGCATCAACTGAAGCATCAGCATCAAGCATTTCCATAACTTGTGATGCAAAGTTTTGAAGTTCACTGTCTGGATGCAGGTATTTTATACGAATGGCCTGCATGAGAGAATTAACTAAGAACGAAACTAAACCAAATCGGACACATTTCTATCAGATGCTTTGACTAAAAGCTAGTCTACACACCACGAAGTCAAAAGAGTGGAGGATAAAAATTACATGTACGTAAGTGTGCACATTCCCCCGCACGCCCTTAAAAAATTGATGCAAGTAAAAAGTGTATAAAAAATGTCCTTAAAAAAATGAATTCAAGCCAATAAACAAGAAGTACTGGAGCAAAAATAAATATAAAACAGCAGCTTGAATACATTAGAGGACCCACTAGTTTTTTTCTAATATGTACTACCATTCAACTTTGCAAAAAATGCACAAAATTGAATCTTTCAATCTTTATTCTGTTAAGGGGCTAAGAATAGCTCTAGTTTATCTTTCTTCTTAACGTGCCATTCAGTACATCTTTTCAACAAAACAATTCTCGGTTTTTTGAAAAAAATAACCAAATGATCATTTGTAGAATGTTTTTCTAAGTTTCTAAAAATAATCAGAAACTAAAAGAAACAGATTTATGGTATTTTTAAGAAGCAACTTCTGAAAATTATTAAATACCAAAGAGAATATTGATGACAATACAGAGATTAAAAATTGTTTTAAGATCTCAAAAATCATTTAACACAAATATTGGTTATAATTGTAGAAGGGTCGACTTGGCTCAACGGTAAGCTCGTTTGCCGTGGGTCTGAGGTCGTAGGTTCGAATCAGCCAATCTGCAAAAAGCACGGGTTAAGCTGCCTAGTATATTCCCTTCCCCAGCACCCTCACCAAGTGGGGACTAAAACTGGGTTGGCCCTTATTGGTTATATTGTAATCAAATGCAAAATAATTTCCACTTTTCATAGAATTTTCAGACATTCCAATTTGTTCCCTCCTTCACGAAAATATAATTCTTTTATAATAAGTAAATTGGCAAACAACTTGTATCCATCTGTTGTAGATGGTCTCATCAGCAACAGGAGGAAGTTCAAAAGAAAGGAGAGAACAAGAGCAGATTCTAAAGAAAATTTTTAGATTCACCTGTAAAAAGAATACCCAAGATAATGTTAGTCCAACACGAACATTTCTACAATGTACTCCACTTGCTGCAACAAAACACGTGCATGTTAGAACTAATAAATATAAGGAAATGAGATGGCTGTATTATTATAACATGTAATCTGTCCACATAAAAAATCCCAAGCAGCATATGGAGAACATATTATATTTCATCCTGAGAAATATACATCTTCTAGTGATAAGCAAGACCATCAAAAGCAGCAAATTAAATAACTAACAAAACACCCATAATATTCAATAGACCTCGTTCACCAAAAAAAATCAATAGACCTCTCTTCGCAAGCAAGCAAAAGCTCAAGTTTATCATATACATGATGCCATTTGCATGGCATTATCTTGCTTTGAACTCCCTAAATGTAAAGTTAGAAATTCCAACAAGTATATGATTATAAAACACTAGCAACCAGAACATACAATGTGATCACCAGTGTTTCAGTAGAAAAACCTGGCATTCAAGTGGTTTCTCTTTATGTATACATAAAAGAATTGCATTAAAAGAACTCAGCGCATACAGAAGCAGAACTGTTGAAGATGTTATCAAAACCAATCCTGGGGACTCATCTAATGACATAAGCTTTTGGAATAAATTGGTTTAAGACATGAGAGCTTCTATAACCAACTACTAGTCAAGAATTCAATCCATTCTAACCTCATTTTCTTAATCAAATTAATGGCAGTACAAGGTAGAGTGTGACAATACTTCATCCATGCTTCTAGACCAAAGGGCTTTCACAAGAAGGAAGGAGAGTGCTAAAGGATTAATATATGATCTGAGTCTATTGGGATCGGTTGGTCCTTGATGGTAACCAGCAAAGAGCAGTGTTATAAAGCAAAACTGTGGTGATCCAGTAAAGAAATACCTTTCTTGAAAGCTAAAATCAAATGCTTCTGCAATCCACCTTCTAATTTCTTTGCTGGAGGAGACGGACCCTTTCCTCTTGGCTGGACCTACTCAGATGTAGAAAAATGTTGAGAAAGGTGTTGAGATCAAGTAACAAACAGAGAACTAATGTGTAGAAACCTGTGCCTCAGGATTCATTCCAAGAGCAAGCAAAGAACCCAAAGCTTCAGAAAATGCATCTCTGACAGAGGGCATGGGATCCTCAAGAGCCTATTAGAAGCAGCAGCACAAAGATGAAAGCAGTGATTTAGATTCAAACAGAGACACATTACGCTTATAAAAACAAAATTGAGAAATAGAACACCTGCCTTGACACAATAAGAGGCTGAATTTTCAAGCTCAGCGACCCCTAATCCTGGACCTCCAATGTTTGCAAATGCATTCAGACATCTGGCCGCAGCTATTCTCACAGAAAATGACTTATCTCCCATTGCAGATCGCAGAATAATACGATATGCCTCTGAATAAGCTGATGAAGCAGCATTGCCACCAGAGCCTTCTAAAGCATTCTGAAGCATATGTAAAGCTTCGTGTCTCACAAAATCCTGAAATTTAAGGGACAAAGAAGATTTATTATGGAAACAAAGATGACTGAATGGTCCGATGATAATTTCATCGATAGGATATCATATTTATAATGCAAAAAATTTCCTAAAAGAAAATAATTTTCTCCTACAAGTATTACCTAGAACTGCTTCCTAATAATTTAATATTCTTCTACTATAAGTATTTCCTAATACCATAATTGATAATAATGACTAAGATACTACTAATATTCTAATAATACAAAATAGGGAATAATAATATTAATTTTATAATTCTAACATTTATTATACAGGTGAAAGAATGGTCGAAACTATGACAAAAGGTGTTTATATCAGAGAACCAACCAAGCTTAATATAATAATTTGAACAGTACCCCACACCCAAAGTCAATTTGAGCATCAGTTGATTGAATTCTTCAATAAAAGGAAGCAGCAAAAAAGCTATCACAATTTTGTATTTTCCTCTTTTTCATAAAAATAAAGCCACATGCATAATTCAGTACAGAGAAACTGTCCAAGGTGAAATACTAATCTAGCATTGAAAATAAATTAGTACTACCACCTGTCCTAAATGTACGACCTAGTTTGTAGCCAAATTGCAATAGAAACTAGGTCCTACATTTAGAACTGGTGGAGTACAAGAGAGACTAAAATCTTCTGAAGTCTAGAAACTGAAGAAAATATGCTGTACAGGCCACAGTACAAATTTAGACAAATTGTTTTCTTACATTAGGAGGGTCTGAACAATTGACCAGTACACATACCCCACACATATCACCTAAGCTAGCCTCAAGCAGTTACAATTGCAGGATTTCAATAAAGATATTTTATTACAGAGGTGGAAGCCCAAATGTGCCCACTTAAAAGATACAACTGACCAGACATGTTCCGTGTCTCAATGCAGCATACATGACTGACAATCAAAATGCCACATAAAATGCAGCATACATGACTGACAATCAAAATGCCACATAAAGCACGCGTCTAGCAAAGGAGACCATGATCCCCCAAGATTAACAAATTTTCATTCTTAAGTAATGATCATTGACCAACTAAAGTGTAACTTAATAGAACTCTACTGGAAAAAACGATAGATGGAAGTAAAAACTTGAGCACATATGTTAGAAATATGAACAGATCAAGCACCTAAACAAGGGAAAATGCATCATCACCCGCTCCAACTTCAGTCCAATACACATTAGAATCCTCCAAAACATAAAGGCTAGGGAAACAAATATGATGTTTCGTGGTTAGATTACAGCATGATGAAACCCTCCCCATTAAAGAGTATATCTTTCTACTCAGGTTTTGGTCTATGTTTCCTGATAATGGAAGGGACTTAAAGAATACAGTTGTGACCATTTGAAATTATATGAGGAAGAAAAACAGATTCAAACAAATCAAAGAATACTTATTTATCCTTCGAATTAATGTCCTAGAACAGAAGAAAACAAATGTTTGTAAAATAAGAACAAGATTGAACAGGACCAATATTTTCTCCGCCTTGTGATTATGCCTGTACATTTTCTGCATATAAGAGTTCAAGTTGAAGAACAGAGATGCCAGCTAAAAGGAAATACCTCATTAAATTTTAAAAGTTTGGATGCTATGATTGTAGTTTCTAGTACACCTGAAGTTATTCGTCTGCCAAAATGCTTATACAATTCTCCCAAGCACTGTGCAGCACCTACAGAATAAAAATCAGAAAAAAGGTAAAGGAATGAAAAGACACTGACAAAATTCTAAATGCACACTATAATGAGAGGATCAAAACACTACAGAAAAACATGTGCCATAACATTTAGGATAAATCATACCAAAAAGTGTAACATGTTTCTTCATTTGATATATTTCTTCTACTCTTTTAATCAAATATCATGTAGGAACATTATCCTAGCAATAAAATGTGGAGTAACTAGTATTTTGCTTTTTGTGCTTGTGTTTCATATATGCCTCAATCTGCAGCCAACTTTGAAAAAATGTTAAATAAATCTAAAAAACTGAAAGGAGGCAAGTTTTGGCTTCATTAAAGCTCTAGATGTCCTCTATTAAATTATATCAGCTATACTTTCTAACAAATCAATAGATATCAACCAATTGATTGATTAGTATGACTCTAATTTCCTTATGTAAATGCAGACTGAAGGTCAACAGAAACAAATACCTGAGTCAGAAGAAACAATAATACTCCTACACTCCTAAATATATAAGCTTCTTCAGGGGTCGGTCTTGATCCTAAGTATAAGACCTCGATCTATTTTATCTCTAATATTTATCACTTTTTTGAGTAAATCAGGTTACATTTGCTATAACTAACTAATTTATCTCACTTCCTTTATCCACCCAAATTAGTTAAGTAGTTCTTATATTGAGAATAAAAAGAGTACTAAACAAGAAATGCATAAAATAAAAAAGGTAGGAATTTTAGAATCCTTGAGGCAAAACGGGATCTTCAAGAAATTGAACCAAAGCAAATGAAGAGGTGCCCGTTACCATCTTCCTCTTGTTTGACCTTTTTTAAATGTAAAGAACCATCTGAATTAAACCATTGAAATGTAAAGCTCAAAAATTAGGTTAAATGTGTGGGAAATGCCATTCACACTAAACAATCGCCATAAATAGATGCCAATATTAGATATTAGAAGGACAACCGCCAGTTTTCCCATCAGAATTAAACAAGTACCTTAATGTATGTATAGCTATTACAGGAAAATATCCTCAAGTTATATTTAAATTTTAGACCAAAAAATTTTTTTTGAAAATGAAAGAAGCCCTTGTAAGCTGATGATAACAAAAAGTTGAGAAGATTTACATGCACCATGCATATGTCCAAAAGTCCACAGCACTCTTCATGGTCAAATTAGGAAGATAAGCTAGCTCTTGCATGATCACAACAAAAACACCATGCCAACTCAATGAAAAGTAATCTCAACATTAGCAATGGACACCTGCACTTGCTCAGTACAGAACTTGAAGGTCCCTCTGGTATAAAAGAAAGGAGATTTTCCTCCCTTCCTTTTTCTAACAATATCTATTATATTTAATATTCATTAGTCAACAGCTTCTATCCCATAGAATGAAGGTCAGTTTTCACCCTTAGTGTCATTTTCCCACTGAATTTCTCATTTTATTCCATTATGTACACCAAAGAAATCCTAAGGGTGCAAAATAGATAAAATGGGTGATAATCACTTGATGTAAAATATGGACAACTTGTACAATTCAAAGGAAAATGGTGCAGCCACAAGCCCACAAAGCTTGATTGGACAATCACCACATCAATGATCTGTTGCAATCAGACATTCATATGGAGGAGAATCATATAGGGGAACAAACTTATTAGCTTTTATATAGTCATTTATATATGTCAAATGAGCCAATCATGAATAATTCAGAACTTCAGTAGCTATCTAAAAGTTCAGGAATTCTTTGGTTTGACAAACCAGCAACTCTCTGAGGTTCACTTCTTTTTCCATCAGAAAGAAATCCCTGAAGACTACTTGCTCTAGAGTAAATCGATATCCCATCTCCCTTTGATATGATCTTTGCCATTGCTACTGATGCCAAGTGACGTATAGGCCGTCGTGCACCTATAACAAGAAGGGAATATAGCGCATCTTCACATCTCCTTTGCCACAACAAAATGGAGTCCTGAAAATAAGTTGTTTTAGCATCAGGCATCAACAAGACCAATAGACTGTCTACTTTGGATTTTAAATGTACAACAATACCATAAATTCTAGTTACATCATGCATACTCAAAATTCTAGTTACATCATGCATACTCAAAATTCTAGTTACATCATGCATACTGAAAATTCATGTAAATGCAAAATCAAACGACCAAAAACAAAACATCCTCTTAGAGCTTTACAAGTACTTCATGAATGCTAAAAATTCTCATTACATCTTCACTAACTTTACAAATTTAGTCCCTCGTATTTTTTCCTCTATTTACCAGAAAATACAATCTGGAAATGTACAAACTATCTATCCCACATGCCGCAGCTGAAGGTAAGACTTCCTCACAGGCAACAAAAAAGTCAAATATTGAAGAAAACCAAGAAAAAAATAGAATGCATTATCATAACTAGCCTGATTACTAGATAGTCACAAAATTCAAAATATATCTTCCAATACCAAGAAAACATTAAATTGTATTATCCTAACTAGCCTAATTACTAGATAGTCACAAAATTTTTAATATACAAACCCTCCGGTCCTACTTTTTTGGAAAATCCTAAAAAAAGCAAAAAATAAGTTAATTATAAATTGATTTACCTAATTTTTTCCCTTAAACTAGTTTATTTTACCTATAAACTAATGGATTATCTAAAAATATATTAAATATGTCATCATTTAATAACATATTTCGCAACCTTAATCTCTCCAAAAAAAAATTTAACTAGGTCCTATATTTGGTCCTATATTTAGGACCGGAGGTAGTATCTTCCAATACCAAGAAAACATCAAAATGTATTAATCATAACTAGCCTGACTACTAGATAGTCACAAAATTCAAAACATATCTTCCAATACCAGTACATTACTAATTCAATAAACTAATACTAAAGATTCACTGACATAAACGGACGCATAATAACAGAATTGTGTGGTATACTGAACAATCATGAAAATTCGAGATACATACAAGCACATTACAGCTTCGAGAAACTAATATAATAACGATTGAGCTAAATCACAATACAGTGAGTGACTGAGAAAAGTAAGGCATAGTAATGGAAGTGTACGGAAAATGAGATCTGAGGAAGTGTGGTGAGGAGTGATGAGAGAATGACCTTGGTGCCGTCGTCGATGGCGGAAATGAGATCGGAGAGGAGATCGAAGCAGAGGAGAGGGTCGGGAGGTTGCTGAGCAGCAGAAGCAGCGATGGATTCGAGCTGAGCAGCGAGAACGCCGAATCGCGAGAGAGGGACGTTGTCTCGCATTACATTCTTCGCCATTGAAGAAGAAGAAGAAGCCATGGCAGAAGAAGAAGAAGAAGAAGATGGCGTTAACTACGAGATGTATGTGTCATGTGAGTATGGTGGCACTAATGAGAATTGTAGCAAATAAGACTACAAGAGGTTATTTTTCTAAAGTTGACGTTTTTTTATTTGGACAAAAATCCGACTTTTGCGAGCGGGTAAAATGCTAAAAATGTAAATACACAATTGCACATCAGGAAATTCTTTAGATTTTTTTTTTCCTTAGAGTCTTCGGTGTCCGGCCCCTCTTCGAGGAACCGACTAATCCGAAGTCGCCGCCGAGATTCCCATTTGGGGGTGAGACTTACCAAGAGTTCGAACTCATGACCTGGTGGGTACGCGGTGTCTTACCTTCCCCTTTTCTTACCAGCTGGACTATGCCCTTGAGCACCATAGGAAATTCTTTAGATTTGAGATTTGTTGGTGTAGAGATTTTAATATGATTAGACTCCCTCAAAAAAAATACTAGCTCCCAACACATGAGTGTTGACAACTAAAGTGTGGTTAAAAAAAATTGTGTAAATCTATAATGTGTTTTTATTATTGGGTTTAAGTGTAAATCTATTAATAGTCTTCGTGAATACTCACATGATACCATTAAGTTTTTTTTTAATACAAAAATAGACATGCATATTTTAAAATGGTGCAAAAATGTCATGGCTATATTAATGTCTACTAATTTTTATGTGGAACCCATTGTCCAAGTGTAAATGTCATGGCTATATTGACGCTTTTGACATTTTAACATGGTGTTGAGACATTCAAAACTTCATTATGGTGTTATGTATGTATTCACAAAGACTTAACGTGTATATTTGTAACTAGGCTTTTGCCTTGCCTCTTCACTCACCGAAAAAAAAACTTATGTCTATATTTGTATATAAACCTTTTTATTTGTTTCAGTTCAAAAAAAACCTTCTTATTTGTTAAAAAGGATACAATTAAATTTAGTAGATCCATCCGTAAGAAAAAGAATCAAAGAATAAGACTACTTGGACATCATAATGTCACTGAATTGTGCTTAGATGGACCCTTCGAACCACAAGCTATAGAAGAAGATATGCTTGTTTCTAGTAAACTCAAACCTTCTTTTCCAAAAATAAACCTTCTTAACTGTTATATGCGCACTACTTCCTAATTGGTCCAACACAACTTCTTTCCCCTCTTTGCTCTCTTTCTCACTTTAAAAGTTGGTCAAAGATTGAACAAAGATGCAATTGCTTGCATACATGGACCACTTCATCTACATACATCCCTATCTACATCTCCATTCCGAAAGACCTTTCACGTGGATCTGCCAATAACTTGCCATCACTTCTGTTTGTCCCTCTTGTCTTTTTGGCCAATTGTCTGTCCCTCTTGTCTGCACAATACTAGTATCTATCTATCTATACTTGTCATGATTCATCGTTAACATTCATCCCTTTAGAGACATCCAATAAATTCGGAACAATACAGGGAAGATTAAGGCTGATCTTCATGTAGTTCATATTAATAAGAATCTCATTAATATATATTTGGAAAAAGAAAAGTGAAAAGGAATACCATATGCTGAAATATAATAAGGGTATGTTATCAAATTTATATTCAATTTGGATCTATCTCATTCTTTGGAGCATTAGTTTCATAGCGAATTATTCAGTAAAAATTAAGGAAAACTTTTCATTTAACATTTAAGCGACGAAAAAGATTTAAATAATAGTTATTCAACAGTATGGAGTTCAATTAAAAGAGAAAGAGAGAGACCAAGATGAACACTCGATAAATTTACAAAAACAAGATTTATTGGTGAGTATTAAATAATATATCCAAAGAGTTGGTTACTGATAGAGTATTCAACTTTATGTAATAGGATGCACCTTTATTCTAAATCATCGATACTTTCTCTTTATTAAACTTTATCACTTCTTTCTCGCTCTTTAAATTTTAAATAGAAAGACTCGTCTTCGGTTTGTGTGTATGTGTTCATCTTCATTATGATTTGAATCAATTGTACGGAAATATTTGATTAACTAAAACTAATAGTTTTTTGCAGGGGAGAAAGCACATCATTTTTAGTGAAATTCATGAACGTGTACACCCACAAATGACCAGAAAGTCAATGAAATATGGAGATGACAAAGGCGAAGTTGGAATTTGAAACTCAAATCAAAAGGAATACTTAATATTTTTATTTTGTGCCTAAACTAAAGTTAAAACCACCTGATACAAACAGTCACCTCCTATAGACTCTACCCTCTAGATCAGTGTACAGATCTGGAAGACTATGGCATATATATAGACACACATACACTATTGGCTGACGAAGTTCTTGATATGATTGATCATTTCCTGGGCATGAGACTGTGAAAGATGAGAGTTACTTAAAATCTGAAAAGCATGTCCCACACCTTTGAACATCACAGTCTCTACCTTCTTCCCTGCTCTAACCAAAGCATCAGAAAATCCCATGTTTCTATCCTTCAATATATCCAATTCTGATACACAAACCATGACACCAGAAACCCTCAAATCTCTGATCTTGGAGGACAAGACATTATTAGCAAGAGGGTTACAATAATGGTGGTCACGGTTTGCTCCAATAGGAAGTGATAATCTCCAATAAGTATCTGAAGCTGATAGACTAAGAAACTGACTTGAACAATATTGCTTCTCTGAAATGGTCCTTTCTTCTCCACCAAAGAAGGGTTGGATCAAGATTATACCTTTGAGTGATAAAGATGTGTTTGATGAAAGCCGTGAAGCAACATTGAAGGCTATGTTGGCTCCTGCACTATCACCTGCAAGATAAAGAGAAGTTGATATGTTGGTATGGTTAAGCCACCATTTTTGGCCACTTGAATTGTTCAAAGATTCTTGTTTCAACCACATGATAGTGTTGACACCGTCTTCATATGCAGAAGGAAGACGATTCTCAGGTGCTAAATGGTATTCCACAGAGAGGATGATACAGTTTGATTTGGAAGCTAGATTGGTTAAGAACTCGTGGTAGCAGCTCCAAGAGGCAGAACCAACACAGAATCCACCACCATGGAAGTAAACCAGCAAAGGAAGAATTGACTTAGAGGTTGTTGATGGGACATATAGACGTGCCCATAAGTTTGTGTCTTTGTTGATGAAGATGTCTCTGGAAGTCACTGAACGTGATGATGATGATGAGGAGGAAACACAAGGGACAATGGGAGGTCTTTCTACAAAGCCATCTCTGTGAACTTTAATGAGGCCCTGGATTTCTTCAGAGATGGCTCCTTTCTGCTGGTAAGTGTTGTTGACATGTGGATTTTGTCTGTAGGATATGGCTGCCATTGTTTAATAAGGACTTAAATTTGTATTTGGTATTTGGAACTCTCTTTGTGATCCCAATTTGCTAAACAAGTGCTCTGAGTTTCTGGCTTAATAGAGGGAGCTCATTAAGCAGAGATACTCCTAGAGAGTCAAAAGCTTCTTCAAGTTGGAAGATGCCCCGTCATGAAGAATCTTACACGGGGTTGGAAAATTTAATATACTCTTCATTGTATTTTTGGAGATGCACCAAAAACATGTTAATTTCGAGGGTGCATGTAACATTATAGTAACTTAAAATAGGGCAAATTTGTGGATCTCACCTCATCCTTTCCCAATAAAAAAACTATCAAATTTAACTTCAATAGATTTAAAAAATTATCATGATACTAAGTGCACCTTTTAAAGTTATCATGATGTTAAGTACACCCTCAAAATTACTATATTGTTGGGTGCACATTTTTAAATTTATTATCATATTGTTGGATCCACCTTTACTCTTATTCTTAAGCAATTTTTGATACATCCAACACTTAAAATTATCTTTCCAGTAGCATTTAGTATTGGGAAAATGCCATTTAAATCCCTCCGAATATACAAAAGGACAATTCAGGAACTCAAACTTCCAAAAGGAACATGAAGGAACTAGGACCTAGTTGACATTTTAAAATTGTGTGAAAAGACAAAATTGCCCTAATCATAAAACAGAAATTACTAACCACCCTTACACCCACCATTTTCAATAGGGTGGTTAGTAATTTCTGTTTTATGATTAGGGCAATTTTGTCTTTTCACACAATTTTAAAATGTCAACTAGGTCCTAGTTCCTTCATGGTCCTTTTGGAAGTTTGAGTTCCTGAATTGTCCTTTTGTATGTTCGGAGGGATTTAAATGGCATTTTCCCTTTAGTATTTGGAAACAATATAGGGTGCATCTAAAGTTCTTTTTTGTTTGACTAATATCCTAATTTAGAATGCTCATTGTTAAGGGTAAAGTTGTACTAAATGCTTTTTTTAAAAAAAAATATGGGCTACTACTTGATAACAGTTTAGATTACTGGATGCACAAAAATTTACTTTAGAATGTTGAGTACTAAATAAAAAATGTTTCAAAGTATTAGATTTTCATTAACCATATATTCTTTCTTTCTGATCCTAAATATAAGATAAGACCCCTTTGACATTTTTTATGAAAATTGAGGAAGAAAAATAAACCACTAAATTTCAACATTTGTCACATGTAATGAGAATAAAATTTTGATTATAAGTAGAACGAATTAGTTTTGAGGAAAATTATAACTTTAGACAAAGTAAAGTTATTGATTTTGCATTTTTAATTTCTTCAAAAAAGTTAGAGGGTCTTATAATGAAGACTAGAAGGTGTAATTTTGACCCTTTTGAGATTTGCACACCTTTTATACGTGCTATAAATCATGAATAGGCAGAGCGTATGATTTAATCCATAGACACTGAGTATGAACCAATAATGGGAATCTGATGGTGATGGGGAATGAGGATAAGCTTTATTCTTACCTGATGGATGGAGGTGAGTGTATCATACTAACATTTCGTGTAGACTTTTTTGTATTGAACATGCGTGACAAATTAGAACAGCTATCTATCAACTACATATGTGATGATGAGTTTTTTGTTTTTTGTGAGCCAATTTATGTTTAAAGAAGGCTATTGCAAGCATCAGTGAGTAGGATAAATCAGAGAGTATGGAGCATTTAAAATGATAAAGGACAACTGAATAAAACTTTTGTCAAGAACATTCATTAACATTTTGTCTAAATAATTTGCTGTTGATACTTGATAGAGCTCAATATGTAGTCACCTATACATAGTACAGTAGTATAATATGACTTGTTCATCCATGCGATCAGATCAGCGTTTATTAAAGTAATGAGAAAACGCTTTATTATTGTTGAGGTATAATGTAGATTATAAAATTTGATTCTTAACAAATGGCCATTTTTGGATTCTCCCGATTAAATTAAAATTTTAAAATGGCAATTTCTCACTGATGCCATTTTAACAAATGTCAATTATAAAATTTACTTTATTTTTATTTTGTATCTATTAAAATAAAAAAAAATTGTTTAAAATATTAAAATTAATTTAAATAAATGTGGATCTATGAAATAATTTTCAATAGTACAGATTGTGATGAAAAGTTGATTGTATATGTTTGTGATAAACATGAATGTAAACCCATGCCATAGGCATATCTCTTTCGTATTTACATAAATCCGTACAAAGACGTGATAGGCTTCATGCGGTGTCTTCATATTATCCTCACAAGACTCCCTTTCCCCCCGTTTTGTCCTTTTTCTTTTGGCAGATGATTTCAATTATGCTCTCCAACTCCAACTAGATATGACAATGAGGCTCATGGACCCAATTATTGTTGATTTATAAACAGTGCGACGTTATGATAAAGTCGTGCTGTATGTATATAATCCATGATTAATGAATCTCTACAATAACTTAACACGCATTTTGTAATTGTTGGTTTTGATCAAAAACATGTTTTGACTAAAATTCACTTCCATATTTTTTGTGTGGTTTTGATTATCATAATCAAACAGTACCAAACGTATGCTTAGTTGATTAAAATAAGAACTATCTATTTCTTCTGGGATGTCTCATAATAAGGTTTAGATTGATACTAATAACTAACAAAAAAAATTGACTGAAAAGAAGATATTCACTGTAAATGTTCAATTGTTGAGTCCACATATTGAACCAAATGTTGATAATAGTTTCTCTTGAGTTAAAAGTTAATTATTGGGGTTGGATCGGATATGCACATAATAAATATAATATCACAATATATTTTTTCTCTTTTGTATAACAATTTTCGAAGGTAATTATTTAACTTACAAACTTATACCTGATATAATGTTACAATGCATTTTTAAATGATTGGATAATATTTATTGGCGAAGGCCCAAATATGATACGTAACTATTGGGCAAGGAACAAAAATAATACATAATTTCAAGGTACACCAATGATACTCAACTTTTAAAATGGATCAAAAATGATATTTTCACTAATTTGACAATAAAATTAGACATGAAAAGTCCAAAATACCCTTATAACTTAAATGAATTTTTTCTCTCCTTCTTCTTCACCCTCTCCTTCCTTCTTCCACCGTCATCTCTCTCTCTGTGCTAAATCTCAAATCCTAATCTAATAAAC
Source organism: Mimosa pudica (assembly GCA_029929735.1). Classification (NCBI taxonomy): domain Eukaryota; kingdom Viridiplantae; phylum Streptophyta; class Magnoliopsida; order Fabales; family Fabaceae; genus Mimosa; species Mimosa pudica. The sequence continues at coordinate 4,156,296 of JAKELP010000023.1, read as the reverse complement.
TTTTGTTTTTTTCAAGAAAAAAGTCTCCCAAAACTTTTCATATGAGAAGCAAGGCGCCGGTAGAAACACTTCCCACTCCGCCTCTTAGATCCTCTCTCGCATCCTCGCCTCCGGCAGCGATGCCGATGACGAAGCCACCTCTCAGATCTGGGGAGTTAGTGCATGAGGCTGAGAAGTACTCGAAGGTGGAGCCCATTGTGCAGAAGCTCCGTCAAAGTTCAAACTAGTAGCTTTTGCAACGATTTTTTTTATTTCATGTTTTTCTGTTTGGGTGAAAGAACATACATTACCTTTAATCAGAATATGGGTTTAGAAATATCTTTATGGCGAGAAATATGGGGCTTGATTATGCAAAAAGGAAAAAAAATATGGGGCTTGGCATTTTGCCCAGATTTGCGAATGGTGGGAACGAGGTGGTGATTTTGGGTCTAGGAATGGATTTGATGATTTGGTGAAATCTCCTTTTGTTTGATTTAAATCGCCATAGTATCAGATCTGATATGGTGATATTTTGTGATTGTTGTTCAACTTGTAGCCTGTGTGTGCTCAGGTTGACGGTGGAAGAGTGGGTTTGAGATTTAGCAGAGAGATTTAGCAGAGAGAGAGAGAGATGACGGTGGAAGAAGGAAGGAGAGGGTGAAGAAGAAGGAGAAAAGAAAATTCAATTAAGTTATAAGGGTATTTTGGACTTTTCATATCTAATTTTATTGTCAAATTAGTGAAAATATCATTTTGATCCATTTTAAAAGTTGAGTATCATTGGTGTACCTTGAAATAGTTATGTATTATTTTTGTTCCTTACCCAATAGTTACGTATCATATTTGGGCCTTCGCCCATATTTATTCGGGTTAAGTTCAATTTTACCTCAAAGATTGTCATTTAAGAGTTAATGTCTCCTATCTAAGATTTTCTTAAAGTAATGCTGTCAAAAGTTCCAAGATTATAGCAGTTTTGCCCTAAATATTATCTAAACTAAGTTTGACGTGTTCGTTGGTTAACCAAATATATATTGTAAGTCCACATGTCAATTTTGTTAAGGTGCATATATTTACCCGGTAGTTCTCAAATGGTAGTAACTAGTGCGACTTAAACTTTGGATTATTTACAAATGCGATAGCAAATATTATAATTGGTTATAATTAAGAAAGAGTATATATATGGTTATGGAATATATATCAACCATAGATATTTGATAAATATTGTTTGATGTGTATCATTTCATAAAAATTTAATGGTTATTGAATATAGTGGAGAAAGAGTAGGGAGACCTGATAGAAGAAATAAAATAGTAGAAGATAGAAATTATAGTGTTTAAACAAATAATCTGCAAAAGAAAATAAAAGACTATTATTTAAGTTTAAGAATAATGAAAGAACAATTGTATAGAGATGGCTAAGTAACATCAACTTTTACTTATGTTTGTTGAAGTAAATTAAGTTGTATCTATTGTGAGTACAATGAGAGTAGAGAAGGAGGAAAATTGATTTCAGAATGAGATATGATCGAGAAGGAGTGTGAAGTTTATATAGAAAAAAAAAAGACATCGGTTTTTTACTCCAAAAAACCTATATCACGCCGCGCAACATGACACATGTTTTTAATTTTTAAAAACTTATAAAAAAAATTATGTCGCGTGAAATCTGATCAACGTTATAATAAGGTGAGACTTTTTACTCAAATTAATTTCTCTATTCTCTACAAGCAAAGTGTAGATTGCAGATGCCCAAATCTCGTGTAATTTTTTTCTTTTAATGCAAATCGTTAAACAGATTTGTCCATTGACCTAAGAATGGTCCAAACCGAAATTGGAGGAAAAGAAAGAACATTCCGGACCTAATATTCCATGTACATGCATGCAAATTGAACAGTATTAACTTTATTCCCCAAATATACCATAACATCTCTTCACAAATAATATTATGCTTTCCACTGATTCTACATACAAAGCTGGTTATTCAAAATTGTCTCTTTCTCTTGGATATGGGAAATCAACTAACTTGCTCTTGGGTTTGACAAATGAACAGAAATCAAATACAAAGGTGAATATGAATTGCATTGGATTTTATTCTCTCATTCTCTGTATTACTTGCATTTTCAAGTCTCTTCTTTTCTTCTTCTTCTTCTTCATATTTCTATTCTCTGGCCTATACGTCTCAACTTTCTATTCTCAACTTTCTGTGCTTCAAACAGCAGGTGGATAAATATAATATATGGTACTGATGATTCTAAGAGGCGTGTGAAACTGGAAATTGATTCTGCTCGGATTCAATTCTCTAAAGGGTTTTCTTTTTATCTCGTAGCACCACATTCGATTTTATGTTGTAAACTATGAAAACCATGGACTTATCCTCTCAATGTAATACTAAGTACATAAGTTAAGCTGAACCTTTCTCTGGGAAGCTTCTTAAGCCCAGTATTGAAACATGCTAAAGGTCAACATTAATTTTACAATGATAAATTTATTTTAAATATTAGAGAATATTGCTGTGTTTTTAAATTCTCAGAGCGATACCCAATTTTTAGGCCCCATTACAGATTTTACATATTGCACTTATGTGTGTGTGTGTGTCTATATATATATAATGTAAAAGGTCCAAGTTTAAAATGGAAGAGTTAGTTGATTTTTTTTTAATTTGTAATTTGATCAATACACTTTGACAATAACTTTTGTAATTCTCTTAAGCTTTTTAGATTAGGTGCACTCAAGGGTTTTCCTTGGCAAAACCAGTTTCTTATGTGAATAATTAAAATAGGAAATTTAAAAAAAATAGACAGTGTGTTATAAATAACTAGAAAAATTAATTTTCCGAGAATACGTACAAACTAATTTTCTCACTCTTAAGAGCCCGATAGAATTTTGTTGGTCAAGTTATATAGTCTTGAGCTCAAGCATATTTTTTGGGAAAATTAGTATGAGCTGAGGGTTCTGAAAAAGAAATGTAATCACAAGGGAAGAGCATAATACACTATCATTTCTTGCATCTAAACATCTTATTGCATTTTGGGCATTTGATTTGGCACTAGTAAAATTTTTTTATCCAATTCATTCTTTGGACCTCAATGATTTTATCTAATTTACCCCTTTAACTTTTTTTTGATCAGAAATTTACCCCTTTAACATGTATTATTGAATATTACAATTAGAGTGGGAAATAAAATTATAGTACATATTGACTATTTCACTAAAATGTTATCGTTAGTGTGTCAATGGCATATTTTAACGAAACATTTTTCGTTAATCGAACTTATGTGTACTTACTATTATTTAACAGAAATATAGTTTTGGTGATGAGCACATTAGAAAATACAGTTTTGGTGATTATTTTTTTCTTTTTTCGGCCAAAATAATTGCCATTTTGTAAGTATATTTCCCAAATATAAAGTCAGAAATCATCAGTTTAAAGTGTAATTTGTCATTTTTGGAAATGCAACAAAGGATCAAAAGCAAAAGAAAAAATCGAAGTTTGGATAAAAGATGAGTCTCGCGTCTTGTACGATTTTGTTCGATGGCCCAGAAGAATATCGACTATATCAAATGGAGTAGTAAATAAGAATATGGATGCCTCTATTAGTCGTTTTTACGCGTCTGCGCTTGTCTTCCCTGTTCCTCCTTTCGGCTTTGAAATCAAATCATGATATTTAGTACTACCTCCACTCGTAAATATAGGAGCTAATTGACTTTTTTTTTAGAGATTAAGGTTGCGAAATAGGTTATTAAATGATGACATATTTGATATATTTTTAGATTATTCATTAGTTTATAGGTAAAATAAACTAGTTTAAGGGAAAAAATTAAGTAAATCAATTTATAATTAACTTATTTTGCTTTTTTAAGAATTTTCTAGAAAAAGTCAATTAGGTCTCATATTTAGGACCGGAGGGAGTATTTACATACACAAGTTCTTATTGGGCGTTAAGTTGTTAGTAATTTACACAAGAATCTCACATTTATACATGTTTATATGATATACATCAATGATGTTAATTCATTTTCTTGGAATATTTTGAAAACTCACTAGTCTTAAGTATAATTTTAATTCAAGGGCGAATGTGCAAAAATGATACTGAACTTTACTCAAAAGGGTTAATATGCAAATTCACCCCTGAAGTATACTAGAAGGTGCAAATTTCCCCCTGACATATATTTTCATTTGCAATTTTAACCTGGAAGTAACAATTCGATCATGACAATTTTATTTAGTTAAAACTGAGAAATTCTTGTGTGAACCTGGTGCACCAACTCATCTGTGGTCTGACCAATTATAATATGACACGTCAATTAAAATTAATCTTAATCATTATAATGACGTGGGATGATATTAAATTAAAAATTTCTCAATTAATCCTTTTTTGCCCTATTTTCGTTCATAACTGCTCCTCCCAAAATTGGGAACCACGTTTCTGATCTTCTCCCCCAACAGGGAAATACAACCGCTTCTCCCCTAAAATCATCAGTCTTGCCACGTTCCTTCTTCATGGCAGGACAACGGCGGCTGCCGGCTGCAGTGTTGGATGACGTCGTCACCTTTCTCTTTTCCCCAAACACTTCTTCCTCACCGTCTTCATTTCTTTGTCTCTGCCCTCTCTATCTTCTTCTTCGTCCTCCTTCATTTTTGGCAAACGAGCAACGATTCAAGGCAGAGCAGACCTGCAGTCGTCTATGCAATCACTGATTCAAGTTCTGCGGAGGAGATTCTCGGTCGTGAAGAAGATTTTTCACAGAGATCTGGGGAGGCTGCCTTCTCTTTCACGAAGGAATAAAGAGATTAGGTTAGGGAAGGGAGAAATTATTAATTATTTGAGAAATTTTTAATTTAATATCATGCCACGTCATTATGATGATTAGGATTAATTTTAATTGATGTCATATTATAATTGGTCAAACCACAGATGAGTTGATGCACCAGGTTCACACAAGAATTTCTCGTAAAACTGTTTATTTTGGTGCAAAATGACCCAAATGTCCTTTCATTATATTCTCTCTTCTTTTTAATCCTCCCACCCCAAACCCCAACCACTACCACCACCACCACCTCCGCCCCAACCATCGTCGTCGCCCCAACCACCCCAACCCTCCCCTAGCCACTATTTTAATCCTCCCGTGCAAAATGACTTGTTTAAATTCTGCTCAATATTGTCTTATATCTTTATTTTTTTGAGCAAAATGCTTTCTTTGTATCTTGTAAATTGTTTCCCTGTTAGCTTTTTTCTAAATGTTGTCATTCTTATGCGTCTTATGTTGGGCTCATTTATTACAGCAATTGGCTAGCCCATATGAACCTGCGAAACATAGGGATGGTCGATGGGAGTGGGCTATTGCCCCTGGTGTTTCACCATTTCCAAGATGCATGCAGCGGTGGGGTTTGGTTTCTTTTATTCGGTTAACCTTAGATGCCGAGGAATTTTCAAAGTTGCCAAGGAAGATAACGAAAAACATTCCCGAAAGTTTTGGTGGTGGTGGTTGTTTGGGTGGGGGGTGGTGGTTGTGACGGGGTGAGGGTTGGGGTGGTGGTGGTGGTGGTTGGAGAAACGACGGTAGTTGGGGCGAAGGTGGTGGTGGTGGTGGGTGGTCATGGTAGTGTTTGGGGTTATGAGTGAGAGGGTTGAAGAGAAGAGAAAATATAATGAGGGTGGTGGTGGTGGTGGTTGGAGAAACGACGGTAGTTGGGGCGAAGGTGGTGGTGGTGGTGGGTGGTCATGGTAGTGTTTGGGGTTAAGGGTGAGAGGGTTGAAGAGCAGAGAAAATATAATGGGGGACATTTGAGTCATTTTGCACCAAAATAAACATCTTGGATCGACAGAAGGGTAAAATTGTACTGAATTATTATTTCCAGGTTAAAATTGCATATGAAAATATGTTAGGGGGAGATCTGCAACTTTGGATATACTTCAGGGGTGAATTTGCATATTAACCCTGCCCAAAATTGTGTTTCTAATACTTGTTTCACGGGGTGAAAAATAATACCAATTTGGATCCATGTGCAAATATAGTATTTTCACTTAGAAAATAAAATTTAGATATGAAAAAACTCTTATGGGGTGGAACTTGTGTGTAAATAGTCCACAACGGTATTTTCACCCAGCGCCTTGGAAATTCCACGTGGATTATATATGTGGGTCCGCATAATAATAAACAATTTCAACTCTCCCTCTCCTTTCTCCCTCCCTGCATCCAACGTTCAGCCCCCATCCCTCATATAATACACGCTATGTTCCTAAATGATCATTTTCTCTAATTCGAGTAGATTAAGGAAGTTAGTTAAGTTAGTTATTTACAGATGATATTATCAAGTATATACCTTTATCCTCTCCCCCCCCCCTCTCTTACCTGTTATTTTAGATAAACATGATAGGGTTAATTTGGAAAAAAGTTAAGAAAAGTTAGAAAGTGTTCTTATAATTAAGAATAAATTGAATTTCAAAAGTGATCTTATATTTAGGAACAGAGAGGGTAATAAAATTTAGATATGAAAATACTCTTATGTAGGGTTGGAGGAGATACTAGCAGATAATCAACGACGGTATTTTTCCCAGTGTTTCCTTTGATTTTTAATTTTGTACTTGTGTGTTTTTCATTCCTCATATAGAAGTCTATAATTTTACTATGTTCATAAACAGCTTCTGCACAAGGTCTAACAATACTAGCAGATAAAGTTATGTAAGTGGCTAACTACATATATATGCCTGAAAAAGTATTTTTTTTTATTTAGAAGGGATAGTATTAACAATTTAATGTCTCTGGTAAAAAAAATTAACAATTTAATGTCACAAACTGAATTAAATAGGCAATTTCCCACTTGCCTGAAAGTTGTTATGGGCCTGGAACACAAGTTTGATCAAGGATTGAAGAGGAGAGGTGGAAGAAAAGGTTCGGGACCACTGATAGTAGCCGCCATTGATTATCTGTCAAGAAATTAAATCCAAAACTTCGATTTACTATTTAAGTTATGGTTGCACCGTGAAATTAACAATACATTTTTGGAGTACAATGGAAAGGGGTATATCTCATGAGCAGATGAAAGAATAAGCCTTATATTGGCCAAGCACAAGGTTTCATGTCCATAAAAACAATATTCTTTCCCATTTTCAGACTTTAAATTTAAATATTTGAGCCTGTCATGTTTTTAAGAGGGCACGTTGATATGCAAAAGGCAAAGGGTGTTGCCTTTTCTTTAAACTATATTCTTCTCCCTTTTTAACCAATATAATATAAGGAAAATTGGCAAAAAGTCCTCCTCAAAATTTGAAGAAATTGCTTTTAGGCCAAAAAAAGAATAAATATTGAATACGTATCATAATTTTGCCAATAAATAATTAAAGTGCTATCATTAACAAATGAAAAGTGTCATTAACTAGTCATCTAGGACTTGTTTGACATTTATATGTTTTTTGGGTCTTATATGCAATTCTCACTTAAAATTTTCATTAGTAAGATGAAATCTAAATCAAAATATTGGTACCTTTGTATACAAAATTCATAGAATATTAATAATGTATTTGAAAAAGTCATTCCCTTCTCTCTCCTCCGTGAGAGCTCCCTTCTCTCTCCCCTGTGAGAGTCCTTGTGGATCTTGTATCCACCCCTTTCCTAGTCACTGTTCATTCATCCTACCAGCCCTTATTTCCAGTACTTTTTGTACGAGATGGAGATTGGTGAGAGCAGTAGGAATCGAAAGTCAAAGAAAGTATTTCTGAATCTTGAAAAACCAAGCAATAAGAAGGGCTTTACTCTGATTGGGAAACTCCTTACAGGGAAAAATCTCAACAAAGTAATAGTCCTGTCCATGATTCGCAAGGGATGGCAACTGGAAGAAGATGCTCTTGAAATTCATGACTTCGATAATGTGCGACCTATTTTTCTATTCAAATTCAAAAAGGAGGAAGATTATCTTCGAATCCTTAAAGGAAGACCATGGTCCATTCAAGGCTTTATGCTCAACATTCAATTGTGGGAAGATTATATGGTCCTTTCGGAAGTGCGATTTAATACCTCTCCCTTTTGGGTCCAATTTCATGGCCTACCCATTGAAGCTTTTGAGAGAGGAAATGCAGTCATTTTGGGCGAACAAGCAGGTGAAATTCTTATGTATGAAGATCCAAAAGTTGATGATAAAATAAATAGAAGCTTCATACGTGTTCGGTGCCTTATCAACCTGGACAATCCTCTAGAATCAGGATTTTGGGTGCCTCGCGAAGAAAAAGAGCCTACATGGGTATCCCTCAAATATGAAAGGCTACAAAATTTTTGCTGCCACTGTGGTCGCATTGGGCACGATGAGAAAGTATGCAAAAATAAAATCCATGATGAACAGGCAAGTGAGAAGGATGAGGAGTTTGGACACTGGATTCGTACCCCTCAAGCCAAAACTCTTGATGAGCATATCATAGTCCATAAAGCCTGAGCATGTGGTGTATTTTATTTGTAGGGGATGATGAGCATGTGGACTATTTTTTGATGGTACATCTGATTTATCTGCCTTGGAATATTAGCCTTATTACTTGCATTTTTTTAAAATGCAAGTAATAAGGCTAATATTCCAAGTGAGCATCAGATAAATTAGCACTACATGTGGACTTTGTGGTGTATTAAACCAAGGGTATTTTGGTCATTTTTGACTATGTGGTGTATTTTATTTGTAGGGGGGTCCCACGTGGGCCCCACACACCCTTGGGATTGCTTGGAGTGCAAGGAGGAGGTTAGGTGACAAAGGCAAAGACAAAAGACAAAAATTACCCCATTTGTCAAAAACAAGGGATTTGCATGTTACTAAATGGGGTAATTTTGGCTCCACATTCAAAAATTCAAATTTTAAAGAGGAGGAGCCTCATTAAGGGCATAATGGGAAGCACATTGAAGAGGAGAAAAAGGAGCAATTTTTGACAATGCATCTAACCAAGTTCAAGTCCACATTCATTCCCAACTAATGACCTAATACCTAAACTACCCTTCCTTCCCCATTTGTCTTAAACATTTCGGCCACCTCCCTCCATACACATCAAAAATATCTTTTGACACCTCACTAATCCCATTTGACAACTCATCATCTCCCTAATCACTTTCACTAATCAAACCCCACTTCATTAACCTCACAACCCCACTCTCATTTGACACATTCTCCACTTTCACTTTCTCTCACTTCTTCTCATTTTCTCTCAACTCTCTCCTCCATTTTCGGTTTCTCCCTTCTTCTCCACCATACCTCACGCCATTTCCACCTTCCTCCATGGATTCTTCATCAAACTTCTTCATCTCCTCCACATCCATGCTTGGCTAAGCATCCTTCTCCTTCCTTCAAGTCAAGATTTGTGCTAAGAGAACTTCAATTCGGCCTTGTGTGAGAATTTCCATTTCTAGGTTTTCAAGTTTGTAATCATCTTAGTTCTTTCATGTCTAAGCTTTTTAGTTATGTTAGGACTAGATTTTTATGTGGAGATTTCCATGTAAATTTTATTTAACCTTTAAACTTGTAAACCTAGCTCTAGTTATTGAACTTCATGTGTGATAGGTTTATTTTTGTTGTAGCTTCATGAGATTGGTCATATGTGTTTACATTTTGGTTAATTCTTGAAGTGTATGTTATATAGAACTTTGGTTTTAATTTCTATCTCACCTATGGAAATGCATCAAGTTCAAGGCTAGGTTCTCTTGATTAATTAGTTTAAACTAGCTAAAGCTTCTTAGATTTAAGAGGTCTTGGCCGATTTAAGCTAGTTAATTAAGAGGAAATTGTCACATGAGGCCTATCATTCATGTAGCACAAATTGAGGCTTGAAGGAGGAGGTTCCACCTCTTGATTTTCACTCATACATTTTCGGTACACTTTATATTTTTAGTTGTTAATTGTAGTTTACTTAGTATAATCATTACTATCAACCAATTGTTAACTTGCGTGACTAAAGAACTTGGAATTGGCAAGATATAAAACCTAGATTGTGGATTTGACCCTTACTCACCACTACACTCTAGTGGATTTGAGTATTGACTTTATAGATTAATCTTTTAGGCGACAAAAAGGTTAAATCAAAAACACACAAAGTGATCCGATTCTTCCTAATATGTGTGTGTAATAATAACAAGGGAAACAGGAAAATCAGAGAAAGGGGTCCATCTTTTACTTGATTCGCAAGAAAAGCTAGAACAAAACTAAATGCTACAAACAAAATATTTTAACACCATAATTACAAGAGACATTCTCGTATGAAGTACAAACCCAATATAGCATGCCATTTGTTATATATCTAACAATTATAAGTAAACACCCCAAACATATTTTAACAAGATGCTGCACTTAAATAAAAGAAAAAAAATTAAAATATGACGTAACCTAATGTTACGAGAGAAAAAATTCACTTATAAAAAAAATGGTCCATTAATCTTCCCTCCCCTCCCAAAAGAATCAAAACTTCCAAGTATATTATGGAAAAAAAAAACCTTATAAATATGACGGCAGATCATAATATGTCTGAGTTATTTGGTTTATGATGAGTCAGATCACACAACAAGCGATGGACATATACTATTAACACCAAAAACCTTGTAGTCCAATAGTATAACATTTTTAGGTGGATGTTACAGGTTTGATCATATATAAAAGGGTGAAGGCCCAAAAATAATACTCCCTCTGTTCCTAAATATAAGATCACTTCCTATTTTATCTCAAGTTTTGCCCAAACTACCCTTATACCCCCTCTTTTCATTGAAAACCCCTCCTCCTTTTAAAGTTAAGTAATTGAGGGGATTTTGGGAAGATCATGTAATTTTATTGTCTTCTTTAATCTCCCCAAATTAACCAAAGTGATCTTATATTTAGGAACGGAGGGAGTACATAACTATTGACTAAGGAACAAAAATAGTACATAACTATTTCGAGGTATAAAAATGATACCAAACTTTTACCATGGGATCAAAAATGATATTTTCACTAATATAACAATAATATTAGACATGAAGTGTACAAAATGCCCTTGTAATTAAATAAACTTTTATCGGACGACGATTAATTTATAAGGACATTTTGGACTTTTCATGTCTAATATTATTGTCATATTAATGAAAATATCATTTTTGTAAAATTTGGTATCATTTTTTACCTTGGAATAGTAATGTACTATTTTTGTTCCTTGACCAATAGTTATGTATCATTTTTGGGCCTCCACCCTATATATAACCTCAAATAGTTAGTCCTTGCTGTTTTGATTAAAAAAAGTAAAGAGACAATTGCACCTAAGTCTTAAATAAGAGATTTGATTTTAGATAGGTCCATTGACAACTCCTTATTAATGGACTTGGGACCTCTTCATAATTTTTTTTGGCCAGTGGACCTCTTCATAATTAAATCTCTTATTTTTTTTGCCAGTAATTAAATCTCTTATCTGTAATTAATGTACAAATGTCCAAAAAATATACCATTCACATTTTCACACACAAAAAAAAACTTTTGTTTTGTCTTCTCACAAAAAAAACACTCTTGTTTTGTCTAATTTTACAAACAAGTTTTAGGTAGAAAAAGAAAATGAAGAGCGTGAATATTGAGAGAGAAAACCGTAATTCCACTAGCCCATAACATAACTGTGACCATTTCTACAAAACAAAACTAAAACCCTCCTTTCTCTTCTATTCTCTCTTCTTCTCACTAGGGTTTGTTTCTTCTTCTTCTTCTTCGCCTGAAAAAAAACAAAAACGACATGTCGCTTCGAGTTCTGAACCCTAATGCCGAAGTTCTCAACAAATCGGCGGCTCTGCACATGAACATCAATGCCGCCAAGGGCTTACAAGATGTCCTCAAGACCAATCTCGGCCCCAAGGGAACCATCAAGATGTATGCATTTTTTCTATTCTCTCACATTTTTTCATTTCTCTTTATTTTTCTCTCTCTTTTTTGTTTATCACTTTGTTTGTGTTTCTTCTATTAGGTTGGTTGGTGGCGCTGGTGACATTAAGCTCACTAAAGATGGCAACACTCTCTTGAGGGAAATGGTGGGTTCTGTTTCATGTTACATGTTACTTGTTAATGTGTTTGTGTTTTGATATGATGTTATGGGGATGTGGTTGTGTGTTGATCTGTTTTTGGTGTTTTTGAAATTGATTTGGAAATGTTAACTGCTTGTTTGATGAATAATTGTTGGTTCTGTAAGACATTGTATTATTATGAGGATGGACATTGATGTCATATGGAAGTTTAATTTTTTTTTGTGTCTCTTACAAACATCCTTTTATGATTTCCTTTTGCTTGTTGATTGTTGGAGATCTGATTGGATGACTTTTTGTTTGCACCTTTTAGTGTGGTTTATTTCTTACGGTTGGATGTTGGCCTTGTTATTGATTTTTTATGACTATTTGATCCACTGATGTGGTTTGGACTTGTGTGCTCAATCTTAGGATTTTTCAAATATTGTATATATATTGGGTGGATATTTTTTAGATTGACTGGTCACCCTTTGTTGGTACGGTACTAAACATTGATAATACTGAAACAAATGCATTATGCAACATGGACATAAAAAGGATAAAATTGAACGTGCTTTTTTACTTCATGTATGTGTGATTTAAAGGTTTTGTTCTAATTTAAGAGTTTGGCTGCTCTTTACTTTATAGTTTGAGAAGGAATGTGAATAGTTCTTCTTGCTGGAAAGTTATATGGAAGTGGGAAATGCAAAAGCTGCTGTAACTTAATTTTCCTCTTGGTAGATATCTACTAAGCATGGCTGAAGTGTTTTTACATGTTTCTGAATTCTTCATTCATTGTTACACAGCAAATTCAAAACCCGACAGCTGTCATGATTGCTAGGACAGCTGTTGCTCAAGATGACATCAGTGGGGATGGCACAACTTCTACTGTGATATTTATTGGTGAACTTATGAAACAATCAGAGCGTTACATTGATGAAGGTGAGTGTTCATTTGCCTGTATTTTAACTGCTTAGTCGCAAAGATGTATGAGTAATTAAGTAATGATCTACTGCTCTAGTTCAAGCTTTTTTCTCCCTACCTTTTGCCTGTGTCCATGCAAGTCTAGCAGTTGCAACCTCACTTTGTGTTTATTACTGCTCTGCTGAAAAGATGTGTCTTTATCTTCTGGGTTCTTGTACATTCTTTACTTCCTGCTGAAGGCAAGGTTTCGTGGAACTTTTATGTAAACGATTGCTATTGTGAAGTGGTCTAGAATTCTTGATATTTTAGTGCTGACTGCTAGTAGTCAAATACTTCACATTCATGAGTGGGTAAAACATCAACAGATGAAAACCTCTTAAAAAAGACATTTGATTATTAGTCTGGCATTCTGGCTTTCATGATAGTTTTCCTCTGTCAGCCCTGCTTTGGATAGGAATGGCCGCTTGATTTTTCCAATTGTCTAAGTAGATGATGAACGTCTTAACTGTATGCTTTATCTAGTATTGAATCTTATACGCATGAGATACATGATTATTCCAGGTATGCATCCACGCGTTTTGGTTGATGGTTTTGAGATTGCAAAAAGAGCAACTCTACAGTTTCTTGAAAAATTTAAGACGCCTGTTGTGATGGGTAATGAGCCTGACAAAGAGATTCTCAAGATGGTTGCAAGAACAACACTTAGGACAAAGGTGTCTAATTTAATTTTAGTTCATTGTGAAAACTGATTGTACTTCAGTATCATTGACAGAGTGAACAATCAATTGCTGGAATAATGATTTGCTAAGCTTGATTTTCTATGGTTTTCTTGCAGTTATATGAGGCACTAGCTGATCAATTGACTGATATAGTTGTTAATTCGGTGAGTTTTATTAGAGGTAGTGACATATGTGGTGCCTTTTACAAATTGCAATATGTTGTGGCATGACTTTTCTTTTGGCACTGCAGGTTTTGTGCATCCGGAAGCCTGAAGAATCAATTGATTTGTTTATGGTGGAGATCATGCACATGAGGCACAAGTTTGATGTAGACACACGTTTGGTATGTTAAGTGTATTCATTCATTTGTACAGAGTTTTTTTTTTAAAAAAAAAATGAGTGTGTCGTTTGGATTTGCTGAGGGAATGAGAGACTGACTTGTAAGAAAGTATGGAGAAAGAGAAAGAATGGGGAAGAGATGAGAGAAGAATAGATAGGTTAGGAAAAACAGAATTCACTGATTTAGTAGTTCAAGTATAAACAAATAATAATGACTACTAGCCTTATTTATAAGGCTTGAGAAATCCTCACCCTACTTAATATATAAATCCTGATAAGTTAAATAATATAAATTACGCAAAACCTGTCATAACCAGATCCTAATAAAATTATAATAATCCTAATAATGGCAACATAATAGTAATCTAGTAATAATCCTGATAATATCGGAAGTACCCCAACAATTAATTATTTATATTACATTTCACTGGCGCTGCTTTTCTGCCTGCTCAACATTTTCTCTGATTTTTTAATTTTTAATCCCTGTACTTTCTCAAGAATTATTTATCTTTCAAAGAAATAAACCCTTGGTATCACTTGGTTTTGCACACTTTCCCTTGGCATCATTTATTAAGTTTGTGTTGCAGACATTGAGTACTCTTAATCCTTGTATTTTGATTATTTAGTTCGGTGATGGTTTTTGTAGGTTGAAGGTCTTGTTCTTGATCATGGTTCTAGGCATCCTGATATGAAGCGGCGTGCAGAGAATTGTTATATATTAACATGCAACGTCTCTCTGGAGTACGATAAAAGGTAATTAGTGCAATTGAGTTGATGTATTTTTCCATTCAAATTTCTCTATGGTCGCCTTATATATTGTGCACATTATAGTCAAAGTGTCAGTGGTTTTGGCTCTCTTGGCCTGTCATCTCATGCTTTTAATCTATGCATTATATATTAACCTATTAATGATAGGTGATAATTTCTCTGTCTGATTTTTTCAAAAAGAATTGTGAACTTATCTACCAGCCATTACTCTCTATTTCTATTTATGTTATAATACTATGTTTTGAATAAAAGATTGACAATATGAAAATACTCTGAAGAGCTTATTTATTAGCTCCAAACCATGGTTCTAGTAGCTGTACCGAATGGGCCCTAGTTAGATTTACCACAGTAATAGCTAATACAAGAACTCAATCATTGGGGAATGATATGCTGAGATGCGATAGAGAGTGATTTGTCGGGCACCTAATCTAGAAATTAGCGAATCAACAAAACAAATTTTTTTTGAATTTATATTTTTGTTTTCTTTACAATGTTTATAAGTTTAATTACATAAATTATAATTACGCTTCATCAAAAATTAGTGTGATTATAATTTTAGTATATTTAAAGTTATTTATTCATTTAAATATTATTTGATTGAAAAGTTAAATCTATGAAGCTCGTTTTTTCAGTCGTTTGGCGACAGTAATATTTGATTGTAGCAGGCAAAAACTGCTTTTTCCATGTCATTTTCACCAAAGTCTATCCAAAAATGTGCTACTTTAAAATAAGTGGAAATCTCCACTGATCACAAACAGTTCTATTATATTTTCTTTATCTGGGAAAGTTTGTTAGCATGAATATAGTTGGTATATATCTGTTGTAAGATATTTCACATTTTATCAGACCCTTGTGAGCTTACTACATCTTTTTTATATAGTTTGGCAGTATAATGATGTTGGAACATTTTCCTTTCAGTGAAATAAATGCAGGTTTTTTCTACTCAAATGCTGAACAAAGAGAGGCTATGGTTGCAGCTGAAAGGCGTCAGGTTGATGATAGAGTTAGAAAAATTATTGAACTGAAGAACAAGGTAGATAAAATATTTTAAGGATCATCATTGTACACTTTACCTGCTGATAGTTATATGCTGTTTTGTTATGTGCATAATAGTAATTTTTATCTCTCTACCTATCTCACTGTCTTTATACTCCATGAGTGTAGGTATGCTCTGGTGATGATAGCAACTTTGTTGTCATCAATCAGAAAGGCATTGATCCTCCATCACTGGACCTTCTTGCCAGGGCAGGGGTATGCAACATACAGTTATTTTTTCTGTTATATCATTTCTTTCATATTCATGTGCGAAAGAAAGTGCACTACATGTGTAACTTGCTTTTAAAAGACAAACATGCATTGTATGTATAGTCGGATTCTTAATGTTCTTTGTTTGATGGGTTTCTTTAGATAATTGCCCTTCGGAGGGCTAAGAGGAGAAACATGGAGAGATTGGTGTTGGCTTGTGGAGGAGAGGCTGTAAACTCTGTTGATGATTTGACTCCTGAATGTCTTGGCTGGGCAGGATTGGTGTATGAGCATGTCCTTGGTGAAGAAAAATATACATTTGTAGAGAATGTGAAAAATCCTTTTTCATGCACAATCTTGATTAAAGGTAAATACTGAATAGTAACTATATTTTGTTTTTATTACCAAATTAGGTTCTTAGTATTATTTAGCTTTTAAAATCGCATAAGATCACCTGATTTAATTGGTAACCAGTTCGATTAGCCTGGCCAACTGCTTCTGTTATGATTTACCGCTCTGCTTGAGAACTTGTCAACAAAGTGGCCTGTTGAACCAACTCACTTTGAAATTGTCACTATATTCCAAGATCTCCATTCAGGACAAGCTTAGTTGGATGTTGGACAAACTTGGGAATTTTGGATCTGTGTTAATTGGCAGAGATTTTGAAGTTTCGGAGATATGGATGATAGAGATGGCCTGCCCCTTTTCCTAGTGAGAATTATGAAGACCAATAAACTTTAATGAATGCTTGTGTTGAATTAGAATGAACAGTAATCTAAAGTGTAAAATTTTAATCTATCTTTTTAAAAGAAAAACCATATTAAATATACTTTGGTTAGTGACTGTTTATCTCTGAACCATGTTCCTCATTTCCTATTGAGCCATGATTTTTAACATTCTTTTAGAATGATATTTGCGGTGAATTGCGTACTTTATTGCTTCATTCATTTTGGTTGGTTTACTGATGAGATGATCTCTGCTATTGTAATATGCAGGTCCCAATGACCATACTATTGCTCAGATTAAAGATGCTGTCCGTGATGGTTTGAGAGCAGTGAAGAATACAATAGAAGATGAATCTGTTGTTTTAGTGAGTTATTTGCTTCTAGTTTATGATTTAGAATTATTGCAAAAGCATCTTATGCATTTCTATTGTTGGATGTTTGTTCCTGTTGTTGTATCAAGTGACTTCAGTATTTGTGATAATTTACTAGTGAGTGTACCATCGTAAGCTGCGGACATATTGGTGAAACCATGGTTCATGATGGGTGAGTTATCCAAAAGATGAAGATCTAAATAAACATGAGATTTTGGAACTCATTTTTTCTGCCATTCAAAGGGCTTGTGCTTATTACAAATCTGATCTTAGGAGAGTCTGGAATCAAAAGCTGGTGTATTCTCAGCTGAGTTTTAGGCATAACAGAAAATGGACTAAAAG
Source organism: Mimosa pudica (assembly GCA_029929735.1). Lineage (NCBI taxonomy): Eukaryota > Viridiplantae > Streptophyta > Magnoliopsida > Fabales > Fabaceae > Mimosa > Mimosa pudica. Next base: position 4,138,915 of record JAKELP010000023.1, on the reverse strand, counting down.
GAATGTTCTAGTTTTATTGAGATGGATTTAAACTTGTTCAAATTGTCTAATAAGTGTCATTGCTAGAGTTCAAGTACTAGAGTGGTGCTGGATCAGATCCATTTGTCTGGTATCTAGAAGTCACAAGTGCATATTGGAAATACCGCCCCTACTGCCAGCTTTTTTATTAGTGTTTTTTATATTTTCTCGATGAATACCTCCTTAATCAGAACCTTGGCTTGCACCTCTTATTGTTATGGTGTTACTGAGACTTGCATATGTTTTTCTGGCCTGTGTTTAGGGGGCTGGTGCGTTTGAAGTTGCTGCTAGGCAACATCTAGTGAATGAAGTCAAGAAAACAGTTAAAGGGGTAACATGACATTTTTTATTTGTTTAGCAGTTTATCTTTAATTTTCTATTATCTATCCTAAGAAAGATGTTTACAAAACATGTAACAGCGTGCACAACTTGGTGTTGAGGCTTTTGCTGATGCCCTTCTTGTGGTGCCTAAAACTCTTGCTGACAACTCTGGGCTTGACACGCAAGATGTGATCATTGCTCTTACGGTACGCAGTAATGCACTTCATCACACAAATTGCACAACATAATGGTGTTGCTATATAATTGCTGAATGTTTTTACAGGGAGAGCATGACAGAGGAAATGTGGTGGGACTGAACCAACACACAGGAGAACCAATAGACCCCCAAATGGAGGGTATTTTCGACAACTACTCTGTGAAGCGCCAAATTATAAACTCAGGGTATGTCTGGGCCTAAAACTGTCTGACAAGCAATGCTTTATCCCTTTCTCTATATTTACACACTAGCACCAGGGGAAGAATGATCTGTAGAACTTTGCTACTTGTTAATTTGATCAGAGTCAGTTGTAACATTCATTTGCCCTCCTAGACTTTTTTTTTTAACTCTTTGATAGGACGTGTTGTTATCCACATCAAATTCAATTATGAAGGGCAATTATCTTCTGATTGTTTTGTGACGTTTTTTTTTTGGTTATGATCTACAGGCCAGTGATTGCTTCTCAATTACTATTGGTGGATGAGGTGATTAGAGCTGGCCGCAATATGAGGAAGCCTACTTAGGCAGCAATTTGCTTTGGTACTTGCCCAAAAGATGAACTGGACCACTTTTTTCTTCCTCTTATTAATTTATCTTTACCCTTTGTTTTTTTAATCCCTCATGGACGTGGTGATATATGGATGTGTTGTAGGTGAATTTTTGTTCATTGTGCTTTTTTAGCAACATACGAACACTGATTTTGTAGAATGTGTAGTTGTTACAGCTTTATAAATGTTCACTTAGTTTAAAATGGATATAACGGTTGGACTCTCAGCACAATGTTCAAGCGAGCTCGTGTGCTGAGGGAGGGTGAATTTATTAGCTTCAATGTTGAGGTGCTTCTCTTTTTTTCGAGGTACCATGTTAATCTTGGGTCTGTGATACCACCATTGTGGGCGTTTATTTGGTATTTTTTTCTTTTAATATAATCTAACGAGATATTCCGCCCTATCATTTTACAATACCATTTTGTCTACGTTCTTATGTTTGAAGTTTTAACGACTTTTTTGAAAATTTTTATGATCGGCAGTACTATTGTTTATTGTGGCGAAAGAGATAATGGAAGAGTTGTTCAAATGGCATTTCTGAGAAAAATAGTTTAGAATGTTTTATACTTTTATTAGAATTGACAAGTCTTGCGTTAAAAACAAATCAGATTTCAAGCTACATCAAAACCATTCAATATTAAACTATAAGGAGGGTAACGCCAAATTTGATTAGTGTTGGAATATAGGTGTATGAGTACTCTGAAATTGTAAAGTTCAGCTCTGATGAAGCCTTCATTTACCCTTAATGAGGTTTTTGATAGTCTCTAGAAAATGTTGTTACAATTGTTATAAGAATTATTTTGTGCCTTAACATCTTGCAATGATATACGCTGTCGCTATCCAGTACGTGTCTGAGAAATTAATCAAATTATATAATGGAAACGGTAAACCCCTTGGGGTTTCTCTCTCTCTTAATGATGAAACACCATGGGGAATGTCAACTTATTTTCACAACCTACACATTATTACAACTAGGATCAAACCAAAATGGATCACTATCTTTGATGTCTACGCAACAAGTTTGCATTAAAGGAATATTAAACGTGAAAAATGCAATAATACAATCTGAGCAGAGAAACAAGGATCTTGTTATCCATTATCAAATAACACCAAATAGAATTCCTCAAGTTTTTTGTAAGTAAAAATTCACACCATAAATCATCAAAATTCGTACAAGTTTTTCTTCAGTTACACTATTCTAAACTAAACTGAGAAGTGTCAGCCAAGCTTATGGATCCAAAAATATGATGAAGGGCTCATTCTAGATTTCTAAAGGGCTAGCATGTAAAAGTGATCCAAAGGACAATACGTTTTTGGCGGATGCTTTGGGGAATTGTTAAAACAGTTGCTCATGATCAGGCCAATCTTCAACAAAATCAAATCTATATGCTTGCAGAGTCTTCACCAGGTTGCTGTAGAATGTATTCTTTCTTCATTTCCTCTAACACAGCATCATTAGTGCTGAGAAAATAGAACAAAACAAATTAGAGAAAGAAAGAAAATAGTTATCAATTCCACATCTAAAGTCATCATGAAGCATTACACTGTTGACGAAAGCAATTGAAAAAAAGCAGTTTCAAGAGAGAAAAAAATGCCTAATACTATATTTCTGATTTTGATATTGGTTATTATTTGACCTTCTTGGTTGAACATATTATAACTCTGAACCAATCTAGTCTTTCTAGTATATATGACACAATCTTTTCTCAATCTAGCATTCAGTTGAGTGCTGCACAGAGGACTCAGGAGTCAGGAGTTAGTTGGGAGGTTTATTTTCAGAGAAAATATATCTAAAAACATTTCCTTGACTGACATTTCCCTCTAGAAATATAATTTTTGAATCAGGCTATTAAGACTATCATCCGCATCTGAATGCGTAGGATGTTAATCTTTGCAAGTTTGGTTACTCATTCCAGTCCATGGAAAATTAGATCTGAAATATAACAGGGATATAACACTAAGATCAATAACCTCGATATTTCAAATCAATGAGAAATAAGTAGCAATGATACTTAATTTGAGGCTTGATCTTCCATGAAAGAAACTATGTTTATTGGGATATACAAGGCATTCAATGGATTGCCAAAAGAAAGTTGCGAAAGCAAATTTAGAGTCAACATGTTAAGTTGAAACAAAACGTAGGAGCAGAAATACTGAAATCTTATATACGGACCTACCTAATTGTTGCACCTACGTGTGTAAGCCTAGCTTTCATTAGCCTTTGAGTAATATTTTGCACTAAAGTTCTGAGAAATATGATATGTGATACAAAGTGAGAGATAAGGTATATATAACATGTCCCACCTACAGAATATTCAAAATTTGACAGGATGGATCCCTTGAAAAGACCAAGAGTGGAAGAAGAAGAAAAGTTATGGATCCAATTCATCCCACAGAAGCAGTACAGAAAACAAAGATCCTTTAAGATAAATCCATTCCTCCTCGTAAACCAATCACAAAACCACCCGTACAAAAACCACAACTATAATTTTTCTCAGTGTTAGAAGTTTAATCAGCTAAAACACAACTAATCATCAATGTCAATTTGAAACACCCCATTACAAATTTCACTAGCATATCAAATTTTATCAACTTGCCTTCCAAAATTGGATTTCATTTTCCAATAACCTGTTTCTGTTGAAAAAAAATCAAGCTTTAACGAGAAGTCTAATGAACATGATAACATAACTTACAATTGGTGAAGACAATCATTCAATTCTTTAGCTTGTTTTCTGCATTTCCAAACAACAGAAATTGTTCTCCCTGAAGCACATTGAGCATATTTCTCAGTGTAATAATCACATTCCTTCAATGCCTTCTGCTTCATTTTGCTACGTAAAGCTGGCAAATTGTCCATACATCAAATCATCAACACCCTTATCAGTAATAACCAAAAATCACAACTTCACATCCATTAGGGGTTTCTATTTCTCACTTGCCTTCTCATATCCCAACAATTTACAGTCAATCTAATAAAAAAAAATAGAACTTTCGATGATTACATGCAAGAACAGTGTAAAATATGAAAAACCCAGAATTTGTTCCTCTCAAAATTCGTAAATTAATGACAGGTTTCTCAGTTAATAGATAATGGTTTAAGGTTTAAGAAAAGAGACTAGATGAGTAATGAGTAATGAGTAATGGTTACCTTCTTCTACTTTTTTCTTGACGTGATTATCACGCGCCTCTTGTACAAGACCCATTGAGCTAGAGAGAACAATCTGAGAGCTTGACCCGATTGATTCTTCACAACTCTTCAGGCTCAGTGAAGAAATGAACAATTTACTATGTAATTAATTTTTTTATGGTTAGTTGTTTTTGGTCAAATAAATAGTGTTATGGTTAGCACAAAAAAAACCCCCAATTTTTAATGGGTCACAGAATTTGGTAAATGAATAATAATTCACTATGGATCATCGAAGTTGAGACTTGAGATTAGTGTGTTTGTTACTAATTCATGGAGATCGAAATGTAATTGTTCTTTAAGTGAGCCCTATATATGATGATTCAGTTAATAAAGTTTGTTCATAGATTGTAAAGTAACTTTTGTTTCCTTGATCAACCTCATCTATGTTCATGCTGATGAGGGGTTTGGCATTGAATCTTCGTGATATTTGATTTCTTTTGAGGGAAAGAATTTTAGTTTATTACTAAGAAAAAAATCAAGTGAAATTATCTCCATGCTTGTAGCTTATCTAGTATTTTAGTCTAGTGGCATAAAAGATTTAGTGTCTATGAGAAGTTGTAGGTGTATAATTTTTTCCAATGGTGCTTTTTGATGAAAAATGATGCTTAAGGCTAAGGGAGAATATGTTCAACTGGAAGTGGGTGGCAGGATGGCTCAATAATAGATGATGTGAGGAGTCATTTGAAATATTTAGAAAAGGTCGTTGTAGGTAATCATGAATGGCATTGTGATAACTTCACTTAGTCATTTAGTCGCTAAATTAAGGGTTTTAAATTTGAATCTTGAGAATGCAGCATGTCCCTTAGCCAATATTCAATCTTTTAAGTGGAGGTCTAGTAATGTCCATATAGATTAGTATAGGTTTATTGAGTTACCGTGCTGTACGAGTTAACCTAGGATATCAAATCAAAAACTAAAAAAAAAGAGTTAGGTATGTCATTAATCATTATTATTGCAAACACACAATGATTCTTCAATGCTATTAATATAAGGAATTGTTAGAAATTAAACGAAAATCAAATGTAAAGCTCACAATGTAATCTATTATTTCTTAATATATACAAGTGAAATAAACCATTTAACATAACATTATGTATTATCAAATTACATGATAACTCCCGAGTCAAATAATTATTTTGTTAAAAAATTAGAAATATCAATAATAAATAGTTTATTTGTCTTTATTAATACTCACTACTGTGCTAAATGATATAAGATGACATATATTTATATTATTACATTATACGAGTATATTTGTAGCTTATAAATCAAATAAACGAATTTGAGAGAAAAAATTCACACAAATCAATTCATAAACAATGACCTTTTATTGTGAAAATGAACAATGACTTTGTTAGCTAATTTTCATCCAAACATGTTTACAAGTGAATCACCTTCTTCTTAGAAAATCAATCACTTAATTAAATAGGAGTGGTAGAGTTTTTTTTTTAATTAAAAGGAGAAAAACGTGGGCTTGACCTTTTATTGACATGTCTGTGACTGCGACAGTGACTGAAAGATCAAACGACATCGTTTGAGGTTGACACACACTGTCACACACACACATATTCATTCCTCTTCTCCACTTAACGCCTTCTCCACTTTCTTCATCTCCCTGTCTCTCTCATTCATGGATTCCAATTCTGTAATCATTGCTTGGTAGTATCCCTTTACTTGTAGTAGTGATTTTTTCTTGTTATTCATGAAGCTTAACATTCATTCATTTAGTTATTGTTTTGGTTTGTTTAAGGGGTTCTGGGGAAGATGGGCAACTAGGAATTGGGACCAATGAAGAGAAAGAATGGGTTTGTGTTGTCGATGCTCTTCAATCCCATAAGCTCAACTCTGTTGTTGCTGGTAGCAGAAACTCTTTGGCCATATGTGATGATGGAAAGGTTTCATCTTTTTCATCTTTACTTTTGTCCTTCCATCAATCTTTGACACGTGGCATGTAATTAGATTATATGATACTCCCTCCGGTACCTAGTTGACTTTTTTTTGGGAGAGGTTAAGGTTGCGAAATATGCTATTAAATCATAACACATTTGATATTGATATTTTTTAGAGTATCCATTAGTTTATAGGTAAAATAAGCTAGTCTAAGGGAAAAAATTAGGTAAATCAATTTATAATTAACTTATTTTCCTTTTCTAGGATTTTTCAAAAAAGTCAACTAGTTCTTATATTTAGGACCAGAGGGAGTATGATACTAACTCCGTTCCTAAATATATGATCACTTTCCCTAATTTGATTAGACTAAGGATGTTAGTTAAGTTAGTTATTAACACATGATATTACCAATTTATCCTAACTATATACCTTTATCCTCACTCTCCTTCTCTTATTACTTGTTTATTATAGAAAAGTATTATTAGGGGTAATTTGAGAAAAAGTTGGGAAAAACTAGAAAATAATCTATATATAGGAACAAATTGAAATTCGAAAGTGATAATATATTTAGGAATGGAGGGAGTACTTAGTTTATAAGTAAATTAAATTAGTTTTGAGGGCAATTTAAAGTGATCCATTATGCATCTTTAATTTCTTAAAATATGTCAACTTATTTTAATGATTGGGATGAGTACATAGTTTGATTGCATTTGAGATTGTGTTTATGGAAGTTTGTTAGTGGGGTGTATGGTTTTGGTTTGTTGAAAGTGTGTGTATTTGATTTGGTGTAGTTATTTACGTGGGGTTGGAATCAGAGGGGAACTCTTGGACATCCTCCTGAAACCAAAACTGAGAATATTCCCAGCCAGGTTAAAGCGCTTGCAAGTGTTAAGATTGTTCAGGTATTTTGTTATTAGCATTACCTTGTTTTGGTTATCTGGATGTTTGAACTTTGTGTAGTGGTATTTTACTATTTGTATTGGTGTTATTGACTTGTGGTTTCTTTTCCAATGCTAGGCGGCAATTGGTGGCTGGCACTGTCTAGCCGTTGATGATCAAGGCCGAGCTTACGCTTGGGGTATTCAATATCATCAATATTTTTTGTTTTCTCTTTTTTGTTATTTGGGGGGCTTAATTTTGTAATCCATAGATCTATGTGATAGAAAGTTTCATTTATTGTAATCCATGATTGTGTGTTAAACAAAAGTTCTTTGAAATCTAAAAAAACATGGTACAAATTTGAAGATGGGAAAATACATATTGTTGTTTTGCTTTTAGCTTTTCAAGACTAAGAAAGTGTCAATGAAGTTTTATGTATGGGGCATGGTGATCATCGAACTCAGTGTTGGTTTTGGTCAAAAACAAAACAAATCAGCTGTTTATTATTCTACGCAAGTACTGCAAGCTGCTCACTTCTGGCAAGTACAATTTGGTGGTTATTTTTTCAAATACAGCAATTGCAAAAAAAAAAAAAAAAAGGAAGCACTTCCAGATTACGTCAGTGAAGAAAGTAGGACTTGTGCTTGATAGACCACTGCCTTTTGTCCTGTGTCTTCTCCCCTCAATTGGTCCAAATCAATTTATCAGTTCCCTGGTTCACTCATTTACTGAACATTATCATTATTTCTTCCGTTTAATCTCCTCTCTGACTATAAAATTACCCACTATAGAGTTCATGGCACTGGCACTTTACAAATTGGATCTATGTGCATCTATATGATAGAATTAGACATCTGTATATGACATAATGCAATGCTTTAAGTTTCAATTGGACACTTTGAATTTTGTTTTAACGAGGTGTCTGTATATATATTATGTGCTGTATCTGCATCAATGTCTATGTTTTTATCCTTTTATATTATGCATATAATATATTGAATACCAATGATTTCAGGTGGAAATGAATATGGGCAATGTGGTGAAGAACCTGAACGGAAGGATGACACTGGTAGACCTTTGAGGAGAGATATAGTGATCCCTCAGCGCTGTGCCAATAAACTTGTTGTTCGCCAGGTAACTTGGACATGCCAATGCCATTGGTGTGGGCCTCCTATACTGAAATGAATGGTACTCTTTGATTCTTAGAGTAGTGTAGTTCTGTGTATTGCATTTCTAAGTTAATATTAATGTATATACAATTCCAATGCATTATCCTAGATTACCTGGCTTAATACTATTATATTTCTTTGATGTTTGAGTCACTCATTGTTTAACACATTGAAATAATTTATTTGTTTTCTTAACAACACTGAAAGTTTAGTCATTTTTGTCATGAGGTTTCAAACTGATGTTTTCTTACCTTTTTGGGATTGGCTCTGTAAAATGACTGATATTATCTGTTGATCTTGAATAATTGCTTACATGTCTCACACTCTCACCTGTGTAACTATAAGCAAAACCGTACATTGTCAGTATAATCTTTGTATGATATGACTTTAAACTTCTGTAATTGCCAGCTATAAGCTCTTTTAAGAAAAGTTGGTTCTTGTGTATGGTTGAAGGGTCAGCCTGTCAGGTTTGCTGAGGAACTTCATATTTATCTTTAATAGCACACCGTTTACATATATTGCATCCCGGCCCTTGCTAGACTGGTATCTGATGTTATACTTAATTAATTGCCTGAGGTGCAGGTAGCTGCAGGAGGAACTCACTCAGTTGTACTTACAAAAGATGGGCATGTTTGGACCTGGGGCCAGCCATGGCCTCCTGGTGACATGTAAGTATTCTATGAAACACAACTCAATATATTTTTTTTTACTTTTGCTTCACTTATTTCTCTGCAGTTTCTGTGATTGATAGTCTATCTTGTATAGTAACTTCTAAATCTTTTGCTTAATCTTATAGTAAACAGATTTCTGTACCGGTTCGGGTGCAAGGCCTTGAAAATGTTAGGCTCATTGCTGTAGGGGCATTTCATAATTTGGCTCTTCAAGAGGATAACACGTTATGGGCTTGGGGCAACAATGAATACGGACAACTTGGTATTGGAGATACCCAACCGAGATCACAACCTATTCCTGTCAAAGGGCTTTCTGGACTTACTCTGGTTTGTGTTTCACCCTGAAAAATCTTTTTGTCTTTATATATTTTCTTACTACTAACTGGTAAGATCACAGAGTAATATGTTTATATTCTATTACATATCGGTGATGGCGTTTGAAAGGTGATATTCACTTAGGCATATAGATTTAGAATTCATTGTTTATCTTACCTTGTTACAATTTTTTCTCTTTAAAAACAAACTTTTGTGAAATTGTTGTTTTCAATCTTTTAATTTTATTTGGACGGTTAATTTTTGCAAAAACTGCAAACACTTATATAGTGGAAGATTGTTGGTCCTTTATAAACGGTGGTACTGCTCTCAACAATTGGTAAAGCTAAAGCAATATGATAATCTGCACTAGTTATTGAAATGTAGGATTGAAATATGATATCTACTTGAAATGTCAAAAGTACTATGATGTTTTTCTCGAATAATCTGCACTAGTTATGCATACATCAATGTTATGATGTGTGGCATTGGAAATCAACGCGGGAAAATTATTACTACGGTGTTTTTGTTAAATGCAAAATGATCTATATGGTTCTTTCTTTAGCTGAATACACTACCTGCCCATTGCTGGCATTGGAATATTTACTTACTTTTATTCATCATTCAGGTTTTAAAACATCTTACTAATTGTTTTGTATGGTTGCAATCTTAGGTAGATATTGCTGCTGGTGGATGGCATTCAACTGCATTGACAAATGAAGGAGAGGTGATCCTTGCTTTGACTTCTCTGGAAGTTATTAGGTTTAGTTTTTCAGTTACCAAAAGACCTGATATGACATTGAATTGCTACAAACATTAAAGGAAAAGAGAGCATGCTTAAAACATCTATTCTTTTATTGTTTTTACTTTTTATCATGAAATAGTATGCATGCTGTTGGAGTCACATAATGCATTGCTTGGAAATGCGCACTATTTGAAAATCATGTGCTAAAGCGGATATTGTTGTAATTAGGAAACCAATGACAATAACCTGGGGTGTGTGGTTGAGTAGCAAAGACTCATTCACCCTTAACCAATTGTATGGGGTTCAATCCTTGGCGTTGGGTATGGAGAAGCATTAAATCTCTCAGGCCAGCTGTCCCACCCTTTGAGGTGCCTACAAATCAGCGGGGGATTAATCTCTCACTTGTCGAGTGAGGGGATACCTTGATCATGGATAAAAAAAAAAGGGAAACCAATGACAATGAATTCTAAGATTTCGTTATTCTCTAATGCAGGTATATGGCTGGGGAAGGGGGGAACATGGTAGGCTTGGATTAAGTGATAACGACAAGAGCAGTAAAATGGTGCCCCAAAAGGTTTATCTTTTGGATTTAGAAGATATTGTACAGGTATTATTTGGATGACCATTATGTAAATCTTGTTTGCTGGTAGGTTGGGGACATTGTATAATAATGCTCCTGTCCCTGCTCCATAGACTTCAAAGTCTTCACCAATTCATGTAAATCTTCATTTGCACTTCAGTTTAGAATGATCCTAGGTTGTCAGGCTGCTTGTCTAGCCTCTTCATATGCAACCTCCTGGCCGTTTGTCTAATCCATGCTCCAGCATGTTCATGATAGAACAACGGAAACTTTGGGCTGTTTGTTTAACCTCTTTCATGTGCTTAGTTAATAGTTCTGCCCATGTCTTTCTAAACCTGAGCAGAGTTGGCTTCATCCTATTGGCCATTAGCCAAATTCTGAGTCATTCCTTCATCTTTCTTTATGGAATGATATACATCACTGTGATCCGTATTGATGAAATCATGAATTGTACAATTTTAAAAGGCACCGTGTACCAGTTACTCGGGTTATATGTCCTTGCAATGTGAAACGAAATTTGATTTGGTTTGTGGGTCAGGTATCTTGTGGAGGGACTCATTCAGTTGCTCTAACCCGTGATGGGAGAATATATTCTGTAAGTATCATTGTGAATAACTTAATATGATTATGATCTATTTTCAAAAACCTTCTTAAGAGCATTGTTAATACTTTTAATAGCTCAAGTTCTTGTGTTATTGGTCTTAACTCTTAACTCTTGACTACATGTAGTTTGGTCGTGGCGACCATGGCCGTCTCGGTTATGGGAGGAAAGTGACTACTGGTCAACCAATGGAGGTACCCATTGAGGTTCCACCCCCAAAAAATTTAAGTGAAAATGCAGCTGAAGGACGGTGGATTGCCAAACTTGTTGCTTGTGGTGGTCGTCATACTTTGGCAATAGTGGAATGGAAAGGAGACGAATCCACCACATCCACTGAATGACTGAAAACCACCAATGGCAAGTAGACATAGTTGAAAAAATCAAATAGATACAATGCTCTAATGCCAAAATTGTATGTGCTTGAAATTGAACATGTCTCTGGTTAACTTGAACTTTCAGCCTGAACGGGTTATTCATCAAAATAGGAAGGACAATCTGGATTGACTTTCACATGTGATAATAATTTAATAATATAAAAGCTCTCTCTGTAGTTCCATTTTATAGTATGCTTGCTTATTCTGTTTTTTTTTTTATTTTTTGTGTTTGGTTTAAGATACGTTCATTTGTTCACTAATTCAATCCTCCATTTAATGAGAGAATGTTATGCAAGTGATTAGATGTAGGTTTTACATCTTATGCGTGTCTTGTTTGTAATATTTTTAATCATTAAATGATTTCTCTTCATGATGTTTGAAAAATATAATAGTTTAAGATCAATTTTTGTAGAGTATTATATTCTATATTTGAGACCTCAACTTTTGTGTTTTTTGAGTGAGTAATGATTCTGAAAGTGGCTCCCCGTGTTCCTTCATATCCAAAAGCATACCAGTGCTTGAAATGGATTTCCTAGAATTACACAGCATCAAACGTTAAGAAACATTTCCTCAAGGTTGAGGCAAACGAGTCTATTATATTCAAGTGATAAACTCATTTAGTCCCTAATTGAATTGTGATTGTGAGATGTATGTTAAATAAGTGACTTTATATTAAGGATGAGATTTGGATTGTTAGAAGCTGAAGAGATTAGTATTTTTTTTTTGATATAAAAAGAAACAAAATCATACAAAAATAAAACTAACAACCAACTACATCCTTGATAAGATGCACAGCATCAGCTTTAGGCACGACGTGAATGCCTAAGCCATAGTTGAAACTGCTCCTTGCCAAAAAATCTGCAGCTACATTATCCTCTCGGCTAATCACCCGAATCTCTACGATCCACTGTTGTCGCATTAATTCACCAACCTCGGCAAATAAATCAGCATTCTCATGCAAGTCGGAGACGCCATGCTCCAGCCCCTCCACCACTGAAAAAACATCACAAAATAAAGATACCCGTCGAAATCCAGAATCTCATGCTCGCCTCACACCCCATAAGCAACCACATAACTCTGCCTCAACACTTGAAGATCCATAAATTGAATACATGAAGGCTTCCAAAACATTTCCCTCCAAGTCATGAATCACACCTCCACAACCAACAACTGATGAGCCCCGGGAGAATGCACCATCAACAAAAACTTCCAAACCTGACTCAACAACTTGTCTTAACTGATAATTCCTGGGAAAACTTCCAAGATCACCTAAAAATTTCTTTGCTCGCACCTACACTTAACAATACCCATAGCCTCCGCCACACCGTCATCAACACTAGAACAAGATCCATGATGTACAACTTCATTCCTCCGCCTCCAAATTAACCAACAACCCACACAAAATATAGTCTTCCAATTTTCTATATCTGCCCTGCGAGAGAGTTTCAAATTATCCTCCAACCACGTATGCACATCACTCTCCCAAAAGTCTAGATCATGAATAGAAACCCCTAATTTAAGCCAAAACTCACGAGCCTTAACACAATTACGAAATGCAAGGCCCAAATTCTCAACACTAGTTTTACACAACCAACAAACACCATCAGGATGGAGGTGACGATCATGTAAAGACTCATTCGTGAGCAATTTATCATGCAAAGAGACCCACATATGAACTTTACATCTTTGAGGAATATTAATCTTCCAAAAAGTTTGCCAACTACTTCCCTCCTGACCATCTTTGGCAATAGAATTGTAAGCAGATTTTACAGAAAAAACACCACTTTTATCCAGCTTCCATCTAGCTTTATACTCTCCATTCCTGTGAACAACCTCAATCTCATCTCTAACATTCTCCCAAACAGCTTTAATTTCACTCCACACTCTTGACCCTGGCTTCTTTGCTCGGATATTAGGGATCAAATCTTGACCACAATTATATTTACTTCTAATTACTCGAACCCACAATGCATCCTTGTTATTCACCAACCTCCATCCCACTTTCATCATAAAAGCTTTATTCTGAAGAGAAGCATGACGAAGGCCCAATCCACCACACACTTTCGGAGAACAAACTTTGTCCCATGCCACTAAATGAACCTTTTTCTTATCACTTGTTGAACCCCATAAAAAATTCCGAGCATTCCTCTCAATCTCATCGCAACAAGCAATAAGAATAATAGACGTTTGCATCACATGATTAGGAATAGACAAAGCCACTGAATTAATAAGAGTATTCCTCCCTGCCAGAGACAAAGAATGACACTTCCAGCTAGCCAATCTTTGTTTTACCTTATCCACCGTAAATTGATACATTGACTTAGAAACCCTCTCATGATGAAGAGGAACCCCAAGATATCTACCCAAATCAGCAGACATATTAAATCCCAAACTATGACTTAGTTGAGATTAAATATTATGATTAATATTGCGAGAAAAGAAAACCTTTGTCTTTCCTTCATTTACCTTTTGACCTGAAGCATCACAAAACACATTAAGACAATCTTTAATCACTTGTACCCGGTCTAAATGAGCTTCAGCAAAAATAATCAAATCATCAGCAAAAAAACAAATGAGATAATGGTGGTCTCCCTTTATTAAGACGAATTGGTCTCCAGTTTCCAGAAGAAATATTTGACTGAATCAAATGAGCCAACTTCTCCATACAAATCACAAATAAAAACGAAGACAAAAGATCACCTTGTCTAATACCTCGGGAAGGATTAAAAACATTTGACTTACTACCATTCCACAATAGTTGCATAGAGGGAGAAAATATACACTCCTGAATCAAGAAGATCAAGCTCTCCGGAATTCCCACCTCCCTTAAACAATTAATAGCGAATTCCCAATTAATTCTATCATACGCCTTCTCCAAATCAATTTTTACAGCCATAAAACCTTTCTTTCCCTTAATAGTTTTCATGGTATGAATCACCTCTTGAGCAACAATAATATTATCGGAGCTCAAACGTCCTGGAACAAAACTACACTGATTAGGGTAAATAATATTTGACATAATATGCTTAATCCGATTAACTATGATTTTTGTTATCAATTTATAAATCACATTACAAAGGCTGATCGGACGAAAATCTCTCATAAATTCTGGGTTTGGGACTTTAGGAATAAGCACAAGAAAAGTCTGATTAACCCCCCTAATCAAACAAGGATTCTCAAACACATTTCGCACAAAATCAATAACATTTCCACTACCTATTTCCATTGAGCTTGAAAGAATAGAGGATTAAGACCATCAGAACCTGGAGCTTTAAGACGGCCCATACTTTTCAAAGTAGTTTCAACTTCCAACTCTTTCACATCAATATTCAAATTACTAATAAAACTCTCCGGAAGCACAGGATAAGATACATCAACATTCAACACATCCTTAATCACACAATCTTCAGAAAAAAACATATGATAAAAATTTACAGCCACATTCTTTATTTGATCTACATCAAACATCCACTCTTCATCCTCACCCTTCAGAGCTTCAATACGATTTACCCTCCTCCTTGCATTCGCCCTTCGATGAAAATATTTTGAATTTTTATCCCCTAAATAAAACCACTCACACCTTGCCTTTTGAGTCCACATAATATCTTCCTGCAAGTTTAGTGTCTCAAGCTCTTGCCATAATTCTTTCTGAAGCTGAGAGAGAGAAGACCAAGAACCTTGATTATTTAAACATCTACTAATACCATCAAGCCTAGCAAGAATTTGCTTCTTTCTTCTTTCCACATGACCATATACCTTCAAAGAGATCAGTATTAAGTAACAATCATTGAGAAGAGAGTTAATGGTCAAATCCAAATTGACTATACACACGCATGACACATACTACATTTGACATTCAAGGCACAAAATATGTGGACATAAATAAAAGATAATTATTGTATTTTTTGGACAAGATTAATAAAAAAGACACTATCAAATATTAAATAATCATACAATGATACAAAATTTTTACAAATAAAATTATATCATACTTCTGCTATATGCATTCATTGCTCTCAATTTTGATTTCATTTTTAAAACTGTATGATATTTAATACTACCTTCGGTCTTAAATATAAGATCTAGTTAACTTTTTTTGGAAAATCCTAAGAAAGTAAATAAGTCACTTATAAATTGATTTATATAATTATTTCCCTTAAACTAGTTTATTTAATCTATAAACTAATAGATAATCTAAAAAAATATCAAATATGCCAGTTAATCAACCTATTTTGCTTCCTTAATCTCTCCAAAATAATCAACTAGCTCTTATATTTAGGACCGGAGGGAGTATCCTCTATTAATTTAAGTTCAAGTATAAGTGTAGCTCTCATAATATAATCTTTCCTTATCAATAAATCGAAAACCTAAGAATTTACCAAAGAGATATTGAGTTTTTTTCCTCATCCGCCAGTCTCCCCTGGGCCTTGGCATTGTACAGTGGGCCACAACCGGCCTAAAACAAGAAGGTGGACAACAGATTGGGCCACACTATAACAGCGAGGCCCAACCCAAACATAAAAGGCACACGGTGTCTGTCTTCCACAAAAACCCTAATCGCCTCCATTATACCATACCACCTTCACTCAGCTCATCTCTCTCTCTCTCTCTCTCTCTAGCCGCATCAGCTCTCATTCTCTCTCCTCCACAATGGTTGCCGCCAAGAAGACCGTTAGTTTTCCTTTCCTTTCTTCTCACTTCGTATTTCAAATTTCGTTTTTTCTTCAGATTTATATTTTCCTTTCTAGGGTTTTGTAGTTGATGTTTTCTTGTTTTTTTTTCAGAAGAAGACACATGAGAGCATTAACAACAGGCTCGCTCTTGTCATGAAGAGCGGCAAGTACACTCTCGGTTACAAGACCGTCCTCAAATCTCTTCGTAACTCTAAAGGTTTCTTTATTAAATTCGGATTAATTTTTTTTCTGATTTGGACTGTTTTTAATTAAATGCGATTGCTTTAGGAATTGCGTTGTTGGTGGCATTGTTGATAGTTTTGGTTGCATACGGAAATTTCATGTTTGGTTCGCTGTATTCTGATTTTTTTTTATTTGAGGATCTTTGAGATTTGTTTTTTTATATTGAAATGAATTTATATCTGAACTGTGAAGGTGAAGAGCGTTAATTGAATTTTATAGTACTACCTCCGGTCCTAAATATAGACCTGATTGACTTTTTTTTTTTGGAGAGATTAAGGTTGCGAAAGAGTTTATTAAATGATGACATATTTGATATATTTTTAGATTATCCATTAGTTTATAGGTAAAATAAACTAGTTTAAGGGAAAAAATTATTTAAATCAATTTATAATTAACTTATTTTGCTTTTTTAAGGATTTTCCAGAAAAAGTCAATTAGGTCTTATATTTAGGACCAGAGGGAGTATTGAGTTTCTCTGTGGTGGTGGTGGTGGTGGATGTTGCTATTGTATGTAGTAGTGTATTGCTACCTATGTGTGCTGTTTATGTGTGGATAGTTAATGAGGTTAATTGTTTTTCCGTCTTGGCAGGAAAACTGATTATCATTGCCAACAATTGTCCACCTTTGAGAAAGTCAGAAATTGAGTACTATGCTATGTTGGCTAAAGTTGGAGTTCATCATTACAATGGAAGTAAGTTCTCAATTCCCAAGCTTTTATTCCATACTTGTGTGCATGTTGTATGTTTTGATGGTGTTTCCGTTTTTTCTATTTTCTAGTTTTTCAATTTATTACTGGATGCTAGGGGTAGTTTAAGAATGTTCTAGGAACCATTTGTTAAGCTTCCACCTTGCCAACAGAGGGTGAATTTTGATGAAGAACCCTAGTTTGTAATCGATGACTGTAACTCTTGGAGTAATTTGATTTCAGCTTTTATTCAAATAGAAATAACAATAACCATTGTAATACAGATATGCATGAAGTTATGGCAAGTGTCTAAGGTTTTGAATCAAAGGCCCATTCATTGCCCTTTGGTTGTTTTGTTTGTATTTTTTATAATATTTTTCACAATTAACTATGTGGCTTATCATGTCTTTGGGCTCACCATTGTGCTTTGTTTTCATCTCTAGTTCACATGACTATCCTACTTGACCATATTGATCTAATAATAGCCGGCTGTTCTTATTTCTTCTACTCCAATGCATTATTAACCATGTGTTATAGCGTTGTATGCCCATGTGAATTCTGATGCCCTTGCACAGTGATTTAGAAAGGCTGGCTTGAATTTAATGTGGCTGGAAATAAGAACAAACAATATTCAGGATTCTCTCAACTAAAGGGATCCATATTTGGTTTAGGACCCATTCTGAAACGAGTAAACAGCAAGGCACCTCTTAAGTGGAGATAAAAAGAAATAGAGAAGGGTGTGAATGAAATGTGGAAAATATTTTTCTATGTTATTCATTTGTTGTGTGTATTATCTTCACTTGGAATGCACTTTAATGTCTGCTGAATAGAAGGAATTCAAATTCTTCAAATTTGATGTCTTTTGACATTTGTGCTGTTTAGTTTTTACTGTGGTGTCAAATGTCTTGATATGATATCTAATGAAGTGTTCAGGGATAGGATATTATTAGCACGAATGATTCTGTCCTAGTAAGCATGTCTAATGAGGGTTTTTTTTGTTTATGACAGACAACGTGGATTTGGGCACAGCATGCGGGAAATATTTCAGAGTGTGCTGCCTCAGCATTATTGATCCTGGTACGTTTAGTTTTTGCAGATCTAACATTAATCAGAAGTTGAGCTTGTCATTTTCACGGTTTTAATTGTATTATATTTGTGTTTTCAGGTGATTCGGATATTATCAAGACAATGCCTGGAGAGCAGTAAGTGATGACTGTTTTGTTTGGGTACGGGTCACTAAAGATGAGTGCTAGGCAAGAGTAGAAATTTCCAAGTTTTTATGTATTAATTTAATTTTGTTTACATATTTTGGAGTTTCCGTGTTCCAATACAATGCTATATATTGGCATCGCAGTGACTTTTATGGCAGGCTGAATTTGTGGTTTTGTTCTTTTTTGGGAATTTGATATCGCTCAATTGGAACCTTTTCTCTGAAGTCTTGTTCCCCCTTTCTAACGTTTATTGTCGATTGGTCCTTCATTTAGTATCGTAAGGAGCAATTGCAAGATAAAATAACAGATTAATTATGATGATTGTGAAGCTTATGAAATATGTTCAGTTAAAAAAAAAGCTTATGAAATATGAATGCATTGTTTTGATATATCATAACTTAAACTCCTTAATTTATGTAAAATAATTTGAAGGTCGCCAAGAGAAGCCGAAGATTGCTGAAATTCCATAAATAAATTGTGTAGATGGTTCTTGAGAGTACATTTATGTAGCTCTTGAAAGAAAAGTGTTTGCACGTTAGAGTAACTTTTACAAGACATCCATCTAATCGATTTTTTATTCTAACAAAACATTTGAGGTTGATATTCGAATTATTCAATTTTATCTTTTGAATTATCGTAGTTAGCTTATCTTAGTTAACGTTTTCCCTTTTATTAAATAAACTACGGTTTCTGAATCCTACAAGTAAAATGGTGAACAAACATGCCACTCACATCCCCATCAATGCATGTCTCCTTTAAAGTTACTTGCCCTTTTATTTGATATAACTAATTCTATGCTAAAACACTCCCTGCTTGAATTTCTCATAACACCCTCATCCAAATGCCCATTTCCCATATACGCTCTATTCCCTTCACCCTCAACAACTGAAGTAGGAAATCTTTCCAAGTCAAGGCCAATTTCATTAAGCACCTCTGCCTCATTCCAACCATCTCGACTCCTCAAATACCACAACTTATTCACTTATGGTGATAAAGGAGACGTTTCTTTGTGGGAGGGAAGGGTTGAAAATGAAGGTTTTGGTTATGCCAGCGTCATTGATGGCAGCTATAGTTGGTTGATGGAGGGATCCTATGAAGAATTGTTGGGCTAGTGGGTAGAGATTTGGGAATTGGTAAAGGATTATCGGGGATTTGCATCAAAGAAAAGAGAAGAAGCCAAGAATAATGAGATGCTTTTGGTGAGGAAGAAGGTGAAAACGTGGATGGATAATGACATGATGAGATCAAGGTTATGTGAGATCTAGTAGAATGTGTTATGGATGTTATTAGTGGATTGCATTTCATTATGTTTGTTAGAGGATTTTTCATGTAAAATTTGCCTTCAAGGTCGTAGATGGTTTCTTATCAAACGAGCTTCGGCTTTGGTTTCTTGTTGAACAAGTTCTACTCCACTGGTTTCTTGCCTCATAATCTTCTTCAGGAACACTTTTTATTTTCCTTTTTTCCCCTTTCACCTCTAGCACTCTGGTCCACGTAACTTATATGTTTGCTGATCAGATAGGCACACAAACAGATATTTAGTTCTAGTTTCGTACATATATTTTTGTGTATGCATTCTAGTTTAACGATAAATTTTGCTGGAGAGAACAAAAATACTTATGACTTGACATAGCAACCAGATATAATTCACAATATAGTAATAGTTAATAGAGATAAGTGAGACATACGGGTGTGTTTGGTTGAACTTATGGAAAAATGACTTATTTTTAAGTCAGTTTAAAAATAAATCAGATTGTGTTATAGAATTTATAGTTAGATTAGCTGTGAAAAAATGATTTATTTTCCATAAGTTAAATTGTGTGTGTTTGAATAAGTTGTGATTGGATATGTAAAATGAGTAAGAATATGTGAGGTCCACATCATAAACTACTTATAAGGTAAAAATAAACTATTTTTCTCTACTTTGCAATAAACTATTTATTTTAAATAAGTCAGTTGAAAAATAAGTCCAATCAAACATACCAAAAACACAATCTGCTTAAAATAAGTTATTTTTCAAAACCTGTTAGTCTCTACGGATACAATTAATCTAGTATTCATCAACCTTATCTTTTAAGAGATGTTTGATGTTTGTTATAGAATTGTATAAGAATAGGGTCAATGCTTCCTATATGGTTAGAATAAATAATTATATCCCTATGTACCTTAGAACGACAAAAGTAAAGATCATTTATGGTCCCAATCAATTTTAAATAGCTGGAAAAACCAATATGAATTTTATATAATGTGGTTGAGTTTCTTTTTCTCCATTGTCTTCTTTCTTCGACGCCTTCCTGGAATTCATTATTACTCCATCAACTTCATTTCTTTTTCATACTAATCATATCTTTCTCTCAAATCCTATCGAGGTTGTATTTATTTAATCAAAGATGAAAATCCTTTTTTTTCAATCTCAAGGACTTCATGTAAATTATCAGCTTGAAGGACCTGCAGAATGTTATTAAGCCATATACGAAAAGAAGAAAAATTAAACCAGTCAGCCCTTATATTAAGACGACACCCCCAGAGAGCTTGTGCTTTGTGGCATTGAAAAACACATGGGCTAGAGTTTCAGGGT
Source organism: Mimosa pudica (assembly GCA_029929735.1). Lineage (NCBI taxonomy): Eukaryota > Viridiplantae > Streptophyta > Magnoliopsida > Fabales > Fabaceae > Mimosa > Mimosa pudica. The sequence goes on along the minus strand of JAKELP010000023.1, from coordinate 4,118,013 downwards.
GGTCACAACCATTAAGACACAGTAAAACAACTGGGACATGATGTCGTGTGAGCACTTCACTCTTTATAATTTAATGTGATTAAAAACGAAAGAATTTCCAAAATATAAATGATTATACTAAATAAATTGAATTTGAAAATATTTTTGCCAATATTTAAAACCAAAGCCACCTCTTCGGATATGTTGATTGGCTTACATAAAAAAGTTATTTTTTATAAGGGAAATAAGTTGTTAAATTAACATTTTTTTAATTAAGTGAAACTCAACATTAAGAAGAAATTACTAAAAATTCACTTTTTTTTATCAAAAACTAAAAATTCACCTTTTAAACTTGAGAGAACATAATAATTGAAGGATAAAAAATTAAAATGCATACATAACTTAGACTGTAACTTAATAGAATAATTAATCATTTTCCTCATAAATCATTAATTTAATTTTATATAAAATCTCATAATAGAACAAAAAGATATAGTTTGATCAAAAGCTTGATCATATCTCAGCAATGTAACAATTAATATCTAACTTTGTTTACATCTTAGCAATATAACGTAACAATTGATATACCTTGATCACATATTAGCAACATAACGTTAGAATTAGTATCAAACTTTGATCATTTCTTAATAACATAACGTAATAATTGGTATCAAAATTCGAGCATATTTTAGTCAACTTTAACTTAATAACTAACATAATAATTGATCATTTCTTAAGAAGAAGGAAGTGGTGTAGTGTGTATTCTTATTTATATAGGCAACTTCCAGTCCACTCTCAAACTAATCGAACAGTCGGAGTTTTGTTAGTTTTTGTTTTGAACGGTAAAGAGATCCATTTACACTTTGCGACGACTTGTTTCTATTTTTCAAACCATCCTCTCTCTCCCTCTCTCTAGTATTTTAGTATTTTTGTTTTTGTTAGTATTTTTGTTTTACGGAACTGGAATCAATTATTTTAGGAATTAGTCCTTACGTAATCTATATATTATATTTAGTTAATGAAATATATGAGATTTTAATAATTTTTATTTTATCCATATTTTAAGAATACATTAGATTATTGAATTAATCACTTCCTGCACTTTGTTTACTGCTCATCCTCTCTCTATATAAATAATCACTTTGTGCCCATACATTTCTTCAATCGCTTTGGTTTCTTGTTGAATAGGTTCTACTCCACTGGTTTCTTGCCTCATAATTCTCTTCAGGAATACTTTTTATTTTCCTTATTTTCCCCTTCGACCTCTAACACTCAAGGCATGTAACTTATATACTTGCTGATCAGATTACTACACACAGAAATTTAGTTATATTCTCCTTTCTTTAGTTTCGTACATTTATTTTGCATATGTATTCTCATTGAACAATAAAATTTTGCCAGAAAGAACAAAAATACTTATAATTTGACATAGCAGCCGGGTAATTCACCATATAGTAACAGTTAATTGAGATAAATGAGATGTTGGTCTATGAGACCGAGGTAGGCCCCACTCATGTGTCTCTAATTCTTCACCATACACATATAGTGGAGGTCTAGCTTCCCAAATAAAACTCTACCATACCCCTTACCTAAAACGTAGAATGAGATCAAGGATATAAAAAATTGCATTTTCATACTGTTGAGAGAACTTAATATAGTACTAGCAACTAACAAAGGTTATATAGTCTTTATGAGTATGGTTAAGCAAAACCTGTTAGTCTCTATGATACAATTAATCTAGTATTCATCAACATTATCTATAGCATTTTTAAATAATAGGGTTGATTCTTGGGAAAATCCCAAATAAATCCCTCCGAATACCCAAAAGGACAAGTGAGGAACCTAAACTTCCAAAATGACCATGAAGAAACCAGCACCTACCTGTCATTTTAAAATTTTGCGAAAAGACAAAATTGTCCACATCCTAAAACACAAATTCCCACACCACGCTAAACCAACCCTTACACGCACCCTCTTCTCGAAAATTTGTGTTTTAGGATGGAGCAATTTTATCTTTTCGCAAAATTTTAAAATGACAAATAAGTGTTGGTTCCTTCATGGTCCTTTTGAAAGTTTAGGTTTCTTACTTGTCCTTTTAAATATTCTGAGGGATTTATTTGAGATTTTCCCTTGATTCTCCCTATATAAATAATCTGTTATTGTTAAACTATAAATTTATATTGATAGTTTTTACTCGGGAGTGATTTTAACTTAATTTTTGTTTTCAAAATTACCTCAAAAGTTTCGGAATGTAGTAATACCTTATGGCGTTAAATAACAATGAATGTCAATTTTGTTATCAGTCAACATTTTGATGTTTTGATAATAAAGGGTATAATTATTATTTTTAAATTTCTTGGTACACTCTTGAATCTAAAAAAGTTTAGAGAAAAATGGTTACAAGACGAAAAATTCTTAGACAAATTTGTGATAGTTGTGTCACGAGTCTCAACCCAAACCTGCAGGAAGTAGTTGAAATGCTTAGTTAAATTTTTTAGTGGATGTTCAGGATATAATTTATGGCCCATTTAATTAATGAGTCTCTAAAACGTTGATATAATGGTGCTTATGTGGTATGGTAGGTGGCTTATGATTGTTACGGCATTAAATAAAGTTTTAAAATATGGTCAAGAAAAAAGTAACGTTTTAAACTTTCTGGACTTTTTTTTTTGGTCAAATAACTTTCTGGACTTTAATAAGATTTATATCATTTCAATTATTTTCAATTTGAACTTTCATATTAAAACAATCATCCAAACACGTGATAGAACATTCTAATTGTTTATTCGTTTCATTATTAGAACATTCTAATTGTAAAGCGCACTAAATTATATTTTTTTTTTAACTTCAACGTTTTTCCACAACTTAAACCCAAACTTAAATTAACAAAATCCCCAATCCAAATACACACTCTATTTGGTTTTCCCTACCTTAATTGACCTTCTCCCTTTCTTTCTTAATCAACCACAGCTTTTGAAGCCTCCAAATATAGATTAAAACCAATCCCATCCCAATCAAACCAAACACCCTCCAAATTTGATTATAACTTTCACTTTCATCCCTCTTTGATCTCACTTCCTCAATCCTAAATATCTGCCTCCCTGAAATTCCCATCATAGCCTCCTCCACATGTCCATACACCACATACGTCCTACCCCCTTCCCCAACAGTCAACGAAGTAGGAAACCCTTTGGCATCAAGGGCAATTTCGTCATACACTCTCCCCTCTCCCCAACCATCCTCACTCTTCAAAAACCACAGCTTATTCAAAGGCGAAACAACCAAAACGACACCATCACTCCCCAAAACGACATCATCCGCCAACAACAAATCCTCCTTCATATTCACCAACCTCGCTGAACCGTCCGTTACATTGACTCTAAACACCTTGCCCGTATTGGATTGCACCACCAAAAAATACCCCTCGCTGACGTAAGCAATCCCATTGATCCCACAGTAATTATACGGTGTGCCGCGGCCCACCGCATGCGCCGTGAACTCCGGCGACCTCGAGAATATCGACGCCTCTCCTCCGGCGTCCACCTTCCATATAAGGTTCTCACCGGAGTTTGTGACGTAAGCATTCCCGTCGCCGTCTACGGTGACGGCGTTCGCCGTCGGCCGGCCGGCGCCGGCGCCGCCGTCAGGGAGGACGGCGAGGAAGAGCTGGCGCCGGGAGGTGAGGTCGTAGGCGGCGAGGGCGTTGAACGGAGGGAGTGTGTCCATGGTGGTGACCGCCGCAAGGAGGCGGCGGTTGACCAGGTCAACAGTGAGGCCTAAGAATGTGGCGTTTTCCGGGAGGGAATGGTCGACAATGAAGGTTTGGGCGTCGCCGGCGGCATTGACGGCGGCGATGGTCCGACGACGGAGGGACCCGAGGAGGAATTGGCGGGTGAGTGGGTCCCAGGTAAGGCCTTCAGGGTAGAGATTTGGGAAATGGAATTGGATTTTATAGGGTTTCGTATCATGGAGTAGACAAGTGGGAAAGAAGAATGAAAGAGCCAAGAATGGGAGGAAAGTGATGATGAGAGTAGTGATTGACATGTTGGGGTGGTGGGTATGATTTTGATTAGAGTTGGTGTTGAAGGGTTTTTATGTGAAATTTGGATGATGTGGCTATGATTTCTTGTCAAAGGGGCTTCATTCACTTATGGGGTAGTAATATGGTTTCTTGTCAAAGCGGCTTCATTCACTTATGGGGTAGTAATATGGTTTCTTGTCAAAGGGGCTTCATTAAACTTATGGGGTTTTGTCAACGTTGTTCTACTCATTGTTTCTTGTCAAAGAGTTTTGTTCTCTAATAATTTTGTGTTCCATTAGTATTGGACCAATACAGATTTGTTTGAGAACTGAAAATAATATATTCCAATTTGCTCATATTTAAGATAATGTGCCCCCAAATATTTTAATAAAGCACAGTTTAAGTGTGTCTCATTTTTGTAGTTTTTGGTTGTTTTAAATTATAGATAGATTCTATATCATTTTTTTACACTTGTCTATTTGCAAGATCAATTTGGTTTGGACTTTTATCTATCATATTTTTTCGCAACTTCAACATTTGGTTTGAGCGAAATCTTTTTGGGATTTGTGAACCTTTTAGATTATGTAATGTTAATTTTAAGGTGCTCACTAAAGTTGTTGCTAATAGAATCAAGAGAATTGAGTAATATTTGATAACTAACGTAATTTTATCTTATGAAAATTGAGCTTTGACAGTGTTATTGTGGCAAAGGAAGTGATAAACTTAATGAAAAATACGAAAGGCAGTAGAGACTTTATGACCATAAAGCTAAATTTGGAAAAAGTTTAAGACTGAATTAATTAGAACTTTCTCAAAAGTTGTTTACCGGAGCTTGCATTGGTTTACACAACATTTAATTAATATGATTCACCATTCAGTTTTGACACTCTTTTGAGTTGTTGTGGAATGGAATCATAATATCGCCAAAACCAATTGAGTTAAATAACATTTAGAATTCCCGGTCATGAGGATGTCATAGATTTGACCAGCAGATGTATGTGTAATATAGAAATAAGTTATTTGTAATAACTTAATGACAAAACTAAACGAATGTAATAAGTTAAACTAAACGAACAGCCATCCATCGGTATGAGCTTAATTGCAGCCATCAATAACTTCAACTAATATGAGCTTAATGACAAAACTAAACCAATGCTATTAGTATGAAGCAAAAAGCCCCTTTACCACTAATAAATGGCACAACCAATCATATCCATCCATGTAATAAGTTCTTCCGCGTTTCAGAATGCACCATACTTCCTCCGGTCCTTATTATAAGTCGCCAGCTGCCTCTAAATTTTGGTCCTTAATATAAGTCACCAACTTCCATTAACTAACTCATTTATTAAAATTTAAGGCAACATCCTGCTAAAAATATAAAGCAACACACGTTGGCTATATAGGAGAAAAGATCTTCTACTTTTTGGGAATAACCCATTAGAAATTATTTGCATCAACAACAAAATATCAACATCCCTACCTTTTTCTATTAGAGATGTGATTTGAAATGATGTAAATTCCATTCTTTAGATTTTCTCTAACATTTTTATTCTTATCTACATCCACCTATTTAAAAATAATGTCAACTTTTCTTGATGTGTCCTACAAAAATTGGAAATTTGTAATGTTGTTTTTAATAATATTATTTTCCCTTATTATCCAAAATAAATACCAATGAACAGTTAGTTAATTAGAGAAATATTCTGGTGTAAACATGATGTTTTACGTCATTTGTGGTGGGATCAATTTAAAGTAAGCACATAAGGTGCATAGTGTAATTTTCAATTTGACAAAGTAAATTAAAATAATTTACTAGCAAATAACAAAAAATTAAATATCATGTTTTCAAATGTTTTTATATTCTTTTTTTTATTTGATAACTAAATGTTTTTATATTCTACAAGTCCAATAAAAAAAATTTTATTAGTTAGTTGCAATTTTTTATGGTGCTAAGTCAAATTGAAAATGTCACATCAAATCTTATCTGTTAACTTACATGGTTGGTCACCACAAATAACTTGGTGCACCAAGTAAATCCTTTCACAAGAAAAAGGGGCAACCCTACCTTTAAAATAGCACTTTTTCCAACAAAATATTCCCCTTCCATAAAATTCTCACCATACACTCCTCTGTATGCCCGTAAACCACCTAACCTAACATAAGTAAACTTTTTTTTATTACAATATAAGTAAACTTTAGTATTAATATAAACCTATATTTTATAATGTAAAAAAAAACTAAAACATCTAAAAGTATATCTTCTAAACATAGATGACTAAATTAAAAATTGATAAAAAAATAAATGACCAAAACCATACTTTACTTAAAAATTTATTGTTATTGGACCATCTTCATGCTTCTATTATATATAGAAGATTAATATTTCTTATAATGAAAATGATAATTTTAATTTAGGAAATAAGTTTATTTATGTTTTAAAATACTCCTACTCCTACTCCTACTCCTAAGTGGCTAAGTCCTAGTCCTAATCCTAATTTTGAAAGGGCAAGCGGGTAATTTGGTAATTTTTCGGGCTGAAGTCGGCAAAACCTAGCTATAAATATTAAATAACCCCCTCTCGCCTTTCACAATCATCTCAATTCTAAAGCTTCACTCTCAAAATTCTCTCCAGAAGTATTCTCATATTTCTCTCCAATCCAAGGTATATTTCCCAAATTATAATTATAATTATTAGGCTTCTTTTCTTATCGTACTTATTGGATTTCTTTTAATTGATTGTTTGTTTGTTTCGTTTTTCTTTGTGTATTGTATTGTATTGTATTGTATTGTATTGTATTGATCTGTTCTTCCTTATTGACGATTTTCCCCAAAACTTAATTATTAAGGTTCTTATTATCTTAGTAATTGATCTCTTTTTGTTTTTTGTTTATTCCTCATGTTTCGATCTTTAAATTTCACCTGAATTATAATAATTAGGGTTTTTTATCTTATCGATTATTGGATTCTTTTCGTTCGCTTGTTTCATGATCCGCTCTAAATCATAATTAGGTTCTTTTCTTTATTTATCAGTTGATATATTTGTTTATGCCTCATGTCTTGATATTTTTAATTTTCGAATTCTGGTTTGATTTTCATTATTTGATGAATTAGGGTTTATTTGATCCTCAATTTTGGTTCCTTATTGTGTGATTTGATTGAACAGATGCAAATCTTTGTGAAAACTTTAACCGGGAAATCTATCACCCTTGAGGTGGAAAGTTCTGATACAATTGACAATGTCAAAACTAAGATTCAGGATAAGGAAGGCATCCCTCCTGACCAGCAGAGGTTGATCTTTGCCGGTAAACAGCTCGAAGATGGCCGAACTTTGGCTGACTACAATATCCAGAAGGAGTCAACCCTCCACCTTGTGCTCCGTCTCAGGGGTGGCATGCAAATTTTTGTCAAGACTCTTACTGGGAAGACCATCACATTGGAAGTGGAAAGTTCTGATACAATTGATAATGTCAAGACTAAGATTCAGGATAAGGAGGGTATTGCTCCTGACCAACAAAGACTTATCTTTGCTGGTAAACAGCTTGAGGATGGACGCACTTTGGCTGATTACAACATTCAGAAAGAATCCACCCTGCACTTGGTTCTGCGTCTTCGTGGTGGGATGCAAATTTTTGTGAAGACCCTGACCGGAAAGACCATAACCTTGGAAGTTGAAAGTTCTGACACTATTGATAATGTTAAGTCTAAGATTCAGGACAAGGAGGGTATTAATCCTGACCAGCAGAGGCTTATTTTTGCTGGAAAACAATTGGAGGATGGACGGACTCTTGCTGATTATAACATTCAAAAGGAATCCACACTGCACTTGGTTTTGCGACTCCGTGGGGGTATGCAAATTTTTGTGAAGACTCTTACAGGGAAGACAATTACTTTGGAAGTTGAAAGTTCTGATACAATTGATAATGTTAAGACCAAGATACAGGACAAAGAAGGTATCCCTCCTGATCAGCAGAGGCTTATCTTTGCTGGAAAGCAGCTAGAAGATGGTCGCACCCTTGCTGATTACAACATTCAGAAGGAGTCTACCCTTCACCTGGTTCTGCGTCTGCGTGGTGGCATGCAAATTTTTGTGAAGACTCTGACAGGTAAGACTATTACCTTGGAAGTTGAAAGCTCAGACACAATTGATAATGTTAAAGCTAAGATCCAGGACAAGGAAGGTATCCCTCCTGATCAGCAGAGGCTTATTTTTGCTGGTAAACAACTTGAGGATGGGCGTACACTTGCTGATTATAACATTCAAAAGGAGTCCACGCTGCACTTGGTTTTGAGGCTTCGTGGTGGTATGCAAATATTTGTGAAGACTTTGACAGGGAAGACCATAACTTTGGAAGTTGAAAGTTCTGACACTATAGATAATGTTAAGACCAAGATACAGGACAAGGAAGGTATCCCTCCCGACCAGCAGAGGCTCATCTTTGCTGGAAAACAACTTGAGGATGGTCGCACCCTTGCTGATTACAACATTCAAAAAGAATCTACCCTTCATTTGGTTCTGAGACTTCGTGGTGGTATGCAGATATTTGTGAAGACTCTGACAGGAAAGACAATAACATTGGAAGTTGAAAGCTCTGACACAATCGATAATGTGAAGGCTAAGATTCAGGATAAGGAAGGTATCTCTCCTGATCAGCAGAGGCTTATCTTTGCTGGAAAACAACTAGAGGATGGTCGCACTCTTGCTGATTACAACATTCAGAAGGAATCCACACTGCACTTGGTTCTCCGTCTCCGCGGTGGGATGCAAATTTTTGTGAAGACTCTTACTGGGAAGACGATTACATTGGAGGTTGAAAGTTCAGACACAATTGATAATGTTAAAACCAAGATTCAGGACAAGGAGGGGATTGCCCCAGATCAACAAAGGCTTATTTTTGCTGGAAAGCAATTGGAAGGTGGTCGGACTTTGGCTGACTACAACATTCAGAAGGAATCTACTCTCCATCTTGTCCTCCGTCTTCGTGGTGGCTTCTAAGCCTTGTTTTCCTGTTCTTGTTGGTCTTATTTCTTTAGTTTGCCTTAGTATTTTTACTGCTTTGATGTACTTGGTTATGTTTCCGAATATTTGAACTCTGTCATCCTAGAGCCCTGTAATGGCTTTGTCTCTTTTAATCCATAATAATTTCCTCAGCATTGCTTTCTGTGGAAGCTCTTGGTTGATGGATGTTATGTTTATGAATGTTTGAGCACGATTGCTTTGGTTATTTAATCAATGGTAATTGTCCTAGTTCGATTCTGGTTATTTTTGAATAGCAGTTAATTTAATAGCGAATATTTTGCAGTGCAGTTTATGCCAACTTTACCTCTTAATGTTGGAATCTGATTACTTTTGGCCAATGTGTCGACTAAATTTGTGATCTTTCTTCTGCTTGCCATAATGGGCCAGAGATCTTTCTCCCCTCGTCTTCGGGGAAGGGTTATTAATTCTATTTAGGGACTTGTTATTCTTTTCAACTATTATCATGTCTTGTTTACTTTTGATTATCCTACGTTCTCTTTAATTTTCCATAAAATAGGGATAATCCTTACGAAATGTAATCAATGCTTAAGAAATCTTTTCAACTATCATCATGTCTTTACTTATGAGTATACGAGGTTCTCCTTAATTTTCAATAAAATAGGGTAATTCTCCAGAAATGTCATTAATATTAATAGTGTAATATACTAATTAATCGCTGCAATATCTCATGGTAAATTGGCTCGCGGCTTTTATCTTTTTTTAAGTGTATGGATGGGAGGTGGTATGTGTATCCATAATTAGTTTAGCCTGTGGAGCTCGGTCGTGGGAATTCCCAGCCTGAAACTGATACAATTAATAGGGTTCTTTGTAGCTCATGAGGTTCACGCAAGAGCAAGTTGTCTCAGGAGGCTTAGAAGGAATTATGTTGTTTCTGAAGATTTTATGTAACAAGTATGCTCCAACCATGATCGAAATGAAGTTTGATGGTTAATTAACCTAATATGTTGAGTTGACAAGTCCATATGTTCTTGTCATTTTATTTAGTGTCAAGCTGTAACTTAACCAAAAGTATCCTAAGCTACATATTATATTTGGAGTTATCTATATCTTCTGAAATACTCATGCCTTCATAATGTATTTCCATGACTCATTTTTGTAAGTTTCATTTTAACTTGATATATATTGTTCTTGTATAAAAAATTTGACTCTTTCCTCTTTCTTCTTTCCGTGTTAAATACAAAGAGTAATTTGACTAGATTAAAGATATTGTTTAACTCAATTAAAATCATATGATATTAAAAACATCATAAGTATCTATATTCAATTGGCTGAATACAAGTAGTAGAAGTTGAACATTTCATATCTTTCATGTTTTATAAAGTCCATGCATACAACAGATGGCATATATATGTAGTGAAACTAGAGGTAGTGTGGTGTTACTTGGTTGCACGCACTCGATTTGCAAAACGTTGGCACACAACAAATACAAAAATAGGAAAAATGATGAACATATATATTTTATTTTGCCAATAACCAAAATATCATTAGCTAACAATGTCAAACCATTCAAAGTCTGTCAGAATACAAGAAACATTAGCGTAAACATTAAATCGAAGCAAATACATCTTAAGAAAACACGCCCAACATAAAGTTAGTCATTATCATGACTAAATGAAGCTACAGGCTGCAGCATCCCTTTTCAACATTAATTGTAAATAAGGAGGTCTTGCACTCCAATTTTGAGGACACGCTGACCAAGTACCAACCAAAGATTTAGCTACCTAGTCGGCAGCTAAATTTGCTTCCCTCATAATCAATTTGAAACGATGATTCCTTATTTTAGAGTCAAAATCAAGGATTTTATCAATCAATAAAGAACACCTTTATTTAGCATCATGTCTTCTTTCGAAAAACATTAAATCATATGCAAATTACCTGATTCAAAGATTACATTAGAGATTTCATTTTCTACAGCAAAAGACACGACATCCAGCATAGTCCAACAATCTGCTTCTAGAATTGAATTAGATTTTATCATTCTGTAACCTCCATCTAGCAGCCATCCTGATTCATCTTGACCACAAAAGCCACCACAGCTTTCCCATCATTGTCTTTGAAAGCAACAATCATATTTTTAAGTCTTTTAGGAGGAGTAGACCAGACTCCTTTTCCCTTTCTTTCATAGCCAGACTCTAGATTCCTGGTGATATGTGCTTCCCATCTTTGCACCTTCCAAAATTCTTTTACACTTAAAAATGATAAACATACATATTAATGAGGTATCGGTATCCTTCACTCACTCGAAAACAACAACAACAAAAAAGTTTTATCCTATTAGGTGGCATTGGATAAATGAATTACATGACGACATTGTACTCTATAAATAATCATGTTTTGAGATCATTCATAATTCAATTGATTTTTTCAAAATTTAATAGGCATTTAATTCATGTTATTAAATTAAATACTTTTTTTGAAAAAATAATAGCTAAAGTATCCTTTTAATCCTTTATCTTAGTATCAATTTTCCTTTTGGTCTCTTATGATTGAAAATGTGAACTTTTAATCCTTTTTTTGTTAATATTTTTTCCTCAATGAATAGTGTACTAAATTCCTTGCTCCATTTTATGATCTATCCCAAATGGAAATTTTTTCAAATAAGGGATAAATGAATTTTAAAATCATTTTAACTTATTTGAACATCAGGATTAACTAGTATAGTAGCGATATTTACTACTCAAAATCCCTTTTTTAAAATTTTGAAATTCAATGATCATTTATTAGCAATTCTCCCTTCCCATATTTGAAGTTTTCTTTTTTAATTAAGAGAAACATTCTAGGGAAAATTAATATGAGGTCCTTCACAAGGGACTTAATACTAGAAAAGTCCCAAAAGTTAAAAAAATTAATGTAGAGTCCCTAGGGACCTCACTTTAATATACTTCAAATATCAAAAGACTGTTTTGCCCCCACCATGTTCATCTTCTCTTGAGCTTCCGTGACGGAGGAACCAATGCCTTTCTTCATCATTTGCAGAGGCAACCATCAGAGTAGCCTCATATTCTCCATTCACTCTTCCTTCTTCTTTCTCACATTATTTTTTTTTGTTCTGAAGAGCCGCCTAAGCAACCCTCAGAGTTTGGACTCCCACAAGGAGAGGTTTGGGCTCTCACAAGGAGAGGTTTTATCACTCTCTGGAAAGAGAGAGGTTTGGACGCCATGCTATCAGGCTTCTTTCTCACATTATTCACTGAACAAGAAGCTTGCGAGCATTTTGAATCCCGATCAAAAACTTCCCTTCCAAAAAAAACAAACAAAAAAATAATTCAACATTCAGTATAATTAAATCCTTCTCATATCTCATTCCCAACCCCCAAAGTTTGCAACTTTATCAAAAATAATACCAAGCCTTTTGCTTCCACTTCATCAATTCGATGTCATGCTTTGGATTCATCAATTTCATCCTCAAAGGAGAATGCACCGTTGTCTCATGATGGAGGCAGAGGAGAAGAAGAGTGGATCCTGCCCTGGTGGGATGGGTCCCTACACTGGAAGAGACCCAACTGTGAAGAAGTCAGCTTGGCTGAGACTAAAAGCTCCTCAAGGTGAAAGGTTCGAGGAGATTAAGGAATCTTTGTCCCATTTGAAACTTAATTAACACTGTTTGTGAGGAAGCTAGGTGCCCCAATATTGGAGAGATTTAATCATTGCTTAATCTCATTTTATTCACTTATCTTTGTGCTTTCCATGTTCAATTTCATATCACACTCTCAAATGACATGCATTTTTATTTTCATTTTCCTTTTCAAACTCTTAATATTCAACTAACATCCTCCTGGTCATATAAGAACTTGAGCAGAATCCCAACTATTCTACATAATGTTGTGTATGCATCTGTTGTATGCATTTTGCTGCATCAATATGCTTGTGAGGGAAAAATGTAGCACATTTTTACTTGCCTGTGCTTAGCTCATTGTTATGAAGGTTTTTATTTTAGGTGTACTCTGGTGTTTTTGTTCTGAAATTTATTTCGTGAAATTGAATAGGTTAAGTTAAAAGATGGTGTTTAATGATATTGTTTTTATTGCTCTTTTTTTACACCTAGAGTATGGTTCTTTAAAGCATTCATTCACAAATGAGGAGAGCTTTATTTTATTGACAATTCCCCCTTCCCACTTTTGTTATATGCCATTATAGGCATCATTTAGATAGGAATGGAATTGATCAAATTGTGCTTCGGAAATTCACAAGTTGCATCAGCAAAGATGAGTGAAAATCTATTGATCTTGGCATTTGCATCTATTTGAATGATTTATAAAGATATTGTTTAACACTAACGTATTTATTTCCCTTCTATTCTCATCATCTTTATTTTACCAATTTTCGCCCGTGTTTTGTTCATTGTACCCACATGCTTTTTGTGCCGGTTTTCAAGTGTGACCAATTTTAGTTGTTAAAGAGTCAAATTTCATTAGTTGCTTCTTTAATCCTATTTTTCAATTGATTGTAGGCAATCCCCAAGACTCCTAAAACAACACCAGGAGGTTATGAAGCTTGACAACTGAAGGCTCTTAATTTTCTGGAAAAAAAATGGATGTGCTTATAATTATAGTTTCTCAAATTGCCTCATGGAAGTGGTTTTTTCTGACTTGTTTTGAAAAGCATTACAAGTCCCTACAAATCCATTTCATCTCTATGCTGTTGAAAATGAATGAGTAGCTTCATAATTTTCACTGACTGATTTAATTTTCATTGGAAAAGGGAAAAGGGAATCAACACACAACTATCATGTACTCTCCCTCCACTGAAGCCACCACAGTTGTTGAGCCAAATCTGACGTAGTTTTTTAGTGATATTGTGTTTTATAGTGATATTGTATTTAGAACATCTTACAAATTTATGAGCGCCTAGTTCACTACGTAGTGCACATTGTAAATGATGTTATGTTTGGGAAAGACATGCAAGTGGTCATGTGGATTCTATTGTGTTGTATCAAATTTACTGGCATAACTGTTGTTATATTTGCCCATCACATTGTTATTCTTGTTCATTCACTTGTTATTGACAAGTCTTCAATTTTGAGGCATTTACTATATTTTGTACAAGTGTAATACATATATTATTGTTAATGTTTTGCATTTTGTAGTCCGTGACAATGTTACAGTTGATTATTACATCATTGTCATACCTGAGTATGAGGTTGTTATAGCAGGACATGAACTTGTGATTTTTTGCCCAGTGAGTTGTTACGTGTGTTCATTAACTTGTCAAGTTTTTCCCAAAGAGTTGTCACGCCAGCCCAAAAACTTGTCAAGTTTTGCCCAAAGAGTTGTCTTGCCTGCCCATTAATTGTCAATTTTTGCCCAAAGACTTGTCACGCCTGCCTATTAACTTGTCAAGTTTTGCCATGCCCATTAACTCAAAGAGTATTGGCTATTAACTTGTTACACTTGTCCAACTAGTTGTCACACGTGCCCATTAACTTGTCAAGTTTTGCCCAAAGAGTTGTCATGTCTGCCCATTAACTTGTCAAGTTTTGCCCAAAGACTTGTCACGTCTGCACATTAACTTGTCATTTTGCCCTGCCCATTAACTTATATTGGTCATTAACTTGTTACACCTGCCCAACTAGCTGTCACACGTGCCCATTAACTTGTCAAGTTTTGTCTAACGAGTTGCCACGTCTGCCCATTGACTTGTCAAGTTTTGCCCAAAGAGTTGTCACGTCTGCCCATTCACTTGTCAAGTTTTGCCCAAAGAGTTGCCACGTTTGTCCATTAACTTGTCATTTTGCCTTGCCCATTAACTTAGAGTATTGACCATTAACTTGTTACACCTGCCCAACTAGTTATCACACATGCCCATTAACTTGTCAAGTTTTGCCCAAAGAGTTGTCACACGTGCCCATTAACTTGTCAGGTTTTACCCAAAGAGTTGTCAATCGTGCCCATTAACTTGTCATTTTGCTCTGCCCATTAAATAACAAATTAATGGGCACACGTGACAACTCTTTAGACAAAACTTGACAAGTTAATGGGCAGTCGTGACAACTCTTTGGGCAAAACTTGACAAGTTAATGGGCAGGGGTGACAACTCTTTGGGCAAAACTTGACAAGTTAATGGGCAGGTGTGACAACTCTTTGGGCAAAACTTGACAAGTTAATGGGCAGCCGTGACAACTCTTTGGGGAAAAACTGACAAGTTAATGGATACGTGTGACAACTAGTTAGGCAGATGTAACAAATTAATGGTCAATAGTCTTAGTTAATGGGCAGGGCAAAATGACAAGTTAATGAGCACGATTGACAACTCTTTGGGCACAACTTGACAAGTTAATGGGCAAGACGAATAAACACCAGTCCAAACTCAATGCAAGTCAAAGAAGGGTACTAACATAAACAAACAGAACTGGAAATGATTAACAACTCTTTGAGAAAGAATCCCAACTTCTTGTTAGTCATCTGCAATATCTAACAAATGACTAGCATTCACAAGCGTTAAGACCTGTTAAAGTAAGGTAAAATGGGAACACAGGTACAAGAAAATGACACAATCTTTATTACAACTTTAGGCCAGACAACTACAATGCTTTGAGAAATGGATAACAACTCCATGAGCATCTTTCGCAAGTGTTATAAGTTGTTGGTCACTAACTTTCAGAAATTAATCGGCAATAACTATTTAGCTATATCTAACATATGACTAGCATTTACAAGTTCAAAAACGGTTAAAATGAGGCAAATGGGAATAAAGGTACAAGAAAATGATACAATCATAATAATAACTTTAGACCAAACAATTACAATGTTTTGAGCAACTTATAACAACTTTGTGGGCATCATTCACAAGTGTTATAAATGGTTGGTTACTAACAACTAAAGTACAGAAATCTTCAACTCCTTCGCTTTTTGTCCTGGACTTAATCTGGTCTATAAATAGAAAATCCTTGACATCAGCTTCACATATTAAGATAGCAGCTAAAGGAGGCTGTGATTCAATAATCATATCATATTCCAACTTATTTGAAGCTAAGGCCGCCAAGCAGTATAGTGGTCAGAAGCTTCCAATCCCGTTCATGAGGAATTAAGGAGAAGGAAATCAAACTTCATTCTCTCAGAGAAAGCTTGATATAATTCCTTGCAATCTTGTTCATTGATAATAGAATGATGGTTCCATTCCAGAGCTAGATTTAGGGCCTAAGAAAGAGCCAAAAATTAATCAGATCTCTACACCTCATCCCCACAATTAAAAGAAAAACCAAATCCAAATTTCAAGTAAGCATACTTTTATGAGAGAATCAAACCAAATAAATCCAGCTCAAACAAGAACCACATACAAAAGAGAAGCAACATAAGAGATAGGAAACGATTAAATAAGAAAATTCAAACTCTTACATTCAAACATGACTAATGAGTTGTAATCTTAATTAGACAAACCCCAAGTAAGATCTAACCAATTTAATCAAAACCCAAAAAAAAAAACCAAATTTGCAAATGAACATACTACTATTAAGAGAATAAGACCAAATGCAGCTCAAGTAACAAAGAAATGAACCACATACAAAAGGAAAGCAACAAAACAGATAGGATATGTGGGAATCTCTTGCATTCAAACTTGAGTCGTGAGTTGTAAGCTAAATTAAACAAACCCCATGTGAGATCTAAGCAATTTCATGAAAACCCAAAAAGAAAAAACCGAACTTGAAAGCTAACATACCACAATTAAGAGAGAATAAGAAGAATCGTCCATCAATTTCTGTTTCGATTCAGAAGAAGAAATCGTCGCTTTAGATTTCTGAAAGGTGATAGTTCAATTTTTATGGCGAGTTCGATTTCAGTTTAAGATTTAGGGAGCAAGGAGAATGTAAATGAGAGGAAGGAGGTGACATGGGTTTCTGATGGTAAGAAGAACGTGAACGAGAGGAAGAAGTTTGAGAATCAGTGGGGAATTAGAGGGCAAGGGCTAGGTGGTCTTTTGACATTTGAAATATATTAAAGTAAGGTCCCTAGGGACTCTACTTTAATATAATGAGTTTTTGAAACTTTTCTAGTATTAAGTCCCTTGTGAGGGAACTCATATTAATTTTCCCAACATTCTACACCAAAATTACATTTTACCCTCGGATTCTAAAAGTCTCAAAAGATGCGTAGACCAGTAGACCCCACAAGACAAGACACAACAAGTACAATAAAAAACTCTCGAAACTCCCAAATCAATCACTTCCCAATCCCAAAATCTCATTTCAGTCCTTCCCGCCCATTCCTCCATTAAAGGAGGGAACTTTGAGCGTTAAAATTTCAACCCCACTTCTAAAAATTTCAAATTTCACATTCACTAATCTCCCTCCCTCCCTCCCTCCCAAATCCCAATCTCTCCTTCTAACCAAAAACCCATATTCCTCTCAAATCTCAATCCCACATTTGTAGGACACACACACTTCCTTATCTACTTCACTTTCAACTCTCTTTCAAACTTCAAACCCCTTGTGGGTTTTTTTCCATCATGCAAGTCTTACCTCCTCTTGAACAGACCACCCAAGTCAAAAAACGAACTCAATGCCCAGGAATTCGTATCATTGGTGGCAGAATCTATGATTCAGAAAATGGGGTTTGTTGTCACCAGGTATATCACTCAAAAGATTTGATCTTTACTCATTTTCTTTACTTATTTCTTTGATTTGTCTTGTGGGTTGTTTTAGTTTTGTACTTTTAGTCTAATTATTGAAATGGGTGTTCTTGATGTTTATGTTCCATGTTGAAGTGCCGTCAAAAGACAAGAGATTTTGCTGCTTGGTGTAAGAATTTGAAAGGGGATGACAAGATTTGTACCATTAAGTTTTGCCATAAGTGCCTTATGAACAGGTTAGCTTTGTTGGTGATGTAAAAAGTGTGTTTTTTTAGAAAATTTTTTTGGGTTTTCATAAGAGTATGATTGTAAAAGCACTTTGTATGGCCTTCCAAAATGAGATTTTTGGCTTGTGTTGAATCAGATATGGAGAGAATGCAGAAGAGGTGAATGTGTTGAATGATTGGAAATGTCCTAAGTGTAGAGGCATCTGCAATTGTAGCCAATGCATGTAAGATACTTATGGCTTGTTGCTTGCTTTACCTTTGGTGAATTGATTTTTCGGTTGCACAAATTCTACTCATTTTGATATATATAAGACTTGGTTGATTTTTTTGGAAAATACTGATAAAGCTAAATAAATTACTTATAAATTGATGTGTTTGAATTTCTATCTAAACTACTAGATTATTTGACTTATAAATTAACATATAATATAATGAAACACAAAATATGTTATGATTATTAAGGGCTCATTCAGCTTCTTTAATACTCCTTTTGTTCCTAAATATAAGAGCTAATTGATTTTTTTTTAGAATCCTAAAAAAGTAAAATGAACCACTTACTCATAACATAGTTTGTACTCCCTCCGTTCCTAAATATAAGACCTAGATAATTTTTTTTTTTTGAAAGATTTAAGTTGCGAAATAGGTTATTAAATCATGATATATTTGATATATTTTTAGATTATCCATTAGCTTATAGGTAAAATAAATTAGTTTAAGAGAAAAAATTAGGTAAATCAATTTATAATTAACTTATTTTTTTCTTTTTTAGGATTTTTCAAAAAAGTCATCTAGGTCCTATATTTAGGAACGGAGGGAGTATATTATTAGATCATATGTTAGCTTTTAATTCAAATAAATTCGTTTTTAATTACCTCATTTAGCTTTCTTAGTATTCTTCAAAAGAGTCAGCTAACTCATATATTTAGGAACGGAAGCAGTATTTCTAAAAAAGTCAACTGCATCTTATATTTAGAAACAGTTGAAGTAAACTTTATGGATTGAAATTCTGAGGGGAGAGTGATATTCCAGGAAAAAAAGGGGACATCAACCTACTGGTCAGTTAGTGAAAACAGCCAAAGCATCAGGTTTTTCTTCTGTGTCAGAAATGCTTCATGTTAAAGGTCCAAGCAATATAACACCTGCCAATATTCAAAACATTGCTGTTTTACCTATGAAGGCTGTTTCTCCCAAAAAGGTGTG
Organism: Mimosa pudica; assembly: GCA_029929735.1. Taxonomy (NCBI): domain Eukaryota; kingdom Viridiplantae; phylum Streptophyta; class Magnoliopsida; order Fabales; family Fabaceae; genus Mimosa; species Mimosa pudica. The sequence continues at coordinate 4,098,983 of JAKELP010000023.1, read as the reverse complement.
CTATGTTCATCTCATTGCTGTTATCAACTGTGGTGTAGCTGCCAAAACTACGCACTTAATTGTTCATTGAGCTAATAGTTGCTCATATGATTTATACTTATCGCAGGAACTGACCATTGATCTTAATATTTCTAATTGTGATATGGAAGTTAAGAGTAATGCTGTAACTTCTGAAATGTCCGGTGACTCCATAAAGGTTTGATGGCTATTATTTGTTGTGATTCTGAGATGCATCATAGAGATAGTTTATATTCTTTCTTGCATATTTGGGTTGATTTTGTTTTTATTTTTGTTGTGGGTTCTGTAGGAGCTTGTGCTTGATCTATCAGTGAGGCATGGCAAGGAAAACTCTTTAGACAGTAGTAGTGGTTTGAACTCTGACTCTCAGAAGGCATCCCTTGATTCTAAGGAAAGACTTAAAAAAACAAAGCGGGAAGGGCTAAAGGAAATATGTAATGGCAGCCGAGTAGATGATGCATGCCAAAATGGGAGCCCAAAAAGGGTTAAAATTTGTAATGAAGTTCCATTTGAGGAAGTAAAACAAAAGGCAACTGATGATATCATTCAAGCAGGGAAGAAAGGCAAGAAAATGCAAAAGAAAATGAAGGCTTCCAGGACTTCAAATGATAATTTCTTGAATGCTGATGAGAAAGATGTAAATGAAGAAGCAGATAAACATAATTGCAGAGACACTTTCAACACTGAGAATAAGGAAATGAACATTGTCATTCCTTTGCCACTGGGCTCTGTTTTAACAAGTATACATGATCTTGAATTCCCACCCGAAGATTTTGGTCATGCATTGCAGTTTTTGGAGTTTTGCACCGCTTTTGAGACGGTATTTTGTATTTGATTTTGTCAACTTTTGGGGTAGATAGTACTTGTTGCCTTTATAATTGCAATGTAACAACATGATGAAAATATATCTTGTTGGTAGTCCAATAATCAAATACAGCCGGTTAGACAGGCCTTTCAATTCTCTAGCCGTATCCAACCACATTGGGACAGTTTTCTGTGATTAATCAAATAGTTTATGAGTCAAATGTCAGGTTTAACTTTGGTGGATGTTTCTTAAATGTGCTGAAAGCATTGATCACATTCCTTTCTGACACATTTTGTTGAATATTTAATGTTTAAGATAAAATATTCATTTCTTAAACATGTAATTAATGGTGCAAATGATTCTTAACATGTAATTGTGTTTAGCTAAAAAATGTTATTTTTGAAGAAATCATTTCTTTTTGACATATTTTCTGAATATTTCCTGTGGCATACCATCAGATTCTTGATATGAAGAAAGGAGAAGCTAGAGCCATACTGGAAGAATTAATACACATACAAAAGGCTCCTAGTAGTAGACAGAAGACCTTAATAGCTCACCTCCATATCAGACTTTTGACTATAATATTAAGTGAATCGGGAGATGGGTATGGGTGTATTTATTGAAGCTTTTCTGGGATACTTCTACTCTCTTATTAGCTGTGATGACATTTTATTGTCTCAATCTCTTTGTTGAAGGTCTCCATCCTCAAAATCATTGAAAGGAAGACATTCATGGTGGAAAGCTCTCAGAAATATGGTATCTGAATCTAAGTTTGCGCCAAAAGAATTGCAGCTAGATGGTCTACAAGAAGATGTTGATGAGTACTATAATTTGAATTTATCTATGAAGCTTAAATTACTGTGTGTTCTTTGTGATGAAGCTTTGGCCACAGAGTAAGTAATGAGCTAAAAATCTGAGACAATTATGTCATGATTTTATTTTCCCCTTTTCTACTCCCTTTGTCCTTATTGACATGATTTTCTTTGGAATTCTTTGTAATTTACAAAATTTCTTCAGGACTGTAAGGAGTTTTATTGATGAGCAACAACAGAAATCAGCTGAAAGTGCAAAACTAGCCAAAAGAAAAGTCGACTCAGCCAAGAAGAGGGTAATGATATTCGTAATAAAACATCTTTTATGAATGCATCATACTACTTTATAAGTTGCCTTCATAATTTGTGGATTTACTTATCTTCAGGAAAGAAGTCTCAAGCAAAAAATGAAGGATGAAGTGGCTAAAGCTGTTATTGCAAATCATGGCGCTCCCTTGTCAATTTCAGCACATGTAGATCTTGTTAAAGAGATAAAAAGTGAGGTAGCTCTTGCTCATGCTAAGATGGTTGAAGCAAAGGGCCTGGTTTCTAAAGGTATCCTGTGTTTCTTAAGAGTTTATGTTCATACCATTTTGTAAACTTCATGCTCACCTAAAGATCTCACGCTTTCATTATTGGTCAAATTTGGTTCTAGAATTTTGAGTTCGTTTAAGGTATAAAATGTTAATAGTTATCTCAAACAAATAAAGAAAATTCTAACTTCAACTAATGATGTGTGACTAGCATCTATTGATGTTTCACCATACAATCTTAGTCTTCAATTCGCAACTAGTTTTCTCCTTAGTTTTTTTCCCCCCAAGTAAAACGATTTTTGGTCATAACAAGTGGTTTCCAAAACATTTTCAGTGATTAAGGCATGAAGGAAAATGTTATGGTAATGATTTTCTCAGATTTCTATATTATCGGAAATGTGATTAAAACATAAACCCTATTTTTAACCATTTTTAGTGGGCTAAGTTTAGCAAGTTAATGATGTGCTTAAAAGAGGCAAAAAGAGAGAAATGCATATGAATAAAACCTTTTGTCTTGCTAGAGAATAAACACGGTAAATGATAATTTCTCTGATTTTGATTGTGATGACTGATTGTTTTTGTCTGCAATTACACAGTTGATAATATATCTGATGCTGTCAGAACAGCGCCAGTGCTGCTGGATGATTGTGGCCGGGCATTTTGGAGACTAAAATGTTATACTGATGAATTTACCGTTTTATTGCAAGGTGAATTTTTTATGTGTGAAGTTAAATCATTTGCATTAGTCATTTTGATTTGACATTTAGCAAACCTAAAAAAATTTGGCATGGATAGAAATCAAATTTCAGGATGATGCAGCAGCAGCAGCAGCAGCAGATGAAAGGTGGTTTGTTTATGGCACTGAACAGAAACATGATGTTGAGGCCTACATTTCTTCAAGGTGAGCCCTTTTTTTATTTGAAAATTATCCTTAATCCTAATTGCTTAGTACTCGATGCTGAGAAAATTATATGATTGTAATCACTACCATATGTTAGGCCGAGCATAATGCATATGATTTTTGCCATTGGTTGTAGGGCCAAAAGACTCAGAATTTGAGACTTCTGTTGCATTCTTCCAAGTGAGAAGTGAAGCCAATATGCAGTTTTTTTGTTTGGTTGGTAATACTCTGATCTCGATTTTGCTGCCACCATCTGATATTCACCGCAATTTCTTTTTGTTCAATTCAAAGTATATCCATCTCGCAAAAGGTTGAACTAGGACTGCTAGCCAGTCATTTTAACTGGTAAATTGCATCATTAAGTGTTAAGCTAGGACAGTCTAATTGAATCATAGGTAGATTTTCTATTTCCTTATTTAGATTATTGGATGTCTCCAAAGAGACTTCCATTTACATTTCTTGAGGTGTACAAGGGGTATGGATTCTTCATTTCTTTTTTTTAACAATTCATTTGGTTAAAATTAGCTAACATTATTCATTAAACTATCATAAAGCAGCATGATTATATTGTATTCACAAGCATACTAGTGATAAAAAGTATATTGTATTCACAAGCATGGTAGTGATAAAAAGTAAAAGCATAGCCAATAAATCAAATGGACGGATGTCTGAATCGATTTTTGATATGGACAAAAAAAGAGAATTTATTTTCAAATATAACTTAATTTTTGGAGATTTTTTTTCTCTTCATGTAACCAGTGTATATGTAATATAAATGGATGGCTATGCTTTAGAAAGAGGCTTAAGTGATTATTCTTGGATTTACTGTTCGTGATAATTAATGATGAAGCTAGTACTGAAGTTACATTTTATTTTTTCTCCAGTGGAGCGAGAAGCCAGGATGATTTTGAAGAATATGGTTTCTCATGTGTTGTGAGCTCAATTAATGTGTAACCTATGTAGGTATACCTTTTGGAATGTAATTTCTTTTGGCCGCAACCTTTTGAAATGTAATCACAAGTTAGTGTTTTTGATACCGTCTTGTGATTATATAATTGCAGCCATTTAACGGATCATTAATTCCTTGTAGCTATAAATTGCATCCGTCTGCTTGAATCTATATGGCTTCATATAGATCATTTTGTTTTTTTGTATGAACTACTAAGTTTAAGGAATGAGTCGCACAATAGTTAACTAATTTATTATTATTGATGGGCCAATGTCTCTGAATTTGCCAATTATTCAATACTTTGCATTTATAACTCTTCCATTTTGTGAGACCAAGTATGATTGGAATATCGTCAGTGCAAAAAAAAAAGTATACTTGGAATATCAGGTCAAGATTCTCGGAGACATGTAGTAATAGAGGATTTATAATTAAGCTTAATTCTAAAATAAATACAGTAATTTACTCCAAAAAAGGCGTGGAAAATAAATTAGAAAAGTTTGAGCAACTAATTCTGTGAATTAATGAATTACAATTGACTATAAATTGAATCTTTTATATACATCCTTTAATTAATATAAGGTTTAATTGACTTTTTTAGAAAGATCAATATAGCTAAATAAATTACTTATGAACTAATTTATCTGAATTTTTCTTTAAACTAATTTGTTTAACTTATAAGGTTTAATTGACTTTTTTAGAAAGATCAATATAGCTAAATAAATTACTTATGAACTAATTAATTTATCTGAATTTTTCTTTAAACTAATTTGTTTGACTTATAAATTAATGTATATTTTAATAATACACATTATATGTGATGATTTAGTGAATTACTAATTAATGTATATTTCGTTTCCTTAATTTCTCTGAAAAGATAATTATTTTATATTTATGAAGGTAGGAAGTGACAAAATTCTCAAACTGTCTATAAGCTTTTCAATAAAACAGAAACAAATTTGAAAAGTGATATTTGAGTATACGTTTCGATACACAGTTATACACCCAAGTGCAAAGGATAGTACTGTAGAACTTAATGGTTTCACATTCAATCGCTGCAATTACTCTAAATAACAACTTAATGAGATGAATATAACTTACAACCAACAATTAGATGAAAATAATGTCGAGCCAAAAACGCAAAATTGATGATTCATCACCAGTAGGACATAAATCAGTGGAATATATTATCATAAATCCTCATACTAGCATAACCAAAGATTCATCAATAATTTGGTGAAGATGCATATGGCACTAATTTCACTTGAAAAAAAGTAATGCACACACAAGGCATGATTTATATCTAAATATATAGTGTCAGGACAAAACACAGTCTATTTTTATTGCAAGTATATTGAGAAGAAGATATAAGAGATAGATGTAAAATAAATGAAAGAACCGATTACCTTTTAGTTTAATAGCATAAAAATTTACTTATAAATAAGAGGTTATGGTTACAATACTACTTATAGGGAGGTGCCAAGAGTGGTAGACAGAGGCAAAAAGAGAAAAAGCAGCAGCAAAGAGTGAAATACTTGAAAGTTGAACCAAATTTAAACTAAAAAAACTGCATTAATTTTTAATTTTCGAAAACATTTTTATTAACTTAATATGATCTAGATTGGGACATGGGCTAAAAAGGAAGCCCTAATCGTTCGTAGCTAAACTCACAACGTTCTAACTTGTAAACATTCCTATTCCTTTCTTATACAGTTGTACATCGCCTTCTGCGTTCTGCTTCACAACAAGAGTAAAATTTGCACAGTGTATCTGATACAAAATGTAGCAATTCAGGTAAAAGGAAAAACTTAGTATTCATGTTGATTAAGAATGTGCCAATCCAGGTAAAAGGAAAAACTTAGTATGTTAATTAAGAAATCGTAAATATTATTTGATAATTTTTTTAAAAGCAAAAATAAGAGGGAGACATCAAATATCATATCACATCCAAAGGCAAAAACAAAAATTAGATCACGGGAAGCCCAAGCTGCCACCTAAGTTTCACCACAATCAAACAAACTTACATCAAATGATTCAGTCTCTCTCTCTCTCTCTCTCTCTCTCTCTCTCTCTCTCTCTCTCTCTCTCTCTCTCTCTCTCTCTCTCTCTCTCTCTCTCTCTCTCTCGACCTAAACAACTTGAAACAAAACTCTCATATTTTTCTCTCATATTTTCCCCATCATAAAGCACCACCACCCCCACTACAAGCTAAGAGAGAGAATCTGATCTCTTGATGATATTTTGGTCATTTTATTTTTCAAACCAAGTGGGTTTTGTTTAACAAGGTTTAAAATGATATTTTGTGGGTTTGTCTGTCTTATTACGATGGTCATGATTTCTGAGGAATCTAGTGGTCATGCAGGTCCATGAGAAGCAGCCCCCTTGTTGCTTCCTTTTGCTGCAAACTTTCTCTTCATCTCTCTCATGTGCTGTTGTGACTGTGACTATCTTTGTCTTTTCTCTCTCTTTCACTTTCTCTTCTTCAACCTGCATGCATGCATTCATTCACATATTTGTCATTATTGTGCTTCTTCAATTTGAATTTTGCACATAATGATTCTTGAATTTTGAATATTTCTCATTAGCCTTTCAATTCGAAAATCACCTGCCTTGATACTATCATCTGAATCCTATTACTAGGAACCCGACTAAACATAGAGACTGACACAATTGAGATTCCTTTGAAGAAAGTAGTGTTGATCTCATAGCAAGGGTTTTTTATACCCAATAATAATTATACTTGATAGCTCTGACGAATAGGTCAAAGTACATATCACCTAGACCAAAGTCAAAGTTGGTTGTTCCTCTTAATTTTTCAGTTGTATGACATTTATACCTATGGTACTAAATAGTGAGTGAAATTAAACTTTTAATTTAGCTAGGGTCTAACGTTTCAAAAATTCTTAAGTTCTTGTATCTTAGCATAATATAGAAACAAACCAACCGGTAATTAATATAGTTCACGTCAGATTTTTACTAATTCGATTCAACTGAGTCATAAGGTTAATTGAATGTACATAAATGGGCTATCTATTGTTCATATTAATAACTACTCTATGCGGTGCTAATGATTTTTTTATAGGCTTAAAAAGCGTTTCCTATCTATCATCTGAAATTAGAGTGTAAGAAGGGTACTAGGTACGTAGCTTTCTCAAACATATCTTATGTATACATATATACTTGAACCTGAGTCATCATGATTTATTGAAATTTAATTCTTATTAGGCCAACTTCAACTCAAATGAGCAAAGTGTACCAATCCTTAAAATTTCGATATTATTCTTTTATTTAATTAATTATAAATTATAATAGTAGTGTTGAAAAATATTACACACACATAAAAGTTTTGTGCTCACATCAAAATCAACAAAAGAGTATGGACCATAAGTGATTGTCTCATCACTTTCAACTTCGTCATTTGGAAATTTAGACCGAATTACAAATAGGCCGACAAGATAAAAATCCTTAAATTACCATACAATATACATATTATACCTAAAACGAGCAAATGTACACTAAATAACTACACATCTATATCTTAAATTTATAAAAACCACCCTTCACATATTTCATCATTTTCAAAAAATCTAGATTAAATCCTATATGTTGAGCCTTCCTCGTGATATGTGTTTCATGTTTAAATATGTAGAATAGTACAGTTATAAGAAACTTAGAAAAATCAAAGTTTCTGGAACTTAAATATTCATTTCATAATAGATGGAAGAGCTAGCTGACATTGTACCTATACCAATGGGATTTATATGAAAATAATATAATACAAATAATGAGAAGGGTATTTTGTAGAAATTAACACACATTCTCTTTCCACATAGCTAACATATATAACTTTTTTTTTGGATAAGAGTGAGTTATTTAACTCTTAAAAGAAACACACACAAAAACATATGACACGCATGCATCCTAAAATGTATGCTAGCATATATGACATGGATAAATTGAAGGCAGTAAAATTTTGAAGAAGATGCAATAATTGAGAAATAGTAAATATTCCAAAAGAAGAAACAGTAGAACGACAGTGTATAGGCATTTTCAGTTGTACCCCCAAATAGACAAATACATACACATGTACTACTTTACTTTATCTCAGACACATGAGACAAAATCACAGATAAAATGAAAAGCTATATTATTATGCTGTTTTCAAATTATGTACAATTTCCTTTCCTTCACTGTTTGTGTACAATAAACTACTTAAAAGCATGCTTATAGATCACAAAAAGTGCAAGTTTTAGTCTCAAATAGTTTTATATTTGTTGAAATCCTAAAAACTCTCATTATTGACATATTAATGAAAGAGAACACTTCCATGGCCGATCTTATAGTATATACTTGTTCCATCTACATGGATATGACTGTTTCAGGGAAACAAGTTATTTGAGATTTTTATTGAGTTTTTTCATCATCATAAAAATACATACAAAATATAGTAATTTTATTAGTCTATTTTATTTTTTTTGATAGATTAGTCTATTTTATTTATTCCATCTACATGTGCATGTATATAACTTGCCATTTTACATGCATAGATCGCTTAACAAAATCATTCGTGCTTTCCTTCTATGAAGGCTTGACTCAAGTCGTATTACAATACAAGTCAAAAAAGGTCCAAAAAATTTTGAGACAAAAAAATTGTTTTGCAAGTTATATTTAATATTTTTTCCTAACACTATACTACTACCTAATCATAATGGTAATTTATTTCCTGCTATTCCTCTCCTAATTTTAAATTAATGTATTATTCAAAACATTCTTTATTGCTCCAAAACTGGATGATTTTTATTTTTTGTGTGTTCATTAAATGTAGTAGTTAGTTGAGAGATATATTTTGATCCTTAATTCGTACCTCAAGTCCTCAACCCAGCCACATGAAAGTTTTTTTTGATACAATATTAAATGAGGGTTCACATTTTCAAGGCAAATTATTGAAAGTTATTTTTTATGGGAACCAACTTATAAACTTTTTCATCAATAACTAATTTAACATGTTTTCTTAACATCCTTGAATTACTTAATTCTTCCCGTCTATTTTATAAAAGCCTCGTAACCAAATCATCATGTAGTTTTCTAAATCATTTAAAATTAGCTAAAAATCATATGTAAATAATTTTTCCCAGGCTTAGTATGCCTTTTTAAAGGGGCAAATAATTAAAAGATAAAAAAAATTCAGAATGTGATATGAGAAAATTAGGAGAAATAACATAGAATGATTAAGGATCAAATAGGAAAAAACATATTAAACGATTATACAATCCTATCTTAACTGAAATATTGTAAAAAGAATTAAGACAATTTAAATATCATCTTCAGTTTGAGGAAAGAACGGACGGTGACAAGAGGGACCATGTGCACATGTAAAGAGAGGGACCAATATATATATATGTCTACAAGTACCACATTTGGAAGGCAACAATCTCTCATTTATTGTCTTCTCATTTTTGGCTCTCTCTATAAATTGGGAAATGCAAATACATCTCAACACTTCCTTCCTCTTTCTTAATTTCTCTTGTTCCCCTCTTTCCTTCTTTTAAATCTCTCACACACGTTAATTTTTGTATTATGCTTTTTTGGATGCTTCCTCACATATGGTTCAAATTCGAAACTTGCCCATGTTTCAAAATAATATGTTTCATTATTCTATCCAATAATAATTCAACTACTGTCATGCATTAATGGCAAAGACAGACATCTTTCCTCTAACACATGAAATTTTGGTTCAAGATTCCCCACTCGTGAGCCAATCAAGAAATACTATCTCTGTCTTGCTATACAACACTTTTAACTAATTGCTGTAGATAAACATGATTATAGTTAACTCATTAAACAAATCTTGATAATATTTTTTTATTTTCCCTTGTTAATACTGTTTCAAATGAGACAAAAGTATAAATAGTCACAATAATGAAGTAGTATTAATTATTGGGGCAAAATTGGCAAATAAACATCAATTAACACTTCAAAGTGAATATATTATGTATCAAACACTCCCTCCCGATATATATATATATAAGGGCTCAACTAGTCTAATCACTCAAATTATGAAAGTTGTTGAAAAAGGTAAATATCTCCAAGTTTTTTTTGTTTATTAAATTTGGTTTTATTTATGATTGAGTATATAAACGAAAAGAGATAAGTGTGTTATAAAGTTATAAATGAGCATGAAAAAATGTGAATATAAAGAATAATGATGCATAAAGTGGCGAAAAATTCATTAAATGATTGAACAAATTTACTCGAACTCTTATAAGAAGAGACAAGTCCATCCAATATTTGCGCTTCTTATATATAATAAGGAGGGAGGGAGTAAATTTTAAGAAAACGCCCTATAGTAACGGCATGAAGGATCGGAGTACACTCACTGGTCATAAAGGTTGTTTAAGAAAAAAAGTCAATTAACAAAAGGATGGTATATAATTAAAACACTACACACATATATACATACATACCTGATCATCCTCATCAGATTTGGTTTTAGAAATAGAAACAGGTGATGATTCTCCAACTCTCTTGATTGATCTCTCCATAATGGAAGGTGTTGAAGCTGGACTTGGACTGCTTGAACTCACATATGGTGGAGTACTCTGAGTTCCCACATCTCTTGTCCTTCCCTCCTTCTTCTTCTCCTCTTCTACACATATTACATACATATATAAACCGTGATTTATAACAAGAAAAGAAAAAAAATTGTTACACTACCTCTCTCCAACCCTTAATACAAGACCCGATTAACTAATTAATTTGGGGAGATTAAGAAAGCTACATACATAAATTACCGCGATCTCCCAAATTAGTCATTTGAGTCTTATATTAAGGATCAGATAGAGGTAGTGTATATATATGATGATGGTGAAGATGAACCTTGTGGAAGAGGGATTTGCAGGGTAGGAGATGAAAATGGCTTATTGGAAGAGGAGAAAACAAGAGGAGCAGACATGGTGATTCTGTTGGAGGAGGAAGAATAGTATCTAAAGGATCTTGCAGTTAGAGATTTTGAAGACAAACATTCCAATGGGAATTTTCCAGAAAGAGGATTGCATATATATTTCTCAGCTTCATTCCACTTTGAGTTCAGAGCAAACCCTTCTCTTGATGTTAATGATATTGGAGATGATGATGAACACTCCCAACTACTATTGTGATAGTACCCAGATCTTGCTTGCAATGCTGCATAATTTATAATTAATTAATTATCTTCAATTATAATAAATTGTTAACTTTCGGCAAAAAAAAGTAAATTGTTAACAAATTAATTAATTAATTAATTATGTGACATTACCTTTAAGAGCAGTGGAGAAACAATAGGTTGAGGGGTCAATTTCATCTGGTGAATCAACCAAAATTAGTGACGAAAATCAGTGAGAAAATTTACGAATGATGAAAATAAATGAATATATATATATATATATATATATATATATATATATATATATATCCAATGTATGTGTGTGTATATATATACCTTTGAAAGTGTAGCCAGGAGAAGAAGCAGTGCTGGAGATGGTAAAGTTTGAGGAAGGGAAAAATCTTCTGGACATAGTGTTATGTCGAGAGATACGAGGATTGTTATTATTCCATTCTGATGAGAGGTATTTATTCAACTCAGAATTATGTTCTTCTCTGATGAGCTTTGAAGACTCCATTATTGGAGCTTGGTATGTTGAAGGAGAAGAGAATGAAGAGAAAGTGAAAGTTGGTCTAAAGTAATAAGAGGAGAGGCATGCCTTACACTTCTGCAAAGTTGTTTGTGTATGTGTCTCTAGCTACCAATTTTTTCTCGCTCTTTTCGCTTTTAAATCTTCTTTTTATCTTCATTATATTCGTTTTGTTTTCTTTTTGGTGACATTCTTTATGTTCTTTTTTGTAACATTAAATTTTATCATCATCATCAAGTTATTAATTTCCAATCTTTAGATCATAATAATCTAACCCACTCAATGTTCTTAACACTCATGGCTATGGTGTGGAAACTGCACAGTTAAAAATTTCAAACTAGATAATCATCTAACCCACTCAACGTTTTTAATACTGATTTCTACTCGGATGAACTAATTTTTATGGGTTAAGGGTTTAATTTACCCCAAAAGCTTTTGTTGAGAACCAATTTTGTTTAAGAGTTTTTTATGTTTAAAATTGTCCTATATATTTTAAAATGTGGTGATATTACTCTATTTTATTAAAAATCTCACTTTGAGGGTTAAAAAGTCGATATTAATCGTTAATATTTTAATGCTAAAAAGTGACATTAATTATGTTAATACTTTTAATGCAAAAGTAGACTAAAATATGCTTTCGAGATAAAATTACTTTTGAAATAACACTTCCAGGGTAAAATCAACAAATTAACTCTTTTTTCATAATCTAACAGTTAAATATTATCTATATATCATATTATTTACCCATTAAAATAATTCTTAAAAAGAAAAGTAAAAAAGAATTACCATAAATCATTCAGATGTAGATGTGATTTTTTTAATTCTAACTAATACCCTATTAACTTTCCAAAGCTGACTGTCATGTAAAAATATGTTATATTTATTGCTTTACTAAAATTGGAAAAATAGGTAAAAGTTACCAGAAACATATTTATAAATTACGAATGTGCAGTTAGTATTTTAGCTCCTAACCAAAAACAACTCTCTGTCCCTCTCACACACAAATATTGTTTAGATAATACATTAATGAGTTGATTAAGGGTTCAAATTGAAACAATGTTGACACATAAAGGGGACCATCTAAATCTTTTCAAGATTCGCCTGGTTCAACTGTAAAAATTGTTTCAACTTTTTAAGTTCTTTCCTTGGAAATTTTGTAAAGCTTGATAAATCAGTGCATGCATATATTTCTCTCTTATTCTTGTTCTTTTTCCCCCAATATTTTCTGTGCTAACCGTTTTATTTATTTATTTCTTTACTTTATTCGAACGATACAGACAGATTTAGTGGGCCACTCACACACATGAAATTTTCTTGTATCATGACTCCAAGAGCGCTTCACTTTGAATGATGGAATCAATATATTCTTTTCATTTTAGGGGAAAAATAGTTTAGGTTTGTCTTAGAGGCTTAATATAATGACATATATAGTTTCAGTGTTCAAAATACTACATATGAATTATATCCTCATACCAACAAGAATTAAATCGAAATTACTACAAAATATATATAAACCGCTTTTTTTACTACATACTTTCATTTGTTTTCTCTGCATATTTTTTATGGTTAGAATCAATGTGATTGACATACTCTTCTGCAATTATTTATAGGACAAAAATAAGTTATGTTCCCTATTTAGTAGTCACATATTAATTTTTTTTACGTAGCCATACAATTTTATCTTCAACTTCTTATTTTTTTAAAGATGTATTCTTTTGGTTTATAGAATTTATTGCATAAAATTGCCCCCATCGTAAAACACAAATTACTACCCCACCTTAAACACACCCTAACACCCACACTCTTCTCGCAATTTGTGTTTTAGGATGAAGGCAATTTTGTTTTTCGCAAAATTTTAAAATGACAGGTAGGTGCTGGTTCATTCATATTTCTTTTGAAAGTTTAGGTTCCTCACTTGTCCTTTTGGGTATTGGGAGAAATTTATTTAGGATTTTCTCTTAAAAAAACTAATTATAATTACAACGAAAAATATTTGATACTCATTGAAATTATAAAAAATGCTTTATGAAGAAGGATCGAAATCCCTTTTATCAGTTCAAAAAATTCTCTTTAATCACACATTTTATAAAATCGACGGGGGAGTAAATATCCTCAGCCTTTACATGCCTAATGCGCAAGGTCAAAGTGTCCTCATTTTGTTTGGAGCAATTTGATGCTCAATCATCCGCTAACTTGTTTTTATTGTTTTCTTCAAGGTTATCATCAAACCCGCGTGTCAAGTGAAACTAATTCATCGCTCTTCTGAAGTGTCATATAGGGACATACAATTAACCTGTGAGTTTGTTCTATTTACAAGAGTTGGTTAACTCCAACCACTTGTTTAAGGGACGAGAATACTTATCACTCACGTCAACTTGCCAAATTGATAACTTTATTTTTATTCAAATCGCAATTAGGCTACTATAATAGTGTGCGTGGTCAGAAGTTGCTCTGAGTCAACCAAAATTAATATAGTTGGTAAGAATCAAATTATGATATTTCTGTAATAAGGATTATATAATTATAAGTGAACTATATATATATATATATATATATATATATATATATATATATATATATATATATATATATATATATATATATATATATATCTTGAGAGGAGTGGCAGAACCTAGTCATTATGAGCCTCCAGATATCCTAACTTTTAAACTTTCTTTGTACCCAAAATAGTTTTCTCACGTTTTGGCGAAAATAGTACTAATAAATATATTGAATTTTTACATCATGCCTTATTGGTATTGTGAAAACAACTATAGTCGAGATTTTTTGATTTAAGATTTATCCTAATTACTCTGATGTTTTTTATCTACTTTGAAATTGATGCTCCCATAAAAAATAATATCTTTTTTAATTTTTTTATCAGAAGATTATGGTATCTATTGTTTATGAATATTGAGCATTTTTATACATTTTAATTAATGCTGGAATTAACTTAAAAAATATGTTATCACATGATGAATTATTTGTAGAGGTGGGAGAGAGAAGGCAGGGGTAAGGTTTGACATTGATAGCTCACTCTTTTTTGAAGTCTTCCTTCTGAAAAAGGTAACATTAATTAGACTTTAATGATACCTATATTGTTCAAACATTTTACACTATTTTGATTGTCAAAAAATGTAGTTGTGACTCATCATAACTAATGCATCTTGTATTAATTATATGTGTATATACATATTCATATCATCTAATTTTATTTTCCACATAATTATATTCAATGGTTACTTACATGTAAAATTTTCTTCAAAATCTAAAATATTATCGTATATACTCAAGTCAATTCATGAATATTTACTTATGTAACATATTTGAAGAAAACCAGAAGGTGTTAATAAACAATATAATCTAAGGTAAAAAGTATAATGCAAATTTAAGTGAAGTAAATAGTTTTTCGATGTTGCGTGATGTAGGACGACACTCGAAGCATTAAGGGCCAAATAAAGTGATTTTTGTAATAAAAGTTAGAATATCTGAAATGGGGTCAAACATTATATAATTATATAAATCTGTTCTGATAAAAAATTTCCTTGTTTCACTTTCAAATATTCTTGCATTGTCTTTGCCACATTATACATATCTTAAGTAGTTGTGACATATGTTGGAAATATTGAGTGTGTGTGTCATAAGGAATAAGTCTCACATTGTTTGGGATTGTGAGTTTCCAAATTATAAGTAAATTTGGATTACTATATGAGTCAAGAGGAGGAAAGAACTTGCATAAGAAAAGGTCACTAAGTGAAAAACCGGCTAATATTCTCCACTCTTTTTATGCAAGTTAAATGTAGACTATGTACCTTTTTATTAAAGGTTTTTGAGAATAGATAAAATTATTTTCTAGTAATAAAAGTTATTACCATTTTATGCCATTATGATTGCACTTTATTGTTGAAACTGAAAGTTTAATAGGTGTATAGTTTCTCAAAAATTAATTTGTACAATTATGGCATTATTTATAACTATTAAGTCTATAAAATGAAAACTGTTTCAGTCAATACAATTTATGAATCGAAACGTTCAGAAAGGGAATTTATTTTCATTAAGGAGATAATGAGATATAATTACATCATTGAGACATTATATTTAATCACGTTAATGTGATTATTTGGTGTAGAAAAAAGCTACGTTTGTTTCATATAAAATGGTACATGAGTATAGGTCTAGGAGGGACTTTGCTATTTGAGTGAGAGCATTCTTCTTCCTCCTCCTCTTGAATATTTTATACCTTACTGAGTAAAAGATCTTCCGTAGTTCTGTTGCTCCTTGCTACTTAGCAAGATGAATCTGTTTAATCCTGGGAGAGACGCGCCCTATCTTGCTGCCGGTGGTCGCGGAATACCTCTAAAGAACAGAGTTCCATAAGGGAAGCGACTCAGATCACTATTTATTTTACATGCAACACTGTGTTTTTCATTGTTTACAGATATAGTTGCTGAATGGATATATCAGTGTTGGAGAGGAGCAAGAAGACATCCAACAAATTATTTAATGATTTGGGAGCAGACGCCAACAACATATGCATGTAACTTGGACATTTTTCTTTTCCATTGTTAAAGCTTTTTTTTAGTGTACGAATTGAATATAATTTTTTCCTTGTCAATGAAAATTGCACGCAAGTTCTTCACTTTGTTTTGGTATGTTTCCATCAACCTCCGAACGCATACAACATCTCTTTTGTTGCCCATAACATATATCACTCATATAAATTTAAATTAATTATTAGAATTTAGAGATATAAACGTGCACCTTCTTAACATATGGTCAAAGAATTAGTAAATGGTATTTATATTTAGAAAAACAGAGAAGTATAATTAAACAAATGATATTACAACAATTTGTGATATTTATGTAGGGTGAAGGGGCAAAAATAGCCACCGTAATTTTCAAAATGGACAACTTTGGCACCCGTAATTTCGATGGTGCAAAACCGTTCATTATAAACCAAAATGGGACAAATTTAGTACTCTCAAACAGAGGTGTTAAGTTTGACCGTTAGTTGATTGAGAATGGTGATTTGGCATGATGACATGGCGAAATAAGAAATTATGTGTCACATTGCATATGATATGGCAAAAAAATAAAGATAAACATTTCATATTGGGGCCCATGCGAATACATATGTTAACTAAAAATAAAAAAAAACAACTTGATGCCCCAAAAACAAAACACACTATCATGCCCCAACAAAACACAAACATAACACACTCAAGTGCCAACATGTTCGACCCTAGCAACCATCAGACCCAAACCCAAATCCTAGCCACCAACATTGAAACCCCAGCCACCATCGGACCCACGTGAACCCAGACGAAGCCACGCGAGCCATCGGACCACTCAACCCAGGTGACCATTTGCCCCAGCGAAGCACTCGCACCAGCGGACCACTCAAACACATTGGAGACTTTGTATAGGGTCTGGGTTGCTTCGTGGTACCTGGTATGGGGTATGGGTTTCACGCAGGAGAGCAAATGGAGGTGGGGATGGTGATTTCAGCGACAAATTCGAAGGTGAGTGTGGTGAGGATGAATGAGCGATTTGGAGATTAGGGTTTTATGCTTCAATTTGGGGATTTGGTAATGTGTCAGGGCTTCCCAATGTGGCTTCACTTTACTTGCTGACTATCATGCCACGTAGGTTAATGAATGTGGGCCCCGCGCAGAAACACACGTCTGTTAGCTTCAACTTAACGGCGTGGCTAGATTTGTCTCATTTTGGTTTATAATGAACGGTTTTGCACCATCGAAATTACGGGTGCCAAAGTTGTCCATTTGGAGAATTACGGTGGCTATTTTTGCCCCTTCGCCCTATTTATGTATATATACAAATAGATATAGAGAAAGGTAGCTAGGTAGGTGTGACAATGATAGCTCATTCCTTTTGTAGCGTTGCTTCTAAAAAGGGTAGCAATGGACTTTATTTTTGCCTCTCTTTCAATTTTTTTTCCTGAAGAATTGTTCAGACATGCTTTGACCAACTTCATGTTATCTGTGATTTTATGTTATCAATGATAATATGGACTTTCTTAATTAAGTAATTTGTTACTCTTATCTAATAAATGAAGACGAATACATGTTTGTTCTTCTAAATTACATCAAATTTAAGTTTAATCTCTTAAATGTATAAATTAGTCTGTATTTGTTTAATTTTGATATTGTAAGTCTCATTTAATAAAAAATACTAACTAATCACATTTAAATGACAGCCTCACCATTCAACTATATATATAATATAATGCTTAATTCCAATTATTTAATTTAATTTAACCATTTTCATTTATTAAAATTGAATTATGTTTCAATGTGTGGTTAGCATGTAGTAGGAGATTTGTCACTTCGATCAGTTTGTAAAATCAATATTTTTCATCAAATGAGATCACGAAACTATATTTTCTAATAAAAAAATCAATACACTATATGAATTTCAGGGATTAAATAAATACTTAATGTAAAGTTAAAGAATAAAATTTATATTTTAGCCATAAGCAATTTTTAAAATACATAATTATATTAAATATAAAATATTATGAAAATGATATTCATCTGATTAAAAGTAACTTGTATTTAATATAAACAATTAAAAGGACTAAATTATATTTAAGTAAAGTCGAATATTAAACCATTTCAATATACAAAATCGCATTAAAAGTTTAGAATAGCTAACTTAATTAAGTTAAAAGTGATAATATTTAAATTTAGCTCATAGTATTCTATATCATATAATTACATAAATATTTCACGAGTTCAATACTTTATTTCGATAAAATCAAATTATCAACCCATCTAACTAATGTTCATAGATCGGGTGGATATATATATAGAGTTGCATCGGGCAGGACTGAGCTAGGTATATCCAAATCTATGTTCAGAAAATCTTTGAACTAGCCTTTTTGATATAATTATAAGCTAGCGGCCCGATTTTGTTCGGCTTCAAACCTAGACAGGGTCAAATTAGAACATGTCCTCCAAATCACAAGATATGCCTTATTGGTCCTTGAGTTTTCTTTGGCAAAGGAAAAAAGGCTATATTAAAAAAAATAGGGAAAGAAAAAAACTTAATAAATTTATAAATGTGTTATTATTCATTCTAACCAACAAACAATTTACAAAGTCTCAATTTGACCAACAAACAATAAAAAGTCTCATTTTGGCCGATAAACAAAAAATGATTCCCATTTTGGCCAATGAACTATTGGAAAATTCTAATATACCCTTTATAAAAATTTATTCGGAAGGAATATTTTTATTTTATAAAGGGTATATTAGTATAATCCAATAGTCCATTGGACAAAATGGAACCTATCTTTTTTATATTGCCCAAAATGATACTTTTTATTGTTTGTTGGCAAAATTAAGATTTTGTAAATTGTTTGTTGGTTAGAATGAATATTAACACTTTATAAATTGATTGAAGCATAAAAACTACAAATATTTTTATATGATATATTAAAAAGGAAATATCTTTTATAAATAATAACAATATATTTCGGGCCAAACTAATCCTATGGTCCAAATGCCTATTCTTTTGTCCTGTCGTGCCTGATGGTTAAGTTGGTCATGTCCTATTTTTTTTTTATGGTTTCAGGCCAATTATTTTAGGAACCCATTTGTTATGAGCAGGCCACAGGGGCTCAGTGGGTTACTATGCAACCCTAGAAAAATCGTGTTGGGTGAATTTTTACCACAATAGATTTCTAATTTTTACATAGGGCGAAGGAGCAAAACTAGCCACCCTAAATTTTCAAATGGACAATTCTGGCACCTGTAAATTGAATGGGGCAAAACCGTACATTATAAATCAAAATGGGGCAATTGTAACATTCTCAACTAAAGGTGTTAAGTTCGACCATTAGTTGACTGGGAATACTGATGGGGCTTGTTGACATGGCAATATGTGGCATTTTTTCGTGTAGGCAGCCCCCCTGTCCAACGTCGGCAAGCCGCCGTCGGCGATCGGAATCCGGCCACTGACCCTTTGCGGCTCCGGCTTCAAAATCGGCTCCATTTGAAGCTCCAAATCCCCCAATCTAACCCCTGTCACCTGCTGCACCATCTGCCGGAAGTTCGCCGGATCCGCTATTATGTACGTCGTCTACGAAACCTTTCCCCAAGCTTCGAAGCACGTGACTTTCGCTTCGTAACCTTCCCTCCTGAAACCGGAGGAACCGAGTTCTGTTTCCGGTTCACCACCGGCATAGGGAGGGGGGTCGGAGAGGAGGTGGGTGTGGAGCTGTGGAGGGAGGAGATGGAGGTGGGTGTGGAGGGAGGCAATGGAAGTGGGGAGGTGGAAGAGTTTTGGGAAAGAGGGAATGAACATGGGGTCATCGGCGTTGGACACGTCGGCGTTCTGTTTGGGTGGTGGAGTGCACGAAGAAGAGGAAGAAGATGGTGAGGAGAGAGGAGAAAGGAGGGGGTGGGGGAGGGTGGAATTTTTTAATATTTACTATGGGGCCCACATCCTCAAAATTAATTAAAGTATAGTCCCAAGGGACTCTACTTTAATTTCCCAAGGTAGTGAGACTTTTCTAATATTGAGTCCCTACTCAACATATTGCCACGTCACAAAAAAATGCCACATATTGTCACGTCAACAAGCCCCATCAGCATTCCTAGTCAACTAAAGGTCAACTAACGGTCAAACTTAACACCTTTAGTTGAGAATGTTACATTTGCCCCATTTTGATTTACAATGTACGGTTTTGCCCCGTTCAATTTACTGGTGCTAGAGTTGTCCTTTTGAAAATTTACGGTGGCTAGTTTTGCCCCTTCGCCTTTTTACATATCTATATCCAGTCTCCAGGTGCATTAAAACCTTGTAATTTGATCGAATGAAATAAAAGGACTCAATTTTTTTCAACAAACTTCCATGATATGAAACAAGAATATATTATTGGGAAATTTAATTAGAGGTCTTGTGTAATTAGAAAGATAATTAAAGTGAGGTCCCACGTTGTAATTACAACTTCTACAACTAGCAATGACATCTTATTGACCTTACATAACAACTCGTAGGATCGGAACTCACATTAATTATGTTTATTACATGAGACTTGTAATTAATTTTCCCATTGAATTATCTAAAGTATTTGAATTAAAAGATTACATTTTCAGAAGATGTATTATTTTCGCGAAAGTAAAGTGACAAACACACTTATATTACCAAAAAAAGGGTGCACTTAAATTAAGATACTCACACATATATGTATGTATGTATATAATTTTAAACTTGTGATTGTGACAACAGCATTTCTCCATCTGAAAAAGCTCACGAGAATAATGAAGTTTTCAAACTGATTTTATATCTGTATATGTATAAAGTAAAATTCACAGTAAAATATGAGCTTAGATCTACTTTCACTAGTGGGGTGAGGGTGAATTTTAATTGGAGAAACACACTGCAAGACCATGTAAACAATTCAATAAGAGAAATAAGGATTGAGTGAATAGTATGTTCTGATCAAATTTTCGTGTATAGAATAATAACAGTTTGTCTATTGTTTATATGATGATGTGAAACTTTCTAATGATTAGATTGTCAATATGCGCAACTTCGAAATAATTTGGTTAAATTCGATCCAGTTTAAGTAATTTGGAGATTAATCAATTATTTATCGACTTTGTTCATGTTTTTAACGTTTTAAATGTAGCTCATCTTATATGTTATTCCCATTTAAAACTTTATATAATAACTATTAAGTTAAAACAAGGGAAAATGTCATTTAAATCCATCCGAATATACAAAAGGACAATTCAGGAACTCAAACTTCCAAAAGGGCCATGAAGGAACTAGGACCTAGTTGACATTTTAAAATTGTGTGAAAAGACAAATTGCCCTAATCATAAAACAGAAATTACTAACCACCCTTACACCCACCATTTTCAATAGGGTGGTTAGTAATTTCTGTTTTATGATTAGGGCAATTTTGTCTTTTCACACAATTTTAAAATGTCAACTAGGTCCTAGTTCCTTCATGGTCCTTTTGGAAGTTTGAGTTCCTGAATTGTCCTTTTGTATATTTGGAGGGATTTAAATGACATTTTCCCTTAAAACAATAACATAACAATAACAATATAATAACAAATATTTCGCTTTACAACTTCACTAGTTGTCAGTCTCAGTGTTCCTCTTCCTATTTTATAGACTGCATGACCCACCCTTCTCGCTGCCAGGTTTAATAGTCTTTTTCTTCGGTCAGGTTTAAACCACCACAAACAATTTTTACCATTTTTGATTAATATGTGCACTCCAATTCATTCACTTATATGACTGTTTCAAATACTATCATTCACTATATGATAAAACATCCATTTCAATATTTTTTTGGACTACCCGATTTTATATCATGTTGTCCCTTCCTCAACACTCACCGCTACACACACACACATTAATAATTCTTCTTTGATTTAATAAGGTGGTTGATCGAAAATAAGTCATATTTTGGGCTGAAGAAAGTGTCTGCGTGTTTGAGGAAGGGCAAACCCTCTTAGAATCCTTTATCTCTCATAATCCCATCTCCACTGTTATATTAGAAAATATATGGTTTAAATTTAAGTTGAACTATTAGTTTTAAAACTAATACTTCAATTTTTATCCTATTCTATAAATTTATTATATATACACACACCGTATAACTATGAACAATCTAAATAAAATATTAGCAGTATAAATTTATCTTTACATAATCTTACAGTAATATGTTATGAAATAATATTAATTAAGTACTTATATTGTTTTTTAATCTAAGGTTAAGATAAGATTTTGACTGAAAAATGAGAGAGAGGATATATGGATCCATGTGTGTGCTCCACTCTTATATTAGAAAATAGATGGTTCAAAACTAATACTTCAATTTTCACAACTATTTTTATCCTGTTCTATAGATTACACACACACACACACTACAAACTTTGAACAATCTAAATCAAATATTAGCAGTTTAAATAATTTATCTTAACGTAATATTACATACAGTACTATGTTATGAAATGGTTTTAAATAATCACTTACATTGTTTTTAATCTAAGTTGAAGATAAGGTTTTGAGTGAAAAATGAGAGAGAAGATATGGATCCATGTGTGTGTTGAAGTTGATATAGCTCAAAATTTAGGGTCCAGGTTCTCTCCTTTTCTTTCTCTCCTTTTCTCTCCTTTTCCCTTTCATAAATCATTGGATAAAATATCTAGTGGTTCAAATTCAATGTTTTTACAGCAATAATGTAATTATGATAATATTTTAAAATGTAATAAATAAATTTAATTTGTCAAAATTTTATGTAAATTGTCCAAAACTGTATTAAACTGTTCAGAACTGTAGAGTACTATTATAAATTTAAATTTATTTTTTAATATTGTCATGGGTTATTGACACCAAATTTTGACTGATTAAATTTATTTATTATATTTTTAAATGTATTTTAGTATTGAGAAAACATTAAAAATATGAACCATTGGATCTGTATCAAAAGGAAAAGGAGGGAAAAGGAGAGGGAGGAAGAGGAGAAAACCCTCTCCCCAAAATTTATCGATTGCCAAACGTAAAATGAATTTCTAGATCTAATTTAATAGAGAGATAAAAGTGTGTTGGTAAGTTACACATTTTTTCCCCGAAAAAAGGTACACATTTTTCTTTTGTACGACATTTCTTCGATATGAAAGGATACATTTATTGTACTTTTTTTGATATTAAAAACCAATGGAAGTCTTTGGTCAAAAAAAAAAAAAACCAATGGAAGTCTGATAAAACGATACAAACAAGTTGAGCCCCTATTTATCAAGAGATAAAGCTAACATTGCGACGAGACCCAACACGCCAAAAGGAGGACAAAAACATACAAACATGAAAACCATGTAATATAAACCAGTGACACGTATTAAATTATTTTGAAAAAAATGTATAGCGTATATTCTATTTAAAGTACATAATAAAATTTTAAAGGTTAATAAAATTCGATTCCCGAATATGTTTTAATTTAATTATGGATGTATAGTGTTTGAAGCCAAAACATTGAAGCATGCACGATTACTTGTTTTCTCTTAAAGGATTCAAGGGTATCATCTAATCACTTTTCTGTATGAGACTAACACGTTTCAAGATTTAGAGAGCAAAATGTTTTCAGTTCTCTCGACAAATGAGCTTTCCAAGATTTAAAATTGCGTCTTCTTTCTTTGACCAAGATGGCTTACCATCTTAACACAACGTGGTATGTTATGTTTTGAATCCCAATTTAGTTTAATCACAACAAACAAAGAAACATACTACTCCCTTTAATCTTAAATATAAGATTTAATTGACTTTTTTATGAGATATTAAGAAAACAAAATAGGTTAGTTAATTTCGATATATTTGATATTATTTTTTAGATTACATATAGTTTATATATCAAATAAATTAGTTTAAAGGGGAAAATAAGGTGAATTAATTTATAAGTGGTTTATTTTAATTTTTAAATTTTTTTCAAAATAGTTAACTAAATCTTATATTTAGGATTAGAAGAGGTATAACAAAACAATCATAAATTGAACATAAGATCCAAGGATAAGCACAATCATGAGCCCATACCGGTAATGACTATGCCAGCTTATAATGACTGATATAGTCAAGACGTGTATATCCCTTAAGAGTATTTGATAAAAACATATAATGAAACAAACCAGAGACAAAAAGCTCCATGTTAATGTCAAGCAACAACTAGAGGCCCTGGTTTTTGACGTTGAAGCTGGTAAATAATCGCAATTTCCATCATTATTTGTTAATTAGAATTAATTTCTACAAAATCAAGCCTTTTCTCAATATTATGAACTATTTCCGCATGTTGAGCTCCTTTTTCAGGAAACATGGAATGGCAATAAATACCAGGTTGTTTAATTCTTTATAATTCACTCTCCAAAAAAATATTGTTTTTTAACTGTTAGTTATATGTCTATTTTATCTTGGAAGTGTTTGTTTAAAAGTTATTAATAAGATATTACTTGTTTAGATCCTAAATATAAGATCTAGTTTATGACTTTTTTGGAAAATCCTAAAAAAGTAAAATAAGTCATTTATATACTGAGTTAGATGAATTTTTCTCAAAATTAGTTTATTTCTTATAAACTAATGCATAATTCAACAATATATCAAATATGTTATGATTAACAAACCTATTTCGCTTCATTAATTTCCCCAAACAAAGTCAACCATGTCTTGATTATATCTAAGACTAGTGCGAGCAATGGTCAATTCAACCTTTTTTTAAAAGTCAACATGAATTTTTCAACTGAATAAAGTAGTATTAATAATAATATATGTTTTAAAACGTTATAGGATTATTTTAAACTAAAAAATCTTCTTAAACAGAAAAAAAAACTCATGGAATGAAACTCTGAAACTAAAGTAAATCCTTAGCCTTATTTAGAATGAACATTCAATATTATATTGTACACAGTCCCTCATCCTTATCCACCGACAGAGGAGTGGTCAAATATTCGAAAAGGGTTCTCCATACTACGGGAGAATTTAGCTAGGTAGTCTATATGAACAATAATGAAGTCTCTAGCTAGAACTATGAGACAAAAGGAACTGGCAATCACTATGCAACATAAGTCCAACATCGTAACAAATTAACAATCCCTTCCTGTTAATTGCCTATTATCTCCGTACTTAAATGAAACGAGACAACAACTATCAAACAGGAAAAGAAAAATTATTTGTCACACACACCCCCCCCCCCCACCCCCACCCAAAGGCACACCTTGAATGATTTGAGTTACAAGTCATGTCTTTTAAATTGTGAGCGAGTCTTTATTAAGAAAAACAATTAATTGCCTCCTCTCAGCTAGAATACATGCATTTTTCATGACAACCACAAAACTAAACATACAAACAACAAGAAATGGTAACCATAATTTATTGCCTGTTGATTCATTTAGCGAAAAATGTTGAACAACTAGATAAATATCAATTTCGGGGAATATCACTTAGTTGTTGTTCTAGTCGCAACATTTAGAGAAAAGTCTACCTACATAGCTAAGTGATGTTAGATGGAATTTTTCTACATGGGTGAAAAGAAAGAATTTGGTTATCATTCTATAGAGCTCACATGGACATGCTCTAATGAATGTTGAGTTAAGAACTCTATCATTAAAAACTCTATCATTAGATCATGGGTAAGTCAAACTCAATTCATAAAATTTATATAACACAAAACAAAAAAGAAAAAAAACAACCATAAACAAACACATCCCAAAAGAAAAATGAGATTCGGTAGCCTAACTTAGAAAATTAAATAGCGAGCA
This sequence comes from Mimosa pudica, assembly GCA_029929735.1. Classification (NCBI taxonomy): domain Eukaryota; kingdom Viridiplantae; phylum Streptophyta; class Magnoliopsida; order Fabales; family Fabaceae; genus Mimosa; species Mimosa pudica. Next base: position 4,073,013 of record JAKELP010000023.1, on the reverse strand, counting down.
CGACACTATTTATCCATTAAGTATCCTTATAATGCAGATTTAAATCCGTGTGTATTGAGGAATCTAAATAGGAAGTTGAAAGTGGAAGTCACATGTTTGTGGGAATGTGTGATCGAAGAGAGGCCAGATGGAGAGGGATGGGGGTCCTCCTATTATGGGAGTAGATAGACCCCATTTACGTACATCATCATCATATCTATAATTATCATAGCTCTCATCTTTGTCTCATCTTGTGATATGTTTCTATCATTATCCCACTTTCCTTAAACTCCCCATTTTTCTTTTCTTGTATTTACCCCACCCACATATTATTAGTTGTAAGTTTGTCATCCATCGTGTATTTTTCTCTCATAAAAATACTTTATATTGTGTTAAGTGTTTTTATTTTTCCTAACTCATCGTTCCTCTTCAAATTTTTAACACACAATCTCTCTAATCCTGAATATTTGATGCATTATTTTGTGAAGTTAATTTTGTTTCTGAATATATTCGTTGTCTCTTCCTAAATATAAGATTTATTCAAAATTTTTAAAAATACTAAAAAACTAAATAAAACATTTATATATTGATTTAACTGAAGTATTTTGAAATTATTTTGTTTAACTTATAAATTAATACCAAAGAAGAGACATGTCATATATAGATATATTTATTTCCTAAATACCACAATATATTAGTTGCTCTGATTCTAAACATAAGTTACTTAAACATATCATATATGTTATGACTAAGTAATTTATTCGTTTTTTTTGTTAAAACAACTAACCTATTATTTTCGTACTTCATTTCTCTAAAAAAGTCATCTAACTCTTATATTAACAAAAGATAGAATATCCTATTTATAATTTCAGTCAATATTTTTCAAAATTACTCTTAATAATAAATTATCAACAGTAATCAAATAAAATTAAGAGAAATGATTAGGGTGCTTGAGAAATAATACTATATTAATTAGTTTATCAAATTAAGTAAATAAAACATATATTTATCATCGAACACATCATCATAAAGCTAAATCCCTCCCATCAAAATAATTAGTATAAAACCAAGTTGATGGATATATAATTTAATTTTAAATGTCAAAGTTTGATTTTTTTAACATTTAACATTTTCTAGCATCCTTATTAATTTCACAATTTTCCCCTTTTCTTTGTCTTTCACATTCAATAACCTCATTAAAATTTGTAGCCAAACAGAATTTTTATTCAACAGTAACAAATAACTAGCTTAATTAAAAGTAATATAGTTTTTTTCATCTACAATATTGTCCCCTCGACCTTACCTAAATTAGAAATAATTTAAGTAAGAAATGGCATTAGTGTAATTATATTTTTCTTGATTTCTTTTCCCACAATGAGCAAACAAACCTTGTTAGGCAACATGATTAGGTTGGATATAAATTCAAAATAATATAATGCAACACAAGAAGAGAAGAAATGTACTGTACAATACACACACAGTGCGCACACAGTTTTAAAGAAATATTTTTTGGTAAAAATATAAGATATATTTATCTAATTTAATTATATTAATTTGTGTTATTCAAGTTAATTAAAATCACATAATATTATTATATCACCCTAAACACTCAACTTTGATTTTTATCCTCCATTTATTACTTGTTTATTATTCCTCCTAAATATAAAGTCTAGTTGGTTTTTCTTAAAGACTAAAGGAAGCTAAATGAGCTACTTCTTTCTTTTTTATCAGAAAAATGAGCTACTTCATCACAATGTATTTTGTATATTATTGACTTATATGAACATATAAGTCAAATAAATTAGTGTAGAGGAAAAATTCAGGATAAATAATTTATAAATAACTTATTTAATTTTCTTAGATTTTTCTAAAAGTAAAACTCTACTAGGTGTTATGCATAGGAACACAAAGAATTTAAGAGTGTCATTGGGATAACAGATAACTTGGGGGAAAAGTGAATAAAGCTAGAAATGAGTCTTATATTTCTGAACAAACTCAGCTCCTCAAGTAAGCTCCTCAAGTAAGTCCTGTGCTTAGGAATTGACATAGGAGCTCATCTAATTTTAAAACTGACTCAACCAATAAAGATTAAACTAACAAGATCGATTAAGACAAATTCACCAGACTAAAAGTTTTACATGGAAGGTTTGCATATATATAATTGTGTGCTCCATTTGGTCTTAAATATAAGACTTATTTATCAAGTTAGTCTTGACCATAAATATAAGACCGCACATTTTGATTTGTCAACTTTATCTTAAATTTCTTTATTGGTGCAACTCCAACAATATATTAATAAGTAATACTGAAGGGAATAAAAAAAAGATTGATGTGTTTTAGTATAAACACATCATATAGACATAATTAACATTCTCGATTTAATCAAATTAATTATATAGAGGGAATATTAGTTTCTGACTGTTAACCATATCATCAATACTTCAAACATCATTCCCTGAAACATCTCTTGTCATTCTTCATCTTTTCTATTCCCAGCCTTGCAAGTGCAACTACAAAAAGAATAAATCTATGCAGCATCAAAATGAGAAACATGCTCAAAATAAAACTCAAACATCAGTTTAAGAGAATAGTGAGTTAATCAGCTGCATTATTATCCAGCTACAAGTATTTATCAACAAACCTTCGCGAAAAAGCAAAACGAAAAAGAAAGGAAGGATCATAATGCTTCTTAGACAAGAACTACAATGAAATTTACCCCAAAAAAAGCAGAATGACCAAAAGACAAGACTCTTTGGAAACAGAAATTAACCCAGCTGGCCAAAGATTGATATGAGCCTTCTCTGATGAACTCTTTTTCAGAACTCTGGCAGGCAGACACCCAATAACTTCAGTCAACATCATCCATACAAAATGGGTTTAAATGTAAACAGTTCAACATGTTACACGCATGCACTCCTAGTCCTGCAGGTTACCATAACAGGGCTTCAATTCAAGATACTTGGTCCTACCGACCAGGCCGTGAGCTGTCAAGTGACTCCGAGCTCCCCAACTCAGAACTCCGCATATATCTAATCAAGTCCAGGGTCGTTTTGCCAAATAAAAAGCCAAGAATATAAAACAAAATAGCTGGGATGACAATGCTGCAGCGAAACTATGCAACTATACATTGCAAGAGTTCAATCACTCTTTAAATCTCTATTTGGATGTTCAAATTTTCAGCCAAAATATTTTCCTTTTGGTCATCATGACTCAATATATTACAACAAAAAAATCTAGGACTGCTAAAAGTACAACTTATCAAAATATACCTTCATGAACTCCAGTATCTTGAGAATGCACTGTTAGTTGAGGCAACCGGAGCTCCTGACTCAATAATGCAATGACACGCAGTGTTAACCAAATAAACCACAGTGGTAAGTAAAGTTCAGAAATACACATTCGTCAAAAAGTACTAACCATGGAAGATAGCATTTTCACAGCAGAAACCAACTTAAGTTGGCATTAGATTGTAACTAGAACCAGGGATATTGCTTTCCTGCAAAACGATATTTCATCAAAACTTTGAACAGGCAAGACTCAGTTCACAAATTACAAGGGAATAATTATCCAAAAGGGTAAAAAGTATACAAGATAAATCGTGATTTCTTACCAATGAAAAATATAAAAATCCCAAATGACTTCAGGAAATTGCATATACATATAAGCTTCCTGCTAATCATAGACACCATTTACAGGGGAGTAAGCAATAAGAAATGGCCGAGCACAAAAGGTGGTAATCAAAACAAAGGATCAGTTAAAAGTTGTTTTACTTATAAATATGAGACTACAAGGTAGACCAATTTTTGTTTATCCGAACAATAAAAATCATGATACATTTCCAACTGAATTGCGCTTATATTCATCACTGCAGGAATTGGGTCCAAGCTTTCCCCAGCCTCTTATCATCAATGGACTATTTCTACCTCTATCTATTTCTGAGATGTTTGGATTTTCCATAGATCAAACACTTGCATATCATGATTATAGATCTTTTCTTTAAAAAAATACAATTTCTCATTCACTGAAGACACACGATAATTTGGCATTAGACTTAACTATGACAAGCCATTAGAAATTGTATAGAATTGTCAAATGAGTGAGAAGAAAAACCGGAATGAATAGTCAATCAAATGATAATTTCACAGAAATATAAATGTTACCTTGTCCAACCAGCATAATAGCATTTGAAGCAAAAGAAATGACATCTTGGATCCTTTCGGCAGAGAAAATAACTTGAACAACTGAGAGATAAGAAATGGTCCATGTTAATTGGGGAAGTATATAGATAAAGAAATCAACCAACGATGTTCTGAAATTAATTAACTAGTGTTGTATGAAAGGGGGAAATTATGACCAAGCAGAAAACACCTATATGATTACAGGAGGTAGGTGACCTCAATATGGACTGAAAAATTCCAAAGTCATGAGAGCTTCCATATCCCAGTAAAAAAAGACAAATATAGAGAGAACATTAAATGAAATTATAGTAGAATGCTAGAGCTTCATTTGCAAGCAAAAAATAATTGTATCAAAGAGAGTATTCTCTATTCATTAAGCCATTAACAAATTAAAAAAAAAATAGAAATATTTTTATACAAATTTTGTGGATATCATGCATAGAAAATATAAATCTTAAAATGAACAGGAAACCATGAACCAAGAAAATATAACAAAACCAAATAAATAAACCTTCAATTCTCAATCACAAGTCAAAACACCAAAGAAGAGGGCATTACTTGGAAGACATGGTAGTTTGTCATCCCCATCATTGTCAATCGCATTTAAAGCATTTTCCAAGTCAATTGCCAGCACATGCACAGTATGATGTCCATCAGATATCCAGAGAGTCTGAGAAACTGCAAGATTAAAAGAGTAATAGTATAAAGAAACATAAAGTTAAAAAGTGACATGGTTTGCTAAAAGGGCATATAACTTTAAACTATTTATCCTGGCAATACTGTGTTCTGTTACCCAAGTATTCCACACATTCTGATGTTTGAATCAACAAATACTTTTTTATGGTCTTTCAATGACCTGTCATTCTACATGTAGATGTTCAAGCTTCAGTATTCTCTAAACTTGCTTTTATTAAATTGCACTATGTACATGAATAGAAGATAAAAGAGCATACTCCTCCAATTAAAAGATATAACTATAAAAACTGCATAACTTTTGATGAAAACAGAAAATTAATCCGTCTTATTGTATACAAAAGAAATCACTCAAAGCTAATTCTAAATACATAGAAATGTCATCAAAAAAATAAATACAAACAAATAAGCCTCAATTGAAAAATGGAGTACTTCAACATTCATGTAGATCATAGTGTCTAAATGGTCCCAGACCCGGTAAGTTACCGTTCCAGAAATTCAGGGAGCAGCAAATCCAGGACCAGGAAAAACTCTCATCGATCAGTTTAAAATTATTCTGTCAATGAAATCACTTAAAAGAGGAGACTGCCTCAGACTCATGACCATTAAACTGTTGAACAATTTTCAGTTAAGGCATTTTTCACCCAAATAAATAAATAAATGAGATATATTGTCAGATTCCATTTATTGCTGGTTTCTTAAATGATAGAAAGATAAGCTATACTTGTTGAAAAATACAATATTTGTAGCAGACAGCAGTGACATGATTGTCATAAATGCACTATTACTCTATTAGTTTAAGGATTACAGTGGAATTTTTCACCCCACAAAATCGTAGAAAATGAGGGACAAAAAGGAGGTGCTTACTCTTAGAGACATCTGTAAGAACAGCCATACTCTGCACTTTCATTGTCCGAGGCAACTGCCTCATATTAGCAGAAATGTTTTCTCCCATGACAGAATTAGAAAGACATAGCAAGTGTAAATCTCCAGCTGAGTCCAAGACCAGGAACTTTCTTTGGGACAGAGCCTGAATAGAAACTGCTTTTGTGGAAATCGACACCTTGGCTGAGGATTTTGTTTCCACATCATATCCCTTCAATGCCACAAAACAGGCGCACCACTCTTTGTCATCTTTTCTAACTTTAGCATTCATCTGCTTCACTAAAAGAAAAACAACAAATATCAGATGCAAGAATGAAAAGTGGAAACATTTTCCGATGAAACTTAGAAACAAGTGATTAGGCATGAGATTCCTACAACAAATCAATACAATTAAGGCCATATTCATGCTGCAAGCTAAGACTACATTTGTAAGACAATAATTCAAGAATGAAGGCACAGGAGAGGTGGTGTTAATTCCAACATATTCCTTACATACATAAAGAGGCATTTTTATGTTGTTAGACCAACAACAGTACCTTGCATTGTACCTGATTAAAAAAGAATAACAAGAGCACTTTTGCGAGAAATTATGTAAGGAAGAAGATCAACACACTAATGCTATTCAGAATAGCACAGAAAAACTTCACTATCGATGGAGGCCACTAGCATAAAGTGTCAACCATAACCTAGTATTAACAACAGCAGGACATTGGCAAAATAATCGTTAGAAAAACCAAAAAGCAATTCATTCAGAACCCATTTTTATAAACACGCTATATATTCTTACAAGGTGATTTCTAGATTTCATTGAAAAGATACATCTCTTATTTTTTATATGGGTTTCATATGTCTTTTTACTTTCATCCAGATGAATTGACTCAATACTGATGATGAATATGGTGGCTGCTTGGACCTCCGGCATACGTAATAGATAAACACAATATAATCCACGATGAAAATAATGATTGTAAAGAAAAGATTTGGCAAATGACTTGAGGATTAAGAAACGGTTAGCGTTGAATGAAGTAACCTCCCACCATATGCCATTGACATGCAGAAGCACTCAACTTATATTCCTGTGGTCTGTATGGAAGTACCTTCTACTCATAATTGGTATGAGACACGACTAAAGATTGTTCCGTTTAATCTATACTTTCCATCAATATTCATCATCAACAATGCACTCCTACAACCTTCTGAAAATACCCTTCCATACTAATGGTAACAAAACAATACCTGCCTGCTAATCCAAAATTAACTAGAATATTTCCAAACAAGGCCATTAACTACCATCCTTTGAACCTGACTTTCAGATAAGAAGGTCAGCACAATAGATATTTAATAGCACCCATCACAAGTTGAGGTTCCAATTTTCATATAAAACAATATAAGAAGAAAGTATGAGGCAACATCATAAACCATCACTGGATGTACAATATCACACGGGGCAAAGAAGAAAATTGTGGTCAGAGGAAAGAAAGCTCCATAAAACACAAAAAGCGCACAACAAATATAATTACAAAATTTTTCCAGCCAAACAAAATTTGCATTCAAATTCCTTGTCTTCCAATCAATCCTTCCATGATAACTCCATGAAACCTCAAGAATGAGTACTTTAAACCCAGAATTCAACAAGAATGAAAAAGCTTGACATTTGCCGGTAAAATTAAACAAGGCAACAACATCAATAATTACACAAACACTCACCAGGTGCACGATGTTTTCCAACTTTACCCTCCACATAACCATTGCAAATTACCTCTGAATGCCCCTCATTACAGTGACCCTTACCAATGACTCCATTGGGCAAAAAAGATGATCCTCTACCACCTAACCTCAAATTCTTACCTTTCTTATCCCTCCCTTTCACCAACCTCCTAAGACTAAAAACCCTAACCCCATTTTCCTCCCCCAAAATCAAAAACCCAAAAGAAACACTAATACACCAAACAGGCCTACAACACTCAATCACAGCACACCTAAACAATTTCACCACAACACCATCCTCATCATCACCATCCCCATCCATCTTAACCCCAAAAACCCAAATCCTCGAGCTAGAAACAGAGTACATGGCAAAGTAATTAACAGACCCAGATAATTTAACGGAAACCCCATGTTTAAAATCAACCAAAACCCCAATATTTGGCAAAAAGTTAAGATCTTTCTGCGTACAAACAACTTGGGCTTTCGAAAAAACATTGCTTTTGCGGAGAAGATAGAACCTTAAAAGAATCGAAGAGAAAGAGGGGGATTTATAAGGGGAAGAGACGATGAAGAGGACTTTGGGGTTAGGGTTTTGGAGGAGGAGGAAGGTGGAGGAAGAGGAAGGGGAGGGGATTGAAGTGTGGAGAGAGGGGAAGGAGGAGTTTTGGAGAGAGAAGGAAGGGTAGAGAGAGAGGGAGGAGTCGGAGTGGGTGAGGGCGAGAGAGAGGGAGGTGGGCTCGAAGAGGAGGGAGGTTATGTTGGGAGAGAAGAGAGAGGGGTTCGGGAGAGAGAGCTTGGAAGCTTGGGTGATGACCATTAGAGGAAGAAGAAGAAGAAGAGGGGATCTCTGTGAAGGTGAAGAAGATTCATTGATGTTGTGGACTTGTGTCTTGTGGTGTGGTTCCTAATCCTAGGGGTGCCCAAATGACGGACATGACTGGGCCATCTATATGCCCTGGTCATGTCCTAAATAATTGTCGGGCCAGAATTTTTGGCCCGAGACCCGGTCATGTCATGTTTGGCCCGACACCAAAATCGGGCCGGACATTACCACCGGGCCACATGACGGACCATGTTGGTCCCAAATGTTTTTTTTTGTGCAATTAAATAAAAAACTTCCACTTTTTAACCATTAAATAGATTGATGTATTATGTAGGAAAAATAAAAAATTGTAATCAACTATTTTTAAATTAAATAAGTAATTAATTAATTATGTAATAGTTTGATAATTGTGTTAATTAATCAAAATTTTTTTACTAAAAATAATAAAATTATCGGGTCGGGCCGTCCTGTTGGTCATGGAGCATATGCCCTGGTCCTGTCCTACCCGATAGCCGGGTCAGTCATGTCCTAATCGGGCTGGTCTCGGGCCACTTCGTGACAGACCATTTTTGGCATAGGACCGGATCGGGTCATGACGGGCCAATCGAGCCGCCGGGCTTTGTACAGCCCTACCTAATCCTATATAGTATTTCACTGTTTTGGCCCTTCTATCGCCAGATCCAAGATTTAATTTTTAATCAAGAGTGATAATCAATATTTAATTTTTAATCAAGATTTATTTTTTTTTCAATCATGTCGCGAGTTCGATCTTGGGGAGTGACACTTTGTTGTGTCTTCATCGAGGAGCTTGGGGAGGCATCTATGCAGCTAAGTGAAGTTGAGAGTAACATACTTGTGTGGACACACAGAAAGGGCTGGTTGGTCATGCTCTAGAGCCCACAGGGACAGACCCTAGTGGATCATGAGAGTTAGGTGCTCTGCCCTTGGATTGGGTTGAGCCCAAACCTCTTCCTAAAATTCTGTTATAAAAAAAAAAGTAATATAAAACAAAATCACGTCTTGCATGAGCTTGAAATTGCAGTCATGCTTGATCATAGAAACAATTTTTATAATTAATTGTTTAGATGACCAATAGTTCTTCTCAACAGTTTTTATAATGATCCTCTAAAAGCAAATGGATGTATGCTAGAACTTTTTTTAAAAAAAGAAATAGATATATAGTAGTACTTTTTGGACAACAATATATATATTAGTTAACTAATTTTAAAAAACGAATTAAGTAGTATACATACAAAAGAAGGCAAACACATGGCTAGCAGACAAACAAACGCAAAAGGAACAGTGCACAAAACTTAAGCCTTATAATTAAATAGTAGGATACAAATACTCGAAAGATATTACCAGAGATCTCAATCTTAGTAGTACCATACAAGAGCAATCATAATGTTTGGGTGGCTATGAGTTAGCCACCTAACTTAAGAAATTGTGTTAGTTGACTGTATAATTCACTTCCTCGTATTCTAAACTCAGTTCATTCCACAGTTCATTCCGTAACTTTAGTGCTGGAGAGTTCAAAGTCCTTTTGCATTTTGTTCCAACACAACTTTGAAGTTTCATCTATCATCTTCTATTCTTTAAACTCTTTCAGAATCTTCGTCCCTTCTTTCACAATGTCATTGAGTCGATTGAAAATAAGAATTTGGTAGAGCCTTTGAATTGAAGTCGTCTGTTTAATGAACTCGAATTTACACACTTTTTTACCTTCCAATTCTAGTCTTCAAATCAGCCTTTACCCTTTCTCCCTTTGCCTGTCGAAGACTCCGACTCAAGCTAGCGAAGGCAGTTATACATCGTTAGAATCTCACTCACCCCAAAGAGGCAAAGAAGACCTAAATGAAGACACATACTAGAAAGCCACCACTTTGAAGATGGCGAAACCAGCCCCATAGAGGTAGGAGAAAATTCGTCTTAGAGATGAGAGAAACCCTAATGACACGTGATAATATTCCTAGCGTTGAGAATGAGATCTACCACAACCTGTTGATCCAAACATTTGAAATTAGATGAATTAATGTAAACATATAATTCAACGTTTTATATGTGTGACCTCAATGGCCCTTCACAAATTTCAACTAATTAAGGAGATTAGTGCAATCATCTCACTTCTTTCATTTGTTATTTAATGTGTCTGCGTAAATTCAAGACATGTAGTATAAGAACATTGATAATGTATTGTTTCTGTGTTTGTGTAATGTAATGCATGATATACGTAGTAGATCATTGATAATGTATTGTTGGGCACAATCCGTTATTCATTCAAGAGTGGCTTATGAAAAAATGCTATATTGTTTATATTATGTATATTTAGGATATATATAACACTGGTGGACATGTGTTTACATAAGTTGTTGTTCGCACCGCAAGTGTACGGGTCGTGCCAAGTAATAAAGTAGTGAGTAAAGATCGTTCCCACGAGGATTGGGATACAAATCCGGTCAAGCAAGAGGATTTGTCATTTAATTAAGTTGAGCTAATCAAATATTAGTTGAGAAATTAGCAACTCAAACTATTGATTGAAAATAGAAAATAGATGCTAAAAGTGGCTCTTGACTTTAAAGTTGAAATGCAACATAGGATTATTTCTCCCCCTTGTATCTTATAACATTTAATCAACTCCTACCCTAATTGTTTTAATGTTTATATATGTGTTAACCTAGGGTTCTAACATACTTGTAAACGCTCCCCGAGTCAAGAACAAGTGTTTAATTCCATTAATCATGCAATGTCTTCTCACAATTAGAGTATGTTTGGTTGTGTGAAAGAAAGTAAAGAATTAGAAATGGAAAGGGTAAGAGGTGGAAAGTAGGGGTAATGATGAAAGAGTAAAGTTTGTGGGCCCCACGATAAGTATGAGATGGAGAGAGAAAACTTGTGGACCCGAGATATATGTAAATGACTATATTACCCTATAACTTTTCAATTATTTACAACCTACTTTCTTTACTTTCATGAAACCAAATAAACCTTTAATAAAACCCAATTTCTTAGTTTCAACCCTAATGTGGCTATGTGAGGCTAATAAGTATATGTCTATCTTATTAACAAAACCATTCATTTGTCATGCAAACTTCAAGTTCTCACACTATTTTACTCAAGTTCTACATTTAACCTAACTCTCTCAAGTCTTAAGTCAAATGAACATATCAACTAAATGGTGATCAATCACTTAGAGACATTAGGGCTAGAGTAAAATAAACACATATATATACATTAATCACAAAAGGATATGAGTTTTAAAGAGTTACTCCATACAAGGGTTCAAAATAATCCTAGATAAATGAGTTTAGCTACTCATAGTCAATATAAAAGCACAAATACAAAGTGAAAGTATAGTCATAAATGACATGAGAAATAAAGGAAAGGAAGATGATGAAGAGGAAGAAAACCAAATGGTTGGAGCTTCAAATCTCTTCCAAAGCTCCAATCTTTACTTCAATCTCTTCAAAGTCACAAACCCTAGCACACCCACAAGTTTCCAAGTCTTCAAAAGTCAGAACTCCCTTGCCCTTTTCGTTTTTTTCCTTTTAAACACTCATTTTCAAGTGAAAAATGGTGATGTGGCAGTTTTAATGCGACCATGACTCAGTAAAATGGATCAAAATCATGATGCGACATAGTTTTTCCCTGTAACTGAAATTCAATTAGGCCACGGCTCAGAAGTTCAACATGGAATCATGCCGCGCTCAGTTCTGTCTTGATGAAGATTGATTTCTTCCCATGCAAATATGTTGCTCCAATGTGCTTTGACATCATTTCATCATTTTGGCTTCACACCTAACCCGACTTTAATTTCCTAAACACATTTGTCTTGCAAAACACTTAACTTTAATGATTAACTTTCCAAATTATTCAAAATCACTTAACAAATGTGCTACCAAAAATCATGAATCAATTAGCATTTAAAGTATGTATAATTACTTCAAAAGTGTACTGTATGCAAAAAAACATGAATCATACTAAAAAGCATGAATTCCAAGATAGTAACAATTGTGACAGTACTTATTCCTTGTACGTAATATGTATCTTGCATTTCCTTGATCATGTTGGAAAAGCATCTTCTACCGCCAATCCAAACAAGCATTATTGTTGGTTTGAATCAAATATGCAATTCACATGGATAATTATGGTAGATAAGTGTGTGACCTTTAACTCATGAAAGGATTATATATACAAGGCCGTCAAAAGGATTTATGACATACATTTAAATAGTGAGTGTATGTCAACTAGTTATTACTTGGTCATGACTGTCATGACTTTCATATCAATTATATTATACAGTAGTGACTAGTGAGGTTGCTCAAATGCGTTCTGAAGTTTAAATTTTTTTTTTTACCCTAGGCGACAACAAGTTCAAATATTAAAAGTCCCAGCGCAAGTCAAATCTTATAAATGTGTGAATCTATGTCAACTATATATGAATGAATAAGAGGGTGTGTGTATATATGTCAAAGGGACGATGAATTGAAACTTAGACTCAACACACAACCAGATTTGGTTGGATGGTTGAGACATGAATGAGTCAATTGAGGAGGGAGAGGATTAAGAGAAATACATACGGTGTAATGTGAATGAGTTATCGATTAAAAATAATGGGTCAAAGAGGAATATAATCACATTCATTTCAGAGCCATAAGGGAGAGAACTAATAAGCAAGTATAGCTGGACTCAGCTACGCGTAAAGTTAGTTTACTAGCTACTGGTTTGTTCAACAATGGCACCGTCACCGTCACTCACACCTAATCCTTCACCTCCATCTGCTCCAAACGCGTCGTTTTGCATAAAATGCCTCTCTTCATTCAATTCAAATACTTCACTTCTCAGCTCTCACACTTACTATACACAAGAAACTTTTTTTTTTCCATACGAAAATTGGTATTTCAATTTCTATGATATACTTGAGAGTTGAGACTATGTAAGACCAAATTAAATGTACAGTATATATCTCTTAATGAGAATTCAAAAATTTATTCAACATGTTTTAAGGGATTAATTCTTTATGTTAGGCCCACCATGTTGGTGATACACAAACATTATCTACATCGTCATATATACTACTACCTCCGGTCCTAAATATAGGACCTAATTGACTTTTTTCGGAGAGATTAAGGTTGCGAAATAAGTTATTAAATGATGACATATTTCATACATTTTTAGATTATCCATTAGTTTATAGGTAAAATAAACTAGTTTAATGGAAAAAATTAGGTAAATAAATTTATAATTAACTTATTTTGTTTTTTTAAGGATTTTCTAGAAAAAATCAATTAGGTCTTATATTTAGGACCGGAGGGAGTACTTTAATACTTGATTTATAATGCATATTCTAAAATGTTTTCAATCTATCGTGGAAACAAATATAAGTCATTTTTGTAAGAAAGTTTGACATTATTAAATTAGCCTTTCAAATTAAACCTGCATTTACTAGCTAATGTATGTATTGTTGAGAGATTATGATGTGTGAAAGGATTCAAAAATAACTTCAGATACATTGGTTTTAATTGAAGGGTCTTGAAATATAGTAGCAATAAGTTTCTATACTTGTTTACAATTTTTTTTTATCATTTTTATAGGAGGATAGAAAGATTGTTCAACATTATTATAAATAACTACCTCCGGTCCTAAATATAGGATTTAATTGACTTTTTTTTTTAGAGATTAAGGTTGCGAAATATGTTATTAAATGATAACATATTTGATATATTTTTAGATTATCTATTAGTTTATAGCTAAAATAAACTAGTTTAAGGGAAAAAACTAGGTAAATCAATTTATAATTAACTTATTTTGCTTTTTTAAGGATTTTCTAGAAAAAGTCAATTAGGTCTTATATTTAGGACTGAAGGGAGTATAAAACATTATTTATCTTTCGACCAAAACAACTACAACATCTTACTACCTCCGGTCCTAAATATAGGACCTAGATGACTTTTTTTTGGAGAGGTTAATGTTGCAAAATAGTCTATTAAATCATGACATATTTGATATATTTTTAGATTATTCATTAGTTTATAAGTAAAATAAACTAGTTTAATGGAAAAAAATTAGGTAAATCAATTTATAATTAACTTATTTTGCTTTTTTTTATGATTTTTCAAAAATGTCAATTATGTCTTATATTTAGGATCGATGAAGTATTTATTATTTATTTAATGATAAAAAACACGTGGAAATTCCTTGCTGCCTCATTGACAGCACGTAGGCACTAAAGTGAGTGTAGCTACTTGGAAACTCCCTCTCGTACTTACTACTATATAAGCATGCAAATCCTCTCCACTCTTCACTACTTCCTCACTCTTTCCTCCACCATCAATGCAACCACTCACCACCACTACCACCACCACCTCTTCCTCCTCCACAACTCCCGCCACCTACCACGGTGTTCGCATGCGAAAATGGGGCAAATGGGTATCCGAAATCCGAGAACCCGGCAAGAAAACCCGGATATGGCTAGGGAGCTATGACACACCAGAGATGGCTGCAGCCGCATACGACGTGGCAGCATTTCACTTCCGGGGTCAAGCCGCCCGGCTCAACTTCCCGGAGCTAGTCGGAAGCCTTCCCCGGCCGGCGAGTTCCCGACCGGAGGATGTCCAGTTGGCAGCACATCAGGCAGCATTGAAGTCAAAGAGACCGTTGACCAGAAGACCCTCCTTGGAGACAGGTGGCGGTGCCACGGTGGCGGGCCTACCGGTGACGGTGGGGCTGTCACCGAGTCAAATTCAGGCTATAAATGAGTCACCATTGGATTCTCCAAAGATGTGGATGCAAATGGCTGCTGAAGCTGCTCTTATACTTGGGTTTGATGATCATATGATGTGTAATAATGATGATGAGGATGATTATGATGAAGAGTTAGAAGAAAATCAGCCTCATGAATCTATGTTATGGGACTTCTAAGTCATTAAGCTTCATTTTTTTTTTCCGGGGGATTTGGTTTATTGATTAATGTGAGTTGATATTGTTGACACCTTGCATATATAATTGATATTTCATGAGTTAAAAAGGAAAGTTCACTTTAATGAACAATTTTTCAACTTTTCTGGTGTTTAATATAAATCATAATTTACTAATTTGGGAGAATAAAAAGGATACATAAATTATCTAATTCTATAACATATATTTCTTTACCATGATTTCTGAAAACAAAAATATTAGATTATATACCAGCTTATTATATGTAAGATAAATTAGTTTGTTGAAAAAATATACATATAAAAAATAGAATGAAAACGGCCTTATTTTTTTTTTTTGATAAAAAAAACGGCCTTATTTTATTTACAGTCAAAAGTCAATATAAACTAATCTCTATATTTAGGATTGCATGTAAAAATTATGAGCTAGTTGAACGATTTACACCTAAAATAGAATATCTTAATCCAATTATTTGCCAGTGAGTCTACATATTAAATATTTTTTTATCAATAAGGATAATTATTAAAGATTTAAATCGGTATACTACTTGGAAATTATCATATGAGTATCATTTTTAACTATCTTATTAACTATTTTTTCATATATGCATAAGTGAATTCTATAGAATCTTATATATTTACGATAAGAAGTTCCATGATTTCCTGTCCCTTTTTCTCTCTTAGAGGAAGAACCGTAGAAGAGCAATTGAATATCTCTGAGACAAGATAGAAAGATAGCTAGAAGTGTCAAACTTTTGACCATGGTCCATGGCACAACCTATCCAATAATTCTGCAAGATAAGATGACAGTACCTTGTTTTTTCTCCTATTGCAGGTCTCCTATTGCAGGATAAAAAGATGACGATCAGGATAAATAACTAGCTATTTAATTTCTATTGCAGGATAAAAAGATTTGTTTACAAAAGGCAAGTTACTATTTTCTTATCTTCCACAGTACATTCCACATTTTCTAGCTATCGGAGAATATTTTATTTTCTTTTTTTCATACAACATATAAAATTAGTGTTAGTGGAAATTTTCGGGTATAATTTTATTTATAGCTTAACAAAAATAATATCAATATTATTAACACTTAAACTTCATCAGCGTATCATATTACACAAAGTAGCTGTTAAACTTAATCTGGCTAATGGTTGAAACTTTCAAAACAAAATTACACTAAAAGAAATTCAGAAAAATATTGAGATTTCGTGGCAACTTCTAGACAAATTTAAAACATAAACCTATATAATATAATATTAATTTTGCATTATATTATATAATTATAAAATAATATAATTTTTCTTATTTTTTTTGTAAAGTATACAGAAACTATGTCTAAAATAACTGGGATATAAACATAAAAACATACGGGCCACTGATGAGATCGACATATTTACATGATATCATTTGGAATTCAACATCTGCATCTTAGCTAAAATGTGTTTTTTTAAACTTAAAATTTATAAGTTACACTTGGTTTTCCGATCCTAACCAAAAGTCTGAGAAAGCTAATAAGGCATAAAATTCATAAAATGATTTCATAATTATGCGTCTTTTTGACGGAGTAATAGTTATTAAACCATTTCTCTCAAATAACGAAAGATTTTGTCCTGCAAACTTTATCTTTGTTTTTTCATGATCCAGGAGGCTTTCATTATATTCTTCCAGGGTCTGATGAGGAATAAATTACTATACTAAGACGTTTCAACAATGCAAAATAATTTTGCATTGTAGGAGTATGTCTTAAGCTAGAATTAATCCCAATGAGTTAAAAACAGTAAAAAGAATTAGTTCCATTAATATTTACATCAAACATAATATTGATAGTAAGTCTCCTACATTTTCCTCTCAATACATTATTTCAGGAAATAAAATAAACAGTATTCAATCTCAAATTTCATAGAATAAAATGGCAATTTAAAATATACGTGACGAGACATTTTTTATTTATAGTTCATTTTAATATTAAATATGACCAGGAAAAATCGATGTAATGATGAAACCTTTGGATAATAGTATATCTCAAATATAATTAATTGTATAATGACATGACTGTACAAGATTCAATTTATTCATGTATATCAAGCCTTTTTCTTTGGTAGGAATTATCAAGCATGCTTTGTTAAGTTAGTCAAGCTTTTCATACAAACTAATCAAAACTTTAATTCAAAAATAAAATGTCCTGCAAATTTTTTATTTATCTTAATTTTCATCTATTATGAATTTCATTTTAGCAGAAGCCTATTTGTACCTACAAGTAAAGACTTTGGAGGTACTTAATATGATATCAGATACTTTATTATTGAGAGGCCAGCCATGGAGGTACAAGAATCTTTTGAAAAAGGCATGGCACATGCCGTTTACTAATTTACTTTACAACATGACTTTTCTTTTTGTTAGAAACTTGGGGAACATTTTGTATTAGAAATTGTTAAGGAATTCAAACAAAAACTACTACCTCCTATTCCTAATATTATATTAGACTGGATTAAAGGTTATATTTACCCCCAAAAGTTTTATCTAAGAATCAGTTTTGCCTAAAAGTTTTTCATGGATCGATTTTGCCACGGAAACTTACAAATTGTGTCAATTTTGACCCAACATTATTAGGTGATGTTAAATTTGACCGTTAGCTTAGACAAATATTTCACGTGACATACTTACTTGCGTGTTATCAACCTCAATCTTTTATTCCATGCCATATTTTTTAAATGAATAAATTTGAAAAGAAAAATCAATCACTTTCTCTCGTCTCTCTTCATCTCCGATCCCATCTTCAATCCCTCTCCCCCAATATGTCCCAACCCTCCTCCCTCCCCTGTTCCCCGAAAGCAAATATCAAAGATATTCACCCAATGCTCAATTCAGTTCAGCATATGTCTTAAAGAGAGAATGGCAAAAGCTCATTTGAGACAATTCGAATATACATGTTAGAGGAGACTGTTAGAACTTAGAAGCATTAATTAAAGTAGATAGGACTACAGAGTCCTTTAAAGAGATATAGAGAAATATCAAAAAGAAAATTCAAGAAAATTATTGAACGAAGCTTTTATTAAAGTCAGGTTAACAGTTCATCCAAGAATTTTTTTGTTATAAATAGGGTATACGATTTCATGTTATCTATGTTAGCAGCAACAATATTTAATTTCATTTAATTTAAGGTCATTCCTTTCTAAAGAGTACAAACCAATGGGCCTCAGGTATTTTTTGAGGAAAAAAACTTTCTATGAGGGATTATACGTTATTTGCTTTTGTGAGTTTGACGTCTTACTATTCAACACATTGAAACTATACCAATTAATTGTTGGTTGAGAATTGAGATAGTAAAGGAGCCCTTTCCATTAATGGAGAAACACAAGTTCAAGCAAACATTGAGAAACCCATTTGTTAAATGTATAAACCCTTAACACAAAAAAGGTCTCAAAAAAGGTCAGACATTGGGGGCTCTTACGCAAAAAAAAAGTCTCTAGATATTAGGATCATGTCCAAGGTGACTTGGAAAACACTTTTAAATCTTGGAAATAAAATTCAAATTGTCTTTTAAAATTGTACATATTGAATTTAAATGCATCTGATATATTTAGATTTTATACTGTCCCGGTTAATACAATATTTGGTACATGAACTTTAAAATTAGTAGTTTCAGTCCTTGAACTTTTGGTCAATTTTAGTCTTATCGTTAAACTATAAAATTGATGATTTTGATCTCTCAACATTCGTTAATTTTGATCTTGATCCCTAAATTTTGTGTCATTTATAACTAATAGTATATGATATTTCGATTTTTTTAAAAAAAGTTTACAGAGAAAGATCAAAATTGGCTGATAGTGTAAGGACTAAAACTGGCGATTTTAAAGTTCAAGTATTAAGATCAAAATTGGTCGAAAGTTCAAGTATACAATCACATATTCTAAAGTTCGGAGACCAAAACCGAAATTGAATGAAAATTTAAGGACTAAAAATTATATTAACTCATAATTTTACCAACTTGTTTTTCATACATAAGATGAAATAAGTCAAAGCTATAAAATACTCTCGAGACCTAAGTATAGTATAATTTGGACCACAAATTTGGTCATATATTTAAGAGAGATAATGACACTACAAGAACTTGGCTCCAAATTTGGTAGTATATTTAAGAGAGATAACGTCTCTATAAGAACTTAGCAACTTTTTTATTAGTAACGGGGGAATCACACTAGAAATTGTGTTCATGGGGTGTACATGTTCAATTTGCTAATTCCATGTAGTTGTTGCATATGACTGTCAGTCGAAGTTGTTGATGCTAGAGCTATTGGGATAACTTCAAAGTTCAAACATCAATCAAGATGTAAACGTAGTGAATTGCTGGATTTCTCTAGTGATTCGTGGTGGCAAGCTTTTCGGGATTGCAAAATGTTGGTTCATTATCATTTTTTATTTAGAGCAATGACGAGTATTATGGTCCTAAAAGTGAGCCTTGGCTTGCTTTCTAGCTGTCATGCTAATAGGCCTTCTAATATGATCTTCGTTTGATCAAGAATGGAATGTTGATTGTCCTGCATTTGTTTCTGAACAACATAGAGACTCTGTTTCTGAAGGAATTAAACGCATTTTCTCATACATTTATAACTGAGTCATATTATCCATGGCCTACAAATAATACAGATTATCATAGATGTGACAAACCTAATAGTTTTGAGTAACCCTACAAAAAAGATGGTCAAAATTTTTATTTTTTTTCTTGTTACCTTTTTATGAAGCATGCGCCAGAAAGTAATAAAGAGAAGCAACAAATACTTTTAAAACTACAACAACGACATGAGTTGCATGGCATTTCACGAAAGAGCGACTACAAATAGAAAGATTTGGTTCATCTCAATTTGGGTTCAATATTAAACAGCAAATGCAACACATTTATATTGCATATTCTACCTTGATTTGGATTTTGTACAGACACATGCACTAAAAGCACAAGCATGCCAAGCTAGCCAGCTTAATATTCAAGGCATGTTGGCAAACAAAAAAGATATAATAACAAAAATTGTTAAGAATATTTCACTCTACAAGAGATAAATAAATCAAGTCAATCACGAATAAACTTGACA
This sequence comes from Mimosa pudica, assembly GCA_029929735.1. Taxonomy (NCBI): domain Eukaryota; kingdom Viridiplantae; phylum Streptophyta; class Magnoliopsida; order Fabales; family Fabaceae; genus Mimosa; species Mimosa pudica. Next base: position 4,052,726 of record JAKELP010000023.1, on the reverse strand, counting down.
AGTCAGAAGAACTAAGTCCAAAAAAATAGACTTAATCCTTCGAAATTTTTAAAGCAAACAAATATCATGAATTGCAGAAGAAAAATGATAAATATGAGGACAGCTAATTCTCTTATTTCTTACATATAAACTCCAAATTAATTGTGTTCTCAAATGCTTCCAAATCTTCAAGAGCTAATATTCTAAATATACATACATGTTCCTTTCATATGCTTGGTATGGTTTGCATCTTTTCTGTAAATCAAATATTTCATTATTTTGACAAGAATATGTATCACAAAAAAATATTTTTGACTAGACAATATTTCTCCTGTTTATAAAGCTTGTAAAATGGATCCATAAAATTACACGCTTACCTTTATAATTTTCACCCATCCAACCACAAGCAACACAAACCCATCATGATCAAAAGCATAGTTAGATGTCATGATCAAAAGCATAGTTAGATGTCGGGTGCCTTCTCTCAAACTTCCAAGTATTTTTTGCCACACCACATTCTCTCATCATGTTCAAAGAACATGCAAAATCTTGCATCCAGATTGTTCCCCGCCTCAATTACTACTACCTCCGATCCTAAATATAAGACCTAGATAACTTTTTTTTTAAAAGATTAAGGTTGCGAAATAGGTTATTAAATTATGACATATTTGATATGTTTTTGGATTATCCATTAGCTTATAGGTAAAATAAACTAGTCTAAGAGAAAAATTAGGTAAATCAATTTATAATTAACTTATTTTTTGCTTTTTTTATGATTTTAAAAAAAGTCATTTAGGTCCTATATTTAGGACCGGAGGGAGTATTATGGTAAAGCAAACTTCAACTGAATATCTTGAACTCTAAGGATGTCAATAATCCTTGGTTATTGATGACAGAAGACAATATCAGTTGTATGTTAATAGCAGCAGCAACTGAAGCAAAAAATGGAAGTTGAAGTTATTTTTTAAGAAAACTTTTCAAGCGAAAACAATGTACCCGTAACTAAAAACTTCTTTTCATCTCCTAGAGGATGCAAGTTAAGTGTCTGTAGTAGGTGCTGATAAGTCAAATCATAACATATATAATTGCTTGCCACCATTAATCCTGTGGTAAATATCAGTAGCCTATAGTCCTCCCACAATTTCTAAATTAGAAAGGAGGACGACTGGAAATATGCCCCTCCAACTTTAACCTTCAGATTGTTTTCAAACATTTTTTTTAAAGGGGGGTAAACGTAAACACACCCATTCAACTTAAGGTCGCTTGCAGACGCCTCTTTACATCCTGAAAAACTGAAAATTGGGCCATTTCAGGAGTACTGCAAAGGTAGGGAGACAAAACAGCATACAGAAGGAGATCAAAAGGAAATCAACCTCATTACCAGCAATCAGTACCCATTCTGAAAAACAGATATATGATTAACTGGTCAAAACTTGTCCACTTGAGAATTACAAGGGACATGCTGAGCATTTAGCAAAACCTCTCAAGAAAATTCAGCATTTGCATTTATTTCTCTATAATGCTCCAGTATCTACTCATTAATTCCGACTGCATTACTGATGTGTTTGACTTCTCAAGACGCTTACTTACCGACTGGCAAACCCGAAAATTAGGTTTGAGGCCCTTATCCATCATCTCGTGAAGAATCTTGGAGGCCTGCAGCACACTGCCTTTCTTCAAATAAAGGGCTGCAAGCAAACTGTAGTTTGCATTGCTTGAATACCTCTGCCTTGTAACAGAATCAACCACAAACTTGTGTGCTTCCTCATATTGTTTTGATCTGAAGTAAGCCTTAATTATTGCAGCATTAGATTCAATAGAAGGTTCAATACCCCTCCCAATCATTCTATCAAGAAATTCCAATACTAAATCAAAATTGCTATGTTTACATAGATAATTAATAAATATATCACATGTACTTGCATCTGGTAAGCCATAGTCCTTTTCTATAGCCTCAAGCATTTGGGTAGCTTCCGAAAATCTTTCATTTGTGCATAAACAACTCATCACCATATTATAGCTAGTAATATTTGGATCACAGCCGTTTTGCTTCATCTCTTTCAACAATTTCCACGCCCTTTCACAATCCCTTCTTCTACAAAACTCCCTGATCAACACATTATAATGATTCACATTCCTCCCTGCTGTCTCTATCACAAACTCAGCCATATCAAACGAACCAGAAACACAAAACATTTCTATCAACGACCAGATACCTGAATTTCGACACGACCCTCCGACCTCATTCAACACAGACATTACTCTCTTGGTACATTCCATGAGAGAAGCCTCACGATTATTCGAATCCAGCAAAAACCCAAACGCTTTCTTTTCCAAGCGCACACATTCAAGGTTAAATTTTTTCAACACGCAAAGCATCGCCTCATAATTCCCCATTCTCCCACAATTATCAATAACCATGCTACATACAAGCGAATCATGACCAAATCCAGCATGAAAAACCCTCAGCCAATCAAAAAACCGCAATGCCGACACTTTTTCGCGCGACAACATCTGAAAAATTCTAACACATAATGGTATAGATAAATTCACATTCTTCCCATTCAACTTGGAGTTCAAATCAATGTCACCCTTTCTCAACAAGTCAACAATTTCTGACACTTGCTTAGCAGAAGCAAACTGTGTATTCTTATCAAAAGAAGCAAAGTAGGGCCTAAAATGCCTACAAAAACTAAGTCTATAATACAAATCAATCTTCAAGTATATACCTTTAGCATCAATTTGTACGGAGGGGGTGAAAATTGAGGACTTTAAGGAGGTTGAGGAGTGAAGAAGGCTAAATCTGATGAAAATATGTGAAGGGGTTGTTGAGGAAGATAATGTAGTGTGAAAAAATGGTGGGAATAAAAGGAATTTAGAGGAGAGAGATTTGAAGGAGTACCTGATAGTATTGTAGCAGAAGTTTCGGATTTCCATACGAACTTTTGAGCTCGCATTTTACATAGTGGAAAAAACCCTAATTGGAGCTACGTTGAAGTCGCACAATTTCTTTGTCAACTTCGTTCAATCTTAGGTATTTCTACTCTCTTCAGTTTCATGTCTAAGTTAGGTTTTTTCGGTGACACATGATGGGAACTAAAAATAGGTTGTCTGAATTCTTGTTCTTCACTATTTTCCTTTTTCTTTATTTTTTTTCTTCACATTTAAAGTTTAGGTGAGTTGGGTCCCGGAGCTCACCAGGGCCAGGGCAATAAGGTACTTACAGAGGTACTTACAGATTGTCCACCAATAAGGTATTCACATCAATGAGATTCGAACACACAACAACATAGTTATGAGTCAAACCTTTTTACCAAGTGGACCAACTTTTGTTGATTTTTTTTTATTTTAGTTACACACTTAATAAAAATGTGCTAACTTTTAATCAAGTAATCCAAATTCAATTGAAGTCATCTACATTTAATGATAGAGGTAAAAAAATCCACATTTAATGACAATACTTAACAAAAATGTTCTTAGGATAAAATTTAGCACATTTTCTATTAGAAAAGATTAAGATGTCCTTCTAAAAAAATTAAGAAATCTCTTATCTTATCATCTTCATCTTCTGATTTGTAAATTTCAAATCTTTCCTCCTATATCAATCAATGTAACTAATGTTCTTTGCTATAATTCTTCACTTTAATCAATTTCAGATTCTCATAAACCTAATATCTCATTAAACCAAACATGAAGCAACAATTTTATGCTCAACACTCATCCATTAAGTTCACAAACCAAATCACATAGAAAGAAAGCCAAATTTTCGTTTTAGTTATATAACATGTTATATTTTCCTTTTTGTTCTTTTTTTTTTGAGTGGAAAGAGATGTGTGTGTATATATTCACAGCCAAAGGCTAGTCAAAATTTACAAGCACTAATTCGTCATTGAAGAGCTTTCATGAGCTCATTTACTCTTGCTGTATCTGTATGATTTACAAAAGAGGAAACAGAGATGATGATGCTTTCAGGTGTCATTGATTCATTTGCCAAATGGGCAAAAGAGCTAATCTAGTAATTAATTATTTCACTTTGGGCAAAAATAATAAATGATTGTTTCGCGGTGCATAAATAATAACCAACTTTGTGACCCGGTGCAAAAATAATAAAACCGGTACTAAATGTTAATTTGTTGTTTTGTGGAACCTTTCTGATATTATTTTCTAAAGTAAAAATATCATTTTACCCTCTCACAATTAAAACTTAACCCTTCTTTCTTCCACCCTTCATCTTCCTATGCTAACTAGTATCAGCAATGTTTTAATTGGGAGGGGGAAATATATTTTTCACTTTCAAAATAATATCAGAAAGGTCCCACATAACTACAAATTAACATTCAGAACCGGTTTTATCATTTTTGCACCGGGTCACAAAGTTAAATATTATTTATGCACCACGAAATAGTCATTTATTAGTTTTGCCTAAACTGAAAGAGTTAATTATTAGATCAGCACTTTTGCCCTTTGCAAATATACTCTTGTTCCTGTTGTCCCAAAGACGCCAACAAAGAGTTCCAAAAAACAATCTCCAGTGAGTCCCCATACATCGTGGGTTAAGATTCCATAGGATCCAGTGAGAGAACGGCTTGGAGAAGAAGCTTTGAGTCTGATCAGCTTGAATAATTTTCCTCCAGCATTGTGCGGCCGTGGTGCAATGTCACAGCACATGGTCTATACTTTCCGGATTACCATTGCATATGCTGCAGGTATCATTGTTTGTCATCTGTCTACGGGTTCGTTCCACATTAGTGAGAAGTTTGCCATTATATGCCAACCAAAGGAACAAGTGAGTGCGTTCTATGCCTGGCCATTTCCAAAACAATTGCCAAGTGGTGCTTGTTTCAACTAAGTCTGAATTTCTAATGGCCTGATAGGCTGAGGAAACAGTGAAGGCACCACTAGCTGATAAGTTCCAGTAGCATGAATCCTCTGCCTCATGAGTACTCGGGGGGTTGGTGGCCAGAATTTGAAAGGTAAGATTGGATGGTAAGAGGTGTTGGAAGCGGTGTAGCTGCCATTGACCTACTTCATCCACATATTCGCACAAGGTTAAGTCAGATTCTGTTCCGACAACATCTGCATAAGAGAGGTGTTGTAGAGGGCCCATATCCCCAACCCAATCATCTTTCCAAAATCGGATAATATTCCCACTCTTTTTTTTTTTATTTCTAAAGGGTATCCCACCCGCGTGTCAAGTGGGACTAATCCTTCGCTGTTCTGAAGTCCCATGTAGGGGGTAGACAGCTAGCCTGTGAATTTGCTCCATTCGCAAGGGCTGAGGATCGAACCCCCAACCACTTGTTTAAGGGACGAGAGTACTTACCACTCACGCCAACCCGCCAGGTTATATTCCCACTCCTTTTTGTTCTTCACTCCTCTCCTCCACTCGATCTCTTTATTGTTACATCTAACAAGTTTAATTCAATTGTGCCTATATAAATACTATAATCTCGAAAAGACTAATTTATCATAGCTTCAACGATAAAAGTAATAGAAAAAATCTACTTTATATAAAATCTTTTTTAGACATGTGTGTGTTTATAGATATATACGCATTTTAATAGGTTTGAAGGGCAATATATGTAATTACATGTGTAGACTTTTAAACCTATTTATTTTAAATAGGTTTAGATATAATTTCAGCCCTTATCATACCTCTTGAGGCTCATGCATATAAATAAAAAAAAAACTTACATACAAGCATAGGGGCATAGACTCAAGCTTAGATTTTACATTTTTAATCAGATTCATGCTTATATAGTTAAGGTCTACATACACCTAACTTATTTCCACCCTTATTCGATCACAAGTATTTATATGAGCATTACCAACATTTTCATTAAATTTTACTAGCATTCACTTACCAAGTAACAAATCTATACTTTCACATTATTCAAAAGTTTTGTCAATTTATAATGGAAAAAAATTAGAGTCGTGAATTGTTTACATGAACTTGAAAATCGTTGAGATCAAGTTCAAAGTCGCTTCTAGAGGCATTCTTGTCGCTTTGTAAGATATAGAAATTTCATATTCCTCCCTAGATATGATTTGAGACTCCCAAACTTTAAGGAGTTGTTTTGTCATTTAATTTCCCCCATTTTTGAAAGGGTTTTGTGAGAATTTCTTATAAAATTTTTAAATAGAAAATCTTTTATTTATTTTATTTCTGATGATTCTAATGAAAGTCAATGAAGTTGCCAAATATTGGGCTTTGGGTGTTTTTCTTTTACATAATAAAGAGGTTTTTTGTACCATTTATTTAGACTAGACGTTCAACACTGTCATCACTTAAAAGGAGCGGTTCAAAGCACTCCCCTTGGTATTCACTCCCCTAGTCCCCTTGTTTTTAGGATAATGCTGGACTTCCGCCTAAAAATTTTGCAAAACCAAATTCAATGGAATGTGGTATCACTTTCCTCCTGCAGCATTATCAATATGGAGTATTTTTGAAACATTTTACCAAACAACTGGTTGGTCTACGTGTCCCATCCATCGCAAATTATACCTCCTGCCAAACAACCGATTGGTCCACGTGTCATAACAAATTCTTCACAAAACTATCTTATTAGTCCACATGCAATGATATCATTGACCATGTGTTACTATTTTATTGTAGGACTTCATATATAACGTCTAATTATTGCAAATTTACCCACCCATAGCTCACCCAATTTACACGCATGGCTTCAGTGAGAATAACATATAAAGTGGGATTAAAATGGCATATCTATTTGACACATACTACTCCCTCCGGTCCTAAATATAGGATCTAGATGACTTTTTTGAAAAATCTAAAAAAAGCAAAAAATAAGTTAATTATAAATTTATTTACTTAATTTTTTCTCTTAGATTAATTTATTTTACCTATAAGTTAATGGATAATCTAAAAAGATATCAAATATATCATGATCTAATAACCTATTTCGCAACCTTAATCTTTCCAAAAAAAAGTTATCTAGGTCTTAAATTTAGGACCGGAGGTAATATATCATAAATATTTATTTGCTTTTTTGGAAGGAATTGAGTACACAGTAATGAAATACAAATACAACAATGAAATAGGAATAAACAAGACATCTAGAAACCAAATATGGCATGCTTATAGAAATCATAGAGAGTGAAGGGAACAAAATTATTTTGTTTCTTCGTCAATGTTTGCTCGAGAAACCAATTTATTTTGTTTGATCAAATATGGCATATTTGTTTGCTCAACACGTGAACTAACTAAAATTTTTAGTTTATTACATTGGTGCATCAAACCGGGATACTTCTCAGTTGTTGTATTTCAAGTATTATGAAGTTGGGTTTATACAAATGAACCATAGAGAGTGAAGGAAAGATGATAGGCCGAAGGAGTTCTCTAGTTGATATCAGATTTATATCCACGTGAAATCATTTTTTGTTGCTTTTCAAATATCTAATAAACACACACACGCACACTTTTTAATAACTCAATAATTTTGCAATCAAGCCTTTATAAAGTAATTAATATATTACATTTTATCAAAATAATTACAATCAATAATTTAAATCACATATATCATCATGTAATGAACTTTGGTTGTCGTTTTCAAGTGACTTTTTTAATCACAAAATAGTTCAAAAAATTTGTTCCTTAGTTGTTTTTTTCATCACACGGTAGAGAAAAAACACGTTTTATTTATGTTTACTTCTGTGTATTGGACCAAGCAGAGAAATAATTAATCACAAAATAGTTTCCTGAGCTAAACTAATATATATTTGGGAGAATTTCACCTAAGGACCAAATTTAGGAATTAATTTCTGTGAAGGACCAAAATATTCTGAAAATTCAGTAGAGGACCTAGGTCCTTGGGTGAAATAAAATATATGTTTCAAAAGACTAAAAAGCCCTTAAGTTTGGTCCTTAAATGAAATTAAATGGAAGAGCATTGGGATGAGATCATGAACCACCAACCACACAAGCTTCTTCATCATTCTTCCTCTTTTTCAATAAATCCATTTGCTCATTTCTTCTTCTCTCACGTGTAGACTTATGAAGGAAGAAGAATAAATCCTTGATAACCAATCACACAAACAACTTCTTCTTATTGGCAAAGCCTATCTCTACAGTGACTTCATGGATGCCCTTCACTGGTGCTTTCCTCCATCTTAATGCTTGTTTGGGAGCTTGAAAATTTCCCAAGTCTGAGATGGAGAGAACGATTTACTTTAGAGGAGACATCATCAAAAGGAGAGGATGGGTAGGCGAAAACCCGAGAAATTGGCTTGTAGAAGTTGAGGCATGCCTCATGATTTTTCTCCCAATCTCATTTTTTTGGAATCGGGGTTCATGTACTTGAAGGTTCAGCTTCGGCAATGGTCTTCTTGGTTTCAACTCTGCATTTCCTCCCCCTTCCTAATTTGAAAGCACAAATATTATTTGTTCATCTCATTCCTTCTGCTCCTGGGTTCAATCTTAAATGCAATATAATGAATGTGCATTTTACTTGTAACAATCTATATAGTAGAAAATAGTTGCTTGTTGAAATGACCATTTTACTTGTTCAAACGTGGGCTTCAGTTGTTCAGAATGTCCTTTCGCTTGTTGAGGGTCTGATGCAACAATGTATATGGCAGAAATGTTTACCTGTTGAAATGGCCATTTTACTTATTCAAACGCGGGTTCAGTTGTTCAGAATGCTCTTTCACTTGTTGAGGGTCTGATGTAACAATCTATATGGCAGAAAATAGTTGCTTGTTGAAATGACCATTTTACTAGTTCAAACGTGTGGTTCATTTGTTCAGAATGTCCTTTCACTTGTTGAGGTTCTGATGCAACAATGTATATGGCAAAAAATTGTTGCTTGTTGAAATGACCATTTTACTTGTTCAAACGCGGGATTCATTTGTTCAGAATGCCCTTTCACTTGTTGAGGGTCTAATGTAACAATTTATATTGTAGAAAATAGTTGTTTGTTGAAATGACCATTTTACTTGTTCAAATACGGGTTCATTTGTTCATAATGTCTTTTCACTTGTTGAGAGTCTAATGCAACAATGTATAACAAATCAAATGCTTGCTTGTTCAAATGGCCCTCTTCCTTGTTCAAAAATGGGTTTCCATTGTTCAAATTGGCATTTTATACGTTTAAGGTCTGATGCACCTCTGTCTTTTGGATTCATCAAGTAATTATAGTTTTCAAGGTATTTAAACCACAAAGATAGCAAGTAAAAAAACATTCCCTATACGGGTTGATATAGTAACATAACAATTACAGTCAACACATAAGTTTATGGACTCATTTTAACAACTATACACCCAAAACAAAGACATTATATTAACTAAATTTTGACTATGTCTTTCTTCCACCCTTCAATTCTTCCAGGTCTTGTCATCTAGCCTTGTGGTTCCATTTGCTAACTTCAATTCTTCCGGAACATTGTCATCCAACGGGAAATGCTGTAGAAAAAAGAGCTGAAATAAAAATTCTAGTATGTCAACATCAATATTTACAAACCGAACCATAACTATTACTAGAATTGAATCATGAAAAATAACATAATTACCATGAGAAAATCAGAAGAAGCTGAAATGGAGACAAAAGATGGGGTTACTGGTCAAGAGGAGTATTGGAACCAAAATTCTTACAATTGAGTTATAAATCAGAAGAGAGAAAAATAAATACAACATTATACTCCAAAATGAATTCTTTACCTGAGATATCTTGAGCTTAAATGATGCATGTCCTTGCAAGATCTTACTTGGTCTTTCATGAGCAGAATATTCGATCCCATCCAAGCTAGCCAAAAAAGGTGCTTCTGCATCTGTTATATTCTCCACAGGTGTTCCAGATCAGCATACAAAAGTGAAGCAAAAACCTGAAAATACTAGCAGACAGAACAATAATTGTGCAGCAAAACTCAATGACTACTCACACATCAAAGATAAAAGGAGCTCTCAAAGGCAAACCTCTCACATATCAAACATATGCAGTTACTCCAGTTCTGATCCAAATGAAATCTCACAGAAATTAAAAGTTGAGATAAAGCTTTAATGAAGTCTGATAATACAATAAAATAAACCAAAGTAAAATGATCAAAAGTTGCTGCTGCCCTAGCAGAAGAATGTTGACTCTGTCAAGAATCTTTGCTTCTATGACCAAACTTGCTCCCATAAGAAGCATGGTAGCATCAGCAGAGGCTGCAATCTTCTTCGAATCATCTAGCTCTGCCTTGGCACATTGCACATAAGTGTAGCCGATAACATAACTTGAAAGAACTAATTCTGTCACTATATGCCCTAAAACAAGTACCAAAGGAAAATCAATATGGAGAGATCAATTAGACTACCATAGACCTCTGTTAGTATCCATAACAGTGAATAGCAACAATAATTAACATCTTCAAAAGAAAAATTACATTTAAAAATCTACTTGAATTAAATTTTCACATTCCAAAGTCTCTTTTGTAATCTTCAAATTTTAGTCCTTCAACTATAATCCATTAAGCAAAAGTTAGAATCATAAATTAAAAACCATAATTGATCTCATTAAGCAGGCATCTTTTATTCAATAACCATATACTCCTATATAACAATCTCACTGACTTATGAACATGCTATATAATCCTTTCATCAACATACAACTATGAACTGTTGCTTTTCCTTTACCTTTAAACACAACTAATCCTTCTTGAAATCACTATCCTTTCACCAATCTTAAAAAAACATCAAACTCCATGTCCAGAACAAACAAGTCATTTTAGGAAATAAAGCAAAGAGGGAAGAAGTATAATCATGGTTGAAGCAAAACCTAGTAGTCAAAGTTAAAAAGCATGTTCAAAGCCATATATTTGAAACCTTTTTCAACGGTTGTCGGAAAAATCCTCACTGGGCAGATAATGTTGAATAGTGATGTTGACATAATGCTGAGTCGATTTAGGTGGACGACTTGGCGACCTCGATTTGGATAGAGACTTTGGATGGAGATGAAAGACGTGGTGGATTCTGCTTTGGAGGTTGGGTGGCCGTGGATGATTGTGATTTGTGAATTTGGTGGAGAGTTGGGGGAGGAGATATCGGTTGGATGGGTGAGTTGGGGAAGAAGGTTTTTATGGTCTTTTTACCTTTCAATTTAATTTCACTTTGCCCCTTGGTCCTTAAGTGATGTTTCAAATTCTTTTGGTCCTACTTTTAAATTAAATGCCTATAGAAGTCCTTATTTGAAATTCTCCCTATATATTTTGCTGGAATGGCACTAATATATTTGTAACTGTTATAAATATTGTGATTATATGGATGTCCTCCATAAACTCTTGGCTTTTCCTTTCCTCAATAACCTCTCTAACGAAGTGTCTTTAAGAGTTGTTATTGTCATAATTCAAGGGTTACAATATTGACACTTTATGAGGATTGAATTTGACATTTACTTTCTTGTAACTTAGTTGAGGTTGGTGGCCTATAAATAAGAGGCATTGTACTACATGTGATGTACCCCATAGAAGAATAAAATATTCTCCTCTTTCTCTCCAATCTCTCTTGTCCTTCTTGTTTATCATCTTCTTATTCTTTTCATCTCAATATTCTTCTACACTTCCATTGTTTTATAACACGTTATCAGCACGAGTTTGCTCCAAAATATTAAGGTATGTTCTTTACATTTATTTTTTTAGTGTTGTTGATAATACACACACATATACTACTCATATATTATATTACTTGTATACTCTTATATTATTATATTATTTGTTATTATTCATATATTCAATCATTATGGGATAAATATCCATGGTATATTATAATGTCACTTTATCCAATGGCTTGAAGTCATGACACTCCCAAATTTGTTTTATTAGATGACTTAAAAGTTTCATCGCTTTGATAAAGTTTGTTGGTATAAGACCATATTATGATTTTTCATTTAAAAAGGGGCATGAAAAAGAGGAGTGAAAATTTGATGCTCAAAATATTATCATCTAGCCTTGAAGGCCAATGAGAAATGACTTAAATAACAAATGACTTAAGCATCAAGTGACATAAAATAGCTTTATATCTTTGGAAGATATTTGATGTGGTCTTGAAGACAAATATTATGAGAAAATATGAAAATATGACAAGAAGTCATATAGAAAAGAGAAAATTTTACAAAATAATGAGATGCCATAAGAATAAGTATATGAACAGAAGTCATATGAAAAATTTACATAATGACTAGATAACATATGAATAAGTATGTATTAATTTATGATTATGATACAAATAAATGAAATATTGATAACCCCTGAAGGGTCATTGTTGTAAAGCATAAAAAAATATTGATAACCCCTGAAGGGTCATTGTTGTAAGACATAAGAAAAATTGATAACCCCAAATAGTCATTGATGTTTATTGGGAGAATTTCACCTAAGGACCAAAATTGAGAATTAATTAAAAAGCAGGACTAAATAAAATTGAAACATCAGTTGAGGATCTTGGGGGCAAACTGAAATTAAATCAGGAAGTGTAAAGACCAAATTACCCTGCCCAAAACTAATTTGATTCACCGACTCACCTCACCTAATTCCCCAGCCTCAAATTTTTTTTTTGATACATGATCCCCAGCCTCAATTCTCCCTCGGAAGATTTGGTGTCCTTAAAAAGTTTGCACAATCGAAGGAAGAGAAGCATAGCCTGCAAGAGCAACTCCTCCAAATAATCGGCGAACGCCTCCGTTCCACTTTCTACCTTCTCCGATTCCGCTCTGTCTGCTTCTCATGGCGGCGATTCTCCATTTCCCTCCAATCCTTGGCTGATCAAAATTGAACATCTTGATGGCCGTTTTTGCCTCCGGGACCCTCTCTCTAGGTACCCCCTTAAGCCCTTTCCCACTGATTTTCCTTTGGTTTTGGATGTTTATGATATTCCTGTTGTTGAATTGGATCATGAGTATGTTTTGAATGATGTTGATTTGAGCGGTTTTAATAGTTTTGAAGATCTTAGTAGTTTGTAGTTAGAGATGGTTGTGTTTATGTGGTTGGATTCTGCTGATGATGGGTTTGCTTTTTGGGAAGTTGGCTTTGTTTAAATCTAGGGATAAGGAGGGGGTATTATGTTTTATCATGAGTATGTTTAAATCTGGGAAGTTGGATCATGATTATGTTTTGGATGATGTTAATTTCCTGGACTGTATGTTTTATCCAGTACATGTCTTTCTGCAGATCTCAAAATCGTTCAAATACTTTATAAAATGTGCATGGGATCACATTTTAACTCTTATATCTTCGTAGTTTGAGCATGTCTGAGGTCCCTTTGGCTCATGTAGCTTCCCCTCAATACATTGAATAATATGCGTACTTATGGATAACATAACAAATTGATCGGTTTTGTGATTGAATTGTGGGAAGTGAATTAATTGCTTTTGCTTCATATTGACATTATATAGTGAGGCATCTTGAAGTAATTCATTGAATAGCAGAGGTGTAGGAGCTAAATTTGAGGTATGATGACCATTGCTAGCTTGGTATAATCACATTGGAAAAGGATAAAGACATTGTGAAGGGGTTTGTTACTGATAGCTCTTTGCCTCTTTCCAAATGGAAGGCAGTTTATTATTAAGGTTCAAAAATTACTTCTAGTCTTTGGGCTCATATATATGACTTTTATTGTTAAAATGGATTAACAATTAGTTTGTTTTAACTCACCATATGTCTCCTTATTGTGCTGTAAAAATTGAAGAATGAGATGTGGCAGGATTTAGTGTAGTGACTTTTCAACACAAAATGTCATCAATCATGATTTTTATTGGGTGATTTTTTTGGTTTCAGGATAAAATATAAAGTAAATATGGAGGAGAAGAAATGCATCTCACTCTTCAACACAAGATGTCATCAATCATCATTAAGGAGTTGGGTTTTTTAGCTAAGTGTGTGTGCGCGCGCGCAATTTAAAGGAGCATGACATATGATTTAGTGTGATGACTTGTGAATCGTGAGATGAATGTAACAAAGAGGGTTATTTCAAAGGAGTTGGAATCAGTCAAAGGGTGAAGGGGTGGAAGAATAAGCTTGCAGTTCAATTTGTATCCAATGGATGCTATGATTTTTATTGCAGACTTGTTATAATTGGTGTTCAGTGCACAATTGTGTACTGTATTGAATGAATTTATTATGTAAATATACTAGGAACGTGTGAATAATGACCAGAAGTTCTATGAAGCAATATTTTTTATATTCAATATTAGTTGGAAGATACCATGTGTTATTTTCACTTGACTTCTTTTTCATCTAGAATCCTCCATAAATATCCTTTTTAACAAGTGAAATTGCATCATGAACAGGTGAAATGACCATTTCAATAAGTGATGATTAATGCTTTAAAAAATGTACATAAGACATTCAACAAGTGAAAAGTAATTTTAAACAAGTGAAACTGATTTCTGAACAGGTGAAATGACCATTTCAACAAGTGGTAATTAATGTCATTAAAAACATACATAAGACATTCAACAAGTGAAATTGCGTTTTGAACGGGTGAAATGGCTATTTCAACAAGTGATGGTTAATGCCATTAAAAACATGCATAAGATATTCAACAAGTGAAATGTCCTTTCAACAAGTGCAATTGCTTTTTGAACATGTGAAATGACCATTTCAACAAGTAATGGTTAATGCATATAAAAAATCATGCATCAGACCTTCAACAACTAAAATGTCTGTTTCAACAATTAAATTTGAGTTCTAAACATGTGAAATGGTCATTTTAACAAGTGATGCTTAGGGTTTTCCTTATTCAAATCACCATTGTACTTGTTCAAGGTATCAAACATAAACATGTTTCATATTAATTAACACTTGTTCAAATGACACTTTTACTTGTTCAGACAAGGGCTTGCCTTGTTCAAATGACTTTTGTACTTGTTCAAGGTCTCATATATTTTTTTTTATACAAAGGTCTCATACATATTTGTGTTTCACATTAATTGTCACTTGTTTAAATAACCTTTTTACCAGTTCAAAACAGGGTTTTCCTTGTTCAAATCACAATTTTACTTGTTCAAGGTATTAAACATAAAATGTTTCATATTTATCACCACTTGTTCAAATGACACTTTTACTTGTTTAGACACAAGCTTGCCTTGTTCAAATGAATTTTTTACTTGTTCAAGGTCTCAAACATGTATCACATTAATTGTCACTTTTTTAAATGACCTTTTTACCAGTTTAAAATAGGGTTTTTCTTGTTCAAATTACCATTTTACCTGTTCAAGGTATCAAACATAAACATGTTTCATATTAAGGCTAAAGTATACTTTTGGTCCCTTATGTTTGCATCAAGTTTCAATTTAGTCTTTTATGTTTGGAAAGTACTCTTTTAGTCCTTTTTTGTTAACACCGTTAGTTTAACTTAACGGAAAATGCTAACTAAGCAATTTTAAATGATTATTTTATAATGAATTGGACCAAAAATGATAAATTTTGAAAATATAAGAATATTTACACTTAAATATTTTAATCTGAACATTTTTTTATTATTTAATAATCATTTAAAATTGCTTAGTTAGCATTTTCCGTTAAGTTAAACTAACGGTGTTAACAAAAAAGGACTAAAAATGTACTTTCCAAACATAAAGGACTAAATTGAAACTTGATGCATTATAAGGGATCAAAAGTATACTTTAGCCTTCATATTAATTACCACTTGTTGTTCAAAGTTTCATATATATTTGTATTTCACATTGATTGTCACTTGTTTGAATGACTTTTTTACTTATTTAAAAGATGATTTTACTTGTTCAAATCACCATTTTCCTTGTTCAAATCACCATTTTCCTTGTTCAAATTACCATGTTCAAATGAGTGAATGACCTTTTACTTGTTCAGAGGTTTTCTTGCTTCAAATCACTTTTTTACTTGTTCATGATCTCATACATTTTTTTTCCCATGACTAAGCTCAACAAATTTATCTCCCATCACTACTGGTCCTTCTCAATCCTCCAACATCAGCAAAGACCACTCTAAACAACATCAGCGAAGGCCACTCTAAACAACAGCACAACAACGCTCACCACCACGCCACCTTATTCAACCACCACAACGGGAAAACCTTAAAATCCCCACCCTCTTGCAGCCAAACCTCCACCATCATCAACGCCGTCATGTCTAGTGGTGGAGATATTTTAATAGCTGAAAACCCAGAAACCTCATTCTTGATGACGAGAACTCAACATAATTTGCACTAGGACATAAAGCATCCTATTATTGTTGAGGTTTTAGCTCAGCCATTGCAGGAAAATTTGGAGAGAGAGATGGTCTTCGAAGAGAGAGAGATTGTGAGGGATTACTTCAGCGTACTAGAGCATTTTTCATAAATGAGAGATTATGATGGCTATTTTAGTCTTTTTGCAGGGTAATTTAATGTCATTTAAGGACCACAGTCCTGCAGTGAAGTTTCAGAAAGTTTTGGTCCTAAACTGAAATTGATTGTCAAATTTGGTCCTAAAATGAAATTCTCCCATGTTTATTTTCAGTTATAATTTAATGTTGATATTTATTTCATTATTTATGTAAATTAATTATCTTGTTATTTCATATATATAAGGATATTTACATATTACATATATAATTTGATGACATTATATCCAATATTATATTTTCATAATATGTTCATTTGATGACATTATTATTGTTATTTCATTTGATATGATTAATTTGTGGGAGAAATACGTTAAAAAAAAGTCCTGAAGAATGATTAACATATTTTGCTATAATCACACATGAGAATGACCATGTTGTGAATTAAGGACACCAACATTTGGTGATATAAAAATATAAGATTTTGATGGTAAGTCTATATGACTAAGAAGTTATAGTCAATAACACAATGGTATGGTCCTGAAAACCAATCAATATTTGGAATATTAATAATATGAAAAATGAATGTGAGAAATATAGTGATAATGATTTGTGGATTTCCAATAAGAATGCTCTTTACTATTATTGTTTAAATTTATTGTTGTTGAAATTTATTGTGATTAATTTGTGAAAGAGAAATTACTATAATTATTATTTGATATTGTTATAGTAATAAGTGTGAAAAATTATATATGAAATCAAATACCAAAAATAATAATTGAGTTTGCATTGGAGATAAGCGATTCTATAGGAGACCTTTTCCACTACAATTTATTGACTAGGTTTGGAGAATTTTATTACTTATTTTTCAATGGCTTATGATTGATAAAGTGTTCAATTTTATTATTGAATTTCTCCAACAATTCTACCCATATTACTTTCATATGAATTTCTTGCATTTGAATATCTATGATTTCTTTCTACCTTATTGTTTAAGGGCATGAAAATTATTTTAAGAAATTTGGATGTTAATATGACTCATTGACAATAAAAAAATAATTATATGGTGTGAATAATACTATTGTAAGTTTTATACATTTAATCATGATGTTGATATGAATATTAGAATACTTTGATTTTATGTGAAATTTTGTAGGTAAAATTTATATGATTGTCTCATATTGTAATTGAGAGAATAAAAATTCGTTTGATTTATGCAAAAATTCACTAAGAAAGGTGGTGGTGATATTGGTTTATGTGATGAAAGTAGAACTAATGGGTGCTTAATAGAAATATGGGTATTTAATACCCATTGATTCTTTAGCATTATAATCTGTTTTTGAGTTTTTCTTGAATTAATGTTATTTATTCTATTATAACCCTTCATTTTTGTTATCATTATGTGTTTCGATTAGATCTCTTCGTATTTCTTTATATAGAGAAAATTTTTGAACAATTCATACTTTAACCATCAAATCAAGCAATTTGAAGAAAATTATTGATTAGATCTCTTCACGAAATATAGATGAATGCAATAATCTCATGTTGTTCTTGGATAGTTTTTTATGAAAATCAAGATTCATATTTTGATACTAGCTTAGGACTTTAGTCCATATGCATACGAGAAAAAGAAAAAGAACTTTGGTTCATTAAGGATATGAAAGAGAAATAAATTTCAATTGGATTGAAATCCAAATTTATATGTGAGTAAGTAAATTTGTTATCTTCCACATGAAATGTAGGTTATTATATTATTAAAGTTGTCTTTGAATTACATGAATATGTTGTTTATCGGTATAACTACCCACACTTGAGGGGGAGATTATTGGAATATAAATGTGAGTTAAATGTTCAACACTTACATAGGCAAATCTCCCAAAATATGGAACAATGGATGTCATATATTATGATACTCTATAATATGAAAGTTGAAAAGTTCAATGTTGGTTAAGAAATATGATACAGTAAACCAGAAGTTTACTGATCTGAATAAATTTATTGTTGACTTGACTTGTTTGATCATCCAAGTCAAATATATGAACTATTAAATTATTCATATCAAATTTTGACATCCATAGAAGAACCAGAAGATTCTTCCGAAAGAGTTATGTTGTGCTGTTTGTTCTCAAAGATTTATATTGAAAATATCATTGGTTGTGATTTGGAATAGATCTATATTTCTGGAAATATATCATACTGATGGTCCCATCCAAATAACATGTAAACCAAATAAGTATACATACAATAAATTTGATAGATGCATCTACAAGATGGTTACATGTGACATTATATATCAGCTTGCAACCTGAAGTTTGCAGTATTGTCTAAATAAGATATTGTGTTGAGTGCACAATTTCCAGTTATATGATTAAGAAATCGTAGTTTAAAGCCTCCATGAATAACTACATCAATGATTATGAGAACATTGTTATTATTTCATTATTATGTTGCAGCACTTATTAACTTTAAGCCAACAAAATTCTTCCAATAAAATCGGCTTTTAGTCAGGAGCCAGATAAT
Source organism: Mimosa pudica (assembly GCA_029929735.1). Classification (NCBI taxonomy): domain Eukaryota; kingdom Viridiplantae; phylum Streptophyta; class Magnoliopsida; order Fabales; family Fabaceae; genus Mimosa; species Mimosa pudica. The sequence continues at coordinate 4,033,940 of JAKELP010000023.1, read as the reverse complement.
TTCCATCTAAAGAGTTTGAATGTGCACTTTAAATGCATAATAATCCACCACGATGTCACATGTCATGTGCATAGATGGACAATTATACAAAGTTGATAAAATTGTCGGATAAGTGACTCCTTCATGTTTCTAAATGAAAACAAAATGATGTTTCAAATAGAAACAAATCGAATAGGAGACTTATACCACATGATTATTTGTTATTCAACATTTAACGAAAGTTATGCAAATATGAGGAGGAGAAACTATGTAGCTGGAAAGAAAACTCATTGAATGCATTATGATTATAAAATGTAGATCCTCAAATGTAGTAGTATGAACCAGAAGTTCATCAAATTTTGCATTCCTAAAATATTACAAAGTGTATGAACCAGAAGTTCATCAGATTTTGAATTTATGAAATACAAAATGTATGTCAAATATGTATTACTGACCTAAATGAGAATTATTGAATCTCATATTCCAGCTAAAACTGCTCCTATAAATGTGACATGCCTGAAGCATGATAAAATCAATCGATTCCAAATGTAAATATTTTATATAAATAAGAGTCTATAAGTATGATGATCATATTGGAGAGGCAAGTACTCCAGAAGAGTGCCAAGACATAACTAATTGAAAAACCTCAAAGGGGGTATAGATACCTAGAAAAACAAGGAGATCTCAATAAGTTATGTCAGAAATGGAATCGAAAGGAATAAAGTAGTCGACGAGAATTTTGATAATGATATCACGTGATTAAATGAGGATCTTACACATAGATATGTCATGAGAAGTAGACATAAACATAATTGGCCAAAAGAAAATGGAAAGAAGTGAACATTTGAATATGTTTCAAAATATGAAAATTATGCGCCGGAAGTTCCAAATTCAGAAATATATAAAGTTATTATGGGATATAAATACTTGTGTGAAATATAGCTTATAACAAAGCTTATAAAAATTGTGATAAGACATATTATTTTGTGGTGGATATAAGAATGCTACAAATATTATAAGTCTGGCAATATATGAAAAGAAAAAGTGCACCAATACTTGTATATATCCCAGTTAATGATGGAATTTACATGAGTGTTCTTGAATCATTGAAAAATGTCAGAAGCAAATATTGAAAAATGCCAGAAGCATATATTGAAAAATGCTAGAAGCATATATTAGAAATTTAGATAAAATATTTTATCATTTAGAAAATATATGATTTTGCATATTACTTGACATATGGATCAAGTTATTAAATTCTATAATCATTTTTGGTCATAAATAGAGGACTCATAAATATTTGTTAATTTTATTGCTTATACATATCACAATTTTGTAGAAGATTTCAGTTGTTGCAGGTTCAAAAATTGACAATGACTTTGAATAAATATGTGAATGTAAAATATATTATGAAGATATATTAGAGGAATATTTTAACAGGATATTTGATGATGATGTGATTCGACATGAAGATCTGCTCAAATAGCATTGGAGGGAATATGATTGGAAAATTAATTGAGACAAAAGGGATGTAGTCATTAGGGGGAGTAACACTGATGTTGTTATGTAAGAAAGTAAAAGTGGTCTTTCAGGGGGAGATAATATCATGTTGTACTCTTTTTCCCTTAACCAAGGATTTGTCCCACTAGGTTTTCCTGGTAAGGTTTTTAACGAGGCAACATTGATAATTATTGTGTACTCTTTTTCCTTCACTGGGTTTTGTCCCAATGGGTTTTTCTACTAAGGTTTTAATAAGGCACAATAATGTTTCTTTATGGACATTCAAGGGGAGTGTTATAAATATTGTGATTATATGGATGTCCTCCAAAAACTCTTGGTTTTTCCTTTCCTCAATAACTTCTCCAATGAAGTGTCTTTAAGAGTTGTTATTGTCATAATTCAAGGGTTACAATATTGACACTTTATGAGGATTGAATTTGACATTTACTTTTTTATAATTTAGTTGAGGTTGGTGGCCTATAAATAAGAGGCATTGTACTACATGTGATGTACCCCATAGATAAATAAAATATTCTCCTCTTTCTCTCCAATCTCTCTTGTCCTTCTTGTTTATCATGTTCTTATTCTTTTCATCTCAATATTCTTCTATACTTCCATTGTTTTATAACAGTAACCATATTATTATGATTTTTTTTTTGCCACCAAGCATATTATGATATTTGTATCAATCATTTATACTTTATAAACATAAGGATATGACTATAATTGTACAGTATATAAAAAAACAAATTATATACTGTTTCGGCAATTATACGTTATATAAAAAACAATTTCCAAACTGTTTGGTCATTTTTCACGCAATCAACATCCGTACTAAATATTATCCTAATATTATTGGAACCGAAAAAAAAAAAGATAACCATGGTATATTTGTTGTGAGTGTTGTCATATCATATATGTTTCATCTAAATAAAATTAAGAGTTATCAACACTAATACCATTAGTGCATCATTATTGAGGATATACTTGGGGGCAAACAATTTTTTTTTTGAGAAAATGAAATGCAAAGTATTATTTATGTTTTGATTTTTCAAATTATTTATTAACATAATTGAAAAAATCCCAAATAAATCTCTCCCAATATCCAAAAGGACAAGTGAGGAACTTAAACTTCCAAAAGGACTATGAAGGAACCAGCACCTACCTGTCATTTTAAAATTTGGCGAAAAGACAAAATTGTCTCCATCATAAAACACAAATTACTACCCACCCTAACACTCACCTCTTCTCACAATTTGTGTTTTATGATGGGGGCAATTTTGTCTTTTCGCCAAATTTCAAAATGACAGGTAGATGCTGGTTCTTTCATAGTTCTTTTGGAAGTTTAGGTTCCTCACTTATCCTTTTGGGTATTGGGAGAGATTTATTTGGGATTTTCCTTAGATAATAACATTACGAAAATATAAGGTAAGGGAACAAACTGAGGAATTAACTCAAAAATCCAAATATTAGAAGGTTGGGGAAGAGAGGAAAAAACAGAGCTGTCTTTCTCGAGAGTCTCTTTTTATAGTCTCATAAGTTGCCGACACGACATCTCATTTGGGCTGTTAAGTTTTTTATGTCTCTATAAAATGTTTGTGCCAAAAGGATACAATATATAGCAAATATTACATCCTATAGCCCACAGTCGGTTAATACTTATACGGTTATACCCTCATGATTTGCAATTTTATAATTATTTTCAAAATATATAACATTTTTTAAAAATAAAGGATATTAATTTATCGTTGCAAACGTGCAATTATTTAAAAGAGTTGCTAACAAAATTTGCTCTAGCTTAAACATTTTTTAATGTGAAATCGAGCTGAAATTTCCTGTGCGCACAAATGTTAGGGTACAAATGTCATGATCCATAATACATTTATTTATTATAATTATTATGAAAATAATTTATGCTTGCTGCATAACTTACAAAAATTACTTATCTATAAAAAAATTATATGCTTTGACACTATATTCTTTTAGAATAGCAAAATAGGATGTATCCAAAAAAAGATAATAGTAATGTGAAAAAAAAAAGATAATAATAATGTAAGAACACAAGGAAACCTCTTTTAAAATTTAAAAGACTCATAATTGCAAAAATTAAATACTATTACGAAATACTCACAATTAAGAATATATGAAACGGACTTAGATGAAAATATTAAAACAATAAACTTTTTTATAATAATTAAACATAAAGTTAATAAATTAATAAAAAAGATATGAAAATACGGATAATTAATTAGAGGACTCATGCAAGAAATGTAATTAAAATGAGTTTTAACTTTTTAATCATCATACCAAAAGTTGTTATTGTTAAGTAAGAAGTTGTTATTTATAACACTGTGAGACCTTATCTTAATTATATTTTTTCTATGAGATGTCTAATAATTAATTCACTCAAAAAGATAACTTAGTAAAATTAATATATAGTATACAAAAATAAAAATAAACAAAATAAAAATAAACAAACTAGCTAGTTATCTATGTCTTTTTTTTATCAGAAGCTAGTTATATGTGTCGGCAAAAACTTGATCAGCATGTCCATTACACGGTAGCAGAACCAAACATGATTTGTAAGCAAGTTAATGTGATCACAACAAGATGTTTTGTTGATAAATTTTTTATGAAATTATTTTTCTTTAAATTATGAGTTAATCAATTGAATGATATTAATTTATTATCATAATTTAATTGAATAAACAATTCAAAGTGATTAATTTGTATCATAAATTTCTCCAAAAAAAAGTTAAAGTTGATCTTATAATTCAGAGTTAGAGTTCCCAACTTTTGCCTATTTTTGTTTAACAATTAACGTACTAATAATCACTTCTCTCTATTCCAATTTCATAAAGCCAGGGTTTGAACTCCATTGTCATTATATCGGTAAAAAAACTCCATTGTCATTATGATTCACAATTCAAATTAGAGATTGCCAACAATGTCATAGAGTTTGCTTACCTTAGATTACAAATTGGCTAATCACTTCCACCAATTCTGTACTAACCTTACAAGATCACGATTCAAAATTCCCTGCCACTACCATTATTATTTATAACTTCAAACTAATGCTTGCCACTTTTAACGTTGGGTTTGCCTACTTCAATTTAACAATACTCCATGTTCGAAAATGACTGATCAAGCCCCATAATTTCCAAAAAAAAAATATAATCAAAGAGTATACTCGAAAAAACGACCTCGCTATAAAGGGGACTTGCAGGGGGGAGGAGCGACGTGTAGTTGTGACACCAAATTAAAGGATGAGAAGATGAAAAAGGCTTTGCACATGCCGCTGATATGAAAGGAATGAGGGGAAAGAGATAAGGGAGAGAGCAAACAGGTAGGGAAGGCATATTAGTAACTCCATAACATTTCGAAATCCCGCATTCAAATGTATGTGTTGAGATTGTTGTAATTTCTTCCCAACTTGTAAGATCAGCTTTAACATTTTTAGAGAAATTTATGTGTTATATAATTTTTATCACTAAAGTATGCACTATTTCTATCACTAAAGTATTTTTTGGCTCAAATTTTCCCTGAAAATATACACAAAAAATCATATTTATCATTAAAGTATATATGAAGGGTCATATATGCTCCACAAGTATGCATAAAAAATCATATTTATAAATAATCATATTTGACCCTAAAGTATGCACGAAAATCATATTTACCCGTTAAAATTTTAACTGTAAATGGAATATATGATCTCCTGCATGTTTTAGGGGCAAATATGGGCAAAAAATACTTTAAAAACATATATGATCCTTCATGTATATACTTCATGGGTATATATCCATGTTCGCTCTATTATCTTTATTTGTAAAGGGACCCTTTTTTGTTTGTTATACTTAACACTCGCACATCAATTATAACTAACACCAAAATTTTCCGTCACGTCTTTCTAAAGTGAAAGCACACACCACATACAACACGTCATCCCTACGGTTTTTCATTTCAATTTTCTGATCTCCTTTTTATATTGATATTCTTGATCCACTGAAGTAAAATATTCCGTTCTATCTGGTCAAAGTTGATTTTTTATTTTAAATATAGTTCTTTATATTTATATCTAAATTTGTAAATTGATGTATAATCTAAATATGTATATAATATTTTAGAAATATTATATAACATATATTACGAATATTAATTCATTTATTTTTTTATTTCTGAAAATTATAATTTATAATATATTAATGACTAAAGGTGGTAAGAATAAGAAAAACCTGAAAGACATGAATTCTTAATTAGAAACTCCAGTTTAATCTAAACATTACGAATTCACTTGAAAACCGGGTTTTGAATTAATACTTTACACAATGGATATATGCGATTATTTTTTTAATTAAAAATAATTTTTACCTCATAAAATCACAATAACATGATTAATTAGACTCAACCTTTTGTTCAATGATCACTTCAACAGATTAATCAAGTACTCTGACTTTCTAGAACCACTGTCACTTAAATAACGACAACCAATTCCGCACAATAGACACACACACACACAAATTAGTTTACAAGTGTTGATGACTTGATGGGTAACAATAGTCCCTGAGAGAAACACTTTGAGTTTTCATAATGGTTAGACCATTTTAGTATCCTAATTAAGTTGGGAGTCGCAAAAGATTTCTTCCATTTAGCTAATGTATATACCCTATATCCTAATTATAAAACCATTTTAATTTTTTAGGAAAACAAATTAATATTGCAAAATTAATAATTTTAGATTACTTATTATTCTACTTATAAACTAACTTATTCTACTTATAAACTAATTATTCTAAACTAACTTAGAATCTAATCACATATAACATACATTATAATTTAGTTATCTAATTTGTTTCCTTAACAATTTCCACAAAAAGTTTAAAGTGATCTAATATTTGGAACTAGAGGGAGTATCAGTTGTAAGAATATTATTATTAGGTTAGATATTTATTTATTAAGATTTAATAAAATTAATTCTTCCAAAATAAGTTTTATTCTTGTTAGAGATTTTAAATCATGGGTATTTATTTTTCATATACTTTTTTTTTCTCTGCCATATTGCATTTGATCTAATGAAATGATGGTTTTCTGTTTATGTAGTAGTGAGAGTTATGCGCGCGCGCGCCCGCTTAAGAAATGAACAACACTAATGATATGGTTTGATAAAGAAAAACTGTTAAATATTTCACTTGATGATTGATGACTAGCTTAATTTCCTATAAACATTATATAAGGGATATACAGAATAATAAAAACAAAGTTTGCACATGCATAATTTCACATAATGGTAAATAATAGTAATTATTATTTTAATTTTTATATATTTTTTTTGATAAATTTTTTTTTATATATTAACATACATACATAATCATGTGAAATTTGAAATATTTTTTCTTCTTCGGAATTAGTTTACGTAATTTAAGGAGCCACTTTAGAATTTTAGAACTTATAAATAATATATAAGTTATTGTATATTTTATTTCGATAAATATTTATAAATTTAAATTAATTAGAAATTTGTAAATTTTATAAATTTATCTTTCTACTTTGGTATATACCCCTACACACACACACACACATTTTTATGTACATTATATTATTATTCATATCTATTTATGAACCCGATATCTAATTCTGTGCATTATATGATATTGCAGAGTGAACAGTGTCATGGTTAAGCCATAAATATTGATGTGAATCCTATATATCATATATGAATGAATAATGATGGTTTGATTTGACATATTCTAATTAAATTAACCTCTATATTTATTCCCTTTTCAAATTGATTTAAAAAGTTTTTCACAAATATAAATTTGAAATTCATAAACTATTGATTTTTATGAATTTAGTAAATTTATTTATCACTGATACTACGACATTTTATAAGTATCTGCAACTCTGTTAAACTATTTTCTTATTCGAAGGTTTTAAGAATAATTAATTATTTTCAAAATTGATAAGTTATGAAGGATTTTTACCATATGAATTTTCAATTAAATCTTTTTTTATTTTTCTAATAAAATGTGTGTGTGTGTATTAATCTATTAGTTTTTCAGCTCAAGGCTGGAGAGCAATTTTGGGGGAAATGGTTTTGATGCTCATCAACGGTGAGGAACTTCTTGAGTTCGGAATTAAATTTAAAATGAGACCTAAAACTTAAACTTCCAGATTCATTTATTTTTAAGTTGTTGTATTTTTCAAAAGCTTTTAATACTGTACATGGAACAATATCATAATATAAAATAAACATATTTTATCAACCATCACATTTTTCAGTTAACAATTTAAAATTTTGAACTACAGTGCGCAACAATGAGAACTATTCTGAATTGGTGGTTCTCTCGCAGAAAGATGGGCTATCCATGTCTATGAGTTTGTATTTTATTTAATATGTCTACTTCTATGTTTTTAAAAATTGTTCTGAGAGGTGTGTGTGTGTATAAATAATTTTAAATAAAGATAAGTAAAAGTGTAAAATACTGTATCTTTACAGTGGTACAAATATCGTTTACTTCCAAGTCATTATTTTTGTCTTAAGAGTTGGACCCCATATATGACGCACGAAGTCTGCATTGTTTCCCTATATATACACAAAAAATCGCAGTTCAGAGCACTTGCTCAAAAGAGCTGTACATGTGTGAGTGTGAGTGTGAGTGTGGGTGTGGGTGTACGTGATACTTATTGTGTAGTTGAGTGACATCTAAAAGAAATATTAGAGAGATCATGAGCTTAAATTATAGTCATGAGTCCACGAGATTTGCTTCAAGCATCAACAAGAAGAAGATGAAGGCTTGCTTCCCAAAGTTTCGACGCTTTCTCTCACACCAGAAAGCTAAATTCTACATCATCAAAACTTGTCTTCTTCTTCTTCTCTCTCCTAATGACTCTTACTAATTTTCTTCGAATCCATCACCCTGGCTGAGGATTTGCATCTTCCTGTTGCTCAAAATTTATATCAATAGGTTAACGCATATATATAGATTATTAGCGGGAGAAAAATGCTATTAAACTGATTGCTTCATTTAGGTCCTGGCTTTTTTCTGTCCATGCAAACCAAGAAGATGATATGGGGTGTGTGGACGGATAAAAATATATTTTTGGTGATCATCTCACACATACAACAAACATTTTATGAGTAAAATATGGTATAATTTTTTTTTTATTTTTCGGAGATTTAATACTCTAAAACATTTAGTTTTGTTTTAATTTAAAGTATTAAATCCTTGAAAATTTGAGAGCATCATATTTCACTCATAGATATCAAAATATTAATAATTAATTATGCAAAGTTATTAGGGGCGCAGCTGAGGTGAGGAGGTTAAAGTCTCTCTCACTTTCTCTATCGATACGATATTGAATTTGAGCAACAGGTACAAGGCATGGGGATCAGATGAAGTGTGTGTTTATATTTGTATATTCGAGTCGATGTTTCAGTCTTTTACTTGATTTATCCAATGAGTAAGTCCCTGCTGAATGTGTGTGTGCATATATTGTAGAGAGGAAAAAAAACAAATGTGTGTGTGTGTGTGTATGTATGGCTAGTGTTTTCTTCGTCAATTTTCATTCTCCATGACGTCTAGCTATAAAATTATAATTTTCTGCTCTCTCTCTCTCTCTCTCTCTCTCTCTCTCTCTATATATATATATATATATATATATATATATATATATATATATATACACACATACACGCATACATACTCATATGATCTTATTTAATTTTTAAGTTATTATTACCAGCATATTACACATAAAATTTAAAAAAAGTTTCTAGTATTATAATTATATAATGTCAACACAAAACATATTAAGAATGAAATTGTACATATTCACACAAAAATATGCTATAAAATTTGATAACTATGATGTTGCATGATCCATGTATAGCTGAATTTAACTAATGGGGTAAGTTTTAATTGTAGTTATACACAAAAAGTTTAATAGCGGGACTTCTAATTAAATAGTACGGTAACAAATAATTTCCTCTTTTCTGCTTGCAATTGCCAATTCGGGAGTACGCACATGTATATTTGTATCTCACATATTTAATTAATTTAATAATTCCCAGGCAAAAAAACTACTTCAGTAATTTCTTATCAATATTGCTAATAATATGCATATTCTTGGAGCTATATAGAGAAATATATGCATCAATTATTTATATTTTAAAAAGGGATTATTTTAAAGTGTAAACTAAATATAATCTCTTATCTATCATTTTGTTTTTCAAAACTGATTTTCTTACTCAAAAGGCCTCCCATAAGGTAAAGATTGTAGGTCTGATCCTCACTAAAATTTCATATTGTTAGAACTTGCCCTTTAAATTTAATTAAAAAATCATTTTTACCCAATGTAAACTAATAATAGCAGATAAAATTTTATTGTTTGAACTGTGTTTTCTTTCTTTAAATGCATGTGAACCTGACCATTTTAATAAAAAGAATTAAGTTGTTTTGTCCAAATATATTCTTATGGCTATTTAAGATAAAAATACATCAAAATCCCTTATAAATGGGCAAAATATCTCATGCCCCCTTTAATCTCAATTATAAGTCACTTTTACTTGCTTGGTTACTGCCTTTGTTGCAAGCTCTCTTTGAAGATTACATAATTTTGCCACTTCGAGGCATGATACTTATTCACACATTCAAAATAAGTCGCTTTTACCCATTTAACCTCGGAAATGAAACAAGAGATTTATTTTGTAATAAAAACAAAAGAGAGAAGTTAACTGATCACTAAAATATATCATGAAATTTTCAGAAAAATATGGATAGAGTAGAATTATGGAGAAAACAGGTATGACATTCAAGTGCCATATAATATTTAATATTCGATATAAGTCGATCTAAATGCATAAACCCATGAAATCAACATCAATATAGAAACATATATATAAATCATATAATTGTATATTCATATTTAATTTTTTTTTATACGTAACACTTTGCACTATACCATTTTTAGTTTCTGTGTGAGAAGCTCAATCAATAACAACAACGTAACCTTAACACAATATTATGTTTAATTAATCGTCTCTAAAGATTATATACGACAAAAAAATTGTATAACCCTATATCTATCCAATTGAGTTAACACACGCATATATTGCGGGTAGAAAGAAATTAAAATAATGGAAGAATCTACAAATTATTGATTTCAAAGTGTGGATATATATAATATGTCAAAAAAATAGTGGATATGTGTGTGTGTGTGTGTGAGAGAGAGAGAGAGAGAGAGAGAGAGAGTAAAAAAATTGTTTGTGGATATTAATTTGCCACGTAAGCGCAAGAGAATGAATAGGAGGGACCAGCATGCTAGAGGTTATAAATAGGAGGGGGCACATAAGGGCATATATAAGAAGCTGCCAATTTATAAGGGCCATTGCGTTAAGTATCTTTCATTTCCTTTTTATCTTCAGTAGTACACCTTCCTGTTTGAGCTGCTCTTTTCTTCTTTAAAAATAGCAATTTTCCTGTTTGTTTGATTCTATGATTTGTCATATTGTATGTTACTAGATTGAGAAACGAATCCCTCCAAAGTTGGCAAAAAGAGCCAGCCCCAAAGTTGGCAAAAAGAGCCAGCCAGGCCCCGCTCATCACAAGCCTGACAATATACAAGACGGGTCGTCGGTTATGGTTGACCCATAATTTATTATTAGAGAGGACTTCAATTTAATAATATTAATTATCCAATAATTGTTCAATTTATTCAATTGTAATAAAGAGATGAATTCTAGCCGGTTATATACGTAAATGTAAATGGAAATATTATATTTATGCTTGTAACTAAAAATACCAATGTTGAGATTGATAATAAAGATGATAAGATTGAGATTGATGTATAGTCATACAAGAAAATATAATATTTTCTAAGAATAAATACTGAGAATAATTGGAGTGACATGCGTTAAAGAGAAAATTATTGAACAAAATCTTATAAGGGAGTTTTGAACATGTACAACTAAAGTCAGTAAAAAAAACATGTACAAATAAAGTTATTATTAGATGCCTCAGTTTAAAAATTATAGTAGATTAAGTAATATATAGTCACTCCTCCAAAAATAGGAATAAGAACACTAAAAAGAAAATACTCATTAAAATTATTGAGCGAAACCCGTTAACTATCAGTTTATAAATTATTAAATTTGGTAGTTACAAGGTTACACTTGATAGAGTGCAATATATCGCATATAATTGATGCAGACGACTCATTTAGTTTAAATAAATTGATTACTTTAGACAACTTATTATAAGATAATAATATCTCTTAATTTAATAGAGATTATGATTTTAAAATCTCACCAACGGGTGTTTTAGTTATTGGAACAATCGTAAAGATTTCCTTTGAACCCAGACAAAAATGCCCAAGGAAATTTTGAGCGGGAAATCACAAAGAACTGTGGAAATTATTTACCCTTGCCATTTCATTAAAGTTGTTAACTTTGGCAACTTGCGTTGAGACTTATACTATTCGGGTACATATTCTATCAGTTATATCTGGTCCAGCCAGCATTGATGTTTTATGTCTCCTGATATTTTCCGTGATTTTGATGTTTCAACCAGTTTGTGTGCTTTGGCTCTTGATTTTAATTTGATCAATGTAAAACAACAGCGCTATTTTTATCCAATATGAAAAAAGAATAGTTAGTTTCCCTTTATCCATTAAAAAGATCATATTTTGGAGACCTAAGTTATGTGATGAAATACACAATATATTGTGTTATATATTTTAACAAGTTAGATTTTGCATTAATATTAACATAAATTACTCTCATCTAATTTTAAGTAGTGTATGAGCTAGTCATTTAGGGATATGCATATGTTTGCTGATATATCAACTAGTAATAATTGTCTTTTCTTAATCTTATTGCAGGTATTTGAACAACTTATTATTTAGTTTCGGAGTTCGTAGTTTCCTACTAATTCATGTCTCTTCTGAATAATTTGAACTCGATGAAGACCTCAAGGGATCTAACGTGTCTTGCACAATTGCATGAATTGTGTGTCGGTGAAATATGTTTTATTTTGCTTATAAATATAAGACTTTAAATTATTTTACCTTTCAAATTTATAATTGTTTCCCAAAATATCTCCATTGGTAGCATATATATATTAAAATGGCGGGAGTTTAATTTGTTTCAACATTGGTGTAGTGAATAGGTATTTTAGAAACCAAAATAAATTTACTTCAATTAACTATCTTAATTAAATGATTGTCTTTTAATTCAAAACATTAAATGACTGTCTTAATTTGTGTGTAGGGATTAATTATCTTATAATTCGACATACATTTGAAATAGGATGGGATATGGAAAATCTCTTCCTTCTTTCTAAATCAGACCTGGGGGAAGAAATTAAAAGATTGGGAGAGCCTTCTCGGAAGTTCTCTCTTTAGGAAAGCTTGTCTCGCTTTCTTGGTAGCATCTGGTCGTTTGTTTAATTGTTCCACCTTTGTTCATATTCACTTGATTTTTTTACGAAATATAAGTTTAGCTGATTTGGGTCTCGGGAGTTCACGTAGGACAGGGCAAACCTCCGAGCTCAAATAGCTTTTACATAAGTACTTACAGATTGCCCATGCACCAACAAGGTCCTTACATCAAATGCAAACATAGAATTGAAACTTAAAGACTGTTAACATAACTGGAATAGATACACTAAAGCAACACCCAAAATTAGACTAGGACAAAAACTTAATCATACTCATGGAGGCTGGTGTTTACAATTGAGAAGTCAACTTATAATTCACCATGTTCATTGGAGAGAGCAATAGAGGGTAGTTGTCCAAAACTACTCTCTTTAATTAGTCCACTTTCCTTGATCATAATGCTGCAAAAGCAGCTTCAAACACATTTCCTTTATTAGGAGGGTGAACAACCATTGGAGTTTAAAAACAAACACCAAGAAAGAGAAATGATCATAAAGAATAGAAGCCAACTTTTAACACATGCAAGATAAACCCACATGAGAAGGCATCCACATGACCAACAAAACAGATTCATAACAAAAAAATGCACAAAACTTAAGCTTATCAACTACTAGGAGTAACAAAGACACCAAAGATACTACCAAAGACCCCCTCAAATAAATACCTGGTAATACCACACAAGAACAATCATGGTCATGGTGCATTGGTGCTTGGATGGTTAGTGAGTCATCCACCGCAATTCAGAGATATCAACATACGGTTCACTTTCTCTGGCTCCAAACCCAGTCCATAATACAACTCTAGTACCATAGTACCATAGAGATGCAATCTAACATAAAATAAACCCAGCCATAAGCTTCGACTCCAACTTTCTCATAACCTTTAACCTTTATCCATTATCCTTCAATTTCATCTTTCCTCTTTTTCCTTTTGCAGACTGAAGCCCCCGCAAACCATGATATTTGCCGCCCACCATGAACTTATCTTGCAAAGGAGAACACCCAAGAGGCCATCTCTTGATGAGGGGAAAAAACTCGCCGAGATGGCGAGAGAAGAAAGCAAGCAGCGACCAACGGAACCCTAGCATCACCTGATTGTTTTAAAGCTAGGAGCGTTGTCAACTTTCAACAACATTCTCAGATATATTGTGGGAGACAAACAATACCTAGTGCCTTGCAAACATGTGTGGGTAGAGAAGATTATTGGGCTTTACCTATATCAGATTTGTGAAAACACTTCTCACAACTCAACTGGGTCTATGAGTTTGGTTTCTTTTACATCTTTTTTGAGTCCAATGTTGTGTTGGTAGTGAGAGTTAAGTATTTCTATATCATTTAGATATCATTCAAATGGTTTAAAAATTAGAGAGAATTAATTAGAGGTCTCTTATAAGAAATATATTTAAAATGAGGTCCCACGAGTTGTAATCATCATGTCATAAGTTGTTATTGTAAGACCAAAAAGTTGTAATTTACAACTTGTAGGATCTCATCTTAATTATCTTTTTTATATGGGACCTCTAATTAATTCTCCCTTTAAATTATTTATTTTTTAAAATGTAAAGACCTTTTTAAAAAACTATTTTGATGATTGCATAATAAAAGATATATGTAATCTCTTAAGTATCGTTTCTGGGAAAATGACACCATTATTAATTTTTTTAAGAAAAAAATCAATGTAGATTATCCAAAAGGAATATATTTATCTAGATATGTTTAATTTAAATATACTGGCAAATATTTTTGTGAGTAGGAAGGAGGTTCCAACTTCCAAGTCAAACTATAATTATAAAGAGATAGTATTACTATTAAGAGGCATGAAACCTAAAACTAGGAAAAAGTTGAAGCATGGAATTGATTTGTCTGGGAACTGTGTTGCTGCATATAGGTCTTGTAAGCAGTCAGGAACTCAGGATTGATGAACTTCCTTTTCAGGCAATAAATTCCCGGAGTTTGTTTGGTAATTGATGATGTGATCCACCAAATAATAGTCATACGAAGACATGCTTGATGGATAATCAATATATTGTAAACAAAACACGAACGAGGGATGGTGATATTATTAATCCAAAAATCAAAATTTATTAAAGCATAAAGAATCAACCTTTCTCTTGCTAATTTATCCTGAACGTTTATTAGGGGACTCATACCTTAATTAACCTTTTCTTAGCAAATTCACTAGTTTTGGGAGATTTAAAAAAGTTAAATAAATTACTCAAGTATACCTAATTTATAAACTAGTATATACTAATACTAGTAATAGAATGACATGAAATATATTCCGAGCAAATCGTTAGTTTTCTCTACTTCTTCCCCTTTCTTTCTTCGCGTGGCTACATCGAACAGTGAAGTCTCAAATGCGTGAGCGATTTCTATGTGATGCTTCGCTTTAAGTTTGTTTATTTAGGATGTAATAATCTGCATAATAACAAATCGAAATACTGTCTTGAAGAAATGATTATACCCATTCATTGATAAAACCATGCCATCTCCGTCCAAGGGGTGGTAGCCAGCAAGGGAGTGGTGGAGGGTTGACCCTATCAATGTGAGAAGGGTATTTTAGTATTTTCCAGTAATTCATTGACTAAAATGGGTCATTTTTTGTTCATGTGCCAAAATGAGATTTTTATTGTTCATTGACCCAAATTGATACCTGCAAAATAGTTTATTGGCTAGAATGATATTTAATCTATAATTATATGATGTTGATTTTCCTTCAGTAGGCAATTTGAACTTTAGTGATCCATCCAATTGGGCTAATAATTATATGCATAAACACTATGGATTGTGTTGTCAATTTTGACAAGATAGATATCAAGTCCTCGTGTGTTTAAAGGTTGTTGGACGACAAATAGTAGTGTCATTTAAAAGTATGAGCTATTCCATCGTCAAATAGTTTGTTTTTAATATAGTGAGTCATCAATTCATCTAACACACGTGCGAGTGTAACATTTTTTCTCTTCAAAAGGATATTCCAACGAAAAATAACTTTTTTTATTAGTACACATTAATATCATTTTTAATTGTCAATATCTCATCATCTAAAGATTATTTATACACTCAATAACGAAAAATTAAAAAAAAACTAAAGAATGTGTATTTGAGTACTATCCATATACTCCCTCCGGTCCCTAATGTAAGAGCTAGCCGTAAAAAAAACGCTTCTTAAGAAAACATGTGAATGTTATTTGGGTGTCTGGAGTTAATGCTTCTTTTCCAAAATTGCCCATATTTATTATGGTACTTTTAAGAGAGAGAAATGCATAGGCATTAATAAATATGAAAGAGAGTTAGGGGTAAAGTAGGAAAAAATGCATTAAATGAGGAGAGAATATGGGGTGAGCTCTTACATTAGGGACCAAAACCATTCAAATTTTGGGCTCTTACATTAGGGACCGGAGGGAGTAGATGAGAAGGGGGAGGAGCATAAGAAATCGTGTTGAACGATAATGTTACTGTTCACACTGCAAGTGTACGAGTTGAGTTAAATAATAAAGTGATAAGTAAAGTTTCCAAGAATATTGGGTTCCAAAACCCGTTTAAGTAGAGATTATCACATTTTCCCAATTTGAGTGAGACAAATATTATGAGTATAAGAAACTACTGTTAAACTAAAATAAATAAAAACAAATGATTTGTGGACTTCAAGGATGCACTTATGACCTAGGATTATTTTCCCCTTATGCTCAAAAGAACTCAATTAAATTTCAACTCTATTTACTTCTTAATGGTATATTATGCTAACCAAGGATACTTAGTTACCCATGAGTGCTCTTTCAAGTCTCCAAATAGGCGTTTAGGTCAATTAATTCTTTGATCAATGATTGAACTTCAATTTCATTGCAAATTCCATATGACTAGCTATATGGGGTTAATGAGTATATCTCTATCTCATTAACAAAAGCATCCATTCCGCATCAAACTTCAAGTTCCCACATGATTAAACTCAAATCTGCACTCAATCTGACCCATTTAAACATCAACCAAGGGAACCCAACAATCTTATTGGTGACCAATCAATAAGAAGTATTAAGTATAGAGTAAAATCAACATAATCATACCATTAATCACAAATAGAAAAGGAAAAATGAGTACTTAATCCATACAAGAGTTTAAAATAACTCGAGAGCAAAGTGCTTAGCTACTCATTTTCAAGAAACCCAAAGGAAAATATACAAGAATAATCATAAATATTGAACAAATGAAAGAAGAATGGAAAAGAAGAACTAATTAAGATGTGACGCTAAAACCTCTTTCAAATGTCAAACCCCAACTCAATCTTTACCAAAATCCACGCTCTAACACACCACAAAGCTCTCAAGAGCTCCCAAAAGTCCAGTATGTATTGTTTGAAAATACTTTAATAAAAAAACTTAACCTCCAAAAACATATGATGGAGAAAAGGAGGGCAAAGAAAAGGAGGGCATATTAACATTTGTTGAACCAAATTAAATATGGAAGGAAGTGATTAGTCTTCCTTTTATTTCTCCCCAAAAGATGCATACCAAACTTCTAAAAATATAAATGAATCAATCCTTTGTAATAAAGCGCAAAACTTAATTACAACTCCTAGGGAGGGAACTTAATTAAGATGAGCTCCCTTGAAATCGCACAAATAATTCCAATGTCCCTACCATAAAGTTGTGAATGCCAAGTCAAAATTCTTGATCAATTATTACAACTTTTGATTAGGTGATAAAAACGTTTGGCTTGACTATATCATAATTTTTAAACTCTTGGTCAATACTAGTTTTTGGCTTGATGATATAACAACTTTTACTTTGTTGGGGAATACAATTTCCTGATACCTCAAATTACTTAAATGATTTTGTAAAGACCTAATATTAATTAAGTTACTTTCATGGGAGCTATAATTAATTTTTTCTATAATATAAAGAATAAATAGTAAAAGTAAAAACAAAATGGTTGAAGCCAACAAAGGTTGATCTGGTTGGTGAAAAGGTTTGACTCATACTAAAAGGTTGTATGTTCAAATTCAGCCGATGTGAAGGCTTTGTTGATCAGCAATTCATAAGTTTATCTATAATCGCTCTTTGAGCCTAGAGACTTACATTGGTTTTAATGAGCCCTTAGACTCAATTTACCTAAACATATAACAAAAACAAATGGTGAAATAATCCTTTGTGCATGTATTGTAAGTCAATTTATTAATTATAATTAGCACATGAAGGTATATAAGATTATAATAATATATGCGGATGTTTTCCTTGAATATAATTTCTAATTATTAATATGCCATGTATGAAAAGTGAAAACCTCGTTCATGTGTGTAATCGATATGCACAATAATTTTCCAGAAATTATAAATTTCAATTGGATCAAGATATTATATTTATAGTAGTAACATAGCGGTGACTGGTGAGGAATAATGATTGAGCTAAAATATCTAAACAAAGTTGCCACATTTTCCCATAGTTCCCATCTCAACAACGTTGTTTAGAGCTTGTTTAGTAGCCGACAACTCATCTGGGGTGCTCTTGCACCAATAAGTGTTGGTGCCAGATGGATATAGCACATTCTGCATTTCCGATAATTGCCTCGAAATTTGATAACGGTTAATAAGTTGTACCCTATTTTTTAATTATATGATGTATTTTTACCATGACATTTTTTTAGAAAGATTAAAGAAACAAAATATATTATTTAATTATGACAAATTTGATTTATTTTTAGATTACTTATTAGTTTATAGGTCAAACAAATTAGTTTAACAAAAAAAATTAGGCAAACTAGTTTATAAGTGACTTATTTTGTTATCTATGGATTTTAAAAAAAAAGTCAATTGAGTCTTATATTTAGGACTAAATGAAGTATTTATATAACAATGTAAAATATTTTCAACAGCACACACCATCTTAAAATTATACTAACTGTTACATTTAGGTACCTAATGCATTTCATGAGTATATAGTATCAAAAAAGTACTTTATGAAATTGATGAGTGTTATTAAAATATATTGTAACCTTTTCGAAGTTAATACTCCCTCCGTTCCTAAATATAAGATCACTTTGGGGAAGTGGATAAGTTCCTAAATATAAGATCACTTCCTAATTTACCTCAAGTTTTACCCAAACTACCCTTATACTTCCTCTTTTCATTGAAAACTCCTCCTCCTTTTAAAGTTAAGTAATTGAGGGGATTTTGGGAAGATCATATAATTTTATTGTCTTCCTTAATTTCCTCAAATTAACCAAAGTGATCTTATATTTAGGAACGAAGGGAGTAATTAATATTATTAAATATATTCTAAACTATTGTGGTTTTTAACATGTTTATAATAATTTTGTCTGAATATAAAAGGCATAATGTATTGTATCTTTGATAGTAGTTTAATTTCAAATATAAAATGTTGTTGAGCCTAATTAATTAAGATAATACTCATGGTGATTGTTTTTACTCTAAACTTTATTTGTTTAAAGGAAATTACGCACCCTACATTCAACCCAACTGTCATTGTTACATGTCTCAGTAAGTTAATTCATTCAATAAGAATTTTTTTTGAAAAATAGACACTACAGGAAAATCGCTACATGCCGATGTTTGCGTTCCGGCGGTTCTAAAAAAAACGTAGGTGTGTGTTTGGCGTTCCGGCGGTCTCACACCAACGCAGGAACGCGTCGCCACAAACGCCGCTACGCGCGATGATTTCATTTTTTTTTATTTTCCAGATCGCGTTCCGACGGTTGGAAGCGCCGGTACGTTGCACTGTTTTTGATTTTATTTCCCGCCACTTCACCGGCGGTTCGAAGCGCGCCAATGAGTTTGGTATTTTTTAAAAATTAATAACATGCCCGCGGTTTAAGACGCCGACACGTTTGCAATTAATGTGGTCGTTACGTTCCGGCGGTCGGAACCGCCGCTATGCTGAAATAATAATAGATAACTCTGCCGCGTTTAGAAACGCCGCAGAGTAGCGAACTTTACCTATAAATACTGGTCTTCCCTTAGTTCATTCTCGCCCCTTCTACTTTCTCTCTACTCGTTTTTTTAATGTTTTAGTTTCCTTTTATATTTTTGTCTCTGTCATTGAAACTTTAATGATAAACTGTTAGTAACTATATTTAGCCATAGAAATAGTCTTTTTATTTTTGAACTGTTTTTTGGTTTTGTTAATATAAAAAATTTGGATTTATTATAATAAAAGAACTCATATTGATTTTATGGTTCAATATTTTTATTGTTATTTTACATTTCTTATTATTTTGTTATTTATCATTTCTTATTCTCGCATTAATTTTAACCATTATTTATAATGGTTAAATTAATACTTTTTTTAAATATGAAGCTCAACATGCCGGCGGTTCCAACCGCCGGCATGTAAATATTAAAATAGCATGCACATAGCCGCGGTTGTTAACGCGGGAAAGCTGAAAATTTCAAAAAACTCGCCAATTGCGTTCCGGCGGTTGCTAAAACGTTCCCGCGGTTTCAGAAACGCAGCTACGTAACTTTCCGACGCTCAATTCGCCTGCGTTTGTGATAAACGCTGTAGAGTCATGCCGGCGGTTAGAACCGCCGGAATGTAGCGAAATTCTTCCGCCGGCATGACCCGGTCTTTTGTAGTGAGAAATTGGAAAGCTAGCTATATATTGTTAATTTAAATTAATAAAAACAAAAATAACAACTTATACTCTTAATCAGAAACTTTGAAAATGTCATGCCTATTAAAATAATGAAATGATATGATTAGATCAAGTGTTTTTTTTGTTCAAATATTAGATCAAGTGTTAGAGGCATAAGAAAAATACCCATCAATTTTCCCAAAAGTGTATATGGAATTAAAAGCAATTTTTTTATGAAAAGACACCCTTAAACTTCTGTGAATGAGGCGAAAATATGGACATTTTTTAACTAACTTTTCTAAAATGTGCATTTGACACTATAAACCTTTTAAGCAAAGCTCCAACATCTACTTTTTAGAAACCTTGTGTCATAAATAGGCCATGGTATTATATCATAATTTTAAGCAAAAGGTTTAACCTTTTCTTAAAACAGATGCAAAAACTAAAAGTTTAATTTTGTTGACCGAGGTCTCCTTTCTTATACAGAGATGAAATCTTTTTTCAAATCAATTTTAAAAGAACGGACATGGAAAGTAAGACTTTTCAAGCATGAAAATGTTTTCCTAACCTTTCTTAGCTTTTTTTTAAAAAAAGCACACTTTTAAACGAGATTACCGGAACAAAATCCTATTTCGCTTCAAATTTCACTGTACTTGCTGCCCAAATCCCGTCGCTTCAGACTTCATCTAGTAATCTTCGAGTTTTGATTAGATGAAAATCCAATGTTTCTAAGCCTTATTGCGACTAAGAAGAAGAGAACGGCCAGGAGGAGTTTTGATCTTGTTTTTCTGTCTATTGTTTTGTTTAGATATGAGAATCATATAAGCTTCGTATGCCTCGTAACTGTTTGCGCGTTTCTTGTTTTTTGTGTCTCCTTTGTCGGGATTATTTCCCATCGGTATTTTAATTCCATGCTCATCTCATCACCTTCTCATTACCACAAATACACACAAACAAATAAGCACATGGTGGACCCCACTAGGAGAGAGGTTATGAGACCCACCATGTGCTTATATTTTTGTGTGTATTTGTGGTGATGAGAAGATGATGAGTAACACCCATCGTCCGTGGGTTCAGTGGCGAAGGGATTGAACAATGAGCGTCGGGTTGACCACCGCGACGCTTGTATGGACAGACATAAAGGGTTTGCTGGTCATGCTCCATAGCCCGCCACATGGACAGACCCCAGTGGATCATGAGTTAGATGTCATGCCCTTGGATTGAGTTGAGCCCAAACCCCTTCCTAAAATTTTACTATAAAAAAAGATGATGAGTAACATAGGTGATGAACATGGATATATATGTATTGAGCTGTATCATCACCTTCCAAAAGGCCCATCATCCGCGGGTTTAATGGCGAGAGGATTAGACTTAAAGTGCCCTAACTGTCCACTTTGGCACGATTTTGATTTCTGGGGGTGACATTAAATTAGGTTGAATCCAAATCCCTTCCAAAAAATTTTAAACAAAAAAAGGGAGAGGCCTACTTTAAAGAAAAAACACGGGAGAGGCATAGCAGGGTTCCCACCATCAATTCACTCCTCTGTACTTTTTCTCATTCCCCTTCCTCTTCCTTATCTATTATTGTCTGGAAAATTCACTATTACAGGCACTAAGATATTTATGTGTTCTTCTGACAGCAATATTATTTCTGTGGTATTTATGCAATAAAAGAACAGTTTTCGCCATGTGATTTAAGAAAAATGGTTCAAAAATGTGTCTATCATTCCAAAAAACAGGAAGTATACAGAGTCTAATAAAAATTATTTTCATCATCACCTAATGATTAATGGGATAGACTCAAACTTGATAGGTGATGAAATATATTCTAATAACATTAATATTATATTTTTATAGTTATATGTATACGTATACTGTATACTCCTATTAGAGGTAATTATTGTGTTCATTGCTTGGTGTTAATTTGGGCACATGTCCCTTTGCATTAAATAATGATGAGAAAATGTAAGGGTGAACTCTTATATTTGAATCAAAACCATTCAAATTTTAGGTTTTTATATAATGGACTAGAGGGAGTAATCCCTTCGGTGTTTAAAGAGAAGGATGACCTACTGATGAAGTTGATCCTAATTCTAAGTGCATTATCGATTTCTAAATTTTGTCATTTTTAAATATCTTTATTAATTTTCCTCAATAATAATCAAGTAAGAAAGAGATAGAAAGAATTCCGGAATATAATCAAAATATGTTAGAAAAAAAATCATATTAACTACCTCAAGTAACAACATTAACCTAATAGAAAATAAAATCAAATTAGATAAATATATCAAATGTTTATAGGGTAAAAAGAAATAATATTATTGTATATATAATTGATTTCCCTTTACATATGAAAAAGTAGGGGTGTTCACGGGACAGAATCAGAACATCTCCATCTTGTGTCCCGTCCCGAAAAAGGACTAGGACGGGGTTTTCGTCTCATGTCCCATCCCAAACTTTTCTCCGTTCCAATAAATAGTATTATTTCTTTTTGAACCTAAGATAATTATGTAATAAAAGAACAGTTTTCGCCATGTGATATAAGAAATAATCATTCAAAAATGTGTTTATCATTTGAAAAAACAGGAAGTACAGAGTCTAATAACAATTATTTTCATCACGACGTAATGATTCATAGGATACAGCCAAACTTGATAGATGATGGAAAATATTGCAATATTATATTTTTATAGATATATGTATACGTATACTCCTATTAGAGATAATTTTTGTGTTCAATGCTTGGTTTTAATTTGAGAACATTTCCCTCTGCGTTAAATGATAAAACAAATGTAAGAGTGAACTCTTATATTTGGACCGAAACAATTCAAATTTTGGACTCTTATATAATAGATCGGGGAGAATAATCTTAAATACTTTTTAAAGAGAAGGACCTATTAATGAAGTTGATCTTTATTCTAAGTGTATGATCTATTTCTAGATTTTGTCATTTTATAAATATCTTTATTAATGCTCCTCAATAATAATAATAGGTGGAAAAAAATTGGGAAGATAATCAAAATATGTTAGAAAAAAATCATATTAGCTACCTCAATTAACAACATTAACCTAATAGAAAATCAAATCAAATTAGATAAATGTATCGTATATTTATAGGTTAAAAAGAAGTAATATAATTTTATAATTGATTTCCTTTGCTTATGAAAAGTATACCATATCTCTTTTGACTAAAACTTTTAAAGATGGACCTTAGTTTTTATCAAATATAATTTTCCATGATAAAATTCAGAAAGCCCGTGCACATATTTGCTTCAACAGTCATATTAACAATCATATACATGGGTCCCACATTGGAGCTGTATAAGAAGGAACGAGTGAGAGGGGACTAAAAACCAGTTATCCCCAGCTGGTTTATGAAAGTTGAAAGCTTAATTATAGCTCTCAATACGGAATCAAATTATAGAAAGGAGGTAACGCGAATAATAAATTCATCGATGGAGATGATGATGATGAACAAAATGGCCAAAAGAAATGAATCCACCTTGAGAGCTTCTTCAAACAACAATCACAAGAAGAAGGTAAGCTTCCAGAAGCTTGGACGTTTTCTCTCCCAGCAGAAAGCAAAACTCTACATTATCAAAGCTTGTCTTGTCATGCTTCTTTCTCCAGACCCTTACTAACTCTCTCTCTCTCCTTTGTCTCTTTCTACTTTCTAGTTCCCCCTTGTATATACCAATATATCTATCCTTGATGAGCCGTCAGCAGTGTTTAAGTGTGCTCCAAGCTCGATGATTTTGATTTTGATTTTTTTCTTGGATCCATTTTAGTTAAGGATTATATATATTAGTGTGTGTGTGTGATGAAAGCTTTTTACTACAAGTTTTCAGAGGAGAAAATTATTGTTAAATGATACTCCTTCCGGTCCTAAATATAAGACCTAGATGACTTTTTTTTGGAGATGTTAAGGTTAAAAAATATGTTATTAAATTATGACATATTTGATATATATTTAGATTTGTCATTAGTTTATAGGTTAAATAAACTAGTTTAAGGGGAAAAATTAGGTAAATCAATTTATAATTGACTTATATTTTGCTTTTTTAGGATTTTTCAAAAAAGTAAACTAGGTCTTATATTTAGGACCGGAGGGAGTACATAACAGAAATATTTGTTAATTAAAGTATTTGAAATTTGTCTAGAATCTCAAACGGGTGTAACTGATCATCTTCAACTTGTGTATTCAATCATATGTGTCAATATCTTTCATTTTAAAGAATTCTGTGTATAATTTAAATACGTTGTACTTTACGTCTGCTAAAAATTAAATAAGTTGCTTATATTTGTTTTAAGAATTTTAAGAAGAGACACTAGCAAATAATTGAAGAACGTGTGTCTGATTATGAAAACAGGTCTTTGAACAAATTTAGTAACTAATATTTAATGAGGGAATTTAGGTTATTTACCATTTTCCAATAAAATCCAAGTACTTATTTGGTTTTTTATTGAAAAAGAACTTTTGTAGTTTAAAAAAAAAACAAAATTGTTTATATATTACTACCTCCGGTCCCTAATGTAAGAGCCAGCCGCCAAAAAAACGCTTCTTAAGAAAACATGTGAATGTTAGTTGGATGTCTGAAGTTAATGCTTCTTTTCCAAAATTGCCCATATTTATTATGGTACTTTTAAGAGAGAGAAATACATAACCATTAATAAATATGAAAGAGAGTTAGGGGTAAAGTAGGAAAAATGCATTAAATGAGGAGAGAATGTGGGGTGAGCTCTTACATTAGGGACCAAAACCATTCAAATTTTGGACTCTTAGATTAGGGACCGGAGGGAGTATATGTTTTGACAAAGATGAACCGAAGGGTTTCAAAACAGTTCTTTGGTTTCACCTCGGCCGGTCCCTGGTTTACAGCTTTATAGTACTTTATTTTGTCCATGCACAAAAATTTGAAGCAACGGGCTGTAATAAATGAAATAAGTACTTCTTCCAATTTGATAATTATTTTGTATATTCCTTTCATTGCGCTTTTAACATGGCAATTAAATTAGTTCAGGGGTTTGTTTTTTTTTCTAATATATTAGGGATAAGGGCTAAATATGCTCCAAAAGCATCTACAAATGGGGCAAATGGGTTTGTTTTTGTTCTAATGTCTGAAAGGTTTTTTAAAAGGTAATATTGCTCTGGGAGTTACAAAATGAGGTAAAATCGCCCTGACATCCATGTCACCTTTTCTTAAGATCAGATTATTAAGGATTTGTTTTTTGAAAATTCCTTAAAAATAAGTTTTTTTTGTGATATATCATATTTGTTAACAAGGAGGGAAATTGATTTTCTGGAAAAATATTCCTAAAAATTGATCCAAAAAAGTTGATGTGGATGCCATGTATGAATGCCACATATGCATATTAATTGTTAACATGGTTGGCTGTGCCTGTTAGAGTTCGTTAATGGAGGGGCAATATTTGCCCCATTTTTATGACTTTTGAGGTAATATTGTTCCCCAAAAATCTTCTAAACAACAAGTGTTCATTCATCAATATGATACTACCTCCGGTCCCTAATGTAAGAGCCCAAAATTTGAATGGTTTTGGTCCCTAATGTAAGAGCTCACCCCATATTCTCTCCTCATTTAATGCATTTTTTCCTACTTTACCCTTAATTCTCTTTCATATTTATTAATGCTTATGTATTTCTCTCTCTTAAAAGTACCATAATAAATATGGGCAATTTTGGAAAAGAAGCATTAACTCCAGACACCCAACTAACATTCACATGTTTTCTTAAGAAGCGTTTTTTTTGACGGCTAGCTCTTACATTAGGGACCGGAGGGAGTAGTACTTTCTTGAAACCAGCTAGGCATGCTCGTTACCTGCATTTTTTATCCATTTAAAGCCCTCCAATTAAGACCCTAATCAATTGGCAGGTTCAAACCCAAGGCATTTAAAAGTTAAATAGGTGGGCAATGGGCACACCTTTGGGTTGTCTTTACCCGCCCTTTTTTATACTCCTCCGGTCCCTAATATAAGAGCTAGCCGCAAAAAAAATGCTTCCTAAGAAAACATGTATGTGAATGTTAGTTGGGTGTCTGGAGTTAATGCTTATTTCCCAATATTGCCCATATTTATTATGAGACTTTTAAGAGAGAGAAACAAATAAGCACTAATAAATATGAAAGAATTGAGGGTAAAGTAGGAAAAATTGCATTAAATGATGAGAGAATGTGAGATGAGCTCTTACATTAGGGACCAAAACCATTCATATTTTGGGCTCTTATATTAGAGACCGGGGGAGTATTTCTTTTAGTTTCCTCCAATCTTCATCTATAAATTTCTCTCTAATATTATTTTTTTAATTGCCTCATGTTGTAATGTTTTTTTTGAATGAAAAATCATGTTGTAATGGTTTAGTTTGAAGTTTGAACATTAAAATAATGTACTTACTGTATTTTGTACAATAGCTCTTTTACCTAAGCTATGATGTGAGCATACATGGGTGCAGAACATTTAATGTAAACTTGTTGAATATATATATAGATAGACACACAAATTTCTGTCTTGGACATTGCATAAGTCAACAAATTCCTTGAATTGAATGTTTCATTGCTTGTAAGGGCTTTGTGCATTTATATTGAGTTTGACTGTTGGAGATAACCTATATACTCCCACGACCTTAAATATTTCTTTATTTCTAAATATAAGATCATTTTCCCGATTTAATTAGATTAACATATGATTTTTATGAAAGTTAAGGAATAAATTAAACCACTAAATATGACCATATAATTAGATTATATGCTAGTTATAAGTAGAATAAATTAGTTTTGAGGGAAAATTTAAAAGATAATTATAGACAATTTAAAGTGATTAATTTTACCCTCTTAATTTCTCTCAAAATAGTCAAAATGGTCATATGATTAGGACCAGAAAGAGTACTAATATATTTATATGATGGGTTTTTCCGTTTCATGGATGAAGAAACTCTCACATTCAAAGTAATAGAAATTAAAGGTGCTGAGAAGGAATTTCTTGCCCTTAAAATCACATTAATTAATTTTTATATGAATATACAATTTCACTCTTTATGTGATGTTGTGTTAAGTTTAATTTCATAGGTTTTAATGTAAATTGGGGGTAGTTGGTTATGACTAATTTTATCATCATATATATTCAATCATGTAAATGTGATGAACTGATGATAAAAGTATCACTTATAAGTCATAATCAAGGGCTCACTTTTATATATGCCCGTGAATCATAATAGGGCGCATAAATCTGACTTTACATGATTGTGTATATTGGTATTGATACAACGTTATTTTCTTAGGCACTCAACTTAATGCATGCCAATAAATGTTGTATAGTGAAAAGAGATAAGTAGTGGCCTTTTTCTACAATGATCTGATGGGTCGATGATCCCTCCAAAAAAATGCACTAAAGGGAGCCTAGACCCCTCCTCCACATACCTTTTGGGGCCCTTTGGGTCGTCTTTGAGCTTACTTTATAGTGCCTTGTCTTTGTCGTTTGATTCTATATCTTGTCGTTTTAGAAGAAATGAAATAAAAAAATAGTTAAACATTGACATATGAATACTTATAATTGTAACCCACTTTTAATATGTTGCTGTAATTGTTTTTCACTTTTTGTAAGGTCATATTATACTTTCCTTTATTATAGGTATAAATTTGTAAGATAGTTTACGTAAATATAGCTAGTGACACATCTGAATTATTCACTGCACTTCCCCTCAACTTTGCTACACATCATTAAAAGACCTTGAAAATAGAAAAAGGACAAAGAGGAACTCCCAATTTTAATGTCTCTATAAGATACCATGGTAGGTCCTTTTCAAAGTTTTAAAGAAGTTACTTAAATGCCTTTCAATCAAATATTATTATTATTTTTTAAAAAAAATTAACATCTTCTCAACCGCTAGCAGCAAGGGACTTCAATGGCTGGCGATGAGGAAGTGAGGAACCCACCAGCGCTAGGGTTAGAATTGCCAGTTGTATCACAAAAGAGCTAAAATTTCCTGAGTACCTGCTAGGTTTTGCGTTCGAACACTGGGAAGTCCCAACAACGGGGCGACTCCGGATTAGTCTGCATCCAACAATTAACAAAGGGTGTGAGATACCGGGAGCTCTATGCAAAAAAAAAAAGAGCTAAAATTTCCAGAGCGGTTGATTATCAAAGCTTTAGCATTAATAATTCGTGAGTCTTTTGTTTTGTAAGAAAAACTAATGTCAAAGTGAAAGTGTTGGGGTGACAAATGCTTTTAATATATAAAATACAAAATAAAATATAAATGCACTTTCTGGATTAATTTAACAAGAAACTCTAACATAATTTTTAGGCCTTTTAATTTATTTAAAGGTTTGCATGTCGTAAACTTTTTTTAGGCCATGAAATTAAATTTTGTCTCTTTAGTTTTATCATAGAAACTATCAAAGACTAATATAGAGTTGGGTACTGTGTATGAATACTAAGTTTTTAAACTTAGAATTGAAGCTAATCTGATATAGATATAAATAATCTATACAACTTATTTTTCATTAAATATCATAAGATATAATGTTTTTTGAAAAGATAAATAGGCCAAACCTGTAGGCTAATAAGTTTGGCCTTCTGAAAAAAAATATGGCCTACTTACTCAATTAGGTCTAACAAGTTTGACAAAGAATATGACCTAATTACTAAAAAGGTTAGGCTAACACTACAAAAAAAACGGGCCATTCCGGCGCAACCTTACCGGCGTTTTGGTCCAAAACGCCTATATGAGACGCATACCGGCGTTTTTACCCAAAGCGCCTATATGAAAACGCCAATAAATTTGGCGCGCGCTTCCCGCCTTTTTTCCCGCGTTTCCATATCGGCGTTTTGGGTATAACAAACGCCGGTATGGTTTTTAAATTTAAAAAAGAGGGGCTGACAGTTTTTTTTTTCTATTTTTTTATTCAGAAAACCGCATATAGGCGTTTCTTCAAAACGCCTATCTGCGATTAAATATTATTTTAATCGCACATAGGCGTTTTGAGAAACGCCTAGGTGCATAACGTGCATTTAATATGCACTTTATGCGCATATCGGCGTTTTGACAAACGCCTATCTGCGCCTTAAGTGCATATTAAATGCACTAAATGCATATAGGCGTTTCTCAAAACGCCTATATGCGATTAAAATAACATTTAATCGCATACAGGCGTTTTGAGGAAACGCCTATATGCATTATTTAATATTAAAATGCATATGGGCGTTTTCCAAACGCCGGTACGCACCTCCGTTCCCTATAAATAGCACCTCCCTCTTTCCTCAAAGTTGCTCATTTTCTCGTTTTCTTCTATTTTTCTTCTTTTCGTCTCTCATTCAATGTTGCTGTTGCTTTGTTTTTTTGGCTAGTTTTGCTGATGTTTTTTATTTCGTGTTTTTTGGTGATATTTGATTTTATAATGTTGATATGATCTTATAGCTTTTCTTTTACATATTGCTTGTTGTTTTGATTTTATATATTTGGGTATCATGTTTTATGAATTACTCTTGTTATTGCTTATGTTTATATATATTATTCTTTATGTGTATGTAACTTTGGGATTAACATATTATTCCTTATGTTTTTGAACATTTTTCTTCCTGGTTTTAAACAATCAGGAAGAAAAATGTTTTTTATTTTTTTTTTGGAAAACACATACCGGCGTTTTGCAAAACGCCGGTATGAAATATTATTATTTAATACCGCACATAGGCGTTTTATAAAACGCCTATGTGCATAAATAAAAAAATATTATTTCCGCATACCGGCGTTTTGCTTCACATATAGGCGTTTTCCAAAACGCCGAGATGCCGCATTTCGACGCAAATTTATAGGCGTTTTGCCAAAACGCCGTAGCGCTATTTCGCCGGAAAATTCCGCCGATGCGAGGCCCTATAAAACGCCGATATGGGCCCCGTTTTTTGTAGTGTAAAGCCTAAACTAAGATGCTATAGGCCTCCGATAAAAGCCTACCTTATTTCCATTTCTAATTTAACCCTACTTTTTATTTATATTATGTTTTATTTTTTCAGTGAGAAAGGTCGTTTACAGCTGATAATTCATTTCTCACCCATTATATATATATATATATATATATATATATATATATATATATATAGCCAAAATTAATTTTTCCACAATCTGAGAAATAAAATCAAAACCAACAAAAAATACATACTACCTACCGATAGATGCAAGGAGACTGTTTTGAACATAGTAATTGTTTTAAAGTTAT
This sequence comes from Mimosa pudica, assembly GCA_029929735.1. NCBI lineage: Eukaryota > Viridiplantae > Streptophyta > Magnoliopsida > Fabales > Fabaceae > Mimosa > Mimosa pudica. The sequence goes on along the minus strand of JAKELP010000023.1, from coordinate 4,003,219 downwards.
ATTGGCGATCAATTAATTTTATCTCATCTTTTAATAGTATGTTTTAAACTATTTTCACACAATTTAAGGACAAATATGTTATTTTATCGTTGTTGCTCTTTATTATGAGGAATTCATAGAATTTTAAGTTCATAATTATTTAATTTTTTGTTGTTGGTCATTTGTTTGTCTTGTATTCTGCTGTGTGTATATATATATATATGACAATTGTATCCTTGATTATTATCTGATGGAACTTTATATAAGGCCTGAACTTGATTTCTTGGATTTTTTTCCCTTCATGCAGCGCTTTATTTTACTATCAGTTTTAGGGGGTGAGCTATGTAAATGATCAGGGTTGTATTTCATTATCAAAGGCCTAGGATTTTGAGAAGAAAATGAACTTAACAATTGAGGCGGACATTATTAAATGTAGATGCAGGGATGTGTCTTTGACTAAATAACTAAGATAAAGATGATGTTGCATGCCTATTGATGTAAGTTTAGAATAAAACCAACAATCCAACATTGACAAGACTATGTACGTCTGCTCTCTACATAAAAACTATAAATGACGGTGTATCTACTTTTTTATGGTTTTATATATTTATAATTATAATGGGGTGTGTGTGTGTGGAGTATATAGACTAATTTCAAAAGGTGTGATTCAAAAAAGATGAAAAAACGAAACAAAATATCGGATGTACGGGGCACTGCATAATGTGTTTTTCACGATAAACACTGATCAGTGTTTATCGATCTGTGTCTAGATGCTTAATTTGCTGCATGAATTAATCTGTTTATGTGGCCGGTTTGCTGTTGACGTTTTCTGCTTTGCCTCCAGATATTTTCCTGATGTGAAGTTTCAGACAGTTTCTTAATTTTGTCTCTACCATTTTATAAATAAAGACATCATATTTTTTATAATCCATTAATAATCCCACGCAAAAATCATACTACTAGTTGTTGATTATTGTTGTTATATGTGTGAGCATGAGTAATGAAACATAAACTAATAAATTTATGATATTCTACAGCATTCATAAATGTCAAAACTAAATTATTCATTCCTCGTTTAGTACAATGCATTTGATTTTCTTTTACTTTTTTTTATATTAAATGACTCGTAATTTAGTGAATATGTGTTTGTTTGAATTATCTTATTTTACTTTAAGTAATATTTTGACTTACATGAAATAAATATGTAAGGAAAATAATATCATAAAGCATAAAAGTGCTTTTAATTAGATAAAATATCTGACATAAAGATTGACAGGTTGTGATTTTTCTTATTTATAGGGATACTGGAATAAGTGAGAAATGAAATTTTGTTTGAATTGAACAAGCTAAGTTGATGAAAATTAATTACGTGTTAGTTTTGTTTGAATGTCTTTTCAAGGTGATGATCAGGATTTTAATAACACGTGATCTGCATTTTGCAAGAACTTGAATTTCATTTCTTTCGAGTCAAAGTTTATCATATTACTAACACGTGTTCATCCTTTCTCCCTCATTCGGTTGCAGTGACTTTTCATATTGTTTTGGGGTTGGCTAAAATAAATTCCCGCCTATAGGGGTTTTAATGAAATTTTCCCTTCTTGTCAGGTATTGTATTTTCCTGAAGCTTCATTCTCTTTTTCTACCAACAAGAACTAGATCAGTAGTTATCTTGGATTGGGAATCTCCCCACTTAAATCCCCTCTTCTTTCTCTATTTAGTTTAAAACTCCGTTTTATATACTAGTATAAAAAAAATAATGATCCTACAATTTTTCAAAAATCGTGTTTTCTGTTTTGAAGTTAAAATGATGTAGTTTTAATCAAATAGAAGTGAGTGGAGAAAAATTAAATGGATAGCTGCCAAATCGGTTGGTTATCTTATGTCTTCAACATGAGAATGCATCAAACTTTCTTTCCTTCACCATAAAAGGTGTCACATGGCAAGGTTCAAGGTTCGACTGTTAGTTTGAACTTAATGTGGTTTCAAGATGGCCGCTCTTAGTTTGGGAGAGGGTCCTCTCCACTTCCCTCGAAAAAATTATTGGGGACACATTTATTTTGTTTGATTTTACCATTAGATTCTATATAATATTGGTGACATTTTGGTACCTTATCCATAACAAATGATTCTATTTTCAATTTTATTTTCAAAGATTCATTCATAAAATGATAATTTTTATCCATTAGATATCAAAGTGTACCAATTTTATTTAGAATCTAATATAAAGGTATAATAAAAAAAAATCTGACCCTTCATATAAATTTTTTAAGTGGAGGGACGTAGAGAGAAGAAAACTAGAGAGTCAACTGGGGTTGTGTAGTTGAAAGATAAAGACTCATTCACCTTTAACCAAATGTCTGAGGTTCGATCCTTGACGTTGGGTATGGAGAATCATTAAATCTCCCAGGACAGCTGTCTCATCCTTTGAGATGTCTACAAATCAGCGGGGGTAGTCTCTCACTTGTTGAGTGAAAGGATAACTTGATATACATAGTGGATTAAAAAAGAAAAAAAGAAAAGCAGAGAGCCTCTCTTAGTTCACCTCTATTCCTATGTTTAGGCCTTCTCATATTCAACAATCCGTGGCAGTACTATATTTTTTGAACTGAAGGCAGTATTATTGATTGGACAGGTTTTGTGCATAAAAGAATTGTTGGCTCATGGGACTTGCTCGTTATAGCTTGCCTTGGGCCCAATATTACTAGTGACGTTCCTTTACTTGTACATGGATTAGCTTAAGCATTCAAATGTAAACATTATACTCAACCTCTATCATTTACTATACCTTTAGTCCTTTACGGTTTTTGAATAAGTTCAAACCCATTTCATGTCATTGTATCAAGCAAAAATGGGTTAAAATAAATAAATTGTGACCAACAAAGTTATGCTAATCCAATTTTTTTGCCATGATGTTAATCCAATTTGATATCTAATAATTGAGTTTATGCAGGAAATTATTGGAAAATCAATTTTATCCTACATGGATTTGCTTAATCATCCATATGTAAACATCATAGTCAATCTCCCTATCATTTATGACATCTTTATGTTACTGTTTATAGAGGGTTAAAACTCATTTCTAGTCAATATTTTTCAAAAGAAAATAGGATAAAGAAATTTATTGTAACTAACGAAATTGACTTTTGAGAGCAGAAAAAACCGTTTTTAAGAATAAAATTTCATTTCTAACAATTGAATTTTTGCAGAAAAAACAAGAAAACGCCTTTTATCTTACATAGATCCGTTTAAGGGAAAATCCCAAATAAATCCCTCCTAATACCCAAAATGACAAATGAGGAACCTAAATTTCCAAAAGGACTATGAAGGAACCAGCACTTACCTGTCATTTTAAAATTTTGCGAAAAGAAAAAGTTGCTTCATCCAAAAACACAAATTACTACCCCACCCTAAATCCACCCCTAACACCCACTCTCTTCTCGCAATTTGTGTTTTAGGATGGAGCAATTTTGTTGGATTACAACCCTCGTAAGAATGAGAACACATGTTCGAATCCCGGGAAACGATCTTATTGAAAGAAAAGACAACCTTGCCTATGTGAGCAACACTTATACCCCTCGAATCCAGATCAAAGGTTGCCAATAGGCGCCAGTTTACCAGACCGTGTTTAGCGAAACAAAACCAAACGAAAACTACAGCCACAATCAAAATCACAAATCCCTAAAAGCTTAAGTACATGATTAAGGAATTACTTAATCAAACCAATCAATCAATGGTTAATAAAAAAAAAAAGATTTTTCTCTAGCCATTACTTGGGCCCCACTCCCACACAACACACACAAACACACACACAACGATTGCTTCTCCCTCCTCTCTTCCCCACTTCCCCTCATTCCCTCAAGCCCTCACTGCAAAAACCGAATCTTTCGATCCCAATCCCGAAAATCTCCTTCCTTTCCCACAAAATCAACAATACCCACTTCAAAAAAACAATACCCACTTCATCATCAACCTCGAAATTCCCTTTTTACCCTTCTCCATGGATTCTCGCCGTGCCCCTCGCGCAGTAATCGACCCAAAGGTCCGTCAAGTAGGGTTTTTCGCTCCGGGGGCCCCACCGGAGCGATCCCGGTCGAGTCCACCGGACCCCACTTTTCTCAAAACCTCATCTTCCCAACTCGCCTCCCAAAATTCCCTCTCGCCGGTCATGATTCCGCCGCCACGTCACGCCTCCGACAACCTCCTCCTCCACGCGCGCCACGCGCCGTTCCCACCCGCCGCCTCGAATCTTCGCGGCGACTCCGTGTTGACCGCCGCCAGCTATAATAGCTCCTCGTCGGAGTTTTTTCCGGCGCCGATGTCGCCGGGCGTGTCGCCGTATTCGAATAGGGTGGTTGTGGGGGAGGGATTAGGGGATTCAATTAGGGGTAATAATGGAATTAGTAATAGTGGTAGTAATAGTAATAGTTTTGGTGGTGGAAAGGTTGCTTCTTCGTTTCCTCGTGGTGGGTTTGATTTGACTACTGCTGCAATGAATGCTGTTTCTGTTGCTGGTGGGTATTTTTGTCTTTTTGGGTTTTGAGTAGATGTGATGATTATTGTGTGGATTGATTGTTTTTTTGTGTTAGCTTTTGATTTGAAGTTTGCTATTGAGTAGGTTGAAGTTTGAAATTGCTATCACTCTTATGTTTGCATGTGGGATGGTTTATTTGCATGTTAGTGGATTTTGAGTAGGTGTGCTTTATGTTGTATGGATTGACAGATTTATCTTAGCAGTCAATTTGAAGTTTACTGTTGAGTAGTTTGAAGTTTGAAATTGCTATCACTCTTATGCATGCCAATGGGATGGTTTTATTTGCATCTTTGCGGATTTTGAATAGGTGCGCTTTATGTTGTATGGATTGACAGATTTGTCTGAGCAGTCACTTTGAAAGTTTTTCTCTTGGGTAGTTTGAAGTTTGAGGCTGCATTCACTCTTATGTCTGCTTAGAGAAGGGAGTAGTGCTAATTTATGGGCTACATGATAGATATGGAAAAGCTGGTTATTTATCTGCATAGTCATATGATGTGAATATTAAGTGAGTTGAAAGTATAGGAAATAAAAGGAGACTATTGACTTTGTTGCTTTGAGTAATGTGATAGGATTAGTGGATGGACTAGAAGAACGTTTTTTATAGTCAAATCATGAATTAATCCCCTTAGAGTCCTTTTGGGAGTTGATAATGGAATAATAATACACATAACTTCAGATTCAATGTTTTGAAGTTGAGATTAGTGCGGTGTTTTGGTTTGAGCACCGCCTATTGTATAGTGGCTAGTTAAGGTCTGGCTGATTGAACGAGTTTTTATCTGAGCATGTCTAATTTATTATTGTCCTTAAACATGGCCACTGCGACATGCTTTTTTTCTTAGATAGTCGCATGTTTTAAAGCTTATTTACTGTGTATCTTTAGTGAATGGCTTGTAGCTGTCGATTGAATGGCACTGAAAGTCTCATGGTATATTTTACATGATACCCTCATTATGAGCCTCAATGGGAAAAGTCTCTTGATCTTCATTGAAAGGATGCATTGAATGGTATTGGTAATGATTTGGTGATGGTAGTAATTAGGATATTGTGGTTTTATTAAATGTGGTGTTTGGATTTTTTAAAATGAGCCATAGGTTTACTTGAAACCTTGTACGATTTAATCAAAGAGATGCACATTTTATTTTTGTTAGATTAATGTTGAGTTTGGCATGCTTTGATCTATTGGCTTTGCTTCTCGCAAGTGAATGCAGTGATTTTTCTTAGTCAATCTAGTTTTCTGCTTTGAATTGGTTTGATTTGTTTGTCAAAACTCGAAATGTATGAAATGCCATCACATAAATACAATCTTTTCTCTCCATGTATTAACCTTTTGATCTAGTCTTGCACATTCAGAAATTTTTGCGATTTAGGAATTGAAGCATTTTTAATTTTTAACTTATTTACTGCCCTCTCCTTTAATTCTGATTAGAGAAAGAAAAAGCTGACAAAGGAGGAGGATTGACAGTAGATGCAAAAGAACAGCCATCAAGTTCAAAACCGCAGAAGGAAAAACCCACAAAAGCTGAAAGACGTGCTATTCAAGAAGCTCAACGAGCTGCAAAGGCGGCTGCTAAAGGTTTGTTTATGTAGTATTGATTTCCTTTTTTATTGGGCTTTTAGATGGTCAGTTCAATTTGCAGCCATTTATTTGATGGTTACTTTTGTGTGGATCCAAAAAGTCTGTGGGTATGATAATTGTTTGGTTATGCCTGCTGCTGAGGGAATCTGCCATGCATCAATATTCGTCCTTTCACGCTTAAATTTTGGATGTTATATGCTGGCACGAATATTCTTTTCCAAAAGACCCACGCTGAACCTAAAACTTTGATGTCAATTTATATAATGTGTCAGCTGAAGGAGGCAAGGCATCTGGAACAGCAGCATCAGCAAATGCAAAACCTGCTAAAGCTGCAAAGCCTTCTCAAAAGGCTGATACTGCTTCAGTTGTTGCCTCTGAGAAAAAGGGAAGTGATCGCCCATCAGAAAAGGATAGAAAGAAAGATGTTCCTCAACCACGCATGCAGTATGATGACCAGAGTAGAGTGGAGAAAGCGAAACGGCGTGCTGTGGTAAAGCAAACTGAAGCTAGGAACAGAGTTGAGTTGTTCAGGCATTTGCCTCAATATGAACATGGGAGTCAGTTGCCAGATCTTGTGGCAAAGTTTTTTCACCTTGATCCCATGCATCCTGCTGTCTATAAGGTATCGAATTTAATATTGTATTACTTGTTACAATTTATTTTTGTTATCTGGTTCCTAAATTCACCATTTTGTGCTGTATACTGTGTTTTTGTGGCGTAGAATCTTTTTCATTGTCTTTGTTCTTGTTTAGTGGTGGCAAATGAGGGTGTCTAGGCCTTCTGTTAAACTTTTACTGGCATATGATGTATCCTCTACTAGGAGTAGATTTAGTTTTTTTGGTTCACACTCAATTTATAATGGGACCTGTGAATTATTTTTCTGTTAACAACAATGTTTATGTTGAGATGATTGCTCCTAAAATGTTATTCTTACCCTGAAAATAGTCATGGTTAGATTCAATCAATCTTCCATGTCTCTGAATGTTGAATTAAATTATGCTTCACAAAGGAATGCTGTATGTGCTGCATAATAATGAGTGCTTAGTACTAATATATTATGCTTTGTGATTAATAATAGAGGTCATATTTAGATTGGGCGAAGACCCAAAAATGATACACAACTATTGGTCAATGAACAAAAATAGTACATAACTATTACGAGGTACAAAAATGATACCAACTTTTACCATCTGATCAAAAATGATATTTTTCATTAATATGTCAATAATATTAGACATGAAAAGTCCAAAATGCCCTTATAAATTAATCGTCGTCCGGTAAAAGTTATTTAATTATAAGGGCATTTTGGACATTTCATGTCTAATATTATTGTCATATTAGTGAAAATATCATTTTTGATCACATGTTAAAAGTTTGGTATCATTTTTGTACCTCGGAATAGTTATGTACTATTTTTGTTCCTTGGCCAATAGTTGTGTATCATTTTTGGGTCTTCGCCCATTTAGATTTCATGCAGTATTTACCTTTATACTGATGCATTATCTGATCTTCATAACCTTATATGGTGGCTATTAGGTGGGAATGCAGTATCTGTCCGGTGATATATCTGGTGGCAATGCTCGATGTATTGCAATGCTCCAAGCACTTCAAGAAGTCATCAAAGACTACAAAGTTCCCCCTGAGAAAGTCCTTGTGAGAGACCTAACAGCAAAAATAAGTAGTTACGTTTCATTTCTTATTGAGTGCCGGCCTCTTTCAATCAGTATGGGAAATGCAATTAGATTTCTCAAGAGTCGAATTGCTGACCTGCCTTTGAATTTGTCAGAGGCAGAAGCCAAATCTTCTCTCAAATCAGATATTGATCGTTTCATAAGCGAGAAGATTATCCTTGCCAATAAGGTGATAACTAAACATGCTGTTACTAAAATAAGAGATGGTGATGTCCTCCTTGTTTGTGGGTCATCGTCTGCCGTTGAGATGATACTGCTACACGCGCATGAATTGGGGATACAATTTCGTGTTGTAGTAGTTGACTCTCGTCCAAAGCTTAGTGGGCAGCTCTTACTTAGAAGGCTGGTGGCTAAAGGTCTAAGCTGCACTTACACTCATATTCTTGCAGTTTCCTACATAATGCATGAAGTTACTCGAGTTTTTCTCGGTGCTTCAGCTGTATTGTCTAACGGTACAGTTTACTCTAGAGTTGGGACTGCGGCTGTTGCAATGGTTGCTCATGAATTCCGTGTACCTGTCTTGGTGTGTTGCGAGGCATATAAATTTCATGAAAGGGTACAGCTTGATTCAATATGCTCAAATGAACTCGGTATGTCTATGACTCTATGTACAACTCTCCATTGGGGTTCTTTTTTTCCCTTGAGTGTGGAAAGTTTGACATTCCCCATAAAACATTCTTGCAGGCGATCCCGATGTCGTTTCAAAAGTTGGAGGTAGAGAGGATGTTAACTACTTGGATGGTTGGGCTAACATAGAAAATCTGCAACTTCTTAATCTCATGTAAGAATTTTGTGTCTAGAAGTATGATACAACCCAAAAAGTGTCATTTTCTTACTCTGACCTAGCATTTCTTAATTTTTCAGTTATGATGCCACACCTTCTGATTATGTTTCAATGATAGTAACAGATTATGGCATGGTAAGTCATTTTCTTATTTTGACCTAGCATTTGCTTTTTTGCTGTTGAAGATACATGTTGAGACTACTAGTGATCTAGGCCCTTTAATTGCTGAATTGAACACATAATTTATCTCATCACTCATTTTTTGGGAAAATGTAAAAATAAATGAGTAGCATGAGCCCTAACACTAAAATACAATGAAACAACTAAGCAAACATTTTAAATCATCTTCATTCACACGTCCACACACATGGACACGCCTGCATTTGTGCGCAGAGTAGATGCATATTGCATGACGGTTTATTCATTTTCTGCAGGTCCCACCCACAAGTGTCCCAGTAATTGTTAGAGAATATAGGAGAGAACAACTATGGATATAAATGATGAAATGTGGATCATCACAATTTTGCATACATGCCAAATCTCAATTTATCAGCGGAGTCGAAATAAGATTGGAGAAATGTGTTGTGATGCATCTTTTTGGTATTGCTTTTTTCATGCCATACTGGAAATGGGAATAATGTGTAATGAGCCATTTTGATATTGGGAAATTTTTGGACCTTCATGATTCATCTGTATCAGTCTGCCTCAGGGAAGAGTGCGAATTTTCGCCTCTCCAGGCATTGTTTATCCCATGCATTCTCACCTGTAACTGTAATGGATGTTGTTCTAGGGTGGTTCAAATTTTGGATGGTGGTATATCTGTCACAATTTTAGATTTTGTTCTAAGTTATTCTTACTTTCTTGGCCTGTTTCTCTGGTAATTAGTTTTTGGTTACATTACATTTACATTTCTACATTTTTTGCCTTGTTATTTAGCCCTGCTCTAGTGGTTTAATGCATGTCATTTAATTTTTGGAATTTTTGTATGGGGCATTGGGGCATTTTTAATTTTAACCAAGAAGTTTAATGCCAGGGGCACTGGGCACTCTAAAGTTTTCGCAGGGCTGAAACTTATAAGTCTAGAATCACGTGAAATTATCTCCCTCATTAACAAATCCATAGACGGTGATTAGTATTAAAAATGAAATAAAAGTATAGGAGTGAATGGAGTTGTCAAAAGCTGATTGTTGAACTGGTAATCCATTTCGTTGAGAACTTTAGTTTGAATATCAAGAAGAATTAAGGGAAAACTATTTGCATTTTAAGTTTTAAAATAAATTAAAATTTCAACTCAAGATCAACGTGATTTGATGATATCCTTGATTGTATAATAGAAATGTATGAAATAAGATTTCAAGATTGAATCTCTTAAGCGCATTTGTCAGAAGAGACGAACACCTATTGTGTTTTAGGTCTCAAAATGAATTAATCTCAAGTTTTGGGATGTCCTTGATTCCATAAAAAGATAATGAACTAAAAGAAAATTAGGGAATTAGGGGAAAGTTATTGATAGTGTGTATAAAAATATGAAATGTCATTGTTAATTGCTACTTTTAGCATGATTAATATAATGAAGAATTATATTCCTCTATTCGAATTCTTATTTCAAAAGTAATAAGTCGAATAATATAGTGGTTTTAGGGATTACGAATAACACATTTGTAGTCCACTTTAGCCTTTAAGTATAGCACAAAACGCAAAACACACTTATATGATAATTCGACCAACACCAACGATATTACAATAGCCATACCAATGGAGTTTATTTACATAAAATTCAATCAAGTTCATATTTGGCGCGTCAAATAAATCATGATTACTGAATTCGTTTCAAGAAAACAAATAGTTGTGGACATAGGTCTGAAAAATAAAATCACTAATGAAAATCCGCATGTTTATGATTGATGAATAAACTAAACAAAACTACATATCTTAGTTACCATACCTATAAACTAAAGATAGACAAATAGACTTTTAGTAAGCTACTTTTGGTGTAAGCTTATTATGAGATAATATGATGCAGTTTTTCATTGAAAATAAAAGGATAGACAATATTTACAAGTACTAGAGACATCGTGGAAGGCGTTATATTTTTCTTCTACTTAAACTTCCGAACTATTTGGGCATGAACTGAAAGCTAACACTATACACTGTTGACGGGAACTTACAAATGGTAAACAAATCCAAACAGAACTAAAAAAAGAGGAAAACAAATCTTGCACCGTCAAACTGGTCGGGGATTGACAAAAATAAAATCAATTCATTGGTAAAAGTAAACCAACAGAACAACAAACCTGTGTACATAGAAATAAATTCAATTGATACACCATGTGAACTGTGGGGGTAGGGACTAACACACAAGTGGTCAATTCTTTTTTGATAGTACACAAATGGTCAATTCTTTTTTGATAGTACACAAATGGTCAATTCTTACATAACTGTGAATTGATAATTGAAGTTTGGTCATTTCATTTCCTCATGAGGTATTCGCTTTTTCATTAGGTGGTGCAACAGTTCCAAGAATAACAAGGCCGCCTAAAATTACAATCAACATGCCCATGGAATTGACCAACATTGCTTCAATGGAATAACGTGATATTACCTTGTTTGTTTGTAGGAAGGTAACCTTTTCTAAAATACCAGTAGTTGCTGCAGCTATAGCCAGGGCATATATAAAAATTCCAAAGAAGACATGCCATGGCATTAATGTTGCTCTGCTATTTCTTGACCCTCCTGGATACCAAAAAGTAACAAACCCAGCAGCCCACTGCAAAATGTTACAGTGAGGAGTCAGAAAAATACCGTAAGTTCTAAGCTATAACAAAGTAACCGATGAAGATCAACCTAATAATGAACGCACCTGAATGAAGAATAAAAGAAGACAAGCTAGACCCAGCCATGAATGCAGGCTGTAGAAATTGTCAATGCCCTTATCATTGTGAAACTTCCAAGCAGCCCAGAGACCAATCAAGCTTAAAATGAAAGAAAGAAATTGTAATGTGAGATGCACTACTTTCTTAAAGCTCTTTGTCCCTGATATCGTTTTATATGCAAGCATCCCTGCACAATGCCATAAATAGAGGGATATGTGTTATTCGGAAGGAACGATGACTCATGAGGAAAATATATATTGCAAAGTGATGTAAGATCGTATTAAGTTTTTTCCATATTCTTGGTGGGATCAAAGACTGGACACTAGGTTTTCCAGCAGCCAATTTCTATCAACAGATACCAACAAAAAAAAAATCATCTTTAAAAAATAAAGTGATCGGAAAAACATAATGCATTAGACAATATACATCATTAGAAAACAACTTATGAGATGAACAGACTCCTAATTGACATGTATGATAAAAATTAATTAAATTTCACAGTCAAATCTTTTCATCAGAAGCGGTTCAAGAATGCATGTTTCTTCTTTTGTTTTTGTTTGGTTGAAAAAGAATGCATGTTTCTAACAGTGCAGTGAGATAAAAAAAATTTAAGCATTCAGAGCCTTATGAACACTGGCCATTCAATTACAGTCAGAAGAAAATAATTACATCTAGCATGGCTTAATCAACTGATGAATGTATGAGACAATCGATACAAGAAAGGTCACAAGTTATTTTAACGGAAAAGAAAGATCCTGAACAGAGTCGGACTTCATCTAGAAGTCAGCATAATAATCATATACATACATTTATCAATATAGAAATCTGGCATAGATGAAGCACATAAGCAATAATGGGAAAAAGTTTATGCAAAACTGATTAATTTTGTTAAAAAGGCTAGAGAATCAACACGAGGAAATAAAATTTAACATGTAGAATCCTATTGTACTACCCAGAAAACTTAAAAGTTAGTAAATAAACATGTAAGGTTGACAAGCCTGAAAAGCAAGAGATTTGCATTTTTTTTCAGAGGGAAATGTATGAAAAATTAACCAGAGAATGAATCATTGTTAGCTTATCTAATCCTATAACTGTAAGTCAATAGCCATGAGCCCGTGTCATTTCATCCTTAGTGAGTTCAAATCACTTACTTCTTTTTCCTCTTCCCTATTTGCCTCCTAGCATTTTCATTATGTTGGTCATTAATGATTCATCTTGCCAAAAACAATGTTATTAATTCTAACTAAAATTAAACATTCAACGGTAGCCACGATCATAATCTGTGGAATGAACAATCTTTCAGAATGGCAACGAAAAGTTGCACAAAACTGCTGATATGCTGGAAACAAAGCATTTCCACTTTCTCCCTCCAAAATAAAGAGAAGACAGATCTTTTACCTTCTCCATTGATTAGAATAAGTCCAATCACCATCAACACCGGATGCACCTGTCAAGTGTATGACAAAAAACATAAATCAAATCATCAAATGCAAATGTAGACATATCTTATTTAAGTGACTCCTTCTGGCAACCAAATTGTGCATCTTAAGAGAATCATCAAAAGTTAGTTAAAAGCTATAAATATTTCTAGAATAATTGTTTTTCCAATAGTACCCTTATTTATAATGGGAGTACTCTTATATTTTGTACCAAAACAATTCAACTTAATTTGAGCTCTTATAATAAGGAGTGAGGGAGTAATACTGAATAGAGTACACAAAAAGTTACAATTAAATTGAAAAACTAAGGAAAATATTTGCTAGCTCTTATAAATTGCAATGTAATTAGTCAAGCAAAGCAACACAATGATGTGATTGGAAGGTACCATTGAAGTAAAAAAACTCCGTCAAGATCAATCAAAAAGAAACAATCAGGCAAATCAAACACTAAAAAAGACTTAACAGCCTAAGGATTGAACATAAAAAGGAGTAAGAGAGGAAAGAAATACATTAAAAATGAGATCTTTATTGTCGGAAACAAGAGCGAGGCCTCCTCTGTAACGTTGAGCCCAGACGAAGAGAAGAAGAGTGACGAAAATACCGACCACTCTCACCGCCGCCAAGATCGGAAATCTCACCGCCGGAGGAGACGCCATTTCCGACTTCACTTCTTCAATTGACCAGAGAGAGAGAGAGAGAGAGAGTTTTTCTGTTTTGAAAGACTAAAAAATGTGAGTGTTGTTACAGAGAAGAAGGTAGTTAGACTTTAGAAAAGGGAAGATGGAATCAATTTCAATGAATGAATATTGAATAGTATACATGACATATTGCTTCCTTCACGGAAAGAATTGAATTCAATTGAATAGTATATGAAACATAACATATTGCTATTTTTATGAAAGAAAATTTGGGTGAGCTGGCTCAAACCTCAAGGGTCAGAGAGCACAACAACGTCTTCCAACAACCACATAGTTATGAGTCAAAACATTTTACCAGCTAGATGAACTTTTGTTGGCTTTGACATATTGCTTTTTACCATTGTGAGTTGGGAATAGTGTAGGCTTGGTCTGTGGTCATAAAATGGTCTGGTATGTGGTACAGTATAATTTATCGGTTCGAGCTTGCTCTGATTATTACTCTGTTAGGAGACTTGATAAATTAAACAGACTACAATATGAGGTTTAGAAAGGTGAATGTCGGATGACATCATTTGAATAAATGTTTAGAGAATAAGGGAGAATAGAGACCCTAGAATAGATATAGATAGAATAGAGAATTGTATAATTTCAATGAATAAATATACAAGTAGTATATGTGACATTCTGGCAAAAGAAATGTGACATATGGCTTACTTCACGGATAGAATTGAATTACTAAAGTGCTTCTCTAGTACCAATATCAGTGGTTTGATTAAATTTTAATTTTGAAATTGGAGGTTCCAAATGGGGTGTGTGTGTCTGTTTCAGACATATGTTTCACTATGTGTAAAAAGCGGTGGAATATTACTATTGCATAAAACAATTACAGAGTAACATAATAAATTGGACAAAAATCCATGGGGTTAGGGTCAAAATATACACCTCCTAAATGTAAAGATGTTGATAAAACGAAAACAGAACTCATTTACAACCTTAACACACTCGGCTTGTTAAATGCAATGTCTAGAATGTGTTTGACAAAGACAATGCATAGTTATGCAACTTCCATTGTTAATCAAATTTCAAAACATCAAATAATATCAAACCACAATTGACAACATTACAAATATCATGAACCTTATAAAGTGTGTTTATGTTGACTTATGGAAAAGCGATTTATTGTCAATTTAACTTATTTTTCAAGTCAAATTAAAAATAAATTAGATTATGTAATGAGCTTTATATTTAGATTAATAATGAAAAAAGTAGTTTATTTTCCATAAAATAGATTATATATGTTTAGATAATTGTATTGAATGTGTAAAATAAGTAAGAATTTGATGGACCCACATCAAAAGCTACTTATAAGCTAAAAATAAGCTACTTAATTTTAATAAGTCAGTTAAAAAATGAGCACAATCAAACATCTCAAAAACACAATCGACCTACAATAAACTACTTTTTCAAAATACGTAGCTTACTTGGACAAAATAATCCCAGCCAAACACACAATATCTTAAAACAAGGACCAAGTCCTAATAAAAATTATAATACTACAAAATCACTGAACAATTTTCTAACGCCAAATTTCAGACGGACTCTGAACTCTCAAGAGCCCAAGATTGTAACCAAGCTGCAAATGCTAACAGCTAAAAGAGTTATTATCAAACAAACAAGAAAATGTGGCATCTAGTATATGCAAAATTATTCTGGCCAAAAAAAAAAAAAACATAGTATATGCAAAATTAGGGATTGAGGGGAAATGCGTCTCCCTTTCATAATGGAGCTAACAAATAATATTGGGCCAGTAACATATCAAAATCATTTAAGCCAGTATGAATGGATAATGCCCCAAACCTGCCACTTCTCTAGAACTCTGTACAGACCCTAATCCTAATTTGCAAGGAATAGAGGTAACTACAACTTGTAATTAGATGAAAATGCATCCCCACTAACTACCATTAATATAACTTTCACCTCCAACTGCGATAGTGGCGGTCTTCTGATAAATCCCTTGTTCGATAGCGACCTGGATCTCGGTCATTAAGGCTTTGTGTCGAATAATTAGGCCTGCTTAAATCACAATCATGAGATGAAAGAAGCCTCTCTGGGCGCGCGTAGTGAGAGTAGTGAAAGGAATGGAAGGAGTCTGGGTTTGGGCGTCCTTCATCATGCAAAGTACTTCTCCAGTTTCTGTCTGATAGAGACCTCCCAAAGTTGGGGCTTCCTGCATCATCATACCTACCATACCTTGGATGAAAACTAAAGGTTGGTGAGCCATATCCAGGGTCCCCAGGAGGACCTTCATCCCTTAAATCCATTGATGACCTCTGCTCCCGATAATGTCCTCTGCTGACTTGAACTGCACTATTGTTCGATGATCTGTGCTGAGGCCGGTTTCTGAGAGTATCGGAGCTTGAAGGTCTAGCAGCACCAGCATCCCACAGTCTTTCATTTGCATTTGCTGGAATGGGGGCATTTATTCCTGGAAATTTAACCGTCATTTTTCTCTTTAACCTTGAATGATCTACCTCCATAATTTCCCCATCCTCCTGTTCTTTGGTTTCTTCATCACCAAATATGGTGATGCCTGATGGCTGATCCTCATCATCAACATCTAAAATTCCAGAACATTAATTAGATGTATAACAACCACAGGAGGCTTAGGGTTATAGAAAACCCATAAAATACAAATTCATCCTACTAAGAATAGAAGACAGAAGTCTACAAAATGTGGTAATTCACCTAAATATCCAGGTGGGTATCCAATTTCTCGCATTCTGTTAAGCCAAGGTGGAGGATCAAGTTCCTGCATAAAAGGAAAAGAAAATCCCTAGGACCACCGAAAAAACTTAACGAATTATGCCACGACCTTAAAAATTTCCCATCCAACAGATTTGACAAAATATTGCTGGAAAAGGTAATCACAATTTGCATTTTTTCCAAAATCCAAAGGAACATCAGAAAACATTAAAACCAACATCGCAGCTTATTGTTAAAACCCTCGAGCCAACTGCAATCAGTAAAATGATACCAGAAAATGGGATTACTCCTGTAACATGGCTGTCAAAAATAAAAAAACATAATAATGCTTATAGCCACTTCAAAACATTATTTTTAATAATCCCTCCATTCTTAAATATAAGATCACTTTTCAATTTCAATTTGTTTCTAAATATAATAATTTTCTAATTTTCCCCACTTTTTCCCAAATTAAACCTTATAATGTTTTATCTATGAATATAATAACAAACAAGAGCGGGAGAGTGGATATAAAGGTGTATGGTTAGGATAAATTGGTAATATCATGTATTAATAACTAACTTAACTAACATACTTAATCTAATCAAAATAGGGAAAGTGATCTTATATTAAGGAGTGGAGGGAGTATAAACTGCTCTTACCCCCAAACCCAAGAGTTGCCGTGTTTCAGCATCTAGAGCGCCTGGCCTCAAACCATTATATTTTCCAGGAGGAGAATCCTGATAATATCGAGTTGGATTCTGGGAAGCAGAATTCTGGTTTTTCTTCAACTTGTGTTCCTTACGAGCAACATTGACAGCAGCATTATCACGGGGTCGTTGGCATTCTCTCAAAGAATGATCATAGGCACCACAATTAAAACACCGGGGAGCAGTACGAATGATCTCTTGACCCCTTAAAATTTTCAAAAGAATCAGATAAAATAAGGAAACTTTTTACGGGAAAGAGGAAATCCATTTGGAAAGAGTATTGAAAATACTTAATTAATTGGCAGTAGATACAATTATGAAAATTGAAAGAGCACGGTCTTTACAATAAGCAATGAAGAAAGGCAAAACGTTAAACATACAAGTGCAACAAAAGGTCTAGGAAATCCTATCCTATTATAAAAGATTTAGAGAAGAATCCACACCGCTTTAATTTCCAACCTTGACACTCAATTTTCCTACTACTATCCTGATTCTTTCATGCCGTGTTCATTGTTGGGAACTTGTTAGAATCAGAAATATGATTTCTGATTATTATTTCCTATTTTGTTCATCAGATTCATAGGACTTAAATACCTTAATTGGAGGTTGATTGTATTTTGTTTTATTTCCTTTTCTCCTCCCTCTTCTCTTCTATATAATGTTACCTCAGTGATCATTCCTTACATCAATAAAAGAGTAATATTTCTCAGAACTGTGGTTAACATAGGTATTATTCTTGAAGATTTCTCAGAACTATGGTTAACATGGACATTATTAATGATAACAAACAGAAGGTTTGGGGGAAAATATCCATACGGGTATAGCACTTTCATGGTGAGAAGTGTAAACCTACAACCCTTTTGAAAAGCACCCAAAATACAATCTTGACAGATTTTGGGCCAAATTCCTTCCAAGTTGGGAGAGGATATGGTTATATGTAACACATCTCAATGACTTTAGCTGAGGGAAAGTGATTATTGTGTTTAAGGGAAGACTGTAAAAAAAATAGCACAGAAAATCAAATTTCGGAGTAATTCTTTACATGCATTCGAATGTCCCAGAGATTTAAAGGTGTCAATTTCCATTTCCTCATACCATTTTGTTGAGTATAGACATTAGAATTTTGATGGAAAGTATCTCTACAAGGAACAGCACCACACATTATTTAAAATAACAAAAAGCATGAGTATGGAAAATACCCCTCCACATTACTGGAACCATCTGCTGAAGACAAACCTAGAGCAAATCCTCGATCATACAGTGGCACAGAATTACCATCTACAGGAGTGTAACACATATTCTGCTCTTTTGTTGTATGGTTATCCAACCAAAATGACTGCAATCAAAGGGGAAGGGAATAATATCTCTGAAATTGATAACACCGAACATATAAGAAATATAGTCTCACCACAATATATCTTAAATCCTTGTTATGAAACAGACACAAGAAAGGAGATCGTGGCAAAAGGCGTCACTAATACAAGAATAAAAAAAAGGGGGAAAAATGAAACTCTCATTAATAGAATACGAACATAAAATTTCAATAGCAAAACTCCTCATAAAATATCAGAGACAAATTCATAACATTAATCATATGACTGTTTAATTTCAATGGTAGTGCGCTGGTCCTAAATATGAGACATTCAAGGAGTTAGTTTTCTAAATATATGGCATTGCCCATTTTACATATCATATTTATCTTTACATACAAACTAATTTATCTAATTTGTAAATTGATATATTATTTAACATTACATATAGGTATTGGATGTATTTTAAGGATATAATGTATTGGTTTTGACAAGATGGATTGACAAGATGCTGCAGTAAATGTTCAGCAAACAACAATTGAAGATGACAAGGAAAGCCAATTCTGGAAACACCATCAAGAATTTGACAACGGAAGAAACCAAACAATCCATAATCAACTCAAAACACACAAACTGACATCTCTCAATCGGAAAATTTGCAAATTCCTCTGCACAAACTTATGAAACTCACCACTGCAGATGCCTTTTCCATGCCAATCTGTAGAGCAGGAAAGAATGTCTCCTCACCGCATTCTAACATTTCATCAGGATCCTGAACAGAGAGACATAGTAAGCTTCTAATAATTTGTTGGAAAATCTGAATAGGAAGAACTGCATTTGTTAACTGCAAAATATAGCATTTTTTCCACAAGAGCTTTCACTTACAAGCTCCAGAGAAAGAGAACTACAAGGAAAATCTATGCAGGTATTAATCAACACATTTTCAATCAAAAAGAAGAAATCTAAACCTAGGAAGAAAACCATTTATTTTCTGATAAAAGAAGACAAATTATCAGGAAAGAATGGAAGATAATGGCCATTGAACAAGACCAGGGGATGAGATACAGTCCTAGTAAAAGCTAAAATAAAAGGTCAAGTACATCAATTCAGCAGAGCTAGCCAGTCAAACTAAATGTCTCTCAAAAGACCATCAGCAGAGCACCAAAATGAGAAAAAAATACAGTTTCGAAAAATAAAATATATTAGCTTCTCATATCCCTGCCAGTACACCAAAGTTCAAGGATCCTCCCATTTACAGATCAAAGAGGTTATTGAAAAGTTCAATTTTCACAGAAATTTCAGATCCATGAAGCCATATCTAAATCCAATAATGAACTTTTGGCCCCGTAGTCTTTTCTGATTTGTCCAACATGCAAAGAAGAGGATGAAACAATTACACCTTGAACACAAATACGAGTAGGTCTTGGCAGATCAGATCCTTTTCTTACCCCACCAAGACCAATTTAGGTTGAAGTTGTTACATGAACAATTTATCTCCTAAATTTGAAAGGTAACTTTTCGTTAGATTGTTGCATTCCTTTAGGGTTTTGTATCTGAAGACCAACAAACATTAATCAATACTTGTAACTCAAATCCAAACAAGCTTCAAGCATGATTTGTAAAAGCACTCTCACCAAAAGAGGCCCTACAGTCTCAAAAGAAGTGTCAGCCTCAATTTGAATTATGTTCATCTTTAAGGGCTACATAATCATTGTTTGAACTTTGGATTTCTGCACTACCACGCATATGTACAAACTCCAAGCCCCTATCATACATCTCCCCTTTGACTTAAAAACCCATATTCCCTTTTCTTCTAGTTTTCTTGTACACTACTTACATCCTCCCGATATTCATGATTGTCAGCACCATTCTTGTTCCCTTAAAAAAGAAACCCATACCTTTGATAAAGAAACATGCTGAGAATGCCATTGTGACCATTGCTGCAGCAGTCCTTCAAGCTTTCGTCTACTAGCTCTGAAAGCAGTACACAAAATAACAAAATATCAAAATATAAACATTGTAGATCTGAATATTAACTAAAAAAAGTAGCATGCATCATCATACATTTTGCCAGAATATATCATTATACACCTTTTTTCTATTGATCCCCCAACTTTTTTAATCCTTCCATCACCAATTAAAATCACCCACTGTAAATCTGTCTATATTTCTTTGTTATACTGGCAAAAGCATGATTCATGTCACATTGACATTTTAAAGAACTCTACTTAACAGTTCAAAGAAAAGAGTAACACTAACCTTGTCAAGGAATTATAGATAATGTGCACTGAAGGTTCAGAAGGTTCATTTTCATCAACAGTGACACGGGCTCTTTTAGTACCCACTTGGGCTGAATGACATAAAGGAGAACACTTTGACATGTATAATCGTGAACAAGCAGAAAAAATTCTAATAAGCTAAGACAGAAAAACTACATATACAGTAATAAGTTTAATACAATTTAAACAATAAAACATAAAACAATAATCTAGAAGCTATCACAAAAATTATTATTTGAAACCGAATTTTGAAAAGTTAGACGAAAACTTCACATTTTGAAAAGGAAAAAAAACTGACACTTGTCCACTAAGTACATCATCTCACTTAAAAACTTTTAAATGTTTCCTCCCGCAAAGAAATTCAATTTATTATCTCGTACTATATCATATGGGTCTTATCTGAGGCACATATATAAGCACAAATAGTATTTTTGGCACCCTCCCTCATCCCACTAAAAACTAAGAAAGCATTCATTATGCAGAATTTTCTCTGTTATTTGTAATTACAGTCCACGCAGTGTGTTTATGATTTCAATCCAAAGAATTTCAAGGAGAAATTGAACCCAGGTTGTTAAAGATAGATTGTGTCCTATCTGACACACTAAGTTAACCCATTTGAATAAGCAAAGGACACTGTAGGAATCAGTTTGCAACCTATAAAGCCATACAGGCTGGAAGAAAGTACAGAAAACAACAATCCTAAGATGCTGAATTCAAAGAAGGATACAAATTCTATAATTGCTTCTACTGGGACTTCCATCCCTGGGAGCTTGGCAACCGTTTTCAGTAATTGCTCCTGAGTTTGAACATTTCTGTTCTTCAGAGACCAAAACAGTTTCAGTCAACTGAAAATTCACCTGCAAGCTGGATTGACCATCTTCTAATTCCTTATCAAGCTCAATGAAATTCTCAGTCTGGCACAATTTTACATTTCCCACGTCATTCTGTTCATCCATAATATCACCAGGTTGAGCGTCCACATTGCTAAGCTTTTCTTTGTTCTCATTCTCACAGCCAGTATTAATTGATACAGGAGTTTTAGTTGAATCGTCATCTTCCATATCTAACTGATATAAGAATTCTATTTGGCAGCAACTGCACCAGAGAAACCACAGAAACAGTTTCAGTAGCAACTTTGACTGGTGACACACACTATAAGGAACTGCACAAAAAGACCAACTTTTAGTGAAATGAGACTTGCAAATCAAAAGAGAAAAGATGTCTATAAAGAAGGTTCCAGTAAAACAAAACTGCAAAAGTAAATACTCCCTCCATTACTAAATACTTCCTCTAGTCCTAAATATAAGACCTAGTTGACTTTTCTAGAAAATCCTAAAAAAGCAAAATAAGTTAATTATAAATTGATTTACTTGTTTTTTTCCCTTAAGCTAGTTTGCTTAACATGTAAACTCATGGATAATCTAAAAATGTATCAAATATGTCATAATTTAATAACCTATTTTGCAAACTTAATCTCTCCAAAAAAAAGTCAACTAGGTCTTAAATTTAAGGCCAGGGGAAGTATAAGGCCTACTAACCTGACTTGATTAGATTAAGAAAGTTGGTTAAGTTGACATGATATTTACAAAATGCCCCAACCATCTACATTTATTTATTCTCAGCCTCCCTTTCTTGCTTGTTAATAGTTGAGGATCATCAGTAGGGATAATTTGGGGAACATACGAGTAAAACTAGAAACCTCCCCAAATAGGTCCCATCAAAACATGAAGCAAAGAAGCTAAAATTGTGGCCCAGCATGATAATACTCACAAGTTGGGCAGTTTATACATTTGACAATCAAAAATACTCCACAATTTCAAACTTCAAAAGGGACGTGAAAATCTACTTATTTCCTCCAGAGAAGTAAGGTCTCAGATATTAATACCATCAAAGAAGCAGTAAACTATACTACTAGCATTTGAATCAAGTATTTGAGCTAAAGAAAAAAGGGTCATTGCGAGAGTATTATAAATTATCGAATTCAAAAAAAGTACTTGATAAACAAAAAAGAAAAGCAATAAAATCAAACGAGAAAATAATGGGGAGAGGAAAATGGAATACCCGGCGAGGATTGGATTTGGAATGCCGGAAAGTGTAGGGCGAGAGAGAAAGAAAACCCTAAAAACGGAATTGGGGGTTTGGTTTGGCTTACCAGATTTGATTTGGGTGTACTGTCATGTCTGACCAAAAGGAAGAGGTGTTGCGTATAGTTATTTATGACTTGTGAGTGTAAATTTGCCCTGATGACCAATCAAAAGTTAACAATTTTGTTTATTTTAATTTATAGAGTATTTCATAACCCATTTTTTTGTCTGAATTTCATAACTCATTTTGTTTTTAAGAATAATAACTATTTAATGCGGATCAAATGTTTACCTTGAAAATGGAATAAAATGTGAATTGTTTCACATGTGTCATTAACCAACTAATGTTATTGATCAAGAAAAGATTGGTCAACTTACATTGAAACAGCTTAGGCTGGAATGTAATACTCCCTCTAATCCCTAATATAATGGTCTGCTTGGATGGAGGGAAAATGAGAGAGGAAAGAAAATGGGAGAAGAGAAAATGGAGAGGAAAGAAAATGGGAGAGAAAATGTTATCCCTCATCATGCTTGGATGAATGAGGGAAAATAGAAAGGAAGGAAAATGGGTGGGTGAGGTGGGACATGACTATTGGACAATGTTGAACAACTTTTCTCTCTCTTATAATCCCCCCATTTTGGGAGGAAAAACTTGGGAGGAAAATGGGGCATGTGGCTCACCCACTTTTCCTCTCCCCTTTTCTTTCCTCTCCCATTTTCTCCCCATCCAAGCAAGGGAAAATACTTCCCCGACCCCATTTTCCTCTCCCATTTTCTTTCCTCTCCTATTTTCCCTCCATCCAAGCACACCCTAAGAGTTAGCCGCAAAAAAAAAGCTTCTTAAAAAACATATGAATGTTAGTTGGGTTTCCGGAGTTAATACTTCTTTTCCAATATTGCTCATATTTATTATTATACTTTTAAGAGAGAGAAATACATAAACATTAATAAATATGAAAGAGAGTTAGGGGTGAAGTAGGAAAAATACATTAAATGAGGAAAGAATGTGACATGATCTTTTATAGGAGTATAAGGGACCAAAACCATTTAAATTTTGAGCTCTTATATTAGAAACGTGAGGGAGTAATTGGGTTAGAACGAGCATGTAATTCCAGATCGTTGCCTGAGGAGCATACACTTGTTGACATCTTTTTTTGGGAAACATTTGTCCGTAAGGCAATACCAACAAGAATATGTAAATACATTAAATAACAATTTATGCTTACAAAAATTAGGGAAAATGACATATAAAGCCTGCCTAATTAGAAAAAGGACAATTGATGTGGGTAAATTGTGGAAATGACAAGTTGGGTCATTTGAACCTAAAACAAATTACCATTGGGGAAAAGACTAAAGTGCCCTTAAAATTAAAAACTCATCATCCTTCTTCTCTCTACAGTCATCATCTTCTTCTCAAACCCTAGCCACCATCTTCTCCTCAAACCCTACCTAGCCCACCCCCACCCATCATCAGCCTCCCTGTCTCCCTCATCTCTCTGTCGTCATCTTCACCCGTCGTCGGCTTCAACAAGGCCCTCTGCACAAGCGATTTCGTCAGAGCGAGTTCGTCATCTTCACCCGCCATTTTTGCTTCCCTGTAACATGCCGAATAACCAGAGTAATATGCGTATTAACCACTGTCTCATGCATTTTAACCATAGAAACATGCAGTTTTATTTCCAAAACTTAATCAATGCAATAGTGAATGAAAATCTACTTCATCATCTTCATTACATCTAAGTCCACCTGAACTTCTTTTTCCACCGATAAATTCCAGACAAGGTTTTAGGGTTATACAATACACATACATAATTTTTCTATTTCATACCCTAAAAGACACCATGACCAAATAAACTTGAAGAGAGTAGTTTTTGCTTCCCTGTAACATGCCGAATAACCACAATAACATGTATATTAACCACTGTCGCATGCATTTTAACCATAGAAACATGCATTTTTATTTCCAAAATCTAATCAATGCAATAGTGAATGAACATCTATTTCATCATCTTCATTACATCTATGTCCACCTGAACTTCTTCTTCCACCAATAAATTCCAGACAAGGTTTTAGAGTTATACAATACAGATACATAATTTGTCTATTTCATACCCTAAAAGACACCATTAGCTTTTCTTTTGATCATGAATTATTATAGACCACATACTTCATCATTGTGATTTTTCTTTTTTTTAGTGTGAGATTCATGTTTGGTTGTGTTGTAATATGTTAGATTAGTAAAAGGCACTTTAGTCTTTTCCCCAAATGTGGTAATTTGTTTTAAGTTCAAATGACCCAACTTGGGCTTTCCACAATTTACCCACCTCAATTGTCCAAGTCCCAATTGGGCAGACTTTATATGTCATTTTCCCTTAAAATTATGTAATGTTAATCAAATACAAAGGTAAAGGATTAGAAAATATTAAAGGGATAAAATCACGAAAAAATGAAAAATGATCATATAGTTGTTTTCCCATTTTAGGGGCTATTAGTGCATATACATTTAAGTCTTAAATATTTTTATGCAACAGGTCTCCATCTCCATCTGTGACCGCATCACAAAGGGAACATCAACCTTATAGAACAAGTCGCATTACCAATATGTGAGAATGAAAAAAATCATTATCATTAACGTATATACAACTCAAAACATTAAAAGGGAGAATAGACTTTTGAAACCAAACTAGAATGGACCCCGCGCGTTGCGCGGGCTTTCAACATTTAGTTATTTTACATCTTAGCCTACATTAGTTTGTATCGTATATGAAAAGAGTTGTCCACACACACTTAGTATATTTGGGAGGTTTAGAGAAGAGAGACAACTTATTTATTATGTAACATTTTATTATGTTATACTATACCTATTCATACGTAGAGTTAGTTTGTATGCAAAAAAATATAAAATTTGTTGTGTAATTTATTTTAGTTCTTCAAACATTTTAAAAAAAAGTTAAATTGTTCTTTTATTCAAAACTGGAATGAGAATTTATTTTAGGAGGACTTAGCACAAATTATTAACATTTATTTTCTCTAAGTTTTTTAATTATATCACTATCAAACAAAGGAATTGATATAAAGTTAGACTTAATGGATACTTGTGATTGATAGACTTGTCAAGATACAAAGGAATTGGTATGAAGCTTATGCCAACATTTGTTGATTTTTTCATTATAAAAGTTATACTAAAGTAAACTTTGTGCGCATTGCGTGGGACATTCGACATTTGTTGATCTCAAAAACTCGAAAAAATCAATGAGAGATTCGAAGCATTTAGGATGATGAGAGATTTAATGTGGAATTAGTTGCAATACTAATTCTCCCATATTCACCATGTTGCTATTATTTGGAACTTTTTTAACAATGTAACCACAACTCTCCCAAATCTCAAAACTACAATTTTTCACATGCAAAATGCTAAGAACTCCAATTTTTTAAAACACCATTTCAAGTTGTTTGAAGCAATCCTAACAGTTATTTTAGCATTTAAAGTGCAATACATAGGACTACCATAAATTAAAATATTTTAGAAAATAAAACATGAATTATTCTACGTGTAATAATTTAAACGACTATAAAATAAATACTATGGAGAACTCTTGTAAGTTGTAACAATGTGACTACAAACTTTTAATCCACTGCTTCAAATTAGTAGAATCTATCGTCACAACCAAGGGCCTTGTAGCCCAGTGATATGATATCTCCCCTTTAGGTGGGAGGTTGCGGGTTCGATCCCGCTTGTAACCTCAAGCCGTTAGTGCTTGCCCCTTTGAATAAAAAAAAAGAATCTATCGTCACAATAAGATAAATATTTAAAGTGTATAAAAATGATAGAAGAGGCAAACTTCATCCCCACCTCCCCCATTCGACCTCTTGGCCCCCAAAAAATCCAATTTTCCCTTAGACACCTCCCCCACATGAAAGATAACTCGAACTAAATTTATCATGTAGTTGAACTTTCCAAATAATTTAAATTTAGATCACATATAATATTTTTAACTTGATAAAGAATCAAATTGGACCGTGTATAAAAACCATAAATATCATTAAAAATTCATAAGTAAATTTAAATTATATAATACTTAAAAATAATATTAATTTATATCACATATAATATTCAACTTGGTTGAGAATTTAAGTTTGTGTAAATAAAACAAAAGAACAATCAAATCATCTCCAACCCCCCGCCCGCAACAAAAAATAACAAAACTTGTCAGGGGCACCCTAAAATGTACATTGTTGGAAAATTTGTTAGTAGTGGGTATTAACCTATTTCTGGGTGCCCGAGAGAAAAGATGAAGTTATATTTTGATAAAGAAAAGATGGGGCTATATTTCATCACCATAAAAATATACCATTGGCAAATGGTAATAATATTTTGAATTCATTTTTTGAAATTCAATTCCATTATCAATATGCTAATTAATCTTGTGAAATTATAATATTTGAATTTTAAACACATCCTATGATCTATACATCGATTTACTTGATGGGCATTAATGATAATTGATATGGCCAGCTATCAAACATAAAAAGTTAAAAACTATAATTTCAAAGATTATCAATTATTAATAACTAACTCTTCTAAATTTAACATTTTTCAATATATTCACAAATTATTTTAAGAAATTTAGAAACACGACGGCCCGTCATGCAAAAAAAAAAAGTTCACCCACATTTATATGTGCACAAAAAATATACCACTCGTAAATAATGTTTACTTAATCATCTAATACTTTAAATTGATTTGATACCAAGTTTAATTGGGAAGATTGCGATTAAATGGAGTAAAATTTAGGAATAAAAGATTTGGAGGTGTAAAAACATACAAATACACCCACAATCCAATATATCCCGGTTTCCTCAATTAGTATGAAGGTATTTTGATGATGAAATTAATTGAAAATGGACGTTTTATAACATAGAAGAGAATCTAAACTATATTCAATATTTAAAGTACTACGAAATAAATACATAAACCTTTTGTTAGTGATCAAATATATCTTCTTATAAATACATAAATCTTTTGTTAGTGGTCAAATATATCTTCTTAGAACATCTAAATATGATATTTAGTGTATTATGCATGGTTGTTCAAATAAGAAGAAGCATAGTAATTTCCTCTCATGGTTAAGAAATAATCATTGTGAAATAACAAAATCTCAATTTCACTATAATTAATGATGAACTGCTTGTCTTTATCATACATTGGAATGAACACAACGTAATCATTATGCTATAGCACACACCATCTAGAATTTACAACTTAAAAAAGTACTTAACATTAAATTACTCACAAATATGCTAGTCACCCAGTCACATAGCCTACTCTGAAATAATTTTTTTCAACCATATGGGAATTTTCACTATGATTAATGCATTGGAATATGAAATCATTGGAAAGAATAGAACTTCAATTTTCACCATGAGGAGGATTAATTGCCGTGTTCTTGCGATATGGTTGTTCATTCCAATGGTAGTACATTGTATAATTAATATGTACTTTGTTAATAGGGAAGTAGAAGATGCATAGTAAATCCTCATTTTTTTTATCAAAAGTAAATCCTCATTTGGATATCTGCGTATGAGATAAATGGAATTTGCATAACAAATTTATGTATTAATGGCAGAACATGAACCAAAAGCCTAGAAGATCTAAAATTTGCAGCAGCCCAGCACAATACACTATCCCTCTCATTAGACCACAATATCCCGACAACCCTATTCTCCTCCATAAACTCTTCTCTTCTGCACACGCTCTTTGATTCCTCTACGGGCAACTATGCTTGAGCAGCAACAATCTTCAAAGCTGTTAGTGTTGATCTTCTTGCAACCAAATCAGAATATTCTTAATTGGTACAGATGGTTGGTTAGAAGGTTCCACAACATAGGAATCTGTCATAATAATAATCAACCCCACTATAATTATAGGAAGTATAAACAGATTGTTCTCAACATAAACTGAAATAATTAGTTTGCCCAAATGGGCTCTCACAGAGTGGTCTATCTCTTCGACATTGGTCTTGTAATTCTAGCTACCAGCCTTATCTCTAGGGCCGAAATTCCCTAAACTGCAGTCATCCCTGTATCATTATAATCATCATATAACAACAAAAAAATGACAATGAACTCATACTGTATCACCTCATAATTATACACAAACAGTGCAAAATTGAAGCTTATTCTGAAACCACACTATGAAGGGAGATCCAAGTCAACACATGTAACACATAAAAATCCCAGTTGAAAACGTCTAGATAGAATTGTTTACTTCAATTCAAATTTAATCTATTGAAAATGGCCTCCAGCAACCACCACCAGAATTTATTTCCACATCAGATATTGTTTTTGGTATTCAAACACAGAAGGCAAAAGGAGGGAGTAAGTCACCACAACCAAAAACCTCCTTAAAATTATTCAATATTTCCACACTGCAATCAGAATCGAAATTTCATCAATATAAAATAATTCCATGTCTATTTTTGGGTAAGAACGGGATTTCATTAATCAAAGAAATTAAATGAAAAAACAGCCACCATAGCTGTATAAATGAGTAATCACAATCACTATAAATAATCTACAATGAGAAGTGACCATATCTGCTTCTGCGTATTTGAGTGTTGAAGAATATGGAAAATTCTTTGGCTAAAAAATATTTACTCCTCTACAGCCAAAATCATAAGAAGAAAAGCAAAACTAAAAACGAATTAATGTGCGAACAGAAATCATGTCTAAACGATGTTTAGAAAATTCACATTAATCAAATGACTGTAATTACCTCTCACCAGCAGCGATAAAGTTTAAGTTCTTTCAGTTTAATCGTCTAAGAAAACAGATAGTCATTTGTAGATTAATCCTATAAGAATCTGCAGAGAAAAATGGTGAACAGGGCATATATAATCAGATGATAAGAGGAAAGCAGAAAACTTTTCACTGAATTATAATTTCTTTCATCTGCTAAACTACTCATATTGAAAATAATAAATAAAAAATCAGCCAAGTTCAAAATAAACAAATGCACCAAGACTGTAATACAGCCATATTCAAACAAAAATACAGCTATCAAATTCCTGTTAAAAGTAAACATTTCCAATAAAGTGACAGTATCCAACAGAGTTGAGACACATGCAAGGAACCTATGATACAGAAAAAAATCTAAATCAAGTTTAAAAGTGAGATTGAACAAATCAGCCTTACCATATTTTGTTCCCACCATGTAATGACCACTGCTCCATGGTTCTGCTCCTCCATTCTCTCTACTCGAACTTTCTCTCTCTCGCTCCTCATCACGGTTTCTCCTCCCTCCATTCTCGTCACCGCTGCCTCTTGACCTCGTAAAGCTCTTCTTGTCTTCTCCCTCATGGTCATCAGATTTAATCGACCCTTAGTAAACCAACAGTCTCTTAAAGGAAAGAAGCATTAATTTGGGTGGGAGGTAGGTGACAGGTGACCAATAAAAGGATGTTATTTATTTGAACATCGGGAACCAAGAGGGGGAGGGAAAGGAATAGAAAAGGTGGAAAAGATTAGAGATGTCAATAAATAAACCTTATGATGATAAGCGGGTGAGAGGAAAAGAGGCCCATATAACAGAATAGAAGCCATACCCGTGCATTTTGATTCCCTGGTGTGAACGCACTTTAACTCATAATTTCATCTTGACGGTGAGATGAGTGTCCAAC
Source organism: Mimosa pudica (assembly GCA_029929735.1). Lineage (NCBI taxonomy): Eukaryota > Viridiplantae > Streptophyta > Magnoliopsida > Fabales > Fabaceae > Mimosa > Mimosa pudica. The sequence continues at coordinate 3,972,904 of JAKELP010000023.1, read as the reverse complement.
ACATCTTAAATCTGTTTTTGATCCAGTTTTGCGTGTGAATAAGAAACGGGATAATTACCAACTTTCAAGGGATATATTAGATGTCAAAAGCTGTATAGTAATGTCTCTAAATCCAAATGTGTTCCACTCATGAATCTAACGATGAGCACATAAAATTGAAGACCACATCCTCCAGAAGAATCCCATGTTGATTCATCAAACATTCCACTGCAGAAGCAACAAGTGCTCTCTTCCGCTCAAACTACCAATTCATCATAAAAACCAATAACTCATCAGTACTTATATGTAAGAGCATCATGATAAGTAATCACCAAGTCATAAACAAATGTATAATTTGATTTACTAATGTTGTACCTTGTGATTTCACAATTCTGGGGACATTGGAAATCTAAGCAAACACATGTCTGGTGGCAGAATACCTTGCGAGTTCTTCAAGGGTGCCATATGCATCATGTATATCATCAACAGCACAAGTAACCACAACTAATTTATCCACTATTGTCCTTCCAATTACATACTGAGGCTCATAATATACACCCAAGGGCCAGATGTATGATTCAACTGCTTTGTCCTTGGCATATGCACCTTGATCATAGAGTCCAACTTTTTCCACCACCTGCAAAATAACACATGGTAAGCTTTCTCCTTCTTTTTAATATGATATCTGACTATTAGATATAGATGATTAAGAAAGTTGGTCATACTCAATGACATGTTGCACTTCATCTTTATGCTGAGCCTGTAGAATATGAAAGTCTAGAAGGGCCAATTCTATAAGTGGGTCATTTTGAGTAGACTCAGCAGAGTACATGGAAATGTCATTTCGCGATTCCAGTCTCAATAGTTCAAAGCATGACTCATTTTTCATTCAAGGTTTGGGCTCATGTCCACAAAATTACTTTCTATGACCCAGTGAAAAATGAGATGCCCCTCCAATTCTCAAGATGATCAAATTAGATAAAAAAAAAAGTCTTAGAATGTGAATTAGAATGAGTACCCTATAATGATAATTCAAGATCAACATTTGTTAGAGAAAGCAATAGCTTAAACTAATAACAACCATCAATCTGAGCTTAATGACAAAACTAAACAAATGCAATCAGTATGAAACAAAAATCCCCTTTACGGCTAATAAATGGCACAATCAATCATATCTAACCTCACCACATCCATGTAATAAGTTCTTCCACATTTCAGAATGCACCTTATATATGGTAAGTCACGACAACAGAGAGTTTATTACAAATACCAAACCCGTGAGGCTAACTTTTCTTATTCATTCCCTGTCTAAAGAGCACTTATAATATTTAAGTTAGCATATAAGTTTGAGTGGCATAGTAAATACCTTTACAGTAATGCACAGACCAATCACTTGACAATCCCCAATGAAAAATAAGGCCCTCTTATAATTGAAAAGTAGATGCAATTGGTAAAAGCCCTTTACATAAATGCAAGATTATCAATCCTTTCTAATCTCAACATATCACTGCAATAAGTCCTGTGAGCACCTATATAAATATGAATAGGCACAGAGTGAATATCAATGTTTAACGAAATAGAACTGATGGCAGCAAAAGAGGGTAGTATTATTGAAGGAGCAGTTTCACATATACTACACACAGCTTGTAATGACAAATCAACCCACCAATGAAGAAGACTGCAAACAAGTCAAAATGGAAATAAAGCTATGGACAACACTAGTTAGGAAACCAGTTGGGACCGAAGATAGACGGTGCCAATTTGTTGCGGCTCAATATCTCATAGGTTGGACCTTGCCTGTGCTCGTTGGTTGTGTTCTTCATTGCATTATTTTTGGATGCCGCCAGGAAATAGCCTAAAAGAATGCCACCAGCCAACATTATAGGAGCCCAAACACATTTCAGTCTTCCACAAGCCATATTCCCCCAGCCATCATTACTAGAATGAGCACCACCGCCATTACTGCCATCATCCTCACTTTCACCATTATTATTATTATTATTATTATTATTATTAGGATCATACTCATGAGCATCGTCATCACCATTGCCATCATTATCATCGCCGCCGCCGCCGCCGCCATTATCATCATCAATTTGCTTCATTTTGTACTTGTAACCAGTGGAAGTGTCGAACAGTAATATCCTCTCCACAATATTAACATCATCACTCCTAAGTGATGCTCCCCCGTAAGATTCGTTGCCACCGGGATTGGCTCTAGCACTTGGAAACGGCCTCTTGGCTTTCTCCCTATGGATGGCCACTATAAGCCCACTGTGGCTGCTGATGGTAAGGGTAAGGGGCTTGTGTTTGAAGTGAAGATCATCAAAACATGAGAAAGAATATAAAAGTGAGAGTGTTTGAGCATTTAGTGCAGACTTTTCAATAGCTTTGCGAGCTTGAGCTATGTTACTATCCTTATCAGTGGATAGAGAGAGTTGACAACGCCCAATCTTGAACTGAAATCACATAAGAACATTCCATTAGCCACATACAGGAGCTTAGTTGAAAGCACAAAGTAACAAAAACCCATAAATTGAAAAGTGAAAAAGGGAAGAACTTGCCTTAGTAAGAGGAGGAGTATGCAATTTGGGAATGACAGGTGGGTGGAAATCACTTTCTGGATAAGACAAAGAGGCCATTGTTATTGTTAACTGAAAAGTGAGGAATCAGAGATTGTGGGCAAATATTTATAACATCTCAGGTGTAATCATAGTACTCAAGGCATCTTCCATCCTTACCCAAACAAACACACTTTAATGATATATAGAGAAAAATGATTCAATTTTCTATAATATTTCAAAAATCCAATACTTTTTTCCATCCCTATCTCATACCAAACTCATGAGGCTAAGTTTTCTAACCCATTCCCTTTCTAAGAAGGACTTATAATATCAAAGTTAGCATATTGGTTTGAGGGGGCATAATAAAATGCACAGAATTATCACATGACAATCCATCCACAGTGAAAAAATGAGGCACCCTTATAATTGAAAAGTAGATGCAACTGGTAAAAGGGCTTTATATAAATGAAGAAATAATCATATCATACTATGAAGTCCCCAGGAAGATGGCTGGCTGGCCGCTACATATGCAGATGAAGGTCGAAGGTTGTGGGTGCTGATGATAAGGGGCTTGGCCTTGGGTATTTTGAAGTGAAGAGAATCCAAGGATATGAAAGAAGGTGCACATTCAAGTCCTTTCATGTTGGTCCAAGACTCAAGGAAGGAAGGTGAGGGTTTTTGCTGTCTGGGCGTGGGGGAGCAAATGTGAATGTGCGTGTCATCATTAAGGCTTATATAGGCACACATATATACCTTGTACGACCTACCTTTTCACTGTTTGACTAGGGATGCACTGCGTAGAAGTGTGTTCCATATAAACTCACTTTGACTTTTTTTTTTTTACAATACTTAAAGCCACGTGACATCTCTCACGTGTAATGGTAGTTAAACTTAGAATAGGACAATAGGAGTGGCTTCCTCTACTACTTCCCACCATCTTCCATCCTCTGCCCAAAAATAGTTTATTTTGATAAAATTTTATTTGTTTTTGTTTTATCATTATTATGTTCTATGTAAAATTAATTAACTTAGCAACTTATGGGAAAATTATTCAATTTTCAATTTTATATAGTTTTTAAATGATTCTATGTTAAAACTTTTGTGTATCTTTAAAAATGATATATAATTGAAAACTGAATCATTTTCCCCGCATAATATATTAAAAGATCTCTAAATAATAGAGAGTGTAATGATAAAATAAAAAAAATAGACTTTTTTGGGGAAGAAGATAGGAAGTGGAAGATGAGGGAGGGAAGCTAACGCAAAAATTAATACTCCATATCTTGGAATTTGGGTTACTTGTCATTTGAGTTGTTCATGGGCCAAGACAAAAATTCCATTGGGCTGGCACACCCAGTTAGTTAAGATATTCATTTATATCCAGGTTTGGCCCACCCAAAAAGAAAGTTGAAAGTTTAAACAAATGTTAGGCTCTAATAACTAACTCAGAAACGACCCAATAAATAGCTAGGTATACTTTCATAAAAGGAAGGGTTGAGTAACCACTGGGTTAGTTCTTCATAGCCTATGGTTGAATACATAAGCGGCTCATTTTAACTCATCATGAACAGAATGATTGACCTAGTATGTGTACAGGCCTCCCCATTTATGAGAACTTTTCTCAACCTTTCTGATCATCTTTTCTTCTTACAACAAGATCATCTCCCTACTTCTGATCATATATACTGCCTCCCTCCATTTGGGAGGTGAGTATGTTCGTAAATAAATTGAAAGACTTATTTTTAGCTCAAATTTTCACAAAATTATTCAGAATGATGCCCCCAAATAAATAACAAAAAGGAAAGGAGAGGGAGTGTGAGATCAAAGGTGGGTAGTTAGAGTATTTGGTAATATCATGTAATTTTTACTAATATAATTTACAACATTCCCCTAATTAAATTAGATAAAATAGGTCTTATATTTAGGAGTAAATTAAAGGAGTATAATATACTTATTGTGTATGGCTTCTATACTATCTTCATCACATTAATAAGGGAAAATGACAAATAAATACCTTCGAATATCTAAAAGGATAAGTAAGGAACTCAAACTTCCAAAACGACAAGTAAGGAACTCCGAATTTCAGAAGGACAATTAAGGAACCAGACAATTGTTAATTGTTATGTTCTAAATGTTAATAACTATGTTCCAATTGTTAATTTTTATTGAAGTTCCTTGTCCTTTTAGAAGTTTGAGTTCCTTACTTGTTCTTTTAGACATTGAGAGATATTTATTTGCCATTTTCCCCATTAATAATATGATGTCTAAATATGGCTACACATATATTACATTTTTTTTCTTTCAAATCACACTGTTTACCAACTAGTATCTATAAGCTTTGTTGAAATATCACTACTGTGATTCCATTTTTTTTAAAAAAAAAAAATTCTTAAATTCCATCGTAGGAAGAGAAGCAAGTTATTTTCATGTAGAGATGAAAAATGATTGTTTATTTCAGTTGGGTTTTGTAAATCGGTTACCAATGAAATGTTGAGTGAAATCATTAACAAAAGTTGATCTATAATACTTTCATCGGGGCCTATTTGGTACGAGAACAGGGGAATAGAGTAAATAGGCAAAGATAAAATGTGTTTGACTTCAGTTTAGAAAAACAATAAAGAAAGTTTAAAGGTTTTTACGATTAATAATTAATAATCAATAAACAATTATGGAAGTATCGTTTTGGTTGAAAAGCAATAAAGAGTAACATTTTAACTAATGAACAATAAAAAATATTCAATTTGCCCAATGTTGTCCATCATACACCAATACAGTTAATATTATGCTCATGTGACAACAAAACTGATGGTGCTAATGGATGGTGGATGACATTAATCAAAATGAAAGTTTTTTGTTTATTGGCTAAAATAATATTATTTATTGTTCGTTAGTCAAATTAATACTTTGTTAATTATTCGTTAGCCAGAATGAATATCAACCCAAGATTTTAATTAATATTTTATTGTTCATTTTTCTTTGATCTTGTATTTCTTAAAATATCATAATCAAACTTTTTCAATTTTTCTTAAAAATTAGTTCAAATTTTTTTCCCTATCCTTAGCTCCCCTCCATCCATACCTCTCATATCAAACACACATTTGTAACTTTTGAGCATAAAATATGTGGGTAAATGGGTCATAGAAAATAGGCACAAGTCCTACAAAATATATCTCATTTAAGACTAACTGCATTTTATTTGTTTTATAATCAAAAGAAATAATTAAAATTAATATTGACATGCCACAGATAAATCAACAATCTTTAAGTGCTCTGGAAGGCCTTTAATTATTTCCTGAAAAATAAAAATAAAAAAAACCCAAAACTCAGGCTTGACAAAGAAAATATGGTTTAGAGAACTAATATTCCATCCTTAACATGAACACGGATAACCAGAATTCACTACTTTGTTTACTTAAGCCATAAGAACAAACCTAGGTGGTTCCATGTGGCAAACAACAGAATACAGCATCCACATCATCTAATAGTGCGGCTCTTTTTGGCAAGGAGTAGCGGTGTGGCTTCGATGAACAGTATATATAGGGAGAGAGAAAGAAGCCTCAAATAAGCCGAGCCTTCTCTCATTGCTTTAAGGTAAAGAGGATCATCAATGAAAAATGAGGCCCTCTTGTAAATGAAAAGTAGATGCAATTGGTAAAAGCCCTTTACATAAATGCAAGATTTCCTGTGAGCACCTATATAAATATGAATAGCACAGAGTGAATGTCAATGTTAAACCAAATAAAACTGATGGCAGCAAAAGAGTGTAGTATTATTGAAGGAGCAGTGTTACATATACTACATTACAACTTGTAATGACAGACCAACCCACCAATGAAGAAGGCTGGAAACAAGTCGAAATGGAAATAAAGGTACGGACAAAACTAGTTAGTAAACCAGTTGAAACTGAAGATAGACAGTACAAATTTGATGCGGCTTAATATCTCAAAGGATAGACCATGCCTGTGCTCGTTGGTTGTGTTGTTAGTTGCATTCTTTTTGAGTCCCGCCAGGAAAAAGCCTAAAAGAACGCCACCAACAACCATTACAGGAGTCCAAACATAGTCTTTCAGTCTTCCATAAGCCCAATTCCCCCGGCCACCATCCTCACTTTCACCATTCTTCTTACTCGCCGGCGCCGGCGCCAGTTTCAGCAGCAATGGGCTTCACTTCGTAGATGCGACCAGTGGAAGGGTGGATGAGTAATAGGCTCTCCACAATATCAAAAACATCATGACTCCTAAGCGATGCTCCCCGGTAAGATTTGTTGCCGCCGGAGCCAACTCCGGCGGTCGGAAAGGGCGTGTTTGGTTGGGGCTCGTGGAAGTAGGCCAGTACGGGTGTACAGGAGGTGGAGAGATAGGAAAGTGATTGCGTTGCGTGGGTAATGATGGTGATGGGCTGGCCCATCATCAGTTTGCAGCGAAGAGATGATATAGAAGAAGATGAAGGAGGAGCGGTAGGAAAGTGATTGGCTTTGCTAACATTGTGAAAAGATGAAAGTGAGAGCTTTTCAGCTAAATGTGGGCTAATGGTAAGAGATGGTAGCAGCTGCTCACTCCCCATTTCCATTTCGGTTCGAAATTCAGGCAAGCAAGGAAGGAAAGATTAAAGAAGGTGGGCTTTGCTCTATTCACTTCCGTCAACCTTGCATTGACATACACAAGGTATTCCAAGGAAGGAAGGAAGGAAGGAAGGAAGGAAGGAAGGAAGGAAGGTGGGTTTTGCTGCCTGGGTTTGGGGGAGCAAATGTGAATTTGGGTGTCATCAGTACGGCTTATATAGGCACGCGCACACACACTAGTGTTTGACTAGGGATGCAGAAATAGAAATACTGCCAGTTAGGTGGGAGTGGATTTTCTCCTTTTCCCTTCTTGTCTCTCTTGACAATTTTGTATTTTACCTTGACCTTCTTGTTTTAATATATTTACAAAAATGAATATAATTAAATTTGTTGTGAATAGTTTATGATAGTACTCCCTCCGGTCTCTAATGTAAAAGCTAGCCGCAAAAAAAAAACGCTTCTTAAGAAAACATGTGAATGTTAGTTGGATGTCTGGAGTTAATGCTATTTTTCCAATATTGCCCATAATTATTATGATACTTTTGAGAGAAAGAAATACATAAGCATTAATAAATATGAAAGAGAGTTAAGGGCAAAGTAGTAAAAAGCGCATTAAATGAGGAAAGAATATTAGATGAGCTCTTATATTAGGACCAAAATCATTCAAATTTTGGCCTCTTATATTAAGAACCGGAGAGAGTACTAATTACATTATTATTGTTGTTGTAAAAACATTAAATCTGAACCTCTAGATTTAAGTGATTTCCTCTACCATATCCCATCATCTTCCATCTTACCCAAAAATAGTTTATTTTGATCAAAATTTTATTTCTTTTTGTTTTATCATTAGATTCTATATAAATTTAACTTAGTGACTTGTGGGAAAAAATGAATCAATTTTCAATTTTGTATAATTTTTCAAGATTCAATGTGTAAAATTTTGTATATTTTTAGTGAATCTTTTTCCCTCATGATATATTAAAAATATCACTTCTTTTATAGAGAGTGTAATGATATATAGAATCTTTTTCAAGATTCACTTCTTTTAGTGAATCTTTTTCCCTCATACTGTATGGAATGTTGGACGACGCTCTATTGATTTCTCCAGCTGAGCCTCATCAATGAAGCACACAGTTGCTACTGATACTGCATTGCTGTTAAGACCTTTCTCATTTATTTCCATTCACTTGCTTCCTTCTCATATGTGTCATGTTTTTAATTTTCCTTTTAAAGACATTATTAGAACTATGTAATACTTTCGCTAATTAATATCATTTTGTCTTTATATCAAAAAAAAAAAAAGATAGACTCTTTCTTGGGGAAGAGGATAGGAAGTGGAAGAGGAGGGAAGCCAACTAAATTTAGAAAGCAAAATACTTGGAATTTTAGTTGATTGTCATTCGGGTTGTTCATGGGCCAAGCCAGGAATTCCATTGGGCTGACACACCCAGTAAGCCTAGATATTCATTTATATCATGACTTGGCCCACCCAAAAAGAAAGTTGAAACTTTAAATAACTGTTTGGGTCAAATAGCTAGGTGCAGATGTGAACGTCTGAGTCATCATTAGGGCTTATCATGACTTGATCTAGTATGTGTACAGGCCTCCCATTTATGAGACCTTTTCTCAACCTTTCATCTTATAACAAGATCATCTTCGTAATTATGGACATTAAAACAATTTTGCACTAATAACTTGCTAATACAATGATTATCGGAATCACATGTAACATACAAATAACATATATACTGCCTCTCCCCCCATTTGGGAGGTGAGTATGTTCTTGAATAAATTAGAAGACTTATTTTTTGCTCAACTTTTCACAAAATTATCCATAATGATACCCCAAATAATTAACAAATAAGAGAGGGAATGTGAGATTAGTTAGAGTATTTGGTAATATCATGTGATTTTAACAAACTTAACTTACAACACTCGTCTAATCAAATTAGATAAAAGAGATCTTATATTTAGAAGCAAAGATGTATAATGTTCTTATTGTGTATAGCTTTTATATTGTCTCTGTCACATTAATAATATGATGTCTAAATATGGCTACACATATATCACAATTTTTTTCAAATCAACCAGGGAGATACAGTAAATAAACGAAGATAAAAAAATCTTGACTTCAGTTTAGAAAAACCATAAAAAAGGTTAAAACACTTTGGGGTTAATAATCACTAGCTAATAAACAATTATGAAAGGCCAAATTAATACTTTGTTAATTGTTTATTAGCCAGAATGAATATTAATTCAAGATTTTAATTAATATTTTATTGTTCACTTTTCTTTCATCTTATATCTCTTAAAATATCATAATCAAACTTTTTCAGTTTTTTTAAAAATTAGTTCACAAATATTTTCCTTTCCCTAGCTCCCCTCCATCGAAACCTCTCATACTAAACACATATTTGTAACTTTTGAGCATACAATATGTAGGTAAAAGAGTCATGAAAAATAGGGGAACGAAAGAAGAAACAGGCAAAAATCATTACTGAAAAACCTGAATCTTAATTTTGAAATATATAACATATGAATAATAGGCAAGCACAGTCAACCCATAAGTGCACTGTGCACTGTGCACTCCAAGCCTAGTGATCCTCTACACACACAAATTCAGAACTCATGACCCTTACACATGAACTTTAATCCATTTCTCACTAGCAAAAAAAATGCCTGTATAAACTCTCAACCATGTAATTCTCAAAATTTGGACCATTGACACATGAACCCACAAACCATGAATCAGTATTATTTAAAAACTAATATATATGTCTCAGGCTTTAGGGACTTTAGGGTTTGGAGCAGCATCACCATTGTTATTAGGACAATGTTGGTGGTGGCCATGGTGATCATCATCAAATGCCCAAAGGTCGTCAATGACCCAATCATTGTTCTCCTCATAATTCATGGAGGAGAAATCCCACTCTGGCCAATTTCCCAATCCTCCTTCTTCCAATAACTCAGCTGCCGAGGTTAAGTTGTCCATCATGTTCATGTCCTCCAACTCCCACCACATGTCACCATTCATAATGTCACCATTGCTAATGCTATCAATGTTGTTATCAATAATGTTGTCGTTCTGTCCACCATTCTCTGCATTAACATTATTTGGCATTACATCTTCTGATGATGATGGTGTATTGTTTTTTTGTGTGTTATTCATCACCTTCTCTTGATCTGATTGATGGTTCATCTCTTCTTGCTCCAGCTTAGTCTTCACGTTAGCCATTTTGAGAGCTAGCTAGAAGGAGGAAGAGGAAGAAATTAAAGAAGGAAGAAGGTGGGATTTTGACTTGGTGAAGTGGTGGGAGTGTTGTGAGAGTGGGAGACTGTTTATATATATACACACACACACTCACACTATACATGCATGAGGCATCTTGTAACATGTGAGGTTTCGTGCAAATTCTTATTTCATCACTTTTTCTTTGGGTTGGGTTTTCTTCACCATTTTCTCTATAAAAGTTTGCTTATAATTTCCTCCACCATACAAGAGATTTTGGGGAAAGATCCACGAGTTAACTACTAACAAGATATTCACATTAATAACGAGATTTAATCTCATGACCTTATGTAAATTATGAGTCAATTTCTTACCAATTTACATTTTATACATATCCCATGAAATTAACTTTTTTTTTTTGCTTTTAACAAATGAAATTACATCTCAAAATCTCGAAATATATGTGTATATTCATTAGGTGACGGTAAATTGGTAACTGAAGAGAAATTGAAGAGATAATAAATGAAGAATAGATAGTGTGGAAATTGTTTGATTGAAAATGGGTACACATTCCATGTTGTCTTATCACTGCGATGAAATATAGACTATTCAAGTTTTCATTTCAATTATAGCTCGAATTTAAAATTTTAAATATGTTTATTTTAAAATGATTAACTCATTTGCATGAGAAGTAGTAATTATGAGATTATCTTTATTTGACATTTTGCGTATATTAAAATAAAAATTTTACTTGAGAAAAAATTAAATATAGATATATAAGATTAACTTTCTCATCATAATGATGAGTATATATGGAATGTGAATCTAACAGAAAACGTGAGAGAGACATGTATACACGACAGGCTGGCCCATGGAACCCACTAAAGAAATTAAGGTTAAAGAGAGTTAAATGTGTGTAGGTTTAGATAAAATATGGAAGTGTTATTGTTAGTATAATGATCACATTTCAACAATGCAGTGTTGTGTAATGTGCATGCAAAGACACACACACACGACCCACCCACCTATACTACGTAAATGATGGATCATGTGTGTTTTTTGCTTTTCCTTCTGGCTTTTGTTTTTAACTTTAGGAACTGTTTTTTTTAATGTGGGCCAAGTTAGTGAACAATTTAGTCTGGTTTAATTAATGAACAAGTTTTGATTTTACTTTGTAATTAGAGTCTCTATAGATATTTGTATTTAATCAATATATTACTAAATTGAATTTTAATACTTGCACGATTAATTAATTGAATGAGCGATGAGATACATTAGTCAACTAATAAGGTAAGAGTTTGTTTGGTTGTAGGAAAGAAACTGAAGAAATGGAAAGTGAAAAAATGGAAAGTGAAAGAGTGAAAATGGAACGTATAGAAAATTATGAAAGTAAAATTTGTGTGGCCCAAAAAAATGAGATAGAGAGAGAAAATTTGTGGGCCCTAAAATAAATGTAAGTGACTAAAAAGCCCTCAACTTTCCTCACTTTCCCTTTCATACTCACTTTCCTTTGTCAACCAAACAAGCCCTTAAATTAGATCAAATTACTCTAGGTTTTCCTCGAAGGAGGACAACTTGATAAATCTTTCGTTCTTTGCTGTTTTGGGTTTGCATTTTTGGTCAGTCAAAAGCTCGATTTGTTCTTTATTTGGGCAACTGGCGATAGGCCCAAAATGTTGCATGAGTTCAATTTCTAGCAGAAAAATATTTAACAAAAAAAAATCAATTAAAACATTAGTTACAATTGAGTGCACCTTACTAGTGTTATCAAAAAAAAAAAAAAGAGTGCACCTTACTAGACACCTTGTATTTCGATTAATTTGTAATATTATACTATTAAAATTTGATATGTTATTATAAGATTGAAATATAGTTATCAAATATATCTATCAAACAACTTTTACTAGAATAGAAATTTTCCATTCTATCCAAACACAAATACAGAGGAAATAAGAATTGAACTAATAAAAATAGAGATTGATAATTCACCAGATAACAAATAGGGGTGACAAAGACTTAAAAATATACAACCAATAATCCTCAATCTCAATAGTACAACACAAGAATAACCACGACACTTCAGAAATAGTGTTCCTCCCCCTTTAAAATTAGTCCTTTTCATAACTTAAGTGTGATTCAAGTCATGTTGCATCTTGTTCCAAATCAACATTAAGAGTTCCAAATATAATTAGTTTCAATAAGTGGCAAGAATGAGTTATGAAATCTAAAAGATTATTTCATAAGTAAATGAAGGTAATGATAAATTTTTAAATTTAAGAATAATTACGCTAACAAATTTTTTTTTTGATGGAAATTACGCTAACAAATTTTAATTTATGCATATTTTGTCAATATTTGAACTTGTATTAACTATTGAAAACTTTTTTGTTAAGTAAAACTAACGGTAATAACAAAAAAAAGGACTAAAATTGTAATTTTTAAACATATAAAAGCAAAACCAAAACTTGATGCAAACATAAGAAACCAAAAATATACTTTAGCCTTTACTTTATCTTTTACATTATAATATATCCCATTTATTCTTATCAATTTCACATACTAAATACTTTCCGTCAAAAATAGTTGTGGCACTTCACAATCAAAACAAGAGTCCTTCTGATTAAGATTATAAAATAAATTGTGTTTAGAAGAATGTTTTGTTCCCCAAATATATTAAGAACTCAATTCAACTACAATAAGTTAAAAACAGTTTTTCTAGATTTTTTTTAAAAAAACCCACAGTGCAAATCAAGCTTTCACACAACAATCAATTCAAATGAATCTCACCGTCCGCAATCATATAATCTTATAAAATACTCCCTCTGGTCCCTAATGTAAGAGTTAGCCGTCAAAAAAACGCTTCTTAAGAAAACATGTGAATGTTAGTTGGGTGTCTGGAGTTAATGCTTCTTTTCCAAAATTGCCTATATTTATTATGGTACTTTTAAGATAGAGAAATATTAAGCATTAATAAATATGAAAGAGAGTTAGGGGTAAAGTAGGAAAAATGTATTAAATGAGGAGAGAATATGGGGTGAGCTCTTACATTAGGGACCAAAATCATTCAAATTTTGGGCTCTTACATTAGACACCGGAGGGAGTATACAAATATATCATGGTCCAGTCACATGAGACATTATTATGTTCCTCCAGCTCATATCTTTGCCTCCGTCACACACATTTGCCTCATTCTTCGGATCCTATCTCTTACCATCAATCATAAACTAAAAGTCAATCCCACGTCATGCCTTTGAAACTCTCAAACCTATTCACATACACACGCCACCACACCCTTCTTTCCCATGGTAACTCCATCATCATCATCATCATCACCATCATTATATTATATTCCATAAACTTGCCATTCACACCAACATTTCTCCTTTTAAAAAACTTATCCATAAACAAACTTAGCAAAGTTTGGTTCTGTGCCTGAATATAATTCTGGTGTTTTTGCATGCATGGTTTGTAGAGTTATTTAGGTGTAACGTTTGTTCACAAAGTCAGAGGAAACAGAGGAAACAATCATTGGTTCAGAGAATGAGGCTACGTGGAGTTGACGATGAGTTGCAGAGGATTTTGGATGCTAATATGGATGAAGCTCCCGCCAGAAGGCGCGCACGTGAGGCCTTCAAGCATGTTCAGCTTGGGATTGACCATGTCTTGTTTAAGGTATTATGTCTATTTAGTTTATGTGCTTGTTTTGAATATTGCAGGATTTAGTATATCTTAGTTAATGATTGGTATGCTTTGGTTTTGTTTGATTAAATATGGAGATTTATAATTTGTTTTTACTTTGATTTTTCTTTCTGGGGTTGATATGGATTTTCCTGTTTCTAGGCAGACCAGATCTAGCAGACCAATTACTTTTTTGGGGTTCTTTTAATTCAAAAGTTATGAGGACATTAATGATATCCTATGTGGTAGTTGAGACTTTTTGTGTTTTTGTTTTCTGGTCATTATAGTCTGTGGTATAGTTTGAGGATTATATTCTTTTACGTTGGTTGATGCATTTATGATTTTCATTCTAGCATCCTGCAAGGAGAAGTCAAATTTGGGGAATATGAGATACTAAATGATTTTACCTTGCTTCTCTCTTGATTAATAAAAATTAATGCATTATAATCTCTTGTATGAATGTAGATAATCCTGATTATAAATTAAATCCTTTGGGGTAGTTGAAATCTTGTGTTTGGGTCTACCTAAACTACTTTGAGATTTTGGTCTGCTATTCAACTTATTGGTCGTTCTCTTTTCATCTATGCTTGTAGAACTCTTTAGACTTGTACCTTGAGCATTATCTGTTTCCCTCTCCCAGTAACATAAGCACAGTAATGTTAAGTTTGCAATGCCATTGATTACTTATACTCTTTCTCATTTCTCCTCTCCATGAATATTCAAATCCTTCAATTTGTGGCATTGACATATTATCACATTAGTTAAGCGTTCGAGAAGCTTTATGTTGTTAAAATGTTAATGTGCATTCCTTTGTTCTTGATTGTGTTGTGCAGACTCCTTGTGATGGACTGAAGATGACGGAGGTATGAAATCTGTAAACTGAAGAACTTGTAAATTTTAGTAGCTTCATTGTTCAGGAATTAAGTACTATGCAATAAGTATATGTTGTCATTTTCCCCATTCTAGTTTTGTTATCTATTTGAATTTTTATTGAGTTGAATTCTAAATTTTAGATGAAAATCCTTTTTTATAAAAAATGGCTATGCTCAAAAACAATGATTTCCTCATTTGGGCCTTACAATGCTCAGATCTGATCCAGTGCACCAAATGTAAAATATAACACACACACACCACAAAAATGGCAGATGGTAGAATAAACATGTACCCTTATACTTCCCTCTTTGTTTTGATTTCTCCTATGATTACAGTCATATGATGTGAACTCAAGGGGTATTGAAATATTTACCAAAAGCTGGCTTCCTGAAACTTCTAAGCCCAAAGCAGCAGTGTTTTACTGTCATGGATATGGAGACACTTGTACTTTCTTCTTTGAAGGCATGTGGTTGGTATTAAGAACTCTGTTACGAGTAATTTTATATAGTTACATATACATTGTTGATTGCTCCAACTTAGCTATATTATGGATATATCTTCAGGAATAGCTAGAAAGCTGGTATCATCTGGATATGGAGTTTTTGCCATGGATTATCCAGGATTTGGTCTTTCAGAAGGTCTCCATTGTTACATTCCAAGTTTTGATACTCTTGTTGATGATGTGATTGAGCAATATTCCAAAATCAGAGGTACTTAAACCACCATGAAACGTGTCTTAATGTTTACCATCTGGTCAGATTTTGAATGAGAAATTTTTTTGAGTTGCATGAATTCCGTTAAGTGGGGATAGCCAAAGAGTTTGGGGGTATTGTGCTAATAAATGTCTTTTTAAGTTTTTATTACTCTTCCATAGTTAATCCTTGTCTTGGTGATCATGTTGATATTACTGGAAATACGATATAAGGATTTGAGAACAGGAAAGGAAATGTTTTGATTGGTGAAACCATTTTGTTAGGAAAATACTAACGCATATATCACTTTGTATTCCAAGAAAGGTCTGACTCTAATTTTTTTTTCTGTACTTAGAAATATGACTCTTAGGCTAGAAACGAGAACATCAAGGAGCACATACTTTGTAAACTGTAGAATTTCATAGTTTACAATGCGAGCAACAAGTTAAACCCGGGTATTTCCCAAGGAAGACATGTTTTTAACGTAAAAAAACAAAATTTCATCCATTGTATTGCAAAAAAGATAAAATGTTGTGGGAGTGAGGATTTTGACAACTTCAATATTCATGGCTTCATGCAAACATTTTTACTTATTCCATGACAGAAAACCCGGCGATCCAATCCCTTCCATGCTTCTTTTTTGGACAGTCTATGGGTGGAGCTGTTGCCTTAAAGATGCACCTAAAACAACCCAAGGCATGGGATGGAGCCATTCTTGTTGCGCCAATGTGTAAGGTACACACATCCTAAACTTGGATCAGCTGAAGTATATGTTTGAATTATAGAGTAAAAGAGAAGGGAAATGAACTTGTAATCTGAACAGTTTTGCCTTCATTGCTCTTCAATTATTTGAAATTCAAACATATTCTTTGAGTTTTATCCTCAACTCAAAAGAGTTATGGCATATGTTTCTTTGTTCTCCTTTTGACTTTTGAGCTCTATTTAGATTGCAGATGATATGACCCCACCGTGGGTGCTCACTCAAATTTTGATTGGTGTAGCCAATGTTCTTCCAAAGAAGAAGTTAGTTCCACAAAAAGATTTAGCTGAGGCTGCATTCAGAGAAATAAAGAAGAGGGAACTGGTTTGTGTTTTCTTTTCTACCTGACTGAGTCTCTATTCTGCCTTTCAATCTGTGCATTATATTGACTTAGAGGTGTCATAGCTTCTTACTCTTCCAGTTCTTCTCTTTCAGCTTAAAGTCTTTATTTTTCTAGCAATCTGTGCTTGACATCTTTCAATGCCTCTTTGCAGACAGCCTATAATGTTGTAGCTTACAAGGATAAACCTCGGTTAATGACAGCCGTAGAAATGCTTAAAACTACTCAAGAAATAGAGCGGCGATTGGAAGAAGTATGCTGATTTCTAACCTCAAATATTTATTTTGTTTTCTTGTAGAAACAAAAGGAATAGTAATAAACTACAACTTAATGAACAATCTACTAAACTGGTATAGCAGATACCTCAAATGCAATTTCCACTAAGATCCTATATTTATGATCTTAGCAAACTATTTCTACCTTTAGTTCTTTATCTTTATAATCTGTCATTCAATGAATTCTGAAAATATTTATCTGAATTGTGACTTTTGTTGGGTCATAGGCACAGACTAAATGGTCAATATTCATTCCATAGCCTAAAAATACTGTAATTAGCTAAAGTAGCATGCCTTTTGGTTTGGAAATCTTGTTTTTTTGGGTTTATTTTATTATTATAGAATCCTTATTTGGAATATAAAATTATTATATCTTCTCCAAGAGGATTTTGTCCTGTAAACATTGAGAAATAAAATTTAATAGGCTGACATTTATCCAAAGGGCCAGAGTACATAAAATTTAATAAGCTGACATTTATCCAAAGGGCCAGAGTACATCAATCTAAATGTGGTCCTCTCCAAATGGCAAAAGAAGATAAAAAATAGCACTAGATAAAGTTACTAAATTGGATCCTTGGGTCAACAATTTATCTGAAGAGTTGGTTGTTGATAAAACACAATGATTACATGATCCATATTATCGTCCGAACCTATTTAGTGAGATAAGGCTTATCAGTTTTGTAACATTTTTGGTTATGATTTGCAGATTTCCCTACCATTGTTAATCCTTCATGGGGATTGTGATACTGTAACAGATCCTTCTGTAAGCAAACTGTTGCACCAGAAGGCAAGCAGTTCAGAGAAGAAGCTAAGACTTTACAAGCATGCTTACCACTCTCTTCTTGAGGGTGAGCCTGATGAAGTAATACTTGAAGTTTTAAATGATATTATTGTTTGGCTTGATGATCACAGCTCAAAACACAATTCATCTCCCACTTGATAAACTTTAATGATATTGTTTTCATGTGAATTTAAAGTAAAGTTGTCGTTACTTCTTCAATGAAATGGAGCATCCAATTTGGAAGATACATTTGTTTGTGACAATTTAAGTCATTTGTTAGAGATCATGTCTATATATTAGGTCATGTTGTATTCTTATAAATAATTGTGGTAATTCGGAAAGAAAATAAAATTCTAGAGTTTGACTTGATGACTTATTTCTATCACATTATGTTATTAAATATTTTATTGATTTTGATTCTCTTGTTTGATGTTAGTTGTTATGTTTTATCATTATAGTTTGGGAACTAAATGACAATCATAAACATTTTTTTTAATCGAAGTTAAGTTAAGGATTTCCATTGAAAACTTGAATATGGTTCACGAGTCAAATTGGTAGTTTAAAATTGAAGGAGAGGGGAAATCCTTGAGAAAGACTCTTAAAATATGTTAATTACACTAAGGTGCTTTTAATTTCTGGAATGATGGATAATTGACGTTATCTTTTTATAAATTTACAAATAATCTACTTTAGGTGTGGTTTAGTAAAGGGAATAATTTTACCCTTTGTTATTATTATTGTTGTCAAGCGTGTGAGTTGACTCTTCAATTTTACCATTTTTCTAGCTAATATTTACCAAATTGTGTTACAAGTCACTTAAAATCGTATTTAATGTAAACTAATAAACTTGGTAAAAACTTACGAGTTTATGCGCTGAATTTCTTGTTTTAACATTCTACTTTACAAAAATTGTACTCCCTCCGGTCCTAAATATAGGACCTAGATGACTTTTTTTGAAAAATCTTAGAAAAAGCAAAAAATGAGTTAATTATAAATTGATTTACCTAATTTTTTCTCTTAGACTAGTTTATTTTACTTATAAGCTAATGAATAATCTAAAAAGATATCAAATATGTCATGATTTAAGGACCTATTTCGCAACCTTAATCTTTCCAAAAAAAATTTATCTAGGTCTTATATTTAAGGTCGGAGGTAATATTAAATAAAACTCATTTTTTATTTAACGTATTTATTATGTTTTAACATTCATTTTTGTTTTAACATTCTTGTTTTAACTATATTTAATAATTTATTATGGTTGATAAGGTATGAATGTTGATATATGTAATATTAACTATTTATATTTAAAATTTATGCAAGTAAAATAATTGTTATTTTATGTATTTTTGTTTAGAGATGACACATGTGTCTATTAATAATAGTAAACTCTTAAAAGTCTATAATTCAAGTTTATGATCTGATTTTGCATTTTTTTCATAAGTTTATTTATAGTTACAAGAGTTTAGCAACATGTCACTAAATTTTATGATCAATGAATCAATGTCATCTATTTAAGCTATCAATATGAATTTTTCCAATAGAATATCAATATGGTAATATAATCATTTCCAAACTTTCAAAACTAAAAACTTTACCAAGTAAAAATAACCCACAAAGTTTGGCCCCCTTGATTAAAGGATTGAGCAACGTGAGTTCCTTGTTGTTCTGTAAACATCATATAACCACATTTTGAGCTTGAAAACCCACAATTATCTAGTGGAGCTCTCAAGTACAACTCACATCTAAATTTTTTAAACAAATACTCCCACCAATCCGTAAACAAAAAATTTTAATAATTTAGACATGAAATATAAGAATTTATCCTTACATTTTCTTATCATTTAACTTGATTTTTGCTACATTTCTCTGCTGCTCTCTTTCATATCTATTGATTGTCACACATTTCTCTCTCTAATAATATTATGGTACTCCCTCCGTTCCTAAATATAAGAGCACTTTGACTTTTTTGGAGAATCCTAAGAAAGCAAAATGAACAATTTAATCATAACATATTTTAAATATTATTAGATCATATGTAAGTTCATAAGTCAAATAAACTAGTTTAGTGAAAAAATTTGGGAAAATCAATTTTTATTTACAATATTTTGCTTTCTTAGGATTCTCCAAAAAAGTCAAAGTGCTCTTATATTTAGGAACAGAGGGAGTATTAAATAGAAAAAATTGGAACCTCTCTACATCTAACTAACTTTGACATATTTTCTATATGGATTAACATAACTTTTGGTCCCTATAGTTTGATGTCATTTTGGTTTTAGTCCCTCAAGTTTTCTCAGTTAATAACATTAGTCCCTAGTGTTTAAAAAGGATCTGTGTTAAGTTTTGTTGATGTGTCAACTAACACCATTAATGGTGCTTATGTGGCATAACTTAAAATTTTAATTTTAAATTGAAAAACATCTTCTTCAACCTCAAGTACCCTTATTTCATCGTTGGTTGCTACTTGCTTGCCTTCACTCTTTTGAAGCTGAAAAGAATCCAACATTCAACATGCTTTCTTCTTCTGCCAGGTACTACTTCTTCAACAAATTCCTTTCATTTCCTTCTTTCTCTCCCAATTCCTACTTCCATTCCCATTCCCCAAATCCCAAAACCCTAGCTCATGCTCTCTCTTCTCTCAATCGCATGCTCAACACGCGCCCTCTCCCACCCACGCGCCTTATTAACAAGACTTTAGGCTCTATAGTGAAGATGAAACATTATCCCCTTGTTATCTCACTTCTTTCAGAGACCCACTCTAAAGGCTTCACTCCTAATTTAGTTACCCTCAGCATCTTGATCAATTGTTACTGCCACGTGGCTCACATGGACTTTGCTTTCTCTACATTGGCCAAAGTTTTCAAGATGGGTTTTCAACCAAACACTGTCACTTTCACTACACTCCTCAAAGGTCTCTGCTTTAACCGTCATGTTGGTAAAGCTCTTGATTTCTATGATGACATCATGGCCAAAGGTTATCAGTTGAATGAAATTACTTATGGCACATTAATCAATGGGTTGTGTAAGATTGGCAAAACACAATCTGCTCTTAGATTGCTTAAATTAATGGATAGCCACACTGTTAAGCCCAATTCGGTTATGTACAGCACAATCATTGATGCTCTTTGTAAAGATGGCCTTCTCAATGATGCACGAAACTTGTGCTTTCAAATGATTGGTCGTGGGGTCTCCCCAGATGTTGTTACGTATAATAGTCTAATCCATGGCTATTGCTGCATGAATCTCTGGCAAGAAGCCACTCTTGTACTCAGTGAAATGATATACAATGGCATCTACCCAGATGTTTGTACCTTTAACATTCTCATTGGTGCCTTATCAAAAGATGGAAGGATCATTGAAGCTCAAGCCGTATTTGCTAGAATGCTTAAGAGTGATCAGAGACCCAATGTCGTTACATACAATAGTTTAATGAATGGTCATTGTATGTCTAATGACATCATTGAGGCTAAGGAAGTTTTCAATAGGATGATAAAAAATGGTTTTACACCTAGCCTTTTTAGTTATAATATTTTGATCGATTCATGCTTTAAGATGAAAATGGTGGATGATGCCATGGATCTCTTTAAGGAATTGCATTCAACATATTTGGTTCCTAATGTTGTAATTTATAACTGTGTTATAGATGGCTTGCTAAAATCGCAAAGAATTTCATGTGCGCAAAATGTTCTTTTTGAGATGCACGATAGGGGTCTTCGCCCTGATATCATCACTTACAACATCTTGTTAGATGCATTTTGTAAACAGGGACATCTGGACAAGGCAGCTACATTATTTGAGCAAATTGTCAGCCAAGGATTTCAGCCATCAGTGGAGACCTACACTATACTTATTGATGGTTTGTGCAAAGGTGGTAGGTTGAATGATGCGTGGGAGATTTTTCAGTATCTTTTGGGCAAAGGTTACCAACTAAATGTGCACACATATACTGCTATGATTCATGGAATTTGCAAGGAAGGTCTGCTTGATGAAGCAATTTCCCTGCTTGATAAAATGGAAGAGAATGATTGTGCCCCTAATTTTGTAACTTTCGAAGTTCTTCATCGATTTCTTCTTGAAAAGAATGAGAATGCTAGGGCTGAAAAGCTTTTTCATGAAATGATTGCTAGAGGCTTGTTGAAGAAGTAATACAAGGTGAGATATAAAGTGTTTGATCCATGTACATTTATGCTTCATTTCAATTCACTGTTTGTAAATGCTTCCATACCTCGCTTTAGACTGCACAAGAAAGGTGATTTGTGAAATTTCTTACAACAAAAAAGTAGAGTAGAGGTTGTGTGATAGAGCAGATTGAGATGTAACGGCACTGATATCGAAGACCAATCCAGCAAGAACACAAATATATGAAGAGATAAAACTCTTAAAATTGATTCAGTGCAACAGCTTCTGCGCTTTACATACACAAAACTGAAAAGGCAATTAAAAAGGTCTGACAGAAAAACAAGTATAAGATAGCAACAGAATTGTCCAAGATGGAGAAATAACAGAGAGAATTGCAGAAGAAATGTAAGACAAATACAGAAAGGAAAGAGACAGAAAGTGCGAGAAGGAAGTAGAGAAAGTTTCAGAGGAAAAGTGACGACAACCATATTCTTTACTGCCTTTTCCTTGCTCTCTTACTCATCTATATACCCTAGTGTTTTCTTCCTTGTCAGCTCATTTGCTCCAAGCCCAATAATCATCCCAGTCAATGAGGTGGCTCGTTTTAAGCCGGAATGGTTGCAATAAATGCATTAGGCTATGATATGTAACTTCCATGGGATGATATTGCAAAAGTGGTCACATGCTAATTTTCTTCGTCAAAGGCCAAACCATAACAGGTGTTCAAATGTTGGAATATGAGAAAGTCCAGTTGCCATTTTCATTACTGTTTTTGAGTTTGATGAAGTGGTTGTTAGTTCTCCCACCTGGCTCCAGAGCTATAGCCAAATGTGAAACTCAGTCCGTTGATGTGGTTTTCTTGGACCTGAAGGTATGACTTCCAATTAATGTTCCCTACATATTGTTTTCTTGAATTGCTGTATAATGTTAAATATTTACATATGTTTGACAGGGCGATGCCATGCTTAGCTCATTTAGGAATGTAGTAGTGATGGAATGTTACTGTGGAGTCTTTGTCAGAGTGAAGGCTACAACATAACTGGGTTGGAGGTTACACATGGAGGTAGGCTGTCCAACTGTGAGATCTGTCACTGTTGCCACAAGGGTGCAGATTGATCCGCCTTATGATGTGGTGCAGAGGATGAAGATGGTGATGATTTCTCAGCAGTTAACTTAAGTGGTTGTTTTTTAGTGTTAAGTGTCATATTTAAGTTAACTTCAGTGGTTCTTTTTTTAGCGTGCTTTTAAGTAGCAGTTAACTTTAGTGCAGTAGTGATAGAATTTATTTCTTTTGATCTCTCCGTAGTTAACTTTAGCCTTTTTAACTAAATGAGTTCAAAACACATTCATTACCTTAATAAAATTGTATGCTAAGCAGACTGTTAGTCAAGGATTTCTACGTAACGATGATAATACCTACACTATACTTATTGATGGTTGATGCAAAGGTGATGTCTGGGAGATTTTTCAGCATCTTTTGGCCAAGGGTTATAATCTGAATATTCATACTTATACTGCTATGATTCATGGATTTTGTAAAGAGGGTTTGCTTGATAAACCAAGTCCTTGCTTGATGTAATGGAAGAGCACAATTGCCTCCCTTATGATGTAACTCTCAAAAATTATTATTCAATATCTTCTTGAAAACAAAGAGAATAACAAGGCAATCGGGTTTCTCCGTAAAATGATTGATAGAGGTCTGTTGAACAAAGAATTAAAAGGTGAGATACAATAACTCAAATTTACATGCCACGATTATTCATGATCAGCTACCACGAAAGGTTTGGTAAAGACTTGTACATCTTGTGGTAAGCTTACCACAAGACTTGTACGTCTTCTTCAGTTAGTTGACTTTTTGTAAAAGCATGTAGCTCAATATATAAATGCATACTTTAAGATGAAAATGGTGGATGAGGCCATGAATCTTTTTAACAAATTGCATACCAGAAAGTTGGTTCTCAATGCTGTCAAAATGACAATAAAGTGATGGTAGTATGTAGGGTGGTGTTGTGTTTATATCAACAAATAAATCTCGAGAATAAAGCAAGAATTGAAATATATTCAGGGCTTTATTTAAAAAGGCTGGCATGCTCTTGGTTAAATGTATGGATATCATCTTTTCAATACTAATTATAACTATAAGACCGCTTTAAATTATTTTAAAAAATTAAGGATATAAAATTTTTGGAAAGAAATATACTAGGCAACCTTATCCCCACTTCTATGTAGAAAGACTGACTCAAAAAGTTAAGAGCACAAAATTAATTATTTTAAATTGTTTTTAGATATCTTTTTTTACTCAAAACTAATTTAACTTACATATAAGTTAACTTAAAATTTTATTATATGTGACGTATGTTATAATTTAGTGTCTAATTTACTCCTTGAACTTCAACAAAAAAAAGTCAAATTGATCTTGTATTTAGAATTGAAGGGATTATTTACTTAAAAAAAATGAAGTTTTCCGGAATCATTCTTTCCTTTCTGACCTTAATTGGTATTAGAGGAAAATCATACTTTCTAATACTCCCTCCAGTCCTAAATATAGGACCTAGTTGACTTTTTTGAAAAATCCTTAAAAAACAGCAAAATAAGTTAATTATAAATTGATTTACCTAATTTTTCTCTTACGCTAATTTATTTTACCTATAGGCTAATGGATAATCTAAAAAGATATCAAATATGTCATGATTTAATAACCTATTTTGCAACCTTAATCTCTAAAAAAAAGTCAATTAGGTCTTATATTTAGGACCGGAGGTAGTATTAGTTTGTATTAGAGGGAAATCATACTTATCATGAACAATAAGACCACTGGATTTGGAAATAATAAATGGTTATAGTGAATTGATAAGTGATACCTGGCAAAAGACAAAGATAAGTGGTAATGGTCATTGGATTATTCAATTTATGAACAACCGGTAACAGGTAAAAACTAATAACCTGTTTGTTATTCCAAACTAATTAGGGAAAGGCAACATTGTAAGCATTTTTTACACGTCTAATTAGATGGATTAGATTCTAACATTCTTGGGTTTGATTATTGGTAGTTCCTCTTTTATAATTAATTAATTAATTAGGAATAACTCCTCCTGAAGACATACTTGTATATTACTCCCTCCAGTCTTAAATATAAGATCTATTTACCTATTCGAATTGATCGATTAACGATATTAGTTAAGGTAATTAACATTATTTGATACTAGAAATATACTCTAATCATCTCTACCTTTCATCCACTATTTGTCTCTTGTTTTTCCATTATTTATTGAGAGAATTGATGAGGATATATTCGGAAAATATTGGTAAAA
Source organism: Mimosa pudica (assembly GCA_029929735.1). Taxonomy (NCBI): domain Eukaryota; kingdom Viridiplantae; phylum Streptophyta; class Magnoliopsida; order Fabales; family Fabaceae; genus Mimosa; species Mimosa pudica. Next base: position 3,947,745 of record JAKELP010000023.1, on the reverse strand, counting down.
ATTAGAAATAAATTCTATATTTAGGATCAAATTCATATTCTTCAATATGTCTTATATCTTAGACTATAGCGAGTATACTCATTCTAACTTAACAATGTATATATGTATGTGTGGATAAAACTCCCTTCACTTTACCAATGGGTAGTTGATTGAGTTGGTAAGTGGACTGCAACCTCGTAAGGATGAGAACGCGTGTTCGATTTCCGTGAAACGTTCTCATTGAGAGAGGGACAACCTTGCCTATTTGAACAACACTCCTACCCCTCGTGTCCGGATTAAATTGGACGGTAATTAAAAAAAAAAAACTCCCTCCACTTTGGACTTCTATGTTAGTTTTTTTTTTTTTACGGAAGGGGTCAAGTGGAACTAATCCCGTTCTTATGTCCGAGGTGACTTCTGTGTTAGCTTTGTAACTAAAGCTTGTGTATTTGCTCAGTTACTCTCTTCTTCCCTCAACCTCGTACCCACACTCCCTTCGCTCTTCAATTTGATTCATTAGCTGAAGTGAAGTAGAAGCAGAATACTATAATCCAACAATATGCTTTCTTCTTCTTCTTCTTCTTCTTCTTCTTCTTCTTCTTCCTCTTTTGGTGTAAGGTGCTCTTTCTCTCTCTTTCTCAAATCTCACTTTCATTCCCATTCCCCAAACCCCAAAGCCCTCAATCATGCCGTCTCCTCTCTCAATCGCATGCTCGACACGTGTCCTCTCCCACCTCCACGCCATATCTCCAAGACTTTAGGCTCCATAGTTAAGATGAAACAATATCCCATTGTTATCTCACTTCTTGCACAGGCCCAGTTGAAGGGTTTCACTCCTGATTTGTTTGACCTCAGCATGTTGATCAATTGTTACTGCAACGTGGGTCATATGGATTTTGCTTTCTCCACATTGGCCAAAGTTTTCAAGATGGGTTTTCAACCAGACGCTGTCACTTTCACTACACTGCTCAAAGGTCTCTGCTTTAACCACGATGTCGGCAAAGCTCTTGATTTCTATGATGACATTATAGCCAAAGGTTATCTGTTAGATGAAGTTACTTATAACATATTAGCAAATGGGTTATGTAAGATTGGCAAAACAACATCCGCTCTTACATTGCTTAAATTAATGGAGAGGCGCGCTGTTAAGCCCAATAGAGTTATGTACAACACAATCATTGATGCACTCTGTAAAGATGGACTTGTCCATGATGCACGCAACTTGTATTTCGAAATGATTGGTCGTGGGGTATCTCCAGATGTTGTTACATATAATAGTCTAATCCATGGCTACTGCTGTATGAATAACTGGCCCGCAGCAAATCAAGTACTCAGTGAAATGATATCCAAAGGCATCCACCCAAGTGTTTTTACCTTTAGCATCCTAGTTGATGTCTTATCGAAAGATGGAAGGATCATTGAGGCTCAAGCTGTATTTGCTAGAATGCTCAAGAGTGATCAGAGACCCAATGCTGTTACCTACAATAGTTTCATCCATGGTCAATGCATGTCTAATAACATCATTGAGGCTAAGGAAACTTTCAATAGGATGGCCAAAAATGGTTTGACACCTAGCCTTTATAGTTATAACATTTTGATTGATGCCTACTTTAAGATGAAAATGGTGGATGATGCCATGGATCTCTTTAAGGAGTTGCATTCAAGAAAGTTGGTTCCCGATGTTGTAACTTATAACTCTGTTATTGATGGCTTGCTCAAATCACATAGAATTTCATGCGCGCAAGATGTTATTTATGACATGCTCAATAGGGGTCTTTGCCCTGATTTCATCACTTACAACATCTTGTTAGATGCATTTTTTAAACAGGGACATCTTGAGAAGGCAACTACATTATTTAAGCAAATTGTCAGCCAAGGATTTCAGCCATCAGTGGGGACCTACGCCATACTTATTGATGGTTTGTGCAAAGGTGGTAGGTTGAATGATGCGTGGGAGATTTTTCAGTATCTTTTGGGCAAAGGTTACCAACTAAATCTGCACACATATACTGCTATGATTCATGGATTTTGCAAGCAAGGTCTGCTTGATGAAGCAATTTCCCTGCTTGATAAAATGGAAGAGAATGGTTGTGCCCCTAATTTTGTAACTTTCAAAGTTGTTCTTCATCGATGTCTTCTTGAAAAGAATGAGAATGTTAGGGCTGAGAAGCTTCTTCATTGAATGATTGCTAGAGGCCTGTTGATGATGTAGCACAAGGTGAGATATAAATTGTTTGTTTCATGCACATGTATGCTTTATTGCAATTCACTGTTTGTAAATGCTTGCATATTTCGTTTTAGGCTGCACAAGAAAGGCGATTTGCGAAATTTCTTACAAGGAAAGAGAATTTGGATGGTAAAGCATATTGAGATGTAACGGTTATAATATCGAAGAACAATCCACCAAGAACAGGAATATATGAAGAGATAAAACTCTTAAAATTGATTCACTTCAATATAGTTCTACGCTTTTCATACACAAACTGGAAAGACAATTAAAAAGGTCCTACAGAAAAACAAGTATAAGATGGCAACAGAATTCTCCAAGATGGAGAAATTACAGAGAGAACTGCGGAAGAAATTTCAGAGAATTATAGAAACGAAAGAGACAGAAAGTGCCAGAAGGAAGTAGAGAATGTTTCAGAGGAAAAAAGTAAAGACAACCATATTCTTCAATGCTTTTTCCTTGCTCTCTCACTCATCTATATACCCTAGTGTTGACAACATGTTGACAACATGTATCATGTATCATAATATTCTGATTTTGCGTTTTGTAAGGCTGTTGACAGATATGTTGGTGCTGGTTCTGCAGTTGGAATGGTCGTAACAGCTGATGTTAGTGTCAGCAGCCTTATCAATACTCATTTTCCTGAGAAACTAATGTAGGTCTCATGCATTATATAAATTCTGAGAAACGAACTGTATTCTTTATTGCTTATGAATTATGCCCCCGCTATATACTTCTATTTTGATTTCATGGTTCCAAATCCAGGAAAGAGAATCAGTATTTTGCGTTGCCAACTTGTTAATGTTCACAAATTTGTTTTGCAAATATTGTCTCATTAACTGCATGAATATTTTACACTTACTGGTTGGTGTCATTGTTTCTGGTCTTTGCTGCAGTGTTTACCTTAGATTTTCTACTAGGGGTTTCTCTAAAACCATATATGACGAGGCACATGCCGCCATTAGAAGGGTATAAGGTTGATTGTTGTTTTTTCCTCAAAGTAACAACAGCGTTTTCTCTCTGCTTTTTACTGTTCATTAGCCAGAAAAGTCAATGAGGTGGCTCATTTGTTGCAATAAATGCATTAGGCTATGATATGTAACTTTCATAGGAACTTATTGCAAAAGTGGTCACATGCTATTTTTCTTCGTCAAAGGCCAAACCATAACAGGTGTTCAAATGTTGGAATATGAGAAAGTTCAGTTGCCATTTTCGTTACTGTTTTTTAGTTTGGCGAAGTGGTTGTTAGTTCTCCCACCTGGCTCCAGAGCTAGAGCCAAATGTGAAACTCAGTCCGTCCATGTGGTTTTCTTGGATCTGAAGGTATGACTTCCAATAATTTTCCCTATATACTGTTTTCTTGAATGCTGCATAATGTTAAAGATTTACATATGTTTGACAGGGCAATGCCATGCTTGGATCATTTAGGCATGTAGTAGTGATGGAATGTTACTGTGGAGGCTTTGTCAGAATGAACGCTACAACATAACTGGGTTTGACGTTACACATGGAGGTAGGCTGTCCAACTGTGAGATCTGTCGTTAATGCCACAAGGGTACAGGTTGATCCGCCTTATGATGTGGTGCAGAGGATGAATATGGTGATGATTTCTCAGCAGTTAACTTTAGTGGTTGTTTTTTAGGGTTAAGTGTCATATTTAAGTTAACTTCAGTGGTTGTTTTTTTTTAGTGTGCTTTTTAGTAGTGATAGAATTTATTTCTTTTGATTTCTCAGCAGTTAACTTTAGCTTTTTTAACTAAATGGGTTCAAAACACATTCATTACCTTAATAAAATTGTATGCTAAGCAAATTGTCAGTCAAGGATTTCAACTTAAATTTAAGACCTACACTATTTTTTATTTCATGTTTGATGCAAAGTTGATGCGTGGGCTCTTTTTTTCAGCATCTTTTGGCTAAGGGTAATAATATGAATTTCATACATATACTGCTATGATTCATGGATTTTGTAAAGTGGGTTAGCTTGATAAGCCAAGTCCTTGCTTGATGTAATGGAAGATCACAATTGCCTCCCTTATTATGTAACTTAAAAATTATTATTCAATATCTTTTCGTAAACAAAGAGAATGACAAGGCTATCAGGCTTCTTCGTAGAATGATTGATAGAGGTCTGTTGAAGAAAGAATTAAAAGGTGAGATACAATAGCTCAAATTCACATTCCACGATTATTCATGATTAGCTATCACAAAAGGTTTGGTAAAGACTTGTACATCTTGTGGTATGCATACCACAACACTTGCACGTTTTTTTCAATTAGTTGACTGTTTGTACAAGCATGTTGCTCAATATATAATTTTTTGTACAAGAATGCTCTTACATATGTGTTCAGTATATGATGCTGGAAAAAATCCCACAATACTACTACTCCCTTCATTCCTAAATATAAGATCACTTTATAGAGGAGAACTTGTTCCTAAATATAAGATCACTTTGCAATTTGACTTAAATTTTCCCCAAAATACCCCTATACTCCCCTCACCAAAAAAATAGTGGTTTGAAGAAGGTGATATTTTTAAAACTTAGGTGAGGGGTATTTTGGAAATTTCATGTAATCCTAACTCATTGGAATGTCTTCCTTAATCTCCCCAAATTTGCTAAAGTAATCTTATATTTAGGAACAGAGTGAGTATTTCACTAACTTGAGCTTTCTCAATTTCATTGAGAACCAACCTTAAGAAAAAAAAATTCACAATACTACCATTTAACTTCCACGAGACAATTGTAATTTGAAGAGAAATAAAGAAAACATGTGAGGATGGAGGAGTAGTAAACTAGTAATAGAAAATTGTAATTGATCCAAACCCACGACCTCAGATTGCCATAGCAAGCGAATTTAAACTAAGTCAGCCTTTTCGATCCATAATATAAGAGATAAAAAATTAAATTAGTTTTGGTATGAAATATAAGAGTTCATCCTTACATTCTCTCATCATTTAATGTATTTTTCCTACTTTTTCTCCAACTGTCTTTCCTAACTACACATGCTTACATATATCTCTCCCCTTATAATATTATTTTTATAATAAATAGAGGAAAATAAGAATAATGGAGAGAAAATGAAAGAGGAAATAAAATAGGGATAATTAATTAGAGGTCCACACAAGGGAGTTAATACTGGAAAAGTCCCAAAATTTGAAAATATTAATGTAGGGTCCCAAGGGACCTCACATTAATATATTTGAAAAGTGAAAAGACATTTTTGCCCCTAGCCTTAATAAAAAATTAACACCCTCCTCCCCCCACCCCCACACTCCACCGTCCTCCCTCCCCCCCCCGACCCTCCTCCCTCCCCACCCCCACCCCCACCCTCCACCGTCCTCCCCCCCACCCCCACCCTCCTCCCTCCCGCCCCCCCCACCCCCACCCTCCTCCCTCCCTCCCCCCTATATTTTTCATGTGTAATCTTATTGTCATATTAGTGAAAATATCATTTTTGATCCCATGTTAAAAGTTGATACCATTGGTGTACCTTGCAATAGTTATGTGTCATTTTTGTTCCTTGGCCAATAGTTATGTATCATTTTTGGGCCTTCGCCCTAAATTAATCGCCGGCCGGTAAAAGTTTATTTAATTATAAGGGCATTTTGGACATTTCATGTCTAATATTATTGTCATATTAGTGAAAATATCATATTTGATCACATGGAAAAGTTGGGTATCATTTTTGTACCTCGAAATAGTTATGTATTATTTCTGTTCCTTGGCCAATAGTTGTGTATCATTTTTGGGCCTTCGCCCTTATTAGATTATAGTCAAGTGTATAAGTCAAAAAATCTAGTTAGGATGAAAAATATAAGTCTACTTTTATTTTTCTAATAGTAAATTATTTTTAGTAATAATAATTTTAGTCTAAACTTCCTTTTTAAGAATAATCACCCAAACATATTTCTAAAAGTATAATTAATACAAAACTCACATCAAAAGAAGAAATTGGAGAAAATAGTCATTTCTCTTTACATAAATCCAAACAAATCATTTATTAAGTAGGGGTAATTAATTAGAGGTCCCCCACAAGGGAGTTAATACTGGAAAAGTCCCAAAAGTTGAAAATATTAATGCAGGGTCCCAATGGACCTCACATTAATATATTTGAAATGTGAAAAGACAGTTTTACCCCCTAGCCTTAAAAACAATTACCCCTCCCTCCTCCCCTACCCCCACCCCTTCCTCTCCCCCCCACCCTCCGCCCCCCCACCCCCAGCCTCCTCCCTCCTCTCTCCTGCCTCCTCTCTCCTGCCTCCTCTCCCCCACCCCACCCCTCCCCACATCGGCCCCCACCCCCACCCCACCCCCTCCCCACATCGGCCCCCACCCCCCACCCCACCCCCTCCCCACATCGGCCCCCACCCCCCACCCCACCCCCTCCCCACATCGGCCCCCACCCCCCACCCCACCCCCCTCCCCACATCGGGCCCCCACCCCCCCACCCCACCCACATCGGCCCCCCTCCCAAAAACTGGTGCGAGGAAATGGTGCGAGGAGGGAGGGCCGAGGAGGGAGGGGGGAGGGGGTGGGGGTGGGGCGCCGCAGAGGGAGGGGGGAGGGGTGGGGGTGGGGGGGCCGAACTGGTAGGGGGGAGGGGGGTGGGGTGGGGGTGGGGGGCCGATGTGGGTGGGGTGGGGGGTGGGGGCCCGATGTGGGGAGGGGGGTGGGAGGCGGACGGGGAGGGTGGGTGTGGTGGGGGGCGCTGGAGGGGAGGGGCGCTGGAGGGGTGGGGGTGGGGGAGGGGGGCGCTGGGGAGGGTGGGGTGGGGGAGGGGGGGGCGCTGGGGAGGGTGGGGTGGGGGAGGGGGGGCGCTGGGGAGGGTGGGGTGGGGGAGGGGGGGCGCTGGGGAGGGTGGGGTGGGGGAGGGGTGCTGGAGGGGGAGGGTGGGGCTGGAGGGGGGGGAGGCTGGTGGGGGGTGGGGGAGGAGGGGTAAATTTTTTTTAAGACTAGGGGCAAAACTGTCTTTTCACTTTTCAAATATATTAATGTGAGGTCCCTTGGGACCCTACATTAATATTTTCAACTTTTGGGATTTTTCCAGTATTAACTCCCTTGTGAGGGACCTCTAATTAAATTTCCCTATTAAGTAATTACATAATTTAACTCTTATCCAATGGTATGAGTTGTGAAAGAGTGAGAGTCAAATTAAAAGTCACTCCTAAATCATTAATAGAAAGCATAGTCCAATAACAATATTTAGGTGTATGCATGGGACCACGACACCCAAATCCTGTGTCCTGTTCCGATTAAGACGGGATGAGAAAATCCTGAAAATTGTTTGAAATTTTTTTGTTAAGAATATCTATTTGTTATAAAAAATAAGACATTTTATGTTTGCATTAAATAAATAAATATTACTTTTACAATACATATTGTAAAATATAATGCGAAAAATTTGGGAAAATGATAAAAAAATGACACTTAAATTTGAGTTGGACAAAATGAGCTCTAATTCTAATTTGGACAAGATAGTCCCCAATTTGTCCTAAATAAAGTTTGTGACTTTATACCAAAAAAGTAGTTAATAGCGATACAATGTAGTTAACTACGATACATGAGTAATTATCGAGTAACTGCTCATATATCGCAGTTAACTATTCTTGTATTGCTATTAACTACCCTTCCCAGTAACTAATTATGTATCACATTTAACTACCATTGTATCACTATTAATTACTACTCCCTCCGGTCCTAAATATAAGACCTAGTTGATTTTTTTGAAAAATCCTAAAAAAAGCGAAAGCTGATTTATCTAATTTTTTCTATAAGCTAATGGATAATCTAAAAAGATATTAAATGTGTCATGATTTAATAACCTATTTTGCAACCTTAATCTCTCCAAAAAAAAGTCAATTAGGTCTTATATTTGGGACTGGAGGTAGTATTTGGTACAAAGTCAAAATCTTCGGTTAGGACAAATTGGAGGCTATTCCTTATTTATGCAAGTTGAAATTGGAGACCCCGTTTTGTCTGATTCAAATTTAAGTGTCATTTTTTGTTATTTTCCCAAAAAAAAATTTATTACATTGTATTTTAAGTAAAAAATGTTATGTATAATCATATATTCATGATAGGATTATATTAGAACAAACCTGTCTCGTGTCACATATCGCCCCAAAGATAAATTTTGCCACGTCTTGAAAATTTTTATGACGGGAATTACACATCCTGAAAAGCCACGGACGGGACAAAATTGGAAATATCTGCATACCCCTAATGTTGTCCCTTGTCTTTTTATTCCACACTAATTTATGTTCTTTCCCGTTATTTGACCTCAAATGACCAAACAGTCCCGCCGGCAAGCTCGGATTGAAGTCTTTTCCATCAAGTGTTTAGCTTCACTTCATCACACTTATTCGCTGAACTCAAATGAAGAAGAAGCATTGAAGAAGCATCATCGCATGTTCCATTATGCTTCCTCCTCCTCCTTCTTCTTCTTCAAGGTACTTCTTCTTCTCCAAATTCCCTCTCTTTCTCTCTTTCCCTTCCACCAAATCTCACTTTCATTCCCATTCCCCAAACCCCAAAACCCTCAATGCTCTCAATCGCATGCTCGACACGTGTCCTCTCCCACCTAAACCCCTTTTCAACAAGACCTTAGGCCCTATACTTAAAATGAAACACTATCCCCTTGTCATCTCCCTTCTTTCACACGCACACTCTAAAGGCTTCACTCCTGACTTGGTTGACCTCAACATCTTAATCAATTGTTACTGCCACGTGGCTCATATGGAATTCGCTTTCTCTACATTGGGAAAAGTTTTCAAGATGGGTTTCCAACCAAGCATTGTCACTTTGAATACAATATTGAAAGGACTCTGCTTTAACCGTCATGTTGGTAAAGCTCTTGATTTCTTTGATGACTTAGTGGCAAAAGGTTTTGTATTGGATCAATTTACTTATAACACATTAGCAAACGGGTTATGTAAGATAGGCAAAACAAAGTCTGCTCTTAGATTGCTTGAATTAATGGAGAGGCGCACTGCTAAGCCAGATACGGTTATGTACAACACAATCATTGATGCTCTTTGTAAAGATGGACTTGTCAATGACGCGCGAAACTTTTGCTTTCAAATGATTGGTCGTGGGGTCTCCCCAGATGTTGTTACGTATAATAGTCTAATCCATGGCTACTGCTGCATGAATCTCTGGCACGAAGCACCACATGTACTCAGTGAAATGATATCCAAAGGCATCCACCCAAATGTTATTACCTTTAACATCCTAGTTGATGCCTTATCAAAAGATGGAAGGATCATTGAAGCTCAAGCTGTATTTGCTAGAATGCTTAAGAGTGATCAGAGACCCAATGTTGTTATCTACAATAGTTTGATAAATGGTCATTGTATGTCTAATAACATCATTGAGGCCAAGGAAGCTTTCAATAGGATGATGAAAAATGGTTTGACACCTGACATTGTTAGTTATAATATTTTGATCAATGCATACTTTAAGATGAATATGGTGGATGATGCCATGGATCTCTTTAAGGGGTTGCATTCAAGAAAGTTGGTTCCCAATGTTGTAATTTATAACTGTGTTATTGATGGCTTGCTAAAATCACAAAGAATTTCATGCGCACAAGATGTTATTTATGAGATGCACAATAGGGGTTTTTGCCCTGATTTCATCACTTACAACATCTTGTTAGATGCATTTTGTAAACAAGGACATCTTGAGAAGGCAACTACATTATTTAAGCAAATCGTCAGCCAAGGATTTCAGCCATCAGTGAAGACCTACACTATACTTATTGATGGTTTGTGCAAAGGTGGTAGGCTGAATGATGCATGGGAGATTGTTCAATATCTTTTGGGCAAAGGTTACGAACTAAGTGTGCACACATATACTGCTATGATTCATGGATTTTGCAAGAAAGGTCTGCTTGATGAAGCAATTTCCCTGCTTGATAAAATGGAAGAGAATGGTTGTGCCCCTAATTTTGTAACTTTCAAAGTTGTTCTTCATCGATGTCTTCTTGAAGATAATGAGAATGTTAAGACTGAGAAGCTTCTTCATGAAATGATTGCTAGAGGCTTGTTGATGAAGTAGCACAAGGTGAGATATAAATTGTTTGTCCCATGCACATGTATGCTTTATTCCAATTCACTGTTTGTAAATGCTTGCATATTTCATTTTAGGCTGGCATTAATAGCTAAGAACAATCCACCAAGGACACGAATGTATGAAGAGATAAAATTCTTAAAATTGATTCACTTCAATAGTGTTGTACGCTTTTCTACTTGACAGAAAAACAAGTATAAGATGGAGAAATTATAGAGAGAACTGCAGAAGAAATTTCAGAGATTTATAGAAAGGAAAGAGACAGAAAGTGCCAGAAGGAAGTAGAGAATGTTTCAGAGGAAAAACGTAAAGACAACCATATTCTTCACTGCCTTTTCCTTGCTCTCTTACTCATCTATATACCCTAGTGTTTTCTTCCATATCAGCTCATTTGCTCCAAGCCCAATAATCATGTCATTCGGCCCATTCATAATAATTCCATCTGTTACATAGCTCACGCCATGAAAATTGACCTTGTCCTTAAGGTCAAAGAATTGCAGAGCATTACAATGATGTGGTGTTTGCCCTTAGGAGGGATTAAAGAAGCCTTAACAGACGCAGTAATCCCATTGAAGTATTTTGATAATCATGTACCGATATTTTATTGACAATTTGCTGATGACAACATGTTGACATCATGTATCATAATATTCTGATTTTGCATTTCGTAAGGGGGTTTATAGATATGCAGGTGTTGGTTCTGCAGTACGAGTGGCTGTAGCAGCTGATGTTGGTGTCAGCAGCCTCATCAATACTCATTTCCCTGAGAAATGAATGTAGGTCTGATGCATTATATAAATTCTGAGAAATGAATTGTATTCTTTATTGCTTATGAATTATGCCCCCTGTTATATACTTCTATTTTGATTTCATGGTTCCAAATCCAGGAAAGAGAATCAGTATTTTGCTTTGCCAACTTGTTAATGTTCACAAATTTGTTTTCCAAATTTGTCACATTAACTGCATGAGTATTTTACACTTATTGGTTGGTGTCATTCTTTGCTGCAGTGTTTACCTTAGATTTTCTGCTAGGGGTTTCTCTAAAACCATATATGACGAGGCACATGCCGCCACTAGAAGGGTATAATGTTGGTTGTTGTTTTTTCCTCAATGGGAAATGGTGAATTGGTGACCTTCCCTGCAGTCCCAGGTCCAGATAGTATGTATAGTTATAACTAATGAAGCCTAGGGGTTTCTGCTAGGGGTTTCTCTTGAAGATGAATATCTCTAAAAAATGGTTTGACACCTGACATTGTTAGTTATAATATTTTGATCAATGCATACTTTAAGATGAATATGGTGGATGATGCCATGGATCTCTTTAAGGAGTTGCATTCAAGAAATTTGGTTCCCACTGTTATAACTTATAACTGTGTTATTGATGGCTTGCTCATCGCAAAGAATTTCATGTGTGCAACATGTTATTTTTGAGATGCATAATCAGGGTATTAGCCCTAACATAATCACTTACAGTATTTTGGTAGATGCATTTTGCAAAGGGGGACATATTGACAAGGCAATCACTTTATTTAAGAAAATTGTCAATAAAGGGTTTCAGCCTGATGTGAAGACCTACAATATACTTATTGATGGGTTAGGCAAAGGTGGTCGGTTAAATGATGCGTGGAAGATTTTTCAGTATCTTTTGGCCAAAGGTTATCAACTAAATGTTTATACATATACTGCTATGATTCACGGTTTTTGCCAAGAAGGTTTGCTTGATGAAGCTGTCTCTCTGATTGAGAAAATGGAGGAGAATGGCTGTGCCCCTAATTATGTAACTCTAGGTGTTGTTTTTCGTCGATTTCTTTCTGAAAAGAATGAGCATGTTAAGGTGGAGAAGCTTCTTCATGAAATGAGTGCTAGGGGATTGCTGAAGACGTAAAATATGGTGAAACACTAAAACTGTTCTTTAAATTAGAACTACGGTGAATTGTTAGGGATTTTTAAATTAAGATCACATGTATATTTCTGCGTTATTGTTGTTAACTTTTGGCAAATGCTTGAAAATTTCATCTTTGAGAGTACAGGTGTTGACTGTTTTTACGCCATGACAATTGCAATTGGATCACGTTTCTTGGTTTGAAGGTGATTATTTGCTGTTTTAAAACAGTATAGTGGGACAAAAAAGAATGGTGAGGAGGTTGTATTATTGATTCTACATTCAGTAACCTTACTAGTGTGGTGTGGTGTATATGTTCAAGGGGCTTTCCTTTAAATAGGCTAGTTTTCTAGGATGAGCTCTTCTAAAGACTTTTGTTTATAATAAATGTGCTTTTATTGAGAGCTTTATGATGTAAAATGAATTGGAAAAACACTCACGCTGGGGAATACAATACATTAATTGTTGGTAGACTGATGAGGAATTTCTGTGTTTGATTATTGTAGAGTTTTATTGATGTTCTATGCCGAAACCAAAACATGTCCAAATCCCATGCTGAAAAACAAGTGATAGTTCAATGGAGAAATATTTGGATACTTTTAGATTGTTATATCATCTGAAGTTTAAACTAATTAGAATTAATTATTTTAATTCTAGCTGGCTGATGACTCATGTGAAACAGTTATCATTTTATTTTGTTTTTATAACGGAAACATTCTGATAATGTTGTAATAATTAATAGACTTGTTTTTCAAAAAATGACAAATGCCAATCATTTAAGCTTTTTTTGTCAGGTTTTGATTGGTCCAGAGTTTAGATGATGTAGTATTCCTGGAGTATTTTGTAATTTTGTATATATCTCTAGTTCAATGTGTTTTTGTCCTAACATAGTATCTAGTGGCGTGCAAGTGCTGCTGGACAAATAGTTTGATCATCATAATTGATAGCCTATTCACAGAAATTCTTATGAATTTGAATTTCATTGAAGAACATAGTTACCTTGGTTTTCTTATGAAAAATTCTCTCAATTTTCCTTTGTTATGTAGTTTGACAGTTTAGATGTAGGCATCCAGAAAAGTTGCTTGTGTTTTTTACCATTCTTTTCTAAATCAGAAGTTAGCTGCCCAACCGAAGCATCAGTGGAGGAATTGAACAAAAATGAACTAGTAGAGTTTTTTATAGTAAATCAGAGTTTTTTTAGGTGGATTTGATATGTTATAGTAATATGCAGTGTATTGAATACCTTGAAGTATTTTCTCAACTGTATTGAGTATCGTAAAATATTTTTTTTTGGTTAACCATCTTCAAGTAGTTTTTTAAAGATGCATCTAGCATCTTAGCATATCAATATATTACTAAGTACTACATCCTCAAGAGCCAGCCCTCGAGCCGGCTAAACAGTGTTTTCTCTCTGCTTCTTACTGTTCATTACCCAGAACAGTCAATGAGGTGGCTCATTTGTTGCAATAAATGCATTAGGCTATGATATGTAACTTCCATGGGAAGATATTGCAAAAGTGGTCACATGCTACTTCTCTTCTTCAAAGGCCAAATCATATCAGGTGTTCAAATGTTGGAATATGAGAAAGTCCAGCTGCCATTTTCGTTACTGTTTTTCAGTTTGGTGGAGTAGTTGTTAGTTCTCCCACCTGGCTCCAGAGCTAGAGCCAAATGTGAAATTCAGTCCGTCGATGTGGTTTCCTTGGACCAGAAGGTATAAGTGCCAATAATTTTCCCTATAAATTGTTTTCTTTATACCGCATAAAGTAAAAGATTTACATATGTTTGACAGGGTGATGTCATGCTTGGCTCATTTAGGAATGTAGTGTGATGGAATGTTACTGTGGAGGCTTTGTCAGAATGAAGGCTACAACGTAACTGGGTTTGAGGTTACACATGGAGGTAGGATGTCCAACTGTGAGATCTGTCACTGATGCCACCAGGGTGCAGGTTGATCCGCTTTATCGTGTGGTGCAGAGGATGAAAATGGTGATGATTTCTCAGCAGTTAACTTTAGTGGTTTTCTTTTTTCCGGGTGCAGTTTCATATTTAAATTAACTTTAGTGGTTATTTTTTAACATGTTTTAAGTAGCAGTTAACGTAAGTGTAGTAGTGATGGAATTTAATTTCTTTTGATTTCCCAGCAGATAACTTTTCTTGACTAAATGGGTTCAAAACGCATTCTTATGCTATTAAAAGCAAATTGTCAGTCAAGTATTTCAACCTGACGTCAAGACCTACTCTATACTTGGTTGGTGCAAAGGTGGTGTATGGGAGATTTTTCTGTATTATTTGGCCAAGGGTAATCATCTGAATGTTGATACATATACTGCTATGATTCATGTATTTTGTAAAGAGGGTTTTCTTGATAAGCCAAGTCCTTGCTTGATGTAATGGAAGAGCACAATTGCCTCCCTTCTTATGTAACTCTCAAAAATTATTATTCAATATCTTCTCGAAAACAGAGAATGTCATGGCAGTTAGGCTTCTATGTAGAATGAATGATAGAGGTCTGTGTTGAATGAAGAATTAAAAGGTGAGATACAATAGCTCAAACTCACATTCCACGATTATTCATGATTAGCTACCGCGAAAGGTTTGGTAAAGACCTGTACATCTTGTGGTAAGCTTACCACAAGACTTGTACGTCTTTTTCAATTAGTTGACTGTTTGTACAAGCATGTAGCTCAATATATAAATTTTTTAAAACAAGCTTAATGCATATTTTATAAGCTGTGAATTCTCTCACATCTGTATTCAATATATGATGCTGAAAAAAAATCCCACAAATCACAATGCTACTATTTCACTAACTTAAGTTTTCTCAATTTAATTGAGAACTAGGCCTTTATATAAAAAAATCCCACAATACTACCATTTTCATGAATTTATTTATAAAACTCTCCAAACGGCTTTCAATTATTAAATTACCACTTTCTTAATTAAATTTTTGGGATGTTACACAACTCAAAGTTGTGCTAACACACATTTGACACATTCAAATTCATATCACTGTTAAGAACTTTTGAGACTTAATTACAATCAATTAACTTTCATGGGACAATTGGATGTGAGGTGTAGTAAACTAGTAATGGAGAAAAAAAGTAGTGAACATGAAAATTGGGGCAACCAATAGGAATATATAGAGAAAAGGTTGAAAATCCAAAAGGAAGTAAGAGACAAAAGATAGTGCAAGCATGATGATAATAATACTCGCTCCGGTCCCTAATGTAAGAGCTAGCCGCCAAAAAAACGCTTCTTAAGAAAACATGTGAATGTTAGTTGGGTGTCTGGAGTTAATGCTTATTTTCTAAAATTACCCATATTTATTATGATACTTTTAAGAGAGAGAAATACATAAGCATTAATAAATATTAAAGAGAGTTAGGGGTAAAGTAGGAAAAAATGCATTTAATGAGGAGAGAATGTGGGGTGAGCTCTTACATTAGGGACCAAAACCATTCAAATTTTGGGCTCTTACATTAGGGACAAGAGTACTAATTATGAACGTTGCGTCCTTCCTTCGCTCTTTTCTTCTTCCACTTCCACATACAATAACACACACTTTCTCTCTTTCTCTCTCCTCCTTCTTCTTCAGTGCAATACTTTACGTCACTCATTCATTGCTTTCTTCCTTCTTTCCTAAGCGGTGCATTATTCTATATATGAAGCACTCATTTTTGTTCAATCTCACATTGCATCAATCATGTTTTTCTTCTCTTCTTGCCTTTCTCATTCTCCTATGTTGGCAATAAAGGTACAATTTTTGTGCTACCCATTTCTCTTTTTCTTCTTTTTAGTTCATATTTCTCTTTTGGGTGTCTGAATTTCTTGTTTTTTTTCCAAGTTCAGCTTTTTTTTTATTAATGGGGATTTTTTTTCATTGAATATTCTGACTTTTGTACTGTTTTTTGTGATTGAGATTGGCTTTCTAGTGAAGACTTGTATGTATTAGTGAGATTTTTGTGCAATCTTTTCTTCCTGATTTAGTGGATCTGAGATTGGTGTTTTTGGCATTTTTTGGATCTGCTTGAGATGTATCTTGATGGTGTAGAAATTTCAAAAGGAGTTTATTATGTCAAAGTTGGTTTTTTTTGTTGTCTGTGTATTATTGCTGCCTCTAAGTTCATGCAGTATTGGAAGTTCTTCTTGTTATTCAGTTATTGCTGTGTAGTTGATTCAGTGTTTCATTGCTTACTGGGGAGTGATAAGCTTTACAGTTGATCTGAGATAGCAACTAGCAGCTTATATAGGCAACACTAGTTCACTGAACAGGAGTTAGCTTTTATTCAAACTAAATAACTGAATGACTTGTCATTTTTCTCCTGAAAAAGAAGTTTTCTTGTAATGGAAGGTAGGTAGCAAGTCAATCTTGTACTTTGTTCATCCATGTGTATGAACAACATAATGCATATTTTGTGGCTTGAGAAGATTGCTTATGGTTGTGGTTCTGTTGCTTACTGATTGATCACTTGTGGCAGACTATAAAACCTTACAATGGAAGGGGGCAGACGTTTCCTATTCTTACTCAAAGAAATGATGCTGGGCTTTCTAGAGTAGGAATGGTGACAAATACGGTTAACTTAAGAGGAGACTGGAGTTTCATAGGAGGATCAAGACTAACTATTAAACCAAAAGTTGTGAGAACTCGATATTTAAAAAGCAGTGGAACATATGCTTCATGTAATTCCTTTTTATAATGCTCATGTTGTGTTCTTTGATTATTAAGTACATGTTTCATATAATTTTTTTCTGTTCTTCCAGCTGAGCTTCTAAAGTTGTCACTTAGCCTTTGGATTTGGTTAGCATTGTAAAATGTAGCAAAAATGTCTGTCTTTTTTTTTCTGGTACCTAGGTTTTTCCTTGATTATCGATTCGGTCCATATGATTCTTTTTATTGCTAATTACGTCCCTATATTTTTACAACCATTTAAGAGTAATTTTTGTAGTTTAAAAAGTGTTGGGAAGATGAGAACATTCCACTTGTGGAAAAAAGTGCTCGAGTTTTGGACTTCTATGTGATTATGAAACTAAAACTGGGTGTAAAATGGTCATTGCCACTAAACTGTTTTCAAGACTACTTTTATATTGTTATGAAAATATAGGGATGCGATTGATAATTATCAAACTATTAGGACCAGATCACTTAGAAAAGGTCTATGGACCAAAACTTCATTTTCACTTCATCAATTAATGCATAATGCCAAAGTTGTGTTGTAATTTCTTAGCAGAAGCATAACCATGTGTTGATTTTCTTAGTTTCCATGGTTGTTTCTTAAATTCATTTTTTTTTATAAAATTGAGATGACCATGCTATTCCCTGTCTTTGTTCCTATCTATGTTGCAGGGCTATCTGGCTCTCAACTTGCTAGCAGTGTCTTTACCCTGGGAACGGTAGCAGTACTCCCGTTTTACACTCTAATGGTTCTTGCTCCAAAATCTGAGTTAGTATGTTTCTCACTATGACTTGGAAAATATATTAATTCGATTTGACTTTTATTGAGGTCCATGGAAACATTGTTTTACAAGTTTAGATAATCGATAGCTCTTCTGTTTCCTGTAAACAATGTGGATGCTTAGGTAGTTAGGTTTAGTCTGCAATATAATTTCAAAATATCTCTCTGTGGTCCTAAATTCTTGGTTTGATAAATTTTGATGTTCTTCTGATTGATTTCATGTCAAATTTGTTTGACTCTGTGCTTAATCTAATTCTCTCCAAAACGCAAAATGCAGACTAAAAGGTCCATGGAGAGTAGCGTGCCGTACCTTGTGCTTGGGGTTTTGTATGCCTATCTGCTGTACCTGTCCTGGACCCCCGAGACTGTTAAGCTGATATTTGCAAGCAAATACTTGCTACCGGAGGTGTGTGTTCACTCATGGATTAAAGTTCTCACTTACCAAAACTGTTCTCTCCAACTTTGTGCTTTTCCTTCTTCTCCCTCCTTTTTGATATACTTGATGCAGCTGACTAGTATAGGAAAAATGTTCGGCAATGAGATGACCTTGGCCTCAGCCTGGATTCACTTGCTCGCTGTTGATCTTTTTGCCGCAAGGTCCACTTTTCTTGTCCCACTCTTTGCTTTTGAGATTTGAGTCCTGAGTTTCCTGAAAAAAATGAAGGTGACAATGTTAACAAAGAGATTGACAAAATGTGAAAAATTAACTTCAGTGGTAGAGGTAGAGTTCATTTCAGTGGATTCCACTATGTGAGTCTCACAGTAGGTGTATCTAGTTTTCTCTGAAATTGATGTCATCAAATTTTGGACAAATTGAAAGAATCTAATCTGATTTTACGTTCCGCCGCATTCATTGTGTCTTTCATTCTTTAACAAGTGATCTGATAAATGTAAGTGTTGGTGATGAAATTCAGACAGGTGTTTCATGATGGGATGGAGAATCAAATAGAGACTAGGCATTCGGTGTCTCTTTGCCTTTTCTTTTGCCCCATTGGGATTCTTACTCACATTATCACAAAAGGATTGGCCAGAGCTACAAGTAAAAAGGAGCATCATCACTTCTAGAAGGCAGCTGCTCATGCTAGACCAGAATTAAGTACCTCTTTGTTGAAAGTCAAAAGTTGAAAATGTCAGGATTCAAGTTCATGATTTATAAATTTCCCTTCTAGTTTTCATTTTCATCATTTGATTGATGATATTATCCCAAATGTATTTATTACAATATTACTCTTGAGAGGATTTCAATTGGAAATCTACAACAAAATGAAGGCCAGGCCATTTTTCTTATTGGAAGTTGGCACATTGTATTGTGTCAGTCGAGATATTTGTTTGGATTTCCATTGGTGCCTCCAAACTTTTATAAAACTCGGGATCTCAAACCTTGAATTCCCTATATGAATAAAATACTAAAAAGAAAATTAAGTAAAATACTGAAATTTTCACATCATTTTTTAAACAGTTTTCCAAACATGCTGCACAGGCCACAGGCATATAACTTGTCATGGACATAAATCGATGGACCCAGCTACAATTGGACTACCTAATGATTTTGAGGATAAAGTTGTGTTCAACACTCAACGTCCCAAACTAATCTTTTTTTTTTCCAGGTTATTTATGATCTTACTAAACGATTTTTTTTTCCCAGGTTATTTATGATTTTGAGGACAACCTAATTCATTTATGATCTTACTAAGATAGAATACATGGAAAGAACTAGGGAAAATTGATGTCTTTTAACTAGTTAATCTTACAAGTTACAAGATTGTGACTAAGTCTTAATAATAGAAAACATTCTATTATTATATTCAGAAATTCTCTCTCTCTTGTATATAAATAGATTCCCATATCTTGTCACCCCACCACCTATTGAAGAAATAAAGAAATAGAGACCATTATAGATGACTAGATTGATTTTACATAGCTACTCAGTTTAGTGGAAATGTCATTAAGATTTAGATGCCTCTTGAATCTTAGAGGGTGAACTTCAACATCAAGACCCCACCTTGCTAGAAGCATTTTCAGTAACACTAAGTTATTTTGGCGCCTGAGCAAAAACTGGTTTTTAACTTGAATCCAAAGATCTAAACAACATGTCTATAATTCCGTAATAATAAAAAAAACCATAAAAGTAGGTGAACACTAAAAAAGAAAGAAAACGTAAAAAGTAACAAGCTTTTAACTTGAACAAATGCTAGCTAGGATTGAACATAATTAAAATGTTAGTACATTACACGTAACTACAACAAAATAATGATCCTGTACAACAAATTAGAATGAATTTTTGGATTAAAAGTGCGCTTAAATCTCCTAAACGATCAGATCAATCATGGAGAACTTAGAGAATCCTTTGCCATTCCAACTAGCTCCGCAATGGAAGTTGCCATAATGGTCGATAACACGCGTGCAGCCTAGGATTATGAAAGGGTATAACAGCTTCTCAGCAACAGGAGCCACGAACTGAAATTGATGGTGACAAAGAACAACTCAATGATATCAAGAGACTTCAAGCTTTAGGTCAGCAGTTCATCATGTTTGTGAGCGCAACAAATAACCTGGTAAAAGGTAAGAGGCAATCTTAATATAGTGAGAATATTCTCTATATTTGGCACAAGAAAATGGAAATGTCATGTAGGACAAATTTGACATTTTATCCATTTGCAAGCATCATAAAATATGCACTCAGCATCTGGAGAGGTTGCTTTTCACTCAGCATCTGGAGAGCTTGCACTCAGCATCATAAAAGGAATAACTCTGTAATTTGAGCATCTCTTAAGGGAACACCTTTTATAGAAGTCTACATTATTATTGCTAACGTAAGTATCATTAACACCTTGAAAAACTGGCCAGAATCCTATCATATGATAAACTTAGTTCTAACATACTCATGTTCAAATCAAAAGTTGCTGTCAACAGGATGTTTCCAACTTTACATCAAAAGCTTCCAACACAAAAAATAATGAACCAATGAAGGAAAATAATTAAAAGAAATAGATCCAACATTAAAAATGATTACTTGAGACTTGATAGAAGATATATACGCACATCAAGTAGGTAATGGAGACATATGAATTGGTTCCAAATCCAAAGATTCTCCATTTGATAAATCTGACTTTCCTAAAGAATCTCTTCTACCTCGTTCGACAGCAGTTGCTTCATATATCCCTACATAATAAAATTACAACCATAATGAATTGCTCATATTAACTAATCAACATAACTAATTCATACAAGATGGGCTGAAAATTACAAATTATCACTATATTATGATGAGTTTCAAATTTCAACAACATTATCCATTTCCAGAACTGGAAAAACTGATCAAACTGTGAAATAGCAGAGCAAGAATTGCTGTTTGTGATGTTCAACTCCTCATAGCTTATTTTTCTATTAATATTGCAAATAAACCTTGTTCCCACGAGTGGTAAAGCGGATGAGGCAAGCCCCCTTCCAACATAATAAGGGATACCAAGGAGAGTAGGAAATATACTTTCACTTGGGATGAATGCTACTACGCTCCCGGGTCTCATGCCATCTACTCTACAGGGCATGTTTCCATTGACTAACCCATTATTTTTGCAGCCTTGTAAGGTAAGGTGGCTATCACATTTCATTGTTTTACTGATTATCTAATCTGTAAAGGTGTTCTTTCTGATGAATTCACGGTGACAAGCTGACAGCTTACTGTTTGGCTCAGATTTATTAATAATGAGCTGTTCACCTCAAAATGCAATCCATGAACATAAAAATTTGAGTAATGATATTTAACAGCAATAAACTCAGGGCATACCAAAGCCTAGAATCAAACAGCAAACCATGAAGCCAACAAGAGAAAAGTCCATCTTGTAGACAACCTCCATCACAATGATGCATGCACCAGCTACCATCAAATGCCTTGGCGAGGAGAAAACCACGTGCAATCTACAAATCGAAATTAAAATAAAATGACAGGGCCAAAATTTTTACAAAGCTTCAAAACTAATCAAAAGTGCTCTACGAAAATGACATTTCAGTATTTTTAATTAAAAGAGCTATTATTAATTAATAAAAAGAAAGTTCTTAAACTTGGAGGACAAGAAAACCTCAGACAAACAAATAGTATCTCAACCAAAGTATTACCTAGCATCATAAAAGAATTTTGACCATCATCAAACGTTTGTGAATTCAGTTGTGACCAAAATTGTTTTGGGCAAGTGTAATGTCTTGTTTTTTGGATTGAGGACAAGTGTAATGTCGGACAACAATAAAGTGAAAAAATTCCTGGACAGAGACTCTAACTTTACAAAAACTGAGACATAATCCATCTATCCAGTTAGGATGAAGAAAAAAAATTATTTGTTGAAGGGTGTTGAAAAACAAAAGGGTTTCACAAAAATAAAAGTCTTCGATTTATTTCATTGATGTGCTTACATACTTATAATATAAAAGTTTCCTAAAAGACAATAAACTTCTCCTACAAGTTTACCTTATATGATTACCTAATTAAAACAAAATATTCTTATTCTTTAAATATTTCCTAATACTATAATTATTTCCTAATAATCTTCTAACACTTCCCCTCAAGTTGGAACATCCAACTTGTTACAAAGATAATCCCAAAAACAAACAAACCTCAACACTCCCCATGAGCAACAAATCAGTGAACTTGATGCAAAACCAAAGATGAAATCTGAAATCCAAACATGCTCAACACAGAGCAACCATGCTCAACACAGAGCAACAAAAACATGCCAAACAGGCACCAAACAGGAGCTCATCCCAACACAACCCGAATGCAATCACCACTGGGATGATGGGATCCACCAGAACGAGATGACAACTCCAAAACACGAAGTTCAAACAGAACTCCGAATTACAAAACTCCATACCACCAATGGAAATAGCATCAAGATCACAACCAAAAATACCAAGAACCAAACTGTAACAGCCAGCAAGAGACACAAACCAACACCCAAAAATCTGAAACAGCTAGAATCTGGAACCACAAGATCAACGAACAGAATCTGGAACCACGATCCACGAACACCTTTTTTTCTTTTTCCTTTTTTTTCCTTTTTTTAGCCATTGAACACAAACAACAATTCAAAAATCCCAAATAAAATTCCAACAAGCAAGTAGACAACAAAGTAGCTTCACCATGAGCTACAAAACAACTAGATCCAGGTCAGAAACGGATCCCAAATTTCACCAGGAACGATCGCCGGCGAAAAAGGGAGAGAACGGCGAAAAACGGCGGCGGCGCGTGGGGCGAGTGGGCGAGCGGCGACGGCGCGTGACGGCGCGTGCGGCGGCAGAAGGATGTCGGAACGGCTGGGGTTTGTTCGCCGGAGCCTTACGGTGCTGATGGGCCGGCGCGTGTTCGAAGGAGAAGACCCGAAGGACACGGATCTGCTTAGGCAACTCTTGTACTGTTCACGTGAACAGTACTCCTAACCGGAAAGACCAGAAACAAACTAGGGCGGCCAGAAAGAGAGCATCTGCTCAGATACCATGTTGAAAAACAAAAGGGTTTCACAAAAATAAAAGTCTTCGATTTATTTCATTGATGTGCTTACATACTTATAATATAAAAGTTTCCTAAAAGACAATAAACTTCTCCTACAAGTTTACCTAATATGATTACCTAATAAAAACAAAATATTCTTATTCTTTAAATATTTCCTAATACTATAATTATTTCCTAATAATCTTCTAACAAAGGGAAATTAATGATCATGCTAAAGTTTGTTTAATTGTCAAAATGGTAAGAAATCAACTATATTGAATATGCATATAAACTATCCTTTCACTTAAATATTACTAAAAGAAGATACCATAGCATACCTCTCCTCTGCAATACTATCAGCATAGAATATTAATATATTTCCAAAAAGAATAGTGCTAAGAAAGGCCCATGTTGAGAATGGCAATCTTCCACCACTGTCAGAAAGTGATCCCTAAAGAACTCCATGGGGAGGAAGGAAATGAATATATGTTAGAGAAATCAACAAACATCAATCAAACCAAAACCACAATATGTGCAGGCATACATAGAGCGAGAATCATAAACATTCGAGAAAGCATAAACTAACAAAACTTTTGTGAATGGCATTATAGAACTCACAATGATAATATCCCACATGGCAATAGGAAACATGAAACATGTTGCAGAAGCAATAGTTATAGCATGAAGTCGCCTTTTAAGTTGATTCTGAAGACACAAGATGTTCAGAGTCAGAACTAAGATACAAACAAAGCAACTAACACCCAAAAAGTACACATCACTTTCAGTCACCATAATTACCTTGATTGAAACACGTCTCGCAATCACCCTTCTAAATGCTGACAAAATTCCAGCGATGATAGGGACCAACATTTGTTTCAACCCCAAACTTTGTTCGGTTTGATCCCCAGAATCATCTCTATCTTCCCATGGTAACATTCAGTTAAGTTTAAATAACATTGACATGAAAAATCCTCGAAAACACTGACAAATGCAAAGAGGAATAAATAGAAGAAAAGATATTCAAATGTTAGACACTTTGGGCATGAGAAAAGAACTCTTCGCGTATAAGGATATAGAACGGAGAATATGTTGCTGTGGCCCACCCTTCTGACAACAAGTAAAATGATGCTAACATTGCAACTAAGCCACCTATCTGGTTGAAAATAATAAGAAAAGAATATCTCAATAGAGATGAAATTATTTTATAAACACACAGATTAGTCATAACAGAAAGCACATCACACTGACAACAGGTAAAAAGATCTAAACATGGCAATTGGGCCATTTATCTGACTGGAAATAAGAAACTTTCATCTTATTAGAGAATATATAATCTTTCAAAGACATGAATCAGTCATAACAATGATTGAAAATTGTCATTAACACAAAAATAAAGCAAAACTTGGACATAGTTTTCTTTCTCCATTATTTGGAAAAAAATATATATAATTAACAACAAACATATTTACATCCTTAACCATGGTATTTTGAAGTACAAGACAAAACCCGATTTTGATTGGCCACAGGAAAACAATCAATATATAGCAAGGGAAAATTGGACCATCAAAGAATAAGATAATTATAGAATTTACTCGGAGCATGGGGTATCATGGATGGTGAATATGGAATACAAGAGTTACCTTTTTCCACAAATGACCTCTCCTGCCATACAACACTGCAGACAGTACTCCAAGGACAGCGCCAGAATACTCAGCCAATATTGATCTAATTGGATTAAGGGGGGAAAACAAAGCAAAATATACATATATTCAGTACACAATAAAGTATGGCCACAGAGAATTATTAACGAAGACATATATATAATTATGGCCAGAAAAAATTATGTTATAGTGGTAAATAACAAATTGTTATTATCACAAGACTAATAGGACATTGGGGGGGCTCAAAATGCTGAGCTTTTGTCAGAGTATCATGTGGCTCAAATAAAAAATTAGTCAATTGATTTTTATCCCCAAAAACTCTACTTATATAATACTCAACCTTTTGGCAAAAAAAAAAATATTACTATACAATCAGATGCATTAGTTAGGAGAGTTGATCAAATAGTGTGGAGCCCTTCCAAAAGAGAGGTTGACCGAATAGAAATCTTAACGAAGTTATCAAACGAAATTTTTTTACCAATAACTTATCAAAAAATATAGTGTTCGATAGAGCATAATGACATTATATGATCCATGTAGCTGACCCAACATAGTCGGATAATACTCTGTTATTGTTGTTGTCGTCGTTGTATCCATCACTTTGTACTGTGTTTCAACTAAAATATGTACTACATGCTCAAATTCTCTCAAAAAATAAAATGTGCCCAACAAATTGAAATATGCCTCTCGAAAAGATGATATCGCACACAAAGAATAAAATGCATAGAAATAAATATAAAAACTTAAATAACAAGACCAAGCACCTGAAACAATATATTATAATGTGAAAATTATTTACAAGCATATCAAAACCAACCTAACTGGTCCACATGACTTCAGTCCCTTTCCCCATAGGATCAGAAACAAAGCTGTTATACCACCATTTATTACGCATGGCACAACCTGCATAATAACAGGAAGTAATTATGATAAAAATACTTGTCTCCATTATCACCCAAAAAAACATGCGTGTATGCTTTAATGTTTTAAATCAATTTTCAGGAGGAAATAAAAATTAAATTTACCTGCGTATTAGAAAGTGGCCTACCCTTCCAAGGCTTTTGCAAAATCAAAAAGACAATAGATGATGGAGCCAGGCAAGTAAATAAAAAAAGAACAACAGAAGCCCCAGTCTGAGATATGTAGCGGTACATGGAGTATATCGACCATATTCTCAGGAAATTCGCAATGATATGAATTATCTGCAAGGGTGTGTGCCTCCATGAAAAAATAATATACCATCAGCATAACACGAATGAATCAAGTCATAAAACATTAAACCTTCACCAAGAAGCTAGACTAACAAATAAAAGAAGAAAACCAATGCATAAAACCCAGCAGACATGTAATGTGAAGGCACAAGGCTTAAACTAATAAGCAATTCAGTCCTTGAAATGCCTTCTACTATTCCAAAAAGTGATCCAAGAACTTCCAAATGCACTAGAAAATCCAAAATGAAACTTCATCAACTAAGCTATAAGGATATACCAAATAAACTTGTTCAACATCAAATACTCCCTCCAGTCCTAAACATAGAACATATTCGTGGGAAGGTGAGCTTTTTCATAAACCTAAGAGCTCTTCTAATTTTTCTCAACTTTTTCCAAGCTATCCCTATTGATTCTTCTCAATAATAAATGAAAAGGCAAGGGAGGGTCAAAGTAAAGATAGATGACCATGGCGTTTTCCTAACATAATGTGATATCAACTAATTTAACAACCTTAATCTAATCAAATCAAGTAGTTAGTTACATTTAACATACCAATACAACAATCAAGTAAAAGCACATTAACCATACCAGTATCAATTGAAACTAAGCTGACACTCAAGACAGAACTTACCAGCATTAAATAAAAGAAATCATCACTTCTATGAAACTAGATCAATCAACTAAACAACTAAAAGTCGCACACCAATGAAACTCGAAAATTGATTTGATTACACTAATTCACGCTCTTAAACAAAATTCATGAAATTAGAAACATTTTTTTCTACTTGTGTTACCTGAAATGAGGAGGAGACGTTCGATCATCAGAGAGTTTATTTGGAGTCATCATTTTGGGAAATACAAGAAATTGAACCAATGACTATGAACACAAAAAAATTAATGCGTTGAAATTTTTAACGGAAAAAATAGATGGTGTTCACAATCAGATTTTGCCTCTTCGTTGAAATTTCTTCAGGTTACGGAGGTTTAACCTTCTTCGTTAAGTCTGGTTTGCAGCTTCACAGTTCAGAGATTTTTTTTTTTGGAACGAAGCTCGCAGATATGCTTCTTCTCAACTGATGCTCAGTTTTGTTATGGGCTTTTATTTGGGCTCTTTGGTTCACAAGTCTCCTGGGCTTGGGTTTATTGATTAAAGAATAATGGGTTAAAATTCATTTTCCAAAGTATCAATTCGGCCTAAAAACAATAAAAGGTCTAATATTGGCCAATGAACAAATAAAAGGGTCATTTTGTCCACTGGGCTACTAGAAAATACCAAACTACCCTTCTAAAACGAAAAAACATTAATAAAAATCTCAGTGGGGCCCACACTGTCTCATCCTAGTTGACTTTTTTTTGGAGATATTAAGGTTAAAAAATATTTTATTAATTATAACATATTTGATACTCCCTCCGGTCCTAAATATAGGGCCTAGATGACTTTTTTGAAAAATCCTAAAAAAAGTAAAAAATAAGTTAATTATAAATTGATTTACCTAATTTTTTCTCTTAAACTAGTTTATTTTACCTATAAGCTAATGGATAACCTAAAAAGATATCAAATATGTTATGATTTAATAACCTATTTCGCAACCTTAATCTTTCAAAAAAAAGTTATCTAGGTCTTATATTTAGGACCGGAGGTAGTATATTTTAAGATTAGTCATTAGTTTATAGGTAAAATAAACTAGTTTAAGGGGAAAAATTAAGTAAATAAATTTATAATTGACTTATTTTGTTTTTTTAGGATTTTCCAAAAAAGCCGACTCGGTCTTATATTTAAGACCGGAGGGAGTAGTATTTTATTTACCAAAAAAGTGAGAAAATTTATAGGGGTAATTAATTTGAGGTTTCGCCCAATACACCTAATATAAAAAATGTTCTACAAAAATGGTGAAATTAAAGTAGGATTCCAAAGAAACATACTTTAGTTATCTTCCAAGTTAATAAGATATTTTTACTCTCCTTTTGTTATTCAAAAGATAACAAGTATTTCGGCAGTGAATAACAACATTTTGACTACGTGTAACAATTTATTGGTGTCAGGCACAAGGATTCATATTTTAACTAATAACAAGTGTTTGGGTGGTGAATAATAATGTTCTAGTCACACGCAATAAGCTAATGGATGCCAGTCATATGGATTTATATTTTTTATGACAAGTATTTAGATGTGAATAACAACATTTTGATCGCGTGTAACAAGTAATTGAACATTAGTCACAACATTTGGACTCAAAATAACAAGGAGGGTAAAAAGTCTTTTTGACTTGGAAGATAATTAAAGTAAGGTCCCTTGAGACTCTACTTTAATTTTGTCATTTCTTTAGACCTTTTCTATATTATGTGCATCGAGTGAAATCTAATTACCCCAAATCTATATATTTACTAACCATTTTGTTTCCTTTTTTCATTTTTTTCCTATGTTCCACTACACATATCATTTATAAAGGAGTTTAAAACAAAAAATACACATGTATATTTGACCAAATGTTTAGTGATGAATAACCCTTGAAGTGGAACACATTTGTATTTTTGACATAGAAAAAAGACTATATTGTTTTATCTTAACCCTTGTTTAAATAAAAAATAGGGATTAAAAGAAAATTTGGGGAAACGTTTAAGTAAAAAAATTATATTAATCGTATCTATATCTATAATAATATAATTCAAAGTGAGTTTAATTTATTCATGAGTTATGGCATGAGCATGAGTGTTTGGTTGGTTGAAAGAAAGTAAAGAATTAGAAATGGAAAGGGTAAGAGATGGAAAGTAGGGGTAATGATGAGAGAGTAAAGTTTGTGGGCCCCATGATAAGTGTGAGGTGGAGAGAGAAAACTTGTGGGCCCCAGGATATATGTAAATGACCATATTACCCCTTAACTTTCCAATTATTTACATCCCAATTAAATGCATTGTATAAAGGTAGGGGCATAATAATCCAATCTGGAGAGACTTCAATCTTCTGAAGCGATATTGTGAGTGAAAACTTGGCCTGCATAGTGCATACACTTGTGCAATGGCTTCACTTGTGTGTACTTTTGGAGCCCATTATCATGGTGGGTCCTACATGTCATCTCCAAGGATGTCTCCAAGAGCAAAGCCTGGAGCTGTTCTTAGCATAAGCAACCATATGCAGCAGGTGGCATACAATCTGAAGCAGGGGCAATCTCGTATTTTCCACCAGCTGCCCTCTGGGTTGAGCATGGAGGCCATTGTGCAAAAGGGTGATGTGGGGAGGAGAAAGTTGCCACCTTTGGTGTTTGTTCATGGAAGTTACCATGCTGCTTGGTGCTGGGCTGAGCATTGGTTGCCTTTCTTTTCTGCTTCTGGGTTTGATTGTTTTGCTGTCAGCCTTTTAGGACAGGTTAGTAACACTCTTAACAGATATGTTTGTATTAAGACTCTCAGACTGCAGTCTTTTCATTTTTGGATAAAGTCTTGTTTTTTATGCTATTTTCTTTAAAAATTGAGAAACCAATGCCAATTTAGAGCTAGTTGACTTTTTTTACAGATTAGGATATATTTAAAAAAGCCACTTTATTACAACATATTTTCGGTATTATTAGATTATATGTTAAGTTATAAGTGAAATAAAGCAGGAAGATCAATTTACAAGTAACTTATTCAAGTTTTTTTAGGATTTTCAAAAATAAAACGTCAACTAGTTTTTATATTAGGAAAGAAACTGAATTTGTTTGGTGTCATCACTTGGAGATTAAAAGGTTAGAGTTAAATGGGAATGTTTCCTGTGTAGCAGTTCAAATTTTGTCTTTTTAAGGGAGTTTCTTGGTTGTAGTAAGACTCTTAGAGGTATGCTTGCTGTATGTTGTACATTGCTGAGCCAAGGCCCCAAGATCACTATAAGTTGGTTTTGAAACTAAGAAACCAGACTTTATGATTATTTCATTTCATGGCTTCTAAGTGAAATGTCTCAACATTATCTTTGTGACAGTATATGTTGAACCTTTTGTCAGTTACAAATCTTTGCCTCTTCAAAATAAGGCTAAATTGAGCCCATCGTAGAATGAGACTTCGGATAAAATTCAAGATCTTTAAATAAGTTGATGATCGTTATCAACTCCTCTAGTACTAAATTGAGCAATTGGACTCTTTATCGAGTGGAATGTCATAAGTGGATGGTGATATCCTAGTTTTGCTTGTTTGAAGGCTCATCTATTATGTGGGCCAAAAAAAAGAGCTTCATGTCTAGGCATCTAGCCAGGGTACATATATATATAATTTTAATACTGGACATTACATATACCTGCATAAATTTCGTGTGAAAGAAGTATCTTAGAATCCACTAAAAGTGATGAATAAGTCTTGATGTGATATTATGATAAACAGTTGCTTCCATTTGTTATGTAGAGTTCAGCATGAGCTGTACATGAACATTTTTGTCTTAAAAAATAGTGCAGAATCTCATATTTTACGGGTTCCTAATTAAATACCGCATAAGTAGAGCAGTTGTCAAATTTCATCTCACTCTCTCTCTTCCTCATGTCATAATGCAGTTTTGTTGCTCCCAAAGTACTTAAAATTGCACGTAGGAAATTTAATGCACATGATAGTGTCAACTCAAAAATGGCAAAACATACAGTTCAATCTAATAAAAATTATCATTGATGGAACTTAGTGGCGACGTGCAATCCATGTAGCTGACCCCACATAATGAGATAAGGTTTTTTGTTGTCGTAAAACTGTTGTTGTCATTACTGGTTGATTTTTCCATTAAGATGGGTGAGACACAGATTGCTTCATATCTTAGGTTACAGAATTGCAATTTTTATATTCTACCTCTAGAAGTCTCACAGCATTACCTTGAGCCTCTGAATCTGTTCTAACTTCTAACATTTATTCTCCATGGTCAGGGGGAAAGTGATACACCTTCTGGTTCAATTGCCGGTACACTTCAGGTATGATAATTTTCTAACATATTTGATGTTACTTTAATTGACGGGACAAATTTCAAATATAGATGATGTTCTCAGGATGACATGTTTGCTCCAAATTCTGCAGTAGACACATGCAATGGACATCGCAGATTTCATCAATAAAAATGTCACGTCACCACCTGTATTGCTTGGGCATTCTTTTGGAGGGCTTATAATCCAATATTATCTTGCCACACTAGGCAGTGACCAACTTAAAGGTACTTCTTGACTTTTGACCCATATAGCATTAAAACAAATACGGAATGAGACCCCAAAATCACAATTCTTATTTCTTGCAATATAAGCTACAACACAGACAGTTATTTCTTTATGACCAAGAGCAACTCATTTCATATATACCCAATCCTTAAACTCAGATTTTGGGAAATCAATGCATACGCAGTAGATGCCATTTATGGGTGTATATATTATAGATATCTTATATGTATCCTCAATATTTCGTTATCTTGTGTGAGATTAGATATTTTTTCTGGATGTATTATTAAAGTTGACAGTACTTTTTCCTAAGTGTGTTTCTTTTCAGTTATTTTGCTAATTCTGGTTCGCTTCATGCTAGAAGTGAAAAACTTGTGCCCAGAGCTTCGAGGAGCTGTCCTCATTTGTTCTGTGCCTCCTTCTGGTAATAGGTGACTAACTAAACTCTCAATCTTTGAGATTGTTTTTAGAGATACAGAGAGTAAGAGAATGGTTACTTGTAATTGCTCTGACAGATATTTTTTTCTTTGCATTCTTCAGTGGACTAGTCTGGCGGTATCTCTTTTCCAAACCAATTGCTGCATTTAAGGTACATTAACTGGCTTTTCTTTAAAAAAAATATGATTTTTCTATAATTTGCTTATATAAAATATATAAACCCTTTTTGCTCAATATAAAATGTACTTGTGTGTCTAACTGAGCAGGTCACACGCAGTTTGGCAGCAAAAGCCTTTCAAACCTCTCTTTCTCTTTGTCGAGAGACATTTTTCTCTGCAACTATGGAGGACCATGTTGTTAAAAGGTTTGCTTTTCTGGAAAAAATCTCTCACTGACCCAGATTGTAATTCTTTTAAAATAAAGGCATATCTGGATTAATTTAACTGCAAATGTCCTGACTGTTTCAAAGTGGTTATTTGTTGTGACACATCGCCAGTAGTATTAGTATCTAGTTGACATTTGACACTGCTGCTTTGCAAGTTAGAAGTTCCAACTAATTCTATTTGTTTGGTTACTCATGGCCTTAAGTTTTACATATAAAGATTGTGGTTTGTTTGTATACTATAGGCGCATTATGCATTATCATTATTATATATATGTAAGAACATCCATCATTATATTTGGACATCATTTGTGAATATCTAGTCTCCAGTGTGTATTGCCCGGCACAAATAGTGTATACAGATTTAAATAGTGAGTGCACAGCGTAAATGTGTGTTTTTCAGAGTTCAGACACCATAACTTTTGGTTTCCATTATTATTTATTATGGTTTCAGGTATCAAGAGCTTATGAAAGAAAGTTCAAGGGTGCCATTGTTTGATTTAAGAAAGCTGAATGCATCACTTCCGGTTTCTAGAGTACCGGATGGCTTTCTTGATATTCTTGTTTTGGGTGCAAGTGATGACTTCATTGTGGTAAGCACTATATTCAATATAGAAATATGTTATTATGATTATATATTTATATTCCATCTTCCCTAACAGACTAGCTAATTTCCAAGTACTTAGAAGTTTAATATCTAACACTTCCTCTGGTTCTTTCAGTGGTAAAAAAAAGAAAACACTTTTTTTATGGTAGTATGATCTTAGACCTATTGATACTCCCTCAACTATTATAAATCAGCAAGAAATAGGAAGAATTAAGATAATTAGGGTGTATTAGAAAAAGTATACCATATTAACTGTTTTAACTAACATTATTAATTTAATCAAATAAGGTAAATTGGTTTTACATACTTCAGAGAGTATTATATTATTTTAATAAAAAAAAACAAATGGAACCAAAGCAAAAGTCAATATTTGTATATGCTTTTTCATAAAAGTTCAAGGGACATATGAACTGATACTAGAATTTCCCACAGATAACGATGATGCCCCATTTATGAATGCATTATTATTCTTTCAAAAAATCTGTTGCATAAAACTGACATTTATTTGGCCTTGAAATAGAAATGGTTCAGCCTAAGCTGCCATGTTTGATTGGTTTCAGGATGCTGAGGGGCTGAAAGAAACAGCAAATTTTTATAATGTGCCACCAGTGCTTGTTGAAGCTGTAGCCCATGACATGATGTTGGACATTACATGGGACAAGGGTGCAAAAGTCATCCTTTCATGGCTGAATAATTTAGGAAAGAAGGATGCATGAAATTGCAATTTGCAAAAATCATTACTGACTCAAAAGCAGATGGTCTATCTGTTAGCTGTTAATTTCCTTTGTTTTAAAAAATTAAATAATGAGGTGCATGCAGAATGATATATTTTTTTTTTCATGTAATCCTTCCCACTTTGGAAAATTCAAAATTCAATCTGTCATACCTTTTCCTTTGTATAGGTAAACATTCAAACTTCAAAGAATAATTTCAAATAATTTTTTTTAATAATTACTTTTTCGTGCATCGCATGGGAATTACTAGTTATTTTCCTAAAATCGGGAAAAATTAAGGATTACATGGGATTGTAGAAAACAGAAAATTTTTTATTTTCATTAATAGTAATGAAATACATTGATTCGATTTTCCAAACAGTTAGATAATGGACGAAAAATCAGAGAATTAATATTATTATTGACTTTGATTATTGATCATTATCATTAATTGATAGATGAGCATGGCATGTGGACCCTTGATATATTTGTATGATGAATAAATCTATGAACATCCAACGCGAAACCGGTGAGATAATTGTTTCCATTTTGGCAAAAGTAAACCTAACAAATTAAGGTAATTATTGCTATATTAAAAACGTAAGAAGAAATGATTGGAAATTTAAAAATCCTTTTCCTTAATAAGAGCTTGGTAAATCAATAAGGCACATGCAAATGAGATTGGAATTTATTTTTCAAATCGTTTATATCATTGTAAATGATTACTTAAAATATACCATAGTACTCCCTCCGTTCCTAAATATAAGAGCACTTTGACTTTTTTGGAGAATCCTAAGAAAGCAAAATATGGTAATTAAAAATTGATTTTCCCAAATTTTTTCACTAAACTAGTTTATTTGACTTATGAACTTACATATGATCTAATAATATTTAAAATATGTTATGATTAAATTGTTCATTTTGCTTTCTTAGGATTCTCCAAAAAAGTCAAAGTGCTCTTATATTTAGGAACGGAGGGAGTATTTCAAAATCAATAGCAGAAAATCGTTTTCCTCCGCCTCAAATGGTTCAATGAAAAAAAAAGAAGGGTAATGGACCTAATCTACGCTTTAAGTAACCATCTAAGAGCATCGGGTACCCTGAACTAACAACAGATTCATATTTACACTCAAAAGTAATCAAAGTGTTTAAAAAAAATACCCAAGTAGACGGTCAATCACGTTAGACCGTTAATCTGCCCATGTGGCCGCCACATGTGTTAAAGTTTTGTCATGTAGAATATGTCATGTGGGGGTAATGGACCCAATCTACCCTCCAAGGAACTACTTAAAAGCACTGGCACCCTAAACTAATAACAGATTCATACACCACGACAATCCCCTCTCCTCTCTCTACGTGTTTTTTTATTATATGTGGGCCCCACATGACATATTCTAGGTGGCAAAAGTTTAACTCACGTGGTGACTGTAACATAGTGTTACTAATTCCCTAATTAACTTGTGACATCTCTTTTAGTTCAATAATATCTTTACTAACTATGATAGGAAAAGAAATTTCGATAATATCAATATCTCTATCATAGTTAGAAAAAGAATATCCTATAATGATTAAAATATTATCCATGATAGAAAAGAATGAACTAATACAACACAGCTGCTATCATGGATAATTTATTGCTAACCATGTTAGAAAGGATTTGTCTAACATGGTTAATAAACAAAACTAGTTGATATTAAACAATAAATAGATATATATACATGCGGAATCGAATTTAGGCCTATACATATTGGCAATATACAATACCAAATAAACTTTATAACTTCTACTACCTAATTCCCTTTCCTGATACTCGCGCCTGTGCATGAATACCTGCAAAAATGTCAGTAATCGTGGGATGAGACAATTTGTCTCAGTAATCACCGCTTAACTCACTATAACAGTGAGATGTGCGGTAGCGAGGGCGTCTAAAGGGTACCTCATTTTAAAATCAATAATAATATATATATTACCAAATCTTCTTTCATTCATCACTCTAGCCCTTCATTCACATTCAAATCAAAGTCAACATCATCATCTCTATTACCTTATCCCACTCAAAATCCCTCAATAAATCTCATTCCAATAAAACCTCATATCTCCATCTCCAATCTGAGTATTTTCACTATAACTCTCACACTCACCTATAGATGCATTGTGCCATCAAGGGAGCATCCCAGCATCTAATCTTCACTATATGAATTTGACACTGTGTCCCTCTCCATAATGAGGGGACAATTTCCCTCTCTGGCAATCTCCAGAGAGGGAACCCCAATTCTGTTTCCTTTACAGAACGGGAACGGTTTGGCTCTTTAATGTCAAACAACCGTAGGTCACTTACTTTCTCTAGTAAGTAGACCCGTGATCCCCGGTCTCTAGTCCGAAAAGGATTCGTACAAATAACTGTCGATTGGCCCATCGACAGTTATCATCGCGCGATGGTACATAAATTTCAGTGTCATGCAATGCTCACCATATCCTTTTCAATATCTCACAATATTCAACATCTCAATCACCATTTCCTTTCAATATCACAATCTCATTCACAACCATTCAATTCCTTCCCTCAATTTAACTATCATTATCTCTAACCGAGTACTACATAAATCCCTCACAATCTCAAACTCAACAATTCACGCCCTTTCAAACCTCAATCCTCTTTGATCAGAATATGACACCTGTATGTCATACTATTCAGGAACTACCACCACCACCAGGATAATATATATAAAATGTAAATCAATCATTTATATAAAAATAATCGCGTTTGAAAGGCACCCGATAGCCTGTTTTATATAAAAATAACTTTTTAAAGACAATATATATAAAGAGGGTGAGAATAGATTTTGAAAATCCCAACTAACATCACCCTCAATGTTATATTAAGGTTAAGAGTGATTACCTGTCGCCCTTAGCAATTCTACGCGATTTCTCAACCTTTCTTCCTTGATGCCACGAAAGCCTACTTGCATCCACTCCTATAATAATATATAGCCAAATGATAAATTAATATCATTTCCCTTTTATCATAGTTCAACGTCTCTCTCGTTCTTATATGTTACTACCCAATTTCTTTTCTTATATGTTTTATTCAAAAGTATGCATCTTCAACCAATCAAAGCCAAAGCCAATAACCAAATTCACATTCATGAACAAAAAGCCAAAGAACAACAACATTACATTTCCTTTTAAAACACTATACAAATCAACACAAATAAATTCACCCAAATACAAACATAACCAATCAATTACTTCTCTTTCATTACCTAACCAAATTGAATAGGACAGCCAAACATCCATCATCACAATATTGGATAAACTACATCTCATCAAGGTTAACTTACTAATCTTTAACTAAAATCGAGGATATTTTAATTTCAAGTACCATTCAGCCATGTGCATAGTCTATCATGAAGTACCCATCATAATATTTTCCCTCCATTTATGTACCCTATCTTAATCAACCATGTCAGACATATAAACACATCATTACGATTAAACATTTGTATATGAACTCAAAAATAATCAAGACTACATCAAGCACTTCCACTTCATCAATATCACCCATCCAATTTAATTACAAGAGACCAAGCTAAGCAATTAAATACTTCCAATTTAAAATCAGTCACATCATCCGCCCTTTGAACAATTTTAAGGCTATCAAGTGACAAGTAACTTTCACAACAAAGCACAAAAACAATGTCATAAACAAATTAATTCTAACATTTCCAGCTTCATTTAAGACACGGTTAAATCAGCCATGTTCCAATAAGATTTGATTCACAAAAGATGAAGTTTCAGCAAGAAATCAAATAATACTCCTTCCATAATATTCAAACTTTACTCATTCTAAAACCCCTCAATACTCTTAAAATTTGGACCCACATAGCAAGGAAGAACAAGTTCAAGAAACCATATGACTTTAGTCAACACATACATGAACTCAAGCGATTTTCACAAGTTAACTTAAACCCCTACTAACCTCACGTTTACCAAACCCAAAACATAACATTAGACATGCACTCCAACTAATCTATTTGGATACTATAGAGGAGAGACATGGAATTAAAGATTTGACACAATTCACCCATATCTAAAAGTCCACATGCTTCATCCATTTCTAACTCTTACCATAATTGATTTTTACACCACATACAAAACATGTAAAATCCAATGCACCAGCAGCAACGAGGAGAAGAAATCTTACCAAAAATTACCAACTCCAATTTTTTTTATAAATCGAATTCTTAAACTCCAAAATTTCAGTTCCTTTCGACCCGTTAAATCCTATTCACTAAACCCATACAAATCAATTTAGCTAATTGCATTAGCATTCTAAAAGCATAAGTTTTTGTCACATCCTGTATCAATACCAAGATCAGCCCCCAAACGGAACAAGAATTATTCCAATCCGTTGCAAGAAATCAATGACACACAAGGACTTTACTTAAATCCCAAACTGTGCAAGGTATGCTTCAAAATCAATTTTATCCTCTCCCTATTATAATTTCACAAGAACTCACATTTACCTCTTAAATCCCCTTCAAACATTAACTTACTAACACTTTAGTTTTTCTCAAACTTCATTCTAACACCAAACCAAGCAATCCTAACCCATAATCTAGTTAGAGACCACTTCAATATCGTTTTGGGACAACTTAATTCGACTCAACTAGTATAGGAATTGATTTACATTAAAACCCTAAATTTTTCCCAATGAAGACCTAACAAAATCTCATTTAATACTTCTTAGCTTTCATTAACATTTTGAAACATGATCAGTAGGTTACAAATCAGTTTCATTTGAAACTTCCAGCCCCAAATCTGTTAAATTCCTATGAATTGAACCATACCTAAACTTGGGGTTTTAAAGCAACTTCACAAAATCAACACAGCACCGAATCACCATTGAAAATACAATAAATTAAAGCTTAAGATACTCTTTTTGTGATTTACCCAAGCTCATAAAACCCCAAATTCGGAATTCCTCTCTCAGGTTCGTTCAAATCGAAAGGAAAGGGTAGGGATCGAAGAAATAAAGTTACCTAAACTCGTTTTTGTCCTTCACATACTATGTTGAAGCTTTTCCGTCGCCGGACACCGCCTTTCTCGCCGGAAAACGAAGGGAGCAGTGAGGAAGCACAAGAACCCGAAAGAAAAGAAAGAGAAATGAGACATCGGAGTCTATGTACAAAGTTATGGATGAATCTATGAGTAAAAACTCACCTCAGCTCGGGGCTGAACTTGCGCGTGCCACTGTCGCCTGAGATTGAAGAAACCCGTCGGAAAAACTAGGAAAACAAAGGAAGGATGGAGGGGGAGGCCGCGCCGGTGCTGTAGTCGACGACGGCTTGCTCCGCCGGTCCTCATAAGATGAAAGCATAATCCCCTGTAGGGACCAGTGAGATGAAAATCATCTTTAATGAGAGCAAAATGGTCATTGAAGTTAAGCAAACAATTGCAGGAAAGGGCCCCTGGGACTTTATAATTATTTTGGAATGTATTGGGACCTTCCAGTATTAATTTCCCTTACCAGGGACTAAATTGCAAATCCCCCTTTACATATCCAATGGCAACGTACAAAAGAGGGTTGCACAAACACCGGCACCCATATCAACAAAAATATACAATGGTCACAAAGTAAGGCCACAATTGGCAACAAAATATACAATGACAGCCACTAAAGTTAGGCACCTAAAAAATACAGTGTTGTTCATATTTCCATCTTATTCGGTATAGGCATTCTTGTTTCCACATCCTCGCCAAAATAATTATCTTTATCAGCAACACCTTCGTTAACCACCGCCTGTAACCTCAAACCCGGAAGCTTGTAAGATGCTCTGCTCCCATGTGGTTTTGAATGTCCCCGAGTCTCTTTAGGTTTTTAGGAACTTTCAGGTACATGCCCTTGTGACCGCTGCAGGGGAAAAGTTTCAGTCAAAATGCATGTGAGAGCTATTACCATGTCAGAATTCAGCAGCAAATAAAAAGCATATCAGCCTACTACCATATCAGAATTAAAACCATCCATATCACCCTTATACAATTCAGAAGCAATTTAAAATCATATCAGAATTATTTAACATCTGGCTCATAACAGAATAATCATATCAACAGCAAATTCAGCAGCAAAATATTCTCATGAATAACCATATTTAGTGGTACTGCGACAGAAATTCATAGCACATATAAAAAGACATTTAAATTGGATTTTTTCCTTTTGGAATATACCTTTACCAGTAGATATATCCAATTCCCATAAGTATATAGCAGTAAATTTACATATTAGCACTCAAATTTTTGCATGTTGCTCAATTGTAATCATTGTGACATTGAGCACATTGATCTTTTTCCTCTTTTGCGGAGCTTTTCTGGAGGGGGAGGAGGTAGATCAGATGCTTTAGTAGTGGAAGAATCTTTGAGCACTTTTCCTTTGGCTATTATGAACTGCGCTTGCGTTCAAACCCGAAACCACCCCAAAAACCCAGCATCGTTCAAACCAGAAAACTGATCGAATCTAAT
Source organism: Mimosa pudica (assembly GCA_029929735.1). Classification (NCBI taxonomy): domain Eukaryota; kingdom Viridiplantae; phylum Streptophyta; class Magnoliopsida; order Fabales; family Fabaceae; genus Mimosa; species Mimosa pudica. The sequence goes on along the minus strand of JAKELP010000023.1, from coordinate 3,907,970 downwards.
CGAAACCCCAAAAACTCAGTTTCGCGTAACTCAGCTTCGTCGCTTCTCTCTTCAGTTTCGTTGAAATATGATCGAATCGCACAACCCAGCTTCTTCATTCACCTCTTTGTCATCAGGGTTTAGTTTCAGTTGGAACTTGGAAGTTTGATTTGATTTTGTGTTTTGATGGATTCGCCTCTTCAGTTTTGTTTTGTTTTTAATGTGCATACAGGTGTTTTAAAAAAATTTGCTGACTAATAGAATATAATGCCACCTCAGATGCCAACTCATTTAATGTCCACATAATCATATAACGGTCAATGTTTAGTTGACCATCCAATAGGGGCAAATTTGAACAAAAAATGAGACTTCAGGGGCAAATTTGATCAAAAAAAAGTTGAGGGGCAAATATGATCTTAGGTGAAAACTTCCGGGGCGAATTTGATCTTTTACCCTAATATTGAATCCCCTCCTTCCCTTCTCTTCCCTCAAACCAAACAAGGGTGATTGTCCAAGTGAGGAAACATGTTCTAAGTAAAATAACAAAATAGATAGTTTAATGCCCCTTCTCTAATTTTTATAAATTATAGTTGTTAAAATGATTAATTCACTTATGAGTTATGAGGGCTTAATTGTATTTCCCAAATAAAAAGAGATAATTTGAAAGTTGGTCTAGTCATCTAGTGTTGTAAGCTCTTCTAGATCCGTTGGAAGGATGTGCTTGTGACCGGAGTGGAAGTCATGGATGCCAAAACTTGAGCAATCGATTGCTCCCATACCTAATATAGGATTGAGAAAATGCAATATTTTTTGGAAAATGACAAAAAAATAACACTTGAATTTGAGTTGGACAAAATGGGGTCTCTAATTTCAACTTGGACAAATAAAGGAAAGTCTCCATTTTGTCCTAAATGAAATTTGTGACTTTTGTAAACAAAGTAGTTAATAGCGATACTTGAGTAGTTAATTGCGATACTTGACTAGTTAATCGTTAACTAGTCAAGTATCGCAATTAACTATCCAAGTATCGCTATTAACTACCATTTTCATTAACTAGTCAAGTATCGCAATTAACTACCTATTGTATCGTTATTAACTACCTTTTTGATACAAAGTCAGAAATTTCATTTAGGACAAATTGGGGACTGTCCCTTATTTGTCCAAGTTGAAATTGGAGACCCCATTTCGTCCAACTCAAATTCAAGTGTCATTTTTTTGTCATTTCCCCGATATTTTTGGTTTGATATGCACTACCTACATTCCATAGTATGAGCTCATTTTTTTTAATGATGTTGTCTCTAACTACAAAGTACCATTTGACTTTATTGAGCTTAATTTTCTCACATATTCTCTGTCATCTTTTCATAATTACCCTCTCACTCTTTTTATGAAGTGAAATTTACCCTTTCACTCTCAATCATTCATAATTCAGTTTTTGATCCCAAATCATTCATAATTCATAACTATGCACTTTTTTTGGGGGGGGGGGGGGGAAGAGGACATTTCCAACACATTTATTGTTTTTAACTAACTTAAACTTAATGAGGAAAAATTTAATTATAACGCCAACAAAGGTTAGTCCAGTAACTAGTTGATAAAGGGGTTTGGCTCATAATTATGTGGTTTTGAGTTCAAATCCCACTGATGTGAGAACCTTGTGGTGGACGATCTATAAGTACCTTTAGAAGCGCTCTTTGAGCCCGGAGGTCTATCTGGCCTGGTGAGCTCCCGAGACCCAACTCACCTAAACTTTCTATCAGCAAAAAAAATAACTTTAACTAATATTTTATGAAACCAAAACTTAATTAAAAATACCTTATATATTGGGACGAAAGAAGCGTATATAAAAAAAGAGCTAATTTACATTTAAGTCTCAAATAAGAGAAATCATTAATTAATGAAATATATCTCCCGTACAAGTGATTTTATTTTTGTGAAAGTAAATCATGATAAAATAGATTCAAAACTTTCTAATGTGTACAATAGCACTAGGCTAGAATCGGATCCAATTAATTGGAGCATATTCATGTAAGTTGAACAAAATTTAAGACAACATCCTGCTAAAAATATAAAGCAACATACATTAAAAACTAGATTGGGCGGTTGTAGGATTTTTCAAGGATTCAATTGAATGATAAAGTACTCCTTTTGTGTTTTCAAAACAATTTTTGGTTTTGACAAAAAAAAGACAATTTTCGGTGTTTTTATTTTGGTCTTCTTTATCAATGTGTTTATTTAAATTTTATCATTTACGTCATTATCAGTAAATAAGCCTCAGTCAATTCAAAAGAAGCTAGCTAATTTTCTTGACCGTATTATTGATGAAATCACGGTGTTTCTGAAAATAAAGTAATATTACTAAAAAAATTTATAACATACAACTGAGTGTAACATACAACTGAGATTTTTAGGGTCGGCTCTCTTGAGTTGGCTCTATCCTCTCTCCCTCTCCTCTCAAATTTTTTGGTGACTCGTCGTTGTACGAGTTTTTTCATCGACGTCTCCTTCCCCAATTTATGCCGGAAGGAGACGTCCGTCACTTTCATTAGTCTGCTTTTATGTTTCTTTCATTTTCAAATAAATTGGTCTAAGAGTTTCGACAACAAGAGAAATTTCTTCTACCCAATCTTCATCTTATATATTAGTTTTGTGGGTATGTTTGTTTCCGCGAGATCTACTCATGGTGCTTCTTTGAAAACCAAATTGATTGGTTTATTGCCGACAAAAGGTGTGGATCATTTCGGGTGGTTCTTTCAACAGCCACTGCTCAATGACTTTTCTACCTGTGAAGGTTCTTTTCTACCCACAAATTCTCATGAAGGAAAGATGAAGGAGATGGTAGGCCTTTGCGATGACGTGGGTTCACTCCTATCCATGTTTACCTTTTTAGTTTTGCTATGTAATATCATTTGAATTCTCTTTTTTGCAAACCTATTTTGTATTCTAATTTTCTAGTTTAATAAAAATTTTATGTTTCCTGATAATAAAAATGTATTGAAACATTAATGTTGCATGGGATTAAAGAAACAAGGCGCTGTGATCATTTTTTGTTAAAATATAATCAAAATAATAAGAGTGAATTTCAAAATTAAAGAATATATTTGTCTGATGTATTTTGTATGCATTAGTTATGACTTATGAGATTAACCACTGCCAGTTGGTTAATGCACCTCACTCACACTTGTCAAGTCACGAGTTCGAATCGGCAAAACTGCCCTCATCAGCAGTAGGGGTGGGAATAGTCCAGGCCGGCTATCAGGGGCCTATGACTTGGACCGTTAAGGCCTTGGACCGACCTCCTTATATCCAGGCCAGGCCCAGGCCCAGGCTTTTTCTTTTGAACTGTTTTGCTTAACAGGCCAGTCTCAGGCTTAAGAAAAAAGCCTATTAGCCTATCAGGCCGGCCTATTAAGAATTTAAATAATATTTATTTAAATAAAAAATTATGTTACTATATTAATTGATGTTATTTTTATTAATTTTTAATATAAAATTACAATTATATCATCTTCTATTCTAGTGTATTTATTGTCGCACATTCTATAAGCATTCATTCAAATGATGTTACCCACCATTCATATTTCTAAACCTCTTATTGAGTATGTTTAATTAATCAGGCCTCCTAACAGGCTAATAGTCAGGCCAGCCCAGGCCACAGGCCAGACTCAGGCTTAAAAAAATTGTCTGTAATAGGCCACAGGCCAGACTCAGGCCGATCAATTATACTACAGGCCAGGCCATTTTGGGACCAGACCAGGCCAGGCCTGGACCATTCCCACCCCTAATCAGCAGTAATACCACTACTAATACAGCTGGTTCCTCTTTCAGGAATTTGGAACCTCAAAATCAAAATAAAAGCATAACACAAGAGGCATCATTAATAAGCCATAAAGAATACCACCCATTTCTCAAACTTCATATCATGCAAGAGATCAAGTGATTTACACTAGTTTCTTAGGAAAATGAATGCTGACACCAACATCAGCAGGGTGCTGCCTTTCCAACTGCACAACAGTTCCTCCATACATATCAACTGCCTTCACCATGCAAATTTAGAATATTATGGTATTGAATGCAAATTGGCCATGATGTCAACATGTTACCATTAACACATAATCAGTAAAATAAATATATATAATCTCCATTTTATAAGGAGATTAATGCATCTGATAGGCAATCTCATTTAAAGTTACTTTAACTTCCTATATCTGTAATGTACAATACGGAGGAATGGAAGGAAGGAGTTAGCCTGAATGTTTCCATTATCAACGTGGCCATTTTCAGATAACAACAGACAAAACTGTGGAAAACTTCTGGTCCTCTCTATAGAATACATGATGTCAAAAATAACAAGCTTTCACAAAATTGGCTATAGCTTCCAGTTGATTTTATGGGATAAAGTATAACGCCAAAGAGACTATGGTCTATACCAACCTGACTTTCCTTATGCAGACGACTTTTCAATCTTTACACTGCTTCAATCAGCTTCTCTTTACTCTCAGACATGAGTTTGTTGACAACCTCATGTAAAAAAGCTTTCGTTTTAGACCGGCTAATAACACCAGGCTTGTACCTGCAAAAATAACAAAGGTATGCATATTTGCTTTCACAGAATTGGCTATAGCTTCCAGTTGATTTTATGGGATAAAGTATAACGCCAAAGAGACTATGGTATATACCAACCTGACTTTCCTTATGCAGACGACTTTTCAATCTTTACACTGCTTCAATCAGTTTCTCTTCACTCTCAGACAAGAATTCACAAATCACAATAAATCATACATGTACATGGTACAAAAATGTTGTATCTCACCTTTTGTTACTTTTTCAACAAGCCTCTAGCAATCATTTCATGAAGAACTTTCTCTGCCCTAGCATTCTCATTCTTTTCAAGAAGAAATCGATCAAGAACAACTTTAAAAGTTACAAAATCAGGCGCACAACCATTCTGTTCCATTTGATCAAGCAGGGAGAATGCTTCATCAAGCAAACCTCCCTTGCAAAACCCATGAACCATAGCAGTATATGCCTGCACATTTAGCTGGTAACCTTGGCCCAAAAGATGCTGAAAAATCTCCCACGCATCATTTAACCTACCACCTTTGCACAAACCATCAATAAGTATAGTGTAGGTCTTAATGTTAGGCTGAAATCCTTGGCTGATAATTTGCCTAAATAATGTAGTTGCCTTGTCAAGATGTCCCAGTTTACAAAATGCATCTAACAAGATGTTGTAAGTGATGATATTAGGGCGAAGACCCCTATTGTGCATCTCATAAATAACATCTTGCGCGCATGAAATTCTTCGTGATTTGAGCAAGCCATCAATTACAGAGTTATAAGTTACAGCATTGAGAACCAACTTTCTAGAATGCAATTCCTTGAAGAGATCCATGGCATCATCCACCATTTTCATCTTAAAGCATGAATCGATCAAAATATTATAACTAAAGAGGCTAGGTGCCAAACCGTTTTTGATCATCCTATTGAAAACTTCCTTAGCCTCAATGATGTTATTGGACATACAAAGACCATTCATTAAACTATTGTAGGTAACCACATCGGGTGTCTGATCACTCTTAAGCATTCTAGCAAATAGAGCTTGAGCTTCAATGATCCTTCCATCTCTGGATAAGGCATCAATCAGGATGTTAAAGGTAAAAACATCTGGGTGGATGCCCTTGGAGAACATTTCACTGAGTAGTTGATTTGCTTCTTGCCAATGATTCATGGAGCAATAACCATGGATTAGACTATTATATGTAACAACAGTTGGAACCACCCCATGAGCAATCATTTCCAAATACAAGCTGCGTGCATCATGGAGAAGCCCATCTTTACAGAGTGAATCAATGATTGTGCTGTACATAACTGTATCGGGCTTAACATTGTGTCTTTCCATTAATTTAAACAATCCAAGAGCGCATGTTGTTTGGCCAATCTTACATAACCCATTGATTAATGTGCCATAAGTAACTTCATCCAATTGAAAACCTTTGGCCATGATGTCATCATAGAAATCAAGAGCTTGGCCAACACGACGGTTAAAGCAGAGTCCTTTGAGGATTGTATTGAAAGTGACAGTGTTGGGTTGAAAACCCATCTTGAAAACTTTGGCCAATGTGGAGAAAGCGAAATCCATATGAGCCACGTGGCAGTAACAGTTGATCAAAATGGCGAGGGTAAATAAGTCAGGAGTGAATCCCTTGAAGTGGGCCCGCGTAAGAAGTGAGATAGCAATGGGATAGTGTTTCATCTTAACTATAGAGGTTAGAGTGTTGTTGATAAGGCGTGTAGGTGGGAGAGGACACGTGTCGAGCATACGGTTGAGAGAAGAGAGGGCGTGATTGAGGGTTGTGGGGTTTGGGGAATGGGAATGGAAATAGGAAATGAGAGTAAAGGAAGAAGGGAAAGAGAGAAAAGCGGGGGAGGAGAAGGAGTACCTTAAAGAAGAAAGCATGATGGGATGTATTAATAGTATAGTATATCTGCCAAGCTTTCAATGCTATCTTCACTTCACTGAACACAACACTCACGGCACTGTGAAGGCGATGAGTGAGTGGACACAGTGAGGTCTTTTTTTCGTCTTCAACTCAACAAACACTCTATTCCCTAATATAAGAGCTTGTCGGCAAAAGTAGGTTTCTTGAGAAAATATGTGAATATTACTTGAGTATCTGGAGTTAATGTTTCTTTTTTCAATATTGTCCATATTTATTATGATAATTTTAAGAGAGAGAAATACATAAACATTAATCAATATGAAAGAGAGTTAGGGGCAAAATAGGAAAAATGACATTAAATCGGGAGAGATTGTGAGATGGGCTCTTATATTAGGGACCAAAACCATTCAAATTTTGGACTTTTATATTAGGGACCCGAGGGAGTACAATGTCATTAACAATTTTGACATGTATGATAGTGACTGAAATTCCAAACTATAAGATCACTTTATAATTTTTTCAAACTTTTTTTTTTAAAATTAGCTTATAATAATTTTTTTGTTAAACATTGTCTAGTAATTCGGAGTTTATTGGCAAGCGGTTAAACCAGACTCGAGGGGTAGAAATGTTGCACACATAGGCAATATTGTCCTCTATACCTATTGGTAACCCAAGGATTAAGAACATGCGTTCTCATTCTTGTAGGATTGTAAACCACTTAACAACTCAACCAACTATCCATTGGTAACTCTATAATACTTTTTAATAATAAACAAACAACACAATTTAATAATTGATTACCACAAATGTACCAAAATATTGTATTTTATGTTTGGTGCTACTTATTTTATTCTAGAGTACTAAAAATGCATGTTTACCCTTGTATAATTTCAATTTCAATTTTGGTTGACACAGACCATGGTTGCAACTTTCAAGTTTTTTATATTGAATAATGTGAACAAGCATGCCCTCCCCATCCTAAATATAATAACACTCTTATTTTTTTTTTAAGAAGTTAAGGAAGTAAATTAAAACATACCACATGTAATTAGATGATTATAGGTTAACTTATAATTAGAATAAAATAATATTGAGCAAAAAAATAAACGGAGACAATTTAAACCTTAGTGCTTTATTTTAAATATTTAATTTCTTAAAAAAATTCAAAAATTGGGATAGGAGGGAGTCCATCAAATAGTCTATTATAATATAAAAACCCATTCAACTCAACATAAGAAGTACCTAAGATACCTGCACGAATGCAAGATTAGGAAATTGGCTCTTAGCAAAGAATTTTATAATAGCCTCTGTCTCACTATTACCAATTACATCCCATGCATATTTGTAAAGACCTAAATAATACAATCCAGTCTTGATTTTTGAGGTTTCATGAGCTTACATCTCAGATTAACTTTTTATAAGTATGAAACAATTGGTAGAGAAAAAACTATAAAAAGGAAACATGAAAAAAACAGCAAAAAGAGACTTCTTTTTAAGAAAAATCCCATGCATGAAAAACAGCTAAAAACGAACTTGTCACTAAACATACTAAACCCTTCAATATTCACCAAACTGCAGCTTCTGGTACTAATGTACTATAGTCCAAATTCACTATAACAACACATAACTGGATAACCCACAAGGCAGGCTTCATTAGTTGCCCAATCAAATACTTTATGGTCGTGCTAGGGAACTTAGAAAGATTGTAAAAATTCTGTTGTTACCACAAGTCCAATAATACATATGCAATTTGAAGGCACTGGTAATGTGAATTTCTTCGGTGTTCATTACTCTACTTCATATGACAAGTTTCCCTTATGATCCTTCAAAAGTTCTGGTGTTTGTTCCTGTATTTATCATTCTAGCCACTTATATTCATGCTCAATTTTTCACAATGTTTTAGTTGTTCCAACGGACATAGAAGGGGTCTATATGTCAATATTGTGACTGTTCCAAGAACTTCATTGGCTATAAATTTTCCTTTGTTTCCATATACTTTGAATGACTTTGTTAATAAGATGGAGCTGGTGTCTATGGTTCGTGTTTGTGCTAGTCCTCCTAGTATTTGACTTAAACAACAAAGTCCATTTGCGTGGGGGAGGTAATACAATTGATGGATGTAATGGTTGGGAATATAAGGAAGCAATGGAAAGAAGTAATACATTATATGCTTCAAAATTGTTCATTTCCCATCAATGGCTCGATTCTATACTTATATTTTTGATCCAGGGATTCCTAAGGTTGCTTGTTTCTGGAGTTTTCGCACCTTTTTATTAATGCTGGTGAAATATTACTTACACTACAAAAAACGGGGCCCATATCGGCGTTTTATAGGGCCTCGCATCGGCGGAATTTTCCGGCGAAATAGCGCTACGGCGTTTTGGCAAAACGCCTATAAATTTGCCGTCGAAATGCGGCATCTCGGCGTTTTGGAAAACGCCTATATGTGAAGCAAAACGCCGGTATGCGGAAATAATATTTTTTTATTTATGCACATAGGCGTTTTATAAAACGCCTATGTGCGGTATTAAATAATAATATTTCATACCGGCGTTTTGCAAAACGCCGGTATGTGTTTTCCAAAAAAAAAATAAAAAACATTTTTCTTCCTGATTGTTTAAAACCAGGAAGAAAAATGTTCAAAAACATAAGGAATAATATGTTAATCCCAAAGTTACATACACATAAAGAATAATATATATAAACATAAGCAATAACAAGAGTAATTCATAAAACATGATACCCAAATATATAAAATCAAAACAACAAGCAATATGTAAAAGAAAAGCTATAAGATCATATCAACATTATAAAATCAAATATCACCAAAAAACACGAAATAAAAAACATCAGCAAAACTAGCCAAAAAAACAAAGCAACAGCAACATTGAATGAGAGACGAAAAGAAGAAAAATAGAAGAAAACGAGAAAATGAGCAACTTTGAGGAAAGAGGGAGGTGCTATTTATAGGGAACGGAGGTGCGTACCGGCGTTTTGGAAAACGCCCATATGCATTTTAATATTAAATAATGCATATAGGCGTTTTGCCAAACGCCTATATGCATTATTTACATTAAAATAATGCATATAGGCGTTTCAGTGAAACGCCTATATGCTTTCTAATGCATATAGGCGTTTCAGGGAAACACCTATATGCATTATTTTAATGTAAATAATGCATATAGGCGTTTCCTCAAAACGCCTGTATGCGATTAAATGTTATTTTAATCGCATATAGGCGTTTTGAGAAACGCCTATATGCATTTAGTGCATTTAATATGCACTTAAGGCGCAGATAGGCGTTTGTCAAAACGCCGATATGCGCATAAAGTGCATATTAAATGCACGTTATGCACCTAGGCGTTTCTCAAAACGCCTATGTGCGATTAAAATAATATTTAATCGCAGATAGGCGTTTTGAAGAAACGCCTATATGCGGTTTTCTGAATAAAAAAATAAAAAAAAAACTGTCAGCCCCTCTTTTTTAAATTTAAAAACCATACCGGCGTTTGTTATACCCAAAACGCCGATATGGAAACGCGGGAAAAAAGGCGGGAAGCGCGCGCCAAATTTATTGGCGTTTTCATATAGGCGCTTTGGGTAAAAACGCCGGTATGCGTCTCATATAGGCGTTTTGGACCAAAACGCCGGTAAGGTTGCGCCGGAATGGCCCGTTTTTTTTGTAGTGTTACATCCACCGTTATGCAACCATCTCTTGCTTTTGGTGACTGTTTTGGTAGTTTGATGACATCTATTACAGATGTGTGGCCATGTGCTCTTCAATATGTTGTTGGTATGAATGTTTCATCTTCTTATATCTTTATACAATAGTCAAGTGATGTGAAGTGCATATACCATGTTCTTGTTGGTTGCCTTGCAGGTTTTTACATTGCTGTAATTACTGGACAATCATTGAAATCAGCTTGGTTCAGTCTTGATTCTATTCGGCCAATATGATTAGGTGGTGGACTTGATTTTGGCATTCTTGACACTGCTTCCCTGTTGTTGCAGTTTGGGTCAGTACGTAGAACCAATTGATTTATTGCCATTATGCATGACTCTTACTTCATTTGGTTATTCCATCATCAAACATTTTTGCACCGCCTTTATGAATGATAAGCTTTTTTATTTTGCAAGAACACACGCCACTATGCTAGCTGTACTATTTGCATGTGATTGTATGAAAATTAGCAAGGCAACTACAAATTATTTGGAATTATTCTGGCATGAGCCCTTTGACTTTATGACTGAAAATGTCCAGCAACAATTTGTTGGCCAACAACTATGGTTTACAGGGATTCATCACATCTGCACTTATCAAAGCAACTCATGTCACTATGAAGATTTTTGCACCAGATTTGCAAGCTACTTATATTCAACACTCTTATTTCAACGTGATTATTAACGATCCTTGTTCTTGTGCACATTATGATATTATACACTAGGAATCATTCAGGGATCTTCGAAGAAGCAGCTTAGGTATATTACTCCCTGGTCTTGTCACTCTTTTAATTGTGGTTGGCAAAAGTTGTTACAAACACACACTTCACTTACTCTTACTCAATGTTCACACATAGATGGGCATATCAATTCAAAAAATTGGAACGTATGATTGGTCATGACCTCATTTTTACTCTTGCTGCCATTCATGAAGGTCAGTACTCTATAAATTCAAATGGTTTCAAGATCAGTGTTGCTGCCATTCATGAAGGTCAGTATTCTTGCTGGATTGTTCTTAGATATTACCGTCGTTACATCTCAATCTGCTTTATCATCCAACATTTCCTTTATTGTAAGAAATTTCACAAATCACCTCTAAGCGAAATATGCAAGCATTTACAAGCAGTGAATTGCATTAAAGCATACATGTACATGGAATAGAGACATAAGCATATAAAATAGAGTAAAGGGTCAAATCTAGCACTGAACTATTGGCCAAAGTACACCCCACATAAAAATGTATTTCGGGGCTCAAAACTAGCACCGTTCAAGTACAATTTGGGTCAAATATAGCAAGTCCGTCAATTTTGAAGGAGTTGACCGTTAAATTTGACCTGACTAGAACACATCATCTGCCACATCACCAAATTAGGTTAGCTAGTCTGCCACGTCAGCACCTACTCCACATCATCATCATCTTCCCCAACACCCCCAACACCTTCAAACCTTCCCTCTCAAAACCAGCACACCCCACCACACCACCCCCACCCCCACCCCCACCCCCACTCCACATCAAACACAGATCTGGTTGGGCCGCCCACCACCTATCGCCGCCGGCGACCCACCACCACCCCCGCCGCCGCCGACGACCCACTTCCCCTCCACCTCCATGTCCCTATACCAACACTCATCATCACTCCCACTCTCTCTTCCTCTCAACCTCTCTCCTCCGATCCTCTTCACCATCCTCTCCACCATGGCCGACGTCATCGTCGTCGGCTGTAGTCCCGACATGCTCGGGTCATTATCCGAGAAAATCCAGTCCAACTTACCAGACCGCGAGGTCAGCATGGTTATTCTTGACTTCACCGGCGCCGGCGACGAGATATGGCAGTTAAGGGCGGTGGTGAAGGAGGTAGATGTGGGGATTCTCGTGTATAATGGGGGATTACTCCCTCTCCCCTCTTTCTCTTCCTCCCCTTTCAGACACACCAAACTCCCATATTACATATCTTTGCGATAAGACCAAACATCAGCCCCACCATCACCTTAGATAAGCCTGGAGGCCCTTTGAGAGGGAAGGTTTAAAGGTGTTGGGGGTGTTGGGGAAGATGATGATGATGTGGAGTAGGTGCTGACGTGGCAGACTACCTGGCCTAATTTGGTGATGTGGCAGATGATGTGTTCTAATCAGGTCAAATTTAACGGTCAACTTTTTCAAAATTGACGGACTTGCTATATTTGACCCAAATTGTACTTGAACGGTGCTAGTTTTGAGCCCCGAAATACATTTTTATGTGGGGTGTACTTTGGCCAATAGTTCAGTGCTAGAATTGACCCTTTACCCTATAAAATAATATGACATATTCCTCACAAGTTAACTCCAATTTTGTTTCTTTAAAAACAAGTATTGATATGTCTAGAAGTTGATGAAACAAAACAATATTATAATTGCAGATACATTTCTGCTTGTGAAGGTTCTTGGAGAATATTTGGATTTGACATTCATAGAAGACATCCTGCGGTGCAGAGGTTGAGTTTTCATCTTCCAAATCAACAATCAGTTATATATTGTGGCAATGACGATGTTGAAGAGTTGTTGGATAAACCTTGTGTTCGTGAATCTCAATTCCTTTCATGGTTTGATGCAAACAAAAAATATCCTGATGCTAAATCATTAACCTATGTTGAATTTCCAAAATGTTTTGTTTGGGATCGTGCCAATAGGTGCTGGAAGCCTAGACAGGGTGGAAAAACAATTGGAAGGGTATCCATGTTTCTCCTTCATGTGGTGAACTTTACTTTTTGCGAATTCTTTTGAATAGGGTTAGAGGCCCTACTTCCTTTGATGATTTGAAATCATATAATGGTGTTGTACATGGAACATTTAGGGACACATGTATTGCTCGAGGTCTTTTAGATGATGATTCTGAATATATTTCAGCACTTAAAGAGGCATCTGTCTGGGCTAGCGGACATTCTTTGCGAAAGCTATTCGTTAGCATGCTTTTATGTTCATCATTGTCTGACCCGAACCACGTGTGGCTAAGTACAAAGACCATCCTTTCCGAAGACATGTTGTTCAACAAAGAAGCACAAAATTATTCTTGTAAGTCTTATGTTATTGTCTTGCTTACCTTACTATAGTTTGTGTATATTATGCTTACAACAATTTTTTTCAGATGTCGTTATTCAGTAAAAGGATAAAGAGAATGCAGCATTGAAGGTTATTGATTCTTTTTTGCGTGAAAATGGGAAAAGTATTTCAGATTTTCCTGGTTTGCCTCAACCAGAATTGTCCTCTCCAATTGATAATACTAATTATTTGATTCTACAAGAATTAAATTATGATAGGGATCAGCTTTTATCGGAGTCAGTTAAGTTGGTGGCATCTCTGAATTCAGAACAGCGTGAAATATATGATAAAGTCATGTTTTTGGTCAATAATTCCATGGGAGGTTTTTTTTTTCATTTACGGCTATGGGGTACTGGAAAAACCTTTTTATGGAATGCTTTGATTTCTACTATCCGAGCAAATGGTGATATAGTCCTCCCTGTTGCTTCCAGTGGCATTGCAGCAACATTATTGCCTTCTGGAAGAACGGCTCATTCTAGGTTTGCAATCCCTGTACACATAACTGAAACATCAATTTGTTCAATTAACCAGAATTCAGCACTTGCATCTCTTCTTATGATTACAAAGTTAATCATTTGGGATGAGGCGCCCATGGTTCAACGGTATTGTGTTGAAGCCTTAGATCGAAGTCTACGAGACATTATGAATTGTGAAGAGCCCTTTGGAGGTAAGTGTGTTGTTATGGGGGGTGACTTCAGGCAGATACTTCCAGTTATCCCTCGGGGAAGACGTGAGAATGATATAGATGCTTGTATCAATTCTTCTTATTTGTGGAATTTCTGCACCATATTCACTTTGACGGTCAATATGCGCCTTGCATCATCTGCTTCAGCGGACTCCCATTCTAGCATTGGTTCTTTTGCTAAATGGCTTTTAGGTATTGGTGATGGTCAACTTGGTGTTGACATAGATGGCTTTGCAGAAGTTGAAATTCCATCGTCTTTGTTGATTTCTGATGTTGAAGATCCAATCCGCTCTATTGTAGAAACTACATATCCTTCTCTATTGGAGAATTTGAATTACAATAACTACTTCAATGATCGAGCGATTCTTGCTCCAACCCTTGATTTAGTGAATGAAATTAATGACTTTATGTGTACTCTCTTGCCAGGTGATTCAACTGATTTTTCAAGTTGTGACTCCATTTGTCAAACTTCTGATGACATTGAAACGCTAGACAATGTGTTTGACACTGAATTCTTGAATGGATTATCCTGTTCCGGATTGCCTCCTCATAGACTATCGCTGAAAATTGGCACTCCCATCATGTTACTTAGAAATATTGATCAAGGTTCAGGATTATGCAATGGGACTCGACTTAGGGTTACCAATCTCTGTCAGACTGTTATTGGTGTTGTTACCCTTAATGGATCTCATCCTAATCAAAAAGTCTTGATTCCTAGAGTAAATATGAATCCATCAGAGAATCGTTGGCCTTTTCAAATGCAACGAAGACAGTTTCCTATAGTGGTTTCTTTTGCGATGAATATCAACAAAAGCCAGGGCCAGTCATTGAAACAAGTTGGCTTATACTTGCCAAAACCAGTTTTTACTCATGGGCAACTTTATGTTGCATTGTCTCGAGTTAAGAGTTATGATGGTCTAAAAATTGTCCTTCCTAAAAGTGGCAGTGACGAATCTGCATCAACGCTCAACATAGTGTACAAGGAGATTTTCAGAAATGTTAATGTTTGAGCTGTCGAACTATTTTTTATATGTATTATGAAACATGCTTATGAAAATACTAAACTACCTTTGTATTGCTTTCTGTTATTGCATTAGACCTATATCTAAAACATATGTACTTTATACTTAATTAGTTACTGCACTTTTGAACAAATTTTAGAGTAATTGCCCCCGGGCAACGCCCGGGGAATAAAATCTAGTTGCATTAAAGCATACATGTACATGGAATAGAGACATAAGCATATAAAATAATATGACATATTCCTCACAAGTTAACTCCAATTTTGTTTCTTTAAAAACAAGTATTGATATGTCTAGAAATGTGCAGATTTTGACCCCTGGTCCTGACAAGGGATTTTTTATATTAAAAACTACATCTATCCAGCAGAGTCTAGATGGATTTTAACATGGAATGGCCAAGGAAAAATCTATAGTGTTTATCTATTGACAACAAGTCATCGACATTTAACTCCAATTTTACAATTCAAAGGGTTAGATGAACCAACATGAGCCAAATAAAAAGTAGGAGCTATCAAATCTTTCAATTAACAAAGCATCTTAGATCCTAGAGGTTATAATTAAATAAAAAAATTAACCAACCAAACTTAGGCTTCCTCTTTTCTCTGACATTTTTTTTATCACACTTGTTTCAAATGAAATTTTTTATTCTTTTCTAAGATATCATTTTTCAGAATAATCATTTAAATAGCTTGATTTTCTTTCTTCCCAAATTTTTTCAAAAAAAAATATCAACCTACTTTAAGAACAAGAAAACCAAGAGCAAAGTCAAACAAGGCCTTTAATTTTGATTAGTAAAACGCTATATGAAGTGGCAAGTCCATTTCAACGTCTTCTATCTTCCAAACTTGCTTGCAAGAAAGTTCACAAATCACACTTAGAAGTAAAATAAATGACTGAAAAAATGGTAAGCACATTATATAATTACAGGTACATGTACTTCAAACTTTATATCTCACCTTGTATTACTTCTTCAACAAGCCTCTAGCAATCATTTCATGAAGGAGCATCTCAGCCCTAGCATACTCATTCTTTTCAAGAAGAAATCGACGTAGAACTACATGAAAAGTAACAAAATTAGGGGCACAACCATTCTCTTTCATTTTATCAAGCAGGGAAATTGCTTCATCAAGCAGACCTTCCTTGCAAAATCCTTGAATCATAGCAGTATATGTGTGCACATTGAGTTGGTAACCTTCGGCCAAAAGATACTGAAAAATCTCCCACGCATGGTTTAACCTACCACCTTTGCACAAACCATCAATAAGTATAGTGTAGGTCTCCACTGATGGCTGAAATCCTTGGCTGACAATTTGCCTAAATAATGTAGTTGCCTTGTCAAGATGTCCCTGTTTACAGAATGCATCTAACAAGATGTTGTATGTGATGAGATTAGGGCGAAGACCTCTATTGTGCATCTCATTAATAACATTTTGCGCACATGAAATTCTTTGTGATTTTAGCAAGCCATCTATAACACAGCTAAAAATTACAACATCGGGAACCAAATATCTTGAATGCAATTCCTTAAAGAGATCCATGGCCTCATCCACCATTTTCATCTTAAAGTATGCATTGATCAAAATGTTATAACTAAAATTATCAGGTTGCCAACCATTTTTGATCATCCTATTGAAAGCTTCCTTAGCCTCAAAGATGTTATTAGACATACAATGACCATTCATTAAACTATTGTAGGCAACAACATCAGGTCTTTGATCACTCTTAAGCATTCGAGCAAATATAGCTTGAGCTTCCATGATCCTTCCATCTTTTGATAAGGCATCAATTAGGATGTTTAAGGTAAAAACATCTGGGTGGATGCCTTTGGATAACATTTCACTGAGTACTTGATTTGCTTGTTGCCAATGATTCTTGGAGCAATAACCATGGATTAGACTATTATATGTAACAACAGTTGGAACCACCCCATGACCAATCATTTCCAAATACAAGTTGTGTGCATCATTGAGAAGCCCATCTTTACAGAGTGCATAAATGATTGTGCTGTAAATAACTGTATTGGGCTTAACATTGTGTCTGTCCATTAATTTAAACAATCTAAGAGCAGATGTAGTTTTGCCAATCTTACACAACCCATTGATTAATGTGCCATAAGTAACTTCATCCAATTGAAAACCTTTGGCCATGATGTCATCATAGAAATCAAGAGCTTTGCCAACATGACGGTTAAAGCAGAGTCCTTTGAGTATTGTATTGAAAGTAACAGTGTTTGGTTGAAAACCCATCTTGAAAACCTTGCCCAACACAGAGAAAGCAAAATGCATGTGACCAAGATGGCAGTAACAATTGATAAAAATGCTGAGGTCAACCAAATCAGGAGTGAAGCCTTTAGACTCAGCCTGTGAAAGAAGGGAGATAACAAGGGCATAGTGTTTCATCTTAAGTATAGAGCCTAAAGTCTTGTTAAAAAGGTGTTTAGGAGGGAGAGGGCACGTGTTGAGCATGTGATTGAGAGAAGAGACAGCTTCATCTAAGGTTTTGGCATTTGGGGAATGGGAATGAAAGTGAGATTTGAGAAAGAGAGAGAAAGTGTACCTTGCAGCAAAAGAGGAAGATGAAGAAGAAAGCATATTGAGATTGTCGGATGCTGCTTCTACTTCACTTCACTGAATGGATCAAATCGAAGAGTGAAGAGAGTTTGGAGACCCCTACGTTGTACTATGTAATGTTAAATATTCCAGGGTAACGAAATGTTTTCTAGTCTTATTTCAAGTCCTACTTTGTCCTGTCTTTGGTAACAAAGCAGGCCAAGTAACAAAACTACGCATAAGAAAATCGATATTGAAGTCCAAGGTGGAGGGAGTTTTGTCCACATATACATGATTAAATTAGAGTGAATATGCTCCCTCTAGTAGTCTTGAATAGAAGAACTATTATTTGGAGGGATGTATTAAGTTCTAAATATTTGTAGTAGTTTAACTAACATCATTAATTTAATCAAATTTGATAAATAATCTAAGATTTAAGAACAGAGGATGTAATACACAAGTGTTTTCACAAGGAATTACTTCTAACTAATTATTGTATAAAAAAGGAGCTAACACTAATCAAACCCAAGAATGTTCAGATCTAATCCATCTAATTAGCCATGTAAAAAAATGTTTAGTAATGTTGCCTTTCCCTAACTAGTTTGGACTAACAAACAAGTTCCTCATTAGTTTTTACCTTTTTACTAGTTGTTCATAAATTGAATAATCCAATGACCATTACCACTTATCGTTTTTTTTTTGTGCTAGGTATCACTTATCAATTGACTGCAACCATTTATTATTCACATATCTAGTTGCCCTATTGTTCCTAATGAGTATGATTTTCCTCTAATACCAACTAGCATCAGAAAGTATGATTTTACTCTAAAACCAACTAACATCAGGAAGGAAAGAAATAATTCCAGAAAACTTGACTTTTTTAAAAAAAATATATACTCCCTTCAAAATTACATACAAGATCAATTTGACTTTTTGTTGAAGTTAAGCAAACAAATTTGACCATTAAATTATAACACATGTCATAATTAAATTATAAGTTAGTTTGTAAGTAACTTAAATTAGTTTTGCATAAAAAAAAGATATCTAAAAACAATTTAAACTTAAAAGTAATTAATTTTGTACACTCAATCTTTCGAATTAGTCTTTCTACATTGAAATCTAGTATATTTTCTTTCACAACACCCATCAATTGGGGACTCGAAATAAAACCCAAAAAATTTTGTTTCATTATTTCTTTAAAGAAAATTAAAAGTGGTCTTATAATTATAATTAGTATCCAAAAGAAACTATTTATACATTTAAGTAAGTGCATGCCCACTTTTTCTAAATAAAGCCCACAATATTTTCCAATTCTTGCTTTATACTAAAGATTTATTTGTTGATATAAACACAACACCCTTCATACTACCATCGCTTTATTTTCATGTGACAGACTATGGTTTTTTCTTGCACTGATATCATCCCAATTCGCTAATGTTACAGAATGACAAGGGACCAATTTTCCCTCAAAGGAGTTTTCATCAAATTTATCGGTTATAATAATGTGATGGCCTATTATATTAAAACGTTTTCTGCTATGGTCCTTCCAAAGGTCAAAAGCTCCAATGACATGAACTTTGTTCCATACAGCACCTAAGTGATTTCATGAGGGGTTATCATACACTTGCAGAGGAGATTAATGATCAAGCGCACAATTCAATTGCTTACACTTATGAAAGGATCCTGGAATGCCATCAATAACCTCATCACCAATAACATCCCGGCAAGTTTGTCAAAACCTCAATCATAAAATCAGGTTTTTATTTGTCAGCACGAGCAAGATATTTGGGGATAGATAAAGCTACATCTTGATTTTATTGGTTACATAGAAAAGTCATCTCAAGTACACTTTTATAAACAAGAAACCAAACGGAGTGGAGCGTTTTGGGAAAAATAAGAAGAAAAAAGAACTCATATCATAAACATCTAAAAAGAGAACCCTATAAAAAAACACCTATCTTTCTTTCTAAAACGAACTTGTCATCCAATATACTATGATCTCTTACCCCAAACTGCAGCTACCAGTACTATAGTCCAAATTCACTGTGACAACACATAAGGCATAAAGCATGAGGCAAGCTTTACCAGTTCCCCCAATAATACTATATGGCCGAGCATTGGAACTTAGGAAGCTTGTAAAAATCTGTTGTTAACACCAGTCCTATACAAATGCAAATCAGATGCACTGGTAATGCGAATCACAGTGTTTGCAGCCGCAAAGAGAACATTCCCTTCAGTGACTACAAGTCCCTTGATTGATCCGGCACTCATCAGCCGCAAAGAGAACATTCCCTTCACTGTTTCCCCTTGAGGAAGAATCTAACAATCCACTTCAAACTCGTCAAATGGTGGTATGTACACATATCGATTTAGAGGAACCCCTTGCAGAATCTTAGGAGAACCCTGCAGAGTGCAGGGAATATAGATACCAGAAACAATGGCATTAGCCAATGAGCACAACAAATTCATGCCACTGATGAGACACTATTCTTAGAACTAATTTGAGTACATGAGCAAATTCGTAAAATGAACATCATGTCCGCCTTTCAGGTATTTGAAAGCTCAAAATCAATACAAAAAGTATATATAACATGGCGCATCATCCATAAGCTATATAAATTAATATGACATATTCCTCACAAATTCATACAATGCATGATATCTATCTGCATTTTGTTTCTTTAAAAACAAGTATTGTCTAGAAATGTGCAGATTTTGACCCCTGGTCCTGACAAGGGATGTTTTATTATATTAAAAACTACATCTATCCAGGAGAGTCTAGATGGCTTTTAACATGGAATGGCCAAGGAAAAATCTATAGTATTTATCTACTGACAACAAGTCATCGAAATTTAACTCTAATTTTACAATTCAAAGGGTTATATGAACCAACATGAGCCAAATAAAAAGTAGGAGCTATCAAATCTTTCAATTAACAAAGCATCTTAGATCCCAGAGGTTTAATTAAATAAAAAAAATTAACCAACCAAACTTAGGCTTCCTTTTTTCTCTGACGTTATTTTAAGCACACTTGTTTCAAATGAAATTTTTTATTCTTTTCTAAGATATCATTTTTCAGAATAATCATTTAAATAGCTTGATTTACTTTCTTCACAAACTTTTTCAAAAAAATAAACATCAACCTACTTTAAGAACAAGAAAACCAAGAGCAAAGTCAAACAAGGCCTTTAATTTTGGTTAGTAAAACGCTATATGAAATGGCAAGTCCATTTCAACCTCTTCTATCTTCCAACCTTGCTTGTAAGAAAGTTCACAAATCACACAAAGTAAAATAAATGACTGAAAAAATGGTAAGCATATTTTGCATTTTGAAATGAAATATGCAAGCATTGACAAATTACAACAAAGCAAACACATACATGAACTTCAAACTTTATATCTCACCTTGTATTACTTCTTCAACAAGCCTCTAGCAATCATTTCATGAAGGAGCTTCTCAACCCAAGCATTCTCATTCTTTTCAAGAAGAAATCGATGTAGAACTACATGAAAAGTAACAAAATTAGGGGCACAACCATTCTCTTTCATTTTATCAAGCAGGGACATTGCTTCATCAAGCAGACCTTCCTTGCAAAATCCATGAATCATAGCAGTATATGTGTGCACATTTAGTTGGTAACCTTTGCCCAAAAGATACTGAAAAATCTCCCACGCATCATTTAACCTACCACCTTTGCACAAACCATCAATAAGTATAGTGTAGGTCTGCACTGATGGCTGAAATCCTTGGCTGACAATTTGCCTAAATAATGTAGTTGCCTTGTCAAGATGTCCCTGTTTACAAAATGCATCTAACAAGATGTTGTAAGTGATGAGATTAGGGTGAAGACCCCTATTGTGCATCTCATTAATAACATTTTGCGCACATGAAACTCTTTGTGATTTTAGCAAACCATGTATAACACAGCTAAAAGTGACAACATCGGGAACCAAATATCTTGAATGCAATTCCTTAAAGAGATCCATTGCGTCGTCCACCATTTTCATCTTAAAGCATGAATCAATCAAAATATTATAACTAAAAAGGTTAGGGGTCAAACCATTTTTGATCATCCTATTGAAAGATTCCTTAGCCTCAATGATGTTATTAGACATACAATGACCATTCATTAAACTATTGTAGGTAACAACATCTGGTCTCTGATCACTCTTAAGCATTCTAGCAAATACACCTTGAGCTGCAATGATCCTTCCATCTTTGGATAAGGCATCAACTAGGATGTTAAAGGTACAAACATTTGGGTGGATGCCTTTGGATATCATTTCACTAAGTACTTGATTTGCTTGTTGCCAATGATTCATGGAGCAATAACCATGGATTAGACTATTATATGTAACAACATCTGGAGATAACCCGCGACCAATCATTTGAAAGCACAAGTTTCGTGCATCATTGATAAGTCCATCTTTACAAAGAGCATCAATGATTGTGTTGTACATAACCGTATCTGGCTTAACAGTGCGCCTCTCCATTAATTTAAGCAATCTAAGAGCAGATTGTGTTTTCCCTATCTTACATAACCCATTTGCTAATGTGTTATAAGTAATTTGATCCAACACAAAACCTTTGGCCACCAAGTCATCAAAGAAATCAAGAGCTTTGCCAACATGTCGGTTAAAGCAGAGACCTTTGAGTATTGTAGTGAAAGTGACAGCGCTTGGTTGGAAACCCATCTTGAAAACTTTTCCCAATGTAGAGAAAGCAAATTCCATATGAGCCACGTGGCAGTAAGAGTTGATTAAGATGTTGAGGTCAACCACATCAGGAGTGAGGCCTTTAGAGTGTGCGTGCGAAAGAAGTGAGATAGCAATGGGATAATGTTTCATCTTCACTATAGAGCCTAAAGTCTTGTTGATAAGGCGTTTAGGTGGGAGAGGGCGCGTGTTGAGCATGCGATTGAGAGAAGAGACGGCATCATGGAGGGGTTTGGGATATGGGGAATGGGAATGAAAGTGAGATTTGAGAAAGAGAGAGAAACAGTACCTGGCAGTAGAAGAAGAAGAAGAAGAAGAAGAAGAAAGCATATTGTTGGATGCTGCTTCTGCTTCAGCGAATGAATCAGAGTGAAGAGTGAAGGGTGAAGAGAGTTTGGGGACCAGATCACTAGGATTTTAGTACTTTGTACTATTTAATGTTAAATATTCCGTGGTAACAAAATATTTTTCAAGTCTTATTTCTTTTTTTTGGCCAAAAGTCTTATATTTCTTATTTTGTACATTTGTGACTAATTGAGGCTTTGTTTGGTTGTAAGAAACCAAAGAAAGTGCATAGAGAATAATTGAAAAGTTAAGGGGTAATATGGTCATTTACATATATCTCAGGCCCATAAATTTTCTCTCTCCATCTCACACTTTCCTGGGCTCACAAACTTTACTTTCTCATCATTACCTCTATCTTCCATCTCTTACCCTTTCCATTTCTAATTCTTTACTTTCCCAAACATACTCTGAGACTATTTGAAATTTTGTCGTCCCGACTTTTTAAGTAGAGTCTTTTATGCAAGGCAAGCTGAGTGACAAAACTAAGCTTAAGAAACCAATATAGAAGTCCAAGGTGAAGGGAGTTTTGTTCACATATACATGATTAAGTTAGAATGAATATGCTCCCTCCATTCCTCCTCAATATAAAACTTATTTAGCGAGATAAATTTGGTTTTAAATATAGGATTTATTTCTAATTTTTACCAATTTTTCCCCAAATTATCCTTATTAATACTCCAAATAATAGACAAACAAGACAGGAACGATATATTTGTAATAGTAATTTTAACTAATTCAACTAATATCATTAATTTAATCAAAGTATTCTCCCCGTTTGTAAATATAAGATCAGTTTCACATTTCAATTTTCCTATATATATGATCTCTTTCTAGTTTTTCTCAATTTTTTTCTTAAATTAACCTCACACTTATTATCAAAAATAAACAAACAAGAGATGGAGAGTAGAGATAAAATTATATGGTTTGGGCTAATTGATAATATCATGTGATAATAACTAACTTAACTAACATCCTTAATCTAATCAAATTAGGGAAAGTAATTTTATATTTAAGAATGGAGGTAGTATAAAAAAAGGGCTGCCACTCCTCAAACCCAAGAATGTTCAAATCTAATCCATCTAATTAGCCTTGTTAAAAAATGCTTAGGAAAGTTGTCTTCCCTAACTAGTTTGGATTGACAAATAGGTTTCTAATTAGTTTTTACCTTTTACCAGCATTTCATAAATTGAATAATTCAATGACCATTATTACTTATTTTTCGTTTTTGCCAGCCATCACTTACAGGTTGACTGCAACTATTTATTATTCACATATCCAGCGGTCCTATTGTTCCTGATGGTTATGATTTTCCTCTAATACCAACTAACACCATAAAGTATGATTTTCCTCTAATATAACATATGTAACATATAATTAAAATATAAGTTAATTTATATGTAAGTTACATTAGTTTTTTTTGTAAAAATATATATATATATATATATATAAAATTTTAAATTGATTAATTTTTTTCCTTTAATCTTTCGAATCAGTCTCTCTACATAAAAATAAGAATAAGGTTGCCTAGTATATTTCTTTTCTCAACACCTCACGGTTGGGAACTCTAAATAAAACTGGTCTTATAATTATAATCAATATCCAAAAGAATACTATTCATACATTTAACCAAGAGCAAGCCCGCTTTTTTCAATAAAACTTGCAATATTTTTCAATTCTTGCTTTATTCTAGAGATTTATTTGTTGATATATACACTTGCAGAGGAGATTAGTGATCAAGTGTACAATTCGATTGCTTAGGAAATTTACACTTGTGAAAGGATCCCAGAATAGCATCAATAACCTCATCACTACTAACATCCCAATAAGTTTGTCAAAACCTCAATCATAAAATCAGGTTTTTATTTGTCAGCAGAACCAAGATATTTAGGGATAGATAAAACTACATCTTCATTTTATTGGTTACATAAAAAAATCATCACAGCCTCATAGGTACACATTTATAAACAAGAAATAAATTGGATAGGAGCATAAGTGGAAAAGGAAGAAGGAAAAAAAAACTGATATCATAAAACATTTAAAAGAGAACCCAATAAAAAAACACATTTCTTTCTACAATGAAATTGTCACCCAATATACTATGACCGCACAACATTGTCTGAAGTTGCCATGCATTCAATGCACTCACCACATAAGTATGCATGAGGTTCATTTGCACCAAGATATAACGCTTCACCAGGATTGAGTATTACATGGTTAAGAAAGAAGGCTGCTATGACAATAAAACATCAGCTGGTTACAGCCTTTCCAACTTCAGAACCAGCTTCTCCTTATCAGTCAATTTCCTCACCTAATGCAAAATAAGAATTTAAAACACATGGTCATGAAAAGCTGCTTACTCGCCCTATATATATATGTAGTGCAATAATTGAAAGATTACCTTTGCATATAAGCTAAATCTGCAAAGTGTAACAACAAAAAAAGTATGGTATCAACCAACCTGACTTTCCTTATGCAGACGACTTTTCAATCTATTTACTGCTTCAGTCACTTTCTCTTTACTCTCCGACATGAATTTGGTGTGAACTTATTGTAAAATAGCTTTTATTTTCTCTTCACCATCCTGATCACTAATTCTTAACACCAAGCTTGCACCTCACTGCCAACTAATTCCGCGACCTCAGGAACAGTATGAAGCACAGCCTTTAGCTCCTGGATAGAAAAATACAGATTATTGTTTATTGGCATGCACATTGAACACTGTTTTGTTCTATTCAATGGATGATATGAACCGACATGAGCCAAAAATATAAAGTAGGAGTTTTCAAATGATTGTAACATACAAACATGGTATCTTGAATCACAGAGGTCATAATTAAATACGAAAATAACCAAACAAGCAGAGGCTTAGCAAACACATTATAAACCTGAATCATCAAGGTTTTTCAAAAACATGTACAGATATTGTGAAGGTTATACAACAACGGAATGGGCCACAGCATTACCACACTTTTATACAACAGCTCTTTCCCTGATAGAGACCCATTGAACAGCCTGATACATATTTACTACAAAACCAACTAACCACGGAATAAATACAAAAGAAAAATTTAGGGAGGTTTTTTGTGTTTTAAGTTTGGGTATTTACTATTCAGTGATATGCTTTGAAAGAGTATAAGCATCTCACATTCCAAACTTTTCTACAAGGAAAGAGCAGATACTTGATTCTGTACAAACATTTAACTGAACTCAGATTCTAAATTGAATACTTTAATTCTCAAGCAACCAATCTTGCTTATCATATTTAATAGATCACAGCAGAAGTTATACAATTTCAAATAACCCTTTTAAAAATCATCCAAGCTGCCAGTGACAAAAACCATTTTAAACATAAAAATCAACCAACACTCACTGGAAGAGGAGCCCACATTTAAGAAAAAGATTACTTCCAATAGGTGTGCAACAAAAAAGCAGGAGACATAAATGATGGTCCAGGCCAACCATTATAACTTATATACATCATCAAAGAAAGAACCCCATAAAAAATCCATCCAATAGGATCTGCAAGAAAAAGCAACCTAAAACTTTGATGCACTGATGTGCTCACATAAATAGATCTACAGCTCATGGAAAAATGTCCACTTTATGAACTGTACTTGACTCTTATAAGTTATGTCAAGTTATTAACCCAAACTTTTGTGACTTAACATGTTCATAAGAGGTTGTAACTGCCTTGTTTGGTTGGCTATCAAAGGTGACACCAGAAAAGACCATGCGAACTAGTGTTGTGTGATTAACACATTAATGTTAAGAAATAAAGATGATCCAGTAGCGTCAGCATGGGAAATTGAGATTGCTATCTTCTAATCACCTAAAGTTCATACCATTTTAAAGTCAACTTCACATAATTTATCTAGAGGCCCATCAAGAACTCTGATTTGCCGAAACACCATCCTCATAAAAACTATGAAAACAGAACTTGCATGCAACATTTTTATACAGAAACAGTAGTTCAGAATGATATCATATTTCATTCTGAGCACAATTGAAGAATTGTTTATCGAAATGTCAATCTAAAACTTATTGGATGAAATCACACCTTGTATATGAAATAAAAATTTAGATAAATATTGCGCATATTAAATAACCGTAAGAGTGATAAAGCCACACAGGGCCTGAAAGTATGTCATTGCCAGAACCATCTCAGGTTTGTGATTTCCACCGTTTTTTTGGTAACATTGTGATTTCCATCTTTATAAACATCAGGCTGCAACTTGTGCAAAGACCAGGCCAACGCTTTGTCTGGATGAGCCTGTATCGACAGCGGCTTTGACACTGAAAGTACCTATAACACCCACACAAACACACACGCAGAGTCAAACAAGGCCTTTCATTTTGGGTAGTAGAAGGATATGAAATGGCAAGTCCATTTCAACCTGTTCTATCGTCCAACCTTGCTTGTAAGAAAGTTCACAAATCACAATAAAGCATACATGCACATGGAACAAAAACTTTATATCTCACCTTGTATTACTTCTTCAACAAGCCTCTAGCAATCATTTCATGAAGAAGCTTCTCAGCCCTTGCATTATCATTCTTTTCAAGAAGAAATCGACGTAGAACTACATGAAAAGTAACAAAATTAGGGGCACAACCATTCTCTTCCATTTGATCAAGCAAGGAGATTGCTTCATCAAGCAAACCTTGCATGCAAAATCCATGAATCATAGCAGTATATGTGTGCCCATTTAGTTGGTAACCTTGGCCCAAAAGATACTGAAAAATCTCCCAAGCATCATTCAACCTACCACCTTTGCACAAACCATCAATAAGTATAGTGTAGGTCTCCACTGATGGCTGAAATCCTTGGCTTACAATTTGCCTAAATAATGTAATTGCTTTGTCAAGATGTCCCTGTTTACAAAATGCATCTAACAAGATGGTGTAAGTAATTATGTTAGGGGTAAGGCCTTTACTATGCATCTCATAAATAACATCTTGCGCGCATGAAATTCTTTGTGATTTGAGCAAGCCATCAATAACACAGTTATAAATTACAACATCAAGAACCAAATATCTTGACTGCAATTCCTTGAAGAGATCCATGGCATCATCCACCATATTCATCTTAAAGCATGAATCAATCAAAATAGCATAACTAAAAAGACTAGGAGCCAAACCATTTTTTATCATTCTATCGAAAGTTTCCTTAGCCTCACTGATGTTATTAGATATACAAAGACCATGCATCAAACTATTGTAGGTAACAACACTGGGTTTCTGATCACTCTTAAGCATTCTAGCAAATAGAGCTTGAGCTTCAATGATCCTTGCATCTTTTGACAAGGCATCAACTAGGATGTTAAAGGTAAAAACATTTGGGTGGATATGACAATGGGATATCCCTTGAAGTGGGCCTGCGTAAGAAGTGATATGACAATGGGATAGTGTTTCATCTTAACTATAGAGGCTAGAGTGTTGGAGATGTGGCGTCTAGGTGGGAGAGGACACGTGTCGATCATGTGATTGAGAGAAGAGAGAGCTTCATTGAGGGTTGTGGGGTTTGGGGAATGGGAATGAAAGTGAGATTTGAGGAAGAGAGAGAAACAGTACCTTGCACCAAAAGAGGAAGAGGAAGAAGAAGAAGAAAGCATATTGATATTGTTGGATGCTGCTTCTGCTTCTCCTTCAGTTTACCGAACGAATAAAATTGAAGAGTGAAGGGAGTGTGGGTACGAGGTTGAGGGAAGAAGTCATATAAAGTCTGGTAACCTGAGGTTTCCACAGAACCTGATTTTTTTAAAAGTAAATACTCCATTCAATCCTAAATACAAAGTCAATTTGACTTTTTTTTTTAAGTTAAAAAAATAAATTAGACCACTAAATTAAACTTATGTCGCATATAATTAAATTATAAGTTAGTTTATGTGTAAGTTAAACTAATTTTGAGTACAAAATGGATATCTAAAAACAATTTAAAGGGATTAATTTTGTGACTTTAATTTTTAGAATCAGCATGTATACATAAAAGTAAAGATAAGACTGTCTAGTATATTTCCTTCCTCAACACCACACCAATGAGGGACTCAAAATAAAACTCAAAATTTTGTATCCATAATTTCTTTAAATAAATTCAAAGCCGTATGATTATTATTATTATAATAATTAGTATTAGTATGGGAAAGAATACTATTCGTACATTTAACCAAGAGCATGGTAGCTTTTTAAAATAAAGCCCACGATATTTTTCAATTCTTATTTTATTCTAGAGATTTATTTGTTGTTATAAACACAATAGATAACACCCAACATACTTACATAGCTTTATTTTCATGTTGACGGAATATGGTTTTTTCTTGCACACATATCATCCCAATTCGAAATATGGTTTTTTCTTGCACACATATCATCCCAATTCGATAAAGTTACTAAATAACTAAGGACCAATTTTCCCACAAAGGAGTTTTCATCAAATTTTTCTGTTGTAATAATGTGATGGCATATTAAAACGATTTCTGCTATGGTCCTTCCCAAGGATCAAAAGCTCCCATGAGATGAACTTCATTCCATAAAGCACATAAGTGAATAAGTGATTTCCTGACGAGTTATCACACACTTGCAGAGAAGAATAGTGATAAAGTGTACATTTCAATTGCTTAGGAAATTTGCACTTATAAAATGATCCCGGAATAGCATCAATAACCTCATCCCCGTTAACATCCCGGCAACTTTGTCAAAACCTCAATCATAAAATCGGGTTTTTATTTGTCAGCACAAGCAGAATACTTGGGCATAGATAAAACTACATCTCGATTTTATTGGTTACATGGAAAAGTCATCTCAAGTACACTTTTATAAACAACAAACAAATCAGATACAGAGCGGAAGCAGAAATAAAAAAACTAATATCACAAAACATCTAAAAGAGAACCCAATAAAAAAAACGCCTATCTTTCTTTCTATAACAAATTTGTCACCCATTATACTATGATCTCATACACTAAACTGCAGCTACAAGTACTATAGTCCAATTTAACCGTGACAACACATACTACATAAAGCATCAAGCAGATTTTATCAGTTCCCCAAGCATAAACTATATGGCCCAGCATTGGAACTTAGGAAGCTTGTAAAAATCTGCTGTTAACGCCAGTCCTATAAAGATGCAATTTGGATGCACTGGTAATGTGAATCTCGATGTTTGCAGCCGCAAAGAGAACATTCCCTTCAGTGACTACAAGTCCCTTGAATGATCCGGCAATCATCAGTCCTTCGCCTGTCATAACCAAAAAGATGGATGGACCACCATTTGCAGGGGAGTTCACTGTTTACCCTTGAGGAAGAATACAGAAATCCACTTCCAACTCCTCAAATGGGTGTATATACCTAGTCAAGTATGGATTTAGAGGAACCCCTTGAAAAATCTCAGGAGAAACCTGCAGAGAATATAGACTTCAGAAACAATGGCATCAATTAATAAGTACAACATATTCATGCCACTAATGAGACACTTTCTTAGAACTAATTTGAGTACATGAGCAAATTGGTAAAATAAACATCAGGTCCGCCTTTCAGGTATTTGAAAGATCATAATCAACACAAAAAGTATATATAACAAGGCGTATCATCCATAAGCTATATAAAATAGTTCAACACATTTCTCACAAATTCATATAATGCATGTTATCTGCAATTTGTCTCTTTAAACATAATCATTGATATGTCTTGATTTTCTTTCTTCACAAATTTTTTCAAGAAAAAATTATCAACCTACCTTAAGAACAAGAAAATCATGAGCAGACTCAAACAATGCCTTTAATTTTAATTAGTAGAAGGCTATGAAATGGCAAGTCCATTTCATCCCGTTCTATCTTCCAACCTTGCTTGTAAGAAAGTTCAAAAATCACACTAATGAAGTAAAATAAATGACTGAAAAAATGGTAAGCACATTATGCATTTTGAAATGAAATATGCAAGCATTGACAAATTACAACAAAGCATACACGCAAATGTAATTAAAACTTTATAGCTCACCTTGTTTTACTTCTTCAACAAGCCTCTAGCAATCATTTCATGAAGAAGCTTCTCAGTCATAGCATTCTCATTCTTTTCAAGAAGAAATCGACGTAGAACTACATCAAAAGTAACAAAATTAGGGGCACAACCATTCTCTTCCATTTTATCAAGCAGGGAAATTGCTTCATCAAGCAGACCTTCCTTGCAAAATCCATGAATCATAGCAGTATATGTGTGTACATTTAGTTGGTAACCTTTGGCCAAAAGATACTGAAAATTTTCCCACGCATCATTTAACCTACCACCTTTGCACAAACCATCAATAAGTACTGTGTAGGTCTTCACTGATGGCTGAAATCCTTGGCTGACAATTTGCTGAAATAATGTAGTTGCCTTGTCAAGATGTCCCTGTTTAAAAAATGCATCTAACAAGATGGTGTAAGTGATTAAATCAGGGTGAAGACCCCTGTTGTGCATCTCATGAATAACATTTTGCGCACATGAAATTCTTTGTGATTTTAGCAAACCATCTACAACACAGCTATAAATTACAACATCAGGAACCAAATATCTTGAATGCAATTCCTTAAAGAGATCCATTGCGTCATCCACCATTTTCATCTTAAAGCATGAATCAATCAAAATATTATAACTAAAAAGATCAGGTGTCAAACCATTTTTGATCATCCTATTGAAAGCTTCCTTAGCCTCAATGATGTTATTAGACATACAATGACCATTCATCAAACTATTGTAGGTAACAACATCGGGACTCTGATCACTCTTAAGCATTCTAGCAAATAGAGCTTGAGCTTCGATGATCATTCCATCTTTACAGAGTGCATCAATGATTGTGCTGTATATGACTACATTGGGCTTAACAGTGTGGCTATCCATTAATTGAAGCAATCTAAGAGCAGATTGTGTTTTGCCAATCTTACATAACCCATTTATTAATGTGCCATAAGTAACTTCATTCAACTGAAAACCTTTAGCCATAATGTCATCAAAGAAATCAAGAGCTTTTCCAACATCATGGTTAAAGCAGAGTCCTTTCACCAGTGTAGTGAGAGTGACAGCGTCGGGTTGAAAACCCATCTTGTAAACTTTGGCCAATGTAGAGAAAGCAAAATCCATATGAGCCACGTGGCAGTAACAATTGATCAACATGGTGAGGGTAACTAAGTCAGGAGTGAAACCCTTGAAGTGGGCCCGCGTAAGAAGTGAGATAGCAATGGGATAATGTTTCATCTTCACGATAGAGCCTAACATCTTGTTCAGAAGGCGTGTAGGTGGGAGAGGACACGTGTCGAGCATGCGGTTGAGAGAGGAGACAGCGTCATTGAGGGCTTTGGTGTTTGGAGAATGGGAATGATAGTGAGATCTGAGAAAGAGAGAGAAACAGTACCTTGCAGCAAAAGAGGAAGAAGAAGAAGAAGAAAGCATATTGTTAGATACTGCTTCTGCTTCTGCTTCTGCTTCACTTCAGCGAATGAATCAAACTGAAGGGTGAAGGGAGTGTAGGTAGTGTACGAGGTTGAGGGAAGAAGTTAGTAACTGAGCAAATACACAAACACAAGCTTTGCTAACAAAACTAAGCTCAAGAAACCAACACGGAAGTCAAAAGTGAAGGAGTTTTGTCCACATATACATGGTTAGGTTAAAATAATAGGGAAATTTGCATTCTAGTCCCTGGGAAGGGAAATTATTACTTGAAGGTCCCTACACATTCCAAAATAATTATCAAGTCCCTTGGGCCTTTCCTGCAATTATTTGCTTATGTGCAATGACCATTTTGCCCTTATGAAAGCATGAAAACCCAAAACATGCACAAGATAAAATTCAGGGACTTGCTACCGCGTGTGTGCCTACTTGCTACCGCAGGCTTGGGGACTTGCTACTGAGACGTTAAGTGACCAACATTCCCTCCCAAGTGTCATTCATATCTGAGGGCCCTTTAATAAAACCAGTGACCACTTTTTGTTATTCCCCCGATATGTGTCACACCATGTTTTTCAAAAATCATTTTATTCACATGGGATGGGAGGGACTAGTCAAGGACTTGCTACCGCGGGTGTGCCTACTTGCTACCGCAGGCATGGGGACTTGTTACTGTGTTTACAGATCAGCAAACCTGCAGTAACTGGGAGGAAATGTTGGTCACTTAACGTCTCAGTAGCAAGTCCCCAAGCCTGCGATAGCAAGTAGGCACACCCGCGGTAGCAAGTCCCTGACTTTTATCTTGTGCATGTTTTGGGTTTTTATGCTTTCATAAGGGCAAAATGGTCATTGCACATAAGCAAATAATTGCAGGAAAGGCCCAAGGGACTTGATAATTATTTTGGAATGTGTAGGGACCTTCAAGTAATAATTTCCCTTCCCAGGGACTAGAATGCAAATTTCCCAAAATAATACTCCCTCCGGTCCTATTTATAAGTCGCCAACGGCCTCTAAATTTTGGTCCTTAATATAAGTCACCAACTACCACTAACTAACTCATTTATTAAAATTTTCCTAATATACCCTTACATTGGAAAATGAACATTGGAAGATGAGAAGAGAGAGAAGATGAAAAAAACACTTTTATAGATAGAGGATTAATGAAGAGAGAGAAAATGTACTGGGCCATATTGATAAAGGTGGGAGGGGCAAAAATGGAAAAGACAAAAAAATTAAGACTAATTCAATGATCCAACTTCCATTAACCTCCATTCCTTGGTATGTACAATTTAGGCGGTTGACGACTTATAAATAGGACCTGAGGGAGTAACATTGACTTATTATTCAACTGTACTCCCTCCGTTCCTAAATATAAGATCACTTTAGCAAATTTGGAGATATTAAAGAAGACATTCCAATAAGTTAGGATTACATAAAATTTTCATAATACCACTCACCTAGGTTTTAAAAGTATCACCTTCTTCAAACCACTATTTTTGGGTGAAGGGAGTATAGGGGTAATTTTGAGAAAACTTGAGTCAAATTAGAAAGTGATATTATATTTAGGAACAAGTTCTCCTTCCTAAAATGATCTTATATTTAGGAACGGAGGGAGTAATAGATACCAAGGGCCTTGTAGCCAAGTAGTATGACATCTCCCCTATAGTTGGGAGGTTGCAGGTTCGATCCCGCTTGCCCCTTTAAATAAAAAAAAATTGTAATAGATAAACAGGTGTTTGTAAATTGTAATATAACAATTCAACCGTCAAAACAAAAAAAAATATGTGAAAGTTAATTGAATGTGTTTTATTTCCAATTATGCTCATATTCATTATGATATTATTAAGAAATGGAAATATATAAGCTTTAGTAAATATGAAAGAGAGGTAGAGGCAAAGTAGGAAAAATGTATTGAATGAATAGAGAATGTAAAATGAACTCTTATAATTTTGGATCAAAACCATCCAAATTTTATGTTTTTAGATTACAAACTAGAGGGAGTAGATGATTAGAATATATTTGTAGTATCAAGTAATTTTAAATAACTTAATTTACATCCTTAATCTAACCAAATCAGGTAAATATATCTTATACTCCTATATAGGATCAGAAAGATTAATACTCAAGTGTCTTGAGGAGGAGTAACTCCTAACTAATTATAAAAATGGAGCTACCACTAATAAACCCAAGAATATTCGAATCTAATCCATCTTATTAACCGTGTAAAAGAAAATGCTTAAGCATGTTACCTTCCCCTAACTATTCATACATTTAGCCAAGAGTATGCCAGCTTTTTTGAAATCAAGCCCACAATATTTTTCAATTCTTGCTTTATTCTGAAGATTTATTTGTTGATATAAACACCAACACCCTACAATTCATATAACCAACTCCACCTTTAACAAGAGCTGTTAGTGTTACTACCATCGCTTTATTTTCATGTTGACAGAATATGGTTTACAAGGGGGCTATGAGATGAATTTCATTCCACAAAGCACCTAAGTGATTTCAAGAGGGGCTATCATACACTTGCAGAGATGAATTTCATTACATAAAGCACCTAAGTGATTTCAAGAGGGGCTATCATACACTTGCAGAGGAAATTAGTGATCAAGTGTACAATTCAATTGCTTAGGAAATTTACACTTGTAAAAGGATCCTGGAATAGCATCAATAACCTCATCAACATTAACATCTCGGCAAGTTTGTGAAAACCTCAATCATAAAAGCAAGTTTTCATTTGTGAACACAAGCAACATATTTGGGGATCAATAAAGCTACATCTTGATTTTATTGGTTACATAGAAAAGTCATCTCAGGTACACTTTTATAAACAAGAGACAAATCGGAGCGGAGCGTAACGGGAAAAAAGAAGAAAAAAGAACTAATATCATAAAACATCTAAAAGAGAACCATATAAAAAAAACACCTATCTTTCTTTCTATAACGAACTTGTCACCCAACATACTATGATCTCATTACCCTTAAATATACACCAAACTGCAGCTACTAGTACTATAGTTCAAATTCACTGAGACAACACATATTGCATGAAGCATGAGGCAGGCTTCACCAGTTCCCCAAGCATAAACTATATGACTGAATATTGGAACTTAGGAAGCTTGTAAAAATCTGCTGTTAACGCCAGTCCTATAAAGATGCAATTTGGATGCACTGGTAATGTGAATCTCGATGTTTGCAGCCGCAAAGAGAACATTCCCTTCAGTGACTACAAGTCCCTTGAATGATCCAGCAATCATCAGTCCTTCGCCTGTCATAACCAAAAAGATGGAAGGACCTCCGATTGCAGGGAATATCACTGTTTCCCCTTGAGGAAGAATGCAACAGTCCACTTCGAACTCGTCAAATGGAGGTATATACCTAGTCACGTATGGATTTAGAGGGACCCCTTGCAAAATCTCAGGAGAACCCTGCAGGGAATATAGACACCAGAAACAATGGCATCAATTAATAAGTACAACATATTCATGCCACTAATGAGACATTATTCTCAGAACTAATCTGAGTACATGAGCAATTTGGTAAAATAAACACCAGGTCCACCTTTCAGGGATTTGAAAGCTCACAGGTATAGGCGCATCATCCATAAGCTATATAAAATTATTCAATACATATCCCAGAAATTCATATAATGCATGACAACTGCATGTTGTTTCTTTAAAAATGTATTGATTGATATGTTTAGAAATGTTCAAATTTTGACCCCTGGTCCTGACTGGGGATCTTTTTATATAAAAAATTACATCATCTTTCCAGGATAGTCTAGATGGCTTTTAACATGGAATGGCCAATGAGAAAATATATAGATTACCATTTTCCCATTTTTCCCATGGTCAACTCTTATGAATAAAATATTCCGACTTGCTGTGTCCCTTACAGAACTGAAATCTATATAAACAACTTTTACAACCATGATAATCCATCCGTTCATCCAATACTGGAAAAAGCTTCATTGAACATTGAATTGTACAATTCAACAAAAATGAAATACTGCAAACAACTCTTTAGATAAAGTCAACCAACACCAAGAAATGTCTAAGAAAACTGATTTCCAACCTGCATCTTCAATAGCCAGGAAAAGGAAAGGGAGCATTTAGAACATACAGCTTGACATTGTCTAATAAAATTAAAGAACTGAATAGTCTGTATATTCCTCAGACCAGAGACACATATGATCAATCTCTAGCACGTTAAATGTATCATCCTACCAGCGGTAAGGCTAGGTTACACGGTTAACAAGCAATTCTCAATGTCAAAGGAAAATATTACCACCAATCATGATAAAATCTTACAAGGAAATTGTCTGAACTTGCTACGGAAAAACTCAAATAACAAGGCGTGGGTCTATCACTTGCCTGTTTGTATGTGAGCATGGAGCACAAAGTCTTAACATCAATGTATTTTGGGGTAAGGCCAGCTCGCACAACATTGTCTGAAGTTGCCATGCATTCAATGCACTCACCACATAAATATGCATGAGGTTCATTTGCACCGAGGTATAACGCTTCACCGGGATTGAGTTTTACATGGTTAAGAAAGAAGGCTGCTATGACACCAACATCAGCTGGGTACTGCCTTTCCAACTTCAGAACCAGCTTCTCCTTATCAGTCAATTGCCTCACCTAATGCAAAATAAGAATTTAAAACATATGGTCATGAAAAATATGTTATCAATCAGGCCTTATCCCACAAGGTGTAGGCAGCTAGATGTTAAAGCTGCTTAGTCACCCTAAAAATATGTAGTGCACAATATGGAGGAATGGAAGTAATGAGTTCAGCCTGATCGTTCCAAAATCAATGGGACATCTTTCAGATAACAAAAGATAAGGCTGAAAACTTCTGATCCTCTCTAAAGAGAAATAAAGTCAACAATGCTAAGGGTAAACATTTTTG
This sequence comes from Mimosa pudica, assembly GCA_029929735.1. Lineage (NCBI taxonomy): Eukaryota > Viridiplantae > Streptophyta > Magnoliopsida > Fabales > Fabaceae > Mimosa > Mimosa pudica. Next base: position 3,871,107 of record JAKELP010000023.1, on the reverse strand, counting down.
TTTCCACGTAATCAGCTGTAACGTCCCACTAATTCAATAGAATATAGTGCAATGATTGAAAGATTAACTTTACAAATAAGCTGAATCTGCAAATTGTAACAACAAAAGAGTATGGTATCAACCAACCTGACTTTCCTTATGCAGACGACTTTTCAATCTATTTACTGCTTCAGTCACTTTCTCTTTACTCTCCGACATGAATTTGGTGAAAACTTCTTGTAAAACAGCTTTTATTTTCTCTTCACCATCCTGATCACTAACTTTTAACACCAAGCTTGCACCTGCAGTGCCAACTAATTCCACAACCTCAGGAACAGTATGAAGCACAGCCTTTAGCTCCTGGATAGAAAAATACATATATTGTTCACTTGTTTTAAGTAAATAACACCATATGTATTAAAAGAAGTTAACAGTATGTCTGCATTTTTGCCTCAAGAAAATTGTCACCCAAAAAATAAAAAGATAATATGGCACATAAGATATATGGAGATTACTGTTTATTCGCATGCACATTGGACACTGTTTTGCTCTATTCAATGGATGATATGAACCGACCTGAGCTACAAATATAAAGTAGGAATTTTCAAATGATTGTAAAATTCAAAACATGGTTTCTTGGATCACAAAGGTTATAATTAAATACGAAAATAATTAAACCAACAGAGGCTTAGCAAACACATTTTAAACCTGAATCATCAAGGTTTTTCAAAAACATGTAAAGATATTGCGAAGGTTATACAGCAACTGAACATGCCACAACATTACCACACTTTTGTACAACAGCTCTTTCACTGATAGAGACCCATTGAACAGCCTGTTACATATTTACTACAGAACCAACTAACCATGGAATAAATACAAAATAAAAATTTAGGGAGGTTTTTTGTGTTTTAAGTTTGGGTATTTACTATTTAGTGATATGCTTAGGAAGACTATAAGCATCTCACGTACCACACTTTTCTACAAGGACAGAGCATATATTTGATTCTGTACAAACATTAGACTGAACTCAGATTCTAAATTGAATATGTTAGTTCTCAAGCAACCAACTAAAGCTTAGCACTAATCTTGCTTATTTTATTTAAAAGATCATGGCAGAAGTCATACACTGTCAAGTAACTCGTTTGAAAATCCTCCAAGCTGCCAGTGACAATACCTTTTTGTACATAAAAATCAACCAACCCTCACTGGAAGAGGAGGCCACATTTAAGAACAGGATTACTTCCAATAGAAGGGCAACAAAAAAGCATGAGACATAAATGGTGGTCTAGGTCAACCATTATAATTTATATACACCATCAAAGAAAGAACTCCATAAAAAACCCCATCCAATAGGAACTGCAAGAAAAAAGAACCTAAAAGTCTGATGCCCTGATGCGCTCACATGAACAGATCTACAGCTCATGGAAAAATTCCACTTTATGAACTGTACTAGACCAATAAGTTATATCAAGTTATTAACCCAAACTTTTGTGACTTAATATGTTCACAAGATGTTCTAACTGCCTTGTGTGGCTATCAAAGGTTAGATCAGAAAAGACCATGCGAACTAGTGTTGTGTGATTAACACATTAATGAAAAGATTTTAAGGAAGAAAGATGACCCAGTAGCGTAAGCATGGGAAATTGAGATCACTGCCCTCTAATTACCTAAAGTTCAAACCATTTAAAAGTCAACTTCACATAATTTCTCTAGAGGCTCATCAAGAACTCTGATTTGCAGAGACAGCATCCGCATCAAAACTGTGAAAACAGAACTCGCATGCAACATTTTTATACAGTAACCGTAGTTCAGAATGGTATCATATTTCATTCTGAGCATAATTGAAGAATTGTTTATCGAAATGTCAATATAAAACTTATTAGATGAAATCACAACTTGTATATGAAAAAAAAAATAGATACATATTGTGCATATTGAATAACCTTAAGAGTGATAAAGCCACACAGGGCCTGAAAGTCTGTCATTGCCAGAGCCATCTCAGGTTTGTGGTTTCCATCTTTATAAACATCAGGCAACAACTTGTGCAAAGTCCAGGCCAACTCCTTGTCTGGATGAGCCTGTATTGACAGCGGCTTTGACACTGAAAGTACCTATAACACACACACAGAGAGAACCTATTATAACAGAATCCAAAAAAAGCTTGACCATAATTTGAAGCTGCTCAGTATCTGTTTTTTTTCTAATCCCCTCTCAATTCTAGTCCAGAACACAGAAAATTGATGAGAGAAATTCAACTCAATATCAAGCAGGAGTTAGGCCAAACAAAAATAAGGGCCATATCATAAATAACCCAAAAAACAAAAACACAGTACCAAGTATTCATCTATATCTAGTCTCCTTTACAATCAGTGACTTAGTGATACATATATAACCCAAAAACAAGAACACAATACCAAGCATCCATCTCTTGTCTCCTCTCTAATTAGTAATGAAACAGAAATAACCCAAAAACAAAAACACAGTACCAAGCATTCATCTCTGATCTCCTTTACAATCAGTGACTTAGTAACACATATATAGTCCAAAAACAAGAACACAATGCTAAACATCCATCTCTTATCAACTCTCTAATTAGTAATGACACAGATATAACCCAAAAACAAGAACACAATACCAAGCATTCATCTCTTATCTCCTGTCTAATTAGTAATGAAACAGAAATAACCCAAAAACAAAAACACAATGTCAAGCATTCATGTCTAACTAGTGACACACATAAGATACAAAATCATACCTTGAACAAGAAAGGCAGATCACAACCCCACTTTTTCAAAACCTTATCACCAAGCACATATGGGTTCCTTAACAACCAAGACTTAAGAGTCACATCATGAGAACCATGAGGAAGCAAAAAAGAAGGCCCAGAATCATGAGTACCCATCCAAAGCTCAGCATAAGGCTTATCAGGCACAAATGCAGAGCCAGAATTCAAGGCAAAGAGCCTAGCAACTTGAGAATCTCGTCCCAATATACCCCAGTCGTAATTCTGAACAGAACATTGAAGCCTCTGAAGCTTCTCCTCCTCACGTGGGTCCCCCATGAAACCAACAAAAAGAAGCTCCTTTAATGGTTGTTGTGAGGAAATTGAAGAAATGAAGGAGAATGAGAATGTGGGTATGTGTTGTTCATTGCTTTGAACGTGGTAGAAGAAGAAAAGGAGGAAACTTCATAGTGATGGATGAAATTATGAATGGTGGGTTTGAAAGAGAAAGATATGATTGTTTTGACAGTTTCAGTTTCTCTTGTTTATCATCAATCATCAATCTTGGATTGCTCGATGGGCAAGAAATTGCACAGGGAGATTTCTGTCCAAACAAGTTGAAAACATTTTTTAATGATTAGACTTTTGTGAGTTTAAGCTTCTTCTCTCTCCGGACACCACGGAGATCCCACATTAAGAGATTATAAGAATTAAGAAATTAAATAATGTGATGTAATATGGTATGGAATATTTCTTGATTCAATATTCAATATATGCTGCAAATATTGTTGATTTAAATTAGACAAGGTTAGAAAAAGTCGTTGATGGTTAAATAAATACAACCATGCAGATGTTCTTATAATCCAATATTATTTGATCAAAAAAATGATCCCATGCTATTGTATACTTTTTTTTTATTTTTTCTTAAATTATTATTATTATTATTAATCCTTTAATAGTAAGCAAATAATCTGAGAAAAAAATAATAATAAGCAAATAAGAGGGAATAAGGCTAGAACTATATGGTCAAAATTTTTTATTATTATCATGTCATTTTAATTAACTTATCCTACTTCTTCAATATAAGCAAATCAAATAGATACGCTTATATTTAAGATAGAGATAGTAGTGTAGTGATCCGTTGCACCCTTCTCTTTCTCTCTCTTGATTTGAATTTCAAATTGTATTGACACATGACAATGTTGAAATAAACCAGATTGCCTATTTGAACCCGTACAGCTGTCCACCCGGATCATCATCAAAATTTATACCAGAGCCAAACCCAACCTGTATGGCCCAAAGAACGTAACCCGGACCCGCACCAACGCTGAAGATCGCCACTAGTTTAGTGGGAAGTTATTTCTAAGTGACTGGAGATAAGATCATGAGAAGTGGGGAGTATCCGTTATGACACGTGGACAAGTCTCATGAAGCACTACAACACATGATCCCGGAATATGTGTTATGGCAGTTATCCTAGATGTAGTTTAGTTTAAATAGGATGTTTTTACATTCAATAGAGGTTGTTGTATTTTCTGTTCAAGAAGTACATCTTGTAAACTCTCTCATTTGGTTAATATTAAGAAGCAATTTCCAGATTATTTTGTATTGCAATTCATTATTTATTGCTTAGTATTGCTTTAATAAGATTTTTAGGGCATTACAAGTAGTATAAGAACTTCTACCACATTGTTGTGACTAAACGAATTCTATGGTATGAGGTTGAATCTATCAAGTCAGATAATTGACATGTAGAAATACTAATGCACATTAAGAGTACCATATTATCTTAACTTTGGGCCAATTAAGACACAACAACTCGATACACATAAAATCTAGTTGGTTGAGCTAATGAGGTATCTTGCACAATTAAGGAAATGCATTTTCCAAAATCTTTTTGCTATAAAACAAGTTTTAAATACATCCCACGTTTTACTTATTAAATTATTATTCATCAGTAATATGCCCTGATAACTTTTTTGTTATACATTATATTAAGCAACAAATATTGACCAAAAATATGCGGTGATGTATAGAATATAGACTTCTTTGTCAAGATGAAAAAAGAAAAAACAGTAGTGTTAGTTAAGAAAAGAGACAAATGAACTCAATCCATCTTCTTCCAATAGAGTTCGGTTAAGAAAAAGCGGCAAAGGCACAGCCACGTCCGATGATGACGGCATGTGAATTACAATTATCTCGCGCTAAATTCAAAAAGCATTCTCATTTTCTCGTGAGACAACGACGTCGTTTGATTGGATCGTAGCGTTCTTAATCTACGGCGTCGGTGGGAAATTCAGTGTGTGGCAAGTAAAGACCGAGCATGGGCCCCACAACCGACGCTTCGCTTCCACTTTGCAAATTCCACGTTTATTTTGCATTATTAAAATACTCCTTAGCATTGTTGTCAAACTCGCGAGTTGAATCTCCGTTTTTATCGTTTTTACGACACTACCTAAACAAAACGTGTCACGAGTCACCTAAATTTTCAGTCTTTGAAAATTCGGTAGAAACTTACGTGTTTACATTGTGAATTCTCCGTTTTTACGTTTCTACCTTACAGAAATTGTGTTAACTTACTATTAAACTCATTTTAATTATTTTTAATTGTCAAAATTCAATGAATTCAAATATGAATTTCATAGAAATTTATCTATTGAGATTAATATAATATGAATATTGATATATTTAAATCTACTATCTGTATTTAAAATAAATTTAAGTCAATTTATTATTATTTTTTGTATTAATTATTTAATTATATAAAAAAATACATGTTTTTTATAAATGTAAACTCTTACGAGTTTACGATACGAGTCTACCGATCCGAGTTTACCTTATCTCCACGAGTTTACTTAAACTCACGAGTTTGACAACCTTGCTCCTTAGTCTTAAATATAAGACTTGACGTTTTTTTTTTTAGAAATTAAAGAAGCAAAATAAATTAGTTAACTATGACATGTTTAATATCTTTTAAATTACTTATTAGTTTAAAGGTCAAATAAAATAGTTTGAGAGAAAAATTAGGTGAATCAATTTTTTTAGTTAAATGTCACTTGGTAATCTTACGCCTATTGGCAACCGGCTAATCCGGACATGATAGGTAGGAGTGTTGTTCATATAGATAAGGTTATCTCCTCTCCTAATGAGAGCGCTTTCTGGGAAGCAAACACGCATTCTCATCCTAACGTGTGTTGTAGCTCACTTACCAGCTCAAATAACTACTCATTGGTTAAATAAATCAATTTACAAATGACTTATTTTAGTTTTTTTAGGACCTAGTCGCTTGTAAATTGATTCACCTAATTTTTTCCCTTAAATTAGTTTATTTAACCTATAAACTAATAGGCAGTCTAAAAAAATATCAAATATATCATAGTTAACTAACTTATTTTGCTTCCTTAACTTCTCCAAAAAAAAGTCAACTAGGTCTTATATTTAGGACCGGAGGGAGTATGATTAACAACCAATTAATTAATTTGAACTCAAAGGATAAGAGTGTTGTCCACATATATAGATAAAGTTGTCCACTTTTCTAATGAGAAAATTTTTCAGGATTCAAACACACGTTTATTATCTTTACGGGGTTAAAATTCAATTACTAGTCTAACCAACTACCTATTGGTATTGCCAATTCACACCTTAGTCCTCGTGAACGATGGTATACGTGTATAAACTTTGGTTTGGTAAGATGGTGAAAGTTAAATTGGAAAATAGATGTCTCCTAATCCCATACCATACTTCATACGGACTGTCAATTAAGTGAAGTGAAATCTTTTTTTTTTTTTTGAACGAAAAAGTGAAGTGAAATCTTTAAAATCACAGAAAATGTACGTAAAATTCAAATGCAATTCACTTTCACATTATGACCAAACAGGTGATGAGTAATATCAATATACATGGAATCAAAATATAAATAATTATCAGAAGTCGAATATCATAATAGTGTTCAAAAGCCTCCATAATCATAAGATCAATTGTCATTCTCGGGCCATTATTCATCCATTCATTTATCAAAATGAAGAAAGCGTAAAAAATTGATAAAGAAATAAGCTTGGATCCGATAGTCACTGAACTCAAATTAAATCATTTTTCAAATATAAATTTTTATGTGAACTAGCTTCATCATGGCTTTACATACACACGAGAAGCTAATAAAAGGTACAGAGATTCAATCATTGGCAAGGTGGGTGAGAGATTCTGATAGAATTTCACCCGGATAGCGATAGTCAGAGGGTCAACTTAATTTGACTCATCATTAGTGATTACTAGTTATAGGTATGAGGTGCTAATCACCTAGGAATCAACTAGAGAGAACATGTATGTGAGTAGGTGAAAGAAAAGTGTAGGAAAAGTTATGCAAATTAAAAGAAAAATGATAAAATAGATTAGAGTATAAATTAAAGTGTGAAATCAACAACGTTTGTCATTGTAATTGTAGGATACATAATTCTGATTTCGTACATAACAGAATTAATCATGTAAAATTTCTAACAACACAGTTTAATTTATATGGGTGGGGGTTTTCTCAGAAGCCCTCCCCTCCTAATCCCTCCTTTTCCTCTCATAGACACATTCTTCTGGCCATTCAAGTTCATTTAGGAGCCCTTAATTTGCTACTTGTACAGTTAAAAATAAAAAATATATATTATAATATCAAATAAATGAAGTTTTTTATTTTTGAAAACTTATTAGTATAAAAAATTTCAACTATCTAGACCTATTTCATTTCAAAAGAAGGATCTATAAGGGATACAGACTTATCCAGTTAACTGTAAAATAATTTTACAGTTAACTGTATATTAATTTTTCAGCTAACTGGATAAGTCTGTATCTCTTATAGATCCCTCTATTGAAATGGAATAGGTCTACATAGTTGAAATTTTTTATACTAAAAAGTTTTCAAAAATAAAAAAACTTCATTTATTTTATATCATAATACAGATTTTTTTTATTTTTAATTGTAATGGGCTCTTAAATGAACTTGAATGGACAAAAGTGAGTGTTTATGAGAGGAAAAGGAGAGAATAGGAGGGGAAGGATTCTAGAGAACCCGACCCCATAGTTATATTTTATTTTTGCTATGGTTAAAACACATTAAGGTGACGAGAGGCAAAATCTTGATAAAATATCTACGAGTATGCTCTCCCATCTAAAAAACAGAGGGTTTTATACTACATGAGTGAGAAGAGCTCTATGCTATTATTAATAATAGAGTTCAATACAACAATTGGCAGATTGTTTAATTGGTAGATTGTTGGGTCTCTTAGACATAATGCTCATCAATTCAAACCTACCCGTGCATGGAAAAGATTTTGTTGGGAGAGGCAAAAACCCACTTTTTGTTCATGTTAGTCATTAAATCAAGTCTTTCAATAGCACAGGATGATATATAATACTTTTTATATTTTTTTATAATATTTAAAAGGTTAATGCTAATTTTGGTCCTTTAATTTTCAGTAGATTTGGGTTTTAACCCTGAAATTTGAATTAAGTGATTTTGATCCTTGGACTTTTATTAAATTTTGATTTTGATTCCTGAACTCGAATTTGTGATTTCAGTCGTTTCATTTTGTATTGTTTATAACTATTAATCCTTAATATCCAAGTTTTTTTTTTAAGTTGAGGGATAAATAGTTATAAAAGACATTTTACATTCAAGGGACCAAAATCAAAATTGAGTGAAAAATTTAAAGTCAATAGCACTAATATTAAATTTCAAAGACCAAAATCAAAATTTAATGAAAATGCAATTGCTAAAAGTTGCATAAAGCCTATTTTAAAAATAATAGACATGATTATGTATATTGAAAAATTGAAATAATGGATGAAAGAAAATTTATCAAGTATCTCTGATGATGATGAAAATTTTGCCAATTGCTAATACAACTTGTTATTTATTAAGAAAAATTATTGATTTGAACAATGATGCAATTGTTAATTCATCTCAATTATTTTTAAGTTGAGGATCAATGGTTATAAAAATACATTTTGAGTTCAAGAACCATAACCAAAATTGAGTGAAGACTCTTAAGCCAATATCACTACCTAAGATAAAATTTCAAAGACCAAAATCAAAATTGAGTGAAAATTTAAAAATTAAACTAAAAATTTCAAAGTTGAAGGAACAAAATCAAAATTAAATGAAAGTTCAATTATTATAGCTGTATTAAACCTCATCTTAAAAATAAGATACATACATGATCATGTGTAATTGAACAATTGAAATAATAATGGGTGAAAGAAAATTGATCTAATTATATCTTATGATGTAAGTTTTGACATTTGCTAATACAACTTGTTATTTTATTAAAGAAACGATTGACTTGAATAATGATGCAATTGTTGATTCATCATATTTTTTTTTGCTTAGAGCCCCGGTGTCCCACACCCTTCGGGTGCAGACTAATCCGGAGTCGCCAGCCGGGATTCCCGTAAATGGGGTGACTGACTTCCCGGGGGTTCGAACTTGACACCTATGGGCTAAATGGCGGGTAGGGGTGGGAATGGTCCAGGCTTGGCCTGCCCTGGTCACAAAATGGCCTGGCCTGTGGTATAATTGATCGACCTGAGCCTGACCTGTGGCCTATTACAGACAATTTTTTTAAGCCTGAGCCTGGCCTGTGGCCTGGACTGGCCTGACTATTAGCCTGTTAGGAGGCCTGATTAATTAAACATACTCAATAAGAGGTTTAGAAATATGAATGGTGGGTAACATAATTTGAATGAATGCTTAGAGAATGTGCGACAATAAATACACTAGAATAGAAGATGATATAATTGTAATTTTATATTAAAAATTAATAAAAATAACATCAATTAATATAGTAACATAATTTTTTATTTAATTAAATATTATTTAAATTCTTAATAGGCCAGCCTGATAGGCTAATAGGCTTTTTTCTCAAGCCTGAGACTGGCCTGTTAAGCAAAACAGTTTAAAAGAAAAAGTCTGGGCCTAGCCTGGATATAAGGAGGCCGGTCCAAGGCCTTAACGGTCCAAGTCATAGGCCCCTGATAGCCGGTCTGGGCTATTCCCACCCATAATGGCGGGATCCACACCTTGGGGATCCACTTCAAACCATCAAGCTACGCCCCCAGGCATTGTTGATTCATCATTAGCATTAGTGCATTACTCCCCACTTCCCACACAAAAAAACACCTTACCCGCACGCACACAAAAGAAAGGGAAGGCATACTGAAGACTAATACATATTCCAATTTGTTTTGGTGAAGAGAAAGTAAGGTTAAGTTGACGCTTCTTATTGAGGAAGTGAAAGCCCCCCTTGAACATTCAAAGCCAACATGAAGCATTTTTCGGCCTAGCTGACAGGCTCGTTTCCCACTACCTTAAGAGTTGAAACCTTAGATTGAAAAATAGAAATAACTCATATACTTTACCAAAGGAAGATTTGCTCAAATCGTACGTATTTTAATTCATAGTTATAAGGTAGCGTGTTCAAACCTCAAATATGTGAAAGTTTTATTGAAAAATTAGCCATGCTTAGAGCATAAGAAAGTGATCGGTTCTAAAAGAAGCCAATTGGGCAAATAATCAAGATGATCATATTAAGGGGGCTAGACTTAAGACATAATCATTTGTAATACCTAGAAGGGTACACATACTTGAAAGAAAGATAGAGATCTCAATAAGTTATGTCACAAGAAAAGGGACGGGAAAAGGATAGTTGTCAACAATGATGTGATGATAATATCACGTTACCAATGAGGATCTTATATAAATATGTCTTGAGATATAAACATAAATGACTAGCTAGCAGAAAAGAAAATACGAACTTGAGATATGATAATATGAATGTGTTACCCCAGCCTCGCTGGGTCGGATCCAAAGCCAGCCCAATATAAAAGAAGCCCAACAGGCGCTGACTCAGCTGGTTGGAAGTTGAAGATAAAGATAAATATGAGGGAGAGTACACGTGGAGCGAGAAGAATGACAGTCTGATATAGTAATTATCAGAACGTGGGCAACGGTCATAGTAACTATCCGAGAAGTTAGGCGTCGATCTTGAGCTGAAGACTCGGGCATGCTGAAGACCTGGCAGTTAAACGGCTCTTTGAGGTGGACACCTGGCAGTAACGTCAGGGAGAAATAAGTGGGATCCCTTAGTCTATATAAGAGAGGTCCAATTAGGGTTTAATATACGGAATATCTGATAGCAAGAACACAATCACTTTTTACTTTCTTGTATTGAGAGATCTCTTGTAACCGGCTATTCAACTTGTACTCTGATTATCCTATTGAATAAAGCTCGCCAGGTTCTATCCATTGATTTTTGTTTACACTTTATGCTTTACTATTCCAATTCTTATTGCATAATTCCTCGATTGTTTCTTATTATTTATCATATCCTGTTACATCTCTTCTTATCTTTATTATTTCCAGTTCTTAATCCATGATTATTACGTTAATTCTTGTTATCGTTCATATTATCGAATCCAGCCTTCATACTTGATGATACTAGATCAGGTTCATACCTTGAAATAAGTAATCTCTGTTTTATTCATTTATCACGTTATATAATCATTATTACAACCATATGTTATTCATATATCATATTAATCAATTGCAATTAGACTCATTATATGTTTATTTAATTAAAGTTATTTAGATTACACAAAATCTAGGTAACACATTTTGGCGCCGACCGTGGGGAAGAAATTAAATTTCTTCTCATCTAACATTCAACCTGAGATCCAACATGTCTGATCATCGAGGCCCTGTTGTTCCAATGGATGAGGATGATCCTCATACCCCACACGGAGATTCATTCCAACCCCCTCCTCCAAATGGAAACGATCATGAGCAAACAATCCCTGAAGATCACCAGGAGCAAATCCCTGAACCTGAGTCACCACCTGAACATCAGGGGGATGAGAGGGAGAACTCACAAGAGGATCACCAAGATGATCATCAAGAGGATCACCAGGATCATCATCAAGATGATCATGAAGAAGGTCGTGAGGAAGATCATGACCAGCAAAATTTCGATCCAGAAAATAACCCAGCACAAAACCTGCGTATGTTGTACGAAAAACAAGCTTATCTCACTCGCTTGATCGAGTCCCTGAATAAAGACATACGAGATTATGCTGTTCACACAGCACAAATCCCAAAACGCAACAACAAAGGCAGTTGTAAAACTCGCCTTTTCCAGAGTCCACAAACAAGAATTCCTCACCAAGCAGGTGTCCAGCATCAAAGGAGGCAAGAAACTATGGGTCACAAGGAAGGAGGATATCAGAACCACAAAACTAAAATTCCTCGTGACCATCACAGACATTCTCATGCACGACATGAGAAGTTCAGAATAAACCCTGGCGAGAGTCAAAACTCCAGCAGTGCTAGCACATCTAACTCGGGTTCCAAATCTCGAGGTTCAGATGGTGCTCACGCCCAGAAGAATCCTGAAATGATCAGAATGGAACGTGAGATCGAGGAGCTGAAAAAGATCATTCAGCAAGTCCCAGGAGCACCAAAGCCCACTCCTAAGTACGCTCAGACGAGTTATGCTGACTCACCCTTCGCAAGGTGGATCACAGAAACTCAACTACCAAAGAGGTTTACCTATCCTTCGATGAATCAATATGATGGAACCGGTGACCCAGATGAGCATATGGCTCACTTCAAACAAAGGATGCTAGCAGCTCCTATATCAGACTCAGCCAGAGAAGCTTGCATGTGCAAAGGGTTTGGTATGAGCTTGACAGGTCCAGCCCTGAAATGGTTCACCAAACTGCCTGTCAGGTCCATATCATCCTTTGCTCAACTACAAGAGCAATTTACTCAACAGTTTTCTAGCAGCCGCAGGATGCAGAAAACATCGGCTGATTTATACCGGATGCATATGTATCGGGGGGAAACCACTCGAAGCTGGGTTACTCGTTTCAATACGGAGAGGCTCACTATAGACAAACCTGATGAAGAAACTTCAATTAATGCTTTTCGTAAAGGAATCTTTGTAGACTTAGACCTCTACAAAGAATTAACAAAACACCCATGTGATACTTATGTCGGGGTTATGCGCAAAGCTGAAGATCAGATGCGTTGGGAAGAAGACTATGCAGCCAGATATTCTTACTATGAACCTGATGAGGAGGGCAAAGACAATGGTTCAGGTTCTCGTAAAAGTTCAAAGAAAAAGAACAAAAAGAACTGGAGAGCTGAACCATATCCTACAGCCAACAGAAGTGAACCTAATGATACTCACCAGGTGGAGAAGCCCAAAAAGGACTTACCTCCAACATTTGCACAAAGAGGATTCAACGTATCTGCAACCCAGCTCGTCAAAGGCCTCTACAAACTCGGGGACGCCGTCAGGTGGCCACCTAAAATGCTGACAAGCCCAGATCAGCGTGACAAAACTAAGTATTGTGATTTTCATGAAGACTATGGTCATCGCACTGAAGATTGCATATCCCTCAGAATACAAATAGCAGAACTCTTAAAAAGAGGGTATCTAACTGATTTACTGAAAAATCCAGATAAAAAGCATCCAGATAATCCTCAGCCAGGTCCCCCGAAACAACCGCAAACGCCTCAATCTGGGGTAAAAACCATAAATTTTATTGCAGGAGGCTCAAATATTAGTGGTGTAACGTATTCAGCAGCCAAGAGGCACACCAGAGAACTCCCGATGGAGCCTCAGGAGCTCCACTTGGCTGAGGGGGAAGCCATACCTGGACCTATAACCTTCTCAGATGAAGAAATAGTTCCTGGAACCCATGATGATGCGCTAGTCATTACGCTCAAAATAGCTGACTACCAGGTTAAAAGAATCTTGATTGATCCTGGGAGTTCAGTTAACATCTTATATAGAGGCACGGTGAAAGAAATGAACCTGGAGGATGAAATGTCCTATTATCCCACAACTCTAGTGTTTGGGAACGGAGCTGCTGACCAGTCCAAGGCAATTATTAACCTAACAACCACAGTAGCAGGAATGAATGTGAAGTTCACCTATCACGTCATGAACTGTCCATCCTCATATAATGCCATTTTAGGGAGGCCTTTCATTCACAAAATGAAAGCTGTTCCTTCTACACTTCATCAATGTATTAAGTTTAATACCCCTTGGGGAGTTAAAACGATACATGGTCAGCAACGCACCTCCCGAGAATGCTACCAGGCTGCCTTGAAGGCAACCACCCAACAACCTGCGTAGCAACCACAGATATCTCCCCAGGAACACCTTTCCTGGGGGAACAGGTAGAGGACCTCACGCCGGAAGTCCTTGACCCTCACTTTCCGGATCGGCGAGTATTCATAGGGGCAGGCCTGGACCCAGAGCTTAAAAAAGTAATCCTGACTTTCCTACTCCAGCATAAAGATTGTTTCGCATTGACACATTCTGATATGACTGGGATTGATCCAGAAATCATTATGCATCACCTGAATGTAGACCCCACCAAAAAACCAGTAAGGCAAAGAAGAAGAAAATTTGCCCCAGAAAGAAACCTGATTGTCAATAATGAGGTGGAGAAGCTTATCTCCATAGGAGCCATCAGGGAGGTCCACTACCCTGAATGGTTAGCTAATGTGGTGGTGGTACCCAAGAAGAATGGGAAACATCGAGTGTGCATAGATTTCACAGACCTGAATAAAGCCTGCCCTAAAGATTCTTTTCCATTACCACACATTGATTCGATGGTAGATGCAACAGCCGGCCATCAACTCCTGAGCTTCATGGACGCATTTTCAGGATATAACCAGATCAAAATGAATCCAGACGATCAGGAAAAGACCTCATTCATCACTGAAAGGGGGACATACTGTTACACAGTAATGCCCTTTGGATTGAAGAATGCTGGAGCGACATATCAGAGATTAGTCAACAAGATGTTTGCACAACAACTTGGAGAAACAATGGAGGTTTACATAGATGACATGCTGGTCAAATCTCTTAAAGCTGTAGACCACGTTGAACATTTGCAACAGACCTTCACCATCCTGAAGGAATACAACATGAAACTAAATCCTGAAAAATGCGCCTTTGGAGTAGCTTCAGGTAAATTCCTTGGATACCTTGTATCCCAACGAGGAATTGAAGCTCACCCGACTCAGATCAAAGCTATATTGAACATTCCTTCACCTAAGAATGTGAAGGAAGTCCAGAAACTCACAGGGCGTGTAGCTGCATTGAACAGATTCATCTCAAAATCATCTGATAAGTGTCATCCATTCTTTCAAGTTCTCAGGAAAAATAAGAGCTTCATATGGGATGAAAATTGTGAAAAAGCTTTACAAGACCTAAAAGCTTACATGACAAGTCCCCCTCTTTTATCCAAACCTGGAACTGAAGAGCTGTTGTACCTGTACCTGTCAGTATCAGATAAAGCAGTTAGCGCTGTCTTGGTACGGGAGGAGTCAGGCAAACAGCTGCCTGTGTACTATGTGAGTAAGACTCTCCTGGACACGGAGACCAGATATTCCCCAATGGAAAAGTTAGCCTTATCCCTGATCATCGCATCTCGGAAGCTTAGGCCTTATTTCCAATGTCACCCCATTGTGGTAATTACCTCACATCCACTCAGAAACGTCCTGCACAAACCAGATTTATCAGGAAGGTTGGTCAAATGGGCAGTAGAGATTAGTCAATTTGACATCTCATATTTACCCAGGACCTCTATTAAATCTCAAGCACTAGCAGATTTTATCTCAGATTTCAGCTCAGAAGGTGATCCAGAGATAATACGAGAAATATTCTCAATAACAGATGAAAACCGTTCAGGCTTATGGATCCTTTATACTGATGGATCCACCCACTCTAGGGGAACTGGATTGGGAGTGGTACTCCAATCTCCCACTGGGGATATCATAGAGCAAGCTTTTCACTGCAGCTTCCGAGCTACCAACAATGAAGCAGAATATGAAGCTTTGGTCCACGGATTGAAGGTAGCAATTGAGCTTGGAGCGAGACGGATAGAAATCAGAAGTGATTCTCAGTTGGTGACCCGCCAGGTAGAAGGAACGTATCAAACCAAAGATCCCAGAATGCTAGCATACTATCAGCTAGTTACTGCACTGTGTAATTATTTTGTAGAGTTCAAAATATCTCAGATAGGAAGGGAGGACAACCAAAGAGCTGACGCTTTAGCTAACCTTGGGTCATCCATCCCATCTGACAGAACCAAAGCTATTCCAATTATTCACCTTCCAGAGCCTTCCACCTTGATTCGTGCAGGATCAGTCCTTTCAAATAATTTGGTTTGGGATTGGCGTTCTCCCATACTAAAGTACCTGACGACTGGAACCTTACCAGATGATACCAATGAAGCCAGAAGGATCAAGGCTCGAGCTGCCAGATTTTATGAGGATGAAGGAATTTTATATAAAAAGTCCTTCACAGGTCCCATGCTTCGCTGCCTTGGTCCCCAGGAAGCTCAAGCAGCTCTTAGAGAGATTCATGAAGGAGAATGTGGAGATCACTCTGGAGTTCGAAGCTTAATCAGAAAAACACTACGTACTGGTTATTTTTGGCCGACCTTGGTTCAGGATGCAGCCGCCCTGGTTTCCAGATGTGATGCTTGCCAGAAATTTTCTCCATCTAAACACCAACATCCAGAATTCCTTCATTCCATTGCTCCAGTTTGGCCATTCATGCGCTGGGGAATGGACATAGTAGGAAAACTCCCAGCAGCACCTGGAAAGTTAACTTACTTACTAGTGGTTACTGACTACTTTACTAAATGGATCGAAGCTGCACCTTACGCTCAGATTCAAGAAAAACAAGTTGTGGATTTTGTGTGGAAGCACATTATTTGCAGGTTTGGTCTTCCTAAAGAAATAGTTTGTGACAACGGTTCTCAATTCATTGGAACTAGGTTAAGAGGTTTTTGTGAAAATTGGGGAATCCAGCTTAAGTTCTCTACACCCAGAAATCCCCAATCTAATGGACAAGCTGAATCTAGCAACAAGACGATCATGAACTCTTTGAAGAAACGACTTGGTAAGGCAAAGGGCAACTGGGCAGACGAGCTTCCAGCTGTCTTATGGGCATATAGAACCACATCCAGAACTCCAACAGGGGAAACCCCTTTTTCTCTTGTATATGGAGCAGAAGCAGTAATTCCAGTAGAGTATGGAATCCCCAGCCTCAGGTATAAATGGGCTCAGGATGAACTAAACTCTTTGCACCTGAGATATGAGTTAGACCTGCTTGATGAACGCAGAGAACAAGCTCTGATTCGTATGGCAGCATTCCAACAACGAAGTGCTAAACAATATAACAAGAATGTCAAAGAACAGCAATATCAGGTGGGGGAGCTAGTATTAAGAAAAGTGTTCCCAAACACCCCCGAGGCTTCAGATGGAAAATTCAGCCCTAATTATGAAGGGCCTTACCTGGTAAAAGAAATTACAGGACCGGGTTCTTACCAGCTTCAGGATTCCCAAGGGAATGTCCTGCCAAGAAGCTGGAATGCTAAACATCTCAAAAGATACTACCCATGAAGGGTAGGAAAGGGTTAAGTGCCCTAGCCCTTGATAAGACAAATTCTTATCAAGGCAGTAAGAGGAAACAACCTTTTTATCCAGTTTCCCAGATTTCTAAATCTTCAAAATTGAGGTTCACCTGGACCGTGAAACCTCACTCAGCATCTCTGTGTGTGCCCTCGTGACGACGAGATCAGCACCTCTGTCGCGGAGTGATTCTCGAGAATTTCCAGATCTCAGCTCCCTTTCTCAGAAGGTCCTCCAGAATAAGGGAGAAGTCACAGATTCTCAGGTACTAACTAATCTAAATTCAATTTCTAAATTCCAAAATAAAGGCAGGTAATGAACTATACTTAGAAATCTAAATTCATTGCTAAGGACAAGCATAACAAGATTCAAAGCTAACTAAACAGGAAGCAAACATAGAGTACTTGCACTACAATGAGTGCATTTAGCAAAATACAAACAGAAGAAAACATAACCAAGTTCCCAAACACATGGTCCGTCCAGAAAGAAGACTAATTATGTCCTAAACATAAAAATTACATTCATTCATATGCTTCAATCACTTGGATTCGCCTTCTTTTTCAGTCTCTGAATCAGTAACACTCTTTGCAGGCTGAACAGCTTGCTCAGGCAGCTTTCCAGATGAGACTTCTTCCTCTTCCCCTCCTTTTGATGCAACGTCATCATCACCAGAATCTTGAGGTAAAGCCCCGAACTTCGCCTCATATTCCTTTTTCCAGAGCTCCAGATCCCAAAGGTGAGACTTCCCATCTTTAAATTCCTGAGCCATAGTGATTGATGCCCTTAGGCTCCATTCTTCTGCTGTACTTAACTCCCTGGCAGCAATATTGCGACTAATGACACGAGCTTCATCTCTCTTAGCTCTCATCTGCTCTAATGCTGAATTTTTGGAGGATAAAGCAAGCTCCAACTCAGCAATTTTCAACACCAAATCAGAATTTTCCTCAGAGACAGTGGCAACCTCAGTCAAAGCTTTGTCTCGTTCTTCACGCACTAAGGTGAGATCTTTCTCCAGATCAATTGCTCTGTTTGAAGCTTCCCTGTGAAGAACTTCAGATTCGCTGAGCCTTCGCTCGTATTCTTCTGCTTTCCGCTCAAGTTCTTCTATCCTCACAGAGCGAGACACAGCTAATGTTTTATACATGTTTAGATCATCTTCCATGGACAAGGAAAGTTGAAAAAGCTGATGCAAAAAATGTATAAGTTAAGATATAAAAGCAGGAGAGTATGCATAAAAGAACTTAAGTTCAGCTTATAAAGGGCATACCTTTAAGGTCTCCTGAGAGAAAGCATGGCCAGAACTACTAGTCCTCATGGAGAAAATAGCCTTGCGATCTTGATCAAAGAGGAGCTTGCTACATTCCTTATGAATCAAATCAAATCCTGAATGGACAGAGGTGTCTTTATCAAACTCTAGTATTATCTTGTTTGACTTGCCCTTGTCAAAATCTAACACAGTTTTACTCTTCTTAGCCTGAGAAGCAGCACGCTGCTTCATCACAGATTTCGTAGCAGATTTTGGCTCAGGGGAGTCCGACAGAATGGACACTATCTCAGCTTCTTCAGGTATGGTTGAACCCTCTTTGGTTACATCTATGCTAATAGGCTCAGAGCTTGCAGACCCAAGCTTAGCAGATTTGGCTGGGGACTTATCACCTAACCCAGAGGAATACCCAGATCCTGACCTAAGTCTCTTATTGTAGGAAGGCTTGGGTGGTACTTTCACTTTCACATCCTCCTGAAGAGCTACAACACTCTCATACACATACCTAATCTCTGATGAACAATAATGCGCTAATTCAGGGAGAATCACCAGAGATAAAACAGAAAAATGAAAGGAGTATGATTCAGAACTTTACCTTGGCTGAAGATGGCAGAGCAATTCCTTTCACTCAAAGGTAATTTCTTAAAGGCCTCGATACGCTCATCTGAATTATCTTCAGAGGAAGGCCTAAGATATTTTCCAACTGATTCTGTAAAATGTGAAAATCCAGATTAGAAAATTAGAAGTCAAAATGCGAAAGCAAATTGATTCAACAAGGGAATAACTTACCTTGATTCACCCATTTGGTTCGCAGATTTACATCAGAGCCCGCTAGCACAGACTTGTGCACAAACACAAACCTTCCTCTCCACTGCTTTTCCAGGTCAGCAGGTGCTGCGATCAAAGGCTCCAATCTGTTGCGAGCGTGAAGAGTGTAGAGTCCTGAACCTTTCCTCTGAATGTTGTAGCACTTCATCAAATCCCCAAAGTTAAATTCCAGGCCAAATTTCTCACATAGCGCCTCAACAGATAATACTATTAGCCACAATGAGGGCATTAATTGGGAAGGCGCCAAATCAAATGAGAGGCAGAAATCCAGAATTAATTTGGGTAAAGGAATGATTTTGCGCAGAGGGAAATAGTCAACACATATTGTACCCCAGTTCTCACTGTACCAGTCGATCTGTTCCTCGCCTTCAGGAAGCCTAATCAAAAGGTTTTCACTAACTTTGTTCCTAGAACACAGAAGTGCCAGGGACTCAGGCGTTAAAGTACAAGGGGCATCAACATCCATAACGTCTGAATCTTTGGTAACTTCCTTCAAAGATTCAGGAATGGGGGCAAAACCCTTGAAGCCTGAAACCTTAATATCCATGGGGGACGGAGGTACATTACCAAACGAAGAAGAAGTGGCCATTTTGCTACGAGTTCGAACCATAATGGGGAATGAGAAAGAAGAAACTAAACGAAGGAAACCACACAAAATGCAGAGTAAAAGCAGAAAAGAAAAAGTCACCTGACAATGGTTGGGGTTCAAAAGTCCAGACTTTAGCGCACGTGAGACTAGTTTTCCAGAAATGGAGAAAGAAGACAAGAAAGAAAGTAGGGTTTGGCAGAGAAAGGAAGGCTTTTTAAAGTAAAGAGCACGAAAGGGCAGGTCGATCCGATGGTCAGGGCGTGTCTGATTAAAAACGGGCGTCTGATCTAACGGTTCTGGTTTTTTCTGAATTCAAATTCAAATTGTCTAATAACCACCCAATAACCGTTCATCCAGACCAGATGTATTAAGCAATGCAACTCCCCGAGCCTTCCAGGACAAGCCACGTGGAGTTAGGGGAGTAAATGTGTTACCCCAGCCTCGCTGGGTCGGATCCAAAGCCAGCCCAATATAAAAGAAGCCCAACAGGCGCTGACTCAGCTGGTTAGAAGTTGAAGATAAAGATAAATATGAGGGAGAGTACACGTGGAGCGAGAAGAATGGCAGTCTGATATAGTAATTATCAGAACGTGGGCAACGGTCATAGTAACTATCCGAGAAGTTAGGCGTCGATCTTGAGCTGAAGACTCGGGCATGCTGAAGACCTGGCAGTTAAACGGCTCTTTGAGGTGGACACCTGGCAGTAACGTCAGGGAGAAATAAGTGGGATCCCTTAGTCTATATAAGAGAGGTCCAATTAGGGTTTAATATACAGAATATCTGATAGCAAGAATACAATCACTTTTTACTTTCTTGTATTGAGAGATCTCTTGTAACCGGCTATTCAACTTGTACTCTGATTATCCTATTGAATAAAGCTCGCCAGGTTCTATCCATTGATTTTTGTTTACACTTTATGCTTTACTATTCCAATTCTTATTGCATAATTCCTCGATTGTTTCTCATTATTTATCATATCCTGTTACATCTCTTCTTATCTTTATTATTTCCAGTTCTTAATCCATGATTATTACGTTAATTCTTGTTATCGTTCATATTATCGAATCCAGCCTTCATACTTGATGATATTAGATCAGGTTCATACCTCGAAATAAGTAATCTCTGTTTTATTCATTTATCACGTTATATAATCATTATTACAACCATATGTTATTCATATATCATATTAATCAATTGCAATTAGACTCATTATATGTTTATTTAATTAAAGTTATTTAGATTACACAAAATCTAGGTAACACAGTGAATATGTGTATCTATATGCTTAGCAGCCGAAGTGCATTATGTGCTAAGCACTTGAAGTGTATTGTTAGCATTATGTAAATGAGAACTTTTATGCGAAAGAGGAAGAGAAATATAGTCTCGTTGATTTTTGCAAAAGTTAAATGTTAATATATTTTGTTCTGTGGTGGATCAAATTTGATGTCTTATCAACTGAGAAGTTTGACTATATATAAAATTTTGATATGCATCTACAGAACTTGACCATAACTTATGAATCACTGTATTTTGAATCATAGCTTAATCCTATAAGCATTTATAATACTAGAAGTATTATCTAGTAAGATGTTTATGAAATCCCTTGTCCAAACATATTTTTTATCATTATCAAATATTTATGGATATAGGTTTTCTTTACCTTGGAATATAGGTTAAAAAAAATTCTGGATGGGTTGAAAATCTTGAAAGGTTTTCTAGAAGTATATGATTCCAATTTTGATATGCATTTTAATGAATGTTATTAAAATTCTAGATGGGTTTAGATATAGTGGGGGAGCTCTTGAAGAGTTTTCGAAATTTGAATATTTCTTAAACTTCTAGATTTAGATTTGATCCACATGTTATAATATCACAAACAAATTACCTATTCACTTGAGGTGGTACAACGATCTCATGGAGATCCATGAAACAAACTATATCAACCACATCATCTAACATGCCGAAATTTTTGTAATGCATGAAACAAATAGAGAGGTATGGTTGTGTGTATGGTTGATACTAGTAATACATCGTCTACAATCTACTTGCGGTTTATCTTCTAGTAAAATGAGTATGACATTATAATATTGCATGTATGTCTCAACTCATAGAAGATTACATCAAGTAAAGATGGTGTTCTCATTATGCAGTCAACTAAAGATTTAGCAAATATGTTCACCATGTCACTTCCTACTAAGACATTTGAGAATCTTACTTATTACATCCTACTTTGCAGAATCAAAGATATCAACTTAAGTGGTCAAGAGGAGGAGCTAAAACATGTTATACTCTTTTTCCCTTGTCTATGATTTTTTCCACTAGCTTTTCTAGCAAAGTTTTTAATGAAGTGTATCACTAAACATTGCACTCTTTTTTCTTCTACTAAGTTTTTTCCTCACTGAATTTTACTTGGAGATTTTTTGCACTACAAACGATTAATCTAAACTCGAGGGGTATGAGTGTTGCCAAAAGAGGCAAGTTTGTCCCCTCTCTCAATAAGAACTCTTCCCGAGATTTGAACATACCTTCTCATCCTTACGGGTTTACTTGAAGTTTTTTTAATAAAAGATGTGTTTAGTTTTGGACATTCATCCTATTATTTCTCCACTATATTTTAACCCTAAATCAACTTACTATTCTCTCCCGATTTCTATATCCTTTTGTGTAACAAGAGTGACGTATTGAGATTGAGATTGAGATTTTTAAAACAATCATCCTCTTCCCTCTTCTTGTCTCGTAACTTAGATAAGGATCCTAGGATTTCGAACACGCTCTCTCTCCTTTTCACTGAGCCCTCTTCCTCTGAGCCCAGCCCACTCTCTCTCACTCACACCCAAACCCTAACACCGCCACACTCTCCATCCATCCATCCATCGTCAATAGGCAAGCCTCCTTATTCCTTCAATTCATTCAATAATATACATTTAGGGTTTTTAGGGTACAATAAAAGTAATGCATTTTTGCTCTATTGCAAAATTAAATTTTGATTGGATCAATTTCTGTGCATATATGTGGCATGATGATTTAAAAATTGGAACTTTGGTTTATGTGATAGGGTTTGCTGTGGATGGTGCATGATATGAGTAGAGATAGATGAGCAAAAATGAGTAGGTTGTCTTTTAGGCCTCGGCCCCTTGATATTCATAAGAAGCTTCCTATAGTGAAGTCCTTGAAGGATTTTGAAGATGATGAGACGCCTGCTTCTACGCGGAATTCACAATTGTTTCGGCTTGCTCCGGAGGTGGAAGCTGAGGTATGAATGAATTAAATGCACTGTAGTATTTGGTTTGTGTTGAGTTTAGGCATTTTGAATTGCTTGTATTGTTGCTCTTTTGTTTGTTTTGTGCTTACTGGATTATTAGCATCGAGAGGGTGCGCGATGTATGTTTGTAATTTTGATAGAAATGGGGTGATCAAATGGAGAGGAAATAGGGAAGATGTGAGAATCAGAGGAGGTGGAGGAAGAAGACTATAGAGTAGAGCAAATGAGGAGAGAAAACCATATTGTCCTTTTATATTACAATTACACATCAATAGGTTTCATTTTATAACTCATTAGATATTGTAATTCCTCTTAATGCATATGTGTGAGATCATATTCAACATTTTACCCTGCAACCGATCCGATCAGTTATTCAGGATTTCTATGTTGTCGATGTCTCAGTAGAGTATGAAATAAACTATTAGAATATCCTGTGCTGAAGTCCTGATTGGGTAGGGTTTTGATTTCAAGTAATAAGAAATTGATCACAGATAAACCTGCTCCTTTATAGATAGATGAAAAATGGGTAGCAAATCATATGTGATACCACAGAATAGCTATCTGAAGGGTTATCATTTACTTTGTTGTTTATTCATTTTAAATCAAGATAGTCAATTTATGTCTGACTTCTATAATGCAGTGTTCTGTGATTAGGACACTGTAATAGTTTATTTATATGCCAAAAGTCATCACATTATTCATATTGAACTCTTATAATGCTAGTTATGAGTTCCTGATTGCATTGTTTCAAAGCAGCAGCTATCTGATATCAAGGATTTACCCAGTAACTCTATTGATTACATCCAAATATATATATTTTGTAGCCTCAACACGTTCCCACCAGGAGATTAGCTGCTGAAATACCTACTCCTCAGTTTGTTATTGTGGATACGTATGAACGGGATTATTCTTGTACTTTCAATCAACCTACTTCATACTTGCGGGCTAGGGGAGGTACTGCCACATGATCACTAGTTATGCTTTCCATTGATATTGCAATAATTTTAAAGGATCTTTTAAACTTTCTGACTATTGTAATGAAATTATTCCACATTTTTCCAGCTCGTTCTGAGCTTGGGGAGTTTACTGAGTATGACTTGGACAATGAAGATGAGGATTGGATTTCAGAGTTTAACAAAGACCAGATGAATTTGGCACCGGAAATGTAACTTTTTAGCTTGAATTGTGGACGCATTAATTTCAATTTGGTTATTCATTTTTGGTTGCTAGTAGCTACTTTATCTTGCATCTTTACAAGTTCATTTTCTTTCAATTATTTTGTTTGGTGGTGACTTGTTTAAGATTTGGATAAATTCCTATTGCACCATTGAACATAGTTTTGCATAAGTAGGTTGCTATCATGTGCTCCCTTTGGCAATAAGATCAAGTTGACTTTTTTTGGAGAGATTTGGTTATTTGTATCATTTGAAGGGTCAACTTGGCTCAACGGCAAGCTCGCTTGCCGTGGGATCTGAGGTTGTGGGTTTGAATTAGTCTCTCTACATAAAGCAGGGGTAAGGTTGCCTAGTATATTCCCTTCCTCAGTACCCTCACCAAGTGGGGATCAGAATTGGTTCGACCTTCTTTACCATTTCTTCTCAAAACTAATTTACCTTATTTATATATAACCTAATTACATATAACATATATTATAATTGATTTGTCTATTCAGTTTCTTTAATATTCACAAAAAAAGTCAACTTAATCTTATATAGATTCAAGGTAGCATGTCACATTAAACAGATATGAAGGAATAGAAACCATGAAAGGCATATACGTCAAATTCTGTTCCTTTTTCTTTTAGACAATAAAATGTCACTAAACTTTGAACTTCTAATGAGGACTGCAGTATTTTAAAGAAAACCATGCTGGGTGGGAATGTGAAAACTACTCCATGACTGGGTTGTATAAGTCATTGTACAAACTAGTCCTATCAATTTTTAAGTTGTCTTAGGAATGTGATTGGTTATCAGTGGGAGGTGGCTGATGAGAAGGATGAGTGAAAGATATTGATGGGCAGTTTGATACATTGCGTTGCATTAATGTCAATTAGGTGATAACAAGGGGCACTCCGTTGGTTTAATCTATCTAACCTCTCCTTTGGTTTTGTATTGAGTATTACACCCCTTTGGTTCCCCCTAGATTTCCATGAAGTTGCAGTGGGATTCAGTCCCATCCATGTTCCTTATCATCTCCTTGTAGTATATCTCCATTCTCCACAGTTCACATATTTGCTTCCCTGAGTGAGCCTCTACAACCGTTGCACAACTCTCGTAATGGCTTGGCACAAACCACACATGTGCAAAGGATCCAATTCCTCATATAGTTCTCATCAATTTACATTTGGGCTATATTTGTATGTTGAATCGTTAGCTATGATAGTGAACAAGGAATGAGAAAGTGAATATAATTGATGGGAAATGACTCTCATACCCTTAACTTAAAAGGTAAGAATAAGGGACAGATAATGATAACAAAGTCATGATAAATATTGCATAAACTAAAATTTCTTATTTGTTATGTTACTCTACCTTTTCTGAGAAGGAATAATCTTTTCTTCTATTCAACTTTTGGTCGTTTGCTACTATGATATTATATCTAGGTTAAAAACAGGATCATATATGCATAACATAATTAAATAATGATAACACAGGGCTGACACTATAAAATGATTATAACATTGGTAAAATAGACATTTATATGAACTAAATTTCCTTGTTTTTGTACCTCTTCCTTCTCCCTAGAAGGTATAGTTTTTTGTTCTATTTTATTTTTTGGTCATTTGACACTAATGTTTAACATCTTGAAAAGTTGTAAATGCTTAACATTTCTATCTTGTTGTAATGTAAATTTCATGTTGGATAGGTTTGAGTGTCTTCTATTCAAGTTGGAGGTATTGGATCATAAAGCTCGGGAAAGAACTGGAGTTATAATACCTCTTGGATCACCGATTTCTGTGCATTTAAGATCGGATGCAGCTATAGAGGTGAACTTGTGTCTAGTGGATTCTTGTGGATTTTCATACTAATAACTTACTACAATACGTATGATATTATCCACCTCCCGCTAGCATATTTGTATCTAAGTGAGTTTAGTGATTTGATTCTAATATATCTAGGTTTAATAAAAAGAGATATTTGTTCTCTCTGTATTAATGGTTAACTATTAGTTAGTAAAGATGTAGTTTATCTGGAATGGGTCCTTGATACACTATGTGAAGAAATCGTTCAATTTCGATGTCTTGGGACTACAACATTGGTGAAGTTAATTGAACCTGTTAAAAGAATCTTTTGTGAGCAAGAGCATAGTACAACTGCATAGTTACAAATACAACTGTTATTAAGCACTAATAGGTTTTCTGTATTTTAACCAAGGTATGGCGAATTGTAAATAAATCTTGAACTTAATATTTTTGTGGTTGCTTCAATTTTGCATTCCGTACTTTCAAACAAAAGATGCTTAAGAAATACAGAAAACCTATTATCAAGTCCATGTCTTGCCGACCCCACTTAATGGATTAAGGTTCTGTTGTCGTTGAAGTCTGTGTCTTGTCGTAGTTACATCTGATATCATTATACCATAATGCAGTTGATAATAGTGGGGTTTTTATATATTTCGTGTCAGGTCGTAGTTACATCTGATATCATTATACCATAATGCAGTTGATAATAGTCGATGTTTATATATTTCTCGTCAGGCTCATCAAATGTTTTTTTTTTGTAATTTCTAGGCCCTACAATCCCTGCCTATCAAACATGGAGTTGTTCATTCTGTTTATGATTATTGGAAAGAGAAGGTATGGAATCAACATCAAAATATTACCCCTAAGGGGCATGTCTCCCAACAAGATTGTTCATTTGTCTGTCAGTTTTATTTTCTCAACAACTTTTTATATTTGCTAGATTTATCAGATCTGTAAATTATACTAATTAAGATTTAGTGTAAATCAGCCTGCATATTGTCGGATATTGTTTGCTGTTGGGTAAATGGATGTATTCAATAGTTTAATTTTTCTTTCTCATTATTACTTGTGTATGATGGTTTTACAAATTAACTAAATTGAAACTTGTCTGTCTATCGGTTACATCAATGTTTACTTGGGTTTTGATTATCATTACAAGATTGAATGCTATCTTATATCATAAAGTAATGATACTAGGAATGGTGTTTGAATCAAGCCTGTTGACATGCTCAGGGCGCTTTGTTTGATAAAGCTTTTATTTAAAATTTGATTATATTTACTCTTACATAGTGGCTCAGTATTGAGCTGAGCTCACCTATTCTGATGAGCCATTTTGGTTAACTCTATAACTGTTTTATTTTAAATTTTTAGTTTTATCAGATTCAATTAAAACTGAAGAACTTGTTAATTTAAATATAATGGGCTTTCATTCAAACTGAGTCTAGTCAAAAGTCAAGCTTAAATGTTTAACTGTGTCAAGCCTGAACCTTGGATTTCAAAACTCAATTAGCTCAACTTGGATTTAAACGATATTCTGTGTGTTTTTCCTCCATTAAACTTGGATTTCTTGGTGTGTTTTGTGAAGCAGTTGTTTCAGCTCCTAGTCTTTCTATCTGACACTTTTTTGTACTTTTTTCCGTGACATTTTTTTGGGGCAGCGCGAAAGGTGGCAAAAGCCAATTTTGAGACGTTTACAGGTTAGTGGTTTTGCTGTTACTGTATTTTAAGTAGTTGATGCTTTGATATATCGGTGCTTGCATTTTTTTTGCGCTTTTAACAATAAGATTTGGTTTGTATATCCAAGTTTCATTGTAATCTTACATTGAGTCACAATATTTTAATGTTCCCACATTCAATTTCTTTTCTAGCCTTCTATTCTTCTTCACATAACCACCAATGACATTCAGCTTTGACCTGTGACTGTACTTATATCCATTCTTTCTTCTTTACTGATTTATCTTGCCATTTTCTTTTCATGTTTGTTACCAATTTTGTCTCGGTTCTTGGAGTGCAAGCTTTTTGTGACTTACGGCACTTTCTCATAATCTGTATTCTCCATTGCAATGTTTTTTCTTTGTGGCTTTTTTCTAGCTATGTGTTAAATTGGCTTTTGTGCTTAAGTAAGACTTCATCATAAGAGGTTTAGTAGTTATAGTTATCTGTTTGCATAAAGCTGTATGTGCTAATAGCACGTTATTGAAGAGTATTGATGAGCTGAGTCGTATTGTCTCCAGCCACCTACACCTGTCAATGATACCAACCCCTATAATGTCTTTCGGCCCAGGGAGAAGACCCACAGGCTTCACACAAGAAGGGTAAGTGTAAAACAGAGCTTTTTATACATTTCTATTAAGTTATGGGTAAATGGTGTCTCTGCCAATGCATCCTTTAGCAGTTGCTAATTTTGATTCTGCTAGATTAACTCCTTGCTGATTTTCTCCACAGATGCAGAGGAGAGAAAATAATGTACAGTCTTTTGAAAAGCTTCGCCAGGTCAGCTATTTTTCATTCTCTCTTAATCAAATCAAAAGTTCTTTTGATTTGATTGAATTTGTTTAGCTCATAAATTTAAGTTTTAACTTTAAAAACTAGGATGCTCATGATAGTTGTATGAATTACATGGTTTTGTTTTTAGGATGTTCATATTTATTCTGCCAGGAGCTGTTCATATCCATGGATGGATTATTTCTTTTGAAATGTATATTTTGAACTGTTATCAAGTTTTTTTCTCTTCAAACAGGTGAGGCGCAACCTTGATCAAGCTAAGAGCTTGTTGGAGGCCTTGATCAAGGTGAATTTCTAGTTGGCTTGAGTGGTTTTTCTTTTCTTTTTTTGTTTTTTCCTATTTTTATAATTTTTTATTCACATTAATTGTGTTCATATACAATCTTAAACAGAGGGAAGAGAAAAAACGAGATGTAATGGAGAGTGAAGTTACACTTCAGAGGATGCAAATAAAGTATAAGGTACAGATATGGATTTGAATATCAAGCAATTTTTTAGATATTTTATAGGTTTAAGCTATACATAGGCTGATATTTATTTTCTCTATGGGACCGCAGCATGAAACTGAATTCTTGGAGGATAGCTTGGCACTCTCTGGATATTTGCCATTTTCTTCCCGGTTTGGTTCGAGTGAGGAGGAATTTTTTGATTCTGATGATGTCATGACTAGCCGTCCTCCACGTTCACGGTCTGCTCAAGTGCCGAATCTTCATCCCTATGATGCCACCCTTCCCATGACTCCTGCAGTTAGCACTAGGCAAGAGTTAAAGAGGCGATATGCTCCGCATGGATGGCCTCATAGACTGGTACTTAGCGAGCTTAAATCCCTTCTTCCGTTTTTTTATATTCTAATTTTAAATTGGTGCTACAACATTGAGTATCGTTGTTGGTGATATTGTGCTGGAATATGTAGGATCCTCTTGAACCTGTTTTACTGTTCACAAAACCTTTGATTCCAGAAAAGCTGGCTATGGTGGGCATTATACCACCATCAGATTCGTTCACAAAAAATGGAGAGTCATCACCGCAGTATAAATTTCGTGGGAGAATTGGTAGGGGAGGCCGTATAATATTTGATCGATGGAATCCACTTGTGCAAACGCCAATTGACTGTGGTAACACGTACTATATGCCGCCAAAACCTCGACCTTCTTGTAATTAATCTGGTTTATTTTACTGCAGTTATATTTTTTTTAGTGTCCCGTACTGCAGATTTAATGAAATTCCTGCTGGAAAGGGATTGCATTTAATCATTAGGAGATGGTATAGGGTAGCTAGGAAAATTGCAGATGAGAAACATGATTAGGCCTAGAAATTAACAGAATCTCATTTGTTAAAGGTAGGAATTCAGATGTATTGTATTATTTCGTATGTTTAAATATATTCTTCTGCCATTCTTTCTCATAGAATGGTTTCCAAGTGTCAATATGTTTTTCTTGGTTATTAAACAATTTGTTGAAGGTCAAGAATCTATACGATGCCACAGCAGGTTCAAGTGCCTCATCCTCCCTTCTTCACCCCATTTTATGAGCTCCATCTCTACTTTTTAATTTGTGTGGTAGTAAGCAGGTTGCGATAATATTTATGTAAGCTTTGGCTATGGATAAGCATAGATTAAAAGTGCTCATGATGGTTAGTTCAATTGATATGATTAAATTACTTGGTGTGAAGTTTTTTGCAATATGATGTGACGAAATTATAGCTGATATTTACTTATTTTTCACTGAGCATAGTTCAAGAGATGGATCCTCTTAATTATCTTCAAGAAGAGTTAAAAATGTTCTGGATGGTCAATTTGGTTTAGATAAAACAAATTGTTCGGCGGATTAGATTGAAACTTTTGTGAATTTAAAGTTAAACTGCGCTGAGGATGGGTCATCTTTCAAGGAATGGGATTAAAATATTTTTTACTAAATAGCATAATCTATTTTTGTTGCTTATTATTTAACCAAAGAGGATGACCCGACTCAAAGGCCTGTTTGGTATGAGGGGAGGAGAGGGGAGGGGAGGGAAAATGGGCAGAGCAAAAATTTTTGTGACATGATTTTATAGAAATTTGAGAAGTGGGTTGAAAATTCTAAATTAATATATATGACTTTTATATTTTACAATTTCTCTAAATTAAAATATCACAACCCCACTTTAAGTTTTAAAAATTCATCTTACAAAAATTTCCCAACCTCTCATCTCTCCCCCAAATCCCTCATACCAAAAAGACCTTAGTGATATCTTGTCCAGAAAATAATAGGTAATTGTTTTTATTCTTTGAACAACCTTTTTTAATCAAATAACTCTATTGGATTTGTACAATTGAATTTAACTTAAGAATAACAGGGAAATTTACAATCAACCTTGCATGATTTATTACATTTATGGAATGTGAAATATTGTTTCACAAGATAATAAGGTTATGATCTTTGTGTGTAAATAATACGGTGAAATCAAATTTTGAAGTTGATTTATGTAATTTTTTAATCATAGTCATTTATTTATCTTTCATCCAGTGTATAAATTCAAAGACAGTCCGATAGCTTTATAAACAGTTGAGTTTGAGTTTGTCATCCACTTCAAGTGTAAGGGCTAAACTTAAAACTCGTTAAAAGTATAAGATTAAAACTATAACGTATTTTTTGGCATAAAATAAGTAAACAAATAATACAATTTGGAAGAGTATGGGTTATGATTTATCAAAAAAAAGAAAGAAAGAAAGAAAGAGTATGGTTTATGGAATGGAGAGTTAAACATCAATTTCAAACATTTATGTAAAGGGTGACCACATGCAAAATATTTTGAATTTGTATTATTTTCAGGGGTGCCTTCAAAATGAGTGTGGATCATACCATTGAACAAGTTTTTCTCATACAAAACAATATTGCTATGGCTCAAGGAGGCAACAAGTGTTTGTACTACTTGGATAATCCAGCGTAGCATTAGTTTTGGGCAAGAGATATACGGTAACTTTACCCATTTGAAACCTCGAACTCCATCATGGTCCAAGAAAATCAATAGCAAAGCAAGTGGTGTGCCTTCTTATTTCCATCTTTCTCATGAAAATTGCCTAATCTTGAACTGATATGAGGATGTTGAAAATATCACCAATAGGTAAGGAAGTGATAGGTGATGAAGTTAGGAATTGTGATATAGACTTTGCCAATTACAAATCAAAATAGTTGAAGATATAGGAGTCTGACAATAATTCGTTAAAAAATATAAATAAACGAATTCTCGTGCTTTCCAAGAAAATAGAGAAAGCAAAGTCTTCTCATTCTAAAAAAACAAAGCCTTTTCATTTGAACTATTTAGTTAAGAGAGTCAAAGAGATTTTAGATACTTACTGAATTTGCACTTAAAATATATTAACCTCCCTTGTGAACTTCCCTATGTTAAAGCTAGACTAAATAGTCACTAATCAAAAAAAATAAAAGGGTAAAGGTGCAAAAATGAGTCCAAACTATTACGCCAGGAGCACATAGGGGTAACAAGTATTTCCGGGCTCAATTCTGGGTCTGAAGAATAAATTCTGGTGCAATATAGGAAACACCGTTTATGTTGACCGACGTTGACCGTTAAAGGCTGACGTGGCTGGGGGAAGTATTTTTTTGCTGACGTGGCATACCACATAAGCGTGCCACGTCAGCAAAAAGTGCCACACAAGGGTGACAAGTCAGCAAAAATTTGCCACATATGAACGCCACGTCAGCAAAAAAGTCACATAAGCGTGTCACGTCAGCTAAAAATTCATTTCCCGTGCCACGTCAGCGTTTAACGGTCAACGTTGGTCAAAATAAACGGTGTTCCCTATATTGCACCAATATTTATTCTTCAGACCCAAAATTGAGCCCGGAAATACTTGTTACCCCTATGTGCTCCTGGCGTAATAGTTTGGACCCATTTTTGCACCTTTACCCAAAATAAAATCACTGAATAAACACTAGTTGCCTATGAAATTTGAACGTTATATATCGCCCATAAAAATTATACTCCACCGGTCCTAAATATAAGACCTATTTGAGGGGATGAGCTTGGTACTAAATCTAAGACCTATTTCTAACTTTCACCAACTTTTTTCCAAAATATCCTTACCAATGCCCATAATAATAGACAGGAGGAGAGGGAGGGTGGAGTCAATACTCCCTAATGGTAGATAAGAGGAGAGGGAGGGTGAATTCAATGCTCCCTAAAGGTAGATAAGAGGAGAGAGAGTGTGTAGTCAATGTTCACTAATGGTAGACAAGAGGAGAGGGAGGGTGGAGTCAATGTTCCTTAATGGTGAACAAGAAAAGAGTGAGTGTGGGGGTGAAGGTGGCTAGTTAGGGTATATTGGTAATATCATGTCATTTTCACTAACTTAACTAACATCTTTAATCTAATCAAATTAGGTAAATAGGTCTTGTATTTAGGACCGGATGGGGTATGTTAAAAGAAATCTGACTCGTGAAAACTTGCCAATTTAAGACTTGAACTAAATTATTTTATGGTTGATTATTAAAAATAACACTACTAAAAAGTAAGTGTAAAGTATCCATGAAACATTGTCCAAAAAAAGGATCCATGAAACAAGAACTTGAGAGAACAACACTATTAATACTATTCGTTGGAGTTGAGAGGTCAAGACCTTATAAAGCCTTTCTTACAAGGAAATCATTCTAATGTGAGACTTGTAATATTTATCATCTATAAAATTTGTATGACCCTAGTAAACCACTATAGATTAAGCTTATAATAAAATAACTCATGGTAAAGTTATAAATCAACATCTTAAAATTCTTAGAGTTTGTTTTTAATAAAAATTGTTACAATATTGTGGCAAAAAGACAATGGTTGGAATAAAGAGTAATATGACTAAATTATACGTATAATGATGAATTTAGGTAGTTTTAATATTACTTAAGCCAAGAGCCCAAGAGAAATAATTTTTGGGTCATACATTTCAATGCATGAGTTATATAATTTTTTTTTTATATGAATACATAATTGCATCATGTATTAATTATTATGTAGATTATATTGCGAAGAGTTATGGTGTACATTAATGCTTTTTTCTCCTCAAACATGTCCAAAGTTACCTAAACTAAGTTAGAGTTAGAGTTTGAGTTTAGGCATTTTTTTTTGGCCATAAAGTTTAGGCAATTATGAAACAAGTTTTTTTCTTGGTTAATAAGAACTCACCTACATTCAATAAATACAAACACTATCCACACGCATACAAAATTACAAGTAACTAATTTACAACCTAGAATAAAGCTTATTTCCCTTATTGTGCAAGAAACTTCAAACCATAGACTAAAAACAACCCTAAATGAAAATGTGAGTACGACTTTAAGAACTCTCCTCCGGCGAACTCTGTCTTCTCCGTTTCCGGCCACACCGGTTCGGAGTCGGGTCGGGTCCACCGGCCTCGAGAGGAAAGTTCAAAATTGCCCTCCGACCCCTCATTTTAAAAGCAGCACAATCATAAGCCTTAGCTGCATCAATCTCACTATCAAATGTACCCAACCAAACCCGACTCCCTTTCCGGGTCGGGTCTCGGATCTCCGCCGCAAACTTCCCCCACGGCCTCCTCCTCACTCCCCTATACCTCCTCCCCACCACCGCCGCCGGCGCCGGCGCCGGAATCTTCTCCGGCAAGGAACCCAAATCCTCCATATCCTCAAAATCAAAACTTTCCACACAAGAAGTGAAAATTTGCGGCGGAGGACTTGGTTTCCGATCAGTCTCCGGCGAAGAATGTTCAAGCTTTACTGGGAAGAGATTGGATATGAAGAATGATTCTGATGATGGAGAGGAAAAGTCAGCACCAAGAAGATGATTTCGAATCCATTCCAAATCTGAGAAGTCATCTGAAGTTGCTTCCATTTTGTGTCACAAGTAAGGATAAGAAAAGGAAAGTGAAGATTATTATATTATGAGTTGCAAAAGCATGGAGATATTTATATATATAGGGATGAATGTGGGGCCCATAAGGATTTATTGTTATGGATGTCACAGTGAATCTGAACCAAGTTGCATATATATAGTTGGCCAAAAAAATGAGATTTATATATTTAGGGATGCGTGTGGGGCCCATAATGAAATTGTACGAGTAGTATATTTATATTTAATTTATTTATAGGGAGAGTCTCTCCCACACGGGTTGTACATAGAGAGGGAGAGACATTTTGCAAGTGGGAGATTGTTCATTGTAAGTAGTATCAGAGACTAACTATTGCGTGTACTTGGAAGCAATGAACGTAGTCAAGTTATTTACTGTGATAAAAAATTTAATGAAGATATGTACAAGAGAGTAAGATGTCTTCTACGTTGTGCCACCTCAACACCCATGGATTTATTATAGTAAACGACAATAGTACATGTGTGAATTAAATTTACAAAGGTGTACTTATCTCATTTCTCCGTTTTTGTTATAATGATCTCATTTCTACTTTAACTTAATCTAACTGAGGAGGCGAGTGAAAATTGTTTGATGTGTTATTGGTGTCATGCCCTAGCTACCTGATATTTTCAAGGATGAGTGGGATGCAATAAATATGAATATATGCAATACATTGTCTAGTTTCACCCTTCAAACATACTGTGCCATTTTTGGGGTGGACTTGGGTGGGATTCCTTACTAAATGGTCACACCCTAATCATTAAGAAAGCATTTGTTGTTGTGAGTTGAACCCTATTAAAAAGCATCTAATGCTGATTTCAGCAATACCATAATAAGTTGATGAATGAATCTCTTTTTAATCAACAAAGTTTATCTCTCTAACATATGCTTTTATCTAAGTTCAACATCAACATATCCTCTCTTGAGTCGATAAATAATTGTTGAACAAATAAGGTGTTGATCAGACACTTTTTAGAAACAAATGCAAGGGAAAAACAAGTTAGAATTGCATTAAACAACCAATAGAAAGGAAATTAACAAAATCAATCCATATAAAGGTTCAAAGAAACCATACACAAGATGTTTAACTACTCCTAAATAGAATAAAGTCACAATTCTAAATAGAAATCATACAATTCTAAATAGAAATCATATCCAATTCAACAAAACAGCAAACATCTGAAGAAGAAAAGCCTACTACTAAGGGCAAGAAATTCCTCTAATTTTGCTTCATACTTCCAAATTTGGGAAATCTTAGCTTCAAATTGTATCCTCAGATGAGTTTAATGGCTCCTATGGATTTTAGGATGAAAAGGGGATAAGAGTTTAATGGCTCCTATGGATTTATATGGTAGCTAGAAAATAATGCAGGACATTTCTAATATTTTTACGCAGTGTCACAGCACTTAAATTTTGTGCCATGACACCAGAGGCAATTTTCTAGCAATTAAGCTCCAACTTTCTCCACTCTTTTCCTTTAATCTTCTCCTTTATTTCCTAGAATATCCATCTCGACCAATCAGAATCATGCATATAAGTGAGGGTAATATGTCAAGCAAATTTTCTGCCAAATTATCATATTTATCTAAAAATTAATTCACTTAAACTCATATGTCATATTAGCACAATATTCTTTTAAACGCTTTGAAAACTCCTTTAATTAATATTGATGACTCCTCAAATATGTCATAAATCAATGTAAAATGTGGAGTCATTAGCAAGCAGGGCAGCATATTTTGTTCAATATCTAGCCCTGAAAAAATGTCTAATTTTTCTGTGGGCCATTTTGTTTTGGCAAGGCTGGATTGAACATATTTTTTTTGGGAAAATGCCATTTAAATCCCTCCGAATATACAAAAGGACAATTCAGAAACTCAAACTTCCAAAAGGATTATGAAGGAACTAGGATCTAGTTGACATTTAAAATTGTGTGAAAAGACAAAATTGCCCTAATCATAAAACAGAAATTACTAACCACCCTTACACCTTACACCTGGGTGTAAGGGTGGTTAGTAATTTCTGTTTTATGATTAGGGCAATTTTGTCTTTTCACACAATTTTAAAATGTCAACTAGGTCCTAGTTCCTTTATGGTCCTTTTGGAAGTTTGAGTTCCTGAATTGTCCTTTTGTATATTCGGAAGGATTTAAATGGCATTTTCCCTAATTTTTTTATATGAATATTTTGAGAGATGAAATGTTCAAATTGGGAAAGCAAGTGGGAGCTTGGACTTTTGTAGAGGTGTAGCTGTTGTGTCATGTGTGTACTTGGAACAATGAATGGGGGTCAAGTCTCAAGTATTAAGAAAAAAAATAAGGATAAGAGGAAAATGTCTTGTAGTGATAGGATGCGACATCTAAAGACATGGATTTATAACAAGGGAGAAGGACATATGTCAAATAATTTTAAACTGCCACCTCAGGAAACTTCTTAAAGTTCTTCATTTATCATTTTGAAATAATTTTTACTTATTTTTTCTTATGTCAATCCAAGCAGACACTTTTTTTAAGTAAAAGCTATCGTGTCATTGCCGTTGGATTTTTGTTTTTTATGCCAAAAAAACTTTAATTGCAGCCGCCGAAGCTTCCATGGCCATGAGTCCATGACTACTAATAGAGCATGCTTATTGTGTGGGGAAGTTTTTTTATTACTAAAAAGACAAATTTCATTAATAAATAAAAATATTACAGCATACTTTTAAATGGTAATACGTACAATTATAATAAGAAAAATTAATTTTGGATCTCACCCAAGACACATAATATTGGAAAAGTCCTATTAATTGACTAAATTAAAATATAGTTCCAAGAGACCTTACTTTCATTATGTTACAGCATAAGAAGTTCTTATGTCCTTTTTGTCAATAGGACATAAGAGTCTTTTTGTATTATAACATTGTGTTACCTAGATTTTGTATAATCTAAATAACTTTAATTAAATAAACATATAATGAGTCTAATTGCAATTGATTAATATGATATATGAATAACATATGGTTGTAATAATGATTATATAACGTGATAAATGAATAAAACAGAGATTACTTATTTCGAGGTATGAACCTGATCTAGTATCATCAAGTATGAAGGCTGGATTCGATAATATGAACGATAACAAGAATTAACGTAATAATCATGGATTAAGAACTGGAAATAATAAAGATAAGAAGAGATGTAACAGGATATGATAAATAATGAGAAACAATCGAGGAATTATGCAATAAGAATTGGAATAGTAAAGCATAAAGTGTAAACAAAAATCAATGGATAGAACCTGGCGAGCTTTATTCAATAGGATAATCAGAGTACAAGTTGAATAGCCGGTTACAAGAGATCTCTCAATACAAGAAAGTAAAAAGTGATTGTGTTCTTGCTATCAGATATTCCGTATCCTAAACCCTAATTGGACCTCTCTTATATAGACTAAGGGATCCCACTTATTTCTCCCTGACGTTATTGCCAGGTGTCCACCTCAAAGAGCCGTTTAACTGCCAGGTCTTCAGCATGCCCGAGTCTTCAGCTCAAGATCGACGCCTAACTTATCGGATAGTTACTATGACCGTTGCCCACGTTCTGATAATTACTATATCAGACTGCCATTCTTCTCGCTCCACGTGTACTCTCCCTCATATTTATCTTTATCTTCAACTTCCAACCAGCTGAGTCAGCGCCTGTTGGGCTTCTTTTATATTGGGTTGGCTTTGGATCCGACCCAGCGAGGCTGGGGTAACACATTTACTCCCCTAACTCCACGTGGCTTGTCCTGGAAGGCTCGGGGAGTTGCATTGCTTAATACATCTGGTCTGGATGAACGGTTATTGGGTGGTTATTAGACAATTTGAATTTGAATTCAGAAAAAACCAGAACCGTTAGATCAGACGCCCGTTTTTAATCAGACACGCCCTGACCATCGGATCGACCTGCCCTTTCGTGCTCTTTACTTTAAAAAGCCTTCCTTTCTCTGCCAAACCCTACTTTCTTTCTTGTCTTCTTTCTCCATTTCTGGAAAACTAGTCTCACGTGCGCTAAAGTCTGGACTTTTGAACCCCAACCATTGTCAGGTGACTTTTTCTTTTCTGCTTTTACTCTGCATTTTGTGTGGTTTCCTTCGTTTAGTTTCTTCTTTCTCATTCCCCATTATGGTTCGAACTCGTAGCAAAATGGCCACTTCTTCTTCGTTTGGTAATGTACCTCCGTCCCCCATGGATATTAAGGTTTCAGGCTTCAAGGGTTTTGCCCCCATTCCTGAATCTTTGAAGGAAGTTACCAAAGATTCAGACGTTATGGATGTTGATGCCCCTTGTACTTTAACGCCTGAGTCCCTGGCACTTCTGTGTTCTAGGAACAAAGTTAGTGAAAACCTTTTGATTAGGCTTCCTGAAGGCGAGGAACAGATCGACTGGTACAGTGAGAACTGGGGTACAATATGTGTTGACTATTTCCCTCTGCGCAAAATCATTCCTTTACCCAAATTAATTCTGGATTTCTGCCTCTCATTTGATTTGGCGCCTTCCCAATTAATGCCCTCATTGTGGCTAATAGTATTATCTGTTGAGGCGCTATGTGAGAAATTTGGCCTGGAATTTAACTTTGGGGATTTGATGAAGTGCTACAACATTCAGAGGAAAGGTTCAGGACTCTACACTCTTCACGCTCGCAACAGATTGGAGCCTTTGATCGCAGCACCTGCTGACCTGGAAAAGCAGTGGAGAGGAAGGTTTGTGTTTGTGCACAAGTCTGTGCTAGCGGGCTCTGATGTAAATCTGCGAACCAAATGGGTGAATCAAGGTAAGTTATTCCCTTGTTGAATCAATTTGCTTTCGCATTTTGACTTCTAATTTTCTAATCTGGTTTTTCACATTTTACAGAATCAGTTGGAAAATATCTTAGGCCTTCCTCTGAAGATAATTCAGATGAGCGTATCGAGGCCTTTAAGAAATTACCTTTGAGTGAAAGGAATTGCTCTGCCATCTTCAGCCAAGGTAAAGTTCTGAATCATACTCCTTTCATTTTTCTGTTTTATCTCTGGTGATTCTCCCTGAATTAGCGCATTATTGTTCATCAGAGATTAGGTATGTGTATGAGAGTGTTGTAGCTCTTCAGGAGGATGTGAAAGTGAAAGTACCACCCAAGCCTTCCTGAAGAAGCTGAGATAATGTCCATTCTGTCGGACTCCCCTAAGCCAAAATCTGCTACGAAATCTGTGATGAAGCAGCGTGCTGCTTCTCAGGCTAAGAAGAGTAAAACTGTGTTAGATTTTGACAAGGGCAAGTCAAACAAGATAATACTAGAGTTTGATAAAGACACCTCTGTCCATTCAGGATTTGATTTGATTCATAAGGAATGTAGCAAGCTCCTCTTTGATCAAGATCGCAAGGCTATTTTCTCCATGAGGACTAGTAGTTCTGGCCATGCTTTCTCTCAGGAGACCTTAAAGGTATGCCCTTTATAAGCTGAACCTAAGTTCTTTTATGCATACTCTCCTGCTTTTATATCTTAACTTATACATTTTTTGCATCAGCTTTTTCAACTTTCCTTGTCCATGGAAGATGATCTAAACATGTATAAAACATTAGCTGTGTCTCGCTCTGTGAGGATAGAAGAACTTGAGCGGAAAGCAGAAGAATACGAGCGAAGGCTCAGCGAATCTGAAGTTCTTCACAGGGAAGCTTCAAACAGAGCAATTGATCTGGAGAAAGATCTCACCTTAGTGCGTGAAGAACGAGACAAAGCTTTGACTGAGGTTGCCACTGTCTCTGAGGAAAATTCTGATTTGGTGTTGAAAATTGCTGAGTTGGAGCTTGCTTTATCCTCCAAAAATTCAGCATTAGAGCAGATGAAAGCTGAGAGAGATGAAGCTCGTGTCATTAGTCGCAATATTGCTGCCAGGGAGTTAAGTACAACAGAAGAATGGAGCCTAAGGGCATCAATCACTATGGCTCAGGAATTTAAAGATGGGAAGTCTCACCTTTGGGATCTGGAGCTCTGGAAAAAGGAATATGAGGCGAAGTTCGGGGCTTTACCTCAAGATTCTGGTGATGATGACGTTGCATCAAAAGGAGGGGAAGAGGAAGAAGTCTCATCTGGAAAGCTGCCTGAGCAAGCTGTTCAGCCTGCAAAGAGTGTTACTGATTCAGAGACTGAAAAAGAAGGCGAATCCAAGTGATTGAAGCATATGAATGAATGTAATTTTTATGTTTAGGACATAATTAGTCTTCTTTCTGGACGGACCATGTGTTTGGGAACTTGGTTATGTTTTCTTCTGTTTGTATTTTGCTAAATGCACTCATTGTAGTGCAAGTACTCTATGTTTGCTTCCTGTTTAGTTAGCTTTGAATCTTGTTATGCTTGTCCTTAGCAATGAATTTAGATTTCTAAGTATAGTTCATTATCTGCCTTTATTTTTGAATCCTGGATCTGACTATCATCTGGGATTTCCTTTGAAATCTTTGGAAGAATTTTGCTTTTAATTCTGCGAAATAAAAGTAAGTAGAAAGGTAATTAGCATGAAGGGGGTTAATAAAAGAATAACGCAAGTGCTACTCTTCTTCCTTTTTTTTTTTTTTGAATAACGACTCATCATTCTTATTCCCCCAAAAAAGGTTAGAGACCAAATACAATATGTAATTAGCTATGAATAATTTGAATTGGTAGAGGTTTCTACCTTTTTTGAATTTGCAATCTGGAGTCAACCTGGATCTGATTGTCATCCATTTTGACCTTCATGATTTCCTGAATTTTTGCAAAGTCATAAATAAGTACATGAATTTCCTAGGTTTATTTTGGAATTTAGAAATTGAATTTAGATTAGTTAGTACCTGAGAATCTGTGACTTCTCCCTTATTCTGGAGGACCTTCTGAGAAAGGGAGCTGAGATCTGGAAATTCTCGAGAATCACTTCGCGACAGAGGTGCTGATCTCGTCGTCACGAGGGCACACACAGAGATGCTGAGTGAGGTTTCACGGTCCAGGTGAACCTCAATTTTGAAGATTTAGAAATCTGGGAAACTGGATAAAAAGGTTGTTTCCTCTTACTGCCTTGATAAGAATTTGTCTTATCAAGGGCTAGGGCACTTAGCCCTTTCCTACCCTTCATGGGTAGTATCTTTTGAGATGTTTAGCATTCCAGCTTCTTGGCAGGACATTCCCTTGGGAATCCTGAAGCTGGTAAGAACCCGGTCCTGTAATTTCTTTTACCAGGTAAGGCCCTTCATAATTAGGGCTGAATTTTCCATCTGAAGCCTCGGGGGTGTTTGGGAACACTTTTCTTAATACTAGCTCCCCCACCTGATATTGCTGTTCTTTGACATTCTTGTTATATTGTTTAGCACTTCGTTGTTGGAATGCTGC
The DNA here is from genome assembly GCA_029929735.1 of Mimosa pudica. Taxonomy (NCBI): domain Eukaryota; kingdom Viridiplantae; phylum Streptophyta; class Magnoliopsida; order Fabales; family Fabaceae; genus Mimosa; species Mimosa pudica. The sequence goes on along the minus strand of JAKELP010000023.1, from coordinate 3,829,294 downwards.
CATACGAATCAGAGCTTGTTCTCTGCGTTCATCAAGCAGGTCTAACTCATATCTCAGGTGCAAAGAGTTTAGTTCATCCTGAGCCCATTTATACCTGAGGCTGGGGATTCCATACTCTACTGGAATTACTGCTTCTGCTCCATATACAAGAGAAAAAGGGGTTTCCCCTGTTGGAGTTCTGGATGTGGTTCTATATGCCCATAAGACAGCTGGAAGCTCGTCTGCCCAGTTGCCCTTTGCCTTACCAAGTCGTTTCTTCAAAGAGTTCATGATCGTCTTGTTGCTAGATTCAGCTTGTCCATTAGATTGGGGATTTCTGGGTGTAGAGAACTTAAGCTGGATTCCCTAATTTTCACAAAAACCTCTTAACCTAGTTCCAATGAATTGAGAACCGTTGTCACAAACTATTTCTTTAGGAAGACCAAACCTGCAAATAATGTGCTTCCACACAAAATCCACAACTTGTTTTTCTTGAATCTGAGCGTAAGGTGCAGCTTCGATCCATTTAGTAAAGTAGTCAGTAACCACTAGTAAGTAAGTTAACTTTCCAGGTGCTGCTGGGAGTTTTCCTACTATGTCCATTCCCCAGCGCATGAATGGCCAAACTGGAGCAATGGAATGAAGGAATTCTGGATGTTGGTGTTTAGATGGAGAAAATTTCTGGCAAGCATCACATCTGGAAACCAGGGCGGCTGCATCCTAAACCAAGGTCGGCCAAAAATAACCAGTACGTAGTGTTTTTCTGATTAAGCTTCGAACTCCAGAGTGATCTCCACATTCTCCTTCATGAATCTCTCTAAGAGCTGCTTGAGCTTCCTGGGGACCAAGGCAGCGAAGCATGGGACCTGTGAAGGACTTTTTATATAAAATTCCTTCATCCTCATAAAATCTGGCAGCTCGAGCCTTGATCCTTCTGGCTTCATTGGTATCATCTGGTAAGGTTCCAGTCGTCAGGTACTTTAGTATGGGAGAACGCCAATCCCAAACCAAATTATTTGAAAGGACTGATCCTGCACGAATCAAGGTGGAAGGCTCTGGAAGGTGAATAATTGGAATAGCTCTGGTTCTGTCAGATGGGATGGATGACCCAAGGTTAGCTAAAGCGTCAGCTCTTTGGTTGTCCTCCCTTCCTATCTGAGATATTTTGAACTCTACAAAATAATTACACAGTGCAGTAACTAGCTGATAGTATGCTAGCATTCTGGGATCTTTGGTTTGATACGTTCCTTCTACCTGGCGGGTCACCAACTGAGAATCACTTCTGATTTCTATCCGTCTCGCTCCAAGCTCAATTGCTACCTTCAATCCGTGGACCAAAGCTTCATATTCTGCTTCATTGTTGGTAGCTCGAAAGCTGCAGTGAAAAGCTTGCTCTATGATATCCCCAGTGGGAGATTGGAGTACCACTCCCAATCCAGTTCCCCTAGAGTGGGTGGATCCATCAGTATAAAGGATCCATAAGCCTGAACGGTTTTCATCTGTTATTGAGAATATTTCTCGTATTATCTCTGGATCACCTTCTGAGCTGAAATCTGAGATAAAATCTGCTAGTGCTTGAGATTTAATAGAGGTCCTGGGTAAATATGAGATGTCAAATTGACTAATCTCTACTGCCCATTTGACCAACCTTCCTGATAAATCTGGTTTGTGCAGGACGTTTCTGAGTGGATGTGAGGTAATTACCACAATGGGGTGACATTGGAAATAAGGCCTAAGCTTCCGAGATGCGATGATCAGGGATAAGGCTAACTTTTCCATTGGGGAATATCTGGTCTCCGTGTCCAGGAGAGTCTTACTCACATAGTACACAGGCAGCTGTTTGCCTGACTCCTCCCGTACCAAGACAGCGCTAACTGCTTTATCTGATACTGACAGGTACAGGTACAACAGCTCTTCAGTTCCAGGTTTGGATAAAAGAGGGGGACTTGTCATGTAAGCTTTTAGGTCTTGTAAAGCTTTTTCACAATTTTCATCCCATATGAAGCTCTTATTTTTCCTGAGAACTTGAAAGAATGGATGACACTTATCAGATGATTTTGAGATGAATCTGTTCAATGCAGCTACACGCCCTGTGAGTTTCTGGACTTCCTTCACATTCTTAGGTGAAGGAATGTTCAATATAGCTTTGATCTGAGTCGGGTGAGCTTCAATTCCTCGTTGGGATACAAGGTATCCAAGGAATTTACCTGAAGCTACTCCAAAGGCGCATTTTTCAGGATTTAGTTTCATGTTGTATTCCTTCAGGATGGTGAAGGTCTGTTGCAAATGTTCAACGTGGTCTACAGCTTTAAGAGATTTGACCAGCATGTCATCTATGTAAACCTCCATTGTTTCTCCAAGTTGTTGTGCAAACATCTTGTTGACTAATCTCTGATATGTCGCTCCAGCATTCTTCAATCCAAAGGGCATTACTGTGTAACAGTATGTCCCCCTTTCAGTGATGAATGAGGTCTTTTCCTGATCGTCTGGATTCATTTTGATCTGGTTATATCCTGAAAATGCGTCCATGAAGCTCAGGAGTTGATGGCTGGCTGTTGCATCTACCATCGAATCAATGTGTGGTAATGGAAAAGAATCTTTAGGGATTGTTTGCTCATGATCGTTTCCATTTGGAGGAGGGGGTTGGAATGGATCTCCGTGTGGGGTATAAGGATCATCCTCATCCATTGGAACAACAGGGCCTCGATGATCAGACATGTTGGATCTCAGGTTGAATGTTAGATGAGAAGAAATTTAATTTCTTCCCCACGGTGGGCGCCAAAATGTGTTACCTAGATTTTGTATAATCTAAATAACTTTAATTAAATAAACATATAATGAGTCTAATTGCAATTGATTAATATGATATATGAATAACATATGGTTGTAATAATGATTATATAACGTGATAAATGAATAAAACAGAGATTACTTATTTCGAGGTATGAACCTGATCTAGTATCATCAAGTATGAAGGCTGGATTCGATAATATGAACGATAACAAGAATTAACGTAATAATCATGGATTAAGAACTGGAAATAATAAAGATAAGAAGAGATGTAACAGGATATGATAAATAATGAGAAACAATCGAGGAATTATGCAATAAGAATTGGAATAGTAAAGCATAAAGTGTAAACAAAAATCAATGGATAGAACCTGGCGAGCTTTATTCAATAGGATAATCAGAGTACAAGTTGAATAGCCGGTTACAAGAGATATCTCAATACAAGAAAGTAAAAAGTGATTGTGTTCTTGCTATCAGATATTCCGTATCCTAAACCCTAATTGGACCTCTCTTATATAGACTAAGGGATCCCACTTATTTCTCCCTGACGTTACTGCCAGGTGTCCACCTCAAAGAGCCGTTTAACTGTCAGGTCTTCAGCATGCCCGAGTCTTCAGCTCAAGATCGACGCCTAACTTATCGGATAGTTACTATGACTGTTGCCCACGTTCTGATAATTACTATATCAGACTGTCATTCTTCTCGCTCCACGTGTACTCTCCCTCATATTTATCTTTATCTTCAACTTCCAACCAGCTGAGTCAGCGCCTGTTGGGCTTCTTTTATATTGGGCTGGCTTTGGATCCGACCCAGCGAGGCTGGGGTAACACAAACATAGTTAAAGTTAGATTCTTTGGAACCTTATTTTAATTTGACCAATTAATGATACCTTTCCAATTATGTGTGTTGAATGATACCTGAAATTAATTTTCAGGTTAAAACTGAAAAAAAGAGAGGAAAACCCAATAGAAACAAGGTTAAAAAGCTCTTAATCCTTAATAAAGAACCAATAACAAAACTAAATGTATGGTTGTGATATCACACTGTAAAATGTATTACCATTACTTCCCTATGTGAGGGTAATTAAGTTGTTTAATAAAATTCTACTAAAAAAAGTTGATTAATAAAGAAACTTAATTTATTAAAAGCTCTAAAAACTTTATAAATATCAAAACATTTATTTTTTAAATTTTCTTATACATTTCCCTCCTATAACGTCACTTAATTAATCTAAGCAGGAGAGTGGAAATTAACATTAAACAAACCTAGTTATTTATTGAAATTTTGATTCTTATTGAATTGATCTTATTCTCCCCCTATAAACGCAATATCCAAGCACTGATGGGGTTGAATCTAAGTAAAATGAGATATTCCTTAGTGGATCAAAGTTTATTCTGACTGGAAGAGACATTCACGTCTAGTATTCAGTAATACTTTGAACATATAGGCTTCAATATTAGGATAAATGTGCATATAAATTTAGTTTTTTGGCCGAATTATTAATTTATCTATGATACTCCCTCCGGTCCTAAATATAAGACCTAATTGACTTTTTCTAGAAAATCCTTAAAAAAGCAAAATAAGTTAATTATAAATTGATTTACCTAATTGTTTTCCCTTTAACTAGTTTATTTTACCTATAAACTAATGGATAATCTAAAAATATATCAAATATGTCATCATTTAATAACCTATTTCACAACCTTAATCTCTCCAAAAAAAGTCAATTAGATCCTATATTAAGGACTGGAGGTAGTATTAAAAAATAATAATTGAACTTGTTTAAATCAGCAACTGGATCTTGATAAAAGAGCAAACCAGCAACTGGTTTTCGCCTATCACTTTCGCTGTCTCTTCCTTCATTAGGTGTGTCAAGTTGTGAGAGTAACATTTAATGCGAAAGGGCTTGCGTTGAAATTATATGAAGTCTACTACATGATGAGAGATAGGGTCTGCAGATTTCAATCATATCAAGTCTCCTCATGCCAAAAGGTACAACCCACGTCACCATAAAAATCTTGAGCTGAGCTGGAGTTTATCTGCTAAACAAATCATTGATTCACATTAGATCGTTACTTCCTTCAATCATTTTTTATAATAGATAAATAACCAAATTATGAAAATAACGAAGTTAGTTAAAATTAATTAATATAGTATTAGTAAATAAAATTATAAGGGGCAAGGGTTGTCTCATCTTTCATTTTCTAAATATACAACCAACATTTCAGCAGCTCAGATTTAGTTTGTACAAAATACTTTTTTATTTTTATATTTTTTAGTATTGATGCGTTTTATTAATTGGTTTTTTAATAATTTAACATTTCTAATTAAATCTTATAGGAAACTAGATTTCAACCATTCATTTTGGTTGCATGTGTTAAAGATATATATTAAGGTAATTAGTTGGTTTATGGCCCTAATTTATGTAAAGGGTCATAATGCACTGGTTTAGGTGAGAAAGGATATTGATCCTCATTGAAGAGAGAGAGGAGTCTCTCCCCACAGGAAAAAAACTTGGGTTTCCTTATGATTCTCTAAAGTTTGGGGAATTTGTTCATCATCCAAAAGTAAGGGATGATTAGTGTAAACTTATGTAATCCTTATGTGGATTACAATGGTTGTATGAGACTATGAGTGTATTGTTCTTCAAGATTTGAATAATACAGTTGATTCTTTACCTTTTTAATATTATTTTTACCATAGTTCCGTTCGTTTAAGTATGATTAGAATAGAGAAGAAAGGAGGGAAGCTAATAAAGTCAAGATGAGATGTTAATGCAAACGAAATATGAAAAATTAGTAAGGAAAAAAGTAAAAAATTATAAAAAATAAAAAAACAAATAAAAAATATCTATAGTAAATAGTATTCCCTACTAATTAATATGAAAATATTTCATATAAGATGAGAGGGAGAATTTACGAAATGTGTATGGCCTCAGCATCATTTAAAAAAATCCCTCTTGTTTGAAACGTTATTTAAAATTCTCCATTATTTAGTCAAATTCAAGTACTATTTAATTTTAATAGGAAATAATCTTTTCATTATAGTTTTTTTCTTGAAATTTAATCTTTTTAGATTTTTCTTGAAAATATAAAATTTATTTTATTATATCCAATAAGCACATAAATAAATTTTATTGTAGTAAAACTCTCCATTAAGGGTAGGAAGTAAGAAAATAGAATACATTAAATTTAAATTGAAGGCTTGATACATCTGTTTTGGTGAACCAACTCATGGGCCATATATCCATTATTTAACTGGTTGGTCTCTATTGAGCCCATCTACATCTGCGTGCCCATGGATGACTTAAAAACAATGGCAACTTGCAGAAATTAAAAAAACTTTGCCGCATATAATAATATCAATTTTTTTTGTTCAAAAGAAAAACAAATTTTAACCCTTAACATATAAAATTTTAAATCTTATAAGAATAAAATCTATATAATGTACCGAGGCCTTGTATCTCAATGACACCAAACCCCCTCCTAAATTTTTCTTAATGAGAGTTCAAAATTTCAATGAAAGGAGTTGTTAAAACATCTAAAAAACGAAGGATAGGTAGGTCCCATGGACTTAAGGCATTGATCAAGAAATGATTAACTGAATTGCCCAAATCTTAGTAATGAAGGGAAAGAGTGAATGCCCACTGGATGTGGTGCGTATCACGTTGGTGGATGGGTTGACTCCTGAAGTCAAGTCATAGATCAACTTTAAACTCTCATAGACTCAGGAGTAAAATATATTAGGGTTTATAAAATCCTTGATCACTAAAAATTGCATTTATTTGGTTTGAATCCCTCAAATTTTAGAGTCAAAGCTGATTCGGTCATTCTAAGGATAAAATGGTTCATAATTTTATTGACATATAAGGACCAATGTTTTCAACAAAATAAACTTAAAAATGAAAATGGAGATAAACTTCAAGACTATACCACCATAATTTATAGAGATTAGTTTTTTTAAAAAAATTGTTTGCAAGAAAATATATTACTTTTGCTAAACTATTTTACTTACTCATTCACATTAAAAATTACCTTCTTAATAAAAACTTTATAACTAGAGAAGGCATTACACATATAAGACAAACAAATTTATTTATAAAGCTGTCGCGACTCGCGAGTGGATTTCCTTAGCATCATATGAGGGTTTAATGGCATCATATGAGGAAAACGTTTATTTGCTACGCGGACATACAGCTGCATGCACTCGAAACTTTGTTGAGAGGGTTTTGCCACTATATATTGTGGAAGTAACTGACTTGTTCTAAATTAGATTGAGTCCTATGTAACTAATTTTTCTTTTTTTGGTGGTTTAATACTCAGACACATGGTCATATGGTTGTGATTCTAGCGTTGCTTGCTCTCCTATATATCAACTAAAAGTTTGAAATCGAAGACCTAAAATATTGTAATTTTTCCGTGGTTATGGCAGACTAATAGTGATACTCATCACATATTTTTGCATTTATGACTCTAAGGAAGATGGGCGCATGTGGCCATGAGGAGGGTTAAAAGAAAAAAATATTACTCCCTAATCCGTGTTAAGGGGCAAAAAATAATCCGAAAGTTTTTATAAAAGAGTATTGGATGTTTTTTTAGAAAAGTTTTAGAGAGCAATTTTACCCTGAAAATTATAAAAGTGAGACAACTTAAACCTTTGTTAAAAGCTCAAATGGTTAATGGTTTGTTTGACCAGTTATGATGAGTCCGATGCATATGTGGCATACCATTTTGTTTTCAAGTCAAAATTTTAAAATGCTTAGTGTGAGGAAATTAAAAAAAAATTCTCCCCCAATCTCATTGCCGATAGTGAAGGAGGTGAAGGATTCCGACAATGGAGGTGAGAATAAACTTCCGTGCTTAGTTATCACCAAGAGAAGCATGGAAGTGAATCACAATTCACATGTAGGGAAATCTAAAAATCAAGCAAAAATCAAAGATCACTTCAAATCTGGGAATTCTAAAATCAGAATGAATCTTCATGTAATTGAAACACATGGCTATAAGAATATCTTACTAATACAAAACGCATGAAGGATGAGCATGGTGAAGCTAGAATTCAAACAAAACATTCTTTCTCAAGATCGAACAAGAAAATTACAAGGGCTATAGGGGAAAATTTTAAGCAGGAGGAGGAGATTGAATCAAAATCATAAAATATTATGAACAGTGAGCCAAAAATTGGCACTAATCTGATTCAAAATCAAATAAGTGGTGAAACAAAATCAAAATAAAAATCCTTGTATGATTAAGGGTTGAGGGTAAAATTGCCCCGATTTTGTAGCTTCCAAGGTAAATTTTCCACTTCCGAGGTATTTTTGCCTCTTAACCCTTAATTATTCATAAGATTAGTTTGACTCTTTTATAAAGTAAAGATGCAAAATTAATTACTTAGCTTTAAATTGCATATGGTTAAGCCAACAAATGTTAGTCTAATTGGTAAAGGAGTTTGACTCATAACTATGTGGTTATGAGTTTAAATTTCGCCGATGTAATTGTAAGGACCTTGTTGGTCTGGAGACCTGCCTTGGCCCTGGTCAGCCCTCACTCAACTCACCTAAACTATTTGTTATAAAAAATGCATATAGTAAATTCTTTAATTCAAAACTAATGCATTCTGCTTATAAACTAATTTATTATCTAACTACATATGACATACATATGATATAATTTAGTGATCTTATTTAATGATCTTATTTGTTTCCTTGATTTCCAGAAAACATTAGTCATCGAAAGGAATATAAACAAGACTTTGTGGGTTAAAATATCTAAACTAGTCTAGTCAAAAATGGAAAACTTCACCTGCCTTGTATGCATTAATAGCCACACACCATTAGCTTGGAAGTCTGGCGCGACTCATGACCAGCATTCTTCCCCCGTTTTTTTATAAACTTTACATTGAATAATTACACTAGAGCTCTAGAATATAAGAAAGAGACCAAGACTTAGATAAACTGTCAATACATTAGAGATGACTATAGAAATATGGGTTGGTGCTGACAACTTCAATTCCCTACAATGAGCTGTATATGATACCATCGTTGGAGGCCAATAGTTAGAGGAAATTAATGGTGATGTTGCAGGAACACTAGGTTGGCATGTGACAAAACATTATTATCCTTGCCAAATTTCCATAGAAGAGATAAGCCCATCAAAATCATGCACTCTAATCTAATCACTCTATTAAATGGTGATAATTTTGAAAAAAAAAAATAAGCCAAAGTTGATCAACCAAAGACAAAAGACTGCATTCACACTTTCTTAAAACTTTAGTTGAAAAGTCGAGAGAAGATGAAAATTAAAAGCTGAAAAGTAGATTCATCCCATGGCTGGAAACAAAAAGAAAACAGAAGTTTGATAGAGTCAAACTCACACCCATGAAAGAACCATCACCAAAAGAAAGTCATAAATCATAACCAAAAGCAACACCAAACCAATAGTTGAAAAACTCAAAATTCAACATTATGATATCACACTTTTGTCCAAAAAACAAAAACACTATGATATCACATGAAACACAAATGATATTTTTAGAAACCCCAAATTCTCAAACCCAAAAAACCCTCTAAACCAAACTTCCATATTCAAGTCAAAGTCATCTTCTCCCACTAACACAAATTTCACATTCACTATATGAACAACCAAACAATCAAATTGAATCCATTTCTCAAATGGGTTTCCTAAAGATCCAATTTTTAACCTTCTCCGCCGTCTTCCTCGCCGTCTCCGCCGCCGTCGCCGGCGATATTTCTCCCGGAGCTACTCTCTTAGCTTCAAACACAAACCAAAGATGGTCTTCTCAGAACAACACATTCTCTCTCCATTTCCTTCCTTCAGATCCTCAAACCTATCCTCCTTCCTTCTCCGCCGCCATCACCTACTCCGGCGGCTCCCCCGCCGTGTGGTCCGCCGGAAACGGCCTCACCGTTGACTCCGGCGGCTCCTTTCAGTTTTTCTCCGATGGAAACCTCCGCCTTGTAAATGGGTCCAATTCAATCATTTGGGAATCAAAAAGTTCAAATCTTGGTGTGTCTTCAGCAACTTTAGGAGATGATGGTAACCTTGTGTTGTCAAATGGTACGGTCAACGTTTGGTCAACGTTTGAGAATCCAACTGATACTATTGTTCCTTCTCAGAATTTCACTGTTGGTATGGTTTTGAGATCTGGGTTGTATTCATTTAGTCTTATCTCTAGTGGGAATTTGACCCTTAAGTGGAATGATAGTATAGTGTACTGGAATCAAGGTTTGAATGCTTCTGTGAATGCTAAGTTGAATTCTCCTGTGTTGAGGTTGCAATCTATAGGGCTTTTGCAATTGTATGATGCTAATTTGTCAGCTCCTGCTGTTATTGCTTATAGTAGTGATTATGCTGAGGGTAGTGATGTGTTGAGGACTTTGAAGATTGATAGTGATGGGAATTTGAGGATTTATAGTTCTGCTAGGGGTAGTGGGAGTGTGAATTCTAGGTGGGCTGCTGTGGATCAGTGTGAGGTTTTTGGGTACTGTGGGAGCTATGGGATTTGTAGTTATAATGAGTCGGATCCCATCTGCGGGTGCCCGTCGCAGAATTTCGAGATGATTGATCCGAGTGATAGCCGGAAGGGGTGTAAGAGGAAGGTGGATCTTGTTGATTGTCCTGGAAGTGCTACTATGTTGCAATTGGACCATGCTCAGTTCCTGACCTATCCACCTGAGCTGAATTCACAAATCTTTTTCATTGGTATATCAGCTTGTAGAGGCAATTGTCTTGCAGGTTCAACATGCTTTGCTTCTACTTCGTTATCGGATGGCACGGGACAGTGTTACATAAAGTCATCGGGTTTTATAAGTGGATATCAAAATCCTGCTCTGCCTAGCACATCATATGTGAAAGTTTGTGGACCAGTGGCTCCAAACCCTCCGGCTTCGTTGGGTGGAGCTGATAAGAAGAATCGTGGGAGGGTACCGGCTTGGATTGTGGTGATAGTAGTTTTGGGTACTCTCTTAGCTTTGATTGCCTTAGAAGGTGGTTTATGGTTCTGGTGTTGCAGGAATAGAACAATATTGGGTGGCTTATCTGCACAATATGCTCTTCTTGAGTATGCTTCTGGTGCGCCGGTTCAGTTCTCATACAAGGATCTCCAGCGTGCAACGAAAGGGTTTAAAGAGAAGCTAGGGGCTGGGGGTTTTGGTGCTGTGTATAGAGGAGTTCTTGCTAATAAAACTGTTGTTGCAGTGAAGCAACTTGAGGGAATTGAGCAAGGTGAGAAACAGTTCAGGATGGAAGTAGCTACTATAAGCAGCACTCATCATCTCAATTTGGTGAGGCTGATTGGTTTCTGCTCTGAAGGGCGGCACAGGCTTTTGGTGTATGAGTTCATGAAGAATAGCTCACTTGATAATCTCTTGTTTGTGACAGAAGATCAGTCAGGGAAATTGTTGAATTGGGAGTATCGGTTCAACATCGCCCTTGGAACTGCGAGGGGAATCACGTATCTTCATGAGGAGTGCCGAGACTGCATTGTCCATTGTGATATAAAACCTGAAAACATCCTCTTGAACGAGAATTACATCGCTAAAGTCTCAGATTTCGGCCTTGCCAAGCTCATAAATCCTAAAGATCATAGGCGAACTCTGACTAGCGTGAGGGGGACACGAGGATATTTAGCACCTGAATGGCTAGCTAATCTTCCCATAACTTCCAAATCTGATGTGTACAGCTATGGTATGGTTTTGTTGGAGATTGTGAGTGGAAGGAGGAATTTTGAAGTGGTGGATGAAAGAAACAGGAAAAAGTTCTCTGATTGGGCTTATGAAGAGCTTGAGAAAGGCAATATCATGGGAATACTTGATAAAAGACTGAAAGATCAAGAAGTTGATATGGATCAAGTTCAACGGGCAATTCAAGTAAGCTTCTGGTGCATCCAAGAGCATCCATCTCATAGGCCAACAATGGGTCGAGTTGTGCAAATGCTTGAAGGGATAACCGAGATCGAGAAGCCGCCCGCACCGAAATCCTCCATTGAAGGTTCTGTTGGTGCAACAAGTACTTACTTGAGCAGCAATGCTAGTGCCTTTTCTACAGTTGCAGCCTCAGCCCCAGGTACTGCTTCATCATCCTCATTCCATAACAGTGGTGTTTCAAGTTTGACTTCAGGGAAAAATACTAAGAAGGCAACTTCCTCTCTTCTACAACAAGACCAATTATGAACAAAAAAATACAAAATCTTTCCACTTGATTAATTGATGCTAAAACAGCAAAAATGAAGCTTCTTCAGCTGGCAAAATTGTCATCAAGTTATAGATTTAGGTACTGTACTTAATTATATTACTTTTTTTTAATTATGGTATTTGGATTATGAGATAAATGTGCAAATTACACTATAGAGTAAATATCTTTGCCGAGTTATTGAACTTTAGTCCTGATGTGATAAAAGATAAATTTTATTGCTGGATTACTGCATATGGTTGCAGTTTTTCAACTATTTCTGTAAACAAGCTCGTACTGCAGAAATTTAGTTTTGCTTCATTGCTTATTGTGATCTTTTGTGCTTTATTTGTGATGAAAAGATTTCTATAGTTCATAATGGAAGACCATCTATGTAAACCAGCTTTTAATCTTGCTATATAATTTTGTAATTTGAATCCTATCACTATCTGCCTGTAAAAAATTCTCATGCCTGTTGGTATCTAAAAGACTATCGTCTATCCTGTGAAATCTAATCTTACATTTAATTGCTATGCCGAGAGGAAATAAAAGTCATTTTTAAAAGCTCCAAAGTAAACTTTGATGCAAAAAATTATGTTGGGATTGGCACATGAGCTAAATGATAATTTTTTCACCAACTTAAACTAAAGGGAAAATTTTGGTTTTTTTCGGATTATATTATTCAAATGGGTTAACATATACTCCTTCTGTTCCTAAATATAATAAGATCACTTTCAAATTTCAATTTGTTCTTAAATATAAACAATTTTCTAATTTTTCTCAATTTTTTCCAAAACAAAGCCTAATAATGTTTATCTCTATCTATAGTAAACAAACAAGAGTGGGAGAATGAGAATAAAGGTATATGGTTAGGGTATATTAGTAATATCATATGCTAATAACTACCTTAACTAGCATCCTTAATCTAATCAAATTAGAAAAGTGATCTTATATTTAGAAATGGAGGGAGTATTGAAATACACTAATTGAATTTTATCTCAATTTTATTTGCAACATGTAGTTGGGATAAGTTTGTTTTGAAGACCTTTGCAAGTGTTAATTCAAACATGTCTATTATGAACAAAGGATATCCGTGAACTTGATTGAAAAAGTAAAAAATTTGTATGATTAATGAAAATTAATATTTTAAATTCAGTAACATCAAAATCAAACCACGCGTTTCCTTTTTACTGCATATTAAATTTTCAATCAACTTCAGAAAAAAAATCATCAGTCTTCAATTCACATGTTTAAATATTGGAATGCATAAATCTGCCGTTTAGTTTGTATGGGCTTTTTTGGTTGGGGAAAGATGGAGTAAGAAAGAGTATAAAAATCTGATTGCTTATAGATGTCTAGAAATATGGGTAACCAAACAAGATGCCATTGATGCAAAGCACAAGTCAAATAAGTCGCTTAAAAAATAACATAAAAATTGAGAAATGACAATGTTAGAGCCCTAAAAGTCATACAACAAAAACTGTATATTTCCTATCCATTGACCTCCTGTTCCAAAAAAAAAATCCAGTGACCTCCAGCTGTGGAGAAAACGACAAATCCCTTTTGCATGTTTACATTATAAATTACATCTAAGTGGTATTTTTGGTAAAAGAAGAATAAACTTCAATAAATCAAATATATATAGTAATTGCTTGTGTAGAATATTCCTTTGATTCTCTTTGCTTTCACACTTAATCAGGTTTAATATGTGGCTTGACTAAAGTTTTAGTTTTTAAAACTTATGAATTTAGTGAAATATTTTCCTCCCTCAATTGTTGTTGGCTATGCCCAATTGAGCTCTTGGGACTCCCCACCCCTCCAATTAAATAATCATTGTTTCCTTCTAATAATAATAATAATTAATAAATAGGCGTCTCTGAAAATTAAACTCTGGCCAGAACAACAGATATAGAGAAGGCAAGTGAATAATTATTTGGCATGTTCCAATGCATGGTGACTTATCACTCTCTTCTCCATTTCTTATTATTTCACATTCTATCTCTCTCTCTCTCTCCCATTACTCTCTCTTGCCTCTCTAAGTAATATTATTCCGCTGATCCTCTCGTATGCTCCTCACTGTGATGGTGGCGATTTTATGCAAAAAGGTCTCCGAAGCCGTTTGCAATCCTCAGGTGACTCATCTTCTCTCATTCTCACCCTTTATTTGTTCGCTTATGGCAGTTTAAGTGAGATTTGGGGATTTGGGGTTTAAGAAATTGTTTAATCTATCCTTCTCTGCAGTGTTCTATGTTATATGTTCTTTCATCTCTGTTTTTCTTATTACTTTCTATTCGTTTACAGTATTTAGATCGAGTTGTGTAGACCTAAGTTCTTCTCACCTCAATTAAATTCTAAGTTATTGAGTTTGTGGTTATTATATGATTTGCTCATCACATTATTTGATCACATATTTGTGCTTCATCTAATCCCTCTGTTATTTATATTGTTGTTTTACGTCGTTTATTAGTTATCAATGGAGATTAATCGTCAAACTCTTGCCTCATCATTATATCGCTTATGGGTGTGTATTCCTTTGGGCACGCAGGAGAAGGAAGATGGATTTATGAAATTGGATTGCCTTTATTCTGTCTGGGATTGCTATTTTTAATTAATTTTCCCTTTTTTATGTTTAGGATTGGCTTTATTAAATTTATTTTCCCTTTGTTTTATGAATTTACAATTTAACTAATTTTTTGGGAAATGTATAAAAGCCCTTATAATTTTGTCATACATTGGTTTGGGGGTTTGGAAATAATTCTCGGTTACTGAAGATGTTGGTTGCCTAGATATCTAACCTGTAAAATTTGTTCAACTAGTATTAATTACAGAGTGAAGCTGATAAGTTCATGCATGGTGGAGTTGTATTATTGGGACACCCTTTGGGTTGCAGTGGAGCCCATATCTTAGTAACATTAGTGGTAATTCTTAACCTTGACTTTCTCATCTTCTACACTTAACATTAGTAAGGAAGGTAAGTGCTTAAGAACCATAATTTATACTAATGATTGTTGGAAAAAAGGAAGATTCTTCTAAAATGCAATAGAAATAAGTTACTATTGGCTCTTCTTAGCATTTCTGATTGAGGAGTCAAAGATGCTAATGAACAATGAGGTCTATGGTGTAAAGATATGTGTAAATGGTTGGGATAAAGGAGGTTTAGAACTTTCACAGATTGTGCAAAGAATATAACATGATGATAAAAAACAATTATACCACTTAATTCAGATAGCTACATGACCTTTGTTATAGAATGGTATTTTAGAGAGATCAATTCGTATGGGTTACAATTAACTAATTTACATAACTGTCTCGATCTATCCAAATTAATCATTGAGCTTTTATGTTATGGACCCGAGAAGTACTATTTCTCAAAATTTTTGAGATTTGTTGGCTGATTTTTGTGATACAGATCTTGAGACAAAAGAAAGGCAAGTATGGGGTTGCTGCTATCTGCAATGGAGGAGGATGGGCATCTGCTGTTGTCTTTGAGCTCATGTAATCATTCTTCTCATTTATTTAGGAATCTTTTTTATTCTTTTAGGGTAGCTGTTATACTGGAAATGATTATGATAGACTTGGATATGAAACTGTTCATGAAATACCTCACATTGATGTCAAATTAAAGGGAGAAGATTTAGGTGTTCTCTGGGATAGGAAAGATAATAATTTCATGTAGTATAGATATTCTGCATCATATACCATGTGAGTTTAAATTTTAGAGAGCAATATGATCTTGAATCAATTATTTCATGTTGAACTGCTTGATATTTTTAGCAAATCTAGCACACACAAACCACTTAAACTTCTGAAATAAAAAAATACTATTTGAAATCTCCCCATCGAGATTTGAATCATTTTGCTATGTTCTTTCTCTCTGAAGGCCACGGACTGAGATATCATATCACATTCTTTTATATCATATGGCGAGCTTCACTTGGTTTGCATCTGAATGTTTGTTGTAAAAATTTTCATTTAAACTGTTAAAACAATACATGGGAAGATTGTTTTACATTTTCTTTATAACAATGTATTAATAATAGCTTTATCAAGGGCTGTAAGTGTTGCTTCTATTAGATGTAAAAAATAACTGGCTTTTACTATTGACATTCATGTCTATCACTGGAGTTAAATGCCAAACGCCCTCCTTTTAAATTATAGTGTGATTTATGTACTAATTATGGGATGCAGTTGAAAAGGGATTCTCCATCTATTGGGCCATTGGGTCTTCAAGATGAAATTCGAAGAGCACACTCCAAGGAAACTGACCATATGCTTATAGTTCCCTTCCATACTCAAAAATTGATGCTTTAGGTATTATTTTCTGTTGGGGGAAGCCCAATTCATTTGTTTAGTGGTGTTCATAAAAAAATGAAATACAAAAGCAAGCAGAAACTTGATAATGTGATACTCTTCCTTTTGTTGCAGTACATATACCTTTATTTGATTTTTTTATCCTGTGACATAGAATGCTTTTTACTCACATCTAAATCATATGTTCTCATTTTTTTGTTCTCAGATTTGGAGAGGAAACAAGATGATTTCCATCTTGAGAGTGTGTAGTCTGATTCAGCTAACACTAATTCACGACAAAAATTAGGTGCTAACAAGTCCCTCCCAACTCCGTCCATGTCATATTCATGAAATATTCTGATAGTAATGTTTTAATAAATGCTATTGCTATTTTACCTGGTTGCATTTCTAATTTGTTCCAAATGTATTGGTAAACCATTTGATTTCAACATTTTTATGTCATATATTGGCTTAAATTATGGTATCCCTAAGTAAATATTCTTCTTCATGTGTCACATATAAGTTTGTATTGAGGAGTAGCTATTTCTTCTCTTCTTTGTCTATAATAATTTTTGCCTTCATCTTTAGGCCATCACAAACATATTTGTCCTCCATGTGTTCACGCACACTTATGCTGGCTTCCCTTTTCAAAGTAAGTCTTTAAAGGGATACAAATGAAACCAATTGGTTCGTGCTTTTCCTTTTTCTGACCATGGTATCATTATTCCCCAAGTAACACGTTATCTATGTTTATTGCCTTTCTAATGATGCATGGAGTTCATAAGATCTGTTAAATTGTTTCTCCTTCAAGTTTTAGTGGCCATTTTAGTTCAACAACTGCTTCAAGTGGGTAGGCATAGTGCACTGTCATCCCGGTCAAACTCCGATGACCATGGCTTCTGCTTCAAGTATAAAATCTTTAATTTGAGTTGTATATTTACACATTTTGGAGTTGACTGGTTTTTTTAATTTGTTTTCTGAATTTTTAATAGATAATTTCATCATGTCATCAATAGGCTTTCATTACTTTCAAATGTTTTTTGTAATTGACATGGGGATACCTTTTTTGTTATCCTTATTTTCATAGTGATTTTGAAGTTGTATGTTTACGCATGGAAGCATTTTACGCATTTTTACTTATGTTGAGAGGTGCAAAAAGCAAAAGACAATACCCATAAATGGGACAATGAGTTTTATTTTTTAACAAATTTACTTATTTAATCCTTATAATTTTTCCAATTTCGTAACTGATCAAAGAAGGTGGAAGTGATAATGATGGTGAGAGTATAAGCAGTGACCTAGAAGATTATTATTATGAAGAACATAGAAAGTAATTAATTAGTTTTTGTATTTAGGCTTATGAAAGAGATTTTTTGAGGGGGTTTGGACAAATTGCCGGGGGTGGGGACAAATATCAGAAAATAAATATTAATAATTTGTGTGTAGTTCTTCTAAAACAAATTTTCATTCAAGTTCTTACTAAAAGAACAATTTAACTATTTTAGAGATGCTCAAAAAAACTAAAATAAATTAAATCACACTGCAAAATTTATGTTTCTTTGTATACAGATTAACTTGACATATGAATTGATATAGTATCAAATAAAAAATAATTAAGTTGTTTGTCTTCTTTAATCTTCTTAAATATATTAAGAGTGATTATCTCTTTCCATGTACTATACAAACTAATGTGTTTATAGGCTGAAATGTAAAGTAAAACAATTGAATGTTTAATGTCCCGCGCGTTAACGCGCGGGGTCCATCCTAGTTAATTAAATTGCCCTTATACTAAGCTAAACAGGGGTTAAGAGAAATATGACTATATTTTAGATATTAAATTGATCAAATTTATGGTCAAATCCCTATTTGCACCCTTAGAATATATGGTAACTTTATGGATATTTTAATGTAATAGATTAAAATCCAAACATTTTATATGTCTCTTGAATCTCCAACAATTTATTTAATTTCCGGTTGTTCAGCCTTCTATGTCATGTAAAAAAGGTTTGGGATTAATTAGATTCTTTTTTAGCGTCATAGACATTGGTATGGAAGTGTATGTGTAAAACTGGTTACAGCCTTATAGGGTATTACTCTTATATGATTGTTAGTATAATTAATAGGTAGGGCTTAGACTTAAAAACACCTTAATATTTGACTAATGAATACATTCTATCCTTCTCTTTTCTCTTTTCTATCTCTTTCATCCCTTATCCCATTCTTCAACTATTCTTCCTATTTCTCTACAATATCCCTAATACAAGTATCATAGCCAGGTGTTTCTTCAGCCATTCCATTGCATTTTCAAGAAATAAGAAGACACTTCACAGTTTAATTAATTATTTACATATTCTAGAACTAATGCTACTTATAAGTGAGTTAAGCCGTTCTTTTGATGGGAAAATATGTATTCATATACCAAAGAGATTTTGTGTGATAGGTGGATGGATGATACTAATGAGTATTCAGGATTACTTCAACCTATGCCTATTCCAAGTAAAATTTGATTAAGCATTGGAAGAGACTTTATTCAAGTTTACCGAGCAAATGGAATTAAGCGAGCAAATGGAATTAAGCCAATAGCAATTAAACGAAAAGACTTGAAAAGTTCTGCAATATCTTTGGCTTTAATGCTAATATACTATCGGAGTCCATCCCAAAAAATCAATCAGTCGCTTCTGAACGTTATCTTTCACAATGAATCCAACTTAAAATCAATAGAAACCAAATGAGATTGAAGAGAGGACCTGGAACATAATGTCGTTGTTAAGATAAAGTTTGAAGTAGACTCTCAGCATAACTAATGAAATTGAGGCAATGCAAAGAACATTAAATCTCTGTTACCTGACAATTAAATTCCATGGACTAAAGGTTTACTGGAGATAGCATACTAGAATTGGCTAAATGGTGGGGTTATGAATTAGATGAGAAAACCATTGAGGAGAAGAATACTATAGACTAAGAGTATTTGATGATATGTTGAGGTTGAGGAATCTTTCCGTGATGAACTGCATGATTGCACTTCAACCAAATGACATTTAGGAGGGAAATTACTCCTTTCACACTCTCTCATTAACAGGAAATTAGTTTCAGAGAGAAAAAATTATATCTGGAGATTGAGCTTGTACAGTTTCTTTGCATCTTTGAACTTTCGTGGTTTTAGTTATCTAAATATCCTAAATTAGTTATCTATATCTTGAACCTAAAGTTTGAATGCTTTTAGTTCGAAATATAAGAGCCTCTTTTATATTTTCTCATCATTCAATATGTTTTTTTCTTACTTTATTCATATTCTTTTTCATATATTTATTAATATTTACATATTTCTCTCTCTAATATCGGGCAAAATTGGAAACAGAAAATTAATTCCAGACACTTAAAATATTTTTAAGCGTGGATGCACCTGATGATGTGTGGTTTCATATTTGTTCCAAGTCATAAAAAAATTCATTGCTTTTTAAATTTCTGAAACTTTAAATTTAGGGTAATGGACCTAATCTGCCCCCCAAATAACCACCAAGGTGCGCTGAGCACCCTGAACTAACAATAGGCCCGTATCTGGACTCCAAGTAACCAAGGTGTTTAAAAACTACCCCGGTTGGACGGTCAACAACGTTTGACCGTTACTATGCCTATGTGGCTACCACGCGAGCACCTGTTTTGCCACCTCTGCTTGCCACATGTGTATTTTAAATGGACCTAATCTGCTCTCCAAGTAACCACCCAGGAGCACTGAACACCTTGAACTAACAACATGCCCATATCTGCACTCAAAGTAACCAATGTGTTTAAAAACTACCCGGGTGGACGGTTAAAGACGTTTGACCGTTACTATGCCTATGTGGCCGCCACGTGAAGGCCTTGTTTGTCACCTGGCGCCTTGTCATCGCCACATAAGATATGTTCATTGGGTCCCACCTATAATAATAAACCATTTCTCTCTCCCTCTTCATCACCATCACCACAGCCCCCAACAACCACCACCCTCACCCACACCACCCCCTCAAACGTGGCAAGCAGAGGTGGCGTGGGTGGGGGGCTGTGGAGGTGAGGCAGTGGGGGGCTAGGGAGGTGAGGGGGTGGCGTGGGTGGAGGTGGTGGGTGTTGGGGGGCTGTGGTGATGGTGATGAAGAGAGAGAGAGAAATTGTTTATTATTATAGGTGGGACCCACATGAACATATCTTACGTGGCGATGACAAGGCGCCGGGTGACAAACAAGGTCTTCACGTGGCTGCCACATAGGCATAGTAACGGTCAAACGTCATTGACCGTCCACCCGAGGTAGTTTTTAAACACCTTGGTTACTTGGAGTCCAAATACGGGCCTATTGTTAGTTCAGGGTGCTCAGCGCTCCTTGGTGGTTACTTGGGGGGCAGATTAGGTCCATTTAAAATACACACGTGGCAAGCAGAGTTGGCAAAGCAAGTGCTCGCGTGGCAGCCACATAGGTATAGTAACGGTCAAACGTTGTTGACCGTCCAACCGGGTAGTTTTTAAACACCTTAGTTACTTGGAGTCCATATACGGGCCTGTTGTTAGTTCAGGGTGCTCAGCGCTCCTTGGTGGTTACTTGGGGGCAGATTAGGTCCATTACCCTTAAATTTAAGAAACTTAAAATAATTCAATACTATCTAGGCTTTGGCCATTAATTGTATTAACGGGCGGAATCTTCGGGCATTATGTCTTGGCATTTACAGTTTTGGCCCACCCGTTAACATTACTGTACTCTTCTTTTCCTTCGTGGTAACTAACAACCAAATCTAACTTCTATCTTAGATGCTCATCAAATATAGAAAAATAGTTTCAGTTATGTTTACTTTAACCATTCAAGAAATTCAATTTGAAATAATTTTATTCACTTCAAAAATTAATTATCTTATAGTGTATTTTGAAATTCATCTTAAATTCTTAATCATATGTTTTGTTCCATGAGTTTGAATAATGTGATTTTATTTTTTTTCTTTTTTAGAACTGTTAGTTTAATTTTATTAAACAGAAAAAGATATGATCCAAAAAATTTAAACAATGAATCTTAATTAAAAATGTCCAGAATATGATTAAATTTGAATACATTGATATGATCATTTTTAATTAATCATGCTTTATCAGCATTCAATTGAAGAATTAAGTTAAAATTGGGTGATTATTAAGTCAATATTTTCCATTAAATGAAAGGAAAGAAGTTAAGATTGAATAAAGGACTTAAACGTAAGTTTTGAACTTATTGGATCAAATATATACTTTGGCTTTCCATTCTTTTTCAGGTAACTATGCAAAAATATCTGTTTTTTTTTTGTCTGAATATCTGGTTTTATATTACCAAACCAGAGGAAGAATAAAGATCAGCAGAAAAATTACAACAGATATCGTAAGGAAAAAAGGAAGCTGATAAGGATCAACCGTATGTCACTTCTTGCATTTGCATTACTTCCTAATTCTTAGATGGTGTTAATACTTAATAGTGATGAATGAGCAAGCAAAATATCGGTTAAAGGACTGAGCAAAAAAAAAAAAAAAATCGGTTAAAGGAGAAGATGCTTTATTTATCCATGCTTTCAGGCTGTTACCAAGAGGAGAATTAATTAATTTTATGTTATGGGATGAATAAGTGGGAGAGCTTTTGTCTTTGTAAAACGTAAAAATACTTAATTACAACTGTTACAGGATTTAGGGAGTGAGGACAGATGTTTAGAGGGAGTGGTTAACTTTGTAGAGAGGAAACTGAAGGGTAGGATCGTAGTAGAAATCTGATTGTGATGATATTGTAATGAGTTTCTTTTATTCTTTCTGACAGAGTGAGCATAGAGTGATACTAGTTTATGCGTATTTTATGATATTAATAAAAGGGTAATGGACCTAATCTGCCCCTCAAGTAACCACCAAGGAGTGCTGAGCACCCTGAACTAACAACAGGCCCGTATCTGGACTCCAAGTAACCAAGGTGTTTAAAAACTACCCCGATTGGATGGTCAACAACGTTTGACCGTTACTATGCCTATGTGCCTACCACGCGAGCACCTGTTTTGCCACCTCTGTTTGCCACATGTGTATTTTAAATGGACCTAATCTGCCCTCCAAGTAACCACCCAGGAGCACTGAGCACCCTGAACTAACAATATGTCCATATCTGCACTCAAAGTAACCAATGTGTTTAAAACCTACCCGGGTGGACGGTCAATGACGTTTGACCGTTACTATGCCTATGTGGCCACCACGTGAAGGCCTTGTTTGTCACCTGACGCCTTATCATCGCCACGTAAGATATGTTCATTGGGTCCCACCTATAATAATAAACAATTTCTCTCTCCCTCTTCATCACTATCACCACAGCCCCCAACAACCACCACCCTCACCCACACCACCCCCTCAAACGTGGCAAGCAGAGGTGGCGTGGGTGGAGGGCTGTGGAGGTGAGGCAGTGGGGTGCTGGGGAGGTGAAGGGGTGGCGTGGGTGGAGGTGGTGGGTGTTGGGGGGCTGTGGTGATGGTGATGAAGAGGGAGAGAGAAATTGTTTATTATTATAGGTGGGACCCACATGAACATATCTTACGTGGCGGTCACATAGGCATAGTAACGGTCAAACGTCATTGACCGTCCACCCGAGGTAGTTTTTAAACACCTTGGTTACTTGGAGTCCAGATACGGGTCTGTTGTTAGTTCAGGGTGCTCAGCGCTCCTTGGTGGGTACTTGGGGGGCAGATTAGGTCCATTTAAAATACACACGTGGCAAGCAGAGGTGGCAAAACAAGTGCTCGCGTGGCAGCCACATAGGCATAGTAACGGTCAAACGTTGTTGACCGTTCAACCGGGTAGTTTTTAAACACCTTGGTTACTTGGAGTCCAGATACGGGCCTGTTGTTAGTTCAGGGTACTCAGCGCTCCTTGGTGGTTACTTGGGGGGCAGATTAGGTCCATTACCCTTAATAAAATGATTGGATTTTTGTTATGTCAACGCTAGCCACACACATACTAGTCATGCCACACCATGTAAACTTATACCCATAATTTTTTTGGGCTCTTAAATAGATACTTGTAAACTTATGACCTTATATGGCATGACATGGTGAATATGTGATTGGCCAGAGTGGACACTTAAGCGGTGTTAAGAGTCACCACTAAATATGTTGAAGTTAACAATAATGAAATATTACTAAAAGGGTATTGATACCCAAAAATAATCTATAGGTGTGGTAGCTCCTTATACCAATAAATTTATAGGTATTTAAGCCTCTTTGTCCATTATAAACTACTTCCCATTAAAAATCAATTAGTAAGAGCAATCTGTGAATTAAAAAGGAGCTATCTGTAGAATAATTTGGAGAAAAAAGTATAAATTTATAAAACAAAGGCATTTAAGTTTTAAATTTAGAGGAAGATGTCCAGTTTTTAATTATATGTTTCACACGACACTATCTTATCATCTATCATTTTCCAAATATTATGATATGGATTGAAGAAATACTAAAATAAAGGTGCTGATTTCTCTAATCCACAACATAAGTAACTACTTCAACTAATTTGTCAAAAAGTTGGAATCAATATAAAGACGAAAGTTAAACCATCAAATCTATCTTAAATAAAAAAGAAAAATCTTTTAACTTTATCATTATTAAATGAGATACTAATGACACACTGACAAATAAATATTTATTTTATGACTACTGACAAATATGGGAAAATTAAATATAAGTCTCTGGTAAGGGACATAATACTGGAAAAGTCCCAAAAACTTGAATAATTAAGGTAGAGTCCCACATTTTGAAAAATAATTAAAGTAGAGTCGCAAGGGACTCTACTTTAATTATTTTGGAAATGTGGGCCCTATAGTTAATAATATTATATTCCATCTCTCCTCTCTCCCCTCCCCCCTCTTCCTCTTCCTCTTCTTCTTCATCACAACCACCCACCCCCTCCCTCCGGCGCTGCCATATCCCTCCGGCGCCGCCGCCTCCTTCCGGCACCGGAAATGCATATATAATTTCCGGCCTCCGCCTCCCTCCGGCGCCGGAAATGCATATATAATTTCCGGAGGGAGGCGGCGGCCGGAAACTATATATGCATTTGGGCGCCGGAGGGAGGCTGCGGCGCCGGAGGGAGGGGGTGGGTGGTTGTGATGAAGAGGAAGAGGAAGAAGGGGGAGGGGAGAGAGGAGAGAGGAGAGAGGGAATATAATATTATTAACTGTGGGGTCCACATTTCCAAAATAATTAAAGTAGGGACTCTACTTTAATTATTTTGCAAAATGTGGGACTTTACCTTAATTATTCAAGTTTTTAGGACTTTTCCAATATTATGTCCCTTACCAGGGACTTATATTTAATTTTCCCAATAAATATCAATTATTATTAAAATGACTTATGCTACCATATATAAATAAAATAATTCTTCTTTCGAGGGAAGGAGTGATGAAAAAGCCCATGAATAATTTGCCTCTTATGGAGACACATTCATGAACATGCTATATAATTGCGTGCAAGCACGCATTACATACATACAGCGGCATGATAGGAGCACAAGAAAGAGGGAAGCACGTGATGATGAGGGGATATTAATATTTTGTCAATGATGTTTTTACGGAAATGTCAAATATTTTTTTTGGGGTTAGCAAAGTGTTGTGAAACCATGCAATAATGTTATACTTGTTCCATGACATGTCTACAGAAATAATATTCAGGTGTTGCGAGATCCTATGTTGACCCCATTATTTCATTCATATATATTGATGGAGAATAGCTTGTGAATGGCATGCCACTAAGTAGTTTGAATAGTGATGCCGTGGAGATAGGGAAGAGGGTTAATTCTATAGATGATTAAATCTAATGGCCATGGGAGGGAATAATCTTGCCTCGTAAGAGGTGTGGGAATGTGGGATCACCTATAATTGTCATGTTCTATGCCTATAATTGTCATGTTCTATGCGGCCTTCCCTCCCCTATTAGTTTCCCCAATCACATATAAATACTAAGCTTCTTCTATATTTAGTTTCCTAATCAAATTCAAATTCCACCTCCTTTTTTTCTGTCTATGTTTTCAAATAAAATTTAAAGTATTTTATTTTATTTAAAGTCTGTTAAAAATTCTAGAGTGATTTAGTTAGATATGGGCATATATGGATCTTATAATATATTCAACAAACCTACATCTTTCCAAATTTAGTTTTACCTTTTAATTTTCAATCGTTCCATGCATCTATTTCATTTTTCGTAACTACATGTGCATGTAGTTTATACATAATTATATCAATTAATATTAATGATTTTCTAATTTGTTATTTATTACATATTGATCTATCAGTTTGGAGAATTTATGGGTTTTGTTATGATAATAAGAAAATCCTATTGGCTATGAATAATTTCTTCTTCTTTTGTTTTTAATTTATTTTTCGGGTTACTATCATCGATAATCTCTACGTCATATTGAACATAAAGCGCGAGTGGTTTTGGTTTGGAAGGGAGTCTTAAACCAACAGAAAATTTTGCCTTGGTGGATGAAGTTTTGCTTTTTTGAGCATGAGATTCAAGTATGAGCACATATTAATGTAGAAAATATGGTTAGGATAGTTGTCCCTAATTGAACCAAGAACACACAGTCTTATTGAAAAATAATAATATCGATGTGATGCCACACTTTTAATAAGGTTTTTCTTACTATACTGGTGGCCTTTACCTTGGAATGGTTATTATATATGAAGTTGTTTTGTATCACCATAAGCATTTTTCTTTCCTGGCCTCGAACATTAATTCACCTATATATGAGCGAAAAGTTCTTTCTATAGTAAACCTAATCTCCGTTGGTATGTTATTGAAGTCATGAAGATATAATTAATAGTTATTTGCCTATAAGGCTATAACTTCAAATTAATCAAAGTTGTGATAATTTAGCTTCTAATTTCTATTAGGGCATGCAGTATAAAGCTTGGGAGATTATATAATACTAGCATAAGCCAACATTGTGGATCTGATTCATTCCTCTAGTATTGTACAAATATAACAACGTAAAATAACTTCACATGTAATAGTAATCTCAGCATCACTTAATTTTATTAATTAGTTTTAGAAGAGAGATTTAGGGATAAAATAATTTAAAATATAATCTCATTCAAAAATTCAACTCAGGTACAAAATTCCAATATATTTAATAGATAATAAAAACACACATTAAAGGCCTAATGCACTAACGAGAATGTGCAAATTAAAAGTGCTTTTCAGCATGTGCTTAACACAATGACTAGGTAGCTAGTGGGATTTTCAAAATTAAAGTCACGCTTGTAATATTATATATTTAAAAACATAGGAAAATATATATAGGTTGGTCCTATCACTACTATATAGATCAACAGATAAATTAATTACGACAATTAAAATAAGAACAAATTTTATTTTGGGTGTGTGTGTTTGTGAGTTGTGACGATCACATCTGTCTAGTCACATCTTTACATGGATATCAAAAGTATATAATAAATAATGAGTAATAGTGATGATGATAGTAGAGTAATACCGAAAAGCTTATGATCGATTATTAATTTTTTAAAATGTCGACAATGCGGATATATATAGCTTTTGCTTTTAGCTCTTTTGATGCATTAAATTTGGAACCCACTTTATGTTTTTATTAAATATCTTTGGATTGTCTAAGCATAAGTTGATTAAGTTCCATTCCTCTACATACCTAACTAATTAAGCTGTCATCGTTATACGTAGTACTGATTAATTAAACCTCATTATTTAACGAATCGATGCTTAGATTATACTAACTCTTTTAGGGAATCTTTCTTGTTGTAACAAAATCTCAAAGAAAAAATAAAAATTATATTTATATCTGTTCAATAATGGACATGCCACTTTCTGTCTGTGTGAAATACTCCCTCCGGTCCCTAATGTAAGAGCCCAAAATTTGAATGTTTTTTGTCTCTAATGTAAGAGCTCACCCCATATTCTCTCCTCATTTAATGCATTTTTTCCTACTTTACCTCTAACTCTCTTTCATATTTATTAATGTTTATGTATTTCTCTCTCTTAAAAGTACCATAATAAATATGGGCAATTTTGGAAAAGAAGCATTAACTCCAGACACCCAACTAACATTCACATGTTTTCTTAAGAAGCGTTTTTTTTACGGCTAGCTCTTACATTAGGGACCGGAGGGAGTACTAAGGAACTCCTGTACAAGGACAACTCACATACCCCTAGTACATTATTTTCATTTCTTCTTTTTTCCTCCAAGTATTTATTAAATTTTTAGAATTTGTTTAATGTCTTTTAATTTTAATCAATTTTCGATACATTTTAACTTAATATTTTTAATTTACTTTTCGAAATGTTTTTAAAATTCGAGTACAGCCTAACTAAATTGGTATATATATAAAAGCACAATCGACCTGCTACTTATGAAAACTAGAAGTTGCTATAGGTAGCTTAAAGGTTTTACTTTGTAAGTTGTAACTTTTTGTGATTAACAACGAGAAGTGAGTTGTGGATATAATTTTAATGATTGATTAAGGTTTGTTATTATTATTAAGTATCATATATAGTCCACGTTTATAATTATTAAGTATTTTATACTAGTTTATTGAGAATAAGTTTTAATATTCAATGTAGTTATTATTAGCGTGTTGCATGGTGCTCATCTGCGGTATATGCACTATTTGAATACAATGTTAATAGTGCATTCTTATATTTGAGGTCCAACACAATGATATACTTAAAAAAATATTGTCCTGAAATTTTATGGAGGAGGGTCACATGATTATATCATATTATTGGCGTAAACCTCCCGCCAATAAACACAAGAGTTTTATGGATATTACTTTAGGAATCTAGTAGTAGCAGTATGAAGAGTTTGTTTGTTTGTTTGATCATATTACTTCCTAATATTTTATTCTTCACTTATTGTACGCATAAAATCAAATATAATGCAAGTGTACACGTACATATGTCACTTGAATAAAAAAATAAAGAAATCAAATGTTTGTTCAACAGTGATGATGCAATAGAAGCAAACAAATAAAAAAAATCAGATCTTTATTAATGATTGGCACAATAAATAAATAAATGACAAGCCGGAACATAATATATATTCACTCACTGAGATTATAGGTGAGCTTTTCCTCTTTTATTTTCTTCTTTATTTCTTTTATTTTGCATTTATCATCGTCGTGCGTGAAAATTAGAATATAAATGTTAGTTGAACATATGTATTGAATGCTCATGCAAATAAGATTACTAATCTTGTCGTTCTACGCACACACAGACTCACAATGTAAAATCACGATCAATATAGATAATAATTCAAAATAAAAACAAATATAGATAATACAATGATAACTATAAATTAAAAGCATACGAATTTCACAACGTCTTCGTAGATGACAATAATATTGCATCACTGTTGAACCATCCGAGGGATGTAATTACCTCAATAAATCATATCTTAATCTTTTATTAGGCTATATATCATATAATTTAACTATATTCAGACCTAACTAATGTAAGATTATAGTCAGTATTTTATTCAAGAAACTCATTCCTAAGACAGAAGAAAAAAATGGATAAGGAGAAATCAGTGTATAGTACAAAATTCAATGATTTAGTGACAAAAATTCCGAACTTCTGTCGGTGATATCCAAAGTGATTTAATTTTTTTTTTTGTAATGAGTGACGTTTTGAAGGCTGATTCTTTTTATTAACACGCATTTGATGTCTTGTTATTCATAATAAAAAGTGAACGTGTGTGTGTGTATGTGTGCATGTGGACGGTCCATGGGCCTTATGATTTCCTTTAATAAAAGAGGCATTTAAAGCTAACAATATATTTTGTTTTGCATAACCTAAAATTTGTAAAAAAATAAACACATTTCATAATTTATCAATAACGTAACTTTACTTTATTTTGTTTTATTTATTTTATATACATGATAAAGGTCCACAGTAATCTAGCTGCAAATAAGATCCACAAACAAATGGCTTCTAGTTTGCAAGGTTACCAATCGGTGATGAAAATGTGATAATGACATTTTCCATATGCATAGATAAATTAACTTTTTCTTCTAAAAGATAATAAAGAATTATTATTTAAATGGGGCAAAAGGAAGGCAATGAGCATCTAATTATTCCAATAATTTGTGTCAAAAGGAACTTTTATCTTCCTTTTACAACTGTTTTTGATAAATAACAACTACTTACTTAGCTTCTTAGCCTTTAATTACTATTTTTAACTCAAAATGTGCAGTTAAGAACGGCCTGAATGCGTAACTAAAATAGGCCAAGAAACTATTAGGCTGAGCTTTTTAGGATTAGTACTAAAATCATATAAAAATATTCACAATATACAAATGCAAACATTTTAGTTAAGAAAATTACATGTTTTAAAAGTAAATATTATATAATTATAGATTTATAGTACATTTCTTTTTATATGATATAATATTAAAAATAAACGTGAGATTTCAAATAAAATTGAGGAATAAATTTTTGAAATTTTAAAAGGATTCGATGTTAATTATGTAACTAATTTATCATATACTAACTATCAAGAAAAATCATATAAAATGATCAAAGTATAATATTCTATAAAATAATAAAATTAGATATATATTATGAATCCATCAATTTATTCAATTTTTATTATATCTGTTAAGGATATAAAAAAATAATAGCTTATTTTTTTTTGTTTTACAAGTAAAAGATAACAACTTAGTGTTACAAATGGTAGTAAATCTAAAGCCAAAACTTACCTAAAGGATAACAACTTTATTTTGACCGGACGATCACACTTTTTAAACTCTTTATTAATAACAACTTTTGGCCCAATGATAACAATTTTCAATTAGACAATGACACCTTCATAAAATTTTATTTAATCAGGAGATTTTTTGGGACCTATCTTAATTTAATTCATTCAATGGACTTATAATTATTTTTCCCAAATAACTATATTACTACACCATACCGAGAAAGATAGAGTCCTTTTATCCAATGGACACTTAACTAGTGGCCACGGTGGGGCCATAAAAATAAAAAGAGCACTAACTAGCTTTGGAATACATCAATCTATTATTAATGGTAAGAATAATCCAGGTTTAGAAATTTATTATACCAGTAGATAAACTATTCACGTGTACATAATCATTCTCATATAAATATAAAAATTATGAAAAGAATGTAATAAAAAAATTATGAAAAGAAAATTTACATTATCAACAATTTATAAAGTTATGCGCACATTTATATTTTTTTAACTTCACACAATGTTTGAACTTAAATCCTTTAAATTTGTAAAGTACAACTTCTGAGTCTTTTACTCATAAAATCACGATCGGAGAAATATTTTTCACCTTGTTCTCTCTCTTATTGATATGAACATTACTTGATTTAATTTCTTTCTTGTCAAATAGAATATAATATTTTATAACTGGAAAAGTGGGACACAAAACATGTATGAAAATGAAAATTTAAATGACAATAAATAGAAAACCTTAAAAAATGAACATATGTAGGAGGGATTCGTTGGCACCGCAAGAGTCCTATCATCTTCATAATTCCTTCATGAAAATTTATGTGTAGAAAAAAGTTGTCAGTGGCAAAAAAGTCATTGAGTAGTGGTTGTTTAAAGAACTATCCAAAAAAATCTACACATATTATTGGAGTAAACCAATCAATTTGATTTTGAAAAATCATTATGAGCATATCTCATAGAAGCAAATGAACCCTGACGTTAGGTATGGAGAAGCATTAAATCTCTCAGGTCAGCTATCCACCCTTTGAGGTGCCTACAAATTAGCGGGGGATTAGTCTCTCACTTCTCAAGTGAGGGGATACCTTGATCATGAATAAAAAAAAGAAGCAAATGAACCTACAAAACCAACACGAAAGATGAATATTTGGTAAAACATTTAAATGTCTAAACCGATTTATTTCCACATAGATAAACCACCAAGCCATATGAAAGGAAAGAAACATAAAAGAAGACCAATGAAAAATGTGAACCTTTCCTTCCCTGACCAGAACTGTGGAAGGAGATGCCGAAAAAAAACCATATAAAGACGAGAGAAAATTTCTCACCACTCATAATGTCAATGAGGATAGGTAGAGAGGATTGAACTTCACTTGATTTCAAAGCATACAAATAGTAATACTAATTGTGAAAATGTTACTTATTTCATCACCAACATACCACTCCAACACTTGACATTATCAAAGAACACTATTACAATAGCTAGGGCCAAATCTATCTTTCCCCTTTCTCTCTAACTTTTAGGGTAGTGGGAGCACTTCTCTAACTGTTATGTGAGATTTTTTTCCACGGCGTCTGCCTCCTTGGTTTCTACCAGATCCGAATTTTGCAATAGTTTGCTTTTATTTTCATGTTTTGTTTTGGAATTCTAAGTTTAAAGGGTTTAGGCGCCAATGAGTCATAATATTTCATGTTTTGATTTTGTGCTTGTGTGTTATTTTGTCCCCGGAAGATATATACTCATGGAGATTTTTCAATCAATTTGGTTGGTTTGTTACAAATAAGAGGAGTAGTGGATCATCTGGGATGATTCTTCGAACAAATACTACACATGATAGCTTTGTTGTTGGTGACGACATTTTCTGCTGACAAACTATGATGGCAAAATGATGAAGATGGAAGGGTTCTTAGCGGTGATGACTTTCCTCCTACATATATTAGGTTATGCTATTTTAAGGGTTTATGCTTTGTAATATTTTCTAATTCAATAAATAATATATGTTACTTGCATAAATATCAAAGAACATAGTAATAATATTTGAAACAATGAAAATAAATTTATAAATGCCAACATATTAAGTTTAATTTCAATGCAACAGTTGTTGTTAAAAAAGATCTAACTTTTATAAATAAAACAATATGTGGATGTTCATAATCAAAAGGACTCTTAGGATTGTCTCCCATGATAATATTATGCTATATAACTTTCATAGTGAAGGGTTTTAAGTGCATTGTTCTATAATCTCCAATTATACTATTATATTATTTAATTATCTTCTTTATGTGTTTGTAACGGTTGAGGTGCTTGGAGACATATAAATAGAGACTATGTACTAAGTATTGTGACACGCAATTGGATAAGATATTCTCCTATTTATTTTCAGTTTTCTATCTTGTCATTCTTGTTCATAAATTCCTTCTTCTTTTTTTGTTCTATATATTTCCTTTATTTTCATAGCTCCAACTATGTTAAGATTAAATACTTTTTTGACCCGAAAGCTAAGATTAAATATGTTTTTTGACCAAACGTTAAGATTGAATACTTAAAACCATGTTTGTAAATTAAGAGATCAACCTAAAATTGTGTAAAGTTAAAAGACCATGTATAAACTCTATTTAACGGCGGTTAAAGTCTAATTCTCTTTATGCAAATCTACTACTCCATACAAAATCGCTAAATGATCGGAGAGTAAATCAAAAACAAAAAATCATTGAATCAGAAAATCTTCCATCACACACACATATATAGATTGAATCATTGAATCGCTAAGTGGCTCGATAAGGCGGTTATCATTTATTGTATGTTTTTTGTTTAACATTTTGCGATGGGCTCTAGTAGAATTACATTTTTCTTGTTTATAGAAGTCGATTATATATTTCGTGTATAGTGTTATCTTAATAGAATAATTTGACTACTTATTAAGAAAAAAAGAAGATGCGGTGGCATGCACATATGAATAATAATGTCAAGAAAGCTACAACAAAAATATATGAATAATATGCGTTGAGAATATTTGTTCTCGTCGACGATTTTATTGCAAAGGAACAATATTTTATTTTGAGAGAAAAAAATCATTACACTATGATGCGCACTAGTGAAAAAAATAACTCAAATGTTACTTTAAGAAAGAATGAATATTGAAGCATATATAATGAGATAACTACACTAATTACTTTATGACACTTAATTTAGCTGAAAGATACTTCCTGTGTTGAATGCACCTTAAGAATTTTAGATTTAAGCATTTTTGTTTAAAATATTTTTATTTTAGTCCATACCTTTATTATATTTTGTCAATATTTTATCACGCATTTAATCTCAAATTGTTATTTATACACATACTTCGATTCTTACATAAATCACATAAAAATTTGAATGTCCAATGGTTAAGTTAATTACATCAATAAAATTGAAGACAATATAATAGAATTTTCGTTTAATTGATAAAAAGTGTACATTTTAAAACACCCTCATTTTTTTTTTTGAAAATATTTTTTCCGAATTACATAAATCTCTTTCTATCTTTTTGCCTATGAAGAATCATTGATATACCAAATATGCTTTTCTTTTTATTAAAAAAACATATGTCTATTTGACCATGCTAGGGATTCTTCATAGAAAAATTATTAACGAATCAATATATTTTAAAATGATTTATGATTTTAATTTAAATATTCACAAATGTTGCAATAATATGACATGTTTTGATTGAAGAATGTTATAAACTCACCATATTGTGGGTGAGAATGAGAAAAAATTGTAAAGTTTGCAAAAAGAATAATGCACTTTAAGCGATTAATTTAGGCATATCAATTAATCCTGTTTAAAATCTTTCTCGTAAAGGAAAATATTCTGTTCTAGAATGTATCAAAAATATTCAGTTCTAGAAAAAAAATTAGACCAATGGTCACATCATTTTTTTATTAAAAATGTCGCCATTCGCCAGCTGTCAACTATTGGGCATGAGGCATCAATTAAAACAGTTGTGTTGAACTGTGTTTATTAATTCAGTACAAAAAACTGTATTTATTAATTGGTTTGGGTATTTACTAATTAAATACTCTTTTCAATTCTAAATACATTAGCACATGCACATCGCATATAAACACGGAGGTACATATTATCTTGGCTAAGTACGTTTAATTTCTTTTGGCAAATTCCTCAACCTTATAACGAACATTGATCACAAATAAAACAATCCCTTATATCCTCAACTATACACTACACTCAAGGACATAGATACATGTGATTCTTGTTAGACACGTTTCTTTTAACAAATTTATAATATTCTTCCACTCACTCTTCTTGATATTCTTCATTATTTCTCGGTGCATGCATTCAACTAATGTCATTTGCAACAAATTAGTCAAGTTTTAACTCACTATTTTATGAAGAAATATACATTCTACACACTTAAATTAATTTAATGAAATTTTTTTAGAAAATTAGGTAGAGTTTTCCCATGTAACGTCCAAAAAAATATTTCAACAAATGAAATATACATTCTACACACTTTTTTTTTATCAAAGGTAAAATGACATGAAATATACATTCTACACACTTAATAGGTTCAACTCACAATAACAAATACAAAGTTATAAAAAAGTGTTTGGGGTAAAATTAGAGTGCATAACCTCCTTCATTTTTTTTTGGAAACAACATAAAAATACTCTCTAAATTTTAAAATTATATATAGATAAGTGATTTGTAATTGCTAATAACTATACTCAACTAGTTAATACCATCATTTCTCAATTAGTTAAAATATCTTATATAAGATTTTAAAATCCATAATCTATTTTTCTGTCATTTCTATTATTTCTTATTTAATACTTGATATTTGTTGTCGTATTTATTACTTCCTCAACGTTATAAATGTATTAATATAATAATTTATAAATTCAAATTTAATTATTTTACCTTTATACTGCAGTTTTTTTATATACATGATTTAATATTTTAATTATATTGACTTAAATTTATTACAATAATTTTTATTAAACAACAAATCCAAAACAGATCTAGGAGAGAAAAAGAGAAAATGAATAGGGAAAATAAACCAACCTGGTTGAAGGATTAATACATAATAACAATTAGTGAGGAATTAAATATTTTTCAACAATAAACAGAAAACGCTACTAGTTTCTTAGTTAGGTAATACTCCCTCCGCTCCTAATATAAGAGCCCAAAATTTAAATATTTTTGTCCCAAAACATAAGAGCTTATCTCACATTCTCTCCTCATTCAATGCATTTTTCCTACTTTGCCCATAAGTCTCTTTCATATTTATTAATGCTTATACATTTCTCTCTCTTAAAAGTATCATAATAAATATGAGTAATATTGGAAAACAAGTATTATCTCAAGGCACCCAACTAACTTGTACATGTTTTCTTAAGAAGCATTTTCTAGCGGTTTGACTCTTATATTACAGACCGGAGGGAGTATTTATTTATAACTTGTGTTATTCTTACCTCTGAAATAATATATGAAATATACCATACTATATTACTACTTTGTTATATATTAGTATCAACAAGAAATATAAAATATTAACTAATTTCTTTAATAGACAGCTTATAATTTTCCCTCGAACTTCCATATTTATATTTTATGTTAAATCATAGTATATTGATTATAAGCTAATTAAGTTTTCTTAGAAATATTATAAATGTCATATATTAAATTGATCATGAGCAACTTTTAAATGAACTGCTGCCTTTTTTTTTGCCAGAAATTAACTTCTACCAATATTAGTATTGAATAAGTATTATTTTAACACATGTTGTATATACCTTAGCTTCGAAATTATATACAAGCTCCCTCGCCCTTTATGTTTTTTTATTTACAAACTGCTACTCTTTTATTTTGACGTAGGAGTTAGGAAAATAATTTCAGGTGTCAAGAAAATTAATTTAATTGATTAGTTGTAAAAAATATGTGTTGATTCACCTAAAATATCCTCATTAATGATTTATATTAAAACTCCTCCCCTGGTCTTTAACATCGGATTCGGGGAGCTGATTTTAATCTTAAATGTAGATAATATTTCTTTTTGTTGTCTGTATTTCCCAAATTACCTCTGTTAGGTCTTTCTTACAACAATTAAGTAAGAAACAAACCAAGAAAATTAAGGAAGATTATCTGATGTTTTTAGACAAAGTGTATCGTAATTAGCAACTAAACTATCATTATAATGAGTAATATATGTAAATGTTCGTATGTTTTTGGAACAAAAAACCAGATAATATATGTATTTTTTGTTGGATAAGAAAAGTAGAAATCATTAAAATATCAACTAAAAAATTCAACGCACAGAAAAAAGGCTTGGTTATTTTAACCGCACAATTATATGTTTTGCTCTTTTAATACTTTTAGTGATTTTTTTATTTACATGTTGTATGTGTGTTTTATAATGTTTTGCAAATTGATTTTTCAAAGTTTAAAAGATATGCAGTGTTATATATCTATAACAAAAATCAACCATTTTCTGATTTAAATTTATATATAGGTGTGTTATCAAATATTTTATTAAAAAATGTTGCCAATACTATAAAGATGATAATAAAAAAACATTTATCTTAGAAAAGGTATTAAAATTGGAATATAAGCTATTTGTTACTTCAAATTGTTTTTTTTTAATCTTCATAAGAGTATTAGTGGTTTATATCAGGAAATTCAGAATATATATTTTTCAAATAAATGGGAGGTTTGTGTAATTGAGTCAGTATATAAGGGAGGCTATATTTTTTTTATTTATCTCTATATTGTGGATCGTAAGTGATTTTTACAAGATATTGTGCTTGATTAATAATCATAATGCAATATTTAGAAAGTAAAATGGATCATAGAAAGGAGTTCACTTGTACTTACAAATGGACATATTTGCAACAATCTATTAGTGAAATATTTGAGTCTAATAGAGTGAAAATGATTAAAGTTTGCTCAAATGTTACGTTTAGGTAAACTAAAAGAATTTATTGGACAAAAGCTTTGACTTCATCTTAATATTGTGACAAATCTAGTGTATAGATATTCTACTTTCATAAAACTATCACCATATCAAAAACGTAATTTAGAAGTAAAACAATTGCTACAAGTGGCTTGAAGATAGTCGATGCAATCAACATGAATCACTTCCCTATGATGGCACCACAACCATTAGTGTATCCAAATTCACATTAAAATATTTAATCTACTCAATTAGCTCCTTGTTGGGTTTTAGGTACGCTAAATTTACCTATTAGCTACAAACTATTTGACATTCACTTATATCGTTATATTTATAGAAATTTTAACATTATTTTTTGTGATAATAGATAATAAAATGTGAAATAAAACCCTCACTCAATAGTTATGACTTTGCTCAGATATAGATGTCTCATGGATAAAATGATTGATCATAAGATAGTTTGGCCGGCATATATACAAATCTCTCAAACTACACAAATAGAAAGTAGAATATTGATCAACAAAACCTGTAATTTAGCTTGCTTAAGTTCCGCCTAGTTACTTCAATATTAAGGAGTTGAATCAATCTAACCTTGCGGTATGAGTGTAGGCAGTTTAATTAGTCGCCAACAACCAATTAATACACAATTAGTCACTTAGGAAATCATCACACAATTCAATTTTGGGGTTGATTATTAACAAATTTTATTATCAATATTTGACTTTTACCACTTAGGCATGACATAGATGGTCACATGCTATTGTTAATGCTCTAATGGTTCTTGATGAACTTGTCCGAACATCTCATCAATATAATTTCCCTTGGTTTAATTTGAATATGTCAAACTCTCACGTAAATAATTAATAATCTTCAATCTCAACAAAATGACATGCAAGAACAATTTTTAGTTTTTATAAGATTGGTATTTTTTTATTGACATGTCATTTCAAATTTAAACTAATAAACACTTACTCAAAATCATAATTGTAATGCTAAGTGTTTTTTTTTTTGCATTTCCACTTTTAAATAACAAAAAAAGTAAGTCCACAATTGAAAAGCAATTAGCTAGGCAATTGGTTTTCAACGAGTCAACCACATCCCACATACAATTAGCTAGAGAGATTAAAAAAAACCTTTAATATCATTTTTGGACAATGCTAATCTCACTATAGTAAATTAGTAATAAATTGAAGGTCATTATAGGAAAGTTCACATTCTTTTCCAAAAATATTAAATCAAGTTAAGTAAATCGATTATGGATATTTGATTGTATGTTGGAAACTCCCAAAAATCATTATCATAATTCATAATTATAAACAAAAGAGGTAATTGGTTACTTCCAACCTGGACACTAAATATTCTTTTACAACCACAAAAGCAATCCTTATAAAAAAAATGTCATAAAAGCAATAGAATTCATGTCCACATGGCAATGAAGATATATTTAGGCTATATATTTAATACCAGTATCAATTTCCCAAATAAAAATTATATTTAGGATCATAGGGAGTAGTAACATGAAAACTTTTTCAAAAGGGAGAAATGATGAGTTTGATTACATTTGCAATTTCAAGAGTTAAGTTTATGCTCTTCTTACAATTGATTGGTTATATTTTATAAACTTGTGAGAGTATTTTCGTCCGATAAGTGATAACTACTCATGCACTTACTACTTTTATGCAATGCATTCACGGGTTCATAATCTCACATTCAATTCTAAAATACTTAAAAAGATAGACAAGCTTTTGATTTAACTGATAAATAATATCAGCTTATAAGTTAGAGAATACACATTTAAACATCGAGAAGCATCTTTGCTCAGAGAAACAAAAACTCTAAGATCTGAATCTTGAAAAGAGAAGCTCACTCTTTAACAATAAAAATATCATATTAACCAAGACTGTCTAACAATATAAAAGATTTCAACGAGTTTAATAAGAAAAGAGCTTCGAATAATGTAAATGCACACTATCTATAGGGTCGCGTTGACTTTTGAGAGAAGACAATGGCAAAATAAATCAGTGAAGACAATAAGAAGAGTTTGAATAACAACGGTTTTTCTTCAGATTTTCCCCTTGGCAATTTGAAAAATGCTCCCACCAACCAACAAGTTACTGACTTTACATGCTCTTACCGAAACTCCCGTGATAATCATCCACTCTTTTTTCTTCCTCTTCTTGTGTTTAATTGGAAAATCCCTTGTTTCATGCGTCACATTGATTTTTCTTTGTCCAATTCTTTGCATGCTCTTACCAATTACGGTGCTTCTTGTTACGTCTTGCTTATCTTTTCTTCATCTGTTTTCATTTCATCTTCTCAATTTGTGAATCAGCTTATTCTACCTCGTGTTTAAAAATGAGGGTAAGGTGTTTTATATTTCTACTCTTTGAACAATACAGTTTAATCGAGGTGGTTTGCTGGTTATTGTAGAGAGAAGGAGGAGGAAGAAGAAGAAGTGCCCGTGGACTCACTTTTTCTACGCCATGTTATCATCATGCGGTGATATTTGATCAATAAAAAAAAGACCAGTCAAATGTACACATGACAATCTTTGTAATGACAATATTTGTAATGATGTGGCTACTAACTAAAGGTGCTAGAACATCTTAAAAATAATTAATG
The DNA here is from genome assembly GCA_029929735.1 of Mimosa pudica. Taxonomy (NCBI): domain Eukaryota; kingdom Viridiplantae; phylum Streptophyta; class Magnoliopsida; order Fabales; family Fabaceae; genus Mimosa; species Mimosa pudica. Next base: position 3,789,740 of record JAKELP010000023.1, on the reverse strand, counting down.
TGTCTCAAATATATACTACCTCCGGTCCTAAATATAGGACCTAATTAATTTTTTTTGGAGAGATTAAGGTTGCGAAATAGGTTATTAAATGATGACATATTTAATATATTTTTAGATTATCCATTAGTTTAAAGGTAAAATAAACTAGTTTAAGGGAAAAAATTAGGTAAATCAATTTATAATTAACTTATTTTGTTTTTTTAAGGATTTTCTAGAAAAAGTCAATTAGGTCTTATATTTAGGACCGGAGGAAGTATTATTTTTCAATGGGTTAAAGATCATTTCTGACCGCATATTATTACACACTCTCTATTTTCTTTACAGTCTGAAAAGAGAGCAAGACTATTTATTATTTATAGCCAAATTGATACTTTGAAAATAGTTTAGTGGCCAGAATGATTTTTAACCCCTTTTCAATTCTACCCTTATTGAAAAGAGAGAGTATGTAATTGTGTATGTGGAAATTAAGATGACAATATATAGTAAATAAGAGAGAATAAATAATTACTCCCTTCAGTCCTTATTATAAGGACCAACTACCAATTTCTCACAAACTAAGGAATGATAGTTGAGTTTTAAAATTTATATTAAATTTACCACATTTTCCAACTTCATGGCCCTTTATTAAATCACATTTTTCACATTTTCAATTTTTAATCTCCATTAATGACAGGGTAAAGTGGAAAAAGAACATTTAATGCGACAGTTGATTCCGTATATTAATGATCAAATATTGTAGGTAGTTGATGCTTTATAATAAGAACCAGAGGGAGTATTTGCAATTATATACTTATAATCAACAAAGAGCAAAAATAGGGGAAAACACAATAAATGCAAAGACAACTATACACCTAAGTCTCTTTCATATTTATTACCGTTGATGTATTTCTCTTTCTTAAAAGTATCATAATAAATATGGACAATATTGTAAAAAAATATTAACTTCAAACATCCAACTAACTTTCACATGTTTTTGTGTTTTGGCGGCTGGACTCTTTTATTACGTACTAGAGGGAGTAGTACCATAATAAATAGAGCAAAATTGAAAAAAAAGAATTAACTTCATACTTCCAACTAACTCTTAGATGTCTTTTTAAGAAGTAGAGTATCATTTGTTGCTCTTCCAAATTGGTACTTGCTTAGTTATTTATTGTCCAAAAATTATTATTTACCTCTAAGTTTTTCTTTGATAAAAAACAGATATTCACTTGCAAACAATTTGTAACCAACCAGACAGCTAATTGGTTTACAAGAGTCCAAATGGAACTAGATAGGGAGGCAGAAAAAAAGGAACGTTTCATTCATGATCCTTGCAATGACCAATCCCACCTTAACCGACCCTTCTCTCTGTAAAGCCCTTTTCTTTTTATCTTCCCAAAACGCTCCCCTTTTCCTGTTACACATTAAATGAAAAAGTTTTGAACCCATCTGTATTCTCCCTCTCTTCCTGTCCCTTTCCCATCTCCACACTTCATCCCATCCATCACTTTCCTCCCTCTCTCTCCCCACGCCGCCACTACCTCCAACTTCCCTCATTTCTCTGTTCTCCTCTGCTTCTCCTCTGCCATTTCCTCCTTTTCTAGTTCCCTCCTATATGCTCCACACACATCCATCGTTTTGTGGGGTTTGAAAGCAATCTTTCCCTGCCTTTCACTCTGTATTTTCCCTTTTCTAAATCCCTTTTCTTGTTCTAGCAGGAGAAGCAGAAAAAGAAGCAGAACTCACTCTTTTATCACAATATATATGCCCATTGTCATAGCTCTGTGAAAAAGCCAAAACAACAAAAAAAAATCTTTTTTTCTCTCATCATCATCATCATCATCATCAATATCATCTTCTTCTTCACTGTTTGATTCAGCTCTCAATCATGGAAGCCCCGGATTTTAATTCCCACAAGTTTCCAACCATGTCACAGGTATGTTCTGTTTTTTTTAAAAAAATTCCCCTGTTCATTCATTCATCATCATCATCAAGTTCTGATTTTTTTTTATGAACAGATAGTGGAGGAAATGAAGGAGCTATTCAGCATGTTATTTCCAATAACAGCAATGAACATGTTGGTATTCATAAGAGCAGTGGTGTCAGTTTTATTCCTGGGTCAACTAGGGAAGCTAGAGCTTGCAGGAGGAGCACTATCAATAGGCTTCACAAACATAACAGGGTACTCTGTTTTGGCCGGTCTAGCTTCAGGCCTTGAACCGGTCTGCTCACAAGCCTATGGTAGCAAAAAGTGGGACCTACTCTCCCTCTCTCTGCAACGCATGGTCTTGATCCTCCTCATGGCAATCATACCCATAAGCCTCTTGTGGTTAAACCTAGAGAACATAATGAATTTCATGGGGCAAGATAGGGACATAACTAGAATGGCAGGGGTGTACTGTTTTTACTCCCTACCTGACCTATTGACAAATGTTCTATTACAACCTTTGAGGGTGTACCTAAGGTCACAAAAGGTGGCGAAACCTATGATGTTTTGTTCATTGATTGCTGTGGTGTTTCATGTGCCGTTGAATTATTGGTTTGTTGGGTGGTGGGGGGTGGCCGGGGTGGCGGCGGCTTCGGTGGTGACGAATATGAACATGGTGGTGATGATGGTGGGGTATGTGGTGGTGTGGAGGAGGATGAAGGTGGTGTGGGGGTGGGAGGTGGTGGAGGGGTGGTGGGAATTGTTGAAGGTGGCTGTGCCTAGTTGCTTAGGGATGTGTTTGGAGTGGTGGTGGTATGAGATTGTCACTGTCTTGGCTGGCTACTTGAATGATCCTACAGTTGCTGTGGCTGCTACTGGGATTTTGATCCAGACTACTAGTTTTATGTATACTGTCCCTATGGCTCTTGCTGGATGTGTATCTGCTAGGGTATGTGTTTTCTTCTCTGTTCATTCAGTTCATTCTGTGCTCATCACATTTTCATCACCATAAATATACACAAATAATACAAATATGACGGGTTGGCCTAGTGGTAACTACTCTTGTTTCTTAAGCAAGTGGTCAGAAGTTTGATCCCTGTGAATTGAGTAAATTCACAGGTCAACTCTCTACTCTTATATGGGACTTCAGAACCTCGAGGGAATAGTGTCACTTGATACGCCGGTGTGATACCTTTGAGAAACAAAATCCATACAAATATATAAATACATGGAATCAAAAACTCGTTACTGTGTGGGGTTCTGATTCCATGCTCATCACTCACCTTCTCACCACCACAAATACACACAAAAATATAACCACAAATACACACAAAAATATAAGCATATGGTGGGTCTCATAACCTCTTTCCTAGTGGGGCCCACCATGTGCTTATTTATTTGTGTGTATTTGTGGTGATGAGAAGAGTGATGAGATGAGCATGAAATTAAAACCAGTGAAATTAAAACCAGTATATTTATAGTGATGATAATGTGATGAGTAGTATATTAATTAGCATTGAATCAAAACCCTTTCTTCTCTCACTTACTTTCCGTTTTTTCTATTATTTGTTTGTTGTTATTACCATTCCCTTCCTTTTTTCTTTATTCTCTCTGCCAAATGCCAGGTTATTCCTTCTCCATAAATGATATAGTAATGAGTGAGTGAATGAACTAATCATGCGCAATGGAAGGTGACTGGAAAGCAATTTCCTACTCATGAGAAAGGAAGAATTGTATTGGGGGTCGTATATAAGGGAATTAATAGTATCATACTAGTGCCAATGAGTTGTTCATGGTTTGATTTGGAAACAGTGGCATTTTCTCTCAATGTTCTCATTAACAGCTCATTGGCGTTTGTTTGATATTGATTCTCATATTTTGTAGTACTACCTCAGTACAAGTGTTCCTAAAAAGTAAGTAAGAAAACTAATAATATATCTCAATCTTCTATATTTGGTTTTATAGAAATAAAAATAAAAATAAAATCAAACCAAATCTAGGCCATCTAAGACATTCTATATATATTTATATCTCTTTTATTGTTTTTTGAGTAGGTGGGTTTCACTTAAGTGGGTGGGGTATATTTTTTTTTGGAAAAGTACCATTTTCAGAGAGTAATACTAATTACATCTCACAATACTCGAATTTTGGTGCATGATGTCTTGTAGTATATAATTATTTATTAAATCATGAGAAAATTTTTGTTTAAGATTTTTTTTGCCATAAATACTTGAATTTGTGTGCTAGCATACACCGAAAATTCTTCTGGCCATTAAACTTTTCCCAAAAATGATTATAGAAGAATGTAGTGAGGGTGACAAACATGCATTGATCACAATGAAAGTTTATAAATAAAACTATCTTTGGGAAGATTTTCTCTATTTACATCTAACAATACTTAAATATGGTTAAATTAGAATCATATATCATATAGTCTTTGTTAAAGGGGGTGATGTAGTGAGATTGTGATGGAATATGTTTTGTTTATTCATGTAGTGGTATTACGTGTTGCAACTTGGGTTTGTAGTTGTATATCACATCAACTCTGTAATATACTTGAAATAAAGAGATAAAAAAAATACATGTACAAATTATAGCTTCAATAAGTGGAAAGAATTTAAAGACTCTTGTTATTTTGGATATTCAGATTCAGATTAAAGAGATTAGATTGAATGAAGGTGACTCTCCCTGATACAAAATATCTAAATTAACCCATCTGTGGAGAACTAGGTTTGTGTAACTATAAAATTTTTTTTATCAATCTCTGATTAATTTTTGGAGTTTGAATTTGAAAGTTGAAAAGATTTAAAAAAAAAGTTTGTATGTTGAAAGATTTTTGAAGTGCTTAAAATGTAATTTTGCCCCTTTTCTGTGACCCATGACGCATTTTTTAAAACTCTTGTTAGTCCCGGGACTGATTTTGAATCAGTTAAAATTTGAAAGTGACTTGTGATTGAGTGGTAAGCTAATTGTGGCCTAACATATTTCACTCTTTGGGATAAAATGAACATGTCTCTTTGTAATTGTTTTGATTGGTTTGATTTAGATGTAATGTTACGTATGGAAATTTACTAGTTCCTTTTTGGCCCCAAATTCTGTTGTTTTTATCTTTTCGTCCTTGTTTTGAGTCTAAAACGCCAAAGTTATTTTGGCTTTAATTGCTGATGATGTGTGAATTTGTTATATGATTGCGTCAAGTATAGGGACCCACTTGGCTCACGCTTGTAGTATAACTCCAAGTGACCACAAATTTGATCACTTTAGCAATATATGCCTAGGCCCATCGATTTTCCCAAAATCTTTTATTCATCATATTGGTAAAGTATGTCATTGGGCCCCACCGGCATACTTTGATACCATATCTCCATTTTCATCGTAGAAAATATTAATATTTGTTTTTGCATTCATGTAGGTGGGGAATGAGCTTGGAGCTGGTAAGCCCTACAAGGCCAAGCTTGCAGCAATGGTTGCATTAGGATGTGCATTTGTGATGGGATTTATTAATGTGACGTGGACGGTGATCCTTAGAAAGTTATGGGCAGGGTTTTTCACTAAGGACGAGCTTGTCAAAGCATTGGTTGCCTCAGTGATGCCAATCATGGGTCTATGTGAGCTTGGAAATTGCCCTCAAACCACAGGTTGTGGCATTCTTCGTGGCACTGCTAGGCCTGTCATTGGTGCCCACATCAATCTTGGTGCGTTCTACTTTGTGGGCACCCCAGTGGCTGTGAGCTTAGCCTTTTGGTTCAACATCGGGTTCAGTGGGCTCTGGATCGGGCTTTTGTCTGCACAAGTGGCATGCGCATTGTCAATTCTATATGTTGTCATATCAAGAACAGATTGGGAAGCAGAGGCACTAAGGGCTGAGAAGCTCACTAGAGTCAAGATAGGTAGTGGCAGTGGGCTCAAGCCATATGAACTTGAGCTTAGGGCTAAAGATATGCATGATGATAAAGATGAAGAAACTAAGCATTTTCTGATGAAAGGGAATGGGAATAATAAAGAAGAGATGTGTTAGAGGTGAAGGGAGTAGGGTTTGTTTCTCTAGTTAGCTTTGGGCCTAGGGGGTGTATTTGGTTGGTTGGAAAGTGCTAAGATCCTGTATAAAAAGTGTTAAATCTTGACCTGTTTTTAGACTGTTGTGAGAGATGGTCCTAAATTTTGGTTCTTGAAAAGTGGCTTTTGCTTGTTGGGACATGAGATGATGAGAGGGAAAGCCAAATATATTTGTGAGGAGAATGTGGGTCTTATCTAATGTGCAAAAATTTAAATAAGTTTTTCACAGATCTCAACAATGCATTTACAAAAGTTGTCACTGCACCTAAACCGATGCATTATCCTATTGCACACACTATCTTTTGTGTTTAAAGTTTAAACAGCACATGGCTTGATCATGATTCACTCGTAATAAAATTATAAAAAAAAATAGTTTGTTCAAAATACAATAGAGGGAATCAATTCTATCACTTTTATGGAAGATAATTGAATTGAATTCTATTTTTAGTTGGATATTCTCAAAAGGGTGTACACTACTTGTTTTGCTGTAAAAACATGATTAATTCTAACCATAAGGGAGAATTGGATTTCAATAATTGCAAGCATTTGCTTGGAGTTGTTAGTTTGTTCGAAATACAATTGAGGGAATCAATTTTATCACTTTTATGGAAGATAATTGTATTGAATTCTATTTTTAGTTGGATATTCTCAAAAGGGTGTGTAATACTCGTTTTGCTATAAAAACATGAATAATTCTATCGATAAGGGAGAATTGGATCTCAATAATTGCAAGCATTTGCTTGGAGTTGTTTATCATAATTCATAGTATTTTCATACATGTTAAGACAACTTCTCTTATACTTGTCTCGTACACCATAAATTATCATTAAAAGCTACTTTTAAAAGTTTCAATCATCATTATAAAAAAGTTTCAATCATCATTCGAAATAATTATTAATCAGAAGGCCAAAAAGCACAAGAAAAATGCATTGTAGATTTTTCTAAGAACACGGGAAGAGCCTCACGTAATGTTTCTGATAAAATTAATGGGTAATTTAATCCAAAAAATTGGTAATTAAAAATTTATAATTTATAGTACACAATTAAATAAATATTTACTATTAAAATCACATATTATAACTCAAACAATGTTTCACATTAATTTTGTTCAAATGAGTATTACATTTTGTGCAGCAGGCTTCAAGATCAAATCAACAATTACAATGTAGTCTAAAATTAGGACTATGTATCTAGTGCTATCTTTGGTTATTACATCATACATACTAAAATAATAGATGTCCTTAATTTAATGAAATCATCATTTATATTGATCTTATATTTAAGAAGAGAGAGTCTTTTCATTCTAAATATAATAGCTAATTTTTTTAAATTTTTTTATTAAAACCTATTAATAAATCTAAATTAGTCGACTTACTCTAAACATCCCAATCATCTTCCCTTATTCCCTATCTCATCCCCATTAGTAGCTTTCTTTTTAATCAAGTCACGTTGATTTCTTATATGTATGGTGTGGTTCAATTTGTCTCCCCTCAATTTCTTAAAATTTAAGTCACCTTTTTTATCTATCAAACATAATGAAACTTTTCTATGTCCGATCTGTCTGGCAGAAAAAAAGATTACTGCTTTATATGCCAAGCACATCTTAATGTATGATTTGCAAGGATTTGTCTTTTGGATTTGTGCAAACCTTGAGACACTCCCTCTCCCATCAATTAAAAGGGAAAAAAGGGAGCACGTTGCATTAACCACTATTAATAAGTACTTTTTAGCATTACTCAATGTTCTAAGATAGAGTACTTTTTATACATTTAACAATTTAACAATATAAAGCAATTGTTAGTAACATAGAAATTGTAAAACTAATTTTTAGTGTACATTTACTCTTAGAATATTATCTGAATAACAGCCAGCACTTAAAATTTAAAATACTAAGTGCTATTAGTCTATGGTTAATGATGTAATAGAAATTGTATTTTGGACTATTATTTTTCAAGACAATAATTATACCAAAAATTACTTTAAACATATGATATGTTATAAGCCAAAATAAAGTTAGGAATCCCCACATGGAATGCATGAGGAGAGAAAAGGAGGTCCCACACAAGCAAGTGGTTGGGTGATAAGGAGACAAAGTGCCAAAAAACAGGGTTTGTGTGAGAGAGAAAGAAACGTTTTAAGATTTCAGATATTCCCTTTCTGCAAATACCCCTCACTTTCTCTCATTCTTGGTATTTTTTGATTTTCCGCTGCTCCTCATTTCCTTACCTTCCATATTAAAATATTATGGGAAAATCTCAAATAAAATTCTCCAAAATATGTCGAAGGACAATAAAGGTACTCAAATTTACATAAGGACTTAGTGTATGGCGAAGGTGGAGAGGAGGATGGTTCTATGTGAGTGTTGGGGGGATGTTTGTGATTTTGTGATGGGGGCATTTGAATCATTCATCAACATTTCATGATCTTAAATTAGTTTTTAGTATATGACTTGTCCTTATGCAAATTTGAGTACCTTTATAGTCCATTCACATATTCAGAATACTTTATTTGGGATTTTTCCAAATACCCTCTTTCATTTCTATTCACTTCATATCTAAACCTTTCTTTAATATATCCTCCTCCTCCTCCTTTTTTAAGTTGGAAAAAGAAACAATTTCCAAATTTAATTTGAAAAGAAAAGGCTGCAACGTCATTTTATGATAATATACATTTTTTTTTCCAAAAATACTACTCCCTCCGGTCCTAAATATAAAACCTAATTGACTTTTTTGAAAAATCCTAAAAAAAAGCAAAATAAGTTCATTATAAATTGATTTACCTAATTTTTTCCCTTAAACTAGTTTAATTTACTTATAAACTAATGGATAATTTAAAAATATATCAAATATGACATCATTTAATAGACTATTTTGCAACCTTAATCTCTAAAAAAAAAAGTCATCTAGGTCCTATATTTAGGACCGGAGGTAGTATTACTAATTTGAGCGTCTTGAATGTTTGAAAACTCAGCAAACAAAATTGACAGGCATAATTTATCCTTTTAGATTTTTAATCAAATGATTTAGTCTTTGACAATTTGAGGCTACCAAATACAATGTCTAGTAATATTGGCCCAAAAACTGTTAATGGGTGTTATTATTTTTTTTACCACATAATGGGTGTTAGTCTAGTGGGCTTATAAACTTGGTTATCTTTATGAATCTATTGTTGCGTGGTTATTTTGGAGTGATCTAAAATCTACCAAAAGCAGAAGAAGAAATTAGGCCTAACTAAACTACTATAAAACACTAAGGCGAAATGATGTAACAAAAAAAACTACGGGCCTGTTTGGTTCAATTGCACAACCCCTTGGTAATGCAATGAACTTTGTTGCAATAAGGTGCAATGCAATAATGATTACCATCAATGTGTTTGGTTGGTTATTTGCAAATTGTGGGAACAATATCTTTTATTTTTCATAATAATTATTAAAGGTCCATAATGACCCTAATTAAAGAAATGAATTCTCCCAATTGTCTCCACCCATTTCTCCACCAAAGGAGGGGGAGAGAGAGGGAGGGAGAGAGGGAGAGGGAAAGAGAGGGGGAGAGGGAGGGAGGGAGAGACGAGAGAGATAGGGAGAGAGAAAGAGGGAGGGAGAAAGATAGAGAGAGAAGGAGAGGGGGAGAGAGAAAGAGAGAGGGGGAGAGGGGGGAGAGAGAGAGAGAAAGAGACAAAGGAGAAATATTGAGGGCAAGTAAGTGTCTTTTCACATTGTTCATTTAGGGTAAAATTGACATAAAAATAACACTAGGGCGAAATGATGTAAAAAAAATTAAAATTTTCAGGCATTTATCATGAACAAATAATGCATAATTGTTAAGTATCTACAAGTTTGAAAGGATGTTACTTTTGATCCCACTAACTTTTTAAGGAAATGCATTTGTACAAGGTGAAATATACTATTGTTTAATAATATAATTAATTCTTTTTTGTAAAAAATGAAAATATTTCTTAAATACTAAGCTGACCCTATCCTAGTGCTGGTTCAGTCTTTGTAGGGTAGGCACTGAATGATAAGCAAGCAAGCTTTGTTATGGACAATACATTTCCACTCTCGAATCATTTGTGAACAAATACTAAGGTACATGGGAGTTTTTTTTATTACAGGTGCATGGGAGTTTTTTTTTATAACAGGTACATGGGACGGGAGTTTTATTACATCACTATATTATAAGCTTAAAAATGTTAGTGGATGATAAGCTTAAAAATGAAGATATGGACATAAAGTAGGGATAATCAAGAAGATGTGATATATGTTGTGTAGTTATACAGGAAAAGATAAGATTTGTAATGGATGAATACACTGAATATGTAATATCAACTCGATGGTAATAAATATACATGGATATAATTTATAGTTAGACATAGCCGTAATGAATTATGAATAATACAACTTATTTATTAATTTTTGTCCATCACAAATGAAATTGGTTACTTTCATATAATACATTTCTTAGCTCACGTGGGCACGTATTCTTCAGGTTCTCAAAGGCGAAATCATACTTCTCATTCTCTAATTTTATCAGATTTCAATTTGATTACGTAATTTTACAATGGTAGAGTTATATATATAATTTTATCCTTCTCATGATGTTGAGATTAAAATACCCAGTAGCACTAGTGGGCTTTTTGGATTTTTGGTCATCATTATCAAAATCCACTTCCAAAAAAAGCAGATTTGGTGGGAGGCTCCAACGCGTACGGAAGCATGAAAGCCTCTTTACAAGAAGACAAACCATATTGTCATTTTCAATCTTCCCAAACATGTAAAAAGCATAGTGTAATTGTTTGTTGGCACTAGTTAGTTGATTCTGCCTCAACCCTTTTTATCTAAAAAAATCGTGGTGATGCAGTTTTCAGATTTTGCTTGAGTCTAGTCCTTTTTCAAAAGGATCTTCTTTAGCTTTAATACGATGCTCTTTAAAAAATAAACCCACTTTCCTTGATTTTCTAGGCAAATAAAAGGATAGGGTAAATGAGCATTTTTAGTATTATAAAACATAGCAGGTAGCACTAAACATAAAACACAATATTTTTGTGTGTTTGTAATAATCAAGAATTAAGTTGGTAGTTTATGTAGTAACTCCGTTAATTAAGACAAATTTACCACTATAGATCAAACTTTGATTGCTAAGTTGTGACATGTCAACAAAATAATAAGTGATTTGGCCAGTCGTCGGAATTCTCAACCACACCAGCGACAGTGCCTCTGGTTGCCTCACCAACTCCACTAATGCTTCTTATATTGCTGCTTCCAATGTCAAATTCGTTGAATCTGTTGGTGTTAGAGTTATTCCCTTTGTCTACACCACCCTCCCAAAATTACTTCTTAAGCTTTTATTATTATTGACCACTTTAATTCTTTACTATTCCAAGGAATTAGAGTGAATTTTTTGACTGTTAGTGTAGAGTAGTGGGGATAATGTTACTAATTGATGAGTGCTTAGTAGGAGCTTGATTGGCTATTATTACTCTCTCTGCAGAAGCTTGATTTGGTGAATGTAGTGTTATTTACTGGTGGATGGGCTTAATAGTGGGTTGTATTTTGAGACTGTTAATACTACATTCAAGGTATTTATTCTTGTTTGTACTTTACCAATTCTAACTAATGGACTTTTGGGAACATTTAAGTGACGTGGGAGGGGAAAGTTCTTGAGGCGTGGTGGTGGGGATGATGGTGAAGATGGAGGTGGAGGTGGTTTTTGGGGATTGGGGGGTTTTATTATTTTGATGCTTAGTGGTCAAAATTATTTTAATTAACATAGTTACTACATAAAAAATTTTAATCATTTTGCCCGAGGAATTAAAATTTATAATTTTTTTTCGGTGAGTGAACAAAAAATTTATAATTTAAAGCTATAGGAATGAAAACCAAAATGAAAGAAAACTAAACAGACCAAACCTCAAATTGACCCAAAAAAAGATCATGGTAACACCATACAAATATAGAATAGAAGACAGACAAAACAAGAAATCCCAATAAGTACAACGTGGCATTCATCTTATATTCTTATCCAAATCCATTAGCCAACTCCAAGTCCCTATTCCATTTCAGTCACAAAATGAAAAGCACTATTTTGTACAGTTGACAGTTCCTAACAAGTAGGGATGGGAATAGGCCAGGCCGGCCTGGTTAGGCCTGCGGCCTGGCCTGCCAGGGCCTGGTTCGGCCAGGTTGAATTTAGGCCAGGCCCAGGCTCAGGCCTTTTTTTTAGGCCTGTTAGTGAAACAGGCCAGGCCCAGGCTTTTAAAAAAAGCCTGTTAAGCCTCCAGGCCGGCCTGTTAAGGGTTATGCTTTAAAAAAATATGGTTAAGGCCCAATTCAATTCGGCCCAAGTCCTCATTCCTTCACTTGACTCTCAGTCTCATATTCTCTCAGACTCTCTCGTGCGTGACTCTCTCAGACTCTCAGTCCCCACTCCCCACTCACTTCGCCGCCCTTACCTAAACCCTAAGTCCACTGACCCTAAGTCCACCGACCACCGTCTCACTTCGGCAACTGCAAGCGCACACACTCCTCACCGACCCTAAGTGGTTGATCTTACAGAGCTTCTGCATCTGATGTTTCAAACTGGAAAAAGGTGGAGACTTTACTAGAAGCCACTCGCCAGTCAGATAAATCACAACGCAAGACTTCAAATCACTACAATCAGCAATTGATTTTTAAGTTCTGTATTTCTATGGCTGGATCAAGTATCTACTATGCCCACAGACACCTTTGAGGTCTGTATTTCTAAGAAAGAAAAGTTTTGATAATGACCATAATTGATTTTTCATTAGAATTCATATGGTGAACTCTGATTTAATCTTTAGCTACATCATAATCACAGAAATGGAAATAATAAAAATTCGTGTGTACACTTGAAATTAAACATCAGAGATGGATTGCAATTCTAAAGTTCAATAATAAGCATATTCACATGTGTTTTAGATGCTTTCTTGAATATGATTACTTTTTGAGTCTATCTCTCACAATAGATCTCATGCTTTGAGGATAATCTCCTTATATGATTGGATCAGCATACCTGTACAAACATAAATTATAAACTACTTCCAAAGTTGAATTTAGTTTTTACTCATGTTTTAATAACCGAGTTGTTTGTTAATTAAAATAAAAATAAAATTTGTGAAAAAAACTTTTAATGTTCAAAAGAATAGTGTACATTAATTCATTGCAGATAGATAAAATTTGCTGTCTCAAGGATAAAGTTTTACAAGTTTCAATTGCTATCATGGGTTTTAATCCTACTTTGATTGTTATGATTATATATGATTATGCTTATGTTTGCTTCTGTCTTAATTAACTTCAGGCCCTATAACTAAACAATGGCATCAAGTTCAGTTCCACCAACTTCCAGTTCTGAGACAATTCAACCAGATCCTACAAACTCTAATAACAATGGAGGTATCATAAGGAAGAAAAGGAAGAAAACTTCAAAGGTTTGGGAAGATTTGAAAGTGCAGCTGTGCAGGGCAGAAAAAGCCATAATGTTTTTGTTTTATTTTATTTATACTGCCCTGTTTAAGATTTGGGACATAAGTGTTGGCCTCAATAGTAGTTTATTTGTTATTAACATGCTTTATATTAAATAATTCTGAATTAGTTTGTTCCTGAAAAAAAAAAATAGGCCTCTTAGGCCTGTTTAGGGGCGTTCGGCCTGTTGGCCTGGTTCGGCCTATTTGGCCTGTTTATGATCCAGGCTTCTAACAGGCCTAAAAAGGCCGAGCCTTAACAGGCCAGGCCAGGCCACAGGCCTGAAAAATTTGCAATAACAGGCTACAGGCCAGGCTTAAACATTATCTTGGCAACCCAGGCCAGGCCTATTTATGGTGTGGCCTGGCCTGGCCTGGCCTATTCCCATCCCTACTAACAAGCCAACTTGTGCATTTTTTAGCGTCTCTATAAATCTAATAATCCAGAATGATTATTCCACAAAGACCCAAACTTTGGTGCAAAAAGAAATTTGAAGGGCTCCCTATGCCATGGATGGGATTTCATTTGCTGCACAATTATATAGATGCAGGGCCAAAAATATATGTATATAAATTCTAAGTGAGATTATTCACTCTGAAGGGTAAAGTTCCATAAGGATGCAATCTTCGAGAACCTGGGACAGAAATACATACATGATACATGCAATTATACAAGTATATAAATAGTTGGGGGTTTGAGAAATATATCTTCTTGCACTACTAATATTGTTCAATTACATGAAATACACAACAGAATAGGCAACACTAATAATGCTCTCTACTTGCAAGAAGCCAAGAACAGTAAATCAATCAAGAGTTTTCCACCAACATATGATTAGGGCAAAAACAAACCCATCAATGGATGCATGATGATAGACCTGAGAATTGATTAACCACCACTTTTAGCAGGCTCGTGTGTGTTATTTTAGCTCTACGTCAATTTTTATTTTTTTGGGATGCTTTTACCATTTTAGCTGCTCCTAACAAAAAAAAAATTTGGCTCGCTAAAGATAAAAAACAGCACGCTATATCTTTATTATATTAAGAATGCCATGTAGTATTATGTACTATCATGCATTTGTTACTTCTCATAACATTCCATGAATTTGTTCAACTTCAATACACCTCATCAGTAGTATTACCCACTATTCCTTTAAAATCCTAGTAGAATTTATAATAACGACACTCAATATGGACTAGCTATTTGAGATAAATCATTTTACAAAATTCTGATATCTGCAATGTTCATTTCCTGGGTAAACTACCCACACCATCAGAAACATATCCTAGTAGATGAATAGAAAAAGTGAAGAGATAAAGAACGATGGAGGCTACACTACTTGTGAATGAATAAATTACTCAAATTACCAGTTCACCTGACAAGAGGAAAACTCTGCTAATATTTGGCATCTTTTTGGCCCACTCATTTCTCTCCTAAAACTCTCGAGTGGTAAAGATTTTATCATAATCTTCCTCCTCCTTCCTTTACACAGATAAAAAACCCTGAACACTAACCATTTCTTTCCCTAGCAATAAGTCTTGTATTTTACCCATAAAAGAATTGAGCACAATGGCACTTTGTAATTCATCCAATCGACCCCACCGAGTTGGATAAAGCTTGTTATTGTTGTTGTAGCTTCTACTCTTAATACATGTCTATCAGTGCATTCAAGGTATCCACACCTGGTACAGATTCATTAGGAAGGAATTCACAAATATAAATAAGTGATTCACCAAAAATTAATTTCCTAAAACAGGTTACAGAAAATAAATCTATCACTATTCTCATTGAGTTTATTTTCTAATGATATAAGTTATTGATGAGAATGGAGAGAAAACAACACAGACAGAGAACATTAGATACTACCCAACTCAAATAAGAAATAAAAGAAAAAACCAAGGCTTTTCCACTGTAGTGTATTTGAAGATTCAAAGGGTTATTCCCCTAGGAAGCCCAATAGCTAGGTGGCCAAAAGAAAAAAAAATCCCTCCAAAGGAGTGAAGAATAAACTCCCAGGTTCCACTGAAAATCAATCCCCACTCATTATAGACAATAAGCCCAGAAAAAAAAAATCAAAAGCTGTGATTCTTTAAGAGAAATATGAATAAAAGCTGCTATTATTTAAGAGAAAATAAGTGTACCTAAACATAAGCTTTTGTCATTGTACTGTAAAATATGATCAACAGCAGGATTATATAGTTCAGGAAAGGAGTTGATAAACCAAAAAAAATCAAATAGTAAGACATACTATAATCTTTAAGGCAAACCTTAAAATTTACAACAGAAGGGGAATCAATGGCAAGAATGCTAACCTGCATATCTCTTCATTTCCTGTAAATGACTTTTTTTTACTAAGTAGGGGCTTTCTTGCTAGTTAACCTCGGTCTACTTGTAGGTGATCTTGATCTCTGTTGTAAACTCTTAACATCTTCATGTCTACCATTTGTTTTCCCTCTTCTTGAAACTTCTGTGGGGTTTCTTTTCAAGGTTTTAAGTTGAATATGTCCAAGTGAACTTCCCCCTCGAGAGTTCCTCAATGGATTCTTCTTGGCATCTAAATTGACTTTGTCGGTAATTCCAGCTCTATAAATGGCTGAGGTTCTACGATTTACCCTATGAGACTGCTCTTCATCATCAGCATCAGTGTCACTATCCTCTTCAAATTTGACATTAGCCGGCTCACATTTCTCCCCTTTGTGCTCCTCCCCATTGTTTGAGACAAGATCTGCTTTCGAATCAACCTTTTTCCCCTTCGATTCATGTTGGGTGCTTTTGCCTTGCCCCTTAGCTGTATCGTTATCAGTGGCATTTAGGAGGTGAACATACTGACTTCTCAAAGTCATCAAGGGATGATTCTCAATCAAAAAACCCCTCTTGTACCCCTCTCTCAAAACCACAGTGTAGGCTCCAATTTTATGAGACAGGTAGAATATTCCAGGATGTTGAAGCAACGCTCTCTTAAATCTCGACCTGAGACCCAAGTACTCCCCAAGAAGCAGTAAATTTTCCTTCTCGGTCTTCTTCGGAACCAAAATATGAAGAATCTCATGCAAAACAGACACAGCCCACTTATCCGATTCGTCACTCTTAGACAACAAATGAGACGTATTTTCATATGGAGATATATATGGCAACTTCTGCCATTCATCCAACCACTTCTTATACTTCTTATCCATCTCAAATCCATTAGAGAATTGCAAAGGGAATGCCATTGGCTTCTTCTCCCCATTCACAACCCTCTTCTCCATAACCGAAACCGCCAATTCATCGCTCCAACAAACCAGCTCCAAAGTCTTATTCTCCAAACCAAAGACGCAATCTTTCTCACCTACAATCCTAAAATAATCAGGAAACTCAGGAATTACACTCTCAACATAATCCTCTGGAAGACCCAGATCCCATTTCAAGCGATCAACAATCGATAACGGAATTTTATGAATCCTACATAACATCAACAACTTCAAAAGCCTATCAGCAACCTGTTTCTTATAACTATCACTCTGATACATCAAAATCTCATCAGAATCAACATTTAAAACTTGAGGGGTAAGTTTAACATGAGGATGAATCCCAATTCCACCGGGCGAAAATTCCTCGAAAAAGGAAGGGTATTTTCGTACAAATTCAATTGGGCGATATGGGATTTTGAGATTGTCTTTGTTATCAACTATGACTGAAATGGGAAGTGATTTTGAAGGCTCACCTTTGATGAAATTCTTGAGATTTATGAGGGGTAAGAGGTCTTTTTCCTTCTCTACGGCATGGTCTAGGCCTCGGTCTCGGATTAATTTGATGGAGTTAGTGAAATCTACGAAGTTTCTGAGCTGATTTAGGTGGATTTTCGATATGGGGTTTTGTTGTCTGAGAATGGAGTTGGACTGTGAGGAGAGAAAGATGAACCACATTGCACGTAGTAATGGTGATTGGTGAGTTACAGATTCAGGTTGTACAGTGAGGAACAATGGAGTTCGTTGTAGACTGAAGAGGGTTTTGGGTACAAAGTTTAGGGTTTAAGCTTCAAAGAGACAAAGACATTAGGGAAAATTAATTTGAGGTCCCCCACAAGGGACTTAATACTAGAAAAGTCCCAAAAGTTGGGAAAATTAATGTAGGGTCCCAAGGGACCTCACTTTAATATACTTGAAAAGTGAAAAGACAGTTTTGCCCCTAGCCTATTAACACTTGTTACATGTGCCCAGTAACTTGTCAAAGTAAAAATTATATGTATTAAAATTTAGCTATCAAAACAAAAAATTGAGCAAAAGTTTAAGAATAAATATCACCAATTTTAAAAGTTAAGGACACAAGCTCTATTAAGTATTAACTAGACTTAGAAGCGTTATAATTATAATATATTATTACAAATAGTTCTAAATTATTGGCAAATGGGGAGTTTTTTTACTGGAATATAAATGAGGAGTTTTTAGTTAATCCGCACTTAAGAAATTTAGTTACAAATAATCTTAGTCTCATAATAAAATGCGAGTACAATTTTTAGGGGTACTAATTGTCAGAAATATAAATAGTTATAAAGCTTACTCAAAATGTTGTGATAAATAAAAAGCTACCACCTTATAACAAAACATTCAAGCATTAATATAAAATTATGTTCAAAAAGAGAATTTGATATACTCCGTCTCCCCAATTCTAAGTCTTGTTTATTTATTTTTGAAAAAAAATAAAGATGTAAAACTAATCACTTCAAATTGTTTGTATTTATACTCCATTTATTTCTCAAAACTAACTGATTATATTTATAAACTAACTAATAATATTTTTGTTAACCACCACCTGATTTAATCTAGACTTGAGGGTTAAGAGTGTCAAGTTTGTTCTCTCCCCCCAATAAGAGAGCATAACATGTGATCTCATCATTACAGGGGTTATCGTCCACTTAACAGCTCAACCAACTACACATTGGTAACTCATAATTTAACTATATGTGATATATAAGTTACAATTTAATGCTCATTACTTTCAATTAATAAAAGGGAGGAATCCATGAGACCATAAGGGTTTGAATGAAGAATTATAGTGCAGTGGTAAGAACTGGACTAGACTGTCGAACTAGTTCAATTGTACGATTTTGTTGAAACATGGTCCGACGTTTAGGTAGTCCAAATAATGAATTATATATGCAACGAACTACCAACCGGTACCTATAATAATGAATGAATTAATGTGGCATGATAAAAACTAGTGTACTGTATTGTTTAGTCATGAATGATGATAATATAAACTATAAAGCGGAGAGTCTGACCCAAAATAACTGAAATAGTATTCCCTCCATATCTATCCCTCTCACTCTCTCTGATCGATTGAACTGGGGAATCTCAAGTCCACCCGCTCCCGCCCCCGCACCAGATCCTCCCCCATGTCTGCTTCGTCATCTGGAAATTCCATTTCTACCCCTCCTTCCCTCGAATTCTCCGCCGATGCCCCCGCCAGAATCGCCCTCACTCCCGATCAGCTCCACCACTGTTCCCATGCTCTCTCCCTCTTCAAACAAAAGCTTCTCTCCGACTCCATCATCCTCCAAGAGTTCCATCACTTGCAGGTGACTTACTACTACCTTCCTTCCTACTTCAACTCCTATTATAATAATCGCATCATATTACCAAAACACCCTCACTATTTACTTGTTTACTATCAAAATAAAATGCATCACTATTCACTAGGATACTTTGTGGAAAATTTGAGAGAAATTGGAAACAAATTTTATATTTATGCAATGCACTTCCATTATATTCCCTAGCATAAGAGCTAGTTGATTAGCAAGATAAGTAAGCTAATTAAAAATTGACTTTCCTAAAATTTTTTCACACATGTGATTTAATAATATACAAGATATGTTATGATTAAGTAGTTTATTTCGCTTTCTTAGGTTTCTCAACAAAAAATCAACTGGCTCTTATATTTAGTAACAGATGAGATGAGGGAGTGTATTTTTAGCTCTAAGCTTGACTCCCTTACTTTTTTGGCTTTGATTGCTGAATATTTGGTTTCAGGCCAATAGGATGACATCGAGTGAGATGAGGAGAAGATGCCTTGTGGCTATAAATGATGTAAATAAGACCAAAAATCGCTATACAGATGTCTTACCATGTAAATATCACTTTCTTTACAATCACAGCATCTGTTTTTGAAGAGTTCTATATAGATGCTCTTGAGTGCTTATTTTTTTCCCTCATTTCAGATGACAATAACAGAGTAGTTCTTGAATCCAGTCCAGATTATAGACCTGAAGCCAAGGGATACATCAATGCCAGCTTCATTTCGGTATGGAAATTATTATGAGCACTCGATAATTGTTCGGAATTACTATTTCATGTTCAAAAAAGGTTAATAGATGCGCCGGTGAGGAGAGTGAACCAAACAACTTGGAGTCCAATTAAAATAGGAAGAAGGGGATGAGACGAATACTCGGGGAATTTATAGAACGTGACCTATTAGTGAATAATATTCCAAAATAGTTGGTGAATGATACAGCACAATGACATCGTATGATCTATGTAGTCAACCCCACATAGTGGGATAAGACTTTGTTGTTGTTGTTGTTGTTGTTGTACTATTGCAAGATCTCAATATTATCTTCTTGGTTTGAAAACCTCTGAATTCCTCATGTGCAGACCTCTTCCTCCGGAAATGTTTCCCAGTTTATAGCTACACAGGGTCCACTACCACATACTTATGAGGATTTCTGGGAAATGGTGATCCAATATCGCTGCCCTGATATTGTCATGCTCACGAGGCTTACCGACCAATATAGGGACAAGGTACTTCACTGTATAGGCTTCTAGGTATTGTTTGTTGTTGCATGTCAGTGATTTTAAATTTCTGGTTTGGTGGTTTTCACGTGTGTTTGTAGTTTGTGATTTGGCTATTGTTATCCAGATCTATATAATTTCTCTCTCTTTCATTGTCACTATATTCTTTTTGTTTTCAGTGAAGGCTTGCATGTAGTTGTTTTTTTCTAGCTAGATATAGTTAAAAGTTCTAGTGGGAGATGTTATTCCTATCCTCCTCTTATAGTGACAAAATTCATATTTTCTTGAACTTTTTTGCTTTCATGATATAACGTGAGATGCAAGGGGGACAAGCCAAATTACCAAATTTTTGGAGATTACGAGGAAGGAGTCTGCTTTAGGTTTTTTTATTGTCATAGAAATTAGTGACCTTTGTTGTTTACCGCGAGGATACCCCTTTTATTGATGGTTTCTCTGTTCAATTTTCACCAAACTGCAAATGGTGTATTTTAAAACACATTCTCGCACAGATTATACCCATTTCGGCTTGAGATGCTGCATGTATTTTATCAGCTTTTTTCTCAGTCTTATAGGTAGTTTGAATGAAGTAAACTATGTCTTTGATGGTCTTTTCTTATATCATTGTATTGTAGTTTTACTTGTAATTTAGACTTGCTTTTCATAATCTATTTTCTCCCTCAAACTGTTTTCCTCTTTGTGAGCTGAAATAGCATATGGTCAAATGTGGAGAATATTTTCAAGCTGAAAATGGACCCAGAGAGTTAGGTAATATCTCCATCAACGGCAAGTGGATGGAAACTACTGAAACATCACTGATACTACGTCATTTGGAGGTGAAGCATAGAGAGGTGAGTTTGTTGGAATGTAAACGTTGAATGGTGTGTCTCAAGCAGTTTATTATTTAATTGCTATCCTGTCTATTAGTATTTTATTGTTAAAAAATGAAAATTTTATTTATCTAGTTTGATTTGTTTTATTTTATCCTTTAAGGTATCAAGATAGATTTGGCCTAAATTATTATCGTATTTCGGCAGGCTTGTTTCTCAACTATGTCCTCAATTTATGGTGCCCATGTCTTTTGTTTCATTATATAAATGTAGCAAGACGGACTCTTTTTCATCAAACAACTACCTCTTATTTTAGTAATATATAATTGGTCTTCATATTATAAACATATTTCTACTTTCTATTGATGCTTCTAAGTGCATTTCCATTAACACTGAAGTGGCAGGCTTGACAACCCACGTGTATGTTTTCCTTCTAATAAATAACCTTCTTCCCCTGGGTATGTGGCTCTAGGGGAAAATCCCTTAACACTTATCTGATAGAACCTATCAAATTTATAATTTTTGGACTTAGTCGATAAGATCTAGATCCTAGTATTGATCCTTAACCATCTTAGTCTGTGCTCAGTGATGCATTGAATTAATGTCATTGTAGTTCAGACCTTGCTTATTCACTTGAGTTTATTTTTTAAAACATAATTATTGCATTGTAGTTAACGTTTTTAATTATTCTTTCTTCTTGCAGGAAGAAGAGCCGCCCTTGTCTGTCTTGCACATTCAATATCCTGAATGGCCTGATCATGGGGTTCCCAGAGATACATATGCTGTGCGTGAAATTTTGAAAAGATTGTATCATTTACCACCAAACTTTGGCCCAATAGTTGTGCACTGCAGGTTAGCTCTTCAGTTATATTCATACTAACAATAATGATAGTAAATAATAAGATTATTTGTCTGAGAAATCTCTGATTTCAGTGCAGGTATTGGCAGAACTGGAACATACTGTGCAATCCACAACACAATTCAGAGAATCCTTGCTGGTGATATGTCTGCCTTGGATCTTGGTAATACCATAGCTGTCTTCAGGTCACAGCGTATTGGAATGGTTCAGACACAGGTAGGTGGCATTGCTATTTAAATTTGGTCAATCTTGAACATATTGGTTGTGAATGGAAAAGCATTGGCTTTGTCGGATGACATAATAAGTTACTTTACCAAGCTCAGTAATGTGTTGTTAAGCATCATAAGTGTGTTGTTATTTCCCATGCAAGTTTTTTTTTTATGTAACTTTCTTTAATATTTGATATATTTGATCATTTTATCAAAAAAGAAAGTTTATAATTGACCTCTGTTTGTGAATCTACCGTAAGATCTCTTATCTATGTCTCAAGAACTAATGGGCTCAAAAAACCAGTTTAAGCAATACTTCAGGTTTCAATTTTTTCCCTAGAATTGATTGAGGTCTAGTCATTCTTGATTATGTTTTATGATGTTCGAAATGGATATGCTAATTTTAACCAGGCATCGTTTGTGTCTCTATGTGATTTTAAGTTAGCTTTTCCATCATCATTTCAATGACTAACATCCTTATTTGGTTGGTATATCTCTCCATGTGCTTTTTTTTTTTGGATAACAACCATGTGCTTTGTTTTTCAAATTTTGATTTCTTAATGTTTTTTCTTTTTTCCCCTCACATCATTTCAGGATCAGTATTTTTTCTGCTACAAAGCTATCGTTGAGGAACTGGAAGACCTTGTTTCTCATCAGCAATGAGGAGGGTATGTTATAAACTTCTGTCCACTTCTGTTTTTGCCAAGATCCTGCAGTACACTGTTGTGCTCTTGAAAGTCTATTTCATAACAACTTATTTCTCATCCCCATTTTTT
The DNA here is from genome assembly GCA_029929735.1 of Mimosa pudica. Taxonomy (NCBI): domain Eukaryota; kingdom Viridiplantae; phylum Streptophyta; class Magnoliopsida; order Fabales; family Fabaceae; genus Mimosa; species Mimosa pudica. Next base: position 3,766,863 of record JAKELP010000023.1, on the reverse strand, counting down.
GTCATCTATTCGTTCTGTACTATTTTTTGTTAACTCAAACTGCTCGCGTGGTAGCATGGTAAATTGACTGTCACGTTTGATGTGAGTAGTATCTTATAGTGATTGTAGAAAGATAGGTGAAAGAGATAATAGAGATTGAATAGAAAACCAAAGTAGAATTATACTGAATAATGTAATAAATCAAATATAAGAGAATAAGACTGAGGACTGCCCTTATTAATAAGTCATAAGTAATCCTAATTCTGCGATGTATAATCCAAATCCTTACAAGGTAAATATTTAATATAAATCCTTATCTTAATAAGATAAACGTCTAGCCAAACCTAATGACTTAACAACCACAACTTTTTATTTACAAATCACATATCAACAATCTGAACCATCATATGAAGTGAGGTTGCTTGCTCCATTTTGAACTAATGTTTACCGTAACATTCCTCTTTTGGTCTGGCAATACTAACGCACGCTACATGCAGCTGATTTGAATCGGGAGAGCTTGCTTTGAGTTTTACTGAATTCATATTCTCAATCTTTCAGGTAAAATTGGAGGCATGGTAACCTCGCATGGGCATCCTTCTGATTATAGACATTTAACTAAAACCTATATGGAAACCAAATGATATTTTAGGAAGATGATAATTTGAATACTTTTTCTTTATTTCTGCCCCTCCCCCTTTTCCTCCTTCTCTTCTTTCCCCATTTTGGACGGTGAACTTGTTAGGCCTTTCAGTGCTTTAAGCTTATAAAAGCATCTCACCTGATCCAAGTATTCTTAGAGTTGTTGCCGCATAATATCCGATGCTGATGAGAGGATGATCATTTATAAATATCTCTCTTCCCTTTTATCAAGCATATTATCCTGTTATTATGGGTATGTAAAGATTTCGTTATCAAAAATGTATATTGACATCTTATGGTTTATGTGGTTGACCCCACCCTGTGGCAATCAGTGAGAGGTGTATGGGAGTTGTGGAAGAGAACGATGGATTTAGAGAAAGGGGATATACTTTCTCCTTGTATGAATCAAAGTTCTTGGAGAAACTTGAACAGGAGCAAAATTATGCAAGCAATATTAATCGTATTTTACCAATGAGTAGTTGGTTGAGCTGGTAAGTGGGCTATAACCCCTATAAGGAGGAGAACGCGTGTTCGAATCCCGGGAAGCGCTCTCTCATTGGGAGAGGGAACAACATTGCCTATGTGGACAATACTCCTACCCATCGAGTCCGGATTAAACCGGGCGGTAATTTACAAAAAAAATTACTCGTATTTTTCTTTTTACCGCTGTCTGGATAATACTCTCTCTAGATTTTCATGGAAAACGTGTAAAAGGTGTCTAAACAGTCGTTAATAATAGTTTGATACGCCTTTTCTCTCTTATACTTGAAGTATAATATATTAAAGAAATTAAAAGATTTGGGACATGTGCCCAAAAACTTGTTACGCATTGTCACAGACTTATTGCACATGGTTTAAAGATTCCTAATAGTGAAAATCCAACACCTTCTGAAAAATGTCTAAAGACTTAATAATAATAGTTGAAAAAATTATTTATAATCCAAAAGTTGTACTGTTGTAACGAATGCCCAAAAGAGTGAAATTGTTATTTGAGTTTGAATGAAAGAGAAAATGTTCCTTTGAACCTTACTTTAATTTGGCATGTAATGAGACTTTTCTAATATTGTGTCTACTCTATGGGATCCCAAATCAATCTTCCCACTTTTTATTAAAAAAAAGTGGCCAAACTTAGGTTAAATTATTTACATATATTATTTTAAGTTTTTCCATCACACATGATTGCATGTTTCTATTATGAATTTTAATAATATATTATTTGTTAAACAATATGCAAACTCTATTTTTAAAAAAATACAAAACATATTTTTTTAAAATAGATAATTATTAGCACAGAAATTCCTTAGTAAAATTTCTGACACAATTTCTGTTGATATTATTTTAAAATGTGATAATAAATTAGTCACATAAATTACATTATAAAATTTACTCATAGAATTACATTGATAATTTTTTATCAAAAAAAAAAGAAGTACATTGATAATTTACTAATGGAATTTCGTCTGTAATTCCATGGCTAAATTTTTCCAACCGAAATTCGTCTAAAATTGTAGACGGGTTCATTCAATCGGTGAATTCCGCTGGATATAGCTTGTTTTTTGTAGTAATGTCTCAAGATTCAACATAAAATTATTATAATTTAATTGTATTCAAATAGTAATTAAAGTATCAATTCAAACACAATAATAACATTCAATTACATATTTGATTTTAGATCCTATCAATCCAGTTAGCTAGATCAATTAAACAACTATTAAAATTAATATGGAGAATTAATTAGTGGTGTTACTAGAGAAAAATAGTTAAAATGAGATCCTACGAGTTGTAAATTACAACTTATTTTTTGACCTTATAATAATAATAACCTATGACCTACTAATTACAAGTCGTACGACCTCATTTTAATCATGTTTCTTAAATGGGCTCTAATTAATTCTCCCAAATTAATAAGATGCATGAACATGCATGTTTGACAAACAAGTAATGGAGAAATACATATACATGTATGAATTAAAATGCCATGTTATCATATCAAGTAAAGTTTTGTACAACATTCTTATCAATTCAAACACGGAAGATCATTGGACTAAATTACTATCACACTCACTCGCCAATTTTAGATTTAATACTGCGCAATTTTAGATTTAATACTGCGCCTATGGGTTTGATCACATTTTCGTCTCTTTTGAGTTATTATTTCAAGCTTTATTTCTTATTCTATCTATCTTTACATTTGTAATACCAATTCATCTTAATGAAGTTGACTTTATATAAAAAATTACAAAATTCTAATTATCAAAAAACTTAAACAGAATATTGTATCCTTCTAATTAAAAGAATTTTTTATAATAAAAACATTGTATAGTTGAGACTCGAGGGTGAAATATTAGTTTATTTTCAAATTTTTTAGGCAGAATATAAAAAAAGGTCAACTACATCTGGCCTAAGGTGAGCATGCACGTGGCAAGTGGCAAGTGAACATGAACGTGGCGAGTAGTGATTGGTGTTGAGTGAAGAAAGTAGGACCCACCAAAAAGTACATCCTCCACTTAATATTCAACTCCATCATCATCATCCACTTCTCTCTGTTACTTCTTGCTAAAGGAAGACTTGGATTCCATCAGAGAGATTAAATCCGACATGGAAGCTTCACTTTCTTCTACTCCTCCGTCGATTTCTCTCACCCCTCATCAGCTCAACCTCTGTGCTGAAGCTCTTTCCAGCTTCAAGCAGACAACGCCGGAGATTATCCATCAACAGTTCACCCACTTGGAGGTAACATATATACATTCTCTCTTGTCACTTTTGTCGTTTGGAATGGAATTCTATGTATTGTTTCCCATTTTTGCATAGTTTTGTTTTTGTCAAATCATTTCATATCGTTGAACAAGATGGGAAAGGAACTATTCATCTCATATAACTCCCTCCAGTCCTAAGTAATAAGATTAATCCTAATTACTATGGCCACACACACACACACACAAATCATTTGAATGTATGAGCTTGTGTTTAATTCATTATGTGTTGATTTTATTTTCATGCATTTTGATATCGATTACAGGTACAGATGAAAGTTTGTTAGATTTTAATGGAAAGTTAACGGATTTTGATGATTTCCCTGATATTTTTGGAACATGGTGTAACATAATTTACATGAAATTTAAGTTTCTTACTTGTCCTTTTGGACATATTCTTATATATTTCCCAACCAAATAAGTATTTAATCAAAGAATTGACTCTCAATAGTATAAAAAGAATTGACTCTCATTTTACCTATACCTATGCTTTGTTTCCGTGGATTATCAATTTCTTTAGTGATCTTTTTTTGGCACAACAATTTCCCTAGTGATTAAACTTTCATTATTTTGTTTATGCTTGCTTCACTTACAAGTTTGTCTTCTTTCCCCGTGAATGTTTGACTGCAGGCCAATGTGATACCACTTGATGAGCTCAGGAGAAAATGCAGCGTAGCTCTAAATGAAGTAAATCTGTTCAAAAATCGGTATCCGGAATTTGTCCTCCCATGTAAATATGACATTCTCAATTAATTCTGTTCAACCAGAACATGTATTCTTTCAACATTTCATTTTATTCATTTAGTTGTTTATTTGTTCATTATTTCAGTTGACGATAACAGGGTTGTTCTGGAATCAAGTTCAGATGATAGACCTATGGCCATGGGATACATCAATGCAAGCTTTCTCTCGGTACAAATACTTAACTAAATTACATTTAAGAAGTGAAATAAGCCACTAAATAATAATAACAACAACATATTTTGTGTATTAATGGATTAAAAAGTTTACATATAAACTAGTCATTTTTTTTAAAAAAAAAAAGTGGTTTAGATAGAAAAATTCAGTCAAATCAATATATAAGTAATTTACTTAACTTTTTTATGATATTGAAAAACAATCAACTAAATACTACGATAAGGAAGGGAGGATTAAGTAGTATAAGTATTTGATACTATTTCTATTTTTGGTTTCAAGCCTTGTGGATTGCTTTTATGTGCAGATCTCTTCCTCTGAGAGTGTTTCTCAGTTTATAGCAACACAAGGGCCACTTCCACACACATGCGAGGATTTCTGGGAAATGATAATCCAATGCCATTGTCCTGTCATTGTGAATCTCACTGCGCTTGTTGAACATGACAAGGTACTTGGCAAGTGCAAATCCCCCCCCCCCCAAAAAAAAAACACACAGTATATAGAATGCTTATTGTTAATTAAATAAGAAATTATTGATAAGAAAAAATAATCAAGAAAATATATTTGATGCATGAAACATGTGAACGCAAGTTTTTATTAAATTATATCAGTGTTAAAAGAATTTTAATTAATATTAACTCTTCTATGATAGCAACTGGTGAAATTCATTATCTTCGTGATGCATGTCGAATTTTTTCTAAATTAATTGCAAAAATATCGATATTGTTGCATTGAATTAATTTTTTGTTGTTCAATTAGGATATAATGTGGATTAAAGTTTATTTTTAAAAAATGCATTGCTCTTAAGATTATTTTTATTATATGTATTGCTTTGCAATTTCGTAAAATCTGGGAAAAACAATGTTATACTTTTTCATTGAAAATATCTATATGCAGTTATATATAAAATTAAATTGAAAATCTAACATTTAAAATATAACATTAGAAAGTGAAATTATTATTTATATATATAATATGTATTATAAATGTTAAGAAACTTGGATTATTAATATATCTTTACCAAAAATTCCTTCCCCTGTTCCAGAACAAGAAAATTTATTAGTATGTTTCTTACTACATTATATTGCATGAAAACGCAATCGCCTGCTTATTCCTATTTACTTTCTCAAGCTTCATGAAGATATTATTGCCAAAGCAATTACATGCTTGCGTTGGTTGATTATTTTTAACAGCATTGCATTGTTGTGCTTGTAAAATAGATTTTTGTCTCTCTTTCTGAACTGCAGATTGTGAAATGTGACGATTATTTTCAAGCTGAGGGTGAACCTATGAAGTTTGGTAGTATCACTGTTGTTTGTGAATGGATAAAAACTGTTGAGTACTCATTGGTTTTGCGCCAGTTGAAGGTGCATAAAAAGGTGAAACCTGTTGGAATGTAATTTTGCTCATTCCTTATTGCTGCGTTATGATGTCGCCTGTTTGGATGTAGCTTTTGAAGAATAGCTTTTGGGATAAAAGTTGAAAAAAAACTATTTTGAAGAATAGATTATAGAGAATAGCTTCTGAAAAAACTGGAAAAAAAATTACTTTTGGCAAAGACCTAGATTTTTTGGTAAAAAAACTATTCTAAAAAAAGTTGTGAGTGTTTGTCTTACTTACGTGAAACTTAAGTTTTGACCGAAAAAAGCTACTATACTGAAAAGGCTGAAAGTATTTGTTTACCCATTATTCTGAAACCTAACCTAGGTTTGGCTAGTTTGGCAAGCAGGCACTATGTAATCAATAGAAAATAATTGGTAACTGAGTATTCAATGGCTTGCATTGTATTAAATATGAAGCCGTATTTAGGCCAGAATTGACTTACTACATTTCATCCAAGGGTATTCTTTAGTTATTTCTTTGTTGAACCTATTCAATGTTGCTATCAGATATTAAAACCTTACCATGTCGTTTTACTGTAGCCTCCTCTGAGAAGTCTCAGAGGCATTGCTTATATTACCACCCCAATTAATGATGTCTTTGATTTCTTTTTGGCACAGTCCATATTCCCTTTTAGAGTTTCGATTGGTTGGATCATTGACTTTACAATAGAACACTATATAGTTATCTTTTTACCCCCATGGTCTAATGTTCATATCTTATATGGTCAATCAGCACCCCTGTTTTCTGTCTGTTTTGCTGTTAGACTTCTACCCTTGCTCAATTAACAATTAATAACATTATTTATTTTATATATGTTATTACTGTGTTCTTGATCTTCATTCTGTAAACAATTTTCCATAAATGCTACCAAATATAAAATATAACTCAGTCAAGGTCGTTCGCTCAACTGAGATCAAAGGCATCCTTAACACTTTTTTGAGCATGAGGGCACTGAATTGCTAACATCTAGACCAATGATTCAGAACCTCTTTTAGCCTCAACATTTGTTGACTAGTTTGTAATCAGTATTGTACTTAATGAATATACTTGAAGTTTTTTTTTTTTTTTTGGTCAGGAATATACTTGAAGTTTATGACTTGCATATTTACACAAAGTATTTCTTTCCATTTTGAAACAAAATTGTTGTATTGTGGTTTATTTACTTTTATCATGGGTTGTTCTTTTCGCAGGAAGATCCTCCCTTCTCTGTTTTGCACATTCATTATCCTGAGTGGCCTGACTATGGAGTTCCCGACAATACACATGCTGTGCGTGCAATTTTTAAGAGATTGTATCATGTACCACCAAAACTTGGCCCAATAGTGGTGCACTGCAGGTTAGCTCCCATTCATTTATTGGTTGTAAGCTCACACTTATTATTTGTTGCTTAATGTTAATAAGTCATGCATATTTGTTTGAGAAATCTATGATTTTCAGTGCAGGTATTGGAAGAACTGGAGCATACTGTGCTGTTCACAATACAATTCAAAGAATCCTTGTTGGGGATAAGTCTTCCTTGGATCTTTGTAATACCATACTTGTCTTCAGGTCACAGCGGTTTGGAATGGCTCAGAAACAGGTAATTATTTTGATTATGGATGGAATCGCATTTGTTTGGCCAAGAAAAAAAAGGAATTGATTTAATTGAGTTGCGTCTTACTTAAGTTACCACTTACCATCCTAAACTTAGTAAATGGCCAAGCAATTTTTGAAATATTGTAACAAACATGACTTTTGATTCCTCAGATGGTTTGATGGTAATGTGGCTAATTTCTGTCGAGGTATTAGATGATATAAAAAGGTTCACAAAGTCTCTTTCCTATCCTAGATGAAGACTAGAATATTTGTTAGCGCAGTTTAAGTGATTTTACATGGTATTCCTCCCCGGTCCTAAATATAAGACCTGATTGACTTTTTTGAAAATACTAAGAAAGCAAAATAAGTCATTTATGAATGATATACCTAATATTTCCTCAAACTAGTTTATTTGACTATAAACTAATAGCTAATCTAAAAAACTATTAAATATATCAAAATTTATTAAACTATTTCGTTTCCTTAATCTCTAAAAAAGTCAACTGAGTTTTATATTTAGAACATGAGGGAGTACAAGGTAAATTCTAGAATATTTGTTAGCATTTTGTTTTTGAAAAAAATTGATTATAGGGTTTTTCCACAACTCAGCTTGCTGTTGAAATTTATTTGTGGATCATTTCCATTTCTATGTTTGATCCAATTTCCAATGTTACATTCTTCGCTTCCCTTTGTTTTTTCAACTTTTAGACATTTTTAATTTTATTCTGTTTTTATGCATATTATCAGAGCCAGTACAGGTTCTGCTATGGAGCTATTGTAGAGTTATTGGATGAACTTGTTTCAAATTATCATCATCAGGAATGAGGAGGGTATGTTCTTTACTTCTATTTTTGCAAATATTCTTCATATTGTACAGTTCTGCTCTTGAAAGTCTTTGTGAACCAATCTTTTTGTCCCTTTTTCTTCACCCATCAGTTCTGCAGCATCTTTGTTGATTCAATCGTTCTTCTCATCCATATGTTCACATTTTCTTTTTCTTTTTTTGGTCTAGCACTACCTGCAGCTAATTTTGATTGATTTTCATAATACTTTCAGATTTTTCAGGTACATTTTTCATATTAGCTTGAAGAAAATCCCTTTGGCATCCTCTATATTATTATTATAACACTTTAACTTACGTCTATGTGAAAACTTTGACCAAGAAAATGTCTATGGGAGAACAAAATAGTTTTAGCTAGGTTCATAATAATTTCAAGGGATAAGTGTAGTTTTGTTTTAGAAGTAACCGCTCATAAACAGAATGTTCAAGGAATTTTTTAGGTACAGCTTTGCCCTTGGAATGTTTAAAATGGAGGTGATGTTGTCAACATTTTTTAACAGTAAGGGGCAAAAGTGCTGTGGTTTAGTTACTTCTAGGACAAGTCAAATTTGATTGTTAGAAACTTCGAAATGCCTATTATTTCTGAGTGGTTATTTCTGGTGTGAAATTGTTCATAAACGCTAATTTAAACTATTGCATTATACATTAGGGGTGTGGGAGCACTATTTTAATCCTCTCTCAACCCTTTATTTTTTATTTTATAGATAGAATGATTTCGCAGTCTCACATTAGTATCAATGAGTAGCATGTCATAATAAAACCCAGTATAAGGCATGATAAGGTGTCATGGCTTATTGATATTTCCATGCATGGGTTCAATGGTGATTAAAATTTTTTTCAGTTCAAAATATATAGTGATTAAACTTTTTTATGTGGGACTACATATAGTCAAGGTTCTGAAACCGACCCGAGCCGGGCGGTCCGACCGGGCGGACCGTCGGCCGGTGGGAAAAACGGCTCGTTTGACTCTGTTGGGCCGTTTCGCTGGTCAGCCCGCTTTAGGCCGCTTCTAAGCCGTTGTTGACCCGGGAGCCGGAGTTGGGCCGTGAACCGGAACGAGCCGGCCCGGTTAGAAATTGAAGACTGCAAAAAAAAAAAAAATATCAGCAGAAAAAAAATGAACTTGATTAAAAAATGAACTTGATTAAAAAAATATCTTCATCCTAATTATATTAAGTTATTAAGTATTAACAATATTTATACATTTAATTTTCATTAAATTATTACGTCACCGGTTCGACCGAACGGTCCAACCGTTTCAACCGTTTCAACCATGACCCGCTCAGTTTTCCGACTCGACGTCCGGCTCGGGTTTTAAAACCTTGGATATAGTAATTTTCTATCTTTTGGGTGGTGAATTAGCCATGCAATTTCAATGCATGGAACAGTAGCCTATTCTTCTTGCACCTTCTTTCATTGAGTAAGTTGTCACAACTTTTTCCTGTCTTTTTTTTATAGAAAATAAGTTTTTCTTGTCAGTTAAAAAGAAAAGGTTTTTCTTGTAGGGAGTGTGAGTCGGAGGAGAGCATCGTCAATAACAATATAAAATATAAAAATATAAAATATTGTAACAGATTGCTTGACTTCTGACTCAGTCTAAATCCAAATGGAACTAGATATATTTTTTATGCAAGTCCAAATTCAAAATGACTCAGTGAGAGGATTATATATTTATATTTAAATGTCCTTGTACTGAATATTGGCAGCTAATAATTTATTTCACAACATTCGTTTTAATTTACAAAAAAGAAATTGTTTACCTATCTCAATTTTTAATAAATAGCGTAAGACTTTCGCCGGCTTATAAGAAAAAACAAGGTCTTCGCCTTTACTTTTTAATAGGGGACAATCATAAGTTTGACTTCAAATTTAACTTTTTTCTATGACACAAATTTTACTTTAAAAAGGGTGGGGGAACAATTGAATACTTCTACATGTGAGAGAGAAATGGAGTATTAAGTGGTTGTTGGGGGTTACTCAATATTCCTGCTTTTTTTTAACTGAAATACTCAATATTCCTGCTTATGACAATAAGATTGATGCTCCTCTTACGGTTTGAATTAAAAGAAAACCCTTAATTTCACGTGATAAACCTTAAAAAAACACATGATATTATAAATTAGGTCTCTTTTATAACAACGAGAAATTAGCCCATTTAACATGGGGATGGAGACAACGTTGAAAACAAAAGGAAAGAGTCTCTCTATCTTGTTAAGAGATTTATTAAAATTAAAGGTCTAAATTTAGATATAGATAATTTAATCGGTTTAAATTAAAATATTTCTTTTCTGAAAAATCAAACTTGGGGCTTCTTCACGCAAAAACCCAATAAATCCAATTAACTAAGTATTTACTATTTACTACTACAATGAAAGGGGAGGAGAAGGCAAGGATCCTTAGCGCAAATTATGTAAATCAATGTAATAAAAAATTATGTAAATCAATTAGAAAATTACCACTAATAGTTTTAGTCAACTTAAAACTGACACAATTTTCTAACGCAACAAATCTGAAACAATGGATAAACACCATTATTTTTTGGGAAATACCCACAAAAAATGAATTAGTTATCGGAAATTCTTGGAAAGTAAACTTTGCTGAAATGATACTTTTTTTAGAAAAAGAATAAATTTGTCCTAATCATTAATCACTAACAAAAAGGGTAAGTACATTTTGGCCACTTCTTAGTAATTTTTTTTATTCCTAATAAAATTTTTCAATTAAAAAAACTTTCCAATAACCAATACATTTAGTCAACTTGAAAACAAGATGACCTTTTGACATAACTAAAATAAGAAAAATAGTTAGATTCCATTATTTTTTGGGGAAATAATCACAAAAATCCTGAAGTTACTTGGATACATTTCAAAGAGGAATTATGCTAAGTAGGAGTATTAAAAAATGAGTAAATTTATCAAAAAAATATTAATTTATCAAAAATAAATGAGTAAATTTGTCCTAACCTTTTCACACTAACCATTATTATAAAAGGCTCAATATTACTTCCCATTATTCGCAAAAAAATTGTGTTTTACTTTGTGAATCGGAAATGGAGAAAAGGAAAGAAAAATGGAAAAATGAATCTTCTCTTAGAAAAATTAATCTTGGTGCATGTTCATGAAGAAGGCCTAATAAATCTAATTAAACAAGTGAGTATTTACTGGTATAACGAAGAGTAGAAAGCCGGATTTCACGTCACAGAGTATATCAATCAATTGGGTAGGGATTTTCTCAATGGCCTCCCCCCTCATCTCTTAGAACCCCTGCATCCCCACCATCCAACCCATCCAAATGCACGTCATTGAGCATTTAAAAACACATCTGAACCATTGATGTGAGATTTTGAGGGCTTCAGACACTCTCGCCGCATAGAGAATCCAGACCCAATTAAATTCACACGCAAAAATAAAGAATAAAAAAGGTAAAGATGACTACGTTTTTTTCATGACTTCCAAATAAAACTAGTCCATTGAAAAACTTTTCCATAGTCAATACACTCTCCTAATTTACTTAGATACACAAAATGAAGGAGAGAAAAAGGAAAGAAAGAAAAATAGAAAAATTGGTGAAAAAGACAGTAAAAATTAACGTTAATTGGAGGCCGGTGGGCTTCCCCTGTTGACTCTCTCACTCTCTCTCTCTCTCTCTCTCAGAGAGACGAAAGAAGAAAAGAGTGTTGTGTTGTGTGTCCTTTTGTTTTGCGTGTGCCTCCATCACTCACTTCAACTTCTTCTTCTTCTTCTTCTTCTTCTTCTTCTTCTTCCACCGCCTCTCAGATCTCTCCTTCTTCTCTTCTCTTCGGGTACTCTCTCTCTCTCTCTCTCTCTCTCTCTCTCTCTCTCTCTTTCTCATCAACTATTATTACTTCATAATATCACTCTCTTTTTGTTTTGATCCATTTCTCTATTCTGGGTTTCCTCTTTTGTTCACTTATTATATCTCACTCTCTTCACTTACTGGGGTTTAGTTTAATATTGTGTTGTGGTTATCCTTTTTTATGAAAAATATTTTTTTTTTGGGTTTTAGAGATACTGGTGTTTCTTCCTCTTTTTTTGTTCTATAATTCATTTTTTGGAATTGGGTATGTGGTTTTTTTGTGTTTTTTCCATAAAGTTTGTTGCTTTTTTGGTTTTGGTGACATGATTATTGTGTTTATTTTATTGGTGTCTTGTTTCAGATTTGGTGAGCTAGAAGAAATTCATGGACTAGACCTGTAAAGGTGATCAGAATTGATACTGTGTTACTTTTTCTGGATTGACCCTTCAATAATCAAAATCTCTGCAATGAGTGTAGCATTATTCCTGTTCAGTAAAGGCTATATATGAATGACTTCACTTATGATTAGTTAATTTAGTTTTACATTTTACCTTCCGGGTTTCTAAGCAAGAATGGAGTGAACATATTGGGTTGCATTGTGCTTAGAGACTGAACAATATAGTCTCCAGGATTTGAACAAATTATGGGCAGTATTTGTTCAAAGTCGAAGAAATCTGTCTTAGGTGGTGCGGTTGTTGTAGATAATGGTATAAGTGAACGATCCAGACAAGCTAATGGACATTCTAGTAATGAGTCTGGAGTGAATTATCACTATCAGTCTCAGGAAATTCCAGGAAAGGTTAAGAGTGACCATGTCCTGTCGTCTGTTGATGATAATGATGATGATGTGGATAGGCAGGTACGAGAATCGTTTTCGTTCCCCGAGAGGGAGGTTTCACATGTGGCAAGTGTGGATGACATCAATGATGGGATCCCTCACCTGTCCAGGGTTTTATCTTACAAGTCTAGATCTTCTAAGTCTAAGCAAGCTGCTGCTACTAAGGTATGTGTCATCGCTCGTTTGATCTTTGTATTCCTTTTCTTATCTTTCGTTGTAATGTACTCTTTGCTATTGGATTGTGGATAACCTCTCCCACTCTGTCCGGAGAGAGGGTGGTTGCCATGAGTGAATTAAGCGTGACTTCGAACAAGTGTTATTACTGATTAAATCTCCATTGTAAAAATGGCTTTTTCAACAATTTTTAATGTTCAGAATGTTTACTGTTACCTATTCCAAAAGATTTTAGTCAAACAAGTTGTGAAATTCTCATTGGCCTTTTGGATCAAGCAGGCTGACCAGACATTTCTTAAAAGAGTAATAGTATAGGCTATGGTTACCTATTCTCATTGCTATTTGTTCACTAGTAAGGGCATAGGCCTTGTCAACTATTTCTCCTTGAGATAGGATTTGTTTAACTAAACCTGTGCCCATTAGCTCATAATAAAGCTTGAAACTCCTAAGCCTTTAAACTAAGAAACCTGTCCTGTAAATTCTATTGCGTATGTTGCTGTCAAAGGGGGAAATGCTATATCTAATTTTCTGTTCTTCATGTGCTATGCTTGTAAATAGTTCTAGTTCACTGTTCTAACTTCCTCTCTAATATTTGGTGTAAGACTGTGTGATATAAGCTATCGATATTGATACCATGAGTAATAACTGTGCCAAGAGATATTCATTTCCTCCGATCCTGAATATATGACCTATTTTACCTAATTTGATTGGATTAAGGATGTTAATTAAGTTAGTTAACATTACATGTTATTACTAAAATATCCCAATCACATACCTTTATTCCCATCCTCCTTATCTTATTTATTATTTATGAAGATGAATAGGGATAATTTGGAGAACAGTTGAGAAACGATGGATAGAGGTTTTATATTTAGGAATAAATTCCCTCCTCATATAGGTCTTATATGTAGGAACAGAGGAAGTAGTTTGTTAGAAAGCATTTACATCTATGAAAACCTTGTGTTTCCAATATTTTATTAATTTATTCTGTCTTCGTTGTGGTATAGGTTTCAGAAGTGAGTTCTATTTTGGGAAGAGCTGGTACAGCTGGCCTTGGCAAGGCAGTAGAAGTTTTGGATACATTAGGAAGCAGTATGACAAATTTGAACCTGAATAGTGGTTTCACATCTGGAGTGACAACTAAAGGAAATAAAATTTCAATCTTGTCCTTTGAAGTTGCAAACACAATTGTGAAGGGTTGCAATTTGATGCAATCTCTTTCAAAGGAGAACATTAGACATTTAAAAGAAGTTGTTTTACGATCTGAAGGAGTGCAGAATTTGATATCAAGAGATATGGAAGAACTCCTCAGAATTGCTGCTGCTGACAAGAGGTTTGTATGTACAAATTGATTCATTCTCTTTGTATTGTTCTATCTTGAATATGAAGTCTATTTCTTTAGTTCCTACATGAATTTTAATACAAGTTTTGACTATCTTATTTGTTGTGACAGAGAAGAACTGAAAATATTTTCTGGTGAGGTTGTGCGGTTTGGAAATCGTTGCAAAGATCCTCAATGGCATAATCTCAATCGCTATTTTGAGAAGTAATTATTTTTAATTGATTTCAATTTTTATTTTAATTTTTTTTTTTCTTGTAACATCCAAAAAAAAATTTTAGTCATGGTTTTCTTTTGATATTTAGGTTAGGATCAGAGCTTATACCACAAAAGCAATTGAAAGATGAGGCAGAAATGGTGATGCAACAATTAATGACCTATGTTCAATATACAGCTGTGAGTATACATGTTTTAGTGATGGAGAATACAACTAGTTTTGAGTTCAAGTTTCTATTCTAACATCATGACTCTATATCGTCTCCATTGATGTGTGTGGAAATCTCATAATTCATATGTGAAGGAAGGTAGACATTCTATCGATTTGTTATCTTGAAAAGGTGGGGAATTAAATGAGGAATTTTTGTAATTAAGCATAAAAAAACCCCTTATTAACATCATGATCCTCTATTAGTTCCTTTTCAAAAAAGTTTCAATTCCTTCTTTACTATTTTTCTCCTCAATCAATCTCACCATTAATTACAGTCAAAGCTTCATACCGCCTTCACACCTCTCTCTTAGTTTCTTCCTATTACTTTTCATCTCACACCTCCTCGTAAGTTCCTCTATACCGCCTTCACAATCAATCCTTCATTTTACTTTTTATTGACATTGTGAACGATACCTCCACGGCCCCCAAGCATGATTCAACCGTCTTCGTTAACCGCTTGACCATTGGACAACCAATCAATGCTTTTTCCTGTTCTTTTGTTCTGATTTTCTTCTCTGTCAAATGCTTCCTGTAAAATCCCTTTCTTGCTTTTCTTCTGATTGTCTTCCTTCACCCACTTTCTTATCTGTTTCTTTTATGTGGAAAATCCTGGTCCCGGTCCTGGGGTTCCCTGGTACCAACGGGTCCAGGACTTAGTCTTAATCCCAGCCTTCATCTGGGACAGGATCTGGGAATGCCCATTCCTGGTCCTGGGTTTGGACACCCCTATTTAATGGCATCTCACTCCTTAGCTATAAATTTGATGTAAAATTTTTCTATTAAGTTAAAAGTGAAAAACTGTAGTTTATGGAAAAAACGGGAAAACCCTGATTCTCCCGTTCATTGTAAAATTCTCTATATTGCACCTGGCTCTGGGTAAAACTTATCAGGATTTTAATATGGTTGTGATCTTTGCTAGTGTTAGTGCATTTTGATTAAAATTAAAATGCCTATTGATTTTTCTATCTGCGGCCTGCCTATAATAAAAGCGAGCAACCTAATGAAAGTTAATTAAAAAGTTGGAGTTGACATATGTGGCCAAAGTCATTTGTTAGAATTGATATAAGATTTTATTATAAAAACCTTGGCTCGATCCCTTTCCATTTTCCTGTAATATGCAGATATTAATGACAGATCTTGTTGTTTCTTTTTTCTTGATGTTTTAATTATTTGTGTTTTTTATGAACAACTTCAAGAACAGAACTTGGATTGCAGGAATTATATCATGAATTGCATGCCTTGGACAGATTTGATCAAGATTATCGACGCAAGCTTCAAGAAGAGGACAATACAAATGCCACACAAAGAGGTAAAAAACACTTTAGGATTCCCCTATACAAATGTCATTCAATCCTGTCTACTTGTATTCTTCTTAAAAAAATTCCTTTGAGGATAATGTTTTTGATAATCTGAAAAGACTCACCCATCCTCAATCAGTTAACCTAGACTTCCTGAAAATATGACTATGCTTAAATCATACTAAAAGATATAAATGCAATATAAATAAATGCTAATATAGTAAGATTATATTTAAATTTAATACCTTAAAGAATAGTGGGTCAACCCAGTTTTAGTCCCATCTTGGTGAGGGTGCTGGGGAAGGGAGTATACTAGACAGCCTTATCTATGCTTTATGCATAGAGGTTGATTCGAACCCATGGCAAGCGATCTTACCGTTGAGTCAAGCCGGCCCTTCATATTAAAAGAGTTGTGTCGTATTATAAAATTTATTGGAAAATAGTGAGAAATCATTTTCCTCTTTTATGTGGAATTATTTTTAAGGTAGACAATAATTTTGGGATGCATGGTCAGTTTGCGGATGTATGTTCAAAATATCATTTTGGTGATCATTGGTTATTATATTTGTAGGAGACAGCCTTGCAATTTTAAGAGCAGAATTGAAGAGTCAAAAGAAGCATGTAAAAAATTTAAAGAAAAAATCACTATGGTCGAGGATACTGGAAGAGGTAAGACAGCATGGTTTCATTTATATTTTATGTTTGGATATGAGAGAAATAAATTTAATAGAAAATTTGCTTTATAACATCGCAATTAATTTTTATAGGCTAGGTCTAAAGGTCATATACCCTGACTTGGAATTGCTACTACTCGTCTTTTTTTTGTAGTCAGTTTATTTTTATTCTTTCAAGCTTTTGAATGTTTTTTTTTCCTTGTTCTAATCTGGTTTCTGAATTTGCAGGTCATGGAGAAGCTAGTTGACATTGTTCATTTTCTACATTTAGAGATACATGAAGCATTTGGTAGTGCGGGTAAGCATCAACTCTATTTTTTGTCCCATTTCACTGATTATTCATAGTTTTAGTGTCTATTTTCATTCCATGTCTGCATACAATAAACATGGTTTAGTTTTGGTGTTTGTTTTCTAGAGTTTAATGTGTGCTGATGGATAGGGCTTTCTGGTGTTATTTGGATATAAATTAATTCTGCAACGAACGATAGGGTCTGTTCTATGCTTTTAGACGAGAATAAATTATGCTTTCAATTTTCGACATTAAGTTGTGTGAATAAATGTGAGCAAAATAGATTTGCAACAACAACGGAGTCTTATCCCACCACGTGCTCTATCATTTGCATCTTAGTATTTTTTGTTTTTTGCTGTTGCAGTTAACTTCTATTTTTAAATGTGTTCTGACCTGTTAACCTTGATGTAAATTCCTGTTTTATGTTCTTTGTGATCTTGAACAGATTTATCTCATTTCCTTTTCCTTGTATGGTGGAGATTGTCACATCTTTCTTTCCTTCTATCCGTTTTTTCTTGGAAAATATTGCAGATCCAATTTTGTATCATTTTTACTAATTCACTGTTCAACTTTGCAGACTCTGTTAGTCAAGTAAAAGATTCTCCAGGAAGCCATAAGAAGTTGGGTTCTGCTGGCCTTGCATTGCACTATGCAAATATTATTACTCAAATTGATACTCTTGTAAGTGAAAGTTTTACTTTAATTCCACGATCCAAGATATATTGTTGGCTTGCTAATTCATTGACCCCTCTTCTTTTAAAAAGTTCTTTCAATATCGTGTCATCGCGTGTCTGTGTGTTTTTTTTGGGGGGGGGGGTGGGGGGTAATAACAAACAAAAAAGAAAAGAGGTATTGAAAACAGTGAAGGGAAGGAGCATATATTGAAGGAATTCTCTATTGTAAAAGAATCTTTTAACTATGTCACAACCATGGTGGTTTTGATTTTGGCTTTTTTCTCTTGCAAATTCATCCAAATAGTGACTTACCAAAAGAATAGAAAATTTAAGAGTTATCTAACACTCCGCTTGTCCTCTGCATCTCTTTTTTTTTTCAAGATTTCTCTCAGGATTTCTCAATAGGAAATTTAAGTAGTTATAATTCTTGGAGGGTTACTGTTTTTTTTAGTCTTCAAAACTATTAATCCAGTTATGATGAGAAGGATTTCTCTGAAATTGATCTTCAATAGTCAGCTGAATCCTAGATCTGCTATCGGGGATTAAACCTGCCCCTCCTCTGTGTCTGCAACTATCGTTTTCTTGCTTTTTGGTGTACAGCCAAAGTTGAACCTTCTAGCTGCCATTTAAAAATGAATTTATCTTTTAAAAAGATTAGAAGTTAATATTCTTAAATGTGCTGTCCAAATTAGATTTAGACAGTCTAAATCTCAGCCAAGTGATGGATAACAAATCTTGACTCAGGAGACTTGCTGGAGAATGAAGGAATTATTGCTCATGTTGACTATGTTCAAGGCTAAACTTCATGAAATGAGATATGAAATTGTAAGGTGGTAGAACAGAAATGTCAGCTCGGGACTTTCTGGTTATATATATTCTTGCTTTTTGTTGAAAAAAAGCGCTCATGAGAATATGAGATCACATGTCTTGATTAATTGTCAGTTTATGGCTTAAAAGCATGTCAATTTGATCCTCCGGGGTGACAAAATTTAGGGAAGTGGGTATCTTTAATTCTTCCAATAATTGCTTGATTTGTTAAGAAGCATGTAAGCAAGGGACGGCCCAAATCACAATGTGGAGCTATAATGTTGATGTTATTTTGTGTCTAGGTGTTGTTTGTGTCTGTTGCAGTTTGTTATTTCATCTATTGCTACTGATGAAAACGACTTGGTGGCTGTGTGTATTTAAATTATCACAATCTCTGTAAAGATAGCCCTGAATTCACAAGTTGACTACTTTCAGGTGTCACGCTCAAGTTCTGTGCCTCCTAATACAAGAGATGCTTTATATCAAGGGCTGCCTCCTAATATTAAGTCAGCATTGCGATCAAGGATACAGTCATTTCAACCCAACGAAGAGGTGCTTATCCCATGTCTGTTTTATTTTTTATTTTTAGTACATGACATGTGGTGTTTGTGCATCCAATTAGGCAAGTTTCATTATTCATTTCACAGATTGTTGTGAGCTGCACCATTTGTGACTTGTAGTAGCACCGTTTACCATAAAATTAATTGGAATTATCATTTCATAGTTGCATTTTAATTAACTCATATAGTAGTTATAAAACATTGGAGAAATGTTTGTTGTTTCTATATTTATTGTCTTCAGTATGTAAACCCCAAATAAAATATGTATTTATTTTGGATCCCAAACAGCCAATATAAAACCCTGTCAGAATTCATGAATGAACATGGATCAACGGCAATGACGTCTACAATCATTTAGCCAACCCCATTTAGTGGGATTAGGCTTTGCCGTTGTTTTTGTTGTTGGTATTTAAAATTAATAGAATTTATAAGTTTGTGGATACTGATAAATTTTTCCTATACTGATAAATTTTTCCTATTCTCATTGTGTGGCGCTCTTTTTTAATGAAACCTTTCTTATTCCACTGCAGTTGAGTTTGTGATCCATTTGCCTGAAAACTTTTTTTTAGATCTAATCTGATAATAGAGTAACATTTCTGCAGCTTACAGTCCAGCAAATCAAAGCTGAAATGGAGAAAACTTTGCAGTGGCTTGTTCCTATTGCTGCCAACACGACAAAGTAAATTTGCATTATGTTGCGCTACAGTTGTTAATAACTTCTATTTTTTGTACTGTAATTTGGCACATTCCCTTTTCACTATGGCCAAGTGATCTTCATTTGTGCGGAAAACAATTCTGGTTGTTTTACTAATCCAATATTTAGATGTGAATTTGACTTGCCTTAGACCTATTTCTTGTGTTTGCTTGCCTAATTATGTTTCATTTGGGTGAATTCAGAGCACATCATGGCTTTGGATGGGTTGGAGAATGGGCAAATACAGGGTGAGTTTGAAATTTTATAGTTGTTTCTTGGGGGCAACCTCTCTATATACACCTTAAACTTATGCTTAGTGATCAATTTTATACCGGCGTATTCTTGTTCCACTTATATTCACTAATCTTGTTTAGGTCTGAGGTCAACCGCAAACCTACTGGTGAGACGGACTTGTTAAGAATAGAAACACTTCACCATGCTGATAAGGACAGAACAGAATCTTATATACTTGAACTTGTGGTGTGGCTCCATCATCTAGTCAGTCTAGCAAGAAGTAGCAATGGAGGAATAAGGTCTCCTGTCAAATCTCCAATCCGTTCCCCTAATAAAAAAACAGTTCAATTATTTGCAGAGAAGGCATGCTCTACTTCTCCTGTGTTAACAGTTGAAGATCAACAAATGCTTCGAGACGTCAGCAAGAGGAAGCTGACGCCCGGAATTAGCAAGAGCCAGGAATTCGACACTGCCAAGACTCGGTTGAGCAAACATCATAGGCTGAGCAAGAGTAGTAGTCATTCCCCAATCAGTGAAAGTAAAAACATGTTCTCCATAAGAAGGCCATCTATTCCGGTCATTGACTTCGATAATGATCGAAATAAGGCCATGGATGTGATTGATCGGGTGGATACCATCAGAAGTTCATAATGTGAAGACATCTTTAGAGATTTTGAAGATAAGGAAGCCACGCTAGAATTATTGTCAATGTGCTGCCTCCAAGTTTGAGTGCTTCCCTTAGATTATGGTGAGCTGTGAGAAAGATTTTTGTTGGTTTTCTAGCCACTGAGCAATGCAATGTAGGCTAGTTTTTTTTAACAGTACAGAGATGATCATGGAGGAGTGGGAGGGCAGGGTGCTACGACTTAGATCTCAAGTCGTATATGTACAGATTATGTTCTCATCATATAATAATCTTTCATTGTTTTGCTTTCTCGTCTCTTGAATAAATTTCATCTATACTTGGAAACAAGTATGGAAAAGATGGAATTTTACCGTTTCATATATGGAATATATCTTGTAAAGAGCATAAAAAGAAGTAGCGTTGCATGATTATATAGAAGTCCTCGTTGACTGTGCAAAAGGCAATCTGAGTTATGTATTATATTAGTTTCTTAAATTTATATTTATATTTACATGTCTGTTTGGTATTATGAGGAATCGACATGAGGCTTGTTAATAGATGGAAGACAGGAAGAGTATTGAGATGGTAGAACATTCTTTATTCTTGGAAGACAATAATCTTTGAAAACAAATAAAAGGTACATCGATTCTAAATTTTAAAAGATGCATCTAAAAATTTAGTTTATCTTTTAAAATGATCATTATTGAAAGAGTATTTTGTTGAAACAAAAGACAACGTGTTGTGATCGAACATTTTTTAGATGTGAAAGGCTAACTTAATCAGGATCTTATCAAGTGTATAACCTCAAC
Organism: Mimosa pudica; assembly: GCA_029929735.1. NCBI lineage: Eukaryota > Viridiplantae > Streptophyta > Magnoliopsida > Fabales > Fabaceae > Mimosa > Mimosa pudica. The sequence continues at coordinate 3,745,520 of JAKELP010000023.1, read as the reverse complement.
AAAATACCCTTCCAACAAGCATATGCAACATTTCCATTATGATGTTAAAGGAAATCCTCCCAATCTGATTTGATGTCCAACAAGTCAAACCAAACTGTCCGAGCAAATGGGCATTGGAAGTAAATGTTTTCCAATAATTCTTGACATTCACATTCAAAAACACATGAAGTACTAACTTATAAATGATGAGAATACAATATATCGCCAGATGGTATACCTTGAGATAAGCTTCCATATACATAAGACATATATATAGACCATAGGAACCTACGTGATGGATCTCTGTGGTTGTTGTGTGTGGATTGTATAAGCAATTATGCATTGAGTAACCTATCTTGACTTAGTATGATACAGGGGGACTACATTTTGTGATCAGATGATCGTTGACATTTGTGAAATAGATGGGTAAAGATAAGATTCTTTGTGTAACATGAGGATGGCATAGTTGATGTTTTTTTGTGAAATACTACCTCTGGTCCTAAATAAAGAACCTAGATAACTTTTTTTGGAGAGGTTAAGGTTGCAAAATAGTCTATTAAATCATGACATATTTGATATATTTTTAGATTATCCATTAGTTTATAAGTAACATAAACTAGTTTAAGGGAAAAAATTAGGTAAATCAATTTATAATTAACTTATTTTGCTTTTTTTTAGGATTTTTCAAAAAAATCAATTAGGTCTTATATTTAGGACCGGAGGGAGTATTTGTATACAATGATTTGACTTTGCTTATAGGGGTTACATATATTACTATCTTGATTGTGTTGGTTATTACACATGATGGTTGATTGGGATACTAGAACTATGAACGACCCTCTATTCCAGATTGTTTGTGCTAGAATCTTCACTCTTTAATGACCCTTTTTCCAATCCATGCAGGATTGTAAGGATTTTTAACAATTTCCTTCGTGAAAGAGTGTCAATATATTTGTTCTGTAGAGTGTGAGCCAACCGGAGAATTTAGATGAGCTAAAGTAATTCTCTACATCTGATTATTAGTTAGAAGAGGCACGTTAACCTTGTTGATCTTATGCCTAAACCATCTTCTGTTTAGGAAGAAACACAGTATTTTTCTTGAGTTAAATGAATTTGTTTACTTAGATTGGAGAAGATGAAGTTGATGGGGGACAATGGACTAAGTGACGGAGTGAAGTAATTACGTGGAGACTATATATTAGGCATGAGTTTGATGATCAGGTGGCATTATAGCACAAAGTCATCCAATAAGTTGAATTTGGGTTAGTCAATAGTGAAAATCAACTTTGTTAATGGTAAGGCAAAATTGTTACGTTCTTTCATATTTTTTGGGTAACATCACTCCTTAAAAAACCTTCACAAATCCACCGCTCATGAATAACAACTTACAGGCTTCTAGTACAAATTTTTACTTAAATCATTTTTTTTACTTGACTACGAATGATTTCGTACATTGGATGGGATCATGAGTTACGCTTTTTCTTATTATTTTTACAGGTCGTCAGGTCCTATCTCTATGTAGTAGTGATAGATACCACCATTTCCTAAGGCTATATATGTGAGACATTGTCAGATTGCTCTCGTAATCCCAAGTTATTTTGTGCATGCCATTGTGATTCACTGATTCATAGATAAAGCATCATAACTATAAAGTTCTTTCAAGAATTGTTTCTTGGATCTAATTGTTATGCTTGTTCGTTGGGCTAGCTATAGTCCACTTTTTTATTTGTCGAAATATATAATATGGTTGGGCTGAACGGTGTTACCAACATGTTGGACTATAATATACTATATATTGACATTATAAGGTATTGGTTCCTATTATTTCTTTGTCTAGCCTTGTCAAGTTAAATATTGCATTCGTTGAGGCAACATAACTCGCAGGTATTTTATAAGGTAATGACCCTATTTTGCCCTTCAAGTAACCACTATGGACTACTGGGCACCCTAAACTAACATCGGGTACAATTTTACCCTTGAAGTAACAATAGTGGTCCAATTTTACCCTCTGGTCAATGTAATGTTGACATGTGGAATGTAATGTTGACATGTGGACGACACGTGTCAACAATACATTGGCCAGAGGGTAAAATTGGACCACTTTGGTTACTTCAAGGGTAAAATTATACTCAGTGTTAGTTTAGGGTGCCTAGTGGTTCAGGGTGGTTACTTGAAGGGCAAAATAGGGTCATTGTCCTATTTTATATCCTATCTTAAATTAAGTTAGGCCTATTTGCATTAATATCCTAACTTAACTTCATAAGTATCCAGTACATTAGAAATTATCATGTCACTTACCATAGTCTTCTATATAATCATATGATGCATAAGTGAACAATCTAAAAAAAATAACAAGTCCTGGCAAAAAAAAATTCGAAACAGTAAAACATTTCCAGATGTGTTCTAGGTTTCTAATATTTTCTGTTTTGGTAAGCCGGGTTTCTAATGTTATATACATAGGAGATCACAGTTTGAAAGAAATAAAGGTTTTTCCATGGTTTTAAGAGGTGGACCGAGCTGGACTGTCCAACTACTCGATACCAAAGCGGTTTGGTTCGTGGTCTATTTGGACCCTCTTCATTTGAACTGTTTTGGTCTATTATTAATTCGTTTTGAGACCATTTACCCATCATTGGCCCGTCTTGTTTCCATTTACAAACAAATTAGATGAACTATATTTGTATATATAATTTTTAATTAAATTATAACATCACCCCAACCAAATGGCAACATTGAATCAACCGTTTAAACCTCATCTTTCCAGCTCATCTGATTTCAGGTTTCAAAACCTTGGGTTTTTCATGTTAGAAATGATAAGCATATGTATCCCAGAGAATTAACGTAAGACAATTCCCCATAATTAAAATAGTGTTTTTTACATGTTAATGCTTACATTAACAATTCATTGAGACTTAGCTTGTCTGATATTTATTCTCACTCGGAACTTAAAAGATAATTGTCTCTTAAAAGATACTACCTCTTATTCTAAATATAAGACCTAGTTGACTATTTTTTGAAGAGGTTAACACTGCGAAATAGACTGTTAAATAAATCATGACACATTTGATATATTTTTAGATTATCCATTAGTTTATAGGTAAAATAAACTAGTCTGGGGAAAAAATTAGGTAAATCAATTTATAATTATCTTATTTTGTTTTTTTAGGATTTTCCAAAAAAGTCAACTAGGTTTTGTATTTAGAACCGCATGGGAGTATATTCTTCAATAAATAGGGTGTGTGATTTGCATATGTTTAGGTTTGTTTTTGGAAGATAAACAAGGATATTAGAAATTATTGTTATATATGCACTCTATTTTGAGGGATGTATCTATCCTAGATTTATTTGTTGGATGTACTGACTACTTAACAAGTATGTTAAGTACAGGATTTCCAATTGGAGCAGGAAAAGGAGGAAAATAGATACTCAATTTCAAGTGAGCAAATAGAATTCCATACTCGATCTCACTTAGATAAATGTAGAATTCTGTGAAGACATTAGTTGACGACAGTGGAATAATTTCTATGAACAAATTAAGTTTTTTATCTTTTAAGCTGTTAATTAATTCCCTTTGGCACTGGCAGATAAAAGCTAGATTATTCCATGGTGAAATAACAGCTGATGAATATCGAGATAAATATGGATTTAGATATGTAGACTTATCTCTTAAGAAAAGAGAGAATTACACTGAAAAGATTTCATGTAGAAGGAAGGCATCCAGCTAAACAATGTGTGAATATGGGGGTAGAAGAACCAGATACCCAGAAACAAACAAAACCCAGAAAAAGATTATAAATAATAAATAAATGAGTCAAATTTGGTGAATAGGGAATAATTGGATAATGAGATAATATTTGGATAATTTGGAGACCATATTTGTTATATGGACAAGTTGCAGAGAGCATCCGAACCAATTGATGAGATTGAGTTTTGATCAGACACTTCATGTCAGTGTGACAATTATTGGATGTAAATCATATATGATATGATGTTTACAATATTAATATGCTCGAACACTACCATGTGAAGCTGTTTTCTTAAGGTTCTTCCTAACATCTTTCTTGTCTCACCATGACTCTGACCTCCCTCCCCCCCTCTCTCTAACACACACTTGAAGCCTGCAGATCATGTTGTGTGTTTCTGGCTTCCCCAACTTTAACACTTTCTATATTCTTAAAGCTGTCTTGTTTCACGTCAACCTCTCAATTAAGCTATATATTCATCAAACAAGGAAAAGGATTTATCATAATATGTGTGTATGCATATGTATATATTCTTATCGATTCAACTCTCGACATTTGACATCACTTGAAAATTCATTCAATAAAATAATATATGTTCGTTATGCGTTTTTTGATGTGCAATTATTTGGGGTGTGTATGTATGATATTATTGGAGAAACATTAAACATAGTTTGTAAGCACTTAAAATTAAAACGAATGTTTTGGTGTTCTACGTAACAAAACTTGAATGACTTATTTGTTTTGTACAACTTAAAATCACTTAAACAGTGACTTCTTTACATTTACGTTTAAAAAACTAACTTTTAATATATCTTAACTTTTAATAACTGAAGTTGGGATAAAAGGAGATGGTGTAGTTACGTGCTTTAGTTTTAATAAACTTTTATGAAACAATGACAAAGCATTCAATTAGTAAGTAGTGAAAAATAAATTTTGATAAATTATAAAATATACTTAACTAAACCTTTAAAACATCTGGAAGTATATATTTTTTAAACACAAAAGATTTAAGTGAGTTCGGTGCCAGCAGCTCTCCTCTAATTTAGAGAAATTATAGAGCAACTTGAATTCAAGACTTTGTAAGTAGTGTGCAAACTTATCACCAATTAGGCTAACTTTTGCTTACCATTCAAATATCAGGAAGCTTTAGTTTTAGACAAATCAAGAACTACAATAACGTAAAAGTGCAATAATAACCTTTTGCCTCCAACATTCTGATTTTAAATGGCGCTTTAGCATGAAATCTTTGGAAAGAAAAAGAAAAGAAGAAGCTTTATTCCAATGAACTTTATGTATATAGTTTTAACTTAACTTGATCTGTTGTCACCTTTGCAACACTCATCTCTCTTGGCTAATTATATACTCCCTCCGTTCCTAAATATAAGATCACTTTGGGGAAGTGGATAAGTTCCTAAATATAAGATCACTTCCTATTTTATATCAAGTTTTGCCCAAACTACCCTTATACTTCATCTTTTCATTGAAAACCCCTCCTCCTTTTAAAGTTAAGTAATTGAGGGGATTTTGAAAAGATCATGTAATTTTATTGTCTTCCTTAATCTCCCCAAATTAACCAAAGTGATCTTATATTTAGGAACGGAGGGAGTACCATTTTAGTTAATTAGAAAACTCGAGGATAAAATTAAAAGATCATTTATCATGTTATTCCTACTCGTTTTAACAAATAACCTGTTGAAAGTGTTGTAAAAATGATAAACTTAGTAAAAGGTATATATTTGATAATATTTTGTAAACTGAGCTAAAGGGTGAAGTTATTTACCTATTTTAATTTTAAATTTTTATTTTATGTTAATCCAACCAAATACAAAAACAAAATTATATGCTTATTCTTCCTTATGTCATATCAAATATAACCAACAATAATACAAGATTTTCTATTCATTTCATAGCAAAATTAATTATTATATCATATCCAAAAGCTTTTCCATTATATATATATATATATATATATATATATATATATATTCTTTTTTACTTTTCTTCTAGCATCGGATTTTACTAGCATTCAATTATTAGTCCAATTTATGGATTTAAACCTACAATACCAAAACCTCTTTTTCGAAGTAATTAAACTTAGAATTCTTACACAAAATCCCTGATTTTTTTTGATGAACACAAAACCCTGATTAAAATAAAATAGTTCGCAACAAGTTTATCCAAGGATTTGATGATGATTAAAATTCTACTTTAATATAATTGTATGTGTCTATATATATCTAACATATGGGAGCCAAACTGCAAATTGCTTGAATATTCTCTTTATAGTGGGACTTAGAAATTATTTAGTATGCTGCAATTTGCAAGAATGATTAGGGTACATAAGGTCACCTAAAGTCGTTATATATGATTTATTTGTTCCTTTAAAGAGATGCTATATAGTTGCTCATTATTCAATGTTACTTTATTCACCTATTATATCGTCAGAAATTTAATTTGTCTTTTTGCATATTTTCCTTGTGCATAAAAAATCAAATATCTTTTTGCTATATTCTTTCCACATACTGCGAATCTTATTAAATCGTTTTTAAAGAATACCATTTTTTTTAAAAAATCTTATCAATATCTATGTTAGGCCGGTTGACAATTTCAATCGTTAATCTATTTTATAAACGAAAGCTGAGAATTTAGCAATTCCAACGATTTTCTTGAATCATTATTCTTTGTGCTTACTCTAAATTAGATAACTTTTGTAGAAAATCTTTTTTTTCCTTTTCAATTAGCTTCGTATTAGTTATTCAATTCATGAATTCACAATAAAACTCCTCGATCCTTAATTTTGATATGATTATAGATTCAAGGAATTATATGAAAGAGTGAGATTGTATGTTTAATTAATTTTCTCTGATGACTATTTTTGTTTTTCTTTGAAAGTACTACCTCCAATCCTAAATATAGGACCTAATTGACTTTTTTTTGGAGAGATTAAGGTTGCGAAATAGGTTATTAAATGATGACATATTTGATATATTTTTATATTATCCATTAGTTTAGAGGTAAAATAAACTAGTTTAAGGGAAAAAATTAGGTAAATCAATTTATAATTAACTTATTTTGCTTCTTTAAGTATTTTCTAGAAAAAGTCAATTAGGTCCTATAAGTATTTCATAAAATTAATTAATAATTTTGTTAATAAATTCTTCAGCTTTAACCCGTTCTTACCTGTTATATATACCAGATAATATGAGAACTATATTCCTCCTTATCTAATATGAATTTTGATCTAATATGAATTTTGCTTCTTGATACTTCAGAGTGGACCGTTATCTTTTGCAACCATACGGACATTTTCAATATTGATTTTATCCCTAATCATTGCCCTGTAAATTGAACAATATTATTTATCTAAGTCTTTCGAACTAAACATATAAAGACTTTGGAGCTTAAAATTATCTGCCTCAATAGATTAATATTCTTATATTCAGTGATTAAATGATTGATCAATCATAATTTAATTTTCACGTTTTGTCCATGAAAAATCGGTGTTAATACTATTATTTTAAGTTTGGTGCATGTATGCATAAGCCAGTATATATGAGGATATTTTGAAAACATTTCAGGAAAAGGGAATATATTTTATATTTCACTAACTTGAGTAGTAAATGGGAAGGAATCAATTAAGATATTTTATTAATTAAAGATCAATTTAAAAGTTTTAAAACTGTTATAGCTTATTCTCATATATCTCTAGTGCTTTTTTGACCAAAGATATCTCGAGTACATTCAGAACTATCATATGTGCAGGCTATATGTACATGTATATCATAGGGTAGTGTGATGAAACAACTGTTCGTCATCCATCTCAATATATAGTACACCAGTATTTTTAAAATACGGACACACATATAAAATTTAACACAATATTCAAAAGTGAATATAACAAATTTTATTCATACATGTAAGGACGAACTACCTAATTATCTAAACTATCATATTAAAAACACAGTAAACCCCTTCGGTAATAGAGTACCCCTATATGTAACTTAAAAGATCACATGCGTTTTATTTCCCTGTAATTGCTATTTTAGCATTCAATGAAATATCAATTATATTCGTACCTTTTGATTAATTCATCCGTTTTGAATAAAAAAATGCTAGGTGAGTATTTAAAAATATAATGTTGAAAATAAGAAAAGCATTCACATGGAAATACTATAACTATATATAATAGTAGTTTATTCGACCTCGAGGAATCATTTTATTTTCTTTTTTATTTTTGGACCGAAGGAATAATTTTTCTTTGCAATGAAAAGCATCATCTAGAAGTAGAAGATTAAATATTTTCACTAATAAAAAAATGTAGTGTAGCTGAAATCAAAAGTAGTGTTTTCTGGAAATAAAAAAAAACACGTGTAAACTAATCATACTTTTCTTCAACTAAACAAACTAATTGGTCAAAAGAATAGATTGACAAATCATTAATTGCATACAAGCTAAGGCATACAGTCACAGATGCATTATCCATTGGACTCTTCTACTAGTTTATGATTTTGATTATATTATGCTTGAGGGTTTGTAATTAATTTATAGTCAAACTGGGAATTCTCGTTTCACATTAATAAGAAAAGATGGGTTATTGAAGAGATGATTAAAATTAAAGAAACTCACACTTATATAGTATTCATAATGTATATGGGAATGTTTTTCTTTGGGGTGGAGTTGCGATTCTCTATTTTATTGTCTCTTTGGTTTACTTCATGTGATGAGTATTGTTTTCCTTAAGAGTTTACCTGTCTCAAGGATCTTGATCAGGAACCATTTAAGAATATGTGTTTCCATGGAAGTAGATTTGGCAACCGGGTGGATTGCCAAAGCTTCATTAGAAGAGTCTTACCCATTGGATTGAGTTTCTCGACCTCCATTACACTATAAGAAAAGAGTAGGCTAGTCACGTGTCCTATGTGGCGCATGGGGCAAGAGTGACAAAACAATCTTTGTTTGTCACGTATGACTTCCCCCAAACGTAACACACACTGGATTTGCGTATGTTTGTGGCGTATGGACATGTTTACGCGCGACAAAGGAATATATTTATCCATTTTTCATTTCTTTCATGGTTTGTCACGTACTAAAATAAATTCATGTGTGACACATGCATATAAACATCTTTTTTTAATTTAAGTGTTCTACAATAATTCATAAATGAGACACTTAATTATACATATCTAATAATAACATCTAATAATCCTTATCAAAGATTGGAAATCGAGCTTTCATGATCATCCACCTTATTTGCTTTTCTTCCTCAGACAAGTTTCAGAATAATTTTTCATATGGGTAACTATATGTGGCGTATGGCTCATACGCGACATACTAGAAACAACATTATCCTCACATGCGTGACATTGTGTTCCATGCGTTACAAAACGTCTCATGCGCCACATATACCATGCGCCACAAAATGTTTATGCGTGACATTGTGATCCATGCGTGACATATATCATACGTGACAAACAGTTCATGCGCCACACAGTGTTCAAATGTCAAATGTATTCATACGACACATGTGTTCATGCGTGACATAATTTGATACGTGACAAGAAAGTTTGCCGCCAACAATTCCCCTATATAAACTCACTTCTAAAATCTTCATATTCACCTCATTTCATTTATTTCCTTTACCATCTCCATCTTTCTTCCTACCCACTATCATTATTTCTTCACTTAAGGTAATGACCAACTTGCATTTACACATCTTCTACAATTAATTTCATACACTATTCTTTCACTTTCTTTACTCTACTAACTAATGTTCTTAGTCTATTATTAAATGAATTATGCTAATCTTGTTATTTCATTTTGTAGGTTGCTTTCAACGTTTGGCTAGCTAAATTTGGGACAAAAGACTCATTGACTATTTAGTAACACAATAAAGTGCCAAATTCCAAAAAAGGACCCCTAAAAATTATATATATTACAATAAAAACATTTTAGAACCACAAAAATAAAATTAAAATTTGATTTGTGTAACTATTTAGTAACACAATAAAGTGTCATATCTTATGTCACGCATATGTATGTCACTCATGGGCACCAAGTTTTAAAAAAATATGTCGCGCATGGTGTATGTCGCGTTTGGACCAGGTCCATACGCGACATAACCACTACTTTTTTTTTGTCACGTATGGGGCTGTTTTGTGGCGTTTGGACCAGCTTGTCACGTCATGTTTTGTGGCGTTTGGTTCAAACGTGACATACTTGTATTGTCTCGAAAAACAACACCACTAACCCCTGATTTCATACGTGACTATGCTCTGTTTTTCTTGTAGTGATTACAATCGCAAAACTTTTTAGAGCATGGATTTGAGCAAGCTTCTCTATATGTTGTCTCAACTAAACTGTAATTAACCTGTATGGAAGAATTCTATAGGTTTTAAGTTTGATTGCTGTTTTGTTTTCGTAGTTTATGTTAGTCTTTTACTAGGCTGTGATCTGATGTAAGACTTTGTATCTCTATTTCATTGTAATAATATTAGTTTTGTTGTGGGCAAAAAAATAATAATATAGTATTCATAATACTGATGAAGAATTTAAAAAGCTTGAAATCTTTATCTAGAATTCTTTGTGGAAAAAGATAATTGCCAGCGATGTTTCGGATAATTAATTCGTGCGTCTTTAATTTATAGTTCAAATGGTTCTTAATAAAGTAGTTAACTACTATATAAGGCATATATATAGATTAGCTTCATTGTTTTAAAAAGCTATAAATCATGCTTTTTATTTATTACAACCTCGAAAGATCATATATTATTTAGGGTAAATGTGCAAAAATGATACTAAACTTTAACTAAAGTTGCGTTTCTAATAGTAAAGTTTCGTGAGATGCAAAATGATTATCCAACTTGGGGTTCAGGTGCAAATATAATATTTTCGCTCGAGGGAAATAAAATTTAGATATGAAAAGACTATTATGCCCTCGTTCCTCCCTCATTAAATAAAATTTAATAAGAGGCATAAAAGTCTTTTCATATCTAAATTTTATTTCCCTCAAATGAAAATATTATATTTGCACCTGGACGTTAAGTTGAGTACTATTTTTACTCCTTGCGAAACTTTAGTATTAGAAACGCAATTTTGGGTAAAGTTTAGTATCATTTTTGCAAGCCCTATTATTTATTGTAAACGCATTGAGACATTATTATGAACTTATATAAAATTATCTAATAGTAAGTTATAATTTTATGACGTAATCATCAAATCATTATTTTTGTCTAAAATCCAAATAAATTCATAATTTACTCATATGTCAATAACTTTAAATCAGGGGTGAAATTGTTTTTCTTCAAAAAAAACCTTTATTAATACCCGATTGAACATCTCATAAAAAATGTTGTCCATAAAACTTCTCTAAAATGTGTATAGTAGGATAGAAGTGCCTTCAATAATTTATTTTATTCTTTTTTATCTGGAAAGGGTTTTTAGTAAATTATTTCTGTGTTTGCTAAATTCTTGGAGATTAAACCTTTCTTGGGAAAACCTCGAAGGTTTAATTTAACTCTCCTCCAATACATTAACGAGAGTACATGAGTCATTAAAAAAAGAACAATAACATGTCATATTCATTTTTGTTTTAATAAATTGGTAATGCACTGGCAGTAATATCTAGAACCAGAAACCCTACTCGACTGAAAAACCTAAATGCACTAGGAATAATTTCCAACACTTAGAGGTTTGAAAAGCCAAATTCATTTCGTAAATTGATTATCTATATCCTCAATGATAGATTAATTAACAACATAAACAAGGGTAGAATTTGGTTTAATTATATTAGTTAAAAGTGTCCACCGAATGCTTGACTTTTTAGGCAAAATCATGATCTGTAAAGTAAATACAAAATTACAAACCATCTTAGAGAGACACAAAACAACCAAAAATGTCCAGAAACCGACAAATTAAAAGAGATTATTTATTAAGTTACTCGCATCTTATCCATATTGTCATAGCTTGCCGACCATTCTCAAAGAGGGTGAGGTGTTATTAGTTTTAAGACAATGAGGATATGTTGGAAGTGAAGGAAACATGGAATTATCCAAAGACGATGACTAACTTCAAAATTCAGAGAAATACTTTTTGAAAACTAAATTTAACTGTCATCAACATACACAATTAAATCTTTACATTAAATGTCGGGTTTTTCTCTAAGATCTGAACACTTGGCTTCTTACTGTTTGTTTCCCATTTTCTCTCTATGAGACTTCCAACATTCGTCATGTTCGTTACAGATAGTTGGTTTGTGTTGTTGGTGTCCCATCTTATAATGTGGTTCGAATGCGTTTCCTTGTCTTAATCATTTTTGAAACTGAGAGAAATCTCAAATGAAAGAACAAAATTGATAAATAACAGCTTAGTAAATGATTCGGACACGTTTGTACTTGGTAATAAATATTTTTCACGAAAATTAAATTCTAAGTTTTGAAACATGAGGAATTTGATTTCGTACGTACGCTAAACGGTGTTTTGATTACTGATTTTGATAAAATGATCATATACATTCAACACGTAGAATCTTCTCTGTTACTAGTGAATGGGGACATTAACTTGAGATTAAAGCAATGCATCTTAATCTAAAATCAATACTTTCTGATAAAAAAAAAATCAATACTCGTACATTCAGGCACGGCATTGATGAAAAAGGTTAAATAACCTAAACTTATGCGGTTACATACTAATTAATGTGTATAGTTATCCAATCTATTTACTATATAGTATAAATTTTTTTGGACAAATATTTACTATATATAATTCACTTCTAATATATTTCACCATAACAAGAAAAGTTTTAAACTCTTTTCATGTGTCTTAAAAGTTAATAACTTTTAAATTTTATCCCTTTTTAGTATCTGAAAAGCCAAGAAAATAACCATCCACATTAAAGTAAATGAGAGATAAATTTTTTCATTTAATTCATATATTAATTGGATGAAGCGACTTTTTTAATTTGGACTGAAACGAAGTGACTTTTTTAAAGAACCAAAAAATTATTATCAATCTTTTGTCCAACAAATAGGACCTCCGGTCCTAAATATAAGACCTAATTCACTTTTTCTGAAAAATCCTTAAAAAAGCAAAATAAGTTAATTATAAATTGATTTACCTAATTTTTTTCCTTAAATTAGTTTATTTTACCTATAAACTAATGGATAATTTAAAAATATAGCAAATATGTCATCATTTAATAACCTATTTCGCAACCTTAATCTCTCAAAAAAAAAAGTCAATTAGGTCCTATATTTAGAACCGGAGGTTGTATTTTTTTATTACAAGGACCATTAATAACATTACGTGTCAGTAATAGGATTCTCATCAAGCAAATCCCTTCTGTATATTGAGTACATTTTTCGTTGTTGCAATTCTTAATTTGAGCTGACTAAACTCCATTCCACTTATCCCTTATAATATGTACTCCTATTTCTTTGAAAAATATTATATAACGTTGCTTATTGTTTGTGCGGCGATTATGTCAGCTCTATGTACATATTACGATTAATTGAATTAAAATTTTCAAAATAATGTAAATGAAGCAGTAATATAAACAAATATATGCACTATATAAATAAAGAAGGTAAAGTATGGGCTTTCAATTGGGATTATTAGATGCACATTTATCATCCAATAAGGTGGTGATCGATGTATGGTCATGATGAATATATATTACTCCCTCCGGTCCCTAATGTAAGAGCCCAAAATTTGAATGGTTTTGGTCCCTAATGTAAGAGCTCACCCCACATTCTCTCCTCATTTAATGCATTTTTTCCTACTTTACCCCTAACTCTCTTTCATATTTATTAATGGTTATGTATTTCTCTCTCTTAAAAGTACCATAATAAATATGGGCAATTTTGGAAAAGAAGCATTAACTCCAGACATCCAACTAACATTCACATGTTTTCTTAAGAAGCGTTTTTTTGGCGGCTGACTCTTACATTAGTGACCGGAGGTAGTATTTGTTAGGTAACACACCATCTCCACATCTATCTACTTCTCTCGTATTATTGGTTGCTTAATCCCCTGGAGACACGCTGACATACCCATCTAATAATAAAATTCTTCACGTAACATTCCAAGTTGAAGTGACAAAAACCTAAATATCAATGTGACATATAATATAGAAATATAAATTATTAGTGACAAAAGCCTAAAAATAAATATAATAACACCCTTAATTTTGGAACTTTTACAATAAATTCTCTTAACTACTGTACTCTTATATTTGCATATAACTCCCGTATGACTAACTTTCTGTTACTTACATGCATTAAGCTATTGTAAGTTAATCGAAGTTTGAAGAGGGTTATATACACAATTAAAAATAGAGCTAGAGTATATAATTAAAAGTTTAGATGAGTTCATTATTAAGGTTTATAGGATAAGGGGTTATTTGTTAATATGCAAAATTTATGTATGTTTTGAGAATTAAATCTTATTTTTAACCATCAAATCAACCGAAACTGAAGTTATAGAACTAATGTTACAAAAATTCATAAACATACACGGTGGTGTAATTTACTCTTTTGCGTGGACAATTGGAGATTAATATTATTTTTAAGGGTTAACATAACTTTTGGTCCCTCAAGTTTCACTCAGTTTTGCTTTTTAGTCCCTCAAGTTTAAAAGGCGTGGTTTTAGTCCCTCAAGTTTGCGATGTTAGTACAGTTAGTCCCTCAAGTTTGAAAAGGACCTTAACACCGTTAAGTTGTCCTACATGGCGTTAACTCTGTTAATTTATAGTGACGTGGCAATGTGATTGGATATTTAATTAATAAGATGAAATTAAAAAAAAAACTCAAATCAAGCACCATCCCCTCCACATCAAATCTGACTGACTGGATATTCTTCTCAGAGCCACCCCTCCACCATCTTCGATCCACACCACATCCCTTCTTAACTTCGGCCGGCCACCGCCGCTCCTTCTACCCTCCACCTCTCATCCAATCATTTGTTCATCATACCACTCACCGGACCTCCTTCTTTCCTCTTCTTCATAAAAAACTCACCTTTCCATTTTCTTCCTTCTATTTATGGCTCCCTTCGTCATTTCCTCTATCCCCAGTGTCATTTCCCTTTTCTCATTATTCATTTACTCCATCCTCAGTGTCATTTCCCTTCCCTCATTATTCTCAGTCTCATCGAGACAACACTCCCTTACAAAAATTACTCACACATACAAAAAACAAAAAAACAAACACTTTCATATTCACAAAATTTTCTTCATTCCCATAAAAACCCCTTTCAATTCTTGAATTTCAGGTCGCCCCACTTCAAAATTTTGAAGCTTTCTTGTAATGGGATAGATCCTATTATAGCATTAGCTCAAAATGCAGATTCAATAGTGTTCCTTTCAAAAAGTACGCCGTCGTTTTTAACTTGTAGGAAGAGGAATGACATCGTTTTGCGCGCATATGAGGAGGGGAAGGTGGCGGCGCCGGCGGTCTTGGCGGTTGATTGGGGCTGTGAGACGAAACACAAAATCTTCATGAGGTAATATTAGATAAGGAGAAGATGGATGTTTGGGTTTGGATGAGAGGTGGAGGGTGGAAGGAGCGGCGGTGGCCGGCAGAAGTTAAGAAGGGATGTGGTGTGGATCGAAGATGGTGGAGGGGTGGCTCTGAGAAGAATATCCAGTCAGTCAGATTTGATGTGGAGGGGATGGTGCTTGATTTGAGTTTTTTTTTTAATTTCATCTTATTAATTAAATATCCAATCACATTGCCACTCACTATAAATTAACAGAGTTAACGCCGTGTAGGACAACTTCCTTTTCAAACTCTAGGGACTAACTATACTAACATCGCAAACTTGAGGGGACTAAAACCACGCCTTTTAAATTTGAGGGACTAAAAGCAAAACTGAGTGAAACTTGAATGACCAAAAGTTATGTTAACCCTATTTTTAATACTACCTCCGGTTCTAAATATAAGACCTAATAATTGACTTTTTTTGGAGAGGTTAAAGTTGCGAAATAGACTATTAAATCATGACATATTTGATATATTTTTAGATTATACATTAGTTTATAGGTAAAATAAACTAATCTAAGGGAAAAAATTAGGCAAATCAATTTATAATTAATTTATTTTGCTTTTTTATACGATTTTCTAAAAAAGTCAATTAGGTCTTATATTTAGGACCGGGGGGAGTAATATTAAAGATAGCTTCATATCCACATCAATTAACGACTAACGAGGAGGAAGAAAAATATTGTACATTGGGCCTAAAATATGAAAATATTAGGGGAACCCCCGGAAAAGTGTGAAAGAGAAGGGGGGAGGGTGGCAAAAAAAATAAGGTAAGGGGTCAAACACTCAAACCGTCAAAAGTATAACTAACGCTTTGGACCAATGAGATGGTTACACGTCACGCATCACCGACCAAAACGCAAAATCCGAATCTTGTGTGGGACCTTTGCCACGTACTCTCACACTCATTCTGACGTGGCAGCTTCTAATGGGTCCCTTTGTAATCTCACCCACAAAGCAACACGTTGATTCACCAACTCCCACCCACTTCATTTACCACCTTTTTCTTTAATTTCTCATTTCTTTTTTCAATGCTAATTTTTTTTATTTTTTAAATATTCCAACAAAAAAAGGTAAGTTGAGTGACACTTACTACTTGTTGGCCCATAAAAAAGAGAGACACTTGCTAGTTCGAATTCAAAAGTTTTTTGAGTGATATTTCGATTTTTTTTTTTGCCAAAGTGATATTTCGAATTCAAACTTGCTTCATTACATCATTTTGTATGTTTTTATGGTACTTCTTTTACTATGTACTCTATATTATGGTGTTTAATAAAATAATCGAATTCCGTATTACATTGTATCATACGATACTGAATTATATTCAGATTTCTTGTATGTTGATAGTATTGAGGAAGTTTAATAAACATGTAAAATCATACCTAACCTTTTCCATTTTTATTTTTCATTCTCATAATGATTTGCTTCGAATGATAGTGGCAGATTGATTATGATTTTCCAGAAGCTTCTAATGGAAGTGTGAGTAGGCTTTATGATTTGTGGGCTCATCATCATTTACAATAGATTACAACTTTGTTTTATTAGCATGTATTAAAATTTTGTATTTTTTAAATCCTCATTTTCAAAAATAATTATAAAGGTATATTATATGTACTTTAACATACATGGCCCTCTTTTTTGCCAGGGATATATGACTCTTTTACTAAAATGTGTTTTATTTATTTAAACAGACATATACTATATAAGAACATGAAACAAATAACCAATTGGCTTCCTCCATTTGTAAGATGGAAGAGAAATATATGAGTTGAGATCATATATAAACTAAACTCCCATTATATGATAAAAATTGTGTGAAGGTAAAAGGTCAGATTGGAACAATAAATAAAGCATGAAATTGTAATGCCCTAAAAAAGATTTTCTTAAAGCAATACTAATTAAATATAGAATAATTCAATCACAACTAAAAGATAATCTGGAAATTACTTCTTAATCTTAATCAAATGAGAGAGTTTTACAAGATGTGCTTCTTGAGCAGAAAACATAACATGAATGTCAGGAATTGAAAAACATCTTATTTAAATTAAATGGCGTCTAGAATAACTGTCATCACACACATTCCGGGATCGTGTGTTGTAGTGCTTCATGAGGTCCATCCACGTGTCACCACGAATGTTCTCCACTTCCCATGATCTTATCTCTGGTCACTCAGAAATAACTTCCCACTAAATTGGTAGCGATCTTCAGTGTCCATGCAGATCCGGGTCGAATTCTTCGGGCCATGCGGGTCGGGTTCCGCTCTGGTATAAGTTCTCGTAATGACCCATACGGATAATCACACAAGTCATTGGACGAGCAACTTGGCTTAACCTTGAAGTGGCCACGTGTCTGCGCAATTTGAAATTTAAACAGAGAGAGAGAGGAAACGGTGTAGGCAACGAGTCACCACATTAACTCCCCCACAGCGACACGCGTCTGGTTCTGATTGGCGCGGGTTGATGTGACTACTCCCATCCGTCGAGATCCTTCACAGGTAGCCGTTGGATTGAGGAGTTTCCTTCTCTGACACCTCTCAGGTCTTATAAATTTAATTTTTTTGTAACTTTCTGTACTTTCATTTTCGACACGCGATTTCTGGCATTCTGGTTTACTTAGGAGATCTAGTCCATATCCCTGCATTGTCAACAACATACAATACTTTCTGGTAAGCGTGAACTAATTCAGGATGTTTGTCTGGTTGCGTTAGTTTTATTTGTTTTCTGGTTATTTCTGTACATTGTTCATTCTGGCGAGCGACATTAATGAATTTAGCATCTTCTCTTCCTCCTCTGTATTTTTGTAAAAGGTCCTTATGCATGCCATTGCCTTAACATTTTCATAAGGAGAGATTAGTTTGTGCGTTCTTGTAAGTTTTTGATAGAGACTAACGCGCCAACATTTTGCCAACTAGAGTAGTGAAACATGACTAAAGTTAGCGACGTTTCGTCTTCGGGCACTAAGAAGATTGTGACCAAGGGCTTCGATCCCATTCCTGCTGATCTGGTAGAAGAACTACATGATGGGAAATTGCTAGAAAAGAAGAACAACGATGAAGCCCCAGTCATTACAGAAAGGGATGTGGCTGCGCTCCAAGAAGAGTTGGGCCTTGACAAGTCTTTGTTGATCCGGGCACCCAGACCGGAAGAACGTTTGGATTGGGGTAGCGAGAACTGGACCACCTTAGGTGTGGATTACTTGAAGTTATTTCCTTGTATCCCTCTCCCACCGCTGATATTGGAAATTTGTCGTTTCTACGACTTGGCGCCATCGCAACTGATGCCGATGGTCTGGTCGGTGGTACTCAGTTTGGAAGTAATCACCAAAGACTGGGACAAGAAAGTCACATTGGCGGAATTGCTGACAAGTTACAGCTTTGGTAGGAAATCTAGTGGACTTTTCACTTTGACTCGGTTGGAGGGAGATACTTTGATCATCACCCCTTGGGATTCTGTTAGACGGTGGAAGCGCAGATTTGTGGTTGTGCATAAGAGGTGCCTGGTCCCGGACGGTGGCCCTCTCCGGACTGAATGGAACAACTTATGTAAGTACATGTTTTTGTGTTCAGGTTTTTGTTCTGGTCTCTGGTATCTGGTAATGTGTCAAGAGTTTTGTGTTTATTTGACCTGTATTTGGATTGGTTTTCCTTTCGCTTAGTTAAAGCTGAGGAGAAGAAGGTGCCTTTGCGTCCGGAATCTGATGAAGTGATAGCGAGGATCATGGCTCTCCCTGTTGATAAGCGTACTTATGTTAAAATTTTCAAGATAGGTATGTTCATTGTCTTTTTGGCTTGTTTTCTTTTTCTGGAGTATTGTGTGACTGCGCTGAGTCTCCCATTTCTGGTGTTAGGTGAATCTGAAGTTCCTAAACTGAAGTTAAATGTTGTGGATGTTGGGAAGAAAAAGAGAGGAAGTACGGAGAGCGGATCTAGTAGTGATGTGGTCTCCGAGACAATAGCATCTCGGATGAAGAAAACCAGACGTGCTGCTGCTACCACTTCAAAGGTGCCTGTTGACCTTGACCCTATTGAGGAGGAAGTGGACAAGTCACAGGGAACTAGAGCCATTACAACGATTCCAGAACCCGTGGTCATGGATTTGGACACTGTTCTCGAAGTTGGCCAGGGGGAGGGGGTGAAGCGTCCAAGATTCTTAGTAACACTGATGGGCAGGATTTATTGGT
Organism: Mimosa pudica; assembly: GCA_029929735.1. Classification (NCBI taxonomy): domain Eukaryota; kingdom Viridiplantae; phylum Streptophyta; class Magnoliopsida; order Fabales; family Fabaceae; genus Mimosa; species Mimosa pudica. The sequence goes on along the minus strand of JAKELP010000023.1, from coordinate 3,726,085 downwards.
TTCCTTGACCACCAGTTCCCTTAAGGTTTGTGGTGTGAGTTTCGGTTACAAGATGTGATTCTATGCATCTCGTTCCTGTAGGTTTGTTACTAAGGGTTCTGATTTTGACAGGTCAACCAGGTGGCTGAGGCTGTGCGTAAACGCTTCTGGGATTTGGAGAAGTCAGCCGAGATGTTTCGTCTGGAACGTGATACTCTGGTGAAGCGTGTAAAGAATCTGGAATGGTTTGATCAGGAAATGAGGAAAAAGCAAGGGGAATTGGAGGCTGCACACAAGTTATACCGGAGCACAGCGGAAGCGAAGTTTCGCCAACTTGAACGAGAGATCGAAAATGCCAAAGGTGAAGCTGCGGATGCTCAGGAGGAGGTGAAGCTTTCAGACATTACAATTGATGGCTTGAGGAAGCAGCTTGTTGATTTAGAGGAAGAGAAGGATAAGAGTGAGAAGAAGGTTGCAGCTTTGATCGAGAGGGAAAGGCGGGAAGTTTCCAAGTTCATGTTGTTTGAACGTATTCGAATGGTGAAGGAGTTTCGAGCGGGAGGAGGTGCGAACTGGGATTTGGAGGAGTTGGAGCAAACGTGTCAGGACGAGGGTTATTCTATGCCTTCGTCAGGTGGTAGTGGTGAAGAATCAGGGGATGAAGAAGAAGTCAACTCTCATCGCGAAATCCCTGGCTCAGACAAGAAGCAAGCTCCCGATCATGAGGAAGGAACTGGAGACTCGCACGAAGTAGATGGAGGGAAGGCTGGTGGGAAGGATGTTTAGTATAAGTTCTGTTTATGTGTAATGACTTATTGTGTGTTATGTTGTGGACATGTTTTTCTGGTAGATGTTATTTTGGTATAACTAGTGTTAACTAGTTGCGTTCTGGTGTTCTTAGAAGTTTTTGTCCGACTAGTGTTAACTAGTCATGTTCTTAGATGTTGTAATTGTTTAGAAGACTAATATTGAATATCTATAAAGTGCAAGTTTCGTATACTTACTTGTGTATTCTTCTGGTATTTTTGATTTGATACCCGGTGAGCGATTTGTAGATGCATCTTTCTGGTTGAGCGATCTGGTTAGACGCACACGATCAGGTTATGTTAGAAGAATTAGGATTAAAATAGGTATTAATTAGAGTCTGGGATTCGTGCAAGTCTAATTAGAGTTTGGTATACCTTAGATATTGGAATCAGGTTACTCGGGGATGTGGTGGATCGTCATCCATACATCTTTCTGGGCTCGGGATGGTCTATAAGTTATGTACCGGGTTAGTAGCTATTGTGTACTTAGAATTAATAAGAGATTTAAAGCAACAAATGAATAAACACATGGAGTAATTTAGGAAGAGTAAACGTAAGACATAAGTATCATGTACCTTTGGCTCCGGGAAGTTGTACCAAGTGAGATGCATTCAGTTGGTGGAACTTGTGTTGGAAGTGGACTTCCTGACTCTGGGATTTCATTTGAGAAGGGCGGAGTTGTTTATTGTCTGAGCGTTGGCTCCGGGAAGTTATATCATCAGAAGTTTAGTTTTGGTGATAGAACTTATGTCTGGGCATTGCTAGGATATTGGCTCCGGGTAGTTATGTCGTTAGGAAGGTGTTCCTTGTGACAGAACTTAGTTCTGGGCATTGCCGGATGGTTGGCTCCGGGAAGTTATATCATTAGGAAAGTGTTCCTGTTGATAGAACTTAGTTCTGGATAGTGCCTGATGTTTGGCTCCGGGGAGTTATAGTGCTATAGTATTAGAGGAAAAGAAATTTAGATGCTATGGGAAATACCTTTTCAGATGTATTGCGTTCCAACTTCTGGGGAGCAATTTTCCTTTAGAGTCTCGCAATTGGTAAGATCCTGGTCCTGTGATGCTTTCGATCTGGTAAGGGCCTTCCCAGTTGGGGCTGAGCTTTCCGTCTCTGGATTCTGGTGTATTTGGGAAGACTTTTCGTAAAACCAACTCCCCTACTTGGAAGCGTCGTTCTTTGACATGTTTGTTGTATTGACGGGCTATCTGCTGTTGATAGGATGTCATCCGGATTAGAGCTTGTTCCCGTTTAAGGTCTAGTAGATCTAGTTGTTCAGGTTAATGTTGTTAATCTCTTCGTTTGTCCACTTATACCTTAGACTTGGTAGCCCGAACTCAATGGGGATCATTGCTTCTGATCCATATGTCAAGGAGAAGGGCGTCTCTCCCGTTGGAGTTCTTGCTGTAGTCCTGTAAGCCCATAATACTGCTGGGAGTTCATCTGCCCATTTTCCTTTGGCTTTTTCTAGTCGTTTCTTCAAGGAGGACACAATTGTCTTGTTACTCGCTTCTGCTTGGCCGTTAGACTGGGGATTCCGGGGAGTGGAGAATTTCAACTTGATGTTCCATTTGGTACAGAACTTCCTGAATTTCGATCCAATGAACTGGGACCCATTATCGCATACTATTTCATATGGTAGTCCAAACCTGCAAACAACATTCTTCCAGATGAAGTCAATGACTTCTGGCTCTTTAACTTGTTGAAATGCTCCTGCCTCTATCCACTTGGTAAAGTAATCAGTCACCATCAACAAGAACACGCGTTTTCCTGGCGCTGGTGGTAACTTCCCGACTATGTCCATCCCCCATCTCATGAAAGGCCATACTGGAGTCAGGGAGTGTAGGAATTCGGGGTGTTGCTGGAGTGCGGGTGCAAACCTCTGGCACTTGTCACATTTGGAAACAAGTTTCTGGGCATCTTGTTGCATTCTAGGCCAAAAGTATCCTGCTCTCAGGAGATTCCTAACCAAACTTCTGGAACCGGAATGGTTGCCACACTCTCCTTCATGTGTTTCTCTTAATGCATATTCAGAATCGTCTGGACCAAGACATTTCTGGTAGATGCCTGCAAAAGACCACCTGTAGAGTTCGTTCCTGAATATCCGGTATCTGGATGCTCGCTGTTTGATTCTTCTAGCCTCATTTTGATCATCCGGGAGTACACCTGTATCCAGGTATCCGTAGATTGGGGATCTCCAATCGCCTGGTCTATAATTGGCCTGCACGTGGTGAACAGGTGTGGTAGTTAGTACTGAGTCTTGTAATCGTATGATTGGGATGGCTCGGGTTCTGGAGCTTGGGATGGTGGATCCCAAGTTTGCTAATGCGTCAGCATGCTTGTTGCTATCTCTGGGTACTTGCGTCAATTTGAATTCCCTGAATGATTTTGATATCGAAGTGGCCATAGTATAATATTTTTGCATTCTGGAGTCTTTTACCTGGTATTCTCCTTGGACTTGTTTTGATACAAGTTGAGAATCGCATCGCACTTCAACGTCTTGCGCTCCAAGTTCTACTAGTAAGCGCATTCCGATGATTAATGCCTCGTATTCAGCTTCATTGTTGGTTGCTCTGAAAGTACACTGGAAGGACTGTTCCATGGTATCTCCGGTTGGTGATTGGATGACTACTCCGAGTCCAGTACCTTTCGAGTGTGTTGAGCCATCGACATACAAGATCCAGGTATCTGGGATTAATTCATTGCTCATGCAAATCAAACTTCTAGCTGCACCTATCTGGATTTCAGGTGCAAATTCAGCCGTGAAATCTGCTAGTACTTGAGACTTTATTGCAGTCCTTGGGACGTATGATATATCATATTGACCGAGTTCGATCGCCCACTTAACTAGTCTGCCGGATAAGTCTGGTTTCTGGAATATGGCTCTGAGCGGGTGAGATGTCATAACCTGGATGGGGTGACTCTGGAAATATGGTCTCAACTTTCGGGATGCCACGACTAGGGCTAGTGCTAGCTTTTCGATAGGCGAGTACCTGGTCTCAGCGTCTAGGAGAGTTTTGCTTACATAATATACTGGGTACTGTATTCCTGGATCTTCTCGTACGAGTACAGCACTTACAGCATGCCCGGATACAGACGAGTACAACTGAAGTAACTCACTGGGTTTTGGTTTAGAGAGGAGTGGCGGCTTGGACAGGTATTCCTTGAGGCCTTGTAAGGCTGTTTCGCATTCCAGACTCCACTCAAACGTTTTGTTCTTTCTGAGCGTTTTGAAGAAAGGATGACACTTGTCTGAGGAACGGGAGATGAACCTGTTCAGAGCTGCAATCATCCCTGTTAGCTTTTGCACATCTTTGGCTCGTCTGGGAGAGCAGATGTTCTGGATGGCTGTTATCTGGGTGGGATGAGCTTCAATGCCTCTACTCGAGACCAAATATCCAAGGAACTTCCCGGACTTGACCCCGAAGGAGCATTTTTCTGGATTAAGCTTCATATTGTACTGCTTTAGGATTCTGAATGCCTCCTGTAAGTTCGAGATGTGTTCTTCCTTGGACTGGGATTTAACAAGCATGTCATCCACGTACACTTCCATGGATTTTCCAATCTGGTTTTCAAACATTTTGTTGACCAACCTTTGATAGGTAGCTCCTGCATTCTTTAGGCCGAAAGGCATTACTTGGTAGCAGTATGTCCCTCTGTCCGTGATGAAAGATGTCTTTTCTTGATCTGGGGGATACATCCGGATTTGGTTGTATCCGGAAAAAGCATCCATGAAGCTTAGCATCTGGTGCCCAGAAGTGGCATCCACCATCATGTCAATGTGTGGTAATGGGAAGAAATCCTTAGGGCAGGCTTTGTTCAAGTCTGTGAAATCTACACAAACACGATGTTTTCCGTTCTTCTTAGCCACCACTACAACATTGGCTAGCCACTCTGGGTAAGTCACCTCCCTTATTGACTTGACTGCCAATAGTTTCTGGACTTCTTCTTGGATGATTTGGTTTCTGTCTGTACCGAATTTCTGGCGCTTTTGTCGGATAGGCTTGTGTTTAGGATCCACATTCAATCTGTGGAGACTGATCTGGGGATCGATTCCGGTCATGTCAGAATAGGACCAAGCAAAACAATCTTGGTGTTGGGTCAAGAATGCTATCAGTTGGCTCTTCAAATCTGGGCTGAGATCATTTCCGATGAAGAGTTTCTTGTTTGGCTGGTTTGGGTCGACCTGGATGGCTTCGAGTCCGGTGGATGATTCATCCCTGATCTGAGGTCTCGGGGATGATCCCTGTAATTGCTATGCTGGTAGTTTTTCGGACTTCTTCAGGGAAGTCTGGTAGCACTCTCGAGATGTTTTCTGGTCTCCCCTGATCTGGCGTACTCCCCAAGGAGTATAGAATTTAACTCGTTGGTGCAAGGTGGATGGTACAGCCTTCATCTGGTGGAGCCATGGTCGTCCCAGGATGGCGTTGTATGGAGAAGGGCAATCCATAACATGGTAGGTAAATGTTTGATTAATTCCGGCAGCATATGTTGCTAGATTAATCACAGCCATTGACTTGTCAGCAGCGCCATTGCCGAATACTAGGGTGGTTGGATAGTATGACATGGTCGATTCCATGTTCATTTCCTTAACCGTATTCAAGTAAATAATATTGACAGAGCTACCTGGATCTATGAGAATTCTTTTGACTTCACAGTTGGCTAGGTAGATCGAGATGACAAGAGCATCATCATGGTTCTGGTCATTGATCTCATGGTCGAAGAATGCCAATGGTCCTTCTTGTGCCTCTAAGTCTTCACCACCTATAGTCAGGGATTCTATCTGGTCAGTCAGGGTCCTGATGTGTCTCTTTGCGGCAGAGTAACTGGTTCCCATGATGCAAGATCCTCCGTTAACAAAGTTTATCATCTTGGTTGGAATTGGGGGATTTGCAGGAGTGGGTTGCTTATTGCTTGTCGCCTTGTTTGTCTGGTTCTGTTTCTTTGATCCCTCGAGCAAATGCTCTAGGTAGCCCCTCTTCAAGAGTTCCGAGACTTGGAAGCGAAGGGATATGCAATCATCGGTCTTGTGCCCGTGGTCTTGGTGGAAGTCACACCATTTAGATTTGTCTCGCTGCTCCGGGGGTACTTTTATTTTTCCCGGCCATCGCACTTGATCCCCCATTTTCCCAACTCTTTTACTAGTTCCTTCGCGGATAATTGCAAGCCCTGCTCTTCTATTCGGGGAGCCGGTGGCCTGCTTGGTCTGGTTGACCTCCCGGATCGTTCTGGTGCCTTTTTAGCATTAGAGTAGGACTCTGCTCTTGGGGGCTTTTCCGGTCGCTCCTTTCGTTTCTTGCTTTTGCCTGCGTGACTAGACTCGGATTCGGGTGAGTCATAGTCTCGGTTCATCCGGTCCTCTTCTAGTCTGACTTCGGCCAGTACCCTCCTCATGACCTCTGTCCATGTCTTAGGTTGGCATTTGGTTAGTTCTTCATACAAGGGCATCCAGGTCCATAATCCTTTCCTGAAGGCGTTTATACATGTCATTTCATCCGGGTGATCTATCTCCAACCTTTCCTTGTTGAATCTGGTGACAAAGCTGCGAAGGGTCTCCCCTCGTTTGATGTGAAGCCGGTACAAGTCATCGGCGGTTTTTTCTAACCGCTTGCTACTTGCGAATTGACTCACAAAAGAATCATGTAGTTCAGCAAATGTGGCAATGGATCCTACCTCAAGGTGCATATACCATTTGAGAGCGGGTCCTGTGAGAGTCATCCCGAATCCTCTGCACATACATGCTTCACGTACCTTCTCAGGAACTGTGATGGCGAACATACGTTGTTTGTAATGTGCCATATGATGATCCGGATCCGTTGAACCGTCGTAAGGAGTAATAGCGGGATATACCAACCGGGAAGGCAGTTTTGCTCTGGATATGGCCTCAACGAATGGTGAATCCGCGTAACTGGAAGGGTCATTTTTCTCGAAGGGGATCGGCGCCCTTGGAAGTTGGAACATGGTTGCTTTCAGTTCGTCTAACTCCCGTTGCATTCGCTTAATTTCCGGGTAGGTTCTCCGCATTTTTCGCATTCTGGGAGTTGAGTTTCTGGGAACGGTTATTTTGGATGCCAAGTGCCGTCGTGGCTTCTTGGGAGGGTCAGGCTTGTCGAGTGTATCGTTGGAACTTCCAACTCCTTCTTCGTCTTCATCAGAAAGTTCGACTCTGGGGTTATAATCCGGGTCGTCATATTCAGTGTTCTGGTACCTATCATCCATTCTGGTATTCTGTGGTTTAGTTTCTGGGTTCTGGTGTTTGTTTCTTCTTCTGGTTTGACGGTGCTTGTACTCTGGATCTCTATGCCTTTCCTCAGGTGCTGCATGTTCAGGAATCCGGTGATCATCTCGTGCTCCTGTATGTCGAGATCGATGTTCGTGTAGGTCTTCGTCAGGTTGATGTTGTTCTGGGTTCTGGTATCCGGGGTCCACGTTCCGGTGATACATACTTTCGGAAATCACTCTTGGAATTGGTTGTTCCTCTTCCATATTGTCTTCTGGTATATGGAGTCGGGCCATCCGTAATTCGGCGATTTCAAGTTTCAAGTTCCTATTTTCACTTGACAGTGTCTTCAGCATCGCAAAGTGTTCTCGTTGTTGCTCTTGTAACCGCTGCACGGTGAGTAACAGTGGATCGTTTTCTGGAACGTTATGGGGGGCTTCCTGAGTGTTCTCTCCAGGGTACCCAGTGGAGGAAATCTCTTGGATATTCGACTGTGCAGGCGCGTCTGGGTTAAGAGGCGACATCGCGTCATCTTCCATGGTTTTGGGTTGCAAGGTAACGAGAAGAAATATGAATTTCTCCCCACGGTCGGCGCCAAATGTAATGCCCTAAAAAAGATTTTCTTAAAGCAATACTAATTAAATATAGAATAATTCGATCACAACTAAAAGATAATCTGGAAATTACTTCTTAATCTTAATCAAATGAGAGAGTTTTACAAGATGTGCTTCTTGAGCAGAAAACATAACATGAATGTCAGGAATTGAAAAACATCTTATTTAAATTAAATGGCGTCTGGAATAACTGTCATCACACACATTCCGGGATCGTGTGTTGTAGTGCTTCATGAGGTCCATCCACGTGTCACCACGAATGTTCTCCACTTCCCATGATCTTATCTCTGGTCACTCAGAAATAACTTCCCACTAGATTGGTAGCGATCTTCAGTGTCCATGCAGATCCGGGTCGAATTCTTCGGGCCATGCGGGTCGGGTTCCGCTCTGGTATAAGTTCTCGTAATGACCCATACGGATAATCACACAAGTCATTGGACGAGCAACTTGGCTTAACCTTGAAGTGGCCACGTGTCTGCGCAATTTGAAATTTAAACAGAGAGAGAGAGGAAACGGTGTAGGCAACGGGTCACCACAGAAATAATAAAGATTTATATGAAAATTAAAAGAGAAGAATTTTAGACTCGCATTGCCAAAGTGACACGACTACAGGCACACACAATTAACGCTAACTCTCACTTGTTAAATTGTGTAACTAGTTTAAAGTGTGTTGAAATACAAACAATCATACATTTTACTATCAATGATGAAGCAAATTTAATTACATATAGCAACTCAAAAAATTAAGGACAACAATACGATGAGGATGAAGATGTTAGGTCAATAAATAGGTCCAAATTTAAAGGATATAAATTATATAAGTTTACATTAAATTTTCACACGATTTTTTATTTCAAAAAATAAGTGTATATTAATAAATGATAGACCATACACAATTTTCTAGATTTTATTACTGTATATTATAATTTTTAATATTCTCAAGTTTGTTCCTGTTTTCTGTAGTTTTATTACAATATAGGTCAGAATAAATTTCATATATTCTAAAAAAGAATAAACTCTATATATATTGAAAAGATGACACTGATCTACCAGATAATACTTATTAGGTTAGAGAGAGAATATAGACATATAAGAGAATATAATAAGAGAGTACATATGGAAAATAAGATCCCACAATTACACAATATAATGAGCCTGGAGATACGAAACCTCAATTTAATTTACACAAATACATGGGTTTCAGTTTGGTCTATTTATCAATCGATTTTTTGTACGTCGTTGATATCAATAGAAGCAGTCCTTTTTCATAAATTTTATTTTTTAAAATTTAAAACTTGGTCTAAAAAATGAAATGCTACGGTTAGCACCAAAATATTTTATTCTATAACTTCACTAATTATGGAATTTCTTATCTTCACAATTGTTATATTTTTGGCTAATAACTAAATTTCATTCATTCGAATTCAAGTCTAGATACAAAATGCGATTTCAGCCAACCTTGTTTAATGATGAACATTAATATTATATTATCGCATTGTAGGGTGTTATATATACTACGAAGTCAGAGTAATTTATCAGATTTTTTAAATGTTTTTTTCCAATCATGAAATAAGTGTTATTAAAACTTAAGATGTATGGTGAAGCACTGCATCAAGAAATTAGAGAATTAAACAAGATTATACAAGTTTTCAGTTTACCTAGATAATTAAGCAACAAACTTAAAGTATGACGACGAATGGTAAAATAATCTCTAATAATATCTCAAAAATAATTTTTTTAAAAATTTAAACGAAAAACAGTGTTTATATTGTTGGCTTAATCAATAGACATAGTATTTATAAAAAATAGAAATAGAAAATATTGAAATTATCATTTTTGAGATTATTGACTCCTTATATATATTTGGCAGAATAGTTAGTTATTAAGAAAAAACTCCCATTTTTTGGTTATTGACTCCCTATTTGGCAGAATAGTTAATAACCTATTTGGCAGAATAGTTAATAAGGAGGAAGGAGACTCGAGAAAACTTTATTTCACATTTTTATGATACAAGAGAATTCGAGAGGTTTAAGGGTTAAGACGTAAACTCAGCTCCCATGGACGACACATGAATGAATAATTAATATTTTTGTACACTTTTTTTATACATTTCAAAGCCAACTAACATGTGATAGACAAGGAGCTTCCAAACTATTCTATATCAAATAACTCCCGATTGATTTAAGTTGGGAAGATCCGCGAAGAAATCTACATTTAGAAATTTAATTGATTAGAAAGACTTGAAAATTTTGGTATACAAATTTAATTAAGTACGTACTCGTGTATAGTACATAGTCAAAAATCTTAAAATACTAATATTCTACAAAATTTCATACATAGAAAAGTATACCGATATTTAGATTCATCCATAATCCACATCTGATTGATGATCACCAATACTCAAATTCTTGCTATTTTGCTAAAATTGTTAAGTAAAAAAAGCTCGTAATTGAGATTAGAGTCTAATTCCATATACCCCCACCCCGTAATTGAGAAAAAGCTCTTTTATTTATGAGACTTACACTTTAAATTAATATTAAGAGGTTCAGAATCTCTTGTGAAAATTTGTTTCTTAAACTTTACCGAACTTATCATCACTCAAATCATACTCACTGAAGTTTGATTTTATTTTTTCAAAAAAGAAGCATATTCAATTGTGGAGGGGGCCCACCCAATAAGTGTAGTAATATATATAGTTGCAAGTAGTAGGGTACATATACCTTCCCCGATGCATATGAATTCTCTAACTTTTCTCTCCATGAATAAGACTGGTGCGGTTCTCTTTAATGATTGTGTTTTGTTTTCTCATCATTTTCTTAGTCGTTTTACTTTTCAAATATCCTAAAAAAAACTCCAAAATTTAAGGCCATGTATATGCGTGTGGTGTGGATCTACCTGGGAGACTTTTCTTCTTGACTCTTTAAATATTACATCATGATGAAGAATTTAACAATATGAACTGTACGTGGACAAATACTAGACTTAAACCTAACTGATGAATCTACAGTTAATTCCAGTTTAGTTACCAAAAAGGAATATTGATTAACAAGTTGTGTTGTGGAAACCTAATCCTCAAAATCTGCATCATTTCAAAGCCAATTTTGAATTGTCTAACTTAACATGTCCGGCGTGTTATATATCCCGTTTTCAAAGTGAATTAGACTTTTCATGTATTTTATTCATTAATATTATCTATATCTTTTTGTAAATATTTTATAAATATTTGATGTATATACACTTGTGTAAATGATAAGAATCTCATCTGGCTAGATTATATTAATACTTTTGCATGTGACAAAAGCCACGTACAATGAATATATGCGTATAAAGTATCAAAAGATATAAATTTAGACAAAATGAATTGCACCTAGCTTGGTGGGGAAAAAGGTAATAAAAAGATAAAATATTGTTTTTACCCCATCCATCAATTATACCGATCGAAGATATATGGCCATAGTAGTAATTTATAGTCATGCGTGAAGTATGAGAACCACACACACACACACATGTGGTTGAGGTCAATGCATGTGAGTTTTTTTTGTCGTAATTTGTGGAAAAAGAAGAGGAAGAGTGAGCTTCAAAGTCTTTGATATCAAGGGCAACAAAGTAAGAAACAAAAACGAAATGGGACTTACCCCGAAATAGGAGCTAGGGGGGGGGGGGGGAAAGGTCAACAAAAGAATGATTATGAGAGACATAGAGGTGGTGGGGATATGGTGGGAAGAATCCAGAGATTAATCAATTAGTACCATTTGGACATTTGGATTTTTTTGGTCAGTAATAACATTTGGATTAGATACCGTAATACAAATATTATGAATACAATCAATGTATGGACCAATTGGAGTTAAATTATTTGACCAATTGGAGTTAAATTATTTGAGACTCCCAGCAGGCCAAAGTTGGAGAATGGAATAATATGGAAGGTATATATATGCCCCTATGACAGCCTCACAGGTATCCATATCTCTCACGGGTCCACAATTATATGTATAAGTGTATATACACTGTATATTAGTTCTCTCTCCACTAATATATAATTCAATTTTAACTTGAACTGAAAATATCTGTCCGTGTATTAAGATTCCTTACTTCTCTTCACTATCTCGATAAAAAAATAGACCCCAAACACAGATCCCATACATAACACATGCATACTCTCTAAACTTTGTGATGTAACTCCTAAAATTAAATTCAAGTATAGATAGGTGGGTATCGAAAGGTATGGAAAAGAATTATTAATCAATTAATAGTAGTTACTTGAACAGTATATTCAACTGTTACTTCTGCCCTATGTCTACCTTCTACCTTCTACGTAATCAATAATATTCATATCACTCAATTATTGATACGTTGAGTTTTATATATATAATAGTATTACGTCGACAAAAGATCATTTTTAAAACTTTTTACAAGAGAAAAAGAGAAATAAAGTGTCAATGAATTGGATGCTTCTACAAGAAGTGCCCAATCATGAGATTCTATACTTCGTATTTTATTCTTTGATGTCATTGTTGAATTATTGTATGCTGGAGAAAATAATAACTATGAGGAGAACCAACTTACATATCCAAAAGATCACAGATTTGAAAAAAGAAGTATTCTTTCTAATTTTTTATTCGGAATCAAAATTCTAAAACAAAATTACTTTGCGGGCTATCCATAGTCCATATATGGCAGCAAACATATATGCCTTCAGATTATTTCAGAAATGACAAGACTACCACTTCCATGACTATTTATTTTTTATCATTATATATTATCCTTTTCTCCTTCAATTTTTTTGGCCAACATCTTTTCCTACCTCTCAATTAGGTACCTAAAATAAATCCAAACAGAAAATAGAAAGTCCAGCAATTATATATATAACACAACTAAACTGCATGAGGTTAAATGCCATGGCATATGATGGTGGATCACAAACTCAGTACAGTATGTGTAGCAGAAAGAACCATAAAAAAATTATTTTTATTCTTACAATTTTACTTAGCTCTTAATTTATTATATATATTTAAAGTATGCCATATATATATTGCTCATTGGACCTTATAATTACTAAGTATTGGAAAGGTAATTATGAAAAAAATACAACTTAAAGAAATACCTAACCAAAATACATTCTCAACTCTTTTAAGAATCTTTGAGTACACATACATTTTTTTCGATAACAAGGCAAAATGATATTAATTAGTAAAAAGGTTACAGGTTCTAATAATGTCTCTAAAATGAAAGTTGAAAGCATTACATTGATTAGTAGGAAGTAAATAAATGGAAATAAGGGAGAAAGACTTCAATAACAATGCAGTGTCTCGCTAGCAACCGTGTGCTTCACAGAGGGAGCTCAACTAGAGAAACCAACTAATTTTTTACCCACATTCCATATACAGACACGTTGCTTTGGAAAATCTGAATGATAAATCCAATTCAAAACTAAATATACAAGATATCCCAAAAATCATTTATGTAAAAAAACCCCTTAATGTAAAGGTAAAGAACATTAATTTAGACTAATGAAAATCAACTTCAATGTAAATATAATAGAGTATGAGAAAATCTCGATCAAGTACAAAAACAAAAGTGCAGTCAACAAATCAAAACAGCATATGGTCAAGCTTAAAATAGAGATAAAAATGGCTGAAATATACTGAAACCACCATAATCTGAACGGCGAACTCAAACTCTCAACTATGCGACAATATATCGATGATAAAACTATTGAAAGGGATCAAAACCAGTTGCTTCAAACCTGCTAACCATATGTTAGATCGAGCCAACAGTTAATAATGAATGTTAGAACTCAAATTACACTACTGGAAATAAGGTATTTCACGACCAAAATATTAGGCTTTTCACGACCACAAATATGTGGTCGTGGAATCGAGCGTCATAAAAAAGTGCGTTTTCACGACCACAAATTTGTGGTCGTGATAGGTAGCACCTATCATGACCACAGTTAGCAACTGTGGTCGTGATAGGTGTTTAGGAGGCACCTAAATAGGTGCCTCCCAAAGACCTATCACCACCACAGTTTAGTAACTGTGGTGGTGATAGATCACCTATCACGACCACAGTTTGAGATAGGTCACACCTATCACGACCACAGTTTTACAACTGTGGTCATGATCGGTGTTTAGGACCTATCACCACCACAGTTTTAAAACTATCACGACCACATGTTTGAAAGTATGGTCGTGAAATGTGTTTTTTTTTTATTTTGTGATTAAATTTGTATAGTCATCTGCTTGTTGCAGATCATTTACAAATCACTTTGAAGACTACTGCACACTACAGAATACCAGAGCTATTTCAAAAAGTATCTCATCTATGTATCCCATAATATCTTACCATACTTACACAACAAAATACAAAAGGCATAATCTAAGTTCTATAACTTTGGCTTACTAGTAATAAGGTCAACATTTAACTACAACGAAGTGCTAAAAGGCACAATCTAAGCCAAGACAAGCACAAGTCTATACTAAGATAACTGCTTAAACAAGTATTACAAGCCTATACAGGTTCTGCCTCACATAGTGATTAAAAATTCTGCAAGTAGGTTTCTTACCAAGTCAATATTCGCATCTTTACTAAACGGGTTGGTACTAAGTCCATACAGTCCCTCCAAAAGCTGCAACATAATTAAACAATATTAAAAAAAAAGACAAGTACCACTTACAATTATAAATCACTATTTTTTTGGAGATATATGTTAGAAGCATACCGGTTGGAATTTCCTCCCAAATTTAATTTCATCTCGATATAGTATGTCAAGCATGTACTTGCAGACATAATAGCCACACTCTGTTGTGCCCCGCTGTCTTGGACACTAATAAATCACAAATAATATCAGCAATATCATAATAGTTCGGGTATGACTAAAAGCAATATAAATGAAAATAAATATAAAAATTGCTTTTACCTTGATGTTTATATCACGAATTGGAGTATGGCTAGCTGTGAGAGCATCAGTGTTTTCTCGGCACATTTCTTTTGGCAAATTTAATAAACTCTTCCACCCCCTTTTGATACTCTTCACTAGTTCGCAAAGCATCCATCCAAGCACGACCCATTGCAGAAATGTGTATAATATATACACTTGTCTTCATTACAAAGAATAGAAGACAATTGAACCAATAAGCCAACCATATGGCTAAAAGCTTTGGTTACTTATTAACATTTGAATAAATACAAGAACAATCATTCCTAATTCCATATTCCCAAAAATAGTAATAACTTCAACAGTATAATACTTCCTAACCATATGGCAAAAAGTTTCATACCAACGAACCCTTCTTCTGCAGAACCTAACTAAAATACTTCATATCAACTAAAGAAAGAAGATACTACATACTCTTCAAGGTGTCTTATAATCAGGGCACTCATTTAGAATTTGCCAAATCTTTAAAGTTCAATGAAAACCCAATTTCTCAAAGCTATATACTAGTTCTAAACCAATCATAACAGTATCATCACAAGGTAACACCTCAATAGTTAAACAAAACACACCAAAAGTATCAAACAAGAGAGAAACCGGGAAGGACAGCAATTGTAAACACACCACTAAAACTATTAGTTTAATACTTCCTAAAAAAACACTCTTTCATACAAGTATAAGCTTTATTATTACTAGTTTATCAAACCCAAACCCCAAATCAGATATCTACCCTCTCAAATCTCGTCCAAATAGCAGTAAGACAGGAAAGAACTAGGTAGAAACTAGGTAGATATCTACCCTCTCAAACCCCAAATCAGATATCTAACCTAAATTTTCCAAATCTCCATCAAAACATTCATACAATGCAGAATAATACCAAGACAACCATAAAATGCAACACCACCTGCTAATACCATCAAGAAATCATCAACCATGAAGTTAATTAGAAACACCAAAATTAAGGTTTTTGAGGAATTACAACCAAAACTCAATTGAACACTAAAATCTTTCCTAAAACTTCAAAATCAAAAATCTAAACATGATATTCAGTGAATTATTGAACCCAAATCAGAAACCCATTTTCGGCCTTCACTCATATCTCGCCCAAAACTCAAGGAAAAGAGGGGTAAAACGGAAAGGAACCTCACCTAAGCTGAACCAACAGAGGGAGGCTGTCGCCGTCGCCGGTGAATGAGCAGAGAACACTGCTGGAGCTTGAAGAAACAGAGGGAGGCCGAATCACAACAAAGAAAGAAAGGAAGAGAAACAAATGACCATAAGAAATAAACATGATAAAGAAACTTCACCTTAGTTTGGTGTTATTCCTCGCCGAGAAACACGTGTTGAGGAAGGTGGGAGAGGCGAAGGGTTTGAGGAGGCAGTGGCGGACGCGTACGTGGGAGAGGCGAAGGGTGTTTGAGGAGTTGGCGGAGGGAAGGACACGTATTGTTAGAGAGGCGGCGACGGAGGGAAGGAGGCGGTGGCGAAGGCGAAGAAGAGATGAGAGGTGAAAGGCGGAGGGAGGAGACGAGTGGGTGTTGTTGAGAGAGTAAGTGAGACTTTAGGTTTAGGAGGGAAATAAAAAGGGTGTTGGCGCGAAGACAATTTTGTTGATTCACAGACTTTCCACAACCACACTTTTGTAATTGTGGTGGTGGAAATGACACTTTCCACGACCACACTTTCGAAAGTGTGGTGGTGGAAAGTGCCACACCTTCCACGACCACACTTAACAAAGTGTGGAAGTGGAAAGTGCTCCGCCTGGACAGTTATTTACATTTTCTGCCACCTCGTTTTTTATCAACGACCAAAGTTGGGTTTTTAGTCGTTAATCATGGTCGTGAAAAACCTTTTTTCTAGTAGTGTTACTGCAACTACCATTGTAAAGATATAAAAAGCATCTTCTCTTTTCCCTTCGATTTCAGTTTTCAATAAAACATCTCACTCTTGCAATGATCCCTCACCAATAATAAGTGAAACACAAATAAACTTCAAATATTGTGCTTTTGTAACATACAAAATGAGCTTGAACCCAACAGCTAAACATATACTCTCCACAGCCCTAAATATAAGTGGAACCTTTACATAAATTAAAAGAACATTTTATCATTTGGTTACTTGTTGAAAAATATGTGTTAATTTCCTTAAATTATTCCCCTTGGTCCATATTATTGGACCAATTGTAGAAGGTTTTTTGGGTTTATATTATAAGAGCTTTTAATAGTTTGAATGAGCCACGGCAAAAAAAGTTTGATGATGAGCATTAAAATTTTTTCATAGTATTCAATCTATATTCAATAAGAGTAGTGAGAGAATAGAACTTAATATGGGGGTTGAAATTCACTAAATAGTCAATGCCGTTGATATTAAAAATCACTTAAATTTTCTAACAATTTAATGGTTTTAACTAGTTTTATTATATATATTTGGACTTAATTGGCTTATCTCCTCTACTTATTCAGTTCTCTCTTCAATCCTTACCCTGGAATTAGAATGTTATGGGTTCAATTTTTTTGTTCGATTTCATCATTATATTCTACATAAAAATAGTAACATTTTGATACCTTAATAAATAATAATTAATGAGAAATAGTTTAATTTTCAATCTTATATGATATTTTAGAAATTTAATGATTTTTATAAAGAAATTTAATGATTTAACTAGGAGAAAATACAGGATTTTAAGATAGAATAGGATCAGAAATGTAGAGAGAATTCAACACCTAAATATATGGATCATGCGGAGTACTCTCTTAATTATTTGCATTAGAAAGTAGTCATTGACAAAAATAACCTTAACAAATTTAATTAATAGGAATAGTTTAAACATATAGGAAAAATATTTAGGAACGTTTAGAAAGAAAAGTTCAAATTAGGAAACATAGAGTTGGTTAATTAATTTGTTACTTTTAGGGTGAAAATACACTTTTTCACTTGCTTTTATATTTAAGTCTAATTTAAAATCAAGCACTATGTAGACATGAAAATCATGGCTAAATTATAGAAAATGTCCACGAACCTTTATGTAAGGGAGAACTCCCTTACCGTTAAAATTCCGTTAAATTTAACAACTTCCATATCATCCAATTTTTTATATTTTGTTTTGTATAATATGTCATCAAAAAGTAATACTTTTCATTTGATATAATATTATTCAAAAAAGACATGGTCAAATAAATATTGTACATAAATTTTTAGGCATTTTAATTTTTCAGACATTCCATATATAAAGTGCATAGTAAAAAAATATTTAAATATGTAAGGATATTTAAAATTAAATGTCAGATTGGAATCAGAGGCCAATGACTTGGAACGTTAAGAGTTAGGGGTGAGAATAATTCAGATTGGAATCAGAGACCCATGACTTGGACCATTGAACATTTGGACAGACCTCTTTATTTTAGGCTAGGCTCAGGCGTGACAAATCCTATGATTTGTATGTTTTTATTGTGTTAACTTGAGGTTATTAACATTTTAAAGATGCAATATTGGTTCATTTATGCCTAATTGAATATCTAAATCTTTAAGTAGAAATTAGTTTAGGAAGTGAATTAATTGACCTAACTTATGAATTTAATTTGTTAATTAATTTTGAGGGTCAATTGATCTATTTCCTTCCCTTATTTCACTTTTAGGGTCGTTCAAGGACCAAACATGGAGGTGGCTAGATGGGAAAAAGCAAGGAAAAATGGTGAAAAAGCTGGAAAATGAGGTTGCTGGACAGATTTGGAAAATTACAGAAAAGGACCTCGAATTCCAGAAATTTCAGTTTAGTCCCAGTGTCATAATTACGATTCTGCCATCGAATTTCATAAATTACACACAGGTCCCACCTGCGAACTGCAGAATTACAGACTCTGTTTTTGCTTATTTTTGACCCATTTGACCTCCAAATTGGACCCAAACATTAATCCCAAGACTCTTTACATATTAGATGCAAAAATTTAGCTTAGAAACTAGAGCTGGGAATTCGGGCCGGCCCTAATGGGCCGGCCCGCATCGGGCCGGGCCTAAACGGGCCAGGCCCACTTAGGCCCGGTCCCCTTTTACTCCCCTATTTACGAAGCCCGGCCCTCATGCCATGGGCCCGTAGGGCCTGGCCCACTTTCTTCTTTTTTTTTAAAAAAAAAAAAATCCTTTTACTAAACCCATTTTTCCTCTTTCCACATTGTTCGCCCTGTAAATTTTATGGTTTTAGCAAAACAAAATCATCTAATAACATCACAAACCCACAATGAACATAGTTATAAGTCATAACATAGTCTGATAAGCGATAACATTACAACATACACTATAACACTGATAGTGATACACATAATCTGACAGTCAAAATAAATAACAAAGTCTTCAAATATAAATCTAAATAAACATTAAATAATAACATTCAACGAGTCATCTAAGAGTGCACATCATCATCACTGTCATCAATGACATTTGATTGTGCTTCACTATGAATTGACTCCTCTCCACTAACAAAATATCAAGTATTTGCAATTCTTCTTTACCATCATATGCACTATCTCCTCCATCATCTAAGAAAAGAGAAAAAAAATTAATTGTCCTTCAAGCATGTATAAAAAAAGAAACAAAAAAATCATAAATTAAATAAAGAATCATATGCAATTTTTTTAAAAAATAAAACTTGGAAACGGGCCTAAAATACGGGCCGGCCCGCGCCCTAGGCCCTAAAGGGCCGGCCCTAACAGGCCCGCTCCCCTATTTTTCCACCAAAACAGTAGGCCCGGCCCTCCTCGAGTTTGCATGAAAACGGGCCGGCCCGACGGGCCAGGCCCATATTACCGGCTCTATTAGAAACTCAAGTTTTGGGGGTTGGGTGCTCCCCAAAACCCTAGTTCCCTCCATTTCCTTCATCCTATTCTCTTCACTTCTCATCCCATTTCTTCAATCTTCCACCTTCCTTCCTCCATCCATGCCTCAATAAAGTTCCTCCTTGCTCTTGGAATTGATGGGAAGTGGCTTGAGCTATGGTTCTTCAAAGGGGAGTCCTAATTCCTTTCATTTCTCTTTATATTTTTGATTGCCTAGGTTTAAGTTACCATTTATGTTTTGAGATTGAACTGGATTTGGTTGTTATTGTGGGTATTTGTGATTTTGATTTGTAATGAGGAATTTGAACTCATCAATATACATGGTTATGTATATGTTTTTTATAGTTTATTTGATATCATTCTATTTATTCATGTTATTGATAGATAGTTTGATTGAATTAAATTATAATTGAACCTAATGCATTACAAAGCACTAATCACACTCTAGGGTAATTAATAATGCCTATTTGAATGGGTTCATGAGACTAGGCATTAGACTTACCGGTTGGTGAGGTTTAGTACTTTAGGAAACCTAGAGAAAACTCAAATGTGCTAAAGGACTTAACAATTTCTAGTTAGTTGGGGTTCCACTAATTAGGCAATTGGACTCATGGGTTCATGAGGTTTGGTAAATTAGGAAATTAGTGCATTAAACTCTCTAAAAATCCTTTGAAAGCTATGATAGCCATTGAAATTCATTTCCAAGAGCACTTCACTTCCACTTCATCCCTTTTACTAAAAATACAAAAAATATTTATTTGTTTTGCACCCTTCATTCTCATATTTAAAAAAAAAAATTTCCTTATCCAAATTTAATCTTGCATTGCATATAAATTACTAGGATAGTTGAATTAAACAAGGCTCCTTGAAAACGATACCCGGGGTAACTTTCGCTTACCTTGAGGTTCTAAAATTTCTTGAAAGACTAGGCCCAAGACACACTACACCGACCGCTAAATCGGTGTCCTTCAAGTGGAGTAAGTTTTTTCGTTTGGCTTGTTTTATTTAACAGGTCATGTTAGACTAGAAAAAAAAAGTTTATTATCCAGCCTATTGAGTAGTTAAATAATATATTTCTAAAATCAGATTACATTATTATAATTAGTTGATCTTATTTGTTGGTAATTCTTAACATAAAATTATAATTATATCCTTTATTCTAGGGTATGTTACCTCTCATTTCCTAAACATTTTCATTCAAACAATGTCACCAACCATTCACCCTCTAAATCTCTTATTGTAATCTTTTTAATTTATCAAACATTCTAACAAACTTATAGTCAGACTAGTTCAGACCAAAGGCTAGATTGAGCCCAGAAAAATGGTCTTTAATAGACCATAGGTCAGACTCAAACCTCCTCTCAACAACATAAGTCAAGTCAATTATGGTACGTACTTGGATATGCCTAGGCTATTCCTATCCTATTAAGATTCAAAACATGAAATTTTAGAGGTTCTTATATTAGATATTTGAAGGTCAACAAGGTTAAGAGGGGTTCTGTATAATTTAGTCTAAAATCATTATACTTCTTTTGTTCCTAAATATAAGATCACTTCTCCTAATTTGATTAGACTAAGAATGTTAGTTAAGTTAATGAGTTATTAACACATGATATTACTAATTTATCCTAACTATATACATTTATCCCACCCTCCATCTCTCACTTATTATTATAGATAAGTATTGTTAGAGTTAATTTGGGAAATTATAAAATGATGTTATATTTAGAAATAAATTGAAATTTAAAAGTAATCAGAGGAGTAGTATTTCAAGGGTGTAATTATGAGGCCTTTGGGTGTGCGGGGATGTGGACAAAAAACACACAAATAGAGAACATTTAAAGTGGGAATGAATGTGAATTGAGTTCTTCATTTGTCATATATCTTTAGTCTTTTCATGTAACCTTTCTCTATAGTTTATCACTTAAATTCCTGTACCTGATCACTTCATATATGTAGTTTGTTGGATTCATAATAATCTGGTAGTGCGTGCTTCATTATATTCCTCAATCTTTTCCCCCCTTTTACATGATGTAAGCAGTTAAACTATTTCTATGAAAATTACAAATATATCAATTTAATATCAAAATTGGATTCTACCTTATCTATATTTCTCCTTTTCCAAATATATTCTTCGCAATTAATGTTTGGTACTTTCGGTGAGATTTATTTACATACTCCCATATTGATGAATGGGAGAAACCCCACTTTCAAATCCTTGGCTTCTAGAAGATGCATTGAACTCTGATCTGGAATAATTGAGGTGGGCAAACAAAATTCTCTTTTTAAAATTAGGTCAGGGTTAATCTCTAAAAAATGTGTTGAACCTCGATCAGTTTTGATCATGTTGAGTGGATATATTAACATATAAATAAACCCATCTAAATTTCGTTTGAAACCAAAAGCTCAAAATTTGACTTAGCAGAAACTGGTTAATTAGGAGATTTTATTCGTTATAGATGTAAAATTTTATTTAAAAGCTCAATAGATAAAATCTAAATTTTATTTTTTTATATTATTAAGTTTTATTTGATCCCTTGGATGTGCACTTTTACCCCTCTTTAGTAACATTATTAGTTTTATTTTCATTTAACCAAAAATGTTATATAACATATTTAAACTATAATTCTGAAGTTAAATGCTACTGAATATACTTAAATATTAATGCTTTAAAGCTTAGCCATTTTTATGGGTATTGAATTCTAGAATTACTCAGTTCAAAAAAAATTCTAGAATTACCATTTAAATTTGTTAGGTCACTATTTTTCATTAAATGAAATTGACAATGTTAATCAAAGAAATCTAAAAGTGCACTTTACAATTTTTAAAGAACCAAACTGAAACTTACTGGGAATATAAAGAAATAAAATTATATTTTAGCCAATTTCAATTTACTTTATTATCTCATTTTTTAAAAATATATTTACTCCTGTTGATTACACGTTCTAAAAATTTTCATTGAGGGTGGTTTCTTACACGACCGATTGGATGAGCTATTTCAGAAAACTTAATTAACTCACATATTTTACAAAAATAATTAAATTAGCTAATTTACTTAGTTTTAGAAAATTAGTTAGTTAACCCAGTCTTAGTACTAGATTGAGGGATTGTTTTAGCATCACATCAAAATATACTCCCTCTAATCCTAAATATAAAACCTATGCCTCATTTTGGTCCTAATTACATGACTTATTTCAAATTATTATCAATGTTCTCCTAGATTATTTCTATGTTTTTATTCTCTCAACAATAATCAAATAAGAGGGGTTATTATCAAGAATGATAATTAGATAAGTCTATTTTAAAAAATCATATATATCATATATACTAACTACTTTACTAAACCAAACATCTCTAATAATTTAATTGAATTATATCAATAAATCTTAAATTTAAAATTGGTGGAAGTATAGTTACTTACTTTTTAAAAGGAAAGTTGCATTAATGGAGGAAAAGTTTGCCACCTTGATGGAAAAAATGCAAGTGAATTCTAATATTGTTCCTCCTCATTTTTTCTAGTTAATGCCCTTTAGTCTGGTCAAATGACTTACTATCTTTAAGTTGTTGATCCTTAGCTTGTTTTGAATATTATGTATCAGATTATTTTAAGACTGCAATATAATTGATTTCATTAGTGTAACGTATTGTTGTTGCCCATCTTTTTATATTTTTAAGTGGTGTATTAATTAGTTTGTTTATAGATTATAAATTTAATGAATCAACATTTATCAAGTTACCGATAAAGGTGAGAGGCTTTCGCATCAGCAACAATTGGTCACCACTAAAAGTGAAGACTTTTTCATTGACTAATGTCGCTGCTAAAGGTTTACTAAGTCGTGGCAACTGTCCCCTTTTCAGTTTGGCCGTGATGACTTTTTTTGTTATTACTTAAGGGTATCCGATCCCCACAACTTGTAAAGTGAGATTAATCTCTCATGTTCTAAAGTCTTATATAGGGGTAGACAGTTGGTCATGATGACTTTAAGCATGGTAAATAGTCACCACAAATGCTACACGTTTGGCCGCGATTTTTATGGTCCCCACTAATAGTAAATGCAACAGTCACATAGGTGGTGACATTTTGTCATGTGAAAAAACTTTAAGGGCAATTTTAAGAAAGTTACTACCGATAAAAGCCTTTTTGTAGTGATTAATGTTCCAAACAAGATGATTGATATAAGACAAGTCTCAATGAGTTGTTAGAAACAATATTGACAAATGAAAATGCCAATAACAATTGAAAAACACCATTGGAAACTTATAAATTAAATACTTATCCCATACTAATTAATTTTTTTTGCTCAAGTTTTAATGTAATTGTTCCTTCCTTAAAACCATATCTCTCTCTCGTATCAGATATTGATTGAATGAATAAGACCTTATCCAATGGTATATTAACAAGGTTCAAATTGTATGGAGTCTATTTCTCATCTATATAACTATATACTACCTCCGGTCCTAAATATAAGACTTAATTGATTTTTTTTTTGAGAGGTTAAGGTTGTGTAATAGACTTTTAAATCATGACATATTTGATATATTTTTATATTATACATTAGTTTATAGGTAAAATAAACTAATCTAAGGAAAAAAATTAGGTAAATCAATTTATAATTAACTTATTTTACTTTTTATAGGATTTTCTAAAAAAGTCAATTAGGTCTTATATTTAGGACCGGAGGGAGTATTAAACTAGCAAAGGCGACAAATTTTAAATCGGGAAATTTTAATTAAGAAAAACATTCATATATATAGGAGTACTCTATAACTTTCGACATGGATGAAAGATTATTGTTTCCAAACACAATAAAAAGCCAAGTTCAATTGGTAGCTAGTAGCGAAGTCCCACTTAGAGACGAAATTTTAGTGTGCAAGTCAATACACATGGGAATACATCATAATAATGAGAGAGACGAAATACGTTGCTCACGAAGAATAGTAATGTGAAAGACATCGGATCACCAAGTGTCATTGTACGATGTGGTCATCGATCAATTATGTAAGAATTCCCTTGTAATATTGACCTCTCATGGTTTCCCAATGGTCCCTCCCTTTGATTCATAGCATCATAAGCAAGCATGCTTGTGATATATACTTATTTGTGTGTGAACCTCTCTTCATCTTTCTATTTGGCTCCTTCGTCACCTCTCATAGTGCACATACCTGACCTACACACATGCACGCAATTAAGTTTTGTGTGATATACCAAACATGCATGTCCAAACAAGACACAAGATTACGTACACATCATTGATCATCACCGAATGAACTCGCACTAGACAGACCAGTTTTAATGGAATAAATGTGTCGTTGTGAAAATGTATGCTGCCACTAACAAACATAAGTATTGTGTCTCTTGATAAGTTTATTGAATTGTCTCTTGGGGTTTAATTAATTAATTTGAATAATAAAGATTTTTTTTGGGGGGAGGGGGGGGGTTGTGAGAGAGAGATCGACCAAATTTGTATCATTACACGTTTTCTTGTTGTTTGAGCAATTAACAAGAACATTTTGTGTCTTGGAGGATCAAACTCCATCTTCATTTGCTTGCAAAGTCATGCGAACGAAGCTGGGGTCTCTGATGTAGACCATATAGTTATATTGTGGTTATTTTTGTACTTGTTATTAATTGTTCTTTCCATTTCATTTTTTTATCTTTTTTCTGTATATGTTTGTAAGGACAAGTATAGGTGATTCATGTTCACCAGAGTTTTTCAAGGGATCGATACTTCTAGTATGTACGATAAGAACAAAATCTAGTTGCAGATCTAGAAATGAAAAATCTACTCAACCTTCATTGAAATTTTGTTGTTAGCTATGGCAGAATTTTTAACGGCAGTGCATTGACACTTGTCAATCAGTGCTCATTGTAGTTGAGATGAAGTATGGACTATCTAAAATTTAATATGGATATATCAAATTTAAATTTTTAAATGATTATTTTTCAAAATTAAAACTAATTTTTAACAAATAATAGTTACAAGATTAACTTTATTTTTGATTTTGTATCCATCAACTTAAAAGTTTTCTAAAAATATTAAAATGAATTTTAATAAATCTTGACCCCACACACACACATATTAAGGACATAGATTAAGATAAGGAAATATTTGCTCATCTTTATGATAGACATTGAATGTCAATCCTCGTGTACAATTAGAATAAAATGTAATAATAGTCCATTATTTAGAAAAAATTAGAAAAATTCACTAGCTATAAAATCTCAAATGATATAAGCAAAGACGCATTAAAAAGTTTTTTTGTTTTACTAAGCATTATTATGATAACAAGTTCACATAGGAGATGATAATAGATTCTTATTATATTACTCACCTGTTGTAAGACTTTTCATTAATTACATTAATTTCTCTTTTGGAATGTTATAATTATTTTCTTATAAATTTGCTCAACTAGAATTGAAATTTTTCCTAGCATCGATACTTCATATGTTTTGTACGGTCAGAATAAAATGCCCAACTCTAAATATCGAATTGACTGCTGTCAGCCCGTGCATAAAATGCACGGATATTAATCCACGCACATTATCGTATCTGTTCGATATTGATTCCCACAAAATTAATTAAATAATATTTTCATCGTTATAGAACAATTATATTTCTTTCATATCAGATGTACTAGCTACCTGTAAATATTAAAATTTGACATGTAAATATTCAAAATTTACCTGACAATCTGATTAGTGATTATATTTGGCCAAAAAAAAAGTGAGACACTTTCCTATTTTTTTTTTATTGTTCCAATCGCATGGGAATTGGGAATGAAGTACAACTGCAAAAATATGAACAAGTGTGATTATTGAACATTAATTTTTTTTTAAAAAAAAACAACTCAATGTTAAAAGAACACCTCAGTGTTATTTTCTAGATGAAAAAACAATTTCTTATATACAGACACATGGCAAGTTGACTATTGTCGTAATAAGAACAAAATAAGTTCACATGTCAAGTGGTTTTGGTCAATAAAACCCATAGAATACGCGATAAAAAATTCAATCATTCATTATAAAAATCATTCAAGCATGTATTCGTCCCAAGTAAAATATGCATAATAACAATACTTGTATATATAGAGTACAAACAACATTCCAGGATTAAAATGTTGTCAGAGGATTTTAATAATCACAATGATTGAAGTGTTTCATTCACAAATTTATGTCGCGATCTTCTTCCTAGTAGTAAAAAAATCATTACATTTATCTAAACTCAAATGATGTTGAAGTAATCAAATAAATAACATGGGTCACGGATGAGACCCCATCCCTATGCGTAAACGATTAATATTAGGGTTGCTCAGAGAATCCACTTAAACTAATATACTTATTACACAAATTTCAATCCAGGAATCTGGTTAGATCTTTTTTCCCTTACTGAATAATTTAATGTGTTCCTTAAGAAAGATAATATAAACCAAACCTAAATATTTACCTTGTACATTGTATAAATAATAAAAAAATTGGTCAAAAGTATCTATTCAATAAATGTTATAGTTATAAGGACATGACACGCTTTTATATATACTTTTTCCGAACCTAAATATAAGAAATAATTAATTTTTTTTGGAGAATTAACATGTTTTGTCTATTATTAGATCATATGTTAGCTTATAAGTCAAATAAACTAGTTTAGAGAAAAATTTAGGAAAATCAATTTTTAATTATTTTGTTTAGCTTTCTTAAGATTCTACAAAAAAAAAATCAACTGAGTCTTATATTTAGGATCGGAGGAATAGAAAGTACCAATATTTTTTTTATAAAAAAAATATTTCAATGGAAAATGATAAAAAATATCTTTTGAATTTTAAAATAACATAAAGGTAATTTGCAGTTATTAACATCGTTATACAATCAGTGAATACTACTGTATTACTCAACAACTTTTTTTTTAACTGATATTACTCAACAACTTAAAATCTCCTATATGAAATCTTAAAATTTAGAAGGTATTTTTTATCATTTCCTCACATTTGAAATGATTTCATGCACACAAAATTATCAATATTCCAATTCATGCCCATATGATCAATAATATTTTCAATTATTTACTTTTCATCACCAATTTTCCCAAGTAATATAAATATACAATTCTGCAATGGACGGTTATTATATGTTCAGGTACGTGTGTACAGACTGATATTCCACTAAATATCTTCTCTTGATAATTTTAGGGCAAGTTGCATTTAGTTATCTTTATTCTTTGTCTCCAATTGTGTTGTCATCTTGAATCTTGAATAATTGCAACTAATACACTCCTAATTCAGAGTTCAATCATTTATCTTCATCATTTGACTGCATCTATCTTATTTGTTGTTTATTTTAGTCCCGTGAGTTTTATTTGGACAAGTGAACTTTAAGAATATAATATTTTATCTAATTTAATTTCCAATGGCATTCTAGAGTACATTGGAATTATAGTTAGATCATATGCAGAGAACACTGCAGTAATAATACATATGGGAGAAAACGATAAGTAATATCAAATGTCTGTAATATATAATGACATAAAAGCTCCATGGTAAGTGGGATTTTTCATATTTGATCCTAATTAAAACTTTATTAAGTTATTATGATATCTTTAATTAAAAATAGAAATATATGAATAAGCATAGTATTTTCTTAATTCATATTTATATACATTTTTCTCTTTTATTGTTTATATCTTTGTTGAAGTGTTTGCCGTAATCACAGGTACTGTTAAATATCTTTAGAGGAAAAGGGCAAAAACATCCTGAAAGTGTGTGCTTAGGGCAAAAATATCCCAAAAGTTTTATAAGGGGCAAAACTACCCTAGAAGGCTAGAACTTAGAAAAATGGGGCAAAATGCTTTACACAAACGGATCCTATTTTTTTTAGGGGAATTTGCACTGTAGTCCCTGGTAAGGGAAATTAATACTGGAAGGTCCCAATACATTCCAAAATAATTATAAAGTCCCAAGGGCCCTTTCCTGCAATTGTTTGTTTATCTTCAATGACCATTTTGTCATCATAAGATGAAAGCATAGTCCCCCTGTAGGGACCAGTGAGATGACAATCATCTTTAATGAGGGCAAAATGGTCATTGAAGATAAGCAAACAATTGCAGGAAAGGGCCCCTGGGATTTTATAATTATTTTGGAATGTATTGGGACCTTCCAGTATTAATTTCCCTTACCAGGGACTAAAGTGCAAATCCCCCATTTTTTATGTTAAGTATGTGTATGTGACATGAATTGTCTTTATAATAAAATGGGGCCACATGGACAAATATGTGGCAGCTTCCTTATTTTTATTCAATTTTTAAAAACTGTTGTGTACCTTTTTACTGTTTTTCTCAATGAAAAAAACATGAAATATAATCTACCTTCCTTATAACAATGCGTATACTAAATATCCCCATCCCAACCTGAAAATGGATCAGAGGGAGTTTAAGGAAGTGATCTAAGAGAACGGGAAGCTTCATATGGCGCCTAACATAAATACTCCTTTTGTAATATATGCAAATATTAATTAAGTATATGTTAATTCGACAGAAATTAATGGTGTCTAACATCAATTTTTAGTTTTATAATTGAATATTAATTAGTGACTATTAGTATCATTAATAAACTAAGTACAGTATATGGATAAATTAAATCTGTCTGAGAGTTTAGCATGATTGAGCCTAATTATATGTTACTGATCACATTACTTGAATTTCTTTTCATTTAAAAATCTTACAAATTCTTGAATTTTTTAAGACACTTCCTCCAACTCCCTTTGATCCATTTTCGTTTTTTTTTTCAGGCTGGGGATGGGGATATTTAGCATACACCATGGTATAAGGAGATTATATTATATTTCATTTTATAATTCAAAAAACAGTAAAAAGCTTCACAGCGTTTTTTTATAAAAATTGAAAAATAAAATAAGGGATTACCACATATTTGTTCACATGGCCTCAAATTATTATACAGACATTGTCACATATATATGCACTTTTACAGAAAAAATTGATCCGTTTGTGTAGGGCATTTCTAACCCATATTTCTGACTTTCTGGGCATTTTTACCCCTCAATATTTCAAGGTATTTTTGCCCACATGTGTATACTTCTACAGTATCTTTACCCTTTTTTCAAATATCTTTACGGTATCTCAACTTTGATGAATAGTCAAAACTTCTATTTTGAAAGAGCGGATTTCAATCATGCATATGTATGATTGTTTGTGTGTGTGTTTGTTTGTTTTTTCTGGTCGCCTTGAGTATTCTTGATTTTGCTTCATTAAATTGAATTAGACAAGCGATGATAAAAAATACTCCCTCCGTTCCTAAATATAAGATCACTTTAGTAAATTTGGAGAGATTAAGGAAGACATTCCAATGAGTTAGGATTACATGAAATTTTCAAAATACTCGTCGCTTAAGTTTTAAAAATATCACATTATTCAAACCATTATTTTTTGGGTGAAGGGAGTATAGGGGTAACTTGGGGAAAATTAGAGTCAAATTAGAAAGTGATCTTATATTTAGGAACAAGCTCTCATCCCCAAAGTGATCTTATATTTAAGAGCGGAGGGAGTATTAAAATATATTTATTTTCTATATAGACCATATTATAGTCTTGTCCTAATTTTTTAAATAAATTATTAAAAATTAGATATTACATTAGAAAATATAGGGAAAATCACAACCAAGACCCTCACGAGAGAATTAATCAAAACTAGATCCTAGAAAATCATCAAATTACATTGAAGTCATAAGGAAACTGGGTTATACTCCATGTGTCTCTTATTAAGAAAATGGTTGAGAGAGATAAATGTGCTTAAAATAATTTTGTTTTCTCAATTTTGCCCTTTTTGTAATTGAGCATATAAGAAAGAGAAAAATATGATAATAGTATTATAAATAATGAATGTGAATAAAGAGAATAATGATGAATAAAGTGGAAAAAACTCATTGAATGTTTTAACAAATTTATGGAGAATATTAAATGGCTTATTATTGATAAGTAAAGACGGTACTATTGACAACTAAGATATTTGATATGTTAAAGACCCCGGACTTCAATGTAATTTGATGATTTTTTGGGATTTGATTGTGATTAATTCCCTTATATAAACGACCTAATTGTGATTTCCCAAAAAAGTAAATCCAAAAAATTGAATCAAAATAATCTATTAGCTAAGGACTAGAATAGTTATCTAGTACTCTCTCCGTCCCAAAATATAAACTTCAAATAATTACTTTACTTTATTCTAAAAACTAATTAAATTAATTAAAACATTAATTAAGTGAGAAATCTAATTTATTTTTTTACTTTATTCTTATTATTAAAGATAAAAGAGAATGAAAAATAATGGATGGTATAGATGAATTAGAGTATATGAGAAAAGATAAGATATGGGTAAAATTTAAAAATGCAATAAATGCTTTAGCAACAATAAAATAAAGCTTACATCTTAAAACAAACTCATTCATAAATATGAAGTTAATATTTTTTTTGGGTGGATGGAGTAACTAATATAATAACTAATATAAGCAAGAAATCAACATATCATATGAAAAAAATGGTGTTTAGTTCGGCGGACACTAATTAATCGGCTGTGAAAGAAAAAACATGAAAGAATTGTAGTTACAACTTATAAAGAATGCCAATCCATAAGACTCTATTCATTTCAAAATAATTACTCTTTTTGGGTTGAAAATACTTTTCATATTACAATTTTTAATAAATGCTAATATTTCAAAAACATGTAAGCACTCTTTGAGCTCGAAGATCTGCCCTGACCCTGGTGACCCACTAAGACCCAAGTCACCTAACCTTTTTGTTATAAATAATAATAGGAGGAAAAGTCATGACCACCAAAACTTGAGTTATCTAATACTCAAATACTTGGTAATATACTAATATAATTCACATGAGGTGTTGATCATCGCCAATATCTAAAAGATAGTAGAAGGAGGATTATGTATAGATATGATTAATATTTGAAGGTAAATATAACTTTAGATTCTTGAACTTTCTCACAATTTTGGATTCACATGAACTTCAAGATTAATATTTTTGGTACTTAAACTTTTGGTCAGTTTTGATTTTGATACTTGAACTTTAGAATTATTTTGTCCTTGAACTTGACACTATTTATAATTGTTGGTCCTAGATTTTATAAGTTCTATTAGAATTTAAGAAAGATTAAAATTAACTGAAAGTTGAACAATCAAGACCAAAATTGCCTGAAAGTTCAGGGACTAAAACTACTGATTTTGAAGTGAAGGGAGGACCAACATTAAAATTGAGTGAACATTCAAAGACCAAAAGTTATATTGGTCCTATATTTTAACATAATTATATTTAAACTAAACATCAACAAATTTAGCATAAATTAATTCATTTAGTATATTTTAACATAATGTACTCCCTCCGGTCCCTAATGTAAGAGCCCAAAATTTGAATGGTTTTGGTCCCTAATGTAAGAGCTCATCCCACGTTCTCTCCTCATTTAATGCATTTTTTCCTACTTTACCCTAATTCTCTTTCATATTTATTAATGCTTATGTATTTCTCTCTCTTAAAAGTACCATAATAAATATGGGCAATTTTGAAAAAGAAGCATTAACTCCAAACATCCAACTAACATTCAAATGTTTTCTTAAGAAGCGTTTTTTTGGCGACTAGCTCATATATTAGGGACCGGAGGGAGTATTTCTCTATATGTCTTACTCCCTTACATTTACGTTGATACTAATAAATGGAAGGGAGTAAGACATGTATAAATATACATTCAGATCTACAAATCTCTCCCAAGCTGATGTTATTACTGTGAAGTATCTAGAACTAATATGAGATTAAATTTAGTAAAAGAACTACTTTCTTATATAATACTCCTTCATGATATCAAAACAACTAACTACACCCAACAAAGGTTGATTCAGTTAGTAAAGGAATTAATTTATAACAATAAGTTTGTTAAGTTTGTGGATTCAAATCTTGTAGATGTGAAAACATTATTTGTGAAAGATCTATAAGTGCATGTGCAAATGCTCTATAAGTCTAAAGACTTACTATGGACCTGTTAATCTATCCCCTAAAATCCAATACAGTTAATTTGAAAAAAAAAAGTGATGGAAATCAAAGAGTGCAAGTGGAAGAAGATGAAATATGACAGTCTTTCAAGTCAATTGGAGGGGACAAGTTGCAGCCACATGCTTAGCATCTCTCCTCCTGAGACGCGCTCACGCAAAAACTATAACCACACTTCCAAATTATAATATGCCTCCCCTTTTAATACGCACGTAGTGGTTGTGTGTAAATTATGTAATGTTTTTAAGCATTTTCTTATATTGAAATTTTGTGATCATGCATGTTCGTTACATTTGTATTAGTATCAGGTGAGGCACCATTTACAAAGGTCTAATTTTCATTTTTGAATACTACAAACATACACTAACAACATGAAATTATAAATTGGATTAACCAAGACTTCCCGGCTTTAAAGGCTTTAATCCAGCTGGGATCAGGTTTGCTTAATGAGGTTTGGAAGATCAATTTTCATAACAGAACAAAGATATTCTTATCGAAACTGATCAAAGGAATTCTTTTTACAACAATGTTTCTGAAGCAGCGACATATGATGAACAAAGAGTTCTGTTATTTTTGTATGGATGATACTGAATCACTGGAACACTTGTTTCTTTATTGTCCATTTGCTAGAGCTTGTTGGTTTGGTTCATTCTCATCTCTGAAAACTGATCTTCAGCCCCATTAGACTTTAAATCAATGGATTGAGATGTGGCTCTCATACAGGAAAAATGATTCCATTTTTACATTTCTCTATCCTTTTAATTTGTTACATGCAATCTGGTATGCACGAAACCAATTCTGTTTTGCAGGGAAAATATGCTCTCCTGAACAGGTTATTGAATCAGCAAAGGCGCACACCAACATAGATATGACTCATTACTTGACTCTCGAGAGGGAGATTTCGCAGAGGCATATTGCAAACTCATCTTCAACACAGCTTCCTCTGAATCTACTGCATCGAATATCGCGTCAGACAGATCACTTCTATCATTGGACCATAACCTTAAAGATGAAGAAACAACGGGACTCAACAACAAATATGAATATACTGATACTGTTTCATGGTCAAGTCTTCGACCTATGATGTTTCAATCCACATACACATATGGGTGCTTTACAATGCCAGCTCACTTCACTACGTGACGCATTGAAGTTCATAACTACTCAATCAGAAGTAGATTGCCCTACTCAGTTTCCTTTGTTTTTGGTCATTGCAAGATTATCACATGTAAAAATAATACACAACCACTATAAGATCCACTGGAGTTTTAATTTCCTACTAGAGGAAATTAGAACTATACTACACTCCTTTGTATCTTACTATTATGTTAATTAATGCGAAATACTTTTACATAAAAAAAAATGTATACTCCTTCAATTCCTTTTGATTAGTGGGTTTCATTTTCTAAATGAACTTTTTTTATTTCTCTACATTTCTCTCTTACTCGCTACCTTACAGATAATTGCGTACAACTATCAGGCTAAAATATTTCTCTTACATACTTATCAATTTTAACTCATTTTTTTAAATCAGAAGGAGCATTTATTATTATTTGGGGGTAGATATGAAATGTATAAAAACGCAGGCGTTAGAATTAATTATTAAGAGTAGCACAGGCCACAGGGCGAGATTATGTGAAAGCGTGAGGCATTCTCATATTTATCCAAAACCCTCCAATCCTCTTCTTTTCCTCTCTATCTTTCACTCTGAGTCAATGACCTCCTATTTTAAATCTACGTTTTGAAATTTTATTCAACAAAGCACGCGTTCAAATATGGATTAAGCTACCGCCAACCTTCTTCTTTATCGTCAACCCCACATGGTGCACTCCCGACCTAATTATTCCCTCATCCTTCATTTAAAGAAAATTTTCAAGCAAAATTTTCAATCATGCGGGATTTCTCGTTTACTCAATTAATATTAGTATTTGAGTTTTCATGTTTTTAATTTCCACAAATATCCCCCTTCCCCTTATATTTTTTTTTTATTTTTCCTTCGGTATCATATGACTACCTATCTTTCATGCACTGCAACGGCTCTAGACTAATATATTAATCATTGATTGTTGTTATCTCAATATGTGAAACAACTAGCTAAGAGTTTTAACGTGTTCCATACCCTAACAAAAATGACACCTATAACTTTGGCTGGATGGATCCCTTACCACTTCCCCTTATTTATTAGCCTCTGGGATGCAAACTTCGATTGAACTCTCGGTCTCTATTTATTAACCTTTTAAATTATAACTCCACAATTTCTAAAAAAATAATCAACCCACAATAAGATAGTGATATCATGTGATGAGAATTACTCCCTCTGGTCCTTATTAATTACTCCCTCCGGTCCCTAATATAAGAGCTCAAAATTTGAATGGTTTTGGTACCTAATGTAAGAGCTCACCCCATATTCTCTCATCATTTAATGCATTTTTTTCCTACTTTACCCCTAACTCTCTTTCATATTTATTAATGCTTATGTATTTCTCTCTCTTAAAAGTACCATAATAAATATGGGCAATTTTGGAAAAGAAGCATTAACTCCAGACACCCAACTAACATTCACATGTTTTCTTAAGAAGCGTTTTTTTGACGGCTAGCTCTTACATTAGGGACCGGAGGGAGTATAATGTACTACTAACTACCTACAGTATTTGGTCATTAATATAAGACACTACCAACCACATTAAATATTTTTTTCTCATTTTACTCTTCTCATTAATGGATATTAAAAATTGAAAACGAGAAACATATCATTTAATCATTTAATGAAGGGTTAAGTTGGAAAAAATGATAAATTTAACATAAATTTTAAAACTTATTTATCATTCCTTGATTTGTGAGAAATGGATAGTTGGTAAACCTTATAATAAGTACTAAAGGGAGTACATTGATATAGGTGCATTTCTTTCAGTTAAAAAAAATTCAGTTAAAAAAAATATAGGTGCATTTTTATTTACCCACAGATGTAATAAATGCTTATATTTATTACGCATTTAATGATTTCAACTTTACAATGAAAATCTCATGCATTCATTTCAAGTTGAAACATTTAAATGATGTTATTCACTTATTCATAAAACAATAGAGTATCGCACAAATATAAGTTTGTATTAACCAGAATATGTAAAGAAAAAGTTATTAAGTTGGTTATTCACTATTACTTTATAAAATGTCCTCATTTACTTAATATACTTTTGGAAAGTTGACTATGAGATAAAAATTGCACGTGAATAAAATTTTTCAAGGATAAAATAATATGGTTAAATACTTTCAAGTGGTCAATGTGTTTAAAAATATATTTTAAAATACAAATGTTATATAAATTTTAACCCTTAAAATAAATCATTCAATGTAACGTAACCTTATATTTAAGGTTAAAAATACTCTCTTTATTCCTAAATATAAGATCACTTTAGAAAATTTGGAGAGATTAAGGAAGACATTCTAATAAGTTAGGACTACATGAAATTTTCAAAATACCCCTCACCTAAGTTTTAAAACACTACAAAAAAAACGGCGCTTTCCGGCGTACACCTTCCCGCGTTTTCATCAAAAACGCCGGAAATGGCATGCCTTCCGGCGTTTTCTAAAAAAGGCCTAAAAGACACGCCGCAAAATTTGGCGCGCGCTTCCCGCCTTCTTTCCCGCGCACACATACCGGCGTTTGTGGACACAAAAACGCCGCTATGTATATTTTAATCAAAAAATTTGTTATTTGCTTTTCTTTTTCTTTTTTTTTTGAAAAAAATAACACATATCGGCGTTTTTCGTTCTTAAAAACGCCAGTAAGTATTAAATAATATTTTTTTAAAAAACCATGCATACCGGCGTTCCCTGGAAATGCCGATAAGCGTAAGAAAAACGCCGGTAAGTATTAAATAATATTTTTTTAAAAAAAACATGCATACCGGCGTTTCCTGGAAATGCCGATAAGCGTAAGAAAAACGCCGGTAAGTATTAAATATTATTTTTTAAAAAAACATGCATACCGGCGTTTCCTGAAAACGCCGATAAGCGTAAGAAAAACGCCGGTAAGTATTAAATATTATTTTTTAAAAAAAAAACATGCATACCGGCATTTCCTGGAAATGCCGATAAGTGTAAGAAAAACGCCGGTAAGTATTAAATAATATTTTTTAAAAAAACCATGCATATCGGCGTTTGCGAAATCGCCGGTAAAATAATAATACAATATCTCTTTTCGGCGTTCCCATCATAAACGCCGGTATGCTCCACCTTCCCTATAAATAACGATGCTCCCCCTTCATTTTCCCTTACTCATTCGTTTCTTGCTCCTTCCTACTTCTTTCTATTTGTTTCTCAGCGATCATTATAAATAGCGGTGCTCCCCCCTCATTGCACATTTGGTGGTTGCTTATTTTCATATCTCTTTTTATTTATATTTGTTTCATTTTTGTTTATTTTTATGTAATTGTTAATTTTTATATTTGATATACTTTAGTTGCTCTTATAGGTATTATTTTCTTTTAATGTGTATAATAAGATTTTTCTGTCATTATTATTTATTAATATTTTTTATTTATATCTATAATACTAAATTTTCGTCCCAATTTAATGTTAAATTGGGACGAAAATTATTTTTTTAATAATTTTTAAACACTTTTCGGCGTTTCTGCAAACGCCGAAAAAGTTTATATTAAATAATAGCATACCGGCGTTTCATCAAAACGCCGGTATGTAAATTATTAAAATAATGGACATACCAGCGTTTCCCGAAGCGCCGGTATGTCTGAATATTATATTATTTTCTGCATCCCGCGTTTCGGCGTTTGTGCGTACCCTACGGCGTTTGTAAAAACGCCGATGTGCTACTTTTCCACGCTTTTTTTTCGGCGATTTGCAAAAACGCCGTAGCGTTGTTTCGCCGGAAAAAACGCCGGAAAGAGGCAAAAATAAACGCCGGTAAGCGGCAAGTGTTTTGTAGTGAAAATATCACCTTCTTCAAACCACTATTTTTTGGGTGAAGGGAGTATAGAGGTAATTTGGGGAAAATTTGAGTCAAATTAGAAAGTGATCTTATATTTAGGAACAATCTCTCCTCCCTAAAGTGATCTTATATTTAGGAACGGAGGGATTAAGTATTTTAGTACTCATTACTCTTTCTAACTTAAACGGTGTTGCTTTTTTTTTTTGAGTTTTTAATCCGGTATCCTGGGCCAGCCCCAATGTCACGGGGAACTCAACGGGCTCAGACTAATCCAGATCCGCACTGGGGCCTCCACTTAAGGGTAAAGTGCTGGCCAAGGGGCAGGCTGCATTCCCAGAGCTCGAACTCGAGACCTCTGGTTAAGCGGTGAAGTGAGGTAACCACTACACCAACCACGCTTGGTTTTAAACGGTGTTGCTTTTCACAACAAATAAGAAGTATTTATAAGGATAAAAATACATGTTAGACATGTAGGCAATCTAAATTATGTGCATGGGAAAAAGCATGATGCATATTAAATGAAAGTGTATATAATACAGGGAAATATATAAGCGTATAAATGAAATTAATAAATTAATTTGAAATTGAAAAGGCATGCGCGTTGTCCGTTGGTGGACAGTTTTAGCGTAAGAGTTAGACTATCTGTGAAGGATGACTCAATGACGTCAATACGTCGTCGTCGCATTAGGCCTTCAATTCTGTCGGTCGCTGGGTCCCACCTTAGTCAACGCGTTACTTCTTCACTTTTCTCTTCCTAGTCCCTATTTTCCTCTTCTCCTTTTTCCACACACAACACACCTGCCGTTTAATTTTTAATTTTATTTTTATTAAGCAAAATATCAAAATTTAATTATTCCATTTTTCTACAAATTTTCCCTACCGTATTTCCTTAATTCTTCTTGATAGAGCTACATATAGGTTAATTCATTGAATTTTCAAAATAAAGATTACTCACCACATTATTTTTATATTTTAATAATAATTTATTTTTTGAGCTTGATTTTTCAACTATTTTGAATGATTGTTGTATTTTTTATTGTTATACACGATTAATTATAGAATATTTCTCTGATCTAGATCTCTAGTATACTAGAGATCTGTAGTATACTTTTTTCTACTCATCTTTTTTAAGTCTCTATCAATTATCATCTCCGAAAGTTATTATGATTTGAAAAAATAAGTTGCAATTTTAACAAGGTGACACATAAATAATTTTATGTGATACCGTGAAAGTCTTACGATTGTGAAATTTAAGAATGGAATTCAAAACAGATAAATGAATAAAAAAAGTCTAGTTGAAAATAAAACAAAGATTAAAGTTACTTTAAAATCCCCCCATAATATGAGAATACAACTTTTTTTTATAGTTGTTTAATTTTAAAACATAAAGGATCGAATATTAACACTTTAGAAGCGGTTTAATTGGTATGGATATAATGCTACACATGTCAAATTCCTACTTTGGAATATTTTATGAGTATTTAGGATTGGCAATGCTTACTTTTTCCACACTCCCTATATATTTAAAAACAAACATTCTGACGTGGATTACAGACATCAGTTAATGCCTTGTTAAATAAGACTTTTCTAATTTATCAAAAAAAAGACTTTTCTAATTTTCTTTTAAACAAGTGGTTTATTTTATATATTATAGGGAAATTTAATTAGAGGTCCCTCACAAGGGAGTTAATACTGAAAAATCTCAAAAGTTGAAAATATTAATGTAGGGTCCCAAGGGACCTCACATTAATATATTTGAAAAGTGAAAAGACAGTTTTGCCCCTAGTCTTAAAAAAAATTTACCCCTCCCTCCTCCCTCACCAGCCTCCCCCTCCAGCCACCCTCCCCCTCCCCCCCCCCCCTCCCACCCCTCCAGCCCCCCCCCCCCAGCGCCCCCCCCCACCCCCCCCCTCCAGCCCCCTCCCCAGCGCCCTCCCCCACCCCTCCAGCCCCCCGCCCCCACCCTCCCCAGCGCACCCCCTCCCCCACCCCACCCTCCCCAGCGCACCCCCTCCCCCACCCCCACCCTCCCCAGCGTCCTCCCTCCCCCACCCCAGCGTCCCCCCCTCCCCCCCCCCACCCTCCCCAGCGCCCCCCCTCCCCCACCCCAGCTCCCCCCCCTCCAGCGCCCCCCCACCCCCACCCTCCTCCCTACACGCCCCCACCCCCACTCCTCCTCGAGGGTCGGGGTGGTAATTTTTTCACTTTAATATTTTTCACCTGGGGGGGGTAATTTTTTATTAAGGCTAGGGGCAAAACTGTCTTTTCACTTTTCAAATATATTAATGTGAGGTCCCTTGGGACCCTACATTAATATTTTCAACTTTTGGGACTTTTCCAGTATTAACTCCCTTGTGGGGGACCTCTAATTAATTACCCCTATATTATATATCAAGACACTGATAATCACTCCAATCCTTATTATAAGGTAAAAATTACCTATTTATCACAAATTAATGAATAATAGTTGCGTCTTACTATTTATGTTAAATCTATCACTTTTTTCAACCTCACCCTTCATTAAGTGACATGTTTTACATTTTCAATTTTTAATCTCCATTAATGACAGGGTAAAGTGGGAAAATAACATTTAATGCAGTGATTAGTGTCTTATATTAAAGACCAAATATTGTAAGTAGTTGGTGACTTATAGTAATAAGGACCGGAAGGGAGTATATAGCTAATATTGAATGTACTAATTAGTTCAAAATTTGAGTCATACACATATCCCAAGCAAACCCGTTCATACTTAAGCACATTTTCTAATTATGTGGTCAAATACTGCTGGGATGGATAAGAATGATAAATCAAACGTAGATTACACTTAAAGGTTCTGCCTAGCTATACCAAAAATTTCTATTTTTCTGAAAGTAATTGGATTTTGTTTTACTATCCTTTCAAGAAAACACACTCACCTGCTTCAATAGAGTCGCCATCATCAGTATATAGAAGATTAAAGAACATGAGTGAATCTGTTGAATAAGATTTGGATTTGGAAAACTGGTCAAAGGAATAGGAAAATTGAAGTCTAACGTAGAATACTTAATTGTTTGAGTTGAATTATGAGTAAGATCTTAATTATTTACTCCGTATTTGAATTTTGTTGAAATCAGAACAACTAATTAATGGATGATTTTTAAATTTCCAAGATCCTTTGACATAAGACCTCTTCATTATGTTCCCTTTTCTTGCACTCAAAACCAAACTACACACACTCACCTAGTCACCTTATCTAAAAGCTTATCCGATTCAAAAAAACATTGGTTCAACTAACTGAGCTTGTAGTATTTACTTTTTCTGACTTTTTTTTATTTTGTTGTTCGATCAGATTCGAAACAAATTAAGTGGCACTGGTATATGCTACTCCCTCCGGTACCTAATGTAAGAGCCCAAAATTTGAATGACTTTGGTCCCTAATGTAAGAGTTCACCCCACATTCTCTCCTCATTTAATGCATTTTTTCCTGCTTTACCCCTAACTCTCTTTCATATTTATTGATGTTTATATATTTCTCTCTCTTAAAAGTACCATAATAAATATGGGCAATTTTGGAAAAGAAGCATTAACTGCAGACATCCAACTAACATTCACATGTTTTCTTAAGAAGCGTTTTTTTGACAGCTAGCTCTTACATTAGGGACCGGAGGGAGTAATATTTAAAGACAATAAATGTATTTTCATTAATTCGATTGAATTAAATCTGATGGATGACAATTAAATGAATACAGCCTAGCTACCTGAGCTGAGAACCAGTGGCCCCTCATCCTTTCTCTGAGTTGTTATGGAAGTTTGTGTTATTCAAGGAGAGAAAAAATCCATTGTTGTTTTATTTTTGTATGAAAGTCAAATGTTACAATAAATGATTCGTTACTACATTTTTCAAAAAAGAAAGTAGCTCATACTTATCCATACCACTACTAACTCCCTCTCTATAGATATATTGAGTGATGTGCCTTCTAAAAAGTGTTCTTGATCATTCTTATAAGTAATATACCTAATTCCACATTCCACAATGGAGTATAACAAGAAATATGAAGGAAAAAGTATTTTGTCCATGTTAGTATTAAGTGTGATATAAAAATGTCAAGATAATAAATGTTTAATTTTCATTTTTATTATTTAGAAGTTTTAAATGTAAAAAGGAGAGAGGGGTACGTAAATAATAAATTACAGAAAGTTAAAAGAAAAAATAAAATTGCTTCTTTTATATTACTTGTGTAATTTAATTGATTACCTTTTTTTATAATTTGTGCAAGGTGTAGTTTACTATAAAATTACATATATCTTTCGATTATTTCAGTTATTTGATTGACGACATCTTTTATCTTTCATAATGTGTATGAGGATTTATACAATTTTTAGTCCTCAAACTTCCGGTTAATTTTAGTTTTGGTCTATGGACTTTTTATTGATGGTTTTGATCAAATAGTTCAAGGAACTTTGTGTTATTTACGAAAATTGGTACTTAATTTTTGTAAGTTTTTCTTGATAGCTCAAGGATTAAGACTATAACTGTTTTTAATTTCAAGGACTAAGATCATCAAGTTTAAAATTTATAGAAAACCTAAAAGTAATTGAATGTTTAAGGATCAAAAGTCGTAAATATCCCTATATTTGTATTTATATTAAAAAAGAGTAAGAGATTAGATAAATTAATGTTATATTTGAATACTATTGAATTTAATAAACGCAATATTGGAAAGATAAATTAAATGTTTTATTGTATTTAATTATTATTATGTGCAAGTTAAATTAATGATGATTGACTTATGTTTGAGAGCAATACTGATTTGTGCCAAAAACAAATAATAATGACTTGATCCATTAAAATGCTTAATTCCACGTAAAATAAGGGAATAACGTAGGGTATAAGGGGAAAAACATGAGCTTTCGTATTAAGCACCAAATTCAGAAGTTGAACTCAACATATTTCCACATTCAAATCTAGTATGTATGATTTTTTTTTATTACATAGTATGTATGAGTGAGATTGTTCTTTTGAACATTATTTTAATAGTTGTTAAAAAATATTATATTTTTGGTCGAGAGTTAAAAAATATTATTTTAATAGAACGAAATATAAAATAAATATATTCTTATAATAATCATACTTCAAAATGGATCTTTTTACACAAAAGAAAAGGTTATTGTAATGG
The DNA here is from genome assembly GCA_029929735.1 of Mimosa pudica. NCBI lineage: Eukaryota > Viridiplantae > Streptophyta > Magnoliopsida > Fabales > Fabaceae > Mimosa > Mimosa pudica. Next base: position 3,683,545 of record JAKELP010000023.1, on the reverse strand, counting down.
TATGAAATATTAAAGATATTCTCACATCCTGGTTTCCAAAAACTAATTTCTTCGAAACTAAGACTATCACAATTAAATTTTGGATAACTATATACAATCATATTAATCCAAGCACAATTATTTAATAATCAATCATAAAAGTCAAATTTAAGAGTTACCCCCTACTAATTCAGAAAATCAACTACACACTAAAATAAGATAATTTCCTTTTCATCTTTTCCCTTGCACAATCCCCTTAATTACCAGTTAGTAATAATAAATTGATCCTTATCCCTCGACCGCCAAACATAAAATAGTTAAACTATTCATGCATTTTTTTATCCATGATCAAGGTATCCCCTCACTCGACAAGTGAGAGACTAATCCCCCGCTGATTTGTAGGCACCTCAAAGGGTGGGACAGCTGGCCTGGGAGATTTAATGTTTTTCCATACCCAACGTCAGGGATCGAACCCCAGACAATTGGTTAAGAGTGAACTATCCATGCATTTTAATCCTAAACTAAAACAGAAAAACAATCTTCTCTTCGCTCTACATACCCCCCCCCCTCCCCCGGTCACTCAACATTAAATCATTAAATAAAACTTAAGTACGAGCTAGCACTAATGAATTGATCCTCAACGGCCAAAAAACTAAAAAGCATAATTCCTCACAGAAAAATGAGGATGGGAAGAGTAATGAGTTAAGCGACAAGTCAGGTCAGTTTCCATGTAAAGTACCAATGGTGACTTATATTGATGATATATCATATATGGATTAGATTTGACAATTTTTTTAAAAGAAATACTGTATGTTATGACATGAAAAATAAAGATATTCTCCTAATCATCATATTTTCAAAATCTAATTTGATATTTAATTTTACCGAAAAGATTATTTTACAATGTTATAAAATATAAAATAAATATAATCTCCAAATAAATAACCACCAGATTTTCAAGAACTATCTTTATTTTTTTCAAAAAAAAGATCATTTACATTGTCTAAATTAAAATATGAAATAAATATATCTTTTTCGCAGAGATGAAATAAAGATATCCCGACATTGTTACTTACTTTTCTCCCCGCAAAATAATAATAACCTTTTTTAAAAATATAATCAAATCCTAATATATGTCTTAAAACAGGTGTCTTTTCCCTCTACCCGAAAAACACGGTAATAAAACAGATAGTGATACTGTAATAACAAAAACAAAAGATACGGTAATAATTAAAAAAATACCCCTAAATCCTAATCCTAACGCATTGAAACTCCCTCCCTCCATCTATAAATAAACCACCCTTCCCTCCCTAACTTCACCATAATCCATTCAAACCAACTCACATAAACAGTTAAACACTCTCTTCTCTTCACTCTACTTGTCTCTTCTCTCTCTCTCTCTCTCCCATGGCTACCAAGCCTCCTACCAAACCTTCTTCTCTCCAAGTGGAGACCACTCCATCTTCCTCGCCGGAGGAAGCAGCCGCCAGCCCATTCCGGAAAATCGCCGCCGTGGCCTCCATCGCGGCGGGGATCCAATTCGGGTGGGCCCTACAGCTTTCTCTCCTCACCCCTTACGTACAACTTCTCGGCATACCTCACACATGGGCCGCCTTCATCTGGCTGTGCGGCCCAATCTCCGGCATGCTGGTCCAGCCCATCGTCGGCTACCACAGCGACCGCTGCACCTCCCGCTTCGGCCGCCGCCGCCGGCGCCGCCGCCGTCGCCCTCGCCGTCTTCCTCATCGGCTACGCAGCCGACCTCGGCCACGCCTTCGGCGACAACCTCCTCCACTCCACTCGCCCACGCGCCATCGCCATCTTCGTCGTCGGCTTCTGGATCCTCGACGTCGCCAACAACATGCTCCAAGGCCCCTGCCGTGCCCTCCTCGCCGACCTCGCCGCCGGCGACCAACGTAAAACACGAACAGCCAACTCCTTCTTCTCCTTCTTCATGGCCGTCGGTAACGTCCTAGGTTACGCGGCAGGGTCATATAGTAAACTCCATAACATGTTCCCTTTCACTAAGACAAAAGCATGTGACGTGTATTGTGCGAACCTCAAGAGTTGCTTTTTCTTGTCTATTGGGTTGTTGGCGGTTTTGACGGTTGGTGCTTTAATTTACGTGAAGGAAAGGAAGTTTGAGAGGGAGGGAAAAAGTGAGGGTGATTCTGTGGGGGAGGGTGCAGGTGGGTTTCAGTGTTTCTCACAAATGGTGGGGGCATTCCGTGAGTTGAAGAGGCCGATGTGGATTTTACTCCTGGTGACGTGTCTTAATTGGATTGCGTGGTTTCCGTTTTTGTTGTTTGATACGGATTGGATGGGGAAAGAGGTGTATGGGGGAAGGGTTGGGAGTAAGGCGTATGATAAGGGTGTGCGCGCGGGTGCGTTGGGGCTGATGTTGAATTCTGTGGTGTTGGGTGTGGTTTCTTTGGGGGTTGAGTTTATGGCTCGTGCGGTTGGTGGGCCTAAGAGATTGTGGGGGATTGTTAATTTTATTCTTTCTATTTGCTTGGCCTTGACCGTGTTAATTACTAAAATGGCCGAACATTCCCGCCGGTTCGCCCCCGGTTCGACCGACCCCCTCCCGCCCCGGCCGGAGTTAGGGATGGTGCTTTGGCCCTCTTTTCTGTTCTTGGAATCCCTCTTGCGGTGAGTGTTTAGCTTGTTTACTTTCATTAGCATGATTCATTTTTTGATGTTTGGTTCTTTTAGGGGCAAAATGGTCCAATATTTGTTATGTTATATTATTCAAGGTTCTTTTAGAGGTTAAATGGTCCAATTTTTGTTATATTATGTTATTAAAGGTTTTAAGAAAAACAAACTTGAGGTAACAAACCTTCTTTGTTGGAAACTAAAGATTATATTAAATCCTTTGTTTTTGTTTTATGTGGCTTGGTTTTTTTAATTGAGTGGTTTATTGTGGGAGAAAGCGAAGTTTTGACATGTGATTTAGGAACAGAGGAGATTGTTGTTTTTTTCTTTTACATGCATGCATGAGGGAGGGGGCAAGGGGCATGTGAGTGGTGGTGGCAAGAGATTTTTTGAAACTTCTTGTTTTGTAGTTTTATGGGTTTGATTGGAGAGATTTTCTGGAAAAAATAAAAAGAAAAATTGGGGGAATCAGAGTTGGATGTTGGCATGAACGTCTGCATATCCCAGCAAAGTTGCTTGGTTTTTTCTTGCAGAATTGTTTTTTTAAGAAAGTTAATAGCTGGGTTGGTCTGTTTGGATTGACGTAGAGGCCAAATTGTAGACAATAAAAAAAATAACAAATACCACATGAAAAAATAGTGGTTGTTAATTGTTATGTTATGAATTGATAGGCCGATTAGGTGTGTGCTACTATTAAATTAAATTATGATATGAAAACAACATGATATTCTGTCAGAAGCTGTAACAATAGTAGTAGTTAAAGTTTGAAAGCTTTCTCTTAGCATGTGGTAGATAGATATATATACTAAAAGTGAGGTGATCATATATTTGTTTTGCAGATTACTTATAGTATCCCTTTTGCACTGGCATCCATATTCTCCAACTCTTCAGGGGCAGGCCAAGGTAAATAAAAAAAGAACCATTTATTCAATTTACCACTTAGAATTGACATCAATCAATTAAATAGTTGAACTAACCCATTTCATTTTCAACTTTCAACTTTTCAGGGTTATCTTTGGGTGTTCTTAATATGTCAATTTGTATCCCTCAGATGTTTGTCTCTGTGGTGAGTGGAAAGTGGGACGATCTTTTCGGTGGTGGCAACCTACCGGCGTTCGTGGTGGGAGCTATCTCCGCCGCCCTCAGTGGTATATTATCATTCGTGTTGTTGCCGTCTCCACCACCAGAATTGGCAAAGAATATGAACACTGGAGGAGGCTTCCATTAGAGAGAAGCAACTAATTACTTTTTTTTTCTTTTATCCTTTTTTGGGTTTTGCTTTTTTCTTTTATTTTCTTTTGTAGATGTGGGGTCCCTAGTCTTTAGTATGATTTTAAAGCCTCTCAATGATGTGTCATAATCCAACAAACGCTTGAATTTAAAACTACCATCTTTGTGGCAGTAAGCAACGTTAAGGATGACTCTAAGAAGGGTCATTTTTATTGTAAAGGGTGTGATGAAGAATATAATGTGTAATTAGGAGGACTTCAAGAAGGGCCTTGTTTATTTTTTAAGAATTGGGTCCATTTTGGGGTCTTCTGTACTTCAGACAGGGGTAGGGAGAGAGAGGAAAGTTTAAAGCCTAGAACTTGAAATTATTACTATGTATAGGTGTGGGGTAGGATGGTTTAAACCGGACAAGGCTAGTGAACCGGTTCTTCCTACTTTTCTGCCTTCCATCTTTGTTGTTGCTGGCTTCTAATAAAACAATCTCTTTCTCTCATCATCTTCCATAATCAACCAACTTGTTGTGTTTTATGTTTTTCTTTTATGAGTTCTTTTGCTTTCCACTTGGTTATATTGGAGCAATACTTGAAGCGTTTTGTTTTGGCTCTCATAGTTTTGCCTTAAGGAGAGGAGACAAATATTCGATATGATTATAAAAGGAAATTAAGAAAATTTAAATTGTAAAACATATAGTCTCACTTAATTAATGGTTTTAAAGTTTTAAAGGAAAAACTAGAGTTAGTATCGTGTCAAACATAACACGAATATAATTCTTGTTTGCTAATACCGAATGATCAAAAGATGATGAGTGGAAACTTGTCTTACCCTCAAAAAATGATTTGAATAATCTTGAAGCCACATAAATTCCAGTTAGTGAACCTTTTCTCCGTTAAGACCCCAAGACTAGTGTCCCGGTTGCAACCACCCAATTTAAAAAGATTTGGAAATTAAAAATTTTAATAAAAAAATATAGATAAAAAGGAGCATAATTCATGAGATGAAGATATTGAACTTAAAAAATTAATAAAAAGTAAATGTTATTATATAATTATGATAATAAAGGTAAAAAATTTGAGAGAGAAGAAAATATCATTTACAAAAAAGATCAGTCGAATGGTGGGAATTTTTTTATTATTTTCTTTTTCCTATAAAATGATTTAATTAGCATTTAACGCTGAGATTTTTTTGTGCCTGGATTTTTCCCAAATAACAAAGGTAGCTAAAATTGGGCTGCTCAAATGTAATAAGGCCCAAATATAAACTTGTTCTTTGCCAAAACTTACGAACAAGCACAAGATAGTAAAATAGTGACAAAAATCAATTGCATCTAACGGAAGAAATTAATGTCAAATCAAAATTTGAAGTCCCACCAGAAAACAAGCCAACATTTAGTACCGACAGTGCTTTAATCAAAATTGCATCCACTAGGGGAATACATATGTTTAAAGAAAAAGAATCCGGAAAGAGGAGAGGGATTCAATATCAAAGCTTCAACAAGTAATTATGAAATAGAGATGTTTTGTTTGATCATGATATATTGTCATGGTGATACGGGTATTTTAGTTAGTTTTTCGGGACTACGGATATTTTAGTTATTCACATATTCAATTTGTTCAATTTCTTTCCTCCATTGTTTCTCTCATTCATTAGAAATTAAAATAAATTTATGATTATATAAAAAAAAAAAGTTTATGTTACCTTCTCTACAATTTTCTCTACTCCTTTTTCTCAACTTTCATTTTATTCCTCCCAATTTCCTATATTCAAGCAAGTGGAGGGTGAAATGAAGGGATGACTCAATATAGTGGCCTCAAATAATAATTATGAAATAGGATATGCAAAATTTCTCAAACAAAATGTACTATTAGCCAATTAAGGCGTAGCACAGTTAGGTAACTGAGAGAACATTGATCAGAACCCATTTAAGATCTCACTTTTTTTCTTCACGTACAATACTCCCACAATTTGCATATGATTTAGCAATATCAGGCACAAGCAGGAGTAAAGACATAAAATTCCTTGGTTTCAAATCAAAGCATAAAAGTCAACTTTTATTTAACATCTTATGCAAACCTAAAACTTTGAACAAACCTGAATAAATGCAAGAGCGGTGGCAACAGTTTCTAATAGCACCTGGGGCCGCATCATTTTAGAAGAACACTGTGCATTGATGATAACAAAACAGAAAATTAGTGCAGAATCTCAAAACCTAGACAAAGAAAATCTGGCAATAACTTTAGCTGATAAGTGATAACTACACATCAAAACCGACACAATGTAATATAAAAAAGTAGATATTTTGGCATGAGAAAAAGAGCCATAAAAATTAATACCGGATTCATGGCCGTCCAAAAATCCTGTTTATGATTCCCACAATTTCACTTTAATGCAATGAAAAGTAGGATCAATTCAAAAATTTAGGCCCCATTTTCACATCACTCATTGCGTTAATCCTCAGCGAAGCTCACTTAAAGTAGAGAAAAACAATATGTCTTATGATGCAACGCATAGTATAGGCGTAAAAAATTCCATCTTACAATGCATACTCAAGGTATTGCAGAGTTTTCAATATACTCTTATGAAAACTGAAACTCAACAAAATGAACATAGCAAAATTTTGGCCGTCATCATCAACCATAATACAGATATATAAGAGGTCATAGCCTCTGATTATAAAGTATCAACTCTTGAATAGAATTAATTAGTCATGCGAAATTAATCAATGGAGGAAGAAGCAGAGGAGATTTGAAGTTGAACTTTCAGCACACTCAGTCCTCAACTCAACCAAGTATAAGTCAATATAACAATTTTATACCATTGAAAATGAACAGCGCATAACCATTTTTTGGGTTGAATGAAGTGAACATATTATTGTATTTCAGTGTGTATAGGCAGAGACTTGGAGATGGGACAGGGCTATAATCATATTTATAATTGATACGAAGGGAAGTTTATCTTACATTATAAACCATATTTATGCAACAAAAACATAACCATAATTGTTAAAAAAACTGCATGAACCTAAGAATATTACATCTTAGCAATTTTAAGAAGTGCAGAATTTCAGCTTGGCAAAGGCCAAGTAAAAAATAAAATAAGACAGAACATTCTGTTCCTTAAGTATCAATCAGCACCAACACAACATAGCATAAAGACAATATATGATAGTAAGAAGATTAACCATCGAAACTCTAACACCATAAAAGTAGATAGAATTGACATCTCAAAGAGCATAGTCACAGCTTGATCTTATCCAGACTAGGAGAAACCTACGTACAATTGAAACAATGTGATGCAACAAAACTATCGGAGTTGAAACTTGAAAGTCTGTTCTATGCACAGCAAACCCAAGGCTGCAAAAAGTTTACTTATAGATTCTTATGAGAACTCAGAAATATCAACATCATCATACAAACATAGAGAAGAGCTCAAAACTCAAAATGGCAAGGGCCATATCTGATTAAGTATTAATTGTTTAAGATATAAAGTCATGAGAAGAAGTTTTCTTAGTAAGCAAAGGAGTGATGACACAGGCACAAACATGAAAGTCCATGACAAAAGTGCACAGAATGAGATGATTTACCCCATAACCTCACTTCATGTCATCCGACCCAAAAGCAAGGGGCATAGTTTTATGGAAGTCTGTATTGAAGAAGAGAAAGATCCATAAAAAATTGTTTTTTGTTGACAAAAGGAAGATAATAAAAGCCTAAAAATAAACAACAGAACAGAGCAGGGGGAGCAGCACATAAAAAACCGGAATGAGTGGTGGAGTTTCCAACGCTAAAAAATTACAGTGAAATTTAAATGCTTGGACAAAGCATCTTATTTATCCTTGATATTTATCCATGCGAATCTATAATATAAAAAAAGAAAATAGAAAAAGGGAGAGTTGCATCTCAACTAAGGAAAATATTACAATAAAGTCCCTTAATGTTTCAAATTATTAATAGGTCCCTAAGAAAAACATTGACAAGTTAGAGTATTTTCATTGACCTTCAAAAAAGGAAGTAGAAGAGTAACAGTACTTTCATTAAAAACAAGAGTCAAGGTGCTTTGACTGACCACTAGTTATAAATAAGTAACGTGGATTTCTAAATATATGACACATTTGTTTAATTTGATTTTATTAAGGATATTATATAAAATAGTTAAGATCACATAATATTATCAATGTATCTTGACTGTATATTTGTATATTCTTACCCTCCCCCTCTTGCTTATATTTTGTTCAACTATGTGTCAAATCCACTCTTGATGAGCCGTGTTATTCGAAAGAGATCTGATGAGTGAGGGATGCTGAGAGGGAACAGTAGAAATTGAGTCAATTAACAATAAATATTTATGGAATTCAAATTCTTTCATTTTATATATATAATTGAGTCAATAAATATGTTATAACACATAGCAAAGACATTTCACAATCAGAAAGGAGAAAATATGTTATTTTGTGATTGACTGTATTTATGAGGATCGTTTCTTCCATTTTAGTATTCGCAAGAAGCATTATCGATAAATGTCCCTTCCAGTTTTAAATATAAGATTTATTTATCTAATTCAATTATATTTAAAATATAATTTAAATTAATTAAAATAACATGATATTACTAATTCACACACGTATTATATATTCTTATCTCTACCTCCCTTTTTTGCTTATATATTGTTGGTTCGAGTCTGGGTCCACCCTTGTTGGGTATGGTTATTTGAAAGAAATATAATAGATGAGAGCATCCTATAAAGAAAATAAAAAAAATGGATAAGTTGACTCAATCAACAATAAATGCTCATTGAAGTCAATTGTTTTCCTTTTATGTAGATAGAAAATAGAAAATACATTATTATAATTTATTGTTGACAATATTTATGAAGAGACATTTATGAATATGTTTTTTCCATTCTAGTATTCATCATGAGTAATATAAAGAGGACATCTCCTCTACTAAATCTTCACCTAAGCCAAGACTTCTCAAGCTTTTTCTCCCCCTCTTTCCTTATTCCGGTGATATCATTGTTAGGCTCTTGTAGCGTAACATATCACAAGTTTGGAAGAATCGGCTCTGACGGGTAAGTCTTCTATTTTAATTAGAAATATGTCTTATAATTAGAATAAGATGGATAATTGTAATAAAAAAGAATAAGATGGATAATATATTTAATACACTTTCATTAGCAACTAAATAAAATCAGTATTATCTTACGCATATGTTCCCTACCTGCTAATAATTTTGAGATTTTAACTATTAATTTGTTTTATTTAAACCCTCAAAGCAATATTTTAATAAAAACAAACAAATCACAATGGGGTCCCATAAAAATAGATAAATAAATAATTTAAAAGTTCCATGTGAAAAATATTTTACATAATTTATTTTATGTACATATTTTTATTAAGTTATCCTCGTTAAACTACTCTCAAACTCATATGTAATTTGCCCCATCTTTTATTGTAATTTGCCCACTTTCACTCTCATAAGTACTTGGCTATTTTTTTTTCATTTGAAATCATTTAAACATCTCATGGGGGACTTCTTAGCTATTATTTTCTTTCATAAATCCACTCTTGTTACAAAAGAAAATTACTTAAACAATCAAATCCACAACAATCAATGCAATGCTATAAATTACAATTTACAAGTTAGATATGACTGTTAAAAACAAAACTGTGAGTATGTCCTTAAATTATATGCCATTTAGATAAGGAACTTACCCACTTTTGTTCTGTTCTTGTGTTGCCCACCAGTGCCCACTTCTGCAGATTCTAATTCCCCACACACACACAGTTGCATACTTTTGCATGCAAACTTGCAAAACCAACCCTTATAAATCCCCTCCCTCCCTTCCCCTCCAACTTCATCACTAAATCACTAAACTAAACCAATCCTCTGTCAAACATGGCCACTAAGCCAAACAACACCACCACCACAAAACCCCCTAACAATCCCATGGGCCTTGAACAACAATCCTCCCCACCAACACCAAGCCCTCTCCGGAAAATCATCGTCGTCGCCTCGATCGCGGCCGGCATCAACTTCGGGTGGGCCCTACAGCTCTCCCTCCTCACCCCCTATGTCCAACTCCTAGGCACCCCCCACTTTTGGGCCTCCTTCATCTGGCTATGTGGGCCGGTATCGGGCCTCCTGGTCCAGCCCATCGTCGGCTACCACAGCGACCGCTGCACCTCCCGCTTCGGCCGCCGCCGCCCCTTCATCGCCGCCGGCGCCGGCGCCGTCGCCGTCGCCGTCATCCTCATCGGCTACTCCGCCGACTTCGGCCACCGCATCGGCGACTCCCTCACCGGCAAAACCCGCCCCCGCTCCATCGGAATCTTCGTCTTCGGCTTCTGGATCCTCGACGTCGCCAACAACATGCTCCAGGGCCCCTGCCGCGCCCTCCTCGCCGACCTCGCCGCCGGCGACAGCCGCAAAACCCGCACCGCCAACGGCTTCTTCTCCTTCTTCATGGCCGTCGGCAACGTCCTCGGCTACGCTGCCGGAGCCGACGGAAGGCTATACAAGTCTTTTCCCTTCACCAAAACCGAAGCATGCAACGAATATTGCGCCAATTTGAAAAGCTGCTTCTTCATTTCCATCGCTCTCCTTCTCTTCCTCACCACCATAGCTTTGGTCTACGTGAAGGAGAAGCCGTTGGAGGTTAAAAATGGCGGGAACGGGAATGATTCGGTGGGGGAGGGTGCAGGGGAGATACCGTGTATGGGACAAATGGTGGGGGCATTCCGTGAGTTGAAGAGGCCGATGTGGATTTTACTCCTGGTGACGTGTCTTAATTGGATTGCGTGGTTTCCGTTTTTGATGTTTGACACGGATTGGATGGCGAAGGAGGTGTATGGGGGAAAGGTTGGGGAAGGGAGGGCGTATGATAAGGGGGTGCACGCTGGGTCGTTGGGGCTTATGTTGAATTCGGTGGTGTTGGGTGTGGTTTCTTTGGGAGTTGAGTTTATGGCACGTGCGGTGGGTGGGGTCAAGAGGCTTTGGGGGATTGTTAATATTTTGCTTGCTATTTGTTTGGCTTCTACTGTTTTGATCACTAAGATGGCTGAACATACCCGGCGGTTCCCACCCGGCTCCACCGATCCACTCCCGCCTACTGCCGCCGTTAATGGTGCTGCTTTGTCCCTCTTTGCCCTTCTCGGCATCCCCCTCGCTGTGAGTGAATCTTAATTTTGATTAAGTTTGACTTATATTGACTTATACTGAATCTTAAGTTCATTAAGTTTGACTTATACTAAATATACAAGTTAATTGACTTTTTTTTTTATAAATTCGACGTAAGTGAAATGAATCACTTTATAACAATTTTTCATTTATAATTCAAATAAATTAGTTTAGAAAAAATTTAAGAAAAACAATTTTTCATTACCTTAATTATCTTTCTTAGAATTCTCCAGAAAAAGTGAACTAAATCTCTTTTATATTTTTTTATATATAGAAACGGAGAGAGAGAGAGAGAGAGTATGATGCTATTCACCTTATCCATAAGGAACTAATACTTGGTATGCGGTTAGATAAGTAAAGTATAGCTAACAAAGGATGCATGCCTCGTGACTATAATATAAAATTATGAGTTCATCGATTCCTGTCGATATTATGGCTTTGTTGATGACTACTTTTGTAAATGTTCTTTGAATCTGAAAACAAATTTTAATTTTGATGAGTCATCTGATTGAAGTCTATTCATCTAAATTTTGTTTATGAAAACATAAAATGAATAAATCAAATGTATGATGTGATTGGATATTTGTTTCTAACATGTCATGCTTGAACGTGATAGTTTTTTTTTTTTGGCCAACCTTGAACGTGATAGTTACATGTTTATGTGAGCTTGTGTTTGCATAAAGTAAAAGAAAATGAACAGAGAAATATAAGGGCTACTATTATAATTCAGTGATCTTTAAAATAGAAATTTCTTTTTTCATTTCATTTTTGTGGTTTTTTTTCTTGTGTTTCTAGTTAATATAGCAAAAAAATATTTTTATTATGCATAATTGAGCTCATGAGTTGGATGGTGCAAGTTGTTAGTACTTGATATGGCCAGCTGTGAGAGTTAGGCATGATTTTCCCAAAAAAAGAATTCTTGAATTTCTTTGATAAAAGAATCCGGTATTTTTGTTTGGGCCATATATTGTTGTGGTAGGCATAATAAACCTTTTTTTTTTGAACACATAGGCATAATAAACTTGAAAGCATGGTGTCATAGTTGGATTTAAGAAAGCAGAACAAGTTGGGAGAGCAAAGTGGATTTTGGATTTGGGCTAATTTTCAGACAACTTGTTAACCATTTAATTATATATGTCATTAATTTATGGCCTAATAAGGTGATTTGTTTTTATTTTGTGCAGATCACTTACAGTATTCCTTTTGCCTTGGCGTCCATTTTCTCCAACACATCAGGCGCAGGCCAGGGTAAATAAATATTAAACCTTTTTTCCCAATAAAATAAAAACCCACTTGCCTTATGATTGACTTTAATTGATTCATGTATCTTGCTCCATTTGAACTTAAGTTTGTACATGTTTATTAATATATACTTTTGTTTGCCTCAAAACATTCAGGGTTGTCTTTAGCAGTTCTCAACCTTGCAATTGTCATACCACAGGTAATTAATTCATAACTTATTATTCCCTGAAAGAAATATATGAATTTCCCCCAATTTTAATTATACCTATTAATAATCACTTTTTTTCTTTGAAAAATACAGATGTTTGTATCTGTTGTTAATGGACCATGGGATGCAATCTTTGGTGGCGGGAACTTGCCAGCGTTTGTTGCGGGTGCTGTGGCAGCGGCGGCTAGTGGCATATTATCGATGATCTTGTTGCCATCTCCACCACCGGACTTCAAGCCAGCCGCCGGAGGAGGATTTCATTGATGAAAATAATCAACAAAATTTTCTTTTGAAGTGGATCTGAGCTTTTAATATATATGCATGCATGTATGTATAGTAAATTTAAGGCTCATGTCTGTGAAACTCTAAAACCAGGCTGCCAATTTTATGGTAGCTATCAAAGTGAACAATGAGCTAGTTTGCTTAAGAAATGTTTTTTTTGGTGTAAATTTTGGGCCATCATGGTTATGGATATGTGTAATTAGGTGGACCCCAAAAGGCCAAATAAAATTTAAAATGAAAAATTTGGTTTCATTTTGGGTGTCTTCAAATGTTGAAGTAGATGATGCTAGATAATGAGCCGTTGTGCTTTGATGGGTAATGAAATAATGTGTAAGGTTGGGGAGGTAGAGTGGTTTATATGAACCAAACCGGTCATGACTTGGACCCGGTTCTCCCCACTTTTTTCCTCACACTTCAATTTTTAATGTTGCTATTAATAAAACATTTCCTCTTTTTTTTCTCACACTTGTTTAAAGTCTTGTGCCTTCTTTTTCAATTTTTTTCCTATCCATGTTGCTATTCTCACTACTCAAGTTCATTTACTCAATAACTTGTTCAATCTTCTCTCCTTTCCATATTTGATATAAGTTTTAGGGTATGCTTGGATGGAGGGAAACTGAGAGAGAAAAGAAATGGGAGGGGAGAAAATGGGGAGGAAAGAAAAATGAAGAGAACATTTTATGACTTATCATGCCTGGACAGAGGAAAGAAAATGCGTAAATAACAAAAAAAAGTGAAGTGAGACATAATGGACGACATTGGGCAATATGAGCAACATTTTTCTCTCTTATAATCTCTCAATTCCACGACTAATTAGGGAAAACTTGAAAGGGAAATGGGACTGAAGTCCACCCACTTTTTCTTTCAACTTTTCTTTCCTCTCTCATTTTCTCCTCATCCAAGCATGAGGAAATACTCTCCCCCTTTCCTTTCTCATTTCCCCCCATTTCCCTCCATTCAAGCAAACCCTAATATGTGGGAAAATTGATAAATACCAGGGATAAAATAGATGGGTATATTATATTATTTAGGACCAAAACTAACTTATGTGTGTGTGAGCCGGACTATAGGAGTTTAATTTAAAAATTTATGAACAATAGCATTGATTACTACATTTTCAATTATAACGGTATTTTTATTAATTTAACTATGGATACAGATAAAAAAATTAATTTAACTATGGATAAAGAGATGCAATTAGAAAGAAAATAGATAAAACAAATTAAGGACATATTAGAAAGATATTGAAAAAATATACGACAAATTCATTATATTTCTTAATAATGTGTGTGGGGGAAGAATCTTAGACCGGTCGCTTTGACAAGTTGCTTTAGCCCATGCTTCCGATGCTGCTTAGTTTGCTCATTTTTCTCTTTGTTTATAGTAATCCTTGTTATGATTTTCTCACCTTATAGAGATATGGCTCGCAAACTGAAGTTGTCCTTCTCTAAAATTGTTTAAGATGATCTTGATGGTCATCTACTTCTATGTATATTTTTCATGCATGGCTAGGCAGTACTGGCCTGGTTACCTAAAATGTTCGTTTGTGTGAATGTTGCAGTTGAACACTCATGGAGTATTATATTTGTTTTTATATTGGTTGGGACGTTGGGCCTTTTTACGTCCTTACATTTCACTTGTTTTATGTTCTTGAACTTCTTGGTTAACTTAACTGTTGTCAGAAAATTTTTTATGCATGTTTTATCTAATGTAATAAAATCTAATCTCATACAAGGTAGTTAATCAGTTTAAAGAATTTGTTTTCATCATAAATATAAGAATTTAATCTATTCCGCATGTTTTAAAGGGAGTTTAAAATCAAATAAGAATAATGATTAAATGAGTTATTTAGTAAATGCGTGTGCATATGTTATACATTATGAACCAAAATAAACTTTTTACACTTATAAGTTAGTTTTATAACTCCCACAATTTTATTGGAGGGAATATAATTATATAAAATGAGAAATACAAATGGGTGGGAAAGCTAAGTATATGCTTCTCACAATGGATGTGGTGATGGTTGTTGGCTCAAATGAAGGCATGCAATTGGGTGGTGATCACAAAAAAGATCAGTGGAAATTCATTCTTATTTTTATGGCCAATTATAATGTGAGTGCATGCATATACTTTTTCAGGTGAGAGTTAGGCATTAATTTATGCACCCCACGACAAAATTTCTTGCTCTTTTTCACCAAAATAATTTGTTTCTGATCAATTGCCATAAACTTCAAAGCATGGCTTCAATTGGATGTATAGAAAAACCAATAACAAGTTGTAAGATCAAAGCAGGTTTGGTATTCTGTACAAGTTGTTAATGATGAATAAAATATCAGGAAAATGGTTACTTTCAGGTTTGTGGCCGAAAAAGGTCAATTAATTTATTTGTTCTTTATAAGAATATTGTGTTGGTTACGTTATTTAACAAATGCACGGGGATCAATTATGTAGCAACATTTTGAGGACACAAGAGACCAACAAATGATGCTTTGTTGTCTGTCATGAAGCTCATGGCCCTTCAAGTAAACTTGCAATTGGTTAAAAGAAAAACACCACCTTGAATCACCTCTGAGTAAACTAATAATAAGAGTGATGTCCAACTAATTAACTCAAGTTTTGTGTTGAGTATGGACGACCTTTAGTATTGTTAATCCTCAAATCTCAATAATAAGGGTGTCACTTAAAATGATCTTACATATCCTAAATCCACATTAATTTAGATTCATTGGGTTTCTAGTGATATAAACGCTGGTTTGAAATATTGGATGCACACACACATAAAAGAACCATTTTGATTTCTATCAAGAGCGAATTGCAACTCATTCTTACATATAAGGAAATAACAACTAAATCATTAAATATATGTTTAAGTTCATATATATGAAGTTTTTCAAATTTGTCATCATTATTAGATTTTCTCTACATATTAATACATTTACAAACATTCATTTCTTCTCTCCCCTTAATCTCTTTCAAATATGAATAAAAAATTGGTAAAGTTCAAAAATACCATTAATAATTCTTTGAGTGACTTATCTTTGAGACCAAATTATTTTTATTGTATACTACAAGTGGCTTGTGAGAAGTACATGAGTGGTGCGGAAAAAAAATAAACAGCATTCTCAATGTGTACATAATGTGTTGCACCCTTATCCCCCAACACGGGTTCACAAGTCTACAAACATAACACTGCGTAAAATTAAACCCTTCAATTCATTTCACTTCGCAATATAATGTAAACTAGCAGATTGTTCAGCATGTGACATTATATTGTGATCAAGCGCCACTAATAAATCCCTTTCAATTATTTCATTCATCTCAGTTCACAATTATTAGATGTATATGGAATCAGATTATTGGATTGAATAATGCATGAGGGTGTTATGATGATTGGGAGAAATCATATATTTCTATGCTAAATATGCACAGATATACTGAACCAAGTCAAAGTACAGAGTAATACATCAAATGTTAAATATCAAGCGTCAATCCTAAATCTCACACATGAATTTTGAATTTTGAGAGTAAAAAAAAAAAATCATGTCAGAAATACTGTTGATTACTATCTCTCAAAAGTCAAAATTACATTATTACATTACAATGTTGTTCGAGACGATTAGCGATATGATGGCTCTATTGCCGCGGAAGAACTCAAACTTGTGAGCGGATTTATTTTGATTGAAGGTCTACGTGACAGTCTTCTTCTTTCCTTTGAGTCAAGATGAAGTCCAAAATAAACGCGCCGCCAACAATAAGAAGATGCACCCATTGAAGGCCAATGGGCTCTTGCCTTCTAAACCAAACATAACAACTAATCCTATAAAGCGATATGAAAGTTAATGGTAAAAGAAGTTGGCGGGTAGTGAGGTCTTTCTAGTTAAGACAAAGAATCCATTCTTATTTCAATAAATAATAAATGGTATCGAATTCGCCAACAAACAATAAAAAATGTCATATTACGCATAACCGTCAATTAATTTGATATCATTTTATTATTGTTTGTTGGTCAATCTGATACAATTTATTGTTTGTTAGTCAAATTAATACTTGTATATTGTTTATTTATTAGTCAAAATGATAGAACTGATAGTATTATTGAACGTATACCTCCAAATTTTTTAGCTACTTTTCAGTTTTATTTTATTATTATATATAGCAAATACTCCCAAATTTTCTAGTTACTTTTAGTGATTTCAATTGTTATAGATCTTATCTTAAACATTATTCCTTCAAGAGGTTTTACCAAATAGACACCTTGTCTCCATGATGTAAAAATATTGCAATTATAAAAAGCAAACTGAAATAAAAAAAATACTTCATATAATTATTTTAATTGTAAAAGTTATGGGTCATAAAGGCACCAATATTGTCTCATAAATTATTTTATTATTATTACAATAATGAAATTAACCCAGAAGTTGGAATGCCCCTCGTATTGCTACTCCCTTTAAGGTACACATACCACATTCAGTGCTTATCAATGTACTCTTTCACCCTTGCAATGAGATCACAATATTTTGTTCAAGTAAAAGCTATGGGTCATACCTGAACTCACATCTTGTTTCTTAGCCTTCTTCATGGCCTCATAATATTTCATAATCCCAATTTAGGGTGGGGTGTTTTCTGTGAGTATAATGAGGAGACAGACATATGAGTCATTGTGCAATATTTCATAATCTCAATTAATGTCCTAGTTCCTTACTAACCCTTTTGCAAATTTGGGTTTTTGATTTGTCCTTTTACGTATTCGAAGTACTTTATTTAGATTTTTCCCTAAATTAAGTTGTTCTCTCTCCCTTCAGTATACTTTGATTATTTGAATTTTACTTTCTGTTGGGCCTAGTAGTCATTTGGGCTCAATGAAAACGCGGGAGCTGATGATGTAGTCTCATTATGCAAAATCTCGTCTATTTATTTGACATACCACTTACTTTGGGCTTCAATGTTGACTGGGCTTACATATCTGAACTGGGGTAGCCTTTTTTTTTCTTTTTGGATATACTTTTTGTGCAACGAACCTTAGAAAGATATATAGGCTTGTTTGGGTTTTATTTGCTAAACTGATTTTTATCCAATTGTATTTTGATTCCTAAAAACATATCAAATAGGGAAATTTGCACAGTAGTCCCTAGCAAGGGAAATTACTACTGCAAGGTCCTAAAACATTCCAAAATTATCATCAAGTCCAAAGGGACTTTAGTGCAATAGTTTTCATTTGTTCATTGACCTTTTTACCCCTTATTAAAAATTTTGGAAAATAAATTTTTTTTTGTGTTGCTCTTCCCACCATTCAGCAGCACCATCACTATTCTTCTTCCTCCTCTCTACTTCTATTCCAACGGTTCTCCGATTCCCTTCACTTCCATCGCTCTTTTCTTCCCCAAACCCCATATCCCATCTTCTCTTCTTCAAACCCTATTCCTTGTGTCACCAATAAGCTCCCGGCGGGTTCAGGTAAGAGTTTTTTTCCTCTCTTTCTCTCTCTCTCTCTCACACACACACACTTTGTTTACACTACTTGAATGGGTTGAGCGAAAATTTGTGGGTTATCTTCTGATAGTTTTCATTTGGAATTTTCTTTCATTTCTTGCAAGGCTGAATTCAATTTAGAAGTGATTAGGAGAATGATAGAATTGAAGGGTTCTTGTTACGACATGTTTAATATCTTTTCTGAATGTGATGTATGTGGAATTTGAATTTCTTGTTGAAATCTCATGAGTATTAATTTCTAGAAATTAGTTGCAAAAAATGTTGAATCAGTTCATGTGCTATGCTTGGTCTGATATGAAATTTTGAAGCCTTTGTTTTTCTTTAATAATCTAGAGTGGGATAAGTTAGAAGCAAGCATGGTATTTGTGGATTCATGTTGCTTACTCACTTTTCTTTGTGATATGACACTTTGGTGAAATTTTTTTGTGTTGATTCAATTTGTTTGTTGTGGCTTTGACAATCTAATTTTGGGTTATAAATATTGAATAATTTTGGGAAATAATATACACACACTAATAGCATGAAATGGTCTTCACTATAGATCACTTTGAAAGAGGTTTCCATGATTTAGATTACCACTAGCCCAAACATACTTCACATTTTCTAATGGTTACCTTTTATTAAGATGAAGACAATTGGAAATGAATGAAGGAAGGTGGGCTATCTGATTCATTTTTAACTGAAAATGTGAGGAAAACATATTTGAACATGGATAAAATCAAAATTTATCGAATGATTGAAGTAGTGTATCAAAGCTCCAAGATGGGGAATTGAAGGATTTGAAGGCTGGCTTGAAATGATTACGGCATTTAGGAATTGGTTTGATTAAGATGATATTCTTTTGTTATAAATTAATTTGATTTAGTTGCTATACTTTTTGCAGATTTAGGAATGGTCAAGAGGATGAAAAGTAAGGGAAATTTGCATAGTATTATTACATGCATCTTACCCTCTTCTGGGATCATTGTGCACTGGTAGCTCTTTCAAAAAATTATGAAGCGTATGTTTTATATTATAGATTTGTGATAAAACCAATCAAGCAATTTTTTCCCACTGCCACAGTCTAAGATTTATGTTGGTTGTTATTACCCCACTGTGAAAATGTGTTTTTTTCTTTTGTTTTTGCGCTCTGCTTATCAAGATGGAATGCTTGAATTGTTTAATTATTTTAGACTTGAAACTTTACAATACCTCTGTGGAATTTCCAGAAACTATAAGTGTATCTTCATGATATTTGTGATAAAGTGGCTTCTCTGATGATGACAAATGCCTCTTTCTTTGATTGACAGTACATTTTCTGTGTTATTGCAATTCCTTTGCTCTAAGGCAAATGCTAAAAGCTACATGTCTCGGGTGCCTTTTCTAGGCAAATTAGACAAAATGACTTTAGATTGCAAAATATGATCTCAAATGTTAATTTAATTGTGCAAGACGTGTTGGTCTAATTTCATCAGTAACAAGTCATCACGCCCACTCACTGGGCATAAGCATGCATGCAGACTTGTTATTACAAACATGGCCAATTGTCATTCGAGAAAAATTAAGCAAGGTATATATCATGCCCAGTTTGGATTACCCTTTGGAGATCTATTAGTTGTCAAGTGAGGCACTTATTACAACAAGTGAGACACTTGTTACTATAGGTTTAATAACTTGTTATATGAGGCATGATCACTTGCTACTAGCGAAATTAAATGACTAATACACCATGTCTAGATAGATTATCATCTGAGTGCTCTTTTATTTCCTCATTGACCACTTGTTCCCTAGAAATGAACCCCATCATTTTTTATTTCTAGCTGCCAGTAATAAGCAAGGCACTTGTTAGTGCCAGATTAGGGACTTGTTACTACAGGCATTATCACTTGTTACTAGCGAAATTAACTGATCAACACACCATGCTCCGTTAGATTAACATCGGAGGGCCTTTATATTACTTCAATGACCACTTGTTCCTTGGAAATGAAGCCCACCATTTTTTACCGGACAATTGCAGTCACAAGTGGGTTCTTGTTACTGCCGCTTTAATAACTTGTTACGGCAGATATGTCTACTTGTTACTGGCGAATTTTTAATGACCAATAGGCCCCATGTTACTGCAGGTCTGTTGACTAGTTAATTCTTCCATGCATCTATTTTTGTAGTTGTTACTGGAAAAATTTACTCCATTTGGCATTTCTGAAGGGAAATTTTAAGTATCAAGAGTTTATTTACAACCAAGTGAAACATTGTAAACACTGAACATACAAACAATCAACATAACAAAAAGTTTATGAGAATTTCTAGTCATTGTGGCTTCATACGTTCAATTACAAGCGTAATAGCTCTAAATGTCTATGTCCTACTACCTCCTCTTTTGATTTTTGCCTCCTAACATTGATAAAACAGTATTAGAATGGACATTTTCAGGATGGGTAACAAGCCACCACGAGCACCCGCTTCATCAATTCATTTAGATCATCCAATGTGTACTTGGGCATGGTATAGCCCTCCGCATCTTGCTCTATTCCATCCCACATTTGGAGCCATGACAAATTAACAATGTATGCACTCCACATGAGTCCCTGCACACAAAGCTACATCAAGTAAACAAATCACTTTCACACTCAATTTACACAAGAATTAAATACCACCAATAAGTGTACTCTGAAGTCAGTTTGGAAGTGAAAACCGGATTCAAAATACCTCATAAAACCCGGAAAAACCACTTCACAATGAAGGAAAACCGTGACCAAAATTTGATTCAAAATGAAGTTAAGGATGCATAAAAGTAATTCAAGAATTGTGATGCATTATAGCTGTTTCAAATCTGTTCAAAAGCTGATTTCAACTCTGATGCAAGGCATGCAAATCTGAACACAACAAACTTTTAAAATTCTGCCTCCAGAGCATCCAAAACTAATTTGATTGCAGTGTTAGTAAAAAACAAGCACACACTCATAATAAAATTGGTGCTTAAGTCACAAACTAATATGAAAGTTGTCAAGTAATGCAGAAAAATCTGCCACTTAAATCCAAAGTCAGATACTCAAATGTGCACAAATCTAGCTAGTGCAAAATGTCATATAAATGCTCCAAACTGTAGCAAACCAGTAGAATAGTCTGTAAGTGAGCTGATGGAATGCCATTGATTTAATTTAAAGTGATTGGAAACTGATTTTGTTTTTTTGGTTTTAAAATCTGGTTGGAATTAAAGCTCACACAAACTTAAATTAGATCCAAAAGTCTTGACCAAAAACTATGCAGCAAATGGATTCAAGTCAATTGGTCAAAAAATCTGAGTGATAAAACAGATTACTCAAATCTGAAGCAAAATGATTAAGTGTTCAATCAGATTTTCAAGCCAAAATTGTGTGCCAATACAATATACACTAGTAAAACAGCCACTAGATCACCAAGAAAGTAACGCACAAACCAAAGCAAATGAATGAATAATACTCCCTCCGTTCCTAAATATAGGACCTAGATGACTTTTTTGAAAAATCATAAAAAAAGCAAAAAATAAGTTAATTATAAATTGATTTACCTAATTTTTTCTCTTAAACTAGTTTATTTTACCTATAAGCTAATGGATAATCTAAAAAGATATCAAATATATCATGATTTAATAACCTATTTCGCAACTTCAATCTTTCCAAAAAAAAAGTTATCTAGGTCTTATATTTAGGAACGGAGGGAGTATATAGGGAAAGGAAACCAACAAAAAGAAATCCTAACAAAGCCTAAAACCAGCAACGAAGCCAACTATGAATGATAAAATTATAATTTCTAAGTGCAATTTCCATAATAAGCAGTCATTCCATGACATTCAAATTTAGACCCATAAAGAGTATATTCACTATCACAATTTCTAACTTGTACTAAATACCTCATACAAAGAAAACACCATTCAACCACTTTGATACTTAACTAGACCTCATTCTAATTCATTCAAAATCCTAAATAACTACATGAAAAGCTCCCATACGCTCATCCATGTCAGACTTTCATTTCAGTTTCCATATACACATGAGGCAAATTGTTACAGCCACCTTAATCCTAATTCCACAGAACCTACGTGAATAAAAAATCAAAAGGAAATTCAACAACATGCATGGAACAAAATCAAGTGCTGTCCACTTTATGCAAATTAATACAAAATAATAGAGCAAGCACATGAACAATAAATATATAGTAGAATAGCCCAATTTCCTCTCAACCCACTCACCACCAAATTCAATCGAATCGGATAGAGAGAGATAGAAGCTTACCCGAAGGTCCAACGCTGCTGGGGAAGCTGGGTCTGACGTTGCACAGTGACTACAGAAGGAATGGGGGAGCTGGTTTGGAAGAAGGGAAGAAGATGATACAATTAGGGTTTGGGGAGGAAAACTAGCCAACAAAGGAAATCGAAGAAAGAAGATAAAGTTGACGAAGGAAATGAAGATAAAGGCGTCGCTCCTGCTAGTGCTGACGATTGACGATGGAGATTGGTGGTGGTGAATGGGAATCAATGAAGAGGAGGTGGTGATGAAGTTTCAGCCAAAGACAAGGATGATGAATGATACGAGTGAATTATGGTGGGTGAGTAATGGTTTTACTAAAGGGGGCAAAATGGTCATTCAATAGATGGAAACAATTGCAGCAAAGGCCCATGGGACTTGATGATAATTTTAGAATGTTTTGGGACCTCCTAATAGTAATTTCTCTTACTAAGGACTACAATGCAAATTTCCCTATCAAATATCATTTTAACCTAAGTTGACTCTCAGTCAAGTTTGCGACACCCAAACACATTTAATTTATTAACTCGGTTTTTTAAATATAAGATCAAGTTTATGGTTTAAGCTAGACTCGGATTTGAATTACTTTTTGGTCCTCCTAAAGTCAATATTAAAGGAAAAACATAAATTTCAATATACAAATTACTAAACCCGCTTGATGTATGAAACGGCATTTCATGATATTACCTGAAACAGAAGAAAATGGGAGATCTCATTGCAGAAAAGACAGAAATTTCATAATCAAGAGACAAACAAAATTTGTAAACAAAATGCAAGAAAAAGAGAATAAATTTCTCCATAATTCTATTTAATATATCACATATACACATTAGAAATGACAGAGTCATCCTTCAAATCTCAACCCTTCAGATATGATCAAAACCAAAAGCCTCTCCTTCTCTCTAATCAAACTATATCAATCAAGATAACCACAAAAAGAACAGAAAAATCCCATTCACATACCCCAAATCCCAGTTCCAAATAATTAATTACAAAACTAATTAAGTCTAAATCAATCTCTTTCTGGGTTTCTTCTGAGAATTACTAACAGAGAACAGTTTCTTCAGAACCTTCACAAGAACCACCATGCCAGGCTTATTATTACTACTATCATTCCTATTCTTGTTACTTCCATTATTCATGGAAGGAAGAATCATAGCAGTACTATTATTCCTTCTCTTTACCACTGTTTTTCTGAACTCAACAACTTCTTCTCTTGTAGAAGTTGTTGATGATGCAATAGCTCTTGAAGAAGACAATTCCTCATTGAAATCTTCCCATAACAAATCCATTTTCTGCTTCTCTTCATCTTCTTGTTCTTCTTCTTCATTCCTCACTAGCCTTCCAATCTCTATACATGAGAAGCTCTTTCTTTGGCCTTCTCTGATGAGACCTCCATAAGGGTTAGGGGAAGTTGCAGGGGAGAGATTCCAAAGAGGAGGAGAATCAATGGAGAAAGAAAATGAATCATTAATGGTGGGGAAACTGAACTCTTGATCTGTTGTAGCCATGTGAACAAGAAAGAGAGTAATAATAATTAATAATTAAATTAATAACAAGCCTGTGAAATAAATGGAGACTGATATGAATGATGAGTTTTTGGGTTTGGTTTGGTTTGGTGGGGACCTATATATGGTGGTTGTGTTTAAGAGGAAAAAATGGTATAGTTCAACTGCTTCAGAAATAAAGAAGGGGATGATCTAATGTGGCTTCTCATGTGTAAGACAAAATCTCTTGTGAAAAGAAGAAGAAAAAAGAAGAATCAGACATCACCACTAATCAAGCTCTCATCTTTACTTCATCATTACTCATCAGCAAACAATAGTGCTTCTCAAAAGGACAAGAAAAATCCTGCCCATACCCCAAAAGAGAGATCAAGTTCTAAAATAACGTACTGTTTTGTTTATATATAGCCCCTCATTGGGTCCTGCTCTCTGAAAAAGTCATTTCTAGCTCACTCATGCGTACTCAAGTAAAACAATTATAAATTTCTCATGAAATTAGAGTTCAATAATATATTTATCATCTACATTAAACTCCAACATCACGCACCCTCCAATTTAAAATATATAGTCACTTTTAATCGCCAGACTGGAATCAAGGAAGGGCATTCATCAAGTCTATATACAAATGATATTTTCTTGTAAATATATCCCATATTAAATAAGCGACTTTTAATCATTAATTTACAGTGAAAATTGACAAAAAGAATCAATTTTTTTTTGGTCGAGACAAAAAGAATCAATTACTCTCCAAGTAACTTATCCGATTTTGAAATGCCCTTACTATGTGCTACAACATGCATACATATCATAACTTAGCTTGACTCCAAGTAACTTATATTATGGATTAAAAAATCTTTCTAAAAAGTGATGACCTATATTTTTGATCAAATTGAGTATTGATTTTTACTTTTTTTTTTCACTGCCCTTAAATATAAACTAGTATAAAAATTATTGACTACTTGTTTAGTGATAAAATTAGTAAATGATTTGTAAAAATAACCAACGTCAACTTTCTAGAAGGCTCAATAATATATTAGGAACAACGCCTTCCTAAAAGGCTCAATATAATTGGAACGAGGGAGCATACAACACATGATATAGTAATAGTAAGGTAGATGAAGGGCAATGATGTTGCATGAATTATAGAAGAAGATGAGGTGTAATCAAAATATGATGCTTATCATCGGCGGATTGAGTGGAGGAAGTGATGTGAAAGATAGTTAAATTTCCATTACAATGGTTGACCTAAGGACTCACATGAAAGTGATATATATTTGCACAACTAATACAGCCTCCCTCTTAAATTACTCTCCCTCTCCTTCTCTCTCTCACTCTCGCAATTTCCAATATGACACGTTTCTGCTAGATAGTGATCTTTGGGGACACGCCTTACACCAAAATATTTAAATACTTATTATTATTTTTGGGTAGAGACAAGAAGAAATTAAGAGGGTTGAAGTCAACGTAGGGTCTAGACCAAGTAATATGCATATGTGTTTACGTGTTTGGTTTGGTGCCAACTGGATTTTGCTAATAAGCAAGTGAGAGTTTTGGTGTGTCTCACCCTAAATAGAATGAAGAGAGGACAAAAGTAGGGCGGGTTTGGCTTATTTTTTACGTTTAAAGGGGACGGCTAGCATTAAGGTCGGATTGATGATTTGGCTTTTGTCGAATTTATTGCAGGGAACAGAAGTAACACTTTGTTGGATTGAAATTGGACGCGACCTGTTTGTAGATCAATCTGGTTTTCACTTTTCACCAAACCCAAAAATATGTCATCTATCTTTTTGTTTGTAT
This sequence comes from Mimosa pudica, assembly GCA_029929735.1. Classification (NCBI taxonomy): domain Eukaryota; kingdom Viridiplantae; phylum Streptophyta; class Magnoliopsida; order Fabales; family Fabaceae; genus Mimosa; species Mimosa pudica. The sequence goes on along the minus strand of JAKELP010000023.1, from coordinate 3,657,723 downwards.
CCACGCTCTTTATGTAATTTAGTGTTGGTTTGGTTCAAAAAAATCAACGGGAATGTTATTATTTAACTTCAAATAATGGCAAGGAATGTAACGAAAATGAATCACGTGTTCGAGATATACTATCATGAAACCGTGAAACTAAATCCATATTTTATCAAGACAAAACACGATAAATGTAAAATGATCTTTTAGCACTACCAATTATAAACGTTGACTCATGAAGGATATAAATATTTATATATGTTGATTCACGCAAGTTGGAATTCATATCATACAGCCAAAGCTATATATAATGGGGATTATATTATTTGTTGGAGTATATGTTGTATTCATAGATCATGATCGATGACTATGTTAGTTATGTCAAATTAAATTGTCAATCAAAATATTCTTAATTGTAGAATGTATCAGAATTATAAATAAATATAACCATTATACGTATGTAATTAAACCAAGTGTGTGTGTGTGTGTGTTGTAAGGCTAATTTAGTTACCATGTTGTTTTGCTTTTGTATGGTTGCTCATGTAACAATGTGTTTTGAGTTGACGAATCAAAATGCATCTCGTAACTTCACAATCATAACAGATTCATGAGGTGAAGGAATTATAAGTGATTACCCGGCTTATCGGTGTTCCCAGATCCCGGAGCTTCGAACTCGAACATGATCTCTAGAATTCCTGTAAGAATAAGAACAAAGAAAGCCGTGACAAAAACAGGGAGCCAAGAATCCCAAAGGATTCAGCTCACGCAGAACCGGGTTACAAGAACCCGAATCAGATTCGCACAGCGAATCACCCTCTCAAGGAAAACTGTGAGAGATAGGAACGTTGGAGAGAGAGAACCCGTTCTCTCAAAGACGGCTTCTCCACACATGAGAGCCTCTCACCACCATCGTTAATGTTAGGGTTACACTTATCCCTATTTATAATGGAATTAATAAAACCTTTTTGTTTTATTTAATAAATAGAATTTTATTCAATTAAATCATTTATCTGATTTATTAAATAAAATTATATTTAATTCCAGAATATTTAATGTGCCCATAAAAGGGCGTACTTTTTCCAACATCTCCCACTCGCACTTTGATGGACACACCACCTTGCGATTCGTTTTCCTGAGCATTCGTATTGGGCGTTCGCCGTGACCGCGTGAGCACAATCTATGCAATTTAGATGTTTACAAACTAGAATTCCTAGGAATAGGATCAGAATGTAAGGACATCAATGCATATGGATTCTCAGTCCGTTTGTCTCAGATTCCCCAGGCTAACTCACACACAAGTGGCATTCTCAATCCCTCACGAGCTAATATGTACTCATTAACTCAGATGCCTTCACGTGCACCTAGAATTCCACACTTACTAGCACTTCTAGTAAGGGATCGATCATGGAAAACTAGCGTTACATGTGTGTTTCGAGTTAAGACCATTCCTTTCTGACTAAACATCAATTTTGCTTGAATTTGTCGCTTGCCCAGCTATTACTCGTTAGGCCGGATCTCTCATGACCATAGATGTTCAGCTAGAGTAGCAGTCACAAATACAAGCATCCTTGATGACGTCTAAGTCACAAGGGTATCGGTAGAAAGGATAATTTATCTTCCTACATATGTCTGGGACTCACACCGTTATGGATCAGGGATTTTCCATCTACGTCCCAGTTGCGGTTAATTGAGCACATGTAATACGATTTACATGTTACGGTGATCGACCAACTGTCGTATGTCGATTTCTAAATATAATCACCGTACAGGCATCAGTCCCTCAACGGACTCCTAAACTCCCACAGGAGAATTTAATGCCTGGCTACAGACCCGACGGAATACATGTGTACTCCTTATCATGACACAAATTGTCATATCCCAAACTAATTGGGTCGACTTATGTGAAGTATTCATCAACACATGATGATCTCTTGCACGTCTTATCTTCTCATACCTCCAACAAATATGGAAGACGGTTATCCGTGTGAGTGGACTAACCTTCCTTGGGTCTGTACGACATATTGCATACTTTACATTCATGCTTTTATATACAAACACATAGCTTTGTATATATGTGCGAAAACAATAACGAATTGAAAAATGCATCATTTTATACATCAAATGTTGCTTGTGCTTAAAACGCTTTTTAAGCTAGTGAGTGGATTAGCAAAGATTTAGTGAGTGGAAATAGTACTGAACAATCACTCGTTTCTAAGAGATCACATCTCTTATAAAATGACATTTGATATCTATATATTTAGTCTTTTATGATCCTTAGGGTCCAATGTGTAGGCTATCACGACTTCACTGTCGCAATGGTATCCATACCATTTATGCCTATACACTTTTAAGAATCTTTTAAGTCACACAACTTTTCGAATAGTAGCCGCACAAACCACATATTCAGATTCTATAGATGATGGTGTCATCAAGTTTGCTAAGTTGAGTGTCCTCCATCCAGATCTCCTGCCCAAATGGCGTTAGAGTATCCTTCAAGATGGAGACTTTCTCCTTTATAGCACAACTTTTACTTTATTACCCTATTGGTATCATATAATTTGATTTTCAGCTTCACAAACTGAAATCAGCTTTACAAAGCCAACGACAAAACATATGTCCAGTCTAGCACACAACACAGTGTACATTAGACTTTCAATCACGCTTGAGTATGAGACTCTTTTCATGCGTTGTACCTCGGATTGTTTCACAAGACACATATCTCCTATAAGATAATGTCTTTTCACCATAAGGGTATGCATAGGTTTGCAGTCACTCAATATTGAATCATTCCGGGATTTTCACTATGTATGTCTGTTATGACAATGACAGCATCCACTTTGAACAATCCTTTTTATATCTTGACATACAAGATATTTACTGCTCTACCCATGTATTTCACTTAGAAATTCAAAGACATTAGTCTTTGATTGTTTTAACTTCATAGGTCTAGTCCTGGAAAGGAAAATAAAGAGATAATTTCACAAATTACCTAACAACCGTTTTACAATGGTCTTCTTCGATCATCTCGAAGTCGAATGAAGTTACAGTCTCATGAAACTTCAAATTCCATTGTCTTGATGATTATTTCAGTCCACAAATGGACTTTAGGAGCTTGCAAATTCTTTGTTTGCTTTCCTATTGCACAAAGCTTTAGGTTGTTTCGTGTAAGAAACAATTCATCTAGTCTTCCATTGAGGATAACGATTTTCACATCCACTTGATGTAATTCCAAGTCTAGGTTGGTTACAAAAACCAATATAAAACTAATCAAGTTAAAACTTACCATTGGAGAGAAGGAGTCCTCTTGACTTATCTTTTCTCGCTAGGTATACCCTTTGGCTACCAATCGAGCTTTGGACTTGTTGATTGATCTATAAGTCTTTTGCTTATATTTGAGAATTCACATATTCACAATAGCTTTTCGGCCTTTCGAAAGATCAATCAATTCCCTCATTCTATTAGCTCTCATGAAATCCATTTCTCTTATTTGGCCTTTTGCCAATTTTTTTTTTTTTAGCTGGATCTGAAAGTGTATCTCTGACACTTAAAGAATCCTCCTCATCGTCTTTTTGGACTGAGGATTAAGTACTGCGCCCTCAACGGAAAAACCCTTTGGCTTTTACGAATTGGGATTTTCAACAGGTTCACTTTCCTGTGATGGATTATAGTCACCATTGTCATATAGTGAAAATGGTTAAATCCTCCCACTCGGAGCAGTTAACTGAGTATAGCCTTCTTATTCGTTATACTCACTTAGAGTTTTGGAATACCTAAGGCTTCCTCTACTAGGAAAAAGGATTCAATGAATATTGCGTCTCTAAACTCGACTTCAGTCACTGATTCGTCCTCATTTTCACTAATGAAGACATATCTTTTAGAGTTTACAAAATATCTTGCAAAGATACTTCAAACCTCTATACCCCAACAATTCCATACTTGTAAAACAAATTTTGGAAATAGGATGCTAACCCTCATGGTTGTAGGACTGTTAAGTCCAACTTGCATCCTGTCCATAACTTATATGGTGTTGTGGTGACTGATTTCGAAGGCACATGATTAAGTATGAATGTCATAGCTGAGAGTGTATCACTCTTTAGCAGATAGACACATCTATCATAGACATCATTCACCTAACCATAACAAGAAGGACTTTGCTCCTTCTTTCAGCATCGCCATCTTGCGGTGTGCCAAGAATTGTTATATACATAACGATTCTCTTTTTATCGTAGAGCATTTTGAACTGTTCACAGAGGTATCTCAGCTTCTATTAGTTCTAAAGGTTTTCACCTTAAAGTTAAGTTGGTTCTCTACCAAACTCAGATACTTCCCAAAACATTCCGAAATGCTTCAGACTTGAGAGATCAATCATACATATTAATATCGTGAAAAAATCATCGATAAAGTAATGAAGTATTATGCTCTATGATGTGCCCTAATATTTATAGATACACAAATATTCGAATGAATAAGTATAAGAGGGTACTCTGCATTGGTTCCTTTTCTGAAAGGTTTCCTTGTGCTCTTATATGCGAGACGATTCTCACATAGGGACTATTCCCTTTTGATACATTACACAACATGCCCTTATTTGAATAATTTAGTCATATCGTTATAACAAAAATATATTCTAATATATAGCATGGTATGTATCGTAATCAACATTAAATAATGTTGAACAACAAGAAATGAAATCTCAATTTCATTAAAACAAGGAAACATTTTTGGAACATATCCAAAATCTGAAAAGATCCGTCTCATTATGAATGTCAACAATATTGACATTATACACAAATTTTAATTAAAGAAATAATAGACCCAAGATATCACCGGATATCCGGCACGTCAAGAACCTCACTCTAACGTCAAAAATTGGCCTCCATACAAATTTAATTTGTAGGTACCAATCCTTTTGACAACAATTCTCGTAATGTTTCCAACGTAAAACCACATGCCTTTTGTTGGTAACCGGAGAAAGTTCGTAAAGTTTTGACGGTTTCTAATCACATGGTCTGTATGCCCCTGGGCATAGTGGCCGGGATTTTTACAAGCATAACACTTGATCTACGAAAGATCATGTTTCTTAGCTTGTTCTTCCCTTTTCTTAAAGGACTTGTTTCCTTTTAAGCCTTCAGGATCATCTTTCCATTATTGGACTTACTTTTCAACTAATGAAAAAATAATTTCTTTAATTTAAATTGTCTAACATTTTGGTTCCACATGATCCATTTGGTCATTCTTAAGCGGGATTTGGTGAGCAACGTCAGTAAAAGCCTTAATTCCTCTTCCATACATTGTATGCATGTTGTTCCCTCTATGGAATAATTGCATTGTACTATGGAAGAACACTATTTGGGACTTAGACACTTCTTGCTCCACCAGGACATAAGAGATCTTATGACGACACATGTCAAAATTTTCTCCATTCATCGTCTCACTTCTGGTAAGGACAACGATGAATATGTTTTTATACATATAGACATCAAAATTGATATTTTTTTATAAAGTATGCACAAATAATCTCCTCTTGAGATTAATAGTTCTATGAATCCTCCGAAAAATCTAACAATGGTAGCTTACTAGTTTTGTTTTCAGGAATCAACTAAGTTGACCCCCATCCAACTCATTCTAGTTTGCTATTCATTATTAAGTTTTTCTTATATTCTCTGAACTATAATAGTTTAAAAAAATAATAATGGCAACACTTGCATATTATTATTAAACTCCCACTCAATTAAATTTATTAATGGAAAGACAACATATGTAATTCATTAATAAATTTTATTTGGAGTATTAAATTTAAGAATAACAACACATGAAATTCATTAAATTAAACTCCACTCAATTGGAGTATCAAATTTATTAAGTTGAAAAACAACACATGCAATCAATAAATAAATTTAACTCCCACTCAATTTGAGTATTAAATTTATTTAATCAGAAAAAAACAACACATGTAATTCAATAAATAAATAAATTTAACTCCCACTCAATTTGAGTACTAAATTTATTTAATCAGAAAAACAACACATGTAATTCAATAAATAAATTTATATCCCATGGACAAAAGCATTTTTCCAAACCTTTTTGAGGAAGAGGGGGTAGTTCACCTTGTTGGACTAGATCATGGTAATGGAAATTAGATACACACAGTATTTTACATCAACCACATTTATGATCTTGTCCTCATAGGTGTACTAGACAATGTCTAGATTGTCAGGTCCTTTCACTTCATCTTTAGAATTCACAGTCACACAGACTCGTTCCCTCATGGAACGTTTGATTCATTTTGTGAAGTAGACGGTGACCTTTTGTTAGTGCTCATAGCATCAAACACTGATGCCGGGGGTAATTTCTGGTTTGCGTTGCCAAAGGAGTTATTAATCAACATATGATTAATTTTACTAAAACATTGTCCCAAAAAAAAATATTTTAAATTAAACACATGATTCATATATATTAATCATGAAAGAAGAAAAAAAATTAAAGAATTCACAAAGAATCTCAATAAATTTTAAAGACAACTTACATCACTTATGTAAGTTTAATTCATGATTATTCACTTATATATGTAAAATAGAAATTACTCAATTCCTATTTAATTGATACACAATCAAAACATTTTTTTTTATTTAATTGATACACAATCAATTAATGTCAAATAGAAATCACTTATTTCTATTTTATTAATACACAATTAATTTAATTGATACATAATAAATTATAATGTTAAATAGAAAACACTTATTTCTATTTTAATTAATACACAATTAATTAAATTGATACATAATCAATTAGGTCAAATAAGGATCACTTATCCTTATTTAATTGATACAAAATCAATTTATGTGTCTAATAAAAAAAATATTTGGACCCACATACCTTAAACAAATAAAGGAAAAAAAATAAGGATTTTCGTTTTTTTTTTTTTTTTTGAAAAATAATTAATTAAATAATTATTAATTAATTAAAAAATTAATTATTAATCCAAAAAAAAAGGCCCAGAAAAAAATGAAACAGGCCAAAAAAAATTAATCTGGGCCGAACTGACGGCCCAGAAGTTTCAAAAAAAAAACACCCTTTTTTTTATTGGGCCACGGCCCATAAACAAAGCATTTCTGTTTTTTTTTAAAAAAAAATTGAACCAGAGAAAACCAAAACCGGATTACTAAACCGGTCCAATCCGGTCCGAACCCCATGCATGAAACGCACAGTTTCATTAAACAGAGGAAATTACGAAAGTGCCCCCGACTTCTTCTTCTTCCTCAGTCCGCCGGCGAAAAATCCGGCAAACTTCCCGCCGCCGGCGGTGGCTCACCCCGAAACTTCGGGGAGCCATAACTCTCTCGTCCGGACTCCGTTTGACGCGATTTTTGCGCCGTTGGAATCGTCTCGACGAGATCTACACGTTTATGGCTATGGGTATTCGTAAAAATTCGAAAATTACGGACCCAGATTCGCGAAAAAAACGTGTACGGCCGGTGAGGAAAAATCGTTGCTTTTGACCAGTTCCAGAATGTTGTGAACGTTACATATTTCTAAGTTTATTATTATCACACAGAATAAATATAAACCTAAGAAAAAAAACTCCTAAATTCATGGATTCAGTTTTTTTTTTTGACCGGTTCAAGAATCTAACAACACGTTCACATTACATGCTAAGAAAAATAATCCGGACGATACACGAACTCGTTCATGCTCAAATCCAGTTGGGAAACATTCTAGAACGAAAAAAAAACAGTAAACATACTAGTCGTTCATGCTTTATCAGATTTAGAGAAGCATAGACACTTTCATGCGGTTCAAATCAAAGGAATAAGCATGTTTACTCAAACATATACATATACATGCATATAAACATTCTGAAAAATTAAACTAATTTATCGGATATAGAAAAGATTTCTACAAACAATGAAACACATTCATTCATGTTACAACGCAAATAACATATATATATATATATATATATATATATATATATATATATATATATATATATTTAGCATATTAATAAAATAATAAACTCACAGTTAATTATTTTATTACATATGGAACGCAGCGGAAAAAAAATGATTAGAGGCCTACCTCAAATCCAGCCTCAGAATCATCGTGGCTCTGATGCCAATGAAGGAATTATAAGTGATTACCCGGCTTATCGGTGTTCCCAGATCCCGGAGCTTCGAACTCGAACATGATCTCTAGAATTCCTGTAAGAATAAGAACAAAGAAAGCCGTGACAAAAACAGGGAGCCAAGAATCCCAAAGGATTCAGCTCACGCAGAACCGGGTTACAAGAACCCGAATCAGATTCGCACAGCGAATCACCCTCTCAAGGAAAACTGTGAGAGATAGGAACGTTGGAGAGAGAGAACCCGTTCTCTCAAAGACGGCTTCTCCACACATGAGAGCCTCTCACCACCATCGTTAATGTTAGGGTTACACTTATCCCTATTTATAATGGAATTAATAAAACTTTTTGTTTTATTTAATAAATAGAATTTTATTCAATTAAATCATTTATCTGATTTATTAAATAAAATTATATTTAATTCCAGAATATTTAATGTGCCCATAAAAGGGCGTACTTTTTCCAAGATGAGGAAACGAGGAATAAAGTAGCTCAGCAAAAATGTATGATATTCGTACATCATAAGACAACAAACATGACGAAACAAAACAACCCTCTTAGCTTGCCTCCACTTTCAGTGATGATATCAATACGCAAACACCTATGAATACGTTCATTCACATCTCTATTAGATCCTATTTAACATTAGCATCATAGAACAAATATTCCTTGACGCCATGGCTCTCCAGGGCAAATATTGACACACCTAGAACCTGGCATAAATTAGTTTAATAAAGAATGAATCATGGAAACGGTAAGAAAATACAGACACATGATTGGAATGCCTGCGACGTTGCTAATAAAACAAAGATAATCTTATTGCTGCCTAAAGACGCCGTCTGTAAAAGTGATTCAATCTCTTAATCCTTTCATGTGAGTTGTGATGATTCAATGTGACAAAACATGCAGAAGGCAATATTGATGATAGCTAGCAATAAGGAAACAGAGAAAGGGAGAGTGAATTACCCATTTACCCGTGTATAATGCACGTTGTTATGCGTGGCCCATCATAATATGTTATATTTAGACATAATGTACCCCACATTATTTCATTTGACACACCAACATAAAGATAATTTTAATTTTTTAAAACGAAAAGCTACGTACACATGAAACCAAAAACTTAGATTGGAATTGAATACAATGCCATGCCTTTGTACATATATAAATCCCCATGTGTCCACCATTTTATTTGACTTGAAGAAACCACAACCAACTACATTCAATGAGCTTAAGTAAACAGAATACTCTACCAAACAAGGTGCCAGTTGATGAACTTCATGAACAAAGAATATTTGTGCTAAACTTTCTAACAACTGAAGCAGCGTATTTATTATAAGGTTTGGCTAAACAAACCGAAATTAGATTTTCCCAAAGTTAACATCATGCAGTGCCATTCAATGTGCATTTACAAAGGATGCTCATCAGAATCTACTAGAAGATATGATTATAATGCAAAATCCGCCTGGAGTGTTATACTCCGTGCGGATTTACTATAATTTGTTGTTGCTCTTGTTTTACCTGCTACTATCAAGAGTTGAGAAGTGAGGAATAAAAGGGGTCTGGTGTGAGAATGGAAAATGTTAATCTTATTGTTTCACAATGCGGTGGAAAAAAAGTAGAGCCAAATGCATGAACATGCCACTTCATTATAGTTTGTGCTAGATTTATGGAGACAGTGGACTGATCTTAAAAGATTTGGGGTAACATTTCTCTTAAAAAGATTACAAAGCAAAATCGTGTCTAACAAAGTACTCCCTCCGGTCCCTAATGTAAGAGCCCAAAATTTGAATGATTTTGGTCCCTAATGTAAGAGCTCACCACATATTCTCTCTTCATATAATGTATTTTTTCCTACTTTACCCCTAACTCTCTTTCATATTTATTAATGCTTATATATTTCTCTCTCTTAAAAGTACCATAATAAATATGGGCAATTTTGGAAAAGAAGCATTAACTCCAGACACCCAACTAACATTCACATGTTTTCTTAAGAAGCGTTTTTTTGACGGCTAGCTCTTACATTAGGGACCGGAGGGAGTACTTCGCAAAAATGGTATCTATCTCACTCTTTGTATGAACTTTTTGTAGAAGGGATTGTTATGGGATGTGCAACATGTTGTTAAATAACACTGAACCTACACAAACTTAATCGAATTTGAAATGAAATATTGAAATGGGACCTCCAATTAATTTTTTTTTTATAGAGAGACCTCAAATTCTATCTACTAAAAAATTGCTCAACATGTTTTGTAAAGCTTACTTTCAAGTTTCCCGTCTCTGTTTTCGCGGAATTTGATGTCTAGTTAAAATGACGCAAGGTAAATATTATGTTACGTTCATTAATCATAACAACTTTTTAGAAGGTGTATATATACTACCTCTCTTCTTTAATATAGGACTTATTTATGAGGTGAGTTTTCTCATAAAATATAAATAAGATCTTAATCTATTTCTTCTCACATTATCTTTAAATTAATTATCTCTATAAATATTTCTCAAAATAATAAACAAGTAAAAGATTGATGGTAAAAATAAGGTAATGTTGTTAAAGTGCATTAATAATATCACATGAATTTAAGTTTTTAGCTAATTTAACTAACACCACACTAATTTAATTAGCATCATTAAACTACTACACTACATACAGAACAACCTCGACCGGAGTTGATTAACATTATTGGTAGTTTTGAATCCAATCTTATGGAGCTTTTCTTCTTTTCTAGTTGTTCTTCTTCATATTTCACTGTTCTTTCTTTTCCGTATGCACTATAATATCATACTGTCTTACTCCCTCCGTTCCTAAATATAAGAACACTTTGGTTAATTTGGGGAGATTAAGGAAGATAATAAAATTATATAATCTTCCTAAAATCCCCTCAATTACTTAACTTTAAAGGAGGAGGAGTTTTCAGTGAAAAGAGGGAGAGTATAAGGGTAGTTTGGGCAAAACTTGAGATAAAATAGGAAGTGATCTTATATTTAGGAACTTATCCACTTCCCCAAAGTGATCTTATATTTAGGAACGGAGGGAGTATTTTACTATTATTATTATGCCAGACTAAGCTTGTAATCATTTTTTTTATTCGTGATCAAAGTATCCCCTCACTCGACAAGTGAGAGACTAATCCCCCGCTGATTTGTAGACACCTCAAGGGGTGGGACAGCTGGCCTGGGAGATTTAATGCTTCTCCATACCCAACGCCAAGGATCGAACCCCAGACAATTGGTTAAGGGCGAATGAGTCATTGCCACTCAACCACACACCCAAGTTTAAGCTTGTAATAATTTTACTTACAATCAAATTGTGTTTCATAAAAAAAAATTAAGTAGATACGAGCATATTTTTTTTTTTTTTGACCATTATACGAGCATATTTTATTGATTATGGATATGGACTTCTTAAAATAGTGACATACTGTAGTAAATTAATTTATTTTTTGGGTATGTAGCTCTCTTCCAAACTTGAATATCTCCTCCTCTGTAACTCGAGCCTGCAAGTGTATTAGCAATTCACAGATTCATTCATAATCTTCCTTTACAATTACATTTACATCTTCTTCTTCTTGGTATGCCCATTTCCGCCATGAAAACACTGACTTTATCCTTTTCCCCTCCCACTTATACTTATCCTCAACCCTCTTTCCCCTTCCATATTTCTCTTTCTCAAAAGTCTTCACCCCAATTCGCCATTAACAAAACTGAACCTCGTCGTAAGGTGCATACTGGAGTTTTAGGTGATGGGTCTTTACAGCAGACACGTGGTGAGCAGTCAATGCTAGAAAGTGAGTGTCTTGATAAGAGGGTTGGCAAGAAAAGAGTGTTCTTTTTAGATGTTAATCCTCTTTGCTATGACGGAAATACCCCCAGCTTGTTCTCTTTTGCTCGTTGGCTCTCTCTCTTTCTCTCTCAAGTCTCTCTCAACCACCCTGTTATTGCTGTAATATCTCCTTCCATTTATTCTTACCCTTTTGTTATAAAGCATGCAAATTAAGGAAGCACAATGAACAATGTATTGTATATTACTCCATAATTTAGCAAGTCAAATAAACAATATATATTAAAGAAATTAATTTTATGTAACTTATTGGTATTATATTTAGAAATGGGGGTGTGTCCCTTTACTGACTTAACACAGTTTGATCTCTCAGTTTGTTTCTGGACTTGTTGTAGGAGTCGTCCATTGATTTATGATAGTAGTATTTAATTCACTTATCATGTAGTACCCCTTTTGTAGGGACTTTGGTTTTGTGAGGCATATGATAGTTAGTTTCAATGATTATGTAGTTGGAGATAAGAATTGGTAATTGCAATTTTAAACTGAAATCATGCTTATATATTGTTGAAAGTTTTTGGTGCTCACTCAAGTTGAACTATTAGCTAAACCGTCCGGTCATATCTTTAAGAAAACATTTGCGGTCACAAGGGATTGCTTTTGGTAATGGAGTATGTATCCTCTGAGCTATTATAGAGTAATGTGATTTGGATGATTGAGATTTCTTTCTGCCAAAAAAAGTATGTTGAAATGGTGGAACCCAATTTTTGGGAGATAAAGTATATCTTATGATTTTCGACCGCAGGAGCAATGAAGTAGAGTGAGTAATGAGGATAGGATAATAAAATTTGAGGAATGTGGTTCCAACTCTTCTTGATCACATTATCTTGGCAAAATATGGCTGCTTCACGGTCTATATCTGTTGTTCGAAACTTTGCTAAACAAAGTATGATACATAAACTTTGAGCAGCTGAGTTTTGGTTTTGAAACCCTATAAGTTGAGCTTTAAAAAAAAATTCCGTATATAAGGTAGTAGATCTTGTGTGATAAAATTATTTCCATTGGTGGCTAATATCACCCTGCCAAATTTGGAGCATATAAAACAAGAGAAAGGTTCAACTATATTTTCATCTAAAGACATGAAAGATAGTTCTTCTTGAAAAAGAGAGAAAAAGTAATTCTGGTGCGCTTGAGCTGTTGAGATTGAATAAATGTTGCTGTATCCAATTTTAAATTGATTATCATGTTAACTTTCCACTATATAAGTGTTACTGTCAAGTACTCTGGCAGCATATTGTCTTGGTTTGTTCTTGGGGAATGGAATGCAATAGTTTTTAATCATAAATTTCCTAATTGCACCTTATCAGTGGTGAATTCATAAAGACACTGGAGACCTACTTTGAACCAATACTTGTATTTTTCATTTCTTTGTTTTGGGAAGGATATTTTTCTTTCATTTTTATCCAGTTGTTGTACTTCCATTCTTTCGTTATTAAGAAGTTATTTTTTTAATAAGAAAAATCCTCATAAATGAATCTATCTGTACATAATCTTATCTTTTCTCTGCTTTTTTTTTGGGCTTCTATTTATTCTTTAGTAGAATGAAACAGGTTTTTGATGGAGAAAAGGGTAGTGAGCATCGGAGACATATATTACCTTCATACAAAGCCCATAGGAAAAAGTTCTTACGGCACTCATCATCTTCACAAAGATTTTCTAGAGGTCATGTTGGGAGGTCCCATGAAGTGATCACTGATGTTCTTAGAAAATGCAATGTTCCAGTGAGTGATTCTATTTCAACACTTGTCATTGCATTTGCTGCCAGTCATCAATATACAGTTGCTTCCCTGATTTCAGTTGCCTTAATTCATTTTTTGTTCCATATGAGGATGATAAGATCCTAATTGTGGATCAGTACAAGTGACATAGCTGATATTAGTTACTTCTCAAATATTTTCAATAAAAGAACTTGAAAGTAGTTGATGTAAATTGTTGATGTGATACTTTTAATTTTTACTACATTAGTCACATTGGTGAGTTGATGAAAATTTTCAGTTCATAAAAGTTGATGGCTATGAAGCTGATGATGTTGTTGCCACACTCGTTGGACAAGTTCTCAATAGAGGTTTTCGTGTTGTGATTGCCTCTCCTGATAAGGATTTTAAACAGCTCATTTCTGAAGATGTGCAACTTGTTATGCCTTTGCCAGAGTTGGAAAGGTGGTCCTTCTACACTTTGAGGCACTACAGAGCACAATATAACTGTGACCCACAATCTGATCTGAGCCTTAGTGAGTATTAATAATTTTTCTTGTATGATAATACGATGCTATTAACATCTTATTCAAGACATGGTGGCAATCAACAATGTAACACAATAACAGTTCTGTCAGCTCACTAATTTATAAATTCTATATTTTAAAATCCATTGTAAATTCGAGGGTGCAAAACTAATACTTGTAACTTAAAATGGGGCAATTGTGAGATTCCCTTTAAATAGCCCTAATTCGTTAGCCTTAACGGTTGGGTCCACCATTTTAAGTAGGCAGATATTAGTCACATCATAAAAAATGGTGGGCACCACAGTTAAGGCTAACCAACATTAGGCCTATCTAATAAGAATCTCACATTTGCCCCATTTTAAGTTACAAGTGTTAGTTTTGCATCCTCAAATTTACAATGGTGTCAGCTGCACTTAATATATTGACATGTGTAGTTTTGCACCTTTATCCTTAATGGGATTAGATGCCTTCAAATGGGCTGTTATCTGATTCAACCCTCATAGCTTGAGGGATAAGTTATAGTTACAGAGATATAACTGAAAATGAGGAAGACATACACCCTTCGTCTTTGTAATTGATTTCTTGTTAATCCCTTCTAAATTTATGAACACTATATTTCTGTTAATGTATTCAGCCGCTGCCTTGATTATTGTAGGATGCATTTTAGGTGATGAAGTTGATGGAGTTCCTGGTATCCAACAAGTGGTCCCTGATTTTGGTCGGAAGACTGCTCTGAAACTTATTAAAAAGCATGGTACATTGGAGACTTTGTTAAATGCAGCTGCAGTACGGACTGTGGGTAGGCCATATGCCCAGGAAGCCCCTACAAAATATGCTGATTACCTTCGAAGAAACTATGAAGTTTTGGCCTTAAAACGGTAATGGTGTTTCTTCTATCTACAATTTTCTCCTCATCTTTGACTGATGTGCTTTGCTTTTTTTGTTTTTAGCTTTAATTGATTGAAAATGCTTCCGTTTCTACCCAAAATTTCTTCTTGTTTTTCCATGCCTTTACTCAAATCTTACAGTATTATTTCTTCATCACATTTTTGATAGGGATGTAGATATCCAACTTCATGAGGATTGGTTAGTTGAGAGAGACACACAAAATGATACAACTACTCTCTCTAACTTCTTCAAACATTTAGAACAGACGAAGGAAGTCACCAATAATTATAGATCTCACTCCTCTAATGGATTGAACCCCAGCAGGTGAGTGCTATAAAAAATGTTTGATACTATGATTCTTATGTATGACTCACAATTCCTGGTTTCAAGTTTTAAAAGTGTGCTAATGAATTTTCTCCGTAGTTTATGCTGCTCATCATTACTTAAAAATTTGATTACTAACAAGAACTAATACCCTTGATGCTCCAAATGACATTCTTCTATTGCGTAGACTATTACACTGTGATGTCTACCTTCTGTTTCAAGCAAGAAAATTCTTGTTTATTATTAAACGGTATGTTACAGGGAAATAAAATTTTATATTCTACTTATTGCTTGAGGGAGATAGGAGGTGCGATCTAGTGGGAGGAATTGAGGAAGAAACCTCAATATGTTTTTCTATTTGAATAATTGTTTTGCTGGTAAGATATTGGTTGTGATGATAGTGTGGAGAGGGAATGATTTTCCTCTCTGCAGAAGGAAGTTGAAGTGAGGCCGAATGACAAAATGAGAAGTCATAAATCTAAAACTGTAGTTAGATTATCTCCTCTCATGTGACAAATGGCAAAAATTATGTGTTTAGATTATCTCCTCTCATGCTTTCTATTTGTTTTGCCAATACCATCCTTTTGTAACTTTAATTTATTTTCTTATGCTTAGTTGGTTTATATGCTAGACTCTTTGCTGTAAACTAAGTCAAGATTTATTCTTGTGTAGGAAATGAAGACATGCTAAAGTTGACAACACATGGAACTCACTAACCAAAATATATGCAAGGATTTCTGCTTGCTTCACATCTTGCTGATTCATGATTTGTAACTACATAAAGGAAGCTAGCTTTTTCTGACTGATCTACATTCATATAATGTTACTGTGAAGGTATAGACTCGCTTATCATCATAACTCTCAGCTAAATACTCTGCACATGAATTAGCATAGTCAATAATAAAATCAAGCATTTTAAGAATATATTGTCAGATTACTACAAAAGATACTGATGAAGTTACACATAGAGTAGTCACTATTAGCTGTTAGTGCACTAAATTGTCGGGTTGTCCCCATCTAGAAGCTGAGTCTCAAGGGAAATTCAGTCATGCTTTGCTTAGGCCTTTATGAGGTGCAACTAATTAAGTGTTAAAGTCAAAACTTAAAAGCAGTTTTTGATGGTTCTTTTCTATCTGGCTCTCCAGTTCAATGCAGAGGAAAGAAAATTTTCAAACTTCCCAATCATTGAAGTGTTCGCAATGTTGTCCTTCCATTTTATTCTCATCAACAATAAAATGTGAGAGTCAATAATATGTTGACTTAGACCTTTTTTGTCAGATTTCCTCCATTAGTATAAATGGAAAGAAATGATCCATCATTCACGAAGTCTCTCAATGTCTCAAGGTTCAGAATAAGGTTTTTGCCCCAGAAAAGAGGATATGTTAATTAAAAAATTTTAATGCTCAACATCATATGATTAAGGCACTCAATTTTCCACTGAACGTCACGGTTTTACTAATTGATAAGATAGTTATACTTCAACTCATCCAAAAATTTTCCAACAATTTAAAGTAGTCTGCCATTCATCTGTTCTCTTTAGACACGTCACAGTGTCTGCTGTTAATTTATCGTTTGGATTTATTTCTTGTGCAGTTGTAAGGAGGTAAGCATTCAAGTATATAGTAAGTACTACAAGGCACTTCCTTATGGAGCCAAACACCATTCTCTAATTGAGATTATTGCTAGCTATGTCGAGTAAGGCTTCAGCGTTTGTGAGCTCAATATTCAGTGACATGATGTTTTATGTTTCTTTTACCTTATTCCAACATGTAAGTGGAAGTTGTGGTAGCCTGGATTAAATTAAGAAATAGGGAAAAACAATTATAATATCTTGTAAGAGCCTGAGTGGATTTCCACTGATTTTATTAGTCATTTTCTTATCCCAATGACGTCTTTTCTTACAAGGTTATGAATTCCTGAAGACAATTTTGATATCTACAAAGATTTCTTACCAGTTACATCAATTTTGTTTGGGAAAATGAATATTTATGTACATGAAAAAAAATGTAAAGTGTTCCTTTGTCTTGCTTTAATCAATCAATGTATCGATGTTTGTAAAATACAGTACATGACAGCTACTTGCCATAAGCCTCTATTATTGTTATGAATGTCTTTTTATTTATATTTGATGTAAACCCTCAGAAGACTATTGTTTCCTTTTACTTTTTATGATCACCTTGTCCAATATAATCATTATTTTCATCAATCTATTCACATTTCTACTAAACAGTTTCATCCTATCAATCTCTCTCAGCGTTGCTTTATTTTGTAATCTGCCAAAAAGCAAAGTAAGCACTTACTCTTATCCCATTCCTCATACTTGTCTCATACACTGTAAGTGTCCTTATTGTCTGATCCTTTAATGGTTGTGTCATTTCTCACCATATGTTCCATATCATCGGTACCTCACCACTTGACCTGTCAATTTATAGATTTTTATCTGGAGAAAATTTGTGCAATCCTCCACAGGAAATTACATTATCAAGAAGTCTTTTGAGTTGCAATATGCTATGACCTGTTGTTATTGTTGACGCTAGATCTTGTTAATGCATATTTCTCACTCGTAAAACCTTTTAGTGATTATGTTACTTGTGTAGGATTGCTAGTGATTTCCCATTTTATCTTAGAATTGCTAAGTTGTGTATGATTGTATACTATCCCATTCTGTGTATTACTTACTGTAGGGGAGATTGCTGTACCATTAGCTTTGTCAATAAAAAACCAAATCAAAACACCAAGATTGTTAAGGGAACTTTTTTTTTTCTTCTATGCATTTGAAAATTCAGGATGCTTCAATATGAAAATAAAGAGAGCCACACTTGAGTCTTGTATGAAATTAGAGCAAAGGTAAAGATGAAGATGCAATTTTTGTCTATAATATAAAAACTCCTATAAACGGTGTTGTCATTGAAGGATACATTAATACATTAGTCATGCACACTAGGAACATAAAAAACTGAGTAAATAGCTTATTTTATGGGGCTTCGCGGGAAGATAGAAGCACATGGTCTCAGTTTCTTACAACTTTCGTGTAGTATGGTTCAAAGAATGAGTTTTATAAAAATGTTGCCTTGAGAATGCTCTACCAGATCCAAAAACTCACAAATATGTTCATCTTTTAAGTACCATAACATGACATTTCAGATCTCCATGTTCTTTTTCTTTTTTAAAAAAATATTTTCTGCGTTCAGATTTGGACCATTTAGATTTTATTATTGTTTAAACATTGAAATAATGTTTCGTTGTCATGCGTAGATTAGCATAGTTGAACTAATTACTGAATCCTAAATATTAGATCACTTTGACTTTTATTGTGGAAGTTAATAAAACAAATTATACCACTAAATTCTTTTTTTTACATAGACCACTAAATTCTAACGTTTATAACATGAAAGCAGATTATTATTGGTTAATTTATCAACAACAACAAAACTTTAATCCCACCTAATTGGGGTCGGCTACATGGATCACACGTCGTCATTCCGATCGATCAATAGTCATGCTTAGAGATAAATCATTGATCGAAAGATCTCGTTGAATAATTTCGTGAAGAGTTCTCTTTGGTCTTCCCCTCCCTCTTTTGTAACGACTTCATAGTTCATACCATTTGATCTATTATTCTTATTGACTCACCTAATTCTCTTCTTTGAACATGCACAAACCATCTCAAGCGACTTTCTACTAATTTCTCTACAATTGATGCTACCTCAACTCTTTGATGCTACCTCAACTCTTTCTCGAATATACTCACTGTGGATCCTATCTTTTATTGTATGACCACACATGCATCATTAATATCATTGGAAAATTAACTTGAAATTAAATTTAAAGAAACACTTATGATCCAAATCATACGTTAGGAAGGTTACTGAATTCATTGAATGATCCACTCTCATCTCATATAGTTCATATCACATTTTTACTCTCTTTCTTATAAATAAAAAATATAAAAAAAACATAGTAGTTTATATAGTTTAGTAACTTAAGTAATCACAAAAACTCCTTCTTTTATTGTTTTCTTCCATTCACTTAGTTAATTTAGGTGGTTAGTTAAAAACTTCGTAGAGAGAGGATCCCAGATAATACACTTAGTACAATCCTTAGTTATATTTGCATTTGAAGCCCAATGTCAAAATGATGAATGTTTAACTTTCCTTTATAAACATAATTATACCACTGTAATTCACTTTATTATTAATGTCATTTTGTCCTTTAATTAAAAAAATCATTTACTCCAGCCAGCCCTATGTATAG
Source organism: Mimosa pudica (assembly GCA_029929735.1). NCBI lineage: Eukaryota > Viridiplantae > Streptophyta > Magnoliopsida > Fabales > Fabaceae > Mimosa > Mimosa pudica. The sequence continues at coordinate 3,638,094 of JAKELP010000023.1, read as the reverse complement.
TGTTTTCAACTAAATACACAGCCTATGAAAGTTAGATAGATGATTAAAATATCTATTAGATAATCACTAATTTCAAAAGTATAACTAGAAATGAGTTGCTCTATCACAATATGATAATTTCATATTTAAGTACTTGTTGAGACATATGCCGTATTAAATGTTGAACAGTATCTCGAACATGATAATTTAATTGCTTCCAATAAAATAATGCATGCATGTACAACAAAAAGTATATTACTCCTTCTAACCATTGAATAGAAAACAAAGCCCCTTAAAATAAAAAATGAAAACAAAATCATTGTGAAGTGAATAAAATTAATCATAAAATAATCATGCCCTAAATTTTTTTTGAACACATTTTCGGACCAAACACAACAGCAAAACCAACTAACGCGGTTGGCAAGCTGGAGTGCGAATGTCTTACTTATATACTCACACACACACATTCTTGGTCGATGTGGGACTAAGAGATCCCACAGGGACCCCCCAGTATGGCGCAAGCGCCACCCACACCAACATACGCAAGACACATGTCATTTTTTTAACACATTTTCGTCGGACCAAACACAACAGCAAAACCAACTAACGCGGTTGGCAAGCTGAAGTGCAATCATGCCCTAAATGACTAGGATGGAATTGTTGTTATTTCCATACTTATTATTGCATGTTACTACTCTCTTCTCATAAAATGTTTTTAGATTCACTCAAAAAAAAATGTTTTTAGATTAATGAATTTATTCTTTCTTTAGGACATCACAGGAATTCCGCCATTAAAAAATTTCCAAAGGGGGCTCCAGAAAACGCATAAAGAGTAGTCACCACAAAGGTGTCTTTGATGTTTAGGCGAATGATAGATTTATGAGAGCAACTAGTGAATTTGGACACGTTGGGGTCACTTTCATATCAATGCTCCCTTCTTTCTATTCTCCTTTCGTCATTGCTTACCACATCTTTTTTGGACTCTAAAATCACTCATTATTTATCCCACTCTTGTACATTTTTTTCAAAATGTTTTATGACCTTAAATAAAGGTCTCTTATAAACCTATAAATAAATTTATTTTTTTATATAAATATCTTTTTTATTTTTATTTTTTGCTTAGAGTATCCGGTATTCGACAGTCTTTGAGTGTCGACTATCCGGAGTTTGCCCGGGTAGGACGCGCCAAGTATTGAAGGCTGGGAGATGTCTTATCTCACCTTTCTACCTTTCTAACCATCAAGTCCTCACTGGTCCCTTGGCCACAAATATCTTTTTTAATTAAACAGTGAAAAACATTGTTGATAGAGTATCTATAGATATGTTTTACAAGCAGTCTTCATACTCAAAGACATACAAAAAAGTACTCAAAGACATGTCATAACCATAGAGAACCGTGAACATTTTTCAATAGAAAACTGAATGTCATTTACTCATAAAAAGATTACAATCAAGATAACTTCCAGCCAAGGATTTCGCCATCATTCATCAATCCAGAATCACGAACTTTGATTTACAGTTAAAGGTGGCTTTCAATTTTTTTTGGGGTTCCTTAATTAATACTCCATCCCGTCCTTAATATAAGAGCTAGCCGACAAAAAAATGTTTCTTAAGAAAACATGTGAATGTTAGTTGGGTGTATGGAGTTAATGCTTCTTTTCCAATATTGCCCATATTTATTATGATACTTTTACGAGAGAAAATACATAAACATTAATAAATATGAAAAAGAGATTAGGGCAAAGTAGGGAAAACACATTAAATGAAGAGAGAATATGAGATGAACTCTTATATTATGGATCAAAATTATTCAAATTTTGGGCTCTTATATTAGGAGAGTATAACAATATTCCACTTTTATAAAGTAATGTAACTAGCATGTAGGGTTTAGGGTGGGTGAAAATAGTGTTTCTTTTTAGCCATGTAAACGTTTTCACCTCGTAGGAGAGGGGACCACACACACCTATTTCTATTGGTGATATGAGGTATAGAACGCATAGCTCTTTTTCCCCATTAGAAGATGCATGGGTTTACAATTGATTAAAATTTTGGTTCTAAATACAGTGTCTATTTAATTAATTTGCTTTAATTAATGATATTAGTTAATATGATGTGTTTTTTTAGATTATCTTAATTTTTTTTCCTTATCTCCTCTAATATCTGTCACTTGGTCATTGTTGGAGGAGCACTAATAGGGGTAAATTAAGAAAATGTAACAAAAATTGGAAATACATCTTATATTTAAGATTAAGAACAACTTCCAACTTCAAAAATTAAATTTATATTTAGAACCGGAAAAAGTATTAGTTATTTGTACATGGAAAAATGTTTATTCTAGTCCTCTTAAAAGAAATCAGCCGTCTCTACTATTAGTGTTTTTCATAAAGACAAAATGATTCTCCCTCCGTCATTGGTGAAACTTGAAAGAAGTGGTAGACTAGTAGTTAAATGGGTGCAATAAATATGTAAAAAATAAATTTTACTGTCCAAAAATTTTCTCATTTATGTAGAATAATATGTAGTAATAAAATAACATGAGAGAGAGAGAACAATATATGCAATAATGGTAAGTAGATTTTGTAATTAAGTAGGAGTGAAATAGAAAATTGGCAAACCTTTTCAAACATCGTCTAATCCTACAAGGAGAACAAGAAATAGTGAAATACTATTATATAAATATAGTTATAAATGGGAATGAAGCGAGTAATAATAAGTCAAAGTTTGCAAGGTAATCACATATAGATCATAAATAACCTATACAAAGCTGTTAAAAGTAAATAAAGAAATAATTATAAAAAAAATAAAGAAATATCCTAAAGTCAACTCTTTGAATAATTAAAGAACAAAGACAAAATCTCCTGCCACATAACATCAAGAATAGGCGAAGGATATTTTTAGGAAGAGATATGAAACACTTAATAACACATAATTGTGAGTTACGTTGGTGACTCCCAATGCTGCCGATCCTATCCAAGAGAGAGGAGCTCTGATGCATTTTGATTAAAATCACTTGGTGTTTTGGTCGTCCCAGATTTCATTGAATTTACCTTAGTGCAAACGAAGTCACATTTCTTGAAGCACTTAGTATCTGAGACGCCTTCTGGTAAAAAAATATCTGAGACACCAATGGAAACATCATCGCAAAATAAACTAGATAGGAGATATCCTTGAAGCACTTATTAAAATTAAACCAGTAAAAGAGGATGACTGAAGTTTGACATCGAAATGGCTAGACCACAAGATCCTAATAATTAAAGGGACATGAAATAAACAAATAATGCTATATATAATGATTCCTCCACACCACAATCAAACTGACATGTTATGTTTGTTGGAAAATTTTGCTTGGTTACAATGTCTCTTGATGGCAGAGTATAATAACTTCAATATGAAAAGAATGTACTTGTAAGGAAGCATTAATTTCCAAATTATATTCTACTACATAATAAGGTACATGTTGGGATCCTTCACAATAAAGATCTCCTGGTAATTCATAGTCCATTATAATTTATTAGGGGAATCAATAATGGAAATCTTGTGTACATGATAATGTTGACAACAGATGGAGAGCATAAAAAACTCAGAAGACATAAACTCAAAAGACAAAAAACTCATACCTTCTGTAGTGACTCCGCTAAAGGTGGAACTTTCAGCGATGACAAAAAAAAAGTCGCCACCAAAAGGCATACCTTTTCAAGTGCTATATTATTTTTTCTATATAATTTAGGTATCTACAACCAATAACCGTGATAAATCCCCTCATTGCGGGTCTTAAAGGTTAATGACTGACCATAAAATGCTTTCCATGCCCAAGGGTAAATTTAAAACTCCCAACCATTTGGCTAAAGAACTAAATATAGAAATATTAGGCCACACTTACTTGGTTTCAAGTGCTGTATTTTACTAGGATCATAAATATTTATGTAAAATATACATGCTCCTATAATTTTTTTGGCCTACACATACATGCTCCTATAATTAACATACATAACCTCCAAATATTTTATATATCCTACATTTTGTGTATATGTATATTTATTCTTCTGTTGTAACCTTAGAAATGTAATTTAAGGAGTTATGATCAATGAATGGTGGTGGACATGTATTAAATGATTGAAAAGTTGAAGTGAATGAGATTCATACTAGTCTCCTCCAATTTTTTTCTATCTTATCCATTTCCCTTGTCTCAGTGTCTTGTCTTGTATTTTTTTTCTTCTTATTTTTATGACATACAAAATCAATTTTTTTTACCTGGAGTATATATAGAAGGTCTCCGCCTTATTCTTCTATCACTATAAAATGCGTGTATATGATCTTTGTTCCCGTTGTTCACCTTTTTTAACTTTTATCTTTTAATTAATTAGAGTCATCATTTTTGTTTTGCAATTGACCATTGTTTTTTAGTTGAAAAAAGACACTAATGTTCATTTAGTAATCTAACAACAACAACTACTTCTTAATAAACTGGACTGTCAACTTTGGTAAGATGGCGATTCAAGGAAAGAATTGGTTCATGACCGATCGATCCAATAAAAAAACTAACTCAATTTTGATAAAGAACCAAATCTTATAATAGTTGTTTAATCAACAAATGGTTCCTTAATTAGGATAAGAATTTCAACCTTAATTTAATCTAGTTAATTGAACATTTACATACATATCAAAATCGATCGTGATAATAAGAAACTATATATGGTCGATTCATAAGTTAACAACATTTCTAAAAATAACAAAATCAATTATGAATCGAATACCAAACTTATCTCATAAAGTTACTAATAAGGTTTAAGGGTATTACCTTCTTTTCAATTATTTTTCTAAAAATGTATCCAAACACCCTTTTTTCGATTTTAACTAATTACGCTTATAAATTAATTTATAAGCTTTATTTCACCCACACTCACCTAAATGTACCTATAGCCTGTGGTATACGTTCTCATTATAGTATGACGAACATGATTGATATGGTATTATAATTAACTTTAATCAAAATTTTAGTATATATTTAGTTGAAGGTCTAATAATTGATCGATTTTATCAAATTATGATGTAATCAAAAGTATGAATGATTTTGATGGGAATTAATTACCAAAATAAAGTTTTAGATAGATTATCGATTTATTTTCTTCACCTTGATTCAAAACTTGCTCATAATTTCTGTGGTAAGTAACTTATTATTTTATTCTTTTTACCATGTCAGTAACTTATTATCAATCAACAAGGAAGTCGTCATAATGAGGAAAAAGAAGGCCAGGTTGGTCCTAAGAAAAATTCAAAATGTGTCGCCTCAATATAAGAAATGTAGCACACGCATTTGCTTTAAATTGCCGACACAAAAATGATATAAAGTTTATAATTAATCATGTTATTAGCATATGAGAATCAAAGTTGTTCATCAAGTTTTTTTTTTTAATTTAATCACTTGAAAGATTCTCACCATCCATTCAATGCATGGCGGAATTGTTGGAGAATCGGTAGGGTCCATTTAGTTGTTTTTAAATTTTAAATATTGTTTAGTACGCATTAAACTTCTTATAAAAATTTATATTGGACACCAAGTTGTATGCAACAATTTTAAGTATATTTTCAATTTCAATAGTATTAGTTTTTCTAAATTAAGAATGTTAATTAATGCGAAGAAAATATTCTGAGAACAAAATTACATCCAAAAATTGCTATAAAAAATATATATCAAATGCTGAATAAACCAAACATTATCTCAGGATATTGATTGCTGTATGTGAAACAATATTTTAGAATGTTTTTACTGATCATCATGTATCTCACGGTAGCTATCTTTTTATGCATAACAATAGCCCCATATTAATCTTGATCGCACCGAAAACCTTTACAAACTTAAGGGCAAACTGTTAACTAAAGGGTAACTCCATTCACATGGTTCAAACTCAAAATCCTTGATTAAGTTGCGAAGTAGGTTACCACTATCTTAACCACAGTTATATTTAATTTGGCAATAATGAACAAATGTAGCTCATCTATGTATTTATTGTTTCAAAGCTTAGAAAAAAATTCATAAAATATGTCCATATAAATTTTACCTGTCTATATATATATAATAATAATAATAACAACGTTAGTGGGTAATTTGTAATTATACTTGCTCTTAATAAGTATATAAGGTTGAGAAATCAAATACTGCTTTCGGTCTTAAATATAGTACATAATTGACTTTTTTTTAAGAGATTAAGGTTGCGAAATAGGTTATTAAATGATGACATATTTGATATATTTTTAGATTATTTATTAGTTTATAGGTAAAATAAACTAGTTTAAGGGAAAAAATTAGGTAAATCAATTTATAATTAACTTGTTTTGCTTTTTTAAGGATTTTCTAGAAAAAATCAATTACGTCTTATATTTAGGACCGGAGGGAGTATTTAGTAAAAACTAGGGCAGAAAATGACTAAAGGTCAATGTAAATTGGAGCACGTGTAAATAGAACAAGTTGTATGGGTGGGTGCATGAACATGAAAAGGACCCAACAACCCAATACGTTATACGTAGCTTCCTGGAACATAAATGCTTTCTTCCCTCCACCAGTTCTTTCTTCCCCATAACATTGCTTCCTTTTCCCACTTACGTAGATCGAACACCCTTTTTTTTTTAATTGGCCTCTATTATATTTTATCTTCAAGTAATAATTTTACATTATCACAAATAATAATTCCTATTTTCCATTTTTTTCATCTCCACCCCTGTTATCCAGACAACCTAAGCATGAAGCCAAAGAGTGTGTGGGACCCTCTTCCAATATTCAATCAAAACTTCTGTCTCTTGTCTCTTTCTTCCTCTCTCTCTTTCTCTCTCTCTCTAACAAGGTTTTCACACCCGGACCGAGCCGGACGGTCCGACCGGTCGGACCGTCGGCCGGTGACTAAAACGGCCCAATCACCTCGATTGGGCCGTTTTACTGTTCAAACCGGTTTGACCCGGAGTTGACCCGGGTCGACCGCTGTTGACCCGGGGTTGACCCGGGTTGAACCGCTTTTGACCCGCTTTTGACCCGGCCAGAATTTGACAACTGCAGAAAAAAATATATCAACAGAAAAAAAATGAACTTGATTAAAAAAATATCTTCATCCTAATTATATTAAGTTATTAAGTATTAACAATATTTATATATTTAATTTTCATTAAATTATTACGTCACCGGTTCGACCGAACGGTCCAACCGTTTCAACCGTTTCAACCATGACCCGCTCAGTTTTCCGGCTCGACGTCCGGCTCGGGTTTTAAAACCTTGCTCTCTAATCTTTCCATTTTTATTCTTCTCTACCCAAAAAAATTATACATTCTAATCAACACCCTCTCACAGGCCTATGGCTATTATTGATTCACCCCACAGGCTCATAAGAAAATGATTCCTATCTAGATAAAACTAGTTTTGATTTTCGTTACCTACTTAAACAATTTATCTTTTTTACTTAATCTAACCACACTATTAATTAATAGAACCTTTCCACTTGATTGTAGCAGTTAATGGGTAGTAAAATCATCGGTTTCTGATTCGGTGCCCATCGCTCATACTGTTCATCACCTTCTTATCACCACAAAATACACACAAATACACAGGCACATGGTGGACTCCAAAACCTCTCCCCTATTTGGCCCACCATGTGCTTATACATATGTGTGTATTTGTAGTGATGAGAAAGTAGTGAGCAATGTGGATGATGAGCACTGAATCAAAATCCGAAATCATATAACTTTTTTTTATAAAATTATTGTCCAAATTGACCAAAGTAAATAATTCATTGGTGGCGTTGACCAAGTGGGATTTTAACTTTTACTGTGTAGGACAGAGAAAAGAGAGAAAGGAAGGATCTTAGTAACACAAGCTATGCTTATTTAAGCATTCAGTTCAGTTTCTCTGCTTTTTTCTTTCTCATTCATTATTTTGTTCTGTGTTCTTGTGTTAATCTGTTATAAAAGTAGCCAAGCATAACTATATTCAGCTTTGGATTTGTAAGTTTCTCTTTCTCTCTCTTTTATCAGTTTCATGGAATCTGGATTTTTTATCTGTTAATTATAGGGTTGGTAATTTTTCTTGCTTTTTTTAGCATCTTTTTAAGGTGAACATTGAATTGATTGATTGATGGGGTTTCTCTAAATTGATTTCTAACTACATCTGATTTGAAAAAAGGTGATTTTTTTTGGCTTTGATGCTATATATTAAAGATTCTATTGATTTTTTGCCATCTGAGAAAAAATTTGGTGCTTTAGATCTCTCTTGAAGTAAGATTGGCTTGTACAGCTTCACATTGATTGACTGGTTGGAATTTTGTTTGTGTGGTGATGATAGTATATTTGTTCATAGTGAATAAGGAATATTGAAAACCCTTGATGTTTAATCTGAAAGTGAAACTGGGTGAAGATATTCTCTACAGTGAATATTCAGTTTGGTATGCCAGATACATGTTGGCTTGGTTCATGAACTTCTTGTCATTAGTAATTCTTGATAACTATTGTCTTCATGGCTGCTTTGTTGTACAGATTTCTATTTTGTCAATAAAAATTGAAAGTTTTTAGTTTGTACAGAATTTGTTTGATCTTCATGGCTGTTTCCTTATTTGTTGTAGATTTGATTTGGCCAGAAAGCCGTCTGGACAACTCTCCCCCTCAGAATTATCAAATGCAGGCGAAAATTTCCCCTAATTTAACCTCTTTTCCAGATTTTAGTTTGCAGAATATTTGTCAACAGAGGTTGGAAGATCCCTCTTTGTCAAATTATGGTATGAGGATGGAAGCCATATTTAAAGAATTCAGCCAAGCCTGTGGAACCCAGTCCTTGCTTCCATCTGGCACCAACAACGACATCAAAATCCCGAATCAAGAAAATTGTCAGATGGGCGATACATCATCAAGAGCCAGTAAACTTCAAGATTGGGATCCCAACATAATGCTGGAAAATCTTTCTTTCCTTGAAGATAAGATCCATCAGCTCCAGGGTCTATTGCATTTGATTGTTGATCAGAAAGGTCAACACTTTGGACAGCCTGATGAATTTATAACTCAAGAGAAGCAGCTGGTCACGGCCAATCTGACATCGATCATCGTTCAATTGATTTCGACAGCGGGAAGTCTTCTTCCATCTGTCAGGCTTGCCACTTCGAACACCAATCCATCTGTTGGACAACATGTACTGATTCCTGGGAACTCTTTTCCGTCTGGATTAGATCCAAGTAGCAGCAGTGTCCAACCACAAAATGATATCAGAGATAAAGTATCTGATCAATCCAACCAGATTGATCTTACTAATATGTGTGAAATGGAGCAAAACCATGTGGAAGTACACGAATTGAAGGACGAAGAGGATATGGATGAGGGTGAGAACCTCCCACCGGGTTCCTTTGAGATTTTGCAGCTAGAAAAAGAAGAAATCCTTGCTCCTCACACGCATTTCTGTACAATATGTGGGAAAGGGTTCAAGAGAGATGCGAATCTTCGGATGCATATGAGAGGCCATGGAGATGAGTACAAAACCCCGGAAGCGCTTGCAAAACCCAACAAAGAATCTGTGCCTGAACCAAAGCTCATCAAGAGATATTCTTGTCCCTACCCCGGCTGTAAGCGCAATAAGGACCACAAGAAATTTCAGCCATTGAAGACTATTCTGTGTGTGAAAAACCATTACAAAAGAAGTCATTGTGACAAGAGTTACATTTGCAGCAGGTGCCACACGAAGAAATTCTCAGTCATGGCGGATCTTAAAACTCACGAAAAGCACTGTGGTAGGGATAAATGGCTTTGCTCATGTGGCACAACATTTTCAAGGAAAGACAAGCTTTTTGGACACATTGCTCTGTTTCAAGGCCATACACCAGCAATACCCTTTGATGAATCAAAAGCACCAGCTGGACAAGTTGATATGGAAATCAATGAGAACAATAATAATATTAATAATAAGGGAGGAAGCATTAACTTGAGCTTTGGTGGATCAAATGCTTGTTGTGAAAATGGGATTCAAAACATTATGGATGTGAAAGGTATTACTGATGATCCTATCAGTTACCTCTCCTCATTGAACTTTGAAACTTGTAACTTTGCTGAGTTCAACGATTTTCCTCGACCTCCATTTGAAGATGATGCCGAAGGTTTGTTCCCATTTCTCATGTCTGGGGGAGAAACAAGTTCTGACAATCTGTTGTGAATCTTGTTGTGATATATGATGATGATGATGATAAAAATGAGCTAGTTTCTCATTGTGAAGGGATTTACTATACTGATTTCATTGGAAATTTGTAAAGGATGATAGTAATCTCATGTACTTGCAATTCCTTAATAATATAGATAGATATATTTCCTGAAATTTCATATTCTTTATTCAATCCACTCACAATGTACAACGACTTTGTTAGCCAGTTTAATCTGGCATATTTCCATGAAATATAGCTTATGATTGTGTACAATTCGTCACATGTACTTTCTCTTAATTTTTCATTTGGTATCTATATGCTTTTCTCCCTTAATTATATTCTTTGATTTTTCCATGTAAACAGGGTTAATCTTCATCACTTTACTTCGCATGCCAATTTATGCTAACAACGCATAAATTAAGTTAAAATCAATAAAGAACCAACTCAGTTTTAGTCCTCACTTGGTGAGGGTCTCTCATTGATAATCAAAGGATCATTTCCACATTCCCATTTACTAGAAGCTTATGTGTTAAACATATTCATTCATGAACAGCAACCGGACACAACATTTAGGATCAATGTACAATATTACAATTTTTCATAGGAAATGAACTATAAAAAGGCTAAAACAAGCTGTTTAGCGGGCAGAATTGAGTCTGCCATAGCGAGAATTGTGAAGCAGAATAAGCTTCAGACCCTTAGCTGATGATAATTTCCTGGAAGGTGAACGACAATATTTCTCCCTCAAAACGACATCATCCTGGCAAGACCATGTCTGTCCTCTTGGTGAGCTGTTGGCCCACATGAACCTCTCAGAGAATGGATTCACTAGACTTTTACGAAATTCCTCAACTGTCTCACATGCCAATCCCTGCAGCACCAGAAGCTTATCAACATTTTAAAATAACATATCTTCTTTGGTGCTAACTTCAAAATGTGAGTGTGTGTCTGTGTGGCACACTACAATACAATACTATATACAAGTGAATCTCGTCATGTGCTTCTATTTTCAGTAAATGTTGTTCAGTTTAAATGAAACGACACAAGAAAATGTGGATCTTTTTTTGAGTTATAAGAGGTGACATGAAATTTTGTCTGATCCTGGATTTCCATTTTCACTATTCATATAAATGTAAAGACAGGAGTGTCAAAATCATATTAATTTTACCCATAATAAATAACTCCATTATGTTTCATTGGTTTGTGTAAAATGGTTGATAAGAGGAAGTGCTTTGTTTTGGTTATCTATCCTGCTGTTGAAGTCAAAATGGGGTCATAGACTCATAGATGTTCAGTGCATGACCAAGCAAGAAAAAATATATCTTTATTTTTGTTGCTTCTTTGATGGAAAAATAAGAGTAAATGCGGTTGCAAAAGAGTAGAAAAAGTACTCTACCTCCGCCATGGATTTGATTTTCAAAGTGTCATCTTCACTAAGAAGGACAAGCTGTCCATCCTTCTGCTTTCTTCTATAATTGAGGGCAAAATCAAAGATGTGATCCTCAGCTGTTGGTGAAAGAATTTCCATTGAGCTTTTGAGGGATGAAAGGTAAGAACTCCAACCCTCTTCACTTAATTGAGTTAGTGGAGTGGCAGGCGGTGTAGGAGCAAACAACATTCCCTCCTCTATTGAGCTTTGGACATGAATCCACCAATCTGTCTTCTCCATACATTCCTCAATCCATTCCAATGCCAAAGAAGCCTCTGATATTCTTCTAAAGAAACTAAATTGTCCCTTCATGCTTTCCAGTTCTTTTATAACTGCAGATACAGAGTGACTAAGAACCATATTTTGTATAATACAGTAACAATGTTTTATATACGTACTCCTGGTCCTAATTATTGGGTAGAGAGAAAAGGTTTTATGTAGTCTTATTTCTAAAGCATATCACTAAATTCAGTGTATGAATGTACAATTTCGCCCTCAATTTATTAATTGTTGAGTATGCTCTCATGTGGATAAGGGTAAAGTTAGAAATTTTTCAAATTTCAAGGTAGAAATAATGAGGTTTAAGATTTTCTTTGGTCTTTATGAAACATGTTGGAAGTGTCTTAAAAATATGAGGGATGAGTGTTTGTGTGTGTGTGTACATTTATTTTATTACCTATCCTTGGAATGATTAAATGAGTTCCCTTGAGACCTTGCAAAAGCATCAGAGCTTTCCTTGACTCCTTGTTCAGAAGAGATGCAGTGTCAACAATCATGTTCCAGCTCCTCTCAGTAACATGCTGGGAATAAAATCACATGTCAATCATCATATAAGCTAAACGAACTCTTGAACTGTTCACGAACAACCTTAAAAATATATTCAACTTACAGAAGGGTTATAGCTCATATACAAATTTTGTGCATAAGTAATGGCATTGATGTTATCTGCTGCAAGAACTGAAGGAGATGTGTCTGGTCTGCTCTTGCCTCCAGAGTTTGAATACAATGATTGTAAGGGCAACCTTTCTAAACTGTTTTCTTGTACCAAAGCATCTTGGTCTTGGTCTTGCTCCAACACAATGCAATTGCCAAAGGCTCTTCTTTTTGACTTCTGGTGCATGGTAACTTTTGAAGACTGGTTCTCTTTTCCTGAAGTGGTGTGGGGGCTGCTAAACTTAGCTTTAGACCTGTGTGATTTTCTTGACTTAGATTGTGTAAGTTCTTCTACATCTAGCTTACCCTTCTTTTCCAGTGACATCAATTGAAGGGTGTGTGGGCTAAAATTTTCCTTATCTAGAGTATGGTATTCTTCTTCTTCATCATCCAATTCAGCTAACAGATTCTTTGAAACTGTTTTATCTGATATATCCTTCTGATTGCTCATATCTTTTGCATTCTGCTCCAACTTGATATAACTGCCAAATGGCCTCCTTGCTGACTTATTTTCACGGACAACTTTTAGAGTTTGGTTCTCTTTATCTGACATGGAGATCTCTCCCAGGTAGATCTCAGGACTCAAGTGATTCTCAGAATTGGGTGACCTTTGTCGTGACTTGTTATGTTTAATTTCTGACAGCTTACCCTTCTTCTTCTGAAACCGCAATTGAAGAGTATGTGGGCTGAAGTTTTCCTTATCTGGAGTGAAGATTTCTTCTTCTTCTTCGATGTCTAAAGCTACAGACAAAAGATCATTGGCTTCCATTTTTTCTTCTGTATCCTTCTGATAACTCATTTCAACTTCATCATCATCAACATTAGCAGTGTTCTTAATTTGACTATTGCTAGTTTGAATCTGAGGGGCGCTTGTAGCTTTACCTCTTCTTGACCAAATATTATTACACATGGAATTTGTTTCAATTGATTCTATACCGTTTTCAAGATTTTTCTTCTCAGTTAATCCTACCATAGCATCAGGAGATTTCTGAGTCTGGTTCTCTTTGTCACTCAAAATCTCCATGATAGATTCCTCAGACAATGAGATAATTGAGGATTCATCTGGAAGAGAAATGAGAGATATATTATTGTTGCACTTTTCTTCAACATCTTGAACTATTCTATCTATTGAATGACCTTGTTCATTGCAAGGGATAGAATTCTGGTGTGGCCCAAAGTTTGACTTGTGATCTTCGTAACAAATTTCACTACCAGATACAGTGTCCAAAGCAGCATCAATTGTTTGAAATTGGGTATCTTGAGTAGCTTCTTCAACCGGTAAGAAAGATTTTATAGCTGCACTTGTTGATTCTGCTGGAAGATAAATGAGAGGGATGTTATTGTTGCACTTGCCTTCAACATCTTGAACTATTTCATCCATTGAGAGCCCTTGTTCATGACAAGGGACAGAATTCTTGTATTGCTGGAAGTCTGACTGGTGATCTTGGCAGCAATCAATTTGTTTTCCACAATCAGATGTTAAGTCCAAAGCAACTTCAAACGGTTGAAATTTGGTTTCTTCAGTAGCTTCTTCAACCGGCAAGAAAGTATTCTCAATTGTGAGATTCTCATCTCCAGTTGTTATAATGTCTATTTCCCTATCATTATCTATCAGTGTGCATCCAGACCCAGTTTCTTGAGACATTTCAGCCGCCACAGCTGCACCTGTTACATTGAAAGATGCATGATCTGAATTTATTAGGTCGTTGGACCTATGCTTTTCAAAGAGAACCTTATTTACAACAAGTGGTAATAGTAAAGTAAATGTACCGAATGGAGCATTTTGCTGAACATCTTTTTGCTGGATTTTGGTCACTTGAACAGCTTCAACAACTGGCAAACAAATGCTTTCTCTCAAATATTCACCCAAGGTGCTTAAAATGTTGGTCTCCTCTGGAACCTCTACTCCAGAAATAGCATTCAGATTACTGCATTCAAATGCTGATTCTACAGGAGGTGGTGACAGAACTTGTAAACCTGTGTCACTCACTTTGTTTTCAATCAGAGAGTTAGTAAGCAAAAATGATGTTTCAGTTCCAAAGAGGCCACTTGTAGTGTTCTCTTTGGGTTGAACATCAGTGGGGCAATTTTCTTTTTCATCACAGTACAAAGAAATGCAATCTTCTGAAGGAATTTCTTTTTTCCCAAAGAACTCTAAATTCTCATCAGTGAACAAACGATTGAAATACTCCACTATTGAATCCACTGATTGGACTTCTTCACTATCTGCTGGACAAAAGCTTGCATTCTGCAGCAAAAAAGAGAAAAACAAAGCCAGGATTTAGAATGACATTCATTGTTTACAAACAACCCTTGATACAAGCATAATACTCAAATCCAAGCTAGATACCTAAAGTCCAAAAACACTTAGAGTTTCTATAAAGAGATGCACAATTTAATGACATTGAAATCTATCATCCTATGGTGAATCACTATTGATTTATGCAACTCACATGAACAGATTTTTCATTCTACTTAATTCATATGTTTCTATTTTGCCTCAATAATACATACTTAAGATGTCAATGACAAAAATTCAATTGCAAGGCTAAAAAAGACATTTTTAGATATATAATACTCAAATACAAACTTTTAGAATCAAAATCAAATTAAAAATTCAGTTAAGCATAAAAGAATAACACTAAAGATTGAACTCATACCTTTGCCATCTCTTTCTCTTCTTCTTCTTCTTCTTCTTCTTCTTCTTCTTCAAGCAATGCTTCTTCCTCCTCTCTTTTTTCTTCTTCAACAATCATATCCAAATCAGTCACAAAGGGATTTTCCAAATCATAGGCACGACTCAAAGGAATCCAATGCAGCCTATAAGCTCTACTAGAAGCCCCAATTCTCAAAGTGTCACCTTCCTTCATTTCCACACTCATACCAGCCTCAACCTTCACCCCAGATACCCAAGTCCCATGCACTTCCCAAAATCCACAAAACAAAAACAAAAAATCAGTACCCAAAAGGCCCAAAAGCAAAAAAAAAAATAATCTTTTTTGAAAAAAACAAAGAAAGAAACATATTACCAGAAGATAAATCGACCACAATGAGCTTCTGAGAAGAAGGGTTGGATCGAATTTGGAGGTGAAATCTGCTAATACTTGGATGAGTAAGCATGATATTGCAATCTGGGTGTCTTCCAACGATCAAGATGTGATCTTGAATGGAAGAAAGTTGGGATTTTGGATCTGGGTATTGGTTGACTATGAAGATGTTCTTGAGGATTGACCCATTCTTGATCACTGTGAAAACTGGGACCTTTGATTCTGACATTGTTCAAGGAAGGTGAAGAAGAAGATTTGTGATGCGATAATCTTCAGTGTCTCTCAGAGAGAATCTGAGAGGAGAGAAAGAAAGTTAATTGTGAATGAGGATTTTGGAATCTTGTTTTGAATAATCTGAAATTGAAAAAGTTGACCGTTGCAATTTGCAGGGGCAACGGCTATTATGTTATTATTATATGACTCTGTTTCCTAATTTGCTATGGCGTTACATTCTTATTTCATAATGGATATGCAAAATAACAGCTGTTTCCTTTTTTAATTCAATGTATATTAGTTTTGAAATTTGGGGTGAATTTTATGAAATGAGTGATTAACTTTTTCAAAGAATGTTTAATTATTTTTAGATGAAAATATATGTCTGGTGCAAAAATTTATATTTTGATTTTTAAGCAATCTTCTGATTGGTGAACTCTTTCACAATCTTATTTTGTATTGTTGAAAATAAATATTGGCATATTATGGGAGTGTCGATGAGATGTGTGAGTGTTTCAGTTAAAAAAATGTGTGTGTGGGAATTTTCTAATTAAATAAAAAGAGAATTATGTAAAGTAATACATCTACTACACTAATTTTGTTATTATTATTATGTTAAATATTGCCAGGTGATTTGGCATCATTTCCCGAATTTTGAACACATGTTCTCATCCTTGTAGGGGCAAGTCCACCTAATAGATCGACCAGCTGCCTATTGGTTATTATTACTATCTAACGAGACATAATTCTCTAACTGATGCCCAATTTAAATTATCATGATAAATAAACATGATGTTTTTTTAAATGAATAAATAACAAACCTGGGGTGTGTGGTTGAGTGACAATGACTCATTCACCCTTAACCAATTGTCTGGGGTTCGACCCTTGGTGTTGGGTATAAAGAAGCATTAAATCTCTCAAGTCAGCTGTCTCACCCTTTGAGGTGCCTACAAATCAGCGGAGGATTAGTCTCTCACTTGTCGAGTGGGGGATATCTTGATCGTCGATAAAAAAAAGAACAAATAACATGATTGAGATCACTAGAATAATAACTTCAATCCGCGTGTAACTAATGTAATTAAAAAAGAACAAGTTGTCCCTTATATGGGAAAAAGACACATAAAGTCTTCCTAATTGGTAAAAGGACAATTGAGGTTGCTAAATTGTGAAAAGGACAAGTTGGGTCATAGGCACCTAATACATATTATCAAATTTGGGGAAAAGACTCAAATGCCCTTAAAAACTCACTTTTCACAAGTTTGGTAAGTGAGTCTTTGTTAGTGAGATATCCTAGTTCTATTTTAAGTGAATTTTTAAGGGCATTTGAGTCTTTTCCCCAAATTTGGTAATGTGTATTAGGTGTCTATGACCCAACTTGTCCTTTTCACAATTTAGCAACTTCAACTGTCCTTTTACCAATTTGGAAGACTTTATGTGTCTTTTTCCCTAATATCATTTGGAGAAAAAAACAAAATGAAATGTTTATTTCATCTTCAATTGATGAAAATGGAGTAGTTATCATATTTTGAGATTTTCGTGCCAAAAAATTATATTTTGAGATTGAAGACATCAAATTAAATG
Source organism: Mimosa pudica (assembly GCA_029929735.1). Classification (NCBI taxonomy): domain Eukaryota; kingdom Viridiplantae; phylum Streptophyta; class Magnoliopsida; order Fabales; family Fabaceae; genus Mimosa; species Mimosa pudica. The sequence goes on along the minus strand of JAKELP010000023.1, from coordinate 3,620,755 downwards.
GTTTACACCAAAAGTTACACGGGTTAACTGGCCTTAAGATGATCACACTTTGAAGATCTAAGTTGATTGCATTTTAGTAATTGTATTGGTGCAAAAATTAACATTTTAATTGTAGATGTGACTTTTAGATTCCCAAATTTATTTAATTATCTATTTTATATGTTAGTATTTGATGTATTAATAGTCTGTAGGTTGCATTGCATTTAATACAAATCAGGTCATACATTTTTAAAACCAAATTATGTCATATTAGAATGTAGGGCAAGGGCCATTTTTTGTCTTGGAAATAATCACCTTTGAGCATTGGGTGTCATAAACTAATAAAGGGAACATATTTACTTCGAAATGTAATATATGTGTAGCTATTTCACCCCCTATGATGATACGTGGATGACACCAGTAGGTAATTTATCTATTCAGGGGCAAATTGGCCCACACATGATGCTTCTAAGGCGAAAACACACTAGTTGTTAATTTATGACACTCAATGCTCTTAGATGGTAACTTTAAGGGGAAAAAATGGCCCTTACCTAGAATATATCTCTTTAAATACCTTGTATCTATCATTTTGTAAGACAAGACTTATGTTTGAGAAATTAAAAGTTGCATTTTGCTTTTTGTATACTAATAGCAGATTGTCTTTAAGGTTTTTCATAGAACTAATTGACTTATAAGGGTTTGATCAAATTTGTGGCATATTCCAACACTTCATATCCTTGTTCTTTCATGTTAAAGAGTTCAAGAGGATAATTCAGTAGGTTGTTATGCTTTCTTGGGTGGATATATTTCAAGTTGGTTGTAGAATCATGAGATCTTTTTCTTAAAATACTTCTTTATATATTGCATTTGTTGTTCTATTCCTTGGATGGCCTATTGGCCCATTTGGTTTACAAAATATATTCTTTTTTTTTTTTGACCATAGTTTACAAAATATATTCTGACTGAATAGGAAAGATGGGAGTGGTATAATAGAAAGGAAAGTCGACACGTTTGGAAAGCAAAATAATATGGCCTCTATCAAAAAAAAAAAAAAAAGCAAATACTATGGCATATTAATTGCAAACTGGACCCAAATTCCAAAAGAAATGTTAAGCCCAAGCAGCTTCGATCCAAGATGACATATTGTACGTTGACAACTCACTCCAATTATAGATACAGTGTAATTAAGATCTATTTAATAATTTTAAATTGAACTAAAATATAAGGTTTGGTTTCCACTTGTCTTCCATATTCTTCATTATTTGTTTCTCATAAGTATTAGGATATTTTTATATTTCATTAAATGTTTAAATAGTTCTTAAAATGTGGCAAATTATATATTGATTATACAGTTTTTGTCTCTATTTTTCTAATTAAAGGATAAATACTACCAATATTTGACTTAGACCATAAGACCATTGAAATGAATTATTCTCTTTAATCTTTTTTATGTTATGAATTAGGTGAATATGGTAATTTTTTTTGTTCCATATTAGAACTTAAAAGTCAATCCTTCTTCTGACCGTGTCCTTTGAAACAAAAAGAGGTAGCTAATTCGTTAATTTTATCTAACAAAATATATTTTTTTCAATTTTAACCATATTTAAAAATTTGAAAACAATACATTGATTTCAAATTTATTAATGAATTGAATAGAAATAATATTCAATAAAATTTATTAATGACTTACTTATATAATTATATGATCGAGCACTCAATCAAACTTCAAAAAATTACCATTAACAAAAAAAAATCAAACTTCAAAAAGATAAATAAATTCATATATTTTCGAATGCGCTGCAAACATTCGCAAAACTAAATATGAATTTTATGATATATTATTAATTGGGATGTCAATCCGAACACCAATGACTTATTTTGCAACTTTTGAAAAATAATTAGACTTAGGATTATTACATTATACTTATTTTTTCAAATAAAATTCATATTCTTATTAGTTGGGATTTTAATAAGCAGCAACTCATTATCATTGAAATTGTTGCATGACATCTAATTCAATGTCAATCAATTTATAATTTGGTTTATTATGATTAAAATATCTTATTTTGAACTCCTTTATAAATGCTTATAGAGATTACTGTTTTCAGCGATGATATTAACATCCTATATATCTATTTATTTTTTATATTGTTCGAAAGATTGATAGAGTTAGATTTTTTTTTTAACTGAAATTGATAGAGTTAGATAGACAAACTAATTAACTAAATGTATATTTTTAAAAACAAACATTTAATACAATTACCGAGGTAATTGCAATCAATGTTGCTTTCCACAGTACTAGTACAATTTGATTTTTTGGGGCTGCTACTGTGCTTGCTTTCCAAAATTAGGTTTTTTCAGTACACAAATGCATTGCCGAAACAAGTAGCTGCAATTTCTCCATAACAATGAAAGTAACGAATTATTTACAGGATATTCCTAGCTACCCTGCTGCTACTACAATTATTATTTCTACGAATTAAGCAATTAATATTAATATTCATCAGTATATAGCTCAAACTGGGGCACATAGGATTTCTCTCCTGAGAACCAGAGGCGGAATATTATGCCTGGGATAAGGGTACAGATGTAGAGAAAAAAGTTACAAATTATCTGAAAAACCCATCAACTAATAATTTAAATAAGGTGTTCCCATTCGGGCGACAAATGATTTTAATCCTCAAATTAACGATTCAACAATATTGTCACATAGGAGTATATGTTGTGTACTAATTAACATTAGCTTTAGTTATGATTTGATAAAAAAAAAGTTATGATTTATCCACCAATGGCCTTGTAACTAATGATATAGATCAATCCCATCCGTCCCATCCTGTCGCTCACCCAAATCCTACGTGTTTCAAGTTACAATAATGAATTTTAAATGTTTTAAGTGGGAGTGTGGACAACAGTGGACCTTTCATGGAATCAAATTTATCGTCTGGGTAAGAGGGGACATAAATTTTTACAAGTGGAAATTGAGTTGTAAGTTTTTAATGAATATAATTTGCAATCATCTTTTATCCTACTTAACTGTGATTAGTACATAAAGTATTGATTTTATTTTTTCGTACATTTTAGGGCATTCTCGAAATATTTTACCTTTGCTAAAAATTTTATATAATTTCATTTCATTTATTCAGTTCTCTTAAATAGAACTCAAGAAAACTTTCCCTTCCCGTCCCTTCATACCAGAGCTTTAAGGATTGCCGCATTCAGAGTTGAGATCAAACTAATCTACATTAATTTAAGCCCAGTTCAGATTAGCATAATGTTTTATTGCAGTTAAAAAGAAGCATCAAGTCAACGGAAACCGAAGCATCAAATTTGTCGTCTTAGATTAGCTAGAAGAAACATGATTATATAGGAGTATATGTTTGTTAATTAGATTTCGATATAATGAGCTTTGAAGCATGCATTTTACAGTACACTATTTGTTGGCAAAACCTGACATGATAAACAGTTAGCTCTTAGTCTAATGCCAACTTCTTTTTTAATCCAACGAATTACGAAAGTTCCAAACATGCTATTCTTTTAAACTCATTGTCGCATTGAAGCAAACTATAAACTCTTTTATAATCCTACGATAAGTTTAACGCTCTTCACGCAAATATATTAGTGCATAGTCTTACAAAAGTATATGCTCCAAGGTGGTTTTTATTCATCAAAGAAAGCACAAAACAATGTTAAATATGGTTCAAAATTTTCCAATTTGGTAGTCTCAGCAGTTGGTTCGTTCATATTTAACGAAGATTCTCCTTTTGGCCATAAAATAAAGTATATGTTCTTTTGGTGACAAAAATAATGAAGCGGACCTATTCCCTTAGCTTGTGTGAACATGATGATAACCTATAATTAAGTGATGGAAGACAAAATTAGGTGGATCAAATCAAGTTATTTTAATCCCCACATTCTTTTCTAATTATATTTTGAAAATGTGCTAAGCCTCACTCCTGTTATATTAAACCCCCACATTACACACATAATTAATCACATAAAGAACATTACATTGTTGACTATTTTCAGATAAATTAATATTGGTGATATAATTGCATTAGCATATTAAAAAATCATCGATTATTTCCACAGTTTTTTATCACTTTCAAACTAGTTTCTTCACATATAATTCTCTTGATGAAAACTTTTCTTATATAGTCATCTGATTGGGTCAGATATGAGTACTAATTAAACTCAATTGAAGCTACTCTCTTTACAATATTTTTTATTCACATATATACTCAATCTAAGATGATTAAGCAATCAAATACCCTTCTACTAGCTAGGATTGCAGCTCAATGGCTCTTGAGAAATCTAGCTTCAGAATCTCTGCTTCACGCATTCTTCTATTTCACACAATCTATATACTACCCCTTTTCCGTTGAAAATCTTGAAAACAAATGAAATGAATTGAACTATTTCTTGATTTATTCGATGGAACTCCATCATCATAACAAAACATACCCGAACATACATATATAAAATACCATACAAGAATAAATCTATCGAATAATAAGATTAAGGCTCTTCATTTACCGGCCGGTCTAAAACAGAAACTAGCTAGGGTTCTTCCCATCGTGTTAAAAGTTAAATCCCTTTTCGAGAGAAGGCGGCACAGGTAATCGAAGAGACTATATATGAACTAAATAAGACATATACATATATAAATATATGCGTCATCTATTAATTATAACTCAAATATATACTTAAGCAATAGTCTACGATCTAGCTAGCTAACTAAGCTAGTAGGTAATACCACTGATCACAAAAACCTCTACAAACAACAGAACAAGAAAGGATCATGTAGCTAACAACAAATAGTCAAAACATAGAAAAATAATTATAAAAATAAGTTAAAATTATTAAAAACTCCATCATCATCATCACTTTGATTTGTAGATTTCACCAAAATGATAGATGAACATAGGTTAGGGAATATTATTATCATCTTCATCACACTACACTGTCTGCCATGCTGAGACTGTAAGAAGAAACCTATTTTGCCATCCCAAAGAAATGGCTCTTCCTTCATCTCTCTCCGACACTCGAAAACCGCCACCTCCACCACCACCATCGTCTTCACATTGAAGCGGTGAAGAATAATGAGTCCTCATCTTTAAAAGCAACTTAGCCTGAATCAAAGCCTTAGAACTAACCAAAGTCCCAACAAAACCATGACTTTCCATCCTCGCTTTCCATGTCTCCATCCTCTCATACTTGGGACAATCCACACCGTCAACATCATAATAATTCAACATAGCCTTAATTTCTTTACCTAAAAGCTTCTCTATCCTCAACCTCTCATTACTCTCCATAGGCAAACAATCATCAAGAGAATCAAACATAGCTGCAAAATAATGCAAGGAATCAGTAAACCTAGACAAAAACATCCTTGGATTGTTATTATGATTATGAGTATTCCTGCTTCCTTCTTGCTCCACAAGAACAACAATGGATGGATTAAGGGAATGGACAAATCCCAACGTGTCAGAAATCTTCATGAAGCTACTCAAACTATTAAGGTAGCAAACCAAATTCACACAAACTGTTTCATTCTTCTTCTTCCTTAGGTTAACCACCCGGGACCCACGAAGCAATCCTTGAAATTCAAACACAAGGTTAGTGAAACCCTTTGAGAAGCTTGTCAACCTTGATTCTGTCTCCTGAAGATTTTTCAGATTCTTACCAAAGGCTGTGATCCTTAGTGAGATTCTGTTCCCAGTGGTGGCCTTCTCAGATAGTGATTGGATCAAAGAAGGCCATTGGAAACCATAGGAGACATCAAAATCAATCACATGTAAGGAACGATTGTTTTTGTGTTCTTCATTCTCAAAAGCTTCAAGGATGGCTTGGTTGGCTGTGAAATGAGCGAATTGGTAGTATGGTGAGACTCTATAGAGATCAGTAAAGGCCAAGAACTCTTCTTCACTTGTTGGTTCTTCCATTAACATGTCATAGAAAGGTGACTTCCTTGTGATAAGTCTAGCGGCTAGGCCATCGGCAAAGTAGGCCACGACACGTTGGACCGAGTCACCGGTGAGGGAGACAGTGGAGTAGAGGTGAGTGAGGTTGTCTAGGGCTGAGTTTATGTTTGTGTCATCAATATAGGTGGCTGTAGTGAGAAGTAGATGAATAAGAGGGAGGCCATTGTTGTTATTGTTGTTGGAGTCATCATGGACATTGTAGTAGTTGTTGTTGTAGTTTCTCATTGAGATGTGATGATGATAGTCTTGGCGGAGCATTTGTTCTCTGGTTTGGAGGAGGATGAAGATTTTTCCTTCAAACAAGCCTGGTTGTTCGTACTGGTGATGGTGATGATGATGATGATGATCTCTAGTGGTAGTACTATTGAACATCATCATCTTGCCTTTCTTTTTTCTTTCTGAGGATCTACCTGTTGAGACTGAGAGGCTGAGATTTAGGAGCTCTTCTTCCTCTGGATCTTCCATTGATGAGGAGAGAGAGGGTGAGGGTGAGGGGGAGAAAGTGTAAATCTAGAAACCAAAAAGACACTGGGTTTTTATGTGTTTTATATATATTTATATATCTATGGGATGAGGGAGGGATTGAGAAGGAATATGTGTAATGGGTGTGTATATATAAAAGGGCTAACAAAATTCCTTTGTGTCATGACATGGTATATAAAGGACCATGAAATCCATGGCAAATGTATCCACTAGATGATATCTGAATTAATATTGCTGGTTGTTTATCTTTTGACTAATGACGATATCGATTAGCAAAATAAAAGTTGGTGGTCATTATAATTGCTGGTTGTGTAAAAATGTGTACTGATTTTCTAAAACACCCTCTTAAATCATTTGTACTGAAATTATCTTATGCTACAAATTCTTTAAGCGCGAACAATCAATAGAAATAATTTAAAGAAAATTAAGGCTGCAAAATAGATTGGAAATCTAATTCTCAATGAACCCTTACATTTATTTAAGGTGGAGATATGATTATTATTAAAATAGAGGTGGTTTTCGAATAGGACGGAGAGATTAAGAAGGGTATCTTTTGATGCTTAAAGAATCGATGAAGAGTGGGAAGTGGAAGAGTGTGTCTTGGGTCAGGGAAAGCACATTTCATTTATCAATTAACAATTAAAAAATGGGAAACTAAGAATATATTGAAGAGGGACTGCTTTTCAAATCTATGAAAGGTGCTGTTTTGGGTGGCTTTATGTAACACTCTTTTTTTTCCCTTTGGTAGTTGAGAAGGCTTGGAAGATGCCATATGCATTGGACAAGAGACAGCGGTGTCGATGGGGAATCAAACGTACCGTCCTTTAAACAATTGTCTTCTTCATCATTTTCCTCCTCCCTCTATTCTCCTATTCCTTTTCCCTTTCATCATAATTATATATTTATAGGACCATTATGTTGTATACAATCCTATAACTATGTCAACAACAGAAATGTGAGAAATCTCTTTTAAAAGAACTACCTTCAATTAGGTCTGATGGTGCTAAAATATAAATCGACCAGTTAACCGTATATACTAATATCTATACACGTGCACACACATGTAACATGAAATTATTTTGCAGTCACGCATATATATAATATAATCATTAAACAGTCTCATAATAACATGTGAGAATAGGATTGCATAGTAATTATTCTCCCTCATTTATAATCCATACTATCAGTTAAAAATATCTTTCATCTATATATCTACATTTGTGGTGTATGTGGCTAGGGATAGTCATAGATGAGAATTAGGGTTTGAAAATATGAGGGTTTTGGATGGGAATTACAAAGAGGCAAATGAGATTCCTTGTATATATTCTTCTAAAGATGGATATGATTGGCAGATATGAGAGTTTCTTACAAGAATTTTTGGCTTTGTTTTAGCCATACAGTCCTTTTTAAGTACATAGGGATCCTGCAAGGAGACTTTTTGACACTTTCTCATATATCATAAATATGCCAGGACAAATAGAAGCTAACAAAAACTTAAAAAAGGGTAACCCGATTTAATTACTTCTCTGAAGGAATAGTTGATTTTTCTGATGCCAACTATTACTATATCCTCTTATATTCAAATCGGATATTTTTTTTCTTGTTTCCTTTATGCTAGTGATTGGTCTAGAAGCCAAACTAGGTTAACTTTTTTATTATTATTATTTTTATATTACAGAGCATCTGATATGATCTGCATATAAGAAAGAATCTTTGAGATCATCAGCACACAGGGTATTATATATTTCTACTTTCTCACCTAAATATGCTGCAAGAACATGCTTTTGAAAGGCATATTTGCGTTCCTTTTTCAACAAAAGTCAATAATAGGTTTTTCAAGGCTCTTTTTTAAATTACCTTTTGTTTTCTGAAATATCTAATTATACTGACACAGTAGTGTTGCACCGCAAATATGAAAAATTAGATGAAGATGATGATGACATTGGAATTTGTGTATGAAATGGTCCATGGGAAGAAGTGAAGGAGGATGATCCTGAAAAGGTCACATCAAAACATGGAAGAGCACTAAATTTTTTATTGTCTTGTTAAGGGACGACACAATATCAATATGTAGACATATAATATGAATAAAACTTGTTATAATAACAATAAATAATATTGGACACTAATTAATATGGTCCAAATAGAGCACATTATTAATATGCTTTCTCATGCAATCTCAAACTGACAAATGGCAGCTTCTTGAATATGTATTAAACTACATTATCTATGTATGTGGGTCTCTAACATCTGGTAACAGTATCATCAGAAGAAAGAAACAAGAATCACCCATGAACATATATATATAAGTAACCCTAGCCACCCCTACCTATTATACCTAGCTCCTGCCACTCTCTCTCTCTCTCTCTAACACACACACACATATCATATGAATAAGTAAAATGTAAAATTGAAAACAAAAGAAATAGTTGTTCAGTGTAAGAGACGAAAACCAAAATGCAAGAAACCTCATGGTGTCAAGTTGATGAATAGAGAGAGAGACGGGAAAGACGGAAAAGGAAAGGGTGGGAGGGGAAGTGGTAAGGTAGAAAAACATGCTTGGTGTCAGACACACCCACGTGAGGTTCTTTCTCTCTTCTTGTTTCTCATATATTCTCAAAGACAAACAAAGCAGACACACCCAAATTCCCTTTTTTTCTCACCCTTTGCGTGCTAAAATCAACCACAGAAATAAAATGACACTTTCATTAGCCTCCCTTGGGTAAAAAAAGTTATTATATTATAATATTACTTAAATGTAATAACCATCAACAAGTCAAGGTTATTTAATATATAGTTAGATAATCAATTCAGCTCCATCATGTCATGTTTAAGGTTAGATGTGTGTGTGTACGTACAGTTGCACTATGCTTGCTTAATTTGAAGTGATTCTAGAATTAGAAGACTAAAAATGCAGAGAATAAACTTAACATAGAAGAATTGAGAGATAGTAAATATGAAGAAAATGAAAGAAACAAGAGGGCATGGGCATGGGGACGTACTATATATGAAGTATTATAGGTGTATAGTAGGGTTGAGGAGGGTGGTGGATATCATGAAGATGAAGATGAGAGAGGGGGGGAGGGTAAAAATGGTGTCAGTGGGGGAGAAGGGAAGAGGGGGAGTAGGGCAATCTGATAAGTGTCACTCAGCTAAGAGATGATGAGGGGAAAATAGTAGGAGAGTGTCAGACAACCCCACGTGAGGGATTAGTAATTTGGTCTTTACCAATACATACAAGGGGTTAACTTATGGAGTAGTATTAATAATTTGTAAAAGCTAAGTACTCTATATTTAAGTAGGTACGTATAAGCATAGTAAACAATTTTTGATAGATTCAGTATTTAAAATAAACTTTTTTAAGTACTAAATTTAGATACTAGTTGACTTTTTTGGAGAATCATAAGAAAACTAAATATTTTAATTAAAAATAGATTTTTTAGATTTTTCTTCAAACTAGTTTATTTGACTTATAATCTAACATATGAACTAATAATATACAAAATATGTTATGAATAATAATGGTTCATTTAAAAAAGTTAATCAACTCTTATATTTAAAAAGAATGAATGTGACACTCAATAATTTCTTATAATTCTGAAGTCAATTGAGATTCCTCACCATAAAGTTGTTATTAAAATTTTGCCTTTACGATATTTTTTCAGAAATATTCAACAACCTAAACTGAGGATACTGAATTTGATAGTAGCATTGAATATTCATTGAAAAGTTATTTTAACTTAGCAAGTAAAAAATATCTGAAAGCAACTTAACAATGTACTATGAAAACACACACGCACACAGATATAAATATGTTAAATGGAATTTTGTGGGCTCAATTGTCGAGAAGAAGCAGAGGGGGGATGTTGCATCCAAATCCATGAAGTGTTTTGGCCTTTGCGTGCGAGATCCCTTTGCGTGAGAGAATGAAAAAGAAGGAAGAGAATAAGTTAAAGGGTTTATATACACACACATGAATATATATATATATATATATATATATATATATATATATTCTTGATTACATTAACTTACTCACACATATGCTTCTGAGGGAGCAATCGTGTCAGTCATCAAAAAGAAAAATTGATAGATAGGGAAAGCGAAGTTGAGCAAGTAAGTCATCGTCCACACACCAAATAGTTTTTTCAATATTCCCATTATTATTAATCTTCCACATTTTTCTTAAAAAAATCACTCTTTTTTTCCCGTTATAACCTGAAGATTCCTATCATCATTCACCATATCTACACTAATCAAGTATTTACAGATTGAGTTTTTCTTTGACTCAAGGCTTTGATAGTTGCTTGTAATAAATAAGTTTGGTTTCGAAGAAGCCATTTGTGTGTGTAGTCACTCCTTGTCCTTTTAGAGTTTTTGAGTTTGATTATGTGTTTATAAGTTACTATAAATTAAATCAAGATAATATGTGCTTATTATTATAAACGTCTTTGTGAATTAGTGAGGATCCAAGATGGACTACCTGTTTTCAATTCTCAAACATTGAAGAGAATTGAAGAAACAAAGATTATACTCCATCTTATCATAAATATAAGAGTCAAATTGGGATATATTTTATCTCAAATTTATAAACATTTTTCAAATTATTCTTATTAAGTGGGCAAAGTAAGTGGTTCTTAAATATTAGTTTTGATGAAAACCATGATTAAAGATTGTATTTATAAGAAAAAAAATACAATTTTCTTACTGTGTACAAATTAATTATCTAGTTTGAAGTAGTATTTTTCATGTTGATGAAGTAAAACAAAAATTTAATTAATTAGAAAAAGTATATTGGAAATATATAGAGGCATATATTTACAGGTACATGACATGATCCGTAAAATCATGGGACTATGTATATATATTTCTTGAGGATTGGGAAACCCATTTCTTTTATATAATATTTATTATTTAAAGATTGATAAATTTATGATGGAGGAGCAGCAGAAACAGCAGCAGCACCCAGATGTTGGTTGTCTTCATCCTAAGACGCAAACCATTTGGTTCACCACAGCTATCGTCTTCCTTAAATAATTCCTTTAATAATTATTTATTTGTAATAATACAATTGATTAACTATCAATTAATATGATTAATTCTCGTGGGTGTCATCATGAACTCTCGTACGACAACATACTTAGAGGATCTTCCTGATCTTATGATTTTTTGCACCCCAACGTTTTCCCTTTCACATTAATTTTTTTTATTGGTATTGCCGTGAGGGCTCTTTGGCTTTTTTTAATCTTGTTCGATCTTAAAATACTCTTTATTCTTTCATAACTTTTTGAAAGATACCGTTTCCATCAAATAAATCTACGGTGATGAGTTATAGAAAGTTTAGTAAAAGCGGCTAAGGTTTTTTATGCTTTTATTTAGAAAACACATCTCCTCGGTAAAGAACATATTTTTTTTATCTTGCATGTAGTGCTTTCCATCACACTTACACTCAAGAAACCAAATTTTGTGAAAGAAAAATTGAAGAAAAATTGAATAAAAATGAAAATGTCAAAAATATATTATACTTAAATTTTCAAGATATCCTTATGTATGGGGAGAAATAATGTATGTAGTAGTATATGTAGGTAATCTTGAGAAATAAATGAAAGAATATTGGTTAAAGTTTTATATTTGTTTAAGTTTATACTTTCTCTATTCCTAATTATAATATCAAGTTTACTATTTGGAGAGATTAAAAGAAACAAAAATAACCACTTGAAATAGTTATATCTATCATTTTTTCAAAAATATAGTTATAAGAAGGATTACATTATCTTATGGTAATACATGATAGGAGAGAGCATGTTTAATGGGAGATTAATGCTTCTTATTGAATTAACTCGGACTTTCAGAAATTAAAGGAAAATATAATATGAAAGGTGTATATTTGCTTGGTAAATACGCTTGAGTGGTGTTAAAAGAGATATATGCATGGTTGGTTGACTTTGTCATATATAATAACGTGATCTACTTTGAAGAGTGGGCATAGATGGCAACATGTTTCTGGTTTGAAGTTTGAAGTTTGATTCTGAAATTAGAGGAGAACATGCCAATAATAATTAGTGTTGGTGTGGTGAAAATTAATACTAGAGTTAAGCAGGCAACTTAATGCAATTGTAATTGGGAAGAGTTGTGATCCCCAAAGAAATTCATTACCTTGGTATGTGCCTTCAAACAACTAACAAATTAAATATAGGAATCAGTTTAAAAGTACATGAAAATTAAATATAGGAGTAGTAGTTAGGCATCCCTAGGAAACTTATTGAAATTGTAATTGCGAAGAGTTCATCTAATTGTTAAAAGCATGGATTTACAGTTCGCGATTCGTATCTAAAAATTTGATTAAAAAATAAATAGAAACAAAATGATCCTCTTGATAACCTTTTATAGTAATGAATCTTACTGAATTTTGTGATACACAGTATAATCAATAGTGAAAGCAAACAATTCACCATACGCTTTGATATATCTTTATCCCCATGCCAGAAAATTTTATTCTTTTAAATTATGTTTGTTTCAATGTTATGGTGTTTACTCTTTAAATGATAGATTTATAAAATATAAAGTGTAATTTGTAATTAAAATGTTAACATATGCAAATATTTCATGTTTTCTTATTGAAAAATTACAATGATAACATCTTTAATCAGTGATCAAGTATCCTACGATACACGATACGATTTAATTCATGATTCTAAAAAATAAGATTTTCGATTCACATATCCGGATTTGATAACCATCGTTAAAAAAGTACATTGTATTAATGCATACTAGCTAATTATCAGGACCACTATCATTATAGGAGTACAAGTTAGACACACACAAAATTCTTACTCAACAATTTAGATATGGATGTGGAAAGCTTTATAAAATAATTAACGTTGATAGTAATATGGAAGTTCAAGGCACTATTGTGAGATGCTTTATTGAACTTTCAACTTCATCCCATTATTGTTTTCTAAATCATTATTCCACTTGATTAATTATAATATTCTAATTATATCCAAAGGCATCTTTGCAACAGAATATAACACTTTACATCTCTGTTAGTCAAAGGTCAAGAGGGACTAACGAAAGATAAAGACATTTATATACACAATAAGTATAATAATATAGAGTACAAAGCAAGAAATAAACCAAACAAATTAAAATAGTTAATTAATTAGTATGCACATTGGACAGAGGTTGAGAAAACAAGGAGATCCTAAGGTGAAGGGTTTATGCTTTGTTTTATTAATTAATTATTCTCTCCAGTCCTGGGCATAAATATTTTAAAAATTAGTTAAATTGATTTGTTAAAATGTGTATGTTAGCTACCTGAAAATACCCTTTTTAAGAAATAGGTTAACGTCAACAATATAAACCGACTTTGTAAAAGAAAACTTATATATTTGACTAAGTTCCTACATTTATAATATGAAAGAATATTTAATTAATAACAAATGTAGGATTGATGATGAATAATCTGAGAAGGGTAGCGAGAGTATATAGGTAAAGAAAGTTCTATTCCTTTACCTCAAATTTCTTATTTATACTTGGACGTCACATTTGTCTTCCTCTGATTTGATTCCTTATATCAAATACGTCATTTGTCTTACCAAAACCTTTTGTCCAGAATCAAAAGCCCCAACGCACATTTGATATCCTACATATGTCATGCTTCCCTAAGCAATTCCAGTGGGAAAACAGTAAAATAAAAAAAAAAATAAAGTTTGGAATTTTGATGGGAAACCCTAATGAAAATAGCACTTGAATTTCAAAATTTCATTTAGGTGATGTAGAGTTGTCAATGGTTACTCATTTACTTAAAATGATTGTTTAATTTGAATAGTAAACAAATCTTAAAATCTATGAAGGATTTTGGAATTCAAGTGCTTTTTTCTTATTTTTTTAATGATCATTTACTTTCACTGTACTGAAATCATGTTCAGAACCACTTTAGTTTATGTGAATTCATGTACAGACAAGTTCATTGTCAATATTTTTAATAAAGGAAAGATGTTGTCTAATATAACTTACTTTCAAGTTTAATCGTTTATTTACTTTTTTAAACACGAAAGAGGTATTACGGTTTGAAGTTTGAACCTAGAACTTCTAGCTAGTAACTTATGCATATTTCTATCTTTCACTTACTTGCATTGATAGATTTTAAAAAAGCAAATACTCTAGTCCATTGTGCAATGTGAACTATAACCAATATAAGATAGTTACTTTCCAGAAGTTATTATTAAAAGCTTTTTTCTTTATTTATTTTTCGTTAACCTTTTGACATATACAGCATCACAAGTTTTTTTTGACCAAGTTTACAGCAAGCGTAAACTAATGTTATTTAATAATTTTTTATTTTTATTCTATATAACAAATGTAACTGGGGTTTAACGTGTACATTTTTGGAAAGGAAAATGTTGAAGGGAAGTTCTTCATATAGGTAGAAGTTTTCAATAAGAATATGTATATACGTGAATGTGTGTGTTTTTGTGATTGCGTTGCGTGTGTGCATATGAGTACATTACATACATTTTTCTACTATTTAATTTCACATGTCGATAAAATATAGGTAGAAGTTTTTAAGGATAAAATACATTTTTATTCTTAAAAATTGTATACTTCAACCTCCTATACAAGAGAATCATTCAATTCTCAAATTGATTTGACGTCTTAAACTGTATGCCTGAGAATTATAAAATATATTAAACAAAAATTGATTTTTGAATCTTGAATAAATATAGTTCAATGTCACTTGTTAATCCTCACCATTACATATGGTTTTGTTTTAATCCTCACTATTACATATGATTTTGTTTTTCTGAAGATCTTTTTGGATAACATATATTCAAATATGTATGCGGAATTTATTATTTTGTTTTCACATGAAAATGAAAACGAAGTTAAATTAATGACCAACAAAAATGCACGTGTGCATGTGTGTATATTTGATATATAGCGATCTACCAAATATCTCAATTATATATGTTTATACATACTTTCTATTGTCCTATTTTTTTTAAAAAAAACACATACATACAAATTGTCGAATCTCATGAACATTAACTATTGCATAATGGCGTTGTACAATACATGTAATGAACTCTTCTTAAAGGGATAAGACTTTATTATTGTTGTATATACATGCAATTTATTATCACAAGAATTTCAATACATGACATTGTTTGAACTAATGAATGTACCATTCTTGAGGACCTTATCCAATGGCCACAATATAAGTTGATAGTTTTTCATGGGAATAGTTGGATAAGAGACTTAAGGATAAAATTCTACATAATCTCTTCAAAACATGAATAACATTTTCTTTAGACTTTGTTCGCGCACATCTTAAATACATTGTGCATGATTTTCTTCTTCATCTCTAATCTTATACTTTTCAAAGAACATTTCACACCAACATTGGTGAGTATGCCTCTTCAAAAAAGACTTATTTTATAACAAGGCAGTAACAACTAGAAAATTGGTGGTATGAAAATATAGTAAAAGTCACTTAACTCTCTAGAATTTGAGCAGTAATAAATTTACATTTACTTGACTGAAAATATTGTAGTCTTATTTCTTGTCCCTGACGTTCTTAGTCCTTCTAATTATAAGGTCCTCACTCTTAAGTGTGGCCTATAAATGTAATCCTCCCTCTATTATTCATTTTCTGATTCTACTTATACCTTGGGGAGGTAGATGTGGACTACAAACAAGGCAGATAAACAGAGTATAAAACACCAGATATCTACCCATATATCAAACAGAAAAATGAGAAGTTAAATTATATGATATCATCTTTTAAGAAATCCACCTGTTAAGGTACCCTTTGACTTTTTTCTAAACACAACACGGAGTGCTGAACCCACCAGAGGCCAACTTGTGGTAATAGCAATATAAAGAAGCAACCAGATGGACCATCGACTTTGCCGAGTTAACTGACCAAAATACCTCTTGAAAGGTGCTATAACATCACCGGGTATGGCATCACCCTGCTGAGATGACCGAGTTTGTGCGATGCTAGGGGAGGCATCAACACAGTTTGCATCAGCTCTGGGCACTTTAACTTGTTCTTCCCTGATCATTTCATTATTAGTTTGATGCTGATCAGATGGTATCACTTGTGGCTCTTCCTCATTCTGTGTTGTTTGCTCAGACGCTGCCACCATTCCATTTTCGGTAAGATTTACGTAAGGTCCCTGATCAATTGGCGTGTCCCATGGCGTGTGTGGTTTAGAAATCTGCATCAATCAATAGTTACACAGAACAAAATGGTTTCAGCTCGAAGAAACAGTCTACAAGTTGCTGCAAAACCTCAATGTGCATCTTTTATAGGGTGTACCAGAACATGCATGAAACGATCAAATGTATGAAGTTAGAATCTGATGGACCTGTGATTTTTGGGAGGGTGAGGGGGAAGGCCTATGCTATGCCTATGGGAAGAAAATAAAGACAAGATAGTACAAGATGGCTGGGCGTGGGTGCGGCGGGTGGAAGAGAAAAAATGCATGCACAGGGTGGGAACTAGATAGGTTTATTAAGGGGTTGAAGGGATTAAGAGGCAAGGAAAGAAATTGGTACTCAGTGAGCAGAGAGCCCAAGCCTCTTGATAGCTTGGGCAGTGCCCACTTGATTGTCTTTCCTTCAAATTACTGCTACTTTTTTCTGTGCCTATAGACTCGTGTAAATATTTTATTGAGCTATAAATATTTATTAAAAATGGTGTTTGTTACGTGTGTAAGGGTTGTTAGTGAGTTTAACCACCATATGCTGAGGTGGCATTAGTCATAACAAATTCTGTTACATATGGATTAGAGTGATATTATGTGCTCTATAAATAAGAGTCTCTCTTGTAATTGATGGTTGTGCAATGATAATTCAGATTTAGTCTCTAGTTTAGTTTAGTTTTCTCTCACTTCCTCTATACCTTGCATCAATGGTATCAGAGCGAATTTTCCGGCCACTGTCGTCGCCGCTCCAGTCGGCCGCCGGAAAAACGATCCTAACCGCCGTCACTGAGTTAGGAGCATTGAAGCATGTCTCTACCGTGAAAGAATATGCAAGCCGCTATGAATCTATCCTACCGTTCACTCATTTGCCTGAATCAACCGCCATCAGGTTGTTCATCGATGGACTACAACCGGATATTCAAGAGTTCGTACTATTTTTTAGCCCGAGCAGCCTTCCCTCGGCCATTTGTTTTGCTGACCTTCAAGAATGCTATGGACGAAAGCCACCAGAATCAAGTAATAAAACTGAAGATGAAGGTAAAAACCATCTGCGAGTGCAAGAAATCGATTCAAACCAGAGCAAAATGGTTGAAAACGATGATGTAGTTACAGAAGACCAAGAACTGTACGATGAATTTGAGGAAACAACAACGGAGAAATTGACCGATTGTGAGGAAGATACTGAAATATGTGAGCAAATCGAGGAAGAAAATGAGATTCAAGAAGCCAAAGACTCATTGATGAAGACAACTGATTTTATCAAGAACGATGTTGAGGTAATCAATGTTGAAATTGCATTAAAACAAGCAAACTCTTCGATCAGTAAAGAACGACGCAGGGACCTTGATGAGCGACGATTTTTTCCGACGAGACCGCTATGGCAACTTCAAAGCTGTCAAGAACGTAAGAATGAACTTGGGAGACACAACTGTGTTCCTTCGTTGTTGACGTTCGCCAACCGCCTTGAAGGTTTCTTTTCTTTCATTGTTCATCAGGTGGAGAAGAGGGACTTCAAATTTTTGGCAAAATTTCAGTCCGACGGTGATTTCATATGGCACCGGTGGAAGATTCGAATCAATGACTTGGTTACATGGAATAAGCTAGATATGATTATCAGTAAATAAGGTTTCAGTTTTATTTTGGTCTGGCTCCATCAGAATAAAATTGTAGCTTATCAGTAAATAAGCAAAACATATCAGTAGCAATACTTTACCTCCTTCTGTTCATGCATATATTTGCTAGTGTGTAGCACATCAAGAAATTCATTTGCAGCTCTTACCCACCTGCAAGAAAGGAAAAATTAATATTTATTATACTATTAAGCTTATGATACAATCGATGTACTTGGTGCAATCTGAACCAGCTGATGAAAATCAAACTAGTATTTTATTGATTATCACAAAGTCTCACTTCCAAGGATGGAAATCCAATGGAAGGTTACAGAGAAGACCCAAAATGAAGATACAATTGGTGTATTAGAGAACACCACCCTCCCAATGGTGTATTAGAGAACACCACCCTCCAAAGACTCCTATTCTCACATAACCCCCTCTCTATCTCTCTCTTTCTATTTATACACTTTTCTATTGATGCTTACACATATTACTAACATAATACTAGTGTAATACCGAAACTACCCCCTAACAGAATTATTGACAGAATACCAAAATTACCCCTGACTCCCTACTTAACCATCACGTCATTCTTCCTCTTCCTATAATATGTATATGATGGGCCAATCTCATCACCAGCCTATAAAAAATAATTACTAATGATATCATTAAACTGCAACGATATCATAAGGTACTCCATCTTTAGCCATCTCTTAAGAGAGCCAGAAACAGTTTCATTGTCAGCTTAAGTCAAGTAACAACAAGAATTATATTATGAAGATGCTGGTGAAATCATTTTTAGCCAATAGCAAATACACCTAGCCAGCACATAGAATGCTTCTCCCCAGTTGTCAATACTTTAGCTCCAAAGAAGCTAATTGAGTGTGATTATTGGATCCAATATATTGAATATAAGACATACGAGGACAAGCCAGAAAGATCGATAGAGCATTTGTTTCAGGCTTTTGTTGATACTTAAGCTCCAAGAATGTTGTTACTTGAATAAGATTGCTGAATTGAACATGTTAAAGAACAAACATATGCACACGTAAAATACCAAAGGCTAGATGCAGTTATTCCCTCAAAGAACGCTAAATGTCCTCCATGCTTGGTAGTAGCCAGCACAACATTTTTATTTGCCCTGTAGGAAAACAAATGTTATATTTGATACTAAAGAAAAAGTGAATTAATAGGAAATACGGAATGCAATGGAGGCATGCAACCTGCATTCATCCCAGGGAATGGCTTCCCTGGTACAGACTGGATCATCCAAAGCACTAACACAGAGAAGCGGAACAGCTACAGATTGTATATAAATTGAACTGCTGCAACGCCTATAGTAGGTATCAACAGTCTAAGGAAAGATTGACTTGAGGTTACTAATAATGGGTTGGCAAAGATAATAAAACCAAAAAAAAAAATGCGCATCATAAGCTAGATAATAGTACCTCATATTTCCCAACAACACGAGTTGCATGGTGATCAAAATCTCGAATGGAGAGTGACTAGAAAAGTAGACATATATAGTAAAACAACATAACATTTGTCAGCATAAAACAATCACAAGAATTGCAAAACATTGACAAAATATCATCGGTGATAATTGATAAGATGTAACAATAATTGCAAATTTTTGTTGACATCTCATTCAAAATTCAACTACTAAAACATGCAAGAAAATAGCCAAACACAAAGCATGCTAGCTGTTTGCAACCTTGATAAGGAAATCCAACAAGATCTTTTCGATAATTTGGTGGATCCTCAACTGGGGTCAGGCGTATTCCGTCAAATGCTAGCTATTTGAGGAGGCTACCTATAACTAGCTGTTGACAATTTGCAAGGGCGAATGGAGAATTTTTTTTATAAGTGATATAGCCAAGTAAATGTCAGAGTTAAGTTGCGCACAGTGAAGTTGTTGAGATGTCAATTCTCCAAGAAAAGCTGACTGATAGAGACTAAGGTAGTACTCCCTCCGTTCCTAAATGTAAGAGCACTTTGACTTTTTTGAAGAATTCTAAGAAAGCAAAATATAGTAATTAAAAATTGATTTTCCCAAATATTTTCACTAAACTAGTTTATTTGACTTATGAACTTACATATGATCTAATAATATTTAAAATATGTTATGATTAAATTGTTCATTTTGCTTTCTTAGGATTCTCCAAAAAAGTCAAAGTGCTCTTATATTTAGGAACGGAGGGAGTATGATGTAAAAATCTTCAGATTACTTAGCATTAATATGATTTTTTTTATTTCCTTTTTCATTTACCTTATTAATGTGAATAGTCTAAGGTAAGATTTTTTTTCTATCCCTAGTTTTTAGGCATGATAAATGTACTACCACAGTATATTCAATAAACCCAATATTGACCAATGAGAATCAGAACATATTTCAATCTCCCTGCTCATATATGGAATGCCTAAACCCGAAATTGACTAGTAATGAATGGCTCTATGCAAGCTTGAATCTTGAGCACATCCCCCTCCCCTCCCATCCCACTGGGATGCCCATAACAACTTTTATGGTTACTTGTTGAGAGTTAAGCTGTTCAAATTTCAAAGGGGCATATTTCCTATTAAGCAATTTGAATAGCAAATGAGTCTAAAATGCTTTGTCAATGAAATTGATACATTTATGCCACAAACACCTAGATAATATATATGTAACTAAAATAGCAGTTGCCAGCCTGCCACATGGCAGAAGACCAGATAACTAAATATCACAAATCCTAATTCATTCACGCCTTTACATATACTCCCTTCTTTAGCTAATAGAAGTGTCAAATAAGTTTCCTACATGTCACAGCAGCTTCAGGGTTAGAATACATATCGAAAGCTCACATCTGCTGACATAAAAAAGTTGGGAGTTTAATGAACTACATCTTTATGACCAACATTTTAATAGATGTTCGATATGAGTGCAAAAACTTCATTCCTACTTACCAATAGATAATAAATCAACAGAAAATAGGCATCAGATATCATATGAGCATAAAATTAGAAGCCCACATTTAAAAATAACATATAAAACTACTTCAATCATTCCCTCATCCTAACAATACAGTAGATGTAGTAAAAGAGTATTATGATTTTTGTGAAGAAAAATACCTTTTCAATTCCTTCCCAATTCGCTAGACGAGTGAAGTGAGGTTGGTGCCTGCAATTGTGATCAAATCAAAAGAACTTAAATAAGCATGCAGATTGGAGTTGATATCTGCAAATATAGTACTTTACCAACTAGACACAGAAAGTTATTGTAACTCAGAAATATAAAATAAACAGGAAAGGTAGCAAAGGCATACATTTTGGCATAGCCTTGAAGTCCAATTGCAAGAGCTCTATCATAAAACTTTTGGACAAGCCTACGGCTTATAAACCTATCTCCTATCTGCAAAGAATACAAACACCATGAATTCCGGTCGAAATGCAATAATAGGAAAAACCATGAACGTTTCGACGATTCAGTATTTAGTAAATATCAAATAGGCACTGAAACTCAGTGAAGCATAATGTTTCAAGGCAAATTATTCAATACAAAATAGAATTTCAAATATGAATGACATATAACTAAAATGTTGAAGTTTTACCTGGGACCTTCTAACTTTCAAATACCTACTATCATGTTTGCAGGTTTCTAAATTGAAATATGCACAGAAATATTCTGCCATGATTTCTAAAAATTGCAATTAACACACTGAAAGAGCTGACCCAGTTAATGAAGAAATCTAGATCGTTGAAAGGACGATATGAAAACCTCACGGAGCATATGGAGGGTTTTGGTAGACAATGAAGACATCAAAGAAGCTAGAGACTAAGAGACATGTAATTTAATCAACAATAATCATATATGTAGAATGCATAGTTAAGGTGACAATATAATTGCCTTTGCTAAGTTCATACAACAGACTAATTCCTCTCTATTTGAAATGCCAAATTAAGATGCGGTTACTTTTAAAATAAAAGACTAACCAAGAGATCCCATGGACAGCAAATAGCTACAGCCCCAGCCACGGGAATATTTTCACCCTCCTCACCAAGATACTTTACCTGCATATATAGTGAAATTCAAATTATGTAGGCTAACAATGATAGAACATGAGAACAATAACTATGTACAAATCCTAATTTGCAAGCAGTTTAGAGAGTTAATGAAGTAGGAGTATGTTATAATGGTCATGACTAACTATTGTGATCAAATTGAAGTGTTGCTTGGTACCTCAATGGGATGAGAAACCCTACTCCAAAAGCTAATTGTTAAGGTGGGAGAACCAATACATTTAAATATCCCACTGAGCATCCCATTCAACTCAATGTGGAACTTAGTATCCCATACTAGACAGTATCCACCAAGTATAAACATAAAGCAGCCAAAACTTATCAATTCTCAAAATCTAAAAAGGTGAATTTTTTTTATTGTCAGCAAACAACATACCACTAAGCTGTGTAAATGTCTTTTTTAAGGCAGCGATAGACAGTCAGAGAAATGTCGATCATTAATAACAATATTCAAGCAAGAAAGATGTAAATGATTGCATTGCCATGTGATGAATTGAGATATGTACTTTATCACAAAACTGCAGAGAAAATTGTTTGAGCAGGTAGAGAAGCATGATATTAAGAAAAACAACTTCCATGAGCTGAGATAAATCATGCATATAATTTCTTAATCTATCAGTAAAAAACAGGATATTTTTTGTTTTTGAAGTTACTTTCTCCTTGTTAAAAATGTTTCCATCACAAAGAAGTGAGATCAAAAGCTTCCAAACTCAATTGTAAACGTTTGGAGAATTCAACTTCATATGGTTATATGTAAACATGAACATTTTGAACAAACACTCGAACATGAGAAGTTAAGACATAGTAACACTTGAGCTGTGAAACTTACAAGAACATTGGCACCAATACTAGTTCCGATAACAAACAGGGGAGCCCTGGGGTACTCTTCATGTAGATATTTAATCACTGCACGGACATCCTCAGTCCACCCCGCATTGTAGAAACAATCAGACTACAGAGGTTGGAAAGAGAAGGCGTTAATAGAGAAAAACAAATGCATTTTTACATCAAAACATTGATAAGATAAGAGTATCCACCAAAAAAAAAAACCAAATTGAATGTCCACTCTCCTAAGGCGCTGACCTCAACTTTAATTATCCATCCATTATTTTATTTTACAAGTGTTAAGAAAATGATCGACAGTCCATGGATATTTCTTCCCAAATAAATGGAAGAATAAGCCAGCGGGAATAGAATACTATGATTAGACTATCGCCTCCTAGATCTATAAGTTCAAAACCATAAACTAATTTACCATCTGAAAGTTTTATAAACATATTCATCACTGTATCAAGGAGTTGTCATCCCTTTAGAGCATGCACTACAGCATTGAGGTCAGATTTATTCAGTTTAGTTACTACATAAAACAGGACCGTGTGTGCATGCGAGAGTTCACCAATGACATCTTTGTTTTAACAATTTATTAAAAATACAAGAAAGAAAAGAACATACCTCCCCTTTAAACTAAAGTAAAATTCTCACCAAAAAAAAACTAAAGTAAAATAGTGGATAAAAATCAACATAATGCAGGATGGGAGTTAATGATCGAAAGAAAGCGTATTATTACAGTGAATGACAGATCAAATCATTTCCACATTATATGCTTACCAATATTTCAAATATTCTTCGATTTTATTAGTGTTAAGATTACTTAAAGAAACCTCTTATATCAAGTTAGCATAAGTGACATTGATGAAACCCCTACAATTATTTATAAACTTTCAAAAAATTTAGTACAGTCATCTTGATCTTAATCACAGTAGACTTAAAGATCTTTGTCACGCATGGGATGATTTGATGGCTTACAGATCAATGACTTTAGATATATATTTATATATAAAATAATACATTCACTGCAGATTAGCCAGCTTCAAACTAGCTAATTGATCTGGTTTCATCAATCCATTCAGTATCACTTCACTTTCTCGAATTCTTTATTAAAACTTCACAGGAAAGCAGGAGGATAACCCTGCTTCATGGTTCACTTGAGGCTAAACGAAAGACTAACCGTAATTGAAACACCTCCAAGTCCTCGGTGATTACTAATAACCACATTCCATCCTTGCTTTGCTGTACAGAATGCAAGATGTTTGAGATACTACAGACAAACCACCACAAGATGTCTCTTTAGTATAAAAAGAGTATCATGTTCTAAAATAAAAAGAATCAACAAAAAAGTTTAAGCATTTTAAATGGGAAGAGAGAGGGGATTTACACAATAACACAATACATAACATCACTTACAGCAGATGAAGAGTCACTTGTTAGTCCAGGAATTACAACAACAAGAGGAGTGGGGTCATCTTTAGGAACAGGATAATCCCCATGGACAGTCCCATGAGACACTGCAAAGCAATCATATAAAAAAATGTGTGAAAGAAACAAAAGTTATAAGTTAACATAAACATAACATTAACTCAAGAATGAACAAATATCGAATAACATGCCATATGACGAAAAAAATGGTACAGCTGTCAGACATTAATCAACCCAAGATAATGTAAGAAAGCTACGGACGTATAGATACTATGCATAAACAAAATAAACATGTACATTCAATATAAGACATAACTCAGCTGACTAAGTATTTAATACATACCGTCAGAGCTCCTTAACCAGTCCAAAGCAATAGTTCCGCCATCAGAAGTTTTATACAATTGTCTGTAAGATAATAAGAATGATTGTCACATGACACCAACAACAAACTATTGAGACATTACCAGACAGCTAATACATATTAACATAGACACAAGAGATGGCCCAATAAATATATTATGATGGAAGAATCACAATATATGGCATGTATATCAGAGTTCAAGGAGATGGCCAGATAAACTCTTGTTGTTGGAAGAATCATTCATGTTTCAATGCACTTTAAAGTGTTGTGCCACATGTGGCATGCATATCAGACACATACCCAACACCATAAGACTTTGTTTTCACTTTTCAATCTATACGTTTTCATTTCTACATTGCTACTTACAACTATTTCTCTTAATTTATCTTAACTTTACAAGTTTGCTAACAGCCACTTGTCAGAAACTTAGGATAACAATGCATGTATCAAATTCTTCCATAGTACAAGCAGTACAAGAATGAGAATAAACATATAGACAAACCAAGGCTGCAAGGGAATGCTTTCAGTATAAGTTAACATATGATCTAATAATATATAAAATATGTCATGAGTAAGCAGTTTATTTTGCTTTATTAGAATTCTTCAAAAACAAGTCAACTATCTCTTATGTTTAGTAAGAGTACCTTACAATGAACATCATATACAAATCTACCATACACAATATTCCAAAATTATCTATCATTCTCTGCAATAGCACATTGACAGAATCAGAACTGAAAGGGAAGAAAAAATTGAAACCTTCTATACTTGAAAGCAGGTGGCCTCCCAAAAAAGTTCAAAAAACAAGTCTGCACATGAGGGCTTGAAAGCCAGAACGTAGCCAAATACCTAAACAATAACAATACATAGCAAATCAACAAAAAAAAAATCACTAAAACTCTTCAAAATTCAAACACCCCAGAAGATCAAGAAATAAAAAGAGATAAAACAAATAAAGACAAGCTTATCCTTACCTCCCATGAAGAAGGGAACACTTAGAAACAACACCATCATAGATTTGAGAGCAAGAGTTATAGGTTAACCCCACAGAGGATCCTCTAAAAAAGGAGAGAAAATCTTGAAGAAAATGAAACTCCAAGAAATTGTAAACAAATACAACAAAAGCAATGGAAGCAGCAATGAAATAATGCCAGAAGGGAATCAAAGAGAGGGAAGTGAGGAGAAGAAAGTAGGCATCAGAAGGGGAGGAATTGAAGGATGAGCAATCCATTAAGGGGAAAAAAATTGAAAATTTGGGAATTTGGAAGAACCCCTTTTGAATGAATTGGGAAATTGATTGATGAGAATGTGAAAGGTGAGATTTTTGGGGTTAGGGAGTGATGGGCATGGTGGATGAATGAATGAAGAAAGACAAAGATGTCAGCAAAATTTCTGAGCTTTACAATGGCGGTGGGGCCATTCACATAAAGAGACAAAGAAAGATCTCCTCATTATTGTGAAAAGTGCCCATAATTTTGGAATTTGAATATAATCATTAATATCTATCATAATATAAGAGTGTAAAAAACACGTGAATGTTAGATGGACGTCTAGAGTTAATGTTTCATTTCCAATATTGCCCATATTTATTATGATACTTTTAAGAGAGAGAAATAAATCAACATTAATAAATATGAGAGAGAGTTAGGGGTAAAGTAGGAAAAAATACATTAAATGAGGAGAGAATGTGAGATGAGCTATGATATTTTGAAATAAAATCATTCAAATTTTGGATATGTGGAACGCGAGTCTAGCGTTGGCAAGCCACAGGTTATTGGATTTACCATTCACCTTGTTCTGGTGTTAACAACTGAAGTGTTAATTAATGTATGTATTTAGTGATTAAATGACAGTGCGTATAAATATTTTGCTAACATTTATGATGTATGTACTTTTTATTTTATTAGTAAGAATAAGAATATTTATCCATTAGTGATTTTAGTTTCATTCAATGGTGGATCGATAGTAAAATTTCAATATGGCAAAGTCAGTCTAAATTAGTTAGAAATAAGAGAAGTTTAAACTAGTACCTACAATAATGTTTTGCATTTGATGCTATGAAGACTGAAGAGAATCTAAATTATTTTTAAATTTGTTATTCTCATCCATCTGACCTGAATTGACTCCCATTAGACTCACTTACCCTTAAGCTATCATTAGTGTCCCTTTTCAATACCATGGTTATTTGTAAAAATAAATGTATGTTAATTTTTAAAATATTATTGTAAGTGTGATCATTATTTTTATAATTGGTATTCCGTTCATTCATATACATAAGAGCCCATTATTTTTGTGATTTTGTCCATTTTATAAGAGTTTGGTTGAATTTGTCAGAGGTTTTGAATGGGAATAAGCAAGATCTTTTGCAAAAAAAAAACACTATATGAGAGAGTGAGAAAAAGATAAGATTGTTGAAGTATTTGAAACTTGGTTCTAAAACTTTTATAATGAGCTTCACCTCATTTCATTTACAGAGTTTATAAACTCTGTTTTGTTTTAGATTTATTATGGGTGTACTCCAATGCCATCACCTTTACTCTTCCTTTTCAAGTTATCATTTGCCTTTTGCCTTTTCTTTAGTCATTTCTCTTTTCATTTTTTACATAAATTTTCCGTAAAATGGAAATTGTATTCACATAATTTTTTTCCATAATTTCTTACTTTAAGAGTAACATTATGTTTTCTTTATCTCTAGTTTATATGGTAGTGTATTTAGTATCCTTTAGAAAAATCAAGTTCTATTCCATAACAATCATCTCTGCTTATTGACAATTCAAGGAATTGTTAGTGACAACTATCAAATTGTCAATAATAAGACATTTGATTTTACCCAAGTGTCATTGAACTTCAATGTAATTTTATAATTGTTTAGGAGATAGTTAATTATGATTGGTTTCTTTATGAGGGACCTGATTGTGATTTTCCCTATTATTTTTCTTTTGATTTACCCTTTAAATAGTTTTTTGTTTTACCTCACCTCTTGGAAAACAATGACATTTTCTCAAAATACTCATAATATAATAGCACTAAATCAATTTTATATATAGGAGTTTTCGCACAATCAGTTGATATTTACCAGCAATTACTTTTTATTATATTTTTGCCAGCAACATATTTACCAGCAATTCCTCATATCATCGCAGTTAATAATGGTATGTACTTACATTATTTGCATGTGTTATACATTTTTTTTATGTTGCTATAGTATTCATGGGATTTCTGACATAAAGTTGGATCATAATCCCTTTCTTTCAAACCCTTTTAGGGTAGATGTCCGTTCCTCCTTTGTGAGTGAACATAGTGACATAACCTTCATCAACTTGATGTTGATGACCTCTTCTATAAGCAACATTGTATTGCAAGAATTTTTCATTAGATATACTACTTGTTTATGCTCTTGCATTGGAATGGTCAGTTTCTATTTGTGTTTCAATGTTTCTGTTCACAAATGTATTGTTAGTGACTTTATGTAATTGTGACTTGAATTAATATAATTGTCATTTTATCAAAAAAAAAAAGGAAAAGGCGTCACCTAAACCTATTAATGATCTGGAAAGGATGAAGACTATGGAAAACAAACAAAGAGTTGGGACATGTTCGCAAAAATAGAGTTAGGCATACATCACATATTCACATCTCTGTTTTCACATGGACTAAAGTAACTACCTCGTGTATTGGCCAAAAAAAAAGTAACTACCTCGTGTCAGTAAAATTAGAATTAGATCACTAATTGACAAAATTTGGTTTGGTCAAACAACTAATTTAAAAATATCAAATACACTAAATTAGTTCATTTGGTTATTGATAACAAATTTGTGTTAACGTTTTTATAATACCTTCCATGGTCATGTGTTTTAAAACTAGTCATTGGTGAATAAACCTTCACTTTGAGCAACTAATAAAGGATATTTTGAGGTAAACTTTATATTTAAGACGAAATCAAACTTCTTTTGTAACCCATATTTAAAGATTGGGTAGTATATTTTTCATGGAGATGATCGTTGCCTCTTTAAGTGAAAGTGTAACTTTTATTCGAAAGTTTCCTTTTAACCTAGCCGTTTTGGATCCCTTGAAAAGAAGGCGTGCATTCACTTCCATACACCCACATGGAATTTGATCCTAACCTCTCTCTCTCTCTTCAATACGCTTGTTTTCTCCTTTTTTTCATTTTCTTGAAACTCTTTTCCCTTTTCACCTAACATAGACCTAAGAATATGAACTCGTATATTTTTGGCAAAAAAAAAGAGAGAGATTGTATTGAAAGCAAAAAAGAAATTGATACTAAACAAAACAACAAACAAAACAACCAACAACATGAAATACAAAATTGATACTAAACAGCATAAATCAGATATATATAGAAAAAAAAAGCATCTAAAAGACTAAAACATTTTAGATGTAGCTAGAAAGAACTGTAAACTGAACCAAAAAGAGCCTCGTAATCTATTCCACAGCTGTGTCAAAGGTCAAGAAACCCACTTCAAAGAGTTAGACCCATCTAGTGAAACTTTGACAACACGATTTTCTTTGCATGGGAACCCATATGTAAGGATGGTTACTAAATAAGTTGCTCATTAAAACAAATATATTCGTAAGAGGAACAACATCAAAGGTAAGAGTACAGAAAACACAACCAAACTTAATGTCAATTGCATTATCGAATCCATCTTTGGCATACTTTGCCATCTCCAATTCTCATCGGAAATTTCATAAAACCATACATGGGCCTATATAAATATTGTCCTTTGAACATGTAGTCAGTCGAATAGAATATGGACAAATTCTCCCTCTATTTTTAAATATAAGATGGCTTTCTCTAATTTGATTAGATTAAAGATGTTAGTTAAGTTGGTTATTAGGATATGACATTACTAATATACCCTAACCATATATCATTATTCTCATTCTCCCTCTCTTACTTGTTCAACATATAGATAAACATTATTAGGGTTTATTTGGGAAAAGATTTCCAAAAATTAGAAACTTTTTTATATTTAAGAACAAATTGAAATTTAAAATTAATCTTATATTTAGAAACGGAGGAGTACTTTCTATGCACCTGTATAAATACTCTTTGAAAACAAGTCTGGCATATTTTCCTCAAAAACCAATCAATATGTAAAAAAAGTTAGGGAAAATCCCAAATAAATCCCTCCGAATACGCAAAAGGACAATTAAGGAACCTAAACTTCCAAAAGGACCATGAAGGAACCAGCACCTATATGTCATTTTAAAACTTTGAGAAAAGACAAAATTGTCTCCATCCTAAAACACAAATTCCTACCTCACCCTAAACTCACCCTAACACCCACCCTCTACTCACAATTTATGTTTTAAGATGGGGGCAATTTTGTCTTTTCGCAAAATTTTAAAATGACATATAGGTGCTGGTTCTTTAATTGTCCTTTTGGAAGTTTAGGTTCCTTAATTGTCCTTTTGGGTATTCGGAGGGACTTATTTGGGATTTTCCCAAAAAGTTATCAAACAATTTCAACCAATGGGCCTGGCCCATAAAAGAATTCAATTTAAGTACTTAGGACTTAATGAAAAAAAATCTTCCTCGATGTCACTATGTCAGTTTTGTGCCAAGGACTGTGGGTTCCTCTGTCTTGTACTTGTCCTTTTGGGAACTAACCAGTTGAAGAGGTATTACAGAATAAATACTGACTCATATATTTTACTCGTATATTATAATGTTATTTATGTAGAACCAATTTAATTGAAAGTTTTTTGCTGGAGAAATTTAGCAACATGGTATTGATGTTTCATCTAGAAATTGTTAATGGAGCACGATCAATGTTTTTTGCAGCAAATGATCTGATGGAAAGGTTTTATTAATCAAGTGAGAAAGTTTTATATTGTGGGATTCCAGTTTCATCTTGAGTAAGAATGAGGAAATCTGATTCTGATTAATTTGATACCAGGATACACATAATCCTCATTTGATTAATTCCAAGATTTGAATCCCTATTTCAAGCTCCACATAAAAAAACATCATAAGAGCTATAAATAAGTGCAAGATCTCTCCTTCTCAATGGGTTTTTTTTTCAGAGTTAGGTTTTATTTTTAGATGTGAATTCATAATATACGTGTTTTTATTGATAGGTCAATTCTCACCGACTTTCCTTCCAATAAACTGGTATTGAGAATTAGGCTCTCCTTTTATATTTAAATTTGTGTTCATAACAATCTCATAATCTAATTGTCACTTACTGCAAAACCAATTAAAAGCTTGAATTATGGTGGACAAAAAAAGTTTATAGCAGAATCAGCAGAAGTTGAACAATGTCACCTGTGGTAAAGGACTATGGAGCTTAATATGAAAACTTGTATACTTTATAGTTTTATTCTTCTCAATTTCAAGACCACAACCTTTAACAATACAATATATATATGTATCATGCTGCTAATGAACTAGAATCCTAAACCTCATGTTTATTCACCAGTGAATTCTCAAATTCAAACTCTGTGGTTCATGTTATGATTATTATTTGTAAAACTCAATGACTCCAAGAGCAGAGAAGACAGAAGCAGCAATCTTATAGCCAGAAAATCCAGAACGTTTACACAAATCTGCAAATTCTTTCTCAGTTCTTTCCTTTCCACCAGCTTGAAGAAACATGACATTGTCAAGAATGGTCACATACTTGTCACCATCACTTGCTTTTGGGATTTCTGGCATAATCAAGTCCATTAAAATCACTTTCCCTCCTTTCTTCAGTGATTTATGGCAGTTCTTCAGAACTTGTACACACTTTTCATCACTCCAGTTATGTGTTGCGGCCTGCAAAATTAGAAAACATTCAACTTATTAATTAACTTAATTCATAGATTGAATAATAAACCATTTATTCATTCAAGTAAGGAATCAAATCAATCAATTCATTACCTTGATCATTATTGCATCGCCTTCTGGGACACTTTTGAACATATCACCTCCAATATGCGTAACTCCTTTGAAAAATAAAGCAACACAAGATTTAATGGAGAAGTTATGAGTAACTGATGGGTAATTAATGTCCTAGTTCAAGAAGTTTTAACTTAATTATGATTTTCGGTACTTGAATTTTTTTCTTTTCATCAAAGTCGTCCATATTATATTTTTATCTATTATTACTGGAATTTCTGTAGTATTTTCTTCTTCTTCTTATCATGTCCTTATAAATTTCACTCCATTTTATTTAGATTAAGTGAAAAAAAATATAGGGGCTTATTTAAAAAATGTGAAACTATAAAAGACCTCTAAAATAATTATAGAGACAAGATTAAAAATAGTTATAAGTAAGATTTATAAGGATCTCATATAAAAAAAACTACAAGGACCATATTAAAAGCAGGTAAAACTATAAGTACCTAGTAAAAAATTTCTACTAACACACATGCTATATGTACCTGGGTATGAAGGGGCATGTTGGACCACTTGGGGCAAGTCAAAGTTGATGCCTTTAATAGAGGGGTACTTGGAAGTGATCATTTTGAGGCTTTGGCCAACACCACCAGCCACATCAACAAGTGTTGATATGCCTTCAAAACCATTGTATGTTTCCAAAATCTTCTTCATATGCATTGCAGAAATATCAGCCATTGCTTTGTGGAACAAAGGTTTGAATGTTGGATCTGTTTCGCTATACTCAAACAATGACATCCCATGCACCTTCTTAAACAAGTCCTCTTCCTCCACCTCAATTACTCTCTTGAAGTCTTGCCTAAAATAAAAAACAATTCAATCTTTCAAATAATCAAATGAAAATTTTTGAAAACTTTAAGGTTCTCCCTAGGGACACAAAAATCTATATGAAAGCTCACAGGTCTAAAGGGAGAGCTCATTAAAAAAAATACTAGCTCATTAAGTGGAAGAACCACTTAACCTCATAAATTTCACTTTAGGCTTCAGATGTAAAAATTAATAAATTAAGAGTCACATGTTGGTTAATTATAAATATGGGCAAAGGTGAATGATATTAAGAGGAATTATCATTGATATATAGAGAGACAAACATAATGTATGCTCTCCTTATCCTTTTTATATGACCCTATTAATCAAATTACAAGGTTTAAGTAATCAGTTAAAACAATTTTAAAATAATAAATATGTAAGAAATGAACTTTTATCAAGTATCCCTTATTTATAAGAAGGCAAGCAAGAGAGAGAAGCAATAATAAAAAGTAGAAAGAGACATAATTATGAGGAAAAAGATGATAAAAGATAAAAGAATTAATTAGGGGTAAAATTAGTGAAAATACATTCAATATTCAGAAAACCTCAAACGAAATCTTTCAAAAATCATCAAACCAATCAAAAAAATGAAAATATTAAAAAGACAAGTATACTTACCAAACAGAGACATAAGCAGGGTGACAACAGAGTTTAGAGAGAGAAGCAAAGGAAGCTCCATCATCATCAGCAATTAAGTATCTCCCAGTAGGAGAAAGACTATACAATCTCTCAACTCCTTCTTCCTCCTCCTCCTTCTTGATCAATCTTTTAGACCATGTGAGAAGAGAGTGGCTAGCAAGCAAAAACAACATGCGATCAAGTCTCTGGGGAGTGTCTGGATGTTGATGATGATTTGGGAGCTTAGAAGCAATTTCTGAAGCAGACATTCCCTCAGAGTTTCCTTCTCCAATGATTTCAAATAGATTTAGTTCAATTGCAGCATTCAAAACTGCAGGGTACACTTGACCACATGATAGCCATAGTGCATCTAGACAAGCAACATCATTGTTATTGATGTTGCTATCACTCGCAACCATCTTTGTATGTTTTTTTTTTTTTGTATTTGGTTACTTTCAGATGATGAAGAAACTAAATACTTTGGTTTCTACGAATTTGATGTTTTGAAGTATGGCTATGAGCGTGGTATTTATAATCTGATTATACTTGATAAGAGAAAGACTTGTATTACTCCCTTTTCATTTTTTTAATTTTTTTAATAAATTATCCATCTGGGCTTATTGAAAAAAACTAATTCATTAGAACCAATGAATACGTTAAGACGATTGCGTTAATGTAAAGACAAATAACTTACTCCTATTTGAATGAGTTATGCCCGAAATTATAATGTATAGTTAAGATTAGTTGGAAATTCGAAATGAATAAGCATAGTATAATATGATACCACTATTTGTCCTATTCCATTGTGAAAAAACAAAACTGTGCGAAATATACATCGCTTCATCTAACTCATCAGAAGTATGAAAATTTAAAACGCCATCATTGAATCATTGACTTCTTTTTTTGATAAAAATAATCACTGACTTCTTTTTAAATAGTTGATCTCGTTAATAATCTCAATCTATAAACGTACGAGTTGGAGAAATTTACTTAAATCCTACATATTAAAGCAATTTTCGTTAAACTATTCGCACATATTAAGGGGAGTAGTCCGAATACAAACTATCAAAGAAGGCGCTATAGGAAAGTTACACATGGTTTTGTGCAAATAACCAATTTAACCAATTTTTAATATTAAACATATTTAAATTAGTTATCTAACCTCTATATAAATAAAAGGGAGTACTTCTTTTTAACAAGGGTAAAAAGAAATTACGTTTCACATTGTATCTTATTAAAATGATCATAAGATCCTTTCTAAGATTCTCTTATCAAAAATTTTGAGGTAATATATAGGGCTAACGTGTTAGAAATAAATTTAGAAAAAAATATGTCAGAAATAAAATTTAACTTGTAAATTGCAAAACAACAAAGCAGGTTTTTGCCTACAATATAAATAAAGAATTGACTGTATATATACTTGATAATCAGCACACAACTCATGTTATGTCAAATTCATATTAATTTGAGATATTGCTTTTTCATATTCTTATTATATACTCCCTCCATTCCTAAATATAAGAGCACTTTGACTTTTTTGGAGAATCCTAAGAAAGCAAAATATGGTAATTAAAAATTGATTTTCCCAAATTTTTTCACTAAACTAGTTTATTTGATTTATAAACTTACATATGATCTAATAATATTTAAAATATGTTATGATTAAATTGTTCATTTTACTTTCTTAGGATTATCCAAAAAAGTCAAAGTGCTCTTATATTTAGGAACGGAAGGAGTATTATGCCATTTTTCCTAATGTGTGTGTGTGTGTAATGTTTGTATGAAATGGTAGATATGAGTTTTGAATTGTTTGCTGTACAACATTATATAATCCAAGTAGAGAGAACAAGAACTAAGACTGATGGGGGCGTCTCAATCTGTTTAATTAACTAATATGGGTGAATCAAATTAACGACTATTGTATAGAAGTATATGGATCTGTATGCCATTTTGACTTGGTATGTGTGCCATTGAAGAAGTCATGTTCGTGAGAAGTCATCGGTCAATGGTCTACGAATTAGCTAAGAAATACGAATAAAGGAATTGTGGCAAATTTTCTAACACATGAGATCATAACTTTTAATTAGTGATCATTTAAGCCGACTAAGAGTATAATTAAAGAATGACGTAAGAAGAAATCTTAATTGGTATAATTTTAAAAAGTTAATTAGTTTGTGTGTGTGTGTGTATGATCATCTTTGAAACAAGACATATAATAAAAATCATCAGAACATGACTTGAACAAACGAAATCTTTCCTTGAAATTGGCTAGACTTTTCTTTCACAATCCTAGAGTGTTTTTTTAACATATATCTATAATGACATATTTTGTTAGTCTACATGTCCTACGAAAAATACAAAGATTAAAAACTCTCTTAAATCTTGATAATCTCTCTCCATTCCTAATTAATGTAATAGTTATAACTTATAGGACTTAAATCTCATTTAATTTTGCATTTTCAATTTATAATTTTGTTAGTTTCAAATTATCCTACCGATTGCATTAATTAAGTCACACTAAATAAAAGAAGTGTGAAAACAGCGATTATGAAGGCACGAGTGTTCAGTTCAAAAAAAAAGGCGCGAGTGTTGAATTTTTTTTTTATAATATTCAATGATGGAGGAACGAGGGAAAATAAATTACTAACTAAGAGTTTATTTTTTAGTGAAGCTCTGACAATTCATAATATGTAATACAATGGTAGTCAGATTTGGTTGGCTCTAGCATTATAACTTAATATGCATACAAGTATATCAATATGCCACGACAATAGCAAGTCGCCTAAAATTTTAAAACTTCTGATGTGGATACATTTAAAATGATGATGATGGTCAATATGAAGTTTTCTTATCACACTGATTCATTTACAATTTTACATACAAAAAGTCAAAATTTGAAAAGAAAACTTGAGTTGTGGTAAGGCAAATTGTCTTGTACTAAAAAAAATTCTTTTAATTATGAAATTTCTATATCAGGTATATGAATATTAGGTTTATTATATTTATTTTAGTAATATATATGCGCTAATAACCACATATTTTATGGATAACTATACAATGGTCTAAATATAATGCTTGAATTGTATAAAAAACATAATTCTTGAAATATATTGCCACTACTTGCTAAAAAAAATTCGATGTAGATTATTTAATTACATCATAAGTCTTTAAATCGATGTAGATTATTTAAATACATAAGTCTTTAGACTTGAT
This sequence comes from Mimosa pudica, assembly GCA_029929735.1. Classification (NCBI taxonomy): domain Eukaryota; kingdom Viridiplantae; phylum Streptophyta; class Magnoliopsida; order Fabales; family Fabaceae; genus Mimosa; species Mimosa pudica. Next base: position 3,584,264 of record JAKELP010000023.1, on the reverse strand, counting down.
GACTCTTACAGTTATTCTACACTTGATCTTAGCCAAAAGGCCGAGAAAGGTATGACTCTTACAGTTATTCTAGGCTAACTAGCAAGTAGTCCCGCGGCCCGCGCGGGTAGAATTATTCTCAAAAATAGTTTAATATTTGATTATTTTAATTAACTTTGCATGTCAATTCAAACCATGTTTAAGGATTGTTCACGTATGTCGATATTAATTTTAAAAACATTTATAAAAAATAAGGGGGGAAAAAGAGATGTTAGAAAAGTAAAACAAAAATGTTGCCATCAAATTCAGATACAATTACATATTTGTTGAAATTAAGGGTTTAAAGATAGAATCACTAACCATACAACAACATTACATGCTACATAATAAGTTAATTTAAATACTTCTCCAGGGAACAGTTATGATATGAAAAACAATAAGTTGACATCTAATTGCAGTTATTATGGCCACCTACAGTATCAAAACATTCAAATAAAGATATTGTTAAAACAACTCTATTGTGAGAACACACATGATGAACTAATGCAATTCCGGCTTGCATGAGTTGAGGAAATGAAGGGTTAAAGAACACCCTTGTTGCGACCCCTCGAGGACATACGATAAATTGGAACAATATAGAAAAGATTAGCATGACCCCTGCGCAAAGATGACACGCACAAAGAACACCCTTGTTGCATCATGGAAAGAATGAAACATGGGAACACCTACAACAAAGATTAGCATTGCCAAGTATTTTTAATTATTAAATAATAAAATAATCACTAAATTTTTTTTGCTAACATTAACTAATTAACTAATAACTAAACAACTAATAATTTAGTACATAGTAAATAGTCATAAAAATGCATAGTCAAAATGTAGCACATTTTGCCGAAAGGGAATACATATAAATATATATTTTTATATTTATAAATATATTTATATATATAGTATGAAATTATTTAAAAGAATATTTATTTAATAAATGTAAAAAGTCATGGAGAAACATAAAGAAATATAAAAGTGTAAAAAATACTAATACAATACCAAACTGTAATGAATTAGAAAATATATGTATGTGGAAATTAATTAATTACTATGAGTAAATATTACATATTAACTAATATAAACTAAGAACAACTAAAAAGATACACACATACCTACATACATACATAGATATAGAAATATATACTGCACTGAACACATAACTTCTTGTTTATAAAAAAAAAAAGAACACACAAGGCTTATTCCTTTGAACACGCAATGCTACATGAACGCCACGTCTACAGGTGAGGCCAGAGCTGTCTACAGTAATTCACCACTTGCTACAGGAAAGACATGAAGAAAACGACAATGGGAACCCGCGTATAGAGCAACTTGGTGGAAGAGATTTATTAGATAGAATTAAGTATATCCATATACATGTGATGTTATAGAGAAATTAAAATTCCATTGAATTAACGGTCATTAAATTATTAATTAGTCTAGAATTCTATAATGGTACAATGCATGATATCAGTACTATAGAAAAGAAACATATGTTTACGTCAAACAGCGAAGGTCAGATTAACAGCTATAAGAAAATATTCAACCTTATTTTCTTCGTTCCACGGTAATTGGATAGATAGATACAAGACTTTTGTAAAATCTATATATTTTATTTTTTATTGATTGACACTTTCATTTGCTAAATACATGCTACTCCTCATGAACTACTTAATTATTTTGCGAAAATTAAAATAGTTGAATAAATTATTTATTTAAGATAAATGTGATACGATCTCCATGAAATAATAATATTATAATACATGTGGTTATATATTATTTACAAGTTACGTAAATTAGTGATCTGAAGAAAAAAGTATCTATGAGATAATATGGAGTATATAAAGTCATATACTTTGTATTAAGACTATATCCTGACAAGATTATTTATTTAATTAGGATTGGAAGAGTATGTTATAAAACAATGTTAAGTGCAAAATGTAAATTATTTTGTAATACTCTTAAAATCTCATGTGTGTGTGTAATTAAATACTGACATTATTCAAATTAGGGAAAAACTTATATCAAGTTCATCCTTCCAGGTTCTCAAGTTCTTTTAATATAGGAGTGACATGTGTCATTTTATAACAATCATTCATTCAATCTAACGGCCAGTAATTGGAGAAATGGAGAACCTGAATGGATGAACTTGACCTAAGTAAGGTCCTTCAAATTACAACGTACTTTTTCTTTGCCTGCCGAATTATAAGCTACTTATCAAAATGTATATCTCAATTATTAATATTTGTTTCTTACTAGTATTCTTTTTAAATCAACATATATCAAAGGGTTTCTAGAAAATACTCTCTCAATTTCTAAACATAAAAGTTAGTTAAATTTTTTGAAGAAACTAATGAAGCGAAATGAACCACTCAATCATAACGTATTTTATATATTATTATATTATACTTTGTTAGTTTATTAATCAAATAAACTAATTTTAAGAAAAATTTAGGAATAACGATTTTTCAGTTATCTATTTGACTTTCTTACAATTCTTTAAAAAGTGAATTAGTTCTTATATTTAGTAATAGAAAGAGTAATATTAATGTGACAAATTTATTAATGAGTTATCTGCTTAATTTATTAAGGACAATTAATTTAATGGTGAACTTTTCAATCATCAAATGAAAGGGCTTTCAAAAAAATATATATCTGTGTTAAATTTAATAATAACTTTAACTTTTTTTAATTCATAGTAACTAAGGTAGGTAAGGTCGATCGATAAAGCATATATAGGAGTATATATTTACAGCATTTACAAATCAGAAACGTTTAAGGCATTGTAATTAAAGAAAAGACACTTGAAGGACACCGATTTATAGGTCGGTGTAGTGTGCCTTGGGTCTAGTCCTTCAAGAATATTTTAGAACCTCAAGGTAAGCGGAAGTTACCCCGGGTATCGTTCTCAAGGGAGCCTTGTTTAATTAAACTACCCTAATAAATTTAATGCAATGCAAGATGAATTTAGGTAAAGAAAATATGTTTTGTTGATTTTTTAATGATGGAATGATGGATGCGAAACAAATAAATATTTTTGGTATTTTTGGATAAAAGGGTGAAATGAAAGTGAATTGCTCTTGGAAATGATTTTCAATGGCTATCATAGCTCTCTAAGGATTTTTGGGGAGTTGAATGCACTAATTTCCTAATTTACCAAACCTCATGAACCCATGAGTCCAATACCTAAATGTTGAGACCTCATCCAATTAGGCATTGTTAAGCTCTTTAGTGCTTGTGGACCTATTACTTGCAAGGAACTATTAATCCTACGACCGGGACCCCGAATCGCCACTTAATTAATCCTATGATTTTAATTCACTATTGGAACCCCACATAATAAAATAAAATCTAAGGATTGAAGTCCAATGTTACTCAAGCAATTAATAGGTTCACTTTGAGTTTCTCTAGGTTTTCTAAAATACCAAACCTCACCAACCGGTAAGTCTAATGCCTAGTCTCATGAACCCATTCAAATAGACATTATTAATTACCCTAGAGTGTGATTAGTAATTTGTAATGCATGGTTCAATTACAATTCAATTCAATAAACTATCTACCAATACCATGAGTAAATAGAAATATCTAATGAATTATAAAGAACATATGTATGACCATACATATTGTTGAGTCCAAATTCCTCATTACAAGTCAAAATCACAAACACCCACAATATCAACCAAATCCAGTCCAATCTCAAAACATAAATGCTAACCTAAACCTAGGCAATCAAAAATATAAAGAGAAAGAAAAGGAATTGGGACTCCCCTTTGAAGAACCATAGCTCAAGCCACTTCCCATCAACTCCAAGAGCAAGGAGGAACTTTATTGAGGCATGGAAGAGGAAGGAAGGTGGAAGATTGAAGAAATGGGATGAGAAGTGAAGAGAAGAGGATGAAGGGAATGGAGGGAACTAGGGTTTTGGGGAGCACCCAACCCCCAAAACTTGTGTTTCTAAACCTAATTTACCACCTAATATGATTGGGGACTTGGGCCTAATGTTTGGGGTTGAGTTTGGGTCCAAATTGGTGCTTCAAAGAGCCAAAAACCAGAGAAAACCGAAGCTGGACATATCAGTTCGCGACAGGGACTGATCTGCAAAGTCTGAAAGTTTTGGGTCAGATTCTGTAATTTTCGCAGGACTGTTCTGAAGCATTTTCAGGATTCTGGGCCGATTCTGTAATTTTCTCCAAATGCTCAGAATAGCTATTTCAGCTCATTTTTGTCATTTTCTGCAAGGGAAAAATTACAACAATATAATACCTTTCATCTCAAAAATTAATCACTTAATATAAACAATTAAATGTGACGATTATGCCCTTTTTTAACCCTTTTTACTCAAAATAATTTTTAATCCAATTAAATTATAATCAATGCATTTTAATTCAATATTGCATCTTTGAAATGTTAATAACTTCAAATTAGCACATTAAAAACATACAAATACATGGATTTGTCAACTCCCCCACACTTAAACCTTTGTACTCCCGGACAAAGACAAGTTTTAAAAAGCTTTGAAGTACATTAACATGACAATTATGAGAATTCAACAAACAATGTGAAATGGAATAATGCTAACAATGATTGTAATGAATGTAAAGAGTATGAGTAGAGAAGAAAATCACTCAAGGATAAGTGTTTACACACATCTCACCATTTTGGGTTCATTTATACTCTCAATATCCACTTTGGTACACATTCTACCATATGCTTGTGAGAATTCTAGGGTCTCCACTAAAACACAAGTGCAATGCATCAAAAGGACTTTTGAGGGTTGTGGTGGTGGATAGGCCAAATGATGGAATGAAAATGAAAATGAAAAGAATTGATGTTATGCATGTTTAACCATTCATATACAACTTGTAGTACCAATTGCATATTGCTAAACTACTATGCATGCCTTATTTTTCACTTTTTGACTTTTTCTCATTTTTTTCCTCCATTTTTTTCTTTCTTTTTCTTTTCCTTTTTCTTTTCTCTTTTTTTTTGTATTTTTTTATACATAACATGCTTCTTTGAAACATAACAATGACATCTTTTTTTCATTTTAAACAAAGCAATTATGCAACTTTTCTCATATTGACTAAACAATGCAATAACATCAAGTGAATGGCTCAAATGGGTAGCAAAAGGGTAGAGTGTTTAGGGTTGGTGTTTGGGGTTAAGGGCTATGAAATGAATGCCTTTATCATCCTACATTACACTATATGCAACAAGTTTTGACCAAGAATGCAAACAAGTTCTAGAGAATGATAACCAAGTGGATTTCCCTCAAGAATGGATAATTAGGCTCAAATAAACCTCACAATATATGGCTAATTCTTCTAAACTCATAAACAAATATTCAAGACAATCAAGATTAACCATAGGGCATCAATTCCATTCACAAGATTGCAAATGAAAAGCATAAAAACAAATTCTCAAAATTGCCAAAAGTCTAAAAATATGTCATGTCCAAGGTTAACAAATGTAAAAGTGAGGGAAAGTTCAAGATTTTTCAAAAATTTTGCCAATTTGAAGTTAGAAACATATCCAAGATGAAATAACCCAAAACTTAACCCAACTACAACCCCTCCCCCACACTTAATTTCTACATTGTCCTCAATGTAGCAAAATCATGGAAAAATCCAATTAAATTTCGAAGCATGTGGAAATCAAGTGTGGTGGTGGTGTTAGCACTAAACACTTTATTTTAATCCTAGAAATGAGAAAAACAACTAAAGCTACCTTTTACTACTAGTTTGTGTCTCTCCCCCACACTTATATTCCTCAATCAATAATTAAGCCAAGCACATGAAGAATAAAAAGGAAAACAAGTGAGGAAAGAGACAACCTTTGTTATGGTATCTTCAAATGCTTGAAGGAGAAGTTTTCATCCTTGATGAAGATTATGTTGGACTTTAGAGCTCCAACTTCTCCTTTGTTGATCTTCCTTAGTAGTGTTTGAAGTAGATACCTCATATGGCTCCTACAATGATGTCTATGCAAAGAAAACAAGCCAAGAGAAATACCAAATCCAAAATAACAAACTTGGAGAGGGTTAGAGTATACTTTAAGCAATTTGAGATCAAAACTCTCCAAGTATGAATCACAACCAAGAAAATCAACATTACTCCCTTTTGTAGGAGTTAAAGAAACATTTATGTTTTTTAAATCCTCTTGTGCTTGCAACCGGAAAGGTGAAGAACCCAAGTTGGTGTTGGGGTACACCACATCAAATTTGCAATCACAAGAGGTGGGAGGTATAAGAGTGGAAGAAGAAGAAAATTTATGCAATATGGAAGATGAATGCAATCCTAAATCGGGCGGTAGGTCACAAGATAAAATCAAATGGAAAGATTCATTCTTTTTCACAATTTTATCATTCAAAACATGAGAATCTTCCCTTATTGACCCATCCAAAGATAAAAAAGAATTGAGATCAAAAGATATGCAATTTTCATGTCCATTTTCAAGTGTAGCATGTGTCATGTTATCAATTGAACTAGATGAAGATGTAGCATCATGTGAAGTGGAAAGCCAATTATCAATTTCCATACAAATAGCACAAGACTCATCACAATCACATGTGTTAATGAAGGGGGAGGAAGGTGAAATGAATTCTTCATCATTTTGAATAGATTCAAAGAAACTCAAATCATCATGCTTATCAACACTTGAAAAGAAAGACAATTGTTCACAATTAAAATGCCTAGACATGACAATTGCAACCAAATAATCTCAATATGCAAATGCAAGTAACTAAAAAAATTAAAACAAAGATTAAATGCAAAGTGAACTATCCTAAATGCACCTAAACTAAATGCAACCTAATGGCTCACTTTAACCCAATTCAATCTTGAAGATTGACACAAATTTACTAGGGAGTCAAATTAATGACTCCCCGGCAACGGCGCCACTTGAAGGACACCGATTTATAGGTCGGTGTAGTGTGCCTTGGGTCTAGTCCTTCAAGAATATTTTAGAACCTCAAGGTAAGCGGAAGTTACCCCGGGTATCGTTCTCAAGGGAGCCTTGTTTAATTAAACTACCCTAATAAATTTAATGCAATGCAAGATGAATTTAGGTAAAGAAAATATGTTTTGTTGATTTTTTAATGATGGAATGATGGATGCGAAACAAATAAATATTTTTGGTATTTTTGGATAAAAGGGTGAAATGAAAGTGAATTGCTCTTGGAAATGATTTTCAATGGCTATCATAGCTCTCTAAGGATTTTTGGGGAGTTGAATGCACTAATTTCCTAATTTACCAAACCTCATGAACCCATGAGTCCAATACCTAAATGTTGAGACCTCATCCAATTAGGCATTGTTAAGCTCTTTAGTGCTTGTGGACCTATTACTTGCAAGGAACTATTAATCCTACGACCGGGACCCCGAATCGCCACTTAATTAATCCTATGATTTTAATTCACTATTGGAACCCCACATAATAAAATAAAATCTAAGGATTGAAGTCCAATGTTACTCAAGCAATTAATAGGTTCACTTTGAGTTTCTCTAGGTTTTCTAAAATACCAAACCTCACCAACCGGTAAGTCTAATGCCTAGTCTCATGAACCCATTCAAATAGACATTATTAATTACCCTAGAGTGTGATTAGTAATTTGTAATGCATGGTTCAATTACAATTCAATTCAATAAACTATCTACCAATACCATGAGTAAATAGAAATATCTAATGAATTATAAAGAATATATGTATGACCATACATATTGTTGAGTCCAAATTCCTCATTACAAGTCAAAATCACAAACACCCACAATATCAACCAAATCCAGTCCAATCTCAAAACATAAATGCTAACCTAAACCTAGGCAATCAAAAATATAAAGAGAAAGAAAAGGAATTGGGACTCCCCTTTGAAGAACCATAGCTCAAGCCACTTCCCATCAACTCCAAGAGCAAGGAGGAACTTTATTGAGGCATGGAAGAGGAAGGAAGGTGGAAGATTGAAGAAATGGGATGAGAAGTGAAGAGAAGAGGATGAAGGGAATGGAGGGAACTAGGGTTTTGGGGAGCACCCAACCCCCAAAACTTGTGTTTCTAAACCTAATTTACCACCTAATATGATTGGGGACTTGGGCCTAATGTTTGGGGTTGAGTTTGGGTCCAAATTGGTGCTTCAAAGAGCCAAAAACCAGAGAAAACCGAAGCTGGACATATCAGTTCGCGACAGGGACTGATCTGCAAAGTCTGAAAGTTTTGGGTCAGATTCTGTAATTTTCGCAGGACTGTTCTGAAGCATTTTCAGGATTCTGGGCCGATTCTGTAATTTTCTCCAAATGCTCAGAATAGCTATTTCAGCTCATTTTTGTCATTTTCTGCAATGGAAAAATTACAACAATATAATACCTTTCATCTCAAAAATTAATCACTTAATATAAACAATTAAATGTGACGATTATGCCCTTTTTTAACCCTTTTTACTCAAAATAATTTTTAATCCAATTAAATTATAATCAATGCATTTTAATTCAATATTGCATCTTTGAAATGTTAATAACTTCAAATTAGCACATTAAAAACATACAAATACATGGATTTGTCAACACTTTAATAAATTTTATGTAAGTATACACTAACAACAACAAAACATTATCCCACCAAATGTAACTGACCATATGAATTGTACTTTTTTTATTAATCTATATTGATGAAATTTGACAGAATGTTATGTTAACTAATAGAGTTTAATAACATAATCTTTCTCATTTACCCGGATTTAACACCAATTAAAAACATGCACATAGTTAATTAAAATATACAACAACAACAAAGTCTTACCCCAACTAGATGGGGTCGATTACACAGATCACACAACGTTATTATACTCTATCAATAGTCATGTTTTGAGATAAATTTTTGATCATAAGATTTCATTGAATAATTTCGTCAAGAGTTCTCTTCGGTCTCCCCCTCCATCTTTTATAAGGACTCTATACCATTTGACCAACTATTTTTACTGACTCATCTAAATCTCTTCTTTGGACATGTCAAAATCACCTTAAGCGACTTTCTACCATTTTATCTGCAACTGAAGCTACCTCAACTCTTTCTCTAATATTATGATAATTTAAATTTAGATAATCTTTTAGTTGTGTGCTAATCTGTACATTTGAAAGTGAAAAGTTATTAAATCAGGAATAATATTAATTAATTTGTTTTTCAACTTCACTTTGTATCGTTTCATTCTATCCTCAAGAAAACGTGTCGGAGTTTGACCGAGTTGGTGTCTTTCCTTATTATGGTGTTTTTCACTTTTTCCGTTTTTTTGCCATCATGGTGTTTTTCCCTTTTCTTGTTTTTTTAATCTATTGATTGTTTGTATTTTTTTCAATTATAGCTAAAATTTTCTGACAAAAAATATTAACCTTTCTTTTCCCATGGTGAATAAAATTAATTTTTTCTTATAATAATGGGTAAATTAAATAAATTTACCCACTTACTTATATTTTAGAAGACAGAAGGGAGTAGTATATTTTTAAACTTCACAAATCAAGATAAATTTAAAAATAAGCAAAACTGTTTTTTTATTAAATGATATTTTATCCAATACTATTATAATATAGTTGAGTATTGTCAATTCTAACTAAATCATCTCGACCAAAAAAAACCTAACTAAATCACAAGTTTTCATCAAATGAGTTAATAATTCTATTGATTTAACAATGTAGTATCAATTATCAAAATGCAATGCTTTCTGCAAGGAGGGCGGTCAAATATTAATGACTAATAAAGAATTTATTTTCGCCAATTCAAGCGGTTCTTTATTTCCATTGCCCCAATGTTGAGATTGTCAAGTATACTGAATAAATTAATATTTATTTTTTTGCCATGGAAAAAATTACTATTTAAGAAATAAAAGTTCTTGATTCATGATCTTACATACCATCAGCAAACATAGAGAAATGAGAACATTTTGAAGTCTTTTCACAGAAGTCAAAGGACAACTACAATGACTGGTCAAGAAAATAAGGAGGAATTGGCAAGTCTATAGAATTTGTGATCTGGTTATTATTAGTGTTCTTTTCTAAAATAATGCGTGTCCAACTGTTGAAAACATAAAAACCACAATTCAACAAAACGTGGGGGAAATTTTTACAATATGGAAAATTTGAGAAATTTTCATTTATTAATAAACATTTTATTAGCGAGAGAGGGTACTCCATAAATTCTTGTACACAAGTAAATTTCCAAGGGGAAGAGGATTTTACCCAATTTTTCAAAGAATTAAATGACTGAGAGAGTGTTGAAAGAGGGTCGAGGGAGTATGGATTTGTACCCAAAATTTTCCAAGTCTTTCAAATTACGTATGGATTCTGGAAGCTCGAACGAACTAATAAGAAGATTTTCTCCCTCTGGAAAAAGAAAAAAAAAGGTTTTAATTTCTCCCATCACCTACAAACAAAATGCTTTTCATTTTAAAACCATAATACCTTTTTTTATGATTTTAAAACATAATACTACTAACTGATCAAGGCTCAACTTTTTATTAGTAAAAAGGCACAATTAGTAAATATATTAGGAAAAGTTTTTCTTTGAAAAAAAATTGAAAATAATACATCAATCCTTAAATTTAAATTTGAGAAATATACACTACGTACCTAAGCAGGAGTGTGAGATTTCTATAAAGACCCAATTAAAAATGGGCAAGGTACTTAAATACCCACAACCTTATATGTCAGGAGCTTCCATATCCATAAACTTTTTTTGTGCAAAAATATATACCCCTAAACTTTATAAAATGGAGCAATAATACCATTTACATTACTTTTAAGTATGTGGGACCCACATACCGGGGTGAGAGAAAAAGTAACGGATGTTCATATGACTTAATAGAATTGCTATTTTTGCTCCGTTTTGTATAGTTAAGGGGGTATTTTTGCACCAAAAAAAGTTAATGAGTATGTAAATTAAATTCTTGACATTATTTAAGTTTGAGGTATTTAAGCACATTTGCCCATTTAAAAATTTATATGAAGTTAGACCACTAAATGTTAGCAATGACTTTTAATTATTGATATTTAAAAGTCCGTGTTATATGTGAAAATTACAATAAATTAGTGAATAAATTTGATAGTTTCCCCACTAAAAGAATTGTCAAATTTTCAATCAACTAAACGGAATAAGGAAAAATTATAGAATCTTGTTGATACTCTGAAACTGATAGAAACTACTAGCTTTATTTTATTCGTTAGCAGAAGGAAGAAGCAGATGCTTTGGCAAGAAGAGTTATTCAATATTGAGTTGGCATTCATGTATGACCTGAGGAGACTACTAGAAGCATTTCTGGAGCAGATGGGCAACACTTAGGAAAGTAGTTTTAAATGTTGTTTTGTTGCATATTTTTCTAAGCATATTAAAAAAATTAGAACGAAGAAAAGGGGGAGAAAGCTGGGCCGCAATTCGTTTGTTACGCTCTTTCTTTTGGATGTTCCCCCAAATTCATATTTGTTGATTGAGGAGGAGGAGGAGGTGAGAAATTCATGCAAGTTAATATATTGTTTTTTCTTCTTTTTTTGGAGGCGGGGGATATAAAAGGAAAGATAAAAGGCTAGCAGATATATTTGGGAAGATTCAGAGTTTCTTTGTATCTAAATATACTCTTTTTTATACATAATGTAAATGATACTCTTACCATTATATAATATAAGTAATTTCAATTAATCAATCATACTAGAAAATGGAATTTAAGTCATTAGATTTGTCTAAAATTATAATATTTTAAAACTGTTAGTATTGATTGCTCTAATGATTTAGGCCAAAGAGATCAGACTTATAATATATAACATGAATTAGAATTCATGTTTTTTTTCCTGATAAAAAAAACATGAATTAGATAAAACAGACAATAAGTCAAGAAAAAAAAAACGTTGCCTTTTCATTTTTTCTCATAACATTATTGCAATAGAAATTAGTACATACAGGATCTGCAGTTCTAACATTGTAAGTACATAAACCCGACTCCTTGGTACCCAAGTTTTATTCAACTATTTATTTAACACTTTTTAGAATAAAATTGCTGAAGAAACTCCTATTTAAAATATCTAAGGTGCCTAAAATTTGTTTTAGAACTCAGCTGTCTCTCATCTTCATTAGATATATCAATACTAGTTGTATGTAAACTATCTTAAACCAAGTGTAAAATTAAACGAGACATTTGTACTAGCAGAAATATGAAAATACATATTATACACCGATAAAGCTGAGTTCCACCTGCTGATGAGTGATCTGGGTAATCCTTCCTCTATTGATACCTTAGGCAATAAATTTTGCAATAATAGGAACATTTTCAGCAATTCGTTTCTCCTTTCAGCCAGTTTATTATTGGTACTTTGGCTTCATTATTTTGATAACTAGATAACTATACTAATAACTAATCCTTGTAAAACTCCATGACACCTAAAATGGAGAGGACATGAGAAGCAAGTCGAAACCCAGAAAAGCCAGCTTTTTTGCCCAAATCTTCAAACTGTTTCAGAGTTCTTTCAAGCCCTCCTCCTTGAGAGAAAATAACTATGTCAAGAATGGCCACATTCTTGGCAGCACTACTTATCTCTGGTTCTTGTTGCTTTATCAAGTCTATCACTATCACTTTCCCACCTTTTTCTAATACCTCGTAGCAGTTCTTCAATATCTTCACACATTTTTCATCTGACCAGTTATGAGTTGTCCCCTGTAATTTTACAACAACACCACCTATTATATTAGGGGCAGAGTTCAAAACTTAATAATAATGCATACAGTTTTGTATCGCAAATCGATACTCAGAATTTTAAGGTACTATAGTATAGAAGCCCACTAATTAAGAAATTGGAATCATGCCTAGAAAACTCAACAATATAATGTTTTTTTCATATTCAACTCTCAAAATAGCATGGATAAAAGGGTATTTATAGGAAAATAAAGACAACGGACTAGACTATAAACGCACATTATTAAAATTTAGAATTCATTACTTATTCAAAAATCCATACATCTATAGTGCATGGATATATAGTACTCCCTCCGGTCCTAAATATAAGACCTAATTCACTTTCTCTGGAAAATCCTTAAAAAAGCAAAATATGTTAATTATAAATTGATTTACCTAATTTTTTTCCTTAAGCTAGTTTATTTTACCTATAAACTAATGGATAATCTAAAAATATATCAAATATGTCATGATTTAATAACATATTTCGCAACCTTAATCTCTAAAAAAAAGTCAATTAGATTATATATTTAGGACCGGAAGTAGTATAAAATAATGAATGGTATCTAAAGAATATGACTTGATCACCATGGGACATGAACTTGGATGCCATGTTGAAGGATACATCTATTGGATACCACTTTGAACGCCACAGAGGATCATAATTTTTTTCAGTAATGATATATGACTTTATGAGACATGGCATACCTTTTAGAAAATATTGATACCACTTTATATTCCAACGCTTATACATGACGTACTCTTTTAGAAAATATTGATCATGCACATACCTTCATCATTATAGCATCTCCGCTTGGAACACTCTTGAACATGTCTCCCCCAACATGCTTTATTCCTAAACATACAATAATAGTTTATAAGATTATAGAGTTTTCATTATATTTTATTAAAATAAAGCACAAATTAAAAAACCTGGATAGGTTGGGGCATCTTGAATGACATGGGGCAAATCAAAGTTAGTGCCTTTAATGGAAGGGTACTTGGATATGATCATATTGAGGGAGTGGCCAATACCACCAGCTACATCAACAAGTGTGGATAATCGCTCAAAGCCCTTGTACATCTCTAGAATTTTCTCCATATGTAAAGCAGATTGATCTGCCATTGTTCTTTGGAACTTTATTTTCAGTGCAAGATCTGTTTCCATGTACTCGTAAGTACTTTTCCCATGCACTATCTTGCTTAGGTCTTCTCCCTCATTCAGCTTAAGCACACCTTCCTTCAAGTTCAGACTGAAAAAATAAAAATTATATATCACCTTGTTAACTTACTTATTAATGATCTATATATGCTTTAATAAGAGGAATATAAGTTCGAAGGAAATAAAATGGATAGAAATAAAATATGAGTGAAGATAGAAATACAACAACAATATTATCATCCCTTCTCTTTGAAAGTAGGATAAAAAAAAGTGAAGGAAAGAAAATGGACATATTTCATAAGAACTAGTATATCATCATTATTATACTGTTAAAGCCCCTTTAGTTTTGAATCATTATATTGATTTTTTTGGGTTAATAGAATTTTTTGTCCTTGAAATTTCAATAAATTTTGATTTTGGTCCTGAATTTTAAAATCGGTGCTTTGGGTAGTTGAACTTTCAATATTGATCTTAATTCCTGAACTTTAAAATTGATAGTGTTGACTTTTGATCTTTAAGTTAATTTTGGTCATAGTTCGTGAGTTTCAAGTTCTTAATTCTCAAATTTCTTTAAAACTTAGGGACCAATAATCAAAATCAAATGAAAGTTTGGGGGTTAAAACTACTAATTTATTTTAAATTTTAGGATCAAGACCGTACCAAAATTGACTACAAGTTCAATGATTAAAACCACCGATTTAAAAGTTTAGGATAGAAACAAAAAAAAAATTCCTAAAAGTTAGGAACCAAAAGTTGATTAACTCTTGTTTTCTCTTGCATTATACTCCCTCCGTTCCTAAATATAAGACCTAGATAACTTTTTTTTGGAAAGATTAAAGTTGCAAAATAGGTTATTAAATCATGATATATTTGATATCTTTTTAGATTATCCATTAGCTTATAGCTAAAATAAACTAGTTTAAGAGAAAAAATTAGGTAAATCAATTTATAATTAACTTATTTTTTGCTTTTTTTAGGATTTTTCAAAAAAGTCATCTAGGTCCTATATTTAGGAACGGAGGGAGTATGTTTGATAATAAATTAGTTGATTAACTCTTGTTCTCTCTTGCATTATATGTTTGATAATAAATTAGACTAAGGTTTTGAATTAAGTGATTGGAATACTTACAAAATTTCAGAAAGGTGAGGATGATAGGATATGCTAGGAAACAAAGAAGGCCAAGAAGGACCATCTTGTTTAGAGACAAAGTATTGGCCGGCGTGAGAAATGGCGTAGAGCCGGTGAGAGCCACCGTCCCCAGTGGTTCTCACGGAGGAGATGAGAAGCGAGTGAGCCACAAGCAACCGGAGCACCCGGTCAAGCCGGTCGGAGATTATGGCGATGTTATTCTTCTGAGAGGTGAGCCTAGAGGCTATATCAGTGGGTGATACATAACCATCTTCTCCTTTTAATTGTGATATAATGTCAAAGAGCTTTAGTTCTAGTGCTGCGTTCAAAACGGCGGCGTTCACCTGACCAGCACTTAGAATCATAGCTTGAAGGCAAGCATCTTGTCCATTACTAATGGAGTTCATGTTTTCTTATGAGGTTTTGTTGGCTCTCTTTCTATTGAACTCTTTCACTAATTTGTAGTTGGATGTATGTGGGGTGTGTCTATATATACACTTATGCACACCTCTACCACCCCCATTCATTAGTTGATAGAATTCTTAGTCTTCAAAAGTCCATTATACTGGATTATCAAATTCTTAGTCTTCATAAATTATTAATTATACTCCCTCCGTTTATAAATATAAAAGTTAATTATCTAATTTAATAAGATTAAATATAGTTAGTTGAGTTAATTAAAACCATGTGACATATATTAGAGGGAGGGAGTCTAACATTTTTTTATTTGGGTAAGAAATATTATAAATTTAAGGTACCTATACTAATTTCACTATTATCGATACTCCTTCCAATCTTTTATATATATATATATATATATATATATATATATATAAAAGTTAATTGACCTTTTTAGAAAGTAATGAAACAAAATGAACCATTTAATTATAACATGTTTTGTATATATTTGGATCATATGTTATCTTATATAAATCAAACAAATTAGTTTAAAAATTTCAGGAAATTCGATTTTTAAGCAACTTGTTTAACATTGTTATGATTTTCCAGAAAAAAGTCAACTAGTTCCTATATTTTAGAATGGAGGAAGTAATATGTGAAAATTAATAAAAATTTATTTATAAGAAGCACCCATACGATACATTATTTGGGCTTACTTTTTCAATACAATGATTTACTCATTATCTGATTAATATTTTTTTTTCAAAAATAAAAAAGAAAAATACTTTTCCATCTTGTCCCAAAAATTCAACACTCTTAATCTATTCCCAAGTATCAATAAAAAGGGTTCAAAACATTACATTTGTAATAAAATTCAAATGATTTCCAATGTTTCTATATGATTAAATAAATTTCAATATTATATTAATTTATAACATCTTATTATTCTTGCTTATGTACAGATATGGACGAAATATTTAATACTCATTAAACATATAAATAGCTTTTATAAATAAACAAAAATCTTCTTAAAGTTTGCATATATATGAGACCGGGGAGAGTGTAGCTTCATTACTACATATTATCCCTCCATACCTCTTGATGATTAACAACATTAAGGGACCTTTTTTATACAACAACATTAAGGGACTTTGTTCATCCTTACAATTGTTACAATTGTTTTTTACTTTATTAAGTTAGCACCATTAATTTTACACACACGACACTATATATATATATATATATATATATAGTCACATTTTCAATAATTACTGAGAGTAATTTGAAAGAAATCAAAACTCATTTATCAATCTTAAATGCACTCCTTTTTGTGTGAAAGTATTGTTGTTTTTCAACGCATGCATTGTGGTGGCTAGTTTGAATACAATGCTCGGGGTGTCAATTTAGTTTGGATTGAAAGAAGATCACCCATACAACGCACGAGATGTCAGTTTAGTTTGGATTGAATAGAATATGAAAGCATTCTTGAAATGGTGCACATATATTGCTACAGATGTGAACCATATCTTACTTAGCTCCAAGAATCATCAGTCTGCTTTGCTAAAATAATTTTCAAAGTTAAGACATTCCGTGCATGTATGCTTCATCATTTTGACCCATCGACATGCCAGAATCAAAATTCAGATACGTGCCACCGAAAAACTAATATAAAAAATTGAAAATTTGGTGTAAATTAATTTTAGGTCTATATTTATGTCCCCTCCCAATATGTTCTTGTTTATCATGTACTCCCTCCATTCCTAAATATAAGATCACTTTGGGGAAGTGGATAAGTTCCTAAATATCAGATCACTTCTTATTTTATCTCAAGTTTTGCCCAAACTACCCTTATACTCCGTCTTTTCATTGAAAACCCCTCCTCCTTAATTGAGGGGATTTTGGGAAGATCATGTAATTTTATTGTCTTCCTTAATCTCCCCAAATTAACTAAAGTGATCTTATATTTAGGAACGGAGGGAGTAGTTTAGTGTGGGAGTCATCTCCATAACTGATTGAAGTTGCGTGTGGAATACAAAAGGTTTGCTTGTCATGCTCCAGACCCACAAGAAAAGACCCCAATAAATCATGAGTTAATAGTTATGCCTTTGGATTGTGAGTGGATCAAACTTTTTTCCTAAAATTAAACAATAAAAAAGAAACTACAAATCCACAAATGATTTTGTTAGAGTTAACACATCATCTTAGTTATATAGAGTCTTTAGTCAACATGTTGATATAGATCCTTATGATCTCTTATGTCTATTCCAAAAATTTAGGGTAAGCCGCCTTTAAAAGTGGTGATTACTTTTCTTACAAAATTTTTTTATTTGACTAATGAAAAATATTCTTTTTTTATTATCTTTGTTTACTTTACAAATTTGAATTGTATTCTGTGTGGCAATGATAGTGATCATACATTTAATCAATGCAAGTTTGGCAAAATTATTATGAACCTAATCTACAGATTCATTAGTATTAAAAGAGCTTCAAATTTATCAGTTAAGTTAAAAAATTTTGGTTAAATAAGCTACGAGTATTCATCATTAACATAAAATAAATTTATAGCTGAAAAGATATATGTAATAATATTTATCACCAAAGGCAATGCAAATTTATTATATTATACTGCTATAGTATTTCTCCCATATATATATATATATATATATATATATATATATATATATATATATATATATGAATGTGACCCTCAACCATAATTCCTTCCACTTGTTTTTCTAACGGTATGGTAATGCTATATTGCATTCCAACTGTAGTCTCTAGATTCAATTAATGTAAAATTTAATGGGAAAATTAATTAGAGGTCCCCCACAAGGGAGTTAATACTGGAAAAGTCCCAAAAGTTGAAAATATTAATGTAGGGTCCCAATGGACCTCACATTAATATATTTGGAATGTGAAAAGACAGTTTTGCCCCTAGCCTTAAAAAAAATTTACCCTCCTCCCAAGGGACCTCTAATTAATTACCCCTAATTTAATTAATCTCGGGCAAGCCTCATAGTTTAGATAATGTGACGTATAGCATGATATAATACGCTTTATTATTATGATAAACATCCGGAGAATTTTTTTAACTGAAAACATTTTTAACTGAAAACATCCGGAGAATTTGACGTCTTATAAAATTTATTGTTAGACGGCTCTCTGTAATAATAAAATTGAAATATAGACATGTATCACGCATCTTTCAAACTCTCCTCAAAATTATTTTTGTAAGAATATTCTCAAAAAAAATTGTGCTAAAAAAGAATATTCTCAAAAAATAATTTCTTATAGAATGCGCAAGCTAAGATAAGTTTTTTCAACCTTTTTTTGAGTTATTAGAGATTTCTGATGTCGTAATCTTACATTACCCGAACCACACTAATTTAGTGTTACCTTCGGTCCTAAATATAAGACCTAGTTGACTTTTTTTGGAGAGATTAAGGTTGCGAAATATGTTATTAAATTATGACATATTTGATATATATTTAGATTATCCATGAGTTTATAAGTAAAATAAAGTAGTCTAAGGGAAAAATTTAGGTAAATCAATTTATAATTAACTTATTTTGGTTATTTAGAATTTTCCAAAAAAGTCAACTAGGTCTTACATTTAGGACTGGAGGGAGTATAATATTGGATGGATGTCAATAGATTAATAAAAAATAGTTGAAAAGAAAAATATTGTTTTTAAGTATCTTGACCAAAAAAGTACAGTTTTACTTCACTGATGATGACTTTATCAGATTAGTCAAATGTTTTTAAAAATAAAACCATCTTCATATCAATCAAATTCAAAGAAAACAAGATTTCAAACCCTACAAGAAACTGCTAGTTATGAGTTATCACCTCCCCAGAGGAGTATTATGATTTTTGTTGCCTAGTAAAATTAACTTGTACACAAATTCATAAGCAACATCATATGCGAACAGACTTTTAATTTATGTATATTCAACAGTAACGGTTGCTCAAAAACAAAACAATAATTAGTTGAGACAAAAAAAAGTTAAAGTATACTTTTAGTTTCTTATCTTTACATTATACTTTTGATTCCTTAAATTTGAAAAGTGCACTTTTTAAATTTAAGGGCTCAATTGTACACTTGATGCAAAAATAAGGGATCTAAAGTATACTATAGCAAAAAAATAATAGCGTGTTTGTATGCTTTGGCAACCATAATGTCTCTCTAATATGGTTTGAATATCAAACATAATGTCTCTCTCTAATAATGACATTAAAGTTACTGTTAATTCGTTGTTTTTTGTGGTCACAAGTGTCCTCAATTCTTTGTTTTTCTTCGGCCTAGATACACACATGCATAATAGCGTGCTCATGCGCATGCACATATGTATATTGCACATAGTCTTCTCCATTACTAAACCCTGAACAAAGAGCCAAATAAATCAAGAGGCCTGGGAAGATGATGTCTTCCTATATGTAAAAGGTACTCTGTGTTAGAAAAAAGAAAATCTAAAACGCTTGCCATATGTTATATGCACAATTGAGTTGAATGCTCAAATTTATTGACCATAAGTCCATGATTCAAATATGTTGAGTCACTAAATTTATTCAATGAATCATCGAAATTTAATATGATATAAAAAAATAATGATTATTATTGTAGGCCTTATTTAGTAAGTGGTACTAACTTTTTGATAGATTGGGAATGAGATTAGATTTAGGATCGAGAATGAGAAGGAGTCTGGGAATAGGTTTTTAAAATTATGTTTGGTATGAAACAATGTATGATGTTTCGATTAATTTAGTCTATAACAATAACAAGGCTATTAAAGGAATATACTACCCTTCATATTAAAGGTTTTTTTTTTTGTTTTGAAAAGGCCTTCTTCCTCATCTTCATCTCTCTTCATCGTGTCATGTAGATAAAAGATAAATCCCATTTGTCGAAGCTTCCCACTACTAAAGCTCATGAAAATTTATAATGTAAAATAAATTATTTTAAATTATATTCATTTTCCCTTAAAACTAATTTATTTTACTTATAAACTAATCTATAATTGAATTATATGTAAACAAAACAAAACAATATTGCTAAACAAATAGGTAAGTTGTACAAGTATCAAATAAACACACAGAAGAAACATAATAATATATTGGATTATTACAAAATAAATGATCATGAGAGTAAAATGTGTACGTTTAGGAATTGGCACTAAAGCCTTATTTCTATATGTGCTCTCAAGCATGTTGGTGTTGCTAGCTTAGCTAATAACTGGTATAAGTTTCATCATTTATGGAATTCCATGACTCCCAAAGCAGAGAAGGCACGAGAAGCAACATGGAAGGAAGAGAAGCCAGAAAGATTAGACAAATTGTGGAACTGTTTCCCAGTTCTTTCCCTTCCACCAACAGTAATGAACATGAGATTGTCCAAAGTTGAAACTAACTTTGAGGCTTCAGTTGGTTCTGGTGATTCTGGCAATATGAACTCCACCACTATCACTTTTCCTTTTTCTGGCAATGCTTCCTTACACTTCCTCAGAATTTCTATGCATTTATCATCCGACCAGTTATGCAACACAGCCTACATTGTAACATAATAGAAACATTATAACACGTCTGAGAATATTTGTTATGTATGTGTCAGCGAGTTTAAGCGAATTCTCGGGCGCAATCACTGTTTCTTTTGGTGTTAAATCTAGCTATAAGCTAGATAATTAATATTTATTAATATTATAAAGGAAATGAGTTATGCGTCCGTTATGTGTAATAATTTGGTAAAGGTTTTACCAGAGTACTGATCATGTATATTTGATGGAAACCTTTATTGTGTGTGTATGTGTGTATAAATACAATAAAGATATTTCAGATTTTAAAATCAAAGTATGATATGGTCGTTAATAATATAAGAACTAATTAACTAAACCTTTTTAGATTAAGAAAGGAAGATTAGTTAGTTGAGTATAATAAATATAACTTCATCTATCTAAGATACCCATACATACCAATTTAAAATAATTAAGTTATCCAAATTATTTTAAGAAAAAATAAAATCAATATTAGAAATAAAAATTAAACTCTTATATTTATGATCAAACCAACACACTACAAAAAAAGGGCAGATCTGCGGCGGGTATTTTCCCAGCGTAGGGGCGGTTCTAACCGCCCCCATGGCGCTCCGGCGGTCAAATTTACCGCCGGCGATTTTAACGAGGGAACGCTGCGTGGGGGCGGAACGATTTACGTTGTAGCTCCCTTGGAACCGCCGCTACGCGTTGGGGCGGACGTAGGGGCGGACCTACCAGCCGCCAAAATTTTTTATTTTTTTTAAAAAAAAGGCATGGGGGCGGTTACGACCGCCGCCATGTGATTTTTTTTTTGAAAAAAATCAAATAGTGCCGGCGTATCAAACCGCCGGCATGCTGTTATATTTACTAAAAAAAAATTGCTTCATGCGAACAATTTAATGATAATGACTTAAATTGAAGACCGAAAAAGGAATAAAAACAAGAAAAAAAACAAAACAAATGCAGCAAAAATTAATTTTATTGTAATATATATGAAATAAATATATACTAAACCATCAAGCACAAAAAGATCATGTCCAAAATCCATAAGATAAATTCTAACGAAACAAAGAATAAGAGAAAATATCTGAAAAATAAATAAGATATATTACGAAAACAAAATAATAAGAAATAAAAACAATCAGATATAATAAAATAAAAAAGAAAAAATAAACAATACCTATACCAAAAGTAAGACAAACTTTTAGACATCATGTGTGCACCAACAATGAAAACAGCAAGAAACACAAAAGGGAGAAAGTGAGAAAGAAGAGATTGTGCGCGCGGTAGAAATGGGGGGAGGTTATTTATAGGGAGAGATAGCAACGTGGGGGCGGTCGCAGTAAATGCACACAAGACTCTGTGCGCCTTGGGGGCGGGTGACCGCCCCAACGTGATTTTATTTTTTTTTTAAATTTTTTTTATTCGCGTTGGGGCGGTCGACCGCCCCCACGCGACATTAAATGCGCACAAATCTCTGTGCGCCGTGGGGGCGGGTGACCGCCCCAACGTGATTTTATTTTTTTTAAAACTTTTGTTATTCGCGTTGGGGCGGTCGACCGCCCCAACGCACCGCGCCAATGAAATTTTTTTTTAAGTATTTTTTTTATGCTGCGTTGGGGCGGGTATTATTTTTGTGACCGCCGCAACGAATGCACCAAAAACAAAAAAAAATTTTCCCTCGGATGGCTTAGACCGCCGGAACGCGTTTTCGCGGGGGCGGTTTTTGGCGTTCCGCCGGGACGCGTGCGCGGCTAATCGCCGCTTCTTTTGTAGTGACATTCAAACTAAATTTTATGTTAAGAATTGAAGGAGTAATAATTATGTGAGAGATAAAGTGGACTAATGTCATCTATTTAAAATCAAAGTAAACTCCTTATTTAGCTTTAATGAAGACGCGATAGAGTATAAGATCCTTAACTTTTAAGGGGATTTTTTTATGATATTCAATAACGGATTACTCCACACAAATTATTTTTCAAGGAATGTGTGGTCATGTTTATTATGCAATCCTTCTAGTGTATGATATACGTCATGTCACGTTTATTTGAAGAGTTATTTTTGGTTTTAAATATAATTAAAACATATTCCTTATTTTTTTTCAATGGTTTTCCGAAATCACTTCTTACTATAGTCCCTCAACTATTACTGAGGAAAAAAGACAGTGAAATTTTTTTATGGTGAATTATAGGATATTTTAGAAAAAAATAATTTCAAATCAACTAACTTAATTGACAATAATTATCTTGATTATCAGTGTGAGACTATTAGTTAACCTTTAATATAATGGCATCACCCTTGGGAACTTTGGCAAACATATCTCCTCCAATATGCTCGATCCCTGTAATGAAAAATCAACCGAATTTGAAGGAAAAACAGAGAATAACGAAACACACACACACACAATTGAATTTTATATACCAGAAATTGGGGGTGCATGTTGGATGACTTGGGGGAGATCGAAGTTGATGGCATTTGTAATGGAAGGATATTTGGAAATGATGAGTTTGAGGTTTTTCCCATTTCCACCTCCAACATCCACCAAACTTGTGATTCCCTCAAAACCATTGTAGACTTGAAGAATCCTATTCATCTCTATTGCACACACATCGGACATTGCTTTGTTGAAGATGTGATTCAGCTTTGGATCTGTGGCGTAGTACTCATAACTCGTCTTCCCATGCACCTTCTTGAATAGGTCCACTTCGGGGTCCACCACTGCTTCCTTGAAGTTCATCCTTTATTATATATAATCCGAACATATCACATCCCAACAAACCAAAAAAAGATCGTCAAGACTTTACAACAAGACAATTGACATCTAGTTTGAAGATGGAAGAGTCATCTGTTTGGATTTTTGATTAGTCACTTTTTATTAACCATATGTTTGAGTGACTTGTGTCTCGATAGCTTAAGGGTCAAGATATATGTCGGCTCGCTTCCGAATTCTAAATTGCCTACCAGTAAGATCTCTGATTTTAACTTAATATGATCAGTTATAAGCCAATAAAATTTTTTGGCTATGCGATAACATTTTAAGTCTTGAAATCTATATATACTTTAACATATAAACTTTAACCATTACAAATAAACAAAATACTACTCTACTTGATCTTAAATTTAATTAAGTGTTGTATCTATAAATATTTGTTTTCATTCTAAATATATTACTAAGTACTCCACTCCTCTAAATTTTAACTTAACACGGTTGATCTAGCTACTACTTTATCACATGCATGGAACTAGTTTCCCTACTCATAAAAAAGAGAGTACTGAGAGTTAGTCATAACTACACCATCTGTAACTCATATAGATGGTTTAGGTTGTGTAATATCTTAAAATATATACATAAACATAGTCTAAATCAAATATGAACGGTAGAGGTATGATCTAACAATCTAGATTTGACTAGCTCTCCTTGCTCATTTTTGTGGTTAAACATCTCTCTTTTATATAGTGCTTATTGACAACCCACTAATCTGAACTCGAGGGACATGAGTGCTGCCCACATACATAGTGATGTCTCCTCTCCCAATTACACATTCTCATCCTTACAGGGGTTGAAACCCACTTACCAACTACTCATTAATACTTGCTCATCTTTTTATGAGAATGGACTGGAAACCGGATATTTAACTCATTAAATTTATTTTGGGATGATTTGCTCGAGCTTTGACTTTTCTTTGTTGAATAAAAAAAGTAATAATACTACGTGAGTAGTATGAAATAAGAAGTGACATGTATAGTTAATTATATAGATAGACATACCAAATTTTGAGGAGGGCTTCGTAACATAGGAAAGAGGTGAAGGAAGCCAAGTAGCCACCATTTTCATTGGGGACACAATATCTGCCAACGGGAGAGAGGCCATAAACACTGACCGTGGAGGAGCCACCATGGTGGTCAGGGTTGTCACGTGAGGAGCACGTGAGGAGGGTGTAACTGGCAAGCAACCGGAGCATGCGGTCAAGGCGGTCCGGCATGTCTGGGTGGTTGGACGGGAGGTGGGCGGCGATCTCCGCGGCGGACATGGGGGTGCCAGGTGGCGACCCCTTATTGGCTAGTATGCCGAACAGGTTAAGATCAATGGCTGCATTTAGGACAGCTGGATACACCTGATTGGTCGTCAGGAACATGGCTGAGAGGCATGCCTCATCTTCTGTTTGGGAACAAGGATCATGCAATGCAGAAGTGGAACCCATCTTGTTTGGGAACCAAGATAACGAAGCACTCTTTTAGTTTTGTAATTGGTTTGCTTCCCTTTGGTTGTTACTACCATGCATATGTACTCCCTATTTATAGCCAAAATGGATGTTAAATAAAATATGCATTAACTAGCTTTATGCCAATTAGTCAAATTGGAACAAATGTTTCAATGGATTGGGCATGCGCAGTGGCATTCTTAAAAAAGACAAAGATCTTAGGTTGTGGAATTTTTAAGTACTCCATTAAGTTCTTAATATAGCATCTAGTTGTTTTTGTAGGGAGATAAAAAAAACAAAAAAAATATTTAATCATAACACATGTGCCGGATAAACTAGTTCAAACATAAATATAAATATAAATATATAAGTGACATTTATTTAATTTTTCTAAGAAATCTTTAAAAGCTTCAACTATATTCTATATTAAGTAAGAGACTACAAACCCCTCGTCCGTTGGATCAACTAGCGAAAGGGTTAGACATTTAACCATCTTGACAAACGTTCAATTCCTGAGGCGTACTGTTTAGTTATGGTTTTAGTTGCGGTGCTTAGAGATACTTCTCCACAATTAAGTGAAATTGCGGGAGAAACTTTCATATGTGAACAGGAAAAAAAGGTTTGCTTGTCAAGGACCCTTTGCTAAAATTTTAGTTAACATCATGTGTTAGTTAACATTATTTACCTTGAAAAGAGATTTAGAGCCTAGTTTCCATTCCACATGCTCCTTTGTTACCCAATTCATCAGATCATATAATTAATAATTCTAGCTTACAAGTTCAGCTATTTAACTTTTATACTGGTACTTTCTAAGATAACTGAATCTCGACACATAACTTCATGCTAATCGTTATTTATAGAAGGAATGTGTACATGATTTCTTTGTAAGCACGAAGCGAGGCAGACTAAATGGGCTATCCTATTGTCTCATTTGCGCCACATTTTGCATTCTATAAGTAAGCAACAATGCATTTCCAGTCCATTCAATTATAGCATCAGTATTCATACTGAAGATTAGAAGGAAGGTGTTATTATAAAAAGATAATTCATTATCTACTTCTGTTCATTTAATTTTAGAAGACTGTATCGGTATTTTTGAATAGGTTTGCTAAGTTTACATTAGTATGTAGTCAAATGTATGTAATTGTAAGATAATACTTATCTTTTTTAAATGTATAATCATCAAAACGAAAAGGGAAAGTATATACTCCATTCCACAAATATATACCATTTCAACTAATTAATCAAAACTAGAAATGATAATGAAACCATTATTAATTATATTTTAATTGAAACTTTAATAACTAAATTACTCATTTAGTTCTTAAATATAAGACTTATTTACTTAATTTTATTTGATTAAGGATGTTATTAAAATTTGTTGAATTACACAATATTATCGAAATATCATATTCATCTGCCTTTTTTCCTTCCCTCCTTCGCTTTCTTATTAAATGATGAATAGTATCAATATGGATAATTTTGGGGAATGTTGAAAATTAATAATAAAAAGGTCTTACGTTTAGAAATAAGATTTCCTTTCCAAATAAAATAGGTCATAATATATTTAAGAACAGAGGAAATAATATTTAATTAGGTTTTTAAAGAGAAGAAAGCATTTAATTGAGAATAAACAATTTTGTAGGTTATTTTAAGAATTAATTTTATATTTAAAATCGACAATTTTTATGTAACTTGTATCATAATGGATAGATGTCCATATTCATGAATAAACTATTGCCAAAGATACATCAAACATAATAATATTTTATAAGGTGTAAATATGATCATAATGAAATAAAAATAATGCAAATATGACAAGCCGGTTAAACTTTCCAAACTTGCATTTAACATCTTCGCAGGCCCCTACTATGTAAAAATTAGCCGGTCGTTAGGGCAAGTTAATACACTTACTATATCTATAACTTTTTATTTTATTCTTATCATGCATATTACACCTCAAAAACTTGTTATTTTTGGTGCACCTCATACAGAAGTTTACACTAAATAACGAGCTTTACCTTGTTATAGATAAGAACATTACTGGGGATATGAGTAAACAATAAAAGGGAAAGGTCACAGATGGAGTGCGCTACATTCCACCAATGGCCATATGTGGGGCCCAGGCTGCCACATACACTTGCTATCGATCGAGTATCAACCTCATCAGTCATCACCACCTACTCTTTCATCCCTTCAATAAGTGTGTGCATATAACTAGTCAGCTACAATGATATCTGATCTCTAATAGACACTCTCAAGTCATCATTTTTATGCCAAAAATTCTTCAGTCAAAGTTTGAGAGCTGTATTTAGTCTGGAATTTGATTTTTCAGGCGGAGGGTAAAGTGGGAGTAGAAAATTCTAAACGGAAAGGCTTGAAACCCAAAAGAAAAATCCCGTCAATAAACCATATGGGAACATCTTGTCCAGTAATTTTTCTAACTTAAAAATCGTGTTTTCAAAGAAAATGTTGTCAAACCACCAATTATGATTGTAGGTTCTCCATCTTGACTATTGATTTTTTTTATTACTTAGAGGTAGCAATATCCCTAAAGCTTACACTTAAGCATATAAAACTCGCAATAATTGCTACTAATAACGACTTATAACCATGGATAAATGAAAATAAAAAACTTTAAACCCTACAAAATTTGAAGAGATTAGAAGTGTTTTTTGGCCATTGATTAGAAATTGTTTGAGAACCAACACATAGTTAGTCTACTGGTATAATATTTTACTAGATCCCTTTGAGATCTCGAGTTTGAGTCATAGATGTTACTATGGTGTCGAGAGAAAATGTTACGAACCTCAAAAATTAGAGTACTCAATTCTTTGAATACCTAGTAATAGGATTTAAACTATGTGCTAATCGTCTATGTGTATGTATATAATGAAGTTATTTGAGAAAAGCATGGCTCTCAAACTATTCTTTTACTATGAGAGGTATGTTTTCCGTCTTCTTTCATTTTTGGTATAAATTCAAAGTATTATTTGAGAGACATGATTTTCTTCTTGATTTCTTTTTATTATAAATTTAAAGTTTTCTTGATTTCTTTTAGATTTGCACATCAAGAAATTCAAACTTGCTTTGTGACTTTTCGCCATTTTAACTAACAATCAGTTGGTTTTCTGGGAGATTTTCTTTTGTCCTAATATAAGATACCAATATATTTTATAACCCAAATTTATAATTTTTCCAATATTTACATCAAGTGCATTTGCATATATCAAATTAGATTTCCATTGATGTGGTGATGATTAAATAAAGGAAATAATGAGATAAAGAGCACATATATATTTATTGCAAACAATTAATCTCATTTCACTTCTTAATACCCGTAAATTATCTACTATTGTTTTTTTTAAAAATAAATTATCTACTATTTCAACCAAGCTTTTAAAAGCCGGACCGAGCCGGACGGTCCGACCGGTCGGACCGTCGGCCGGTGGCTAAAACGGCCCGATCCCCTCGATCGGGCCGTTTTACTGTGCGACCCGGTTCGACCCGGAGTTGACCCGGGTCGACCGCTGTTGACCCGGGGTTGACCCGGGTTGAACCGCTTTTGACCCGCTTTTGACCCGGCCAGAAATTGACAACTGCAAAAAAAAATATATCAACAGAAAAAAAATGAACTTGATTAAAAAAATATCTTCATCCTAATTATATTAAGTTATTAAGTATTAACAATATTTATATATTTAATTTTCATTAAATTATTACGTCACCGGTTCGACCGAACGGTCCAACCGTTTCAACCGTTTCAACCATGACCCGCTCAGTTTTCCGGCTCGACGTCCGGCTCGGGTTTTAAAACCTTGATTTCAACTACTCTATTTAAGGTTAAAAGCAATTGATTGTATAGACTAACCAGTCATAGCAAAGTAAAATTAATCATAAGTTCATAACTTTACTTGGAGAAGTACTCACATTTGGTATCAAGAGTACATTCAACAGGATCACTTCTTACAGAAAAAGTAAAGTTTTATCTGCCAAACAGGGTAAATTTAATAACACGGACATTAAGATTGTCCTCCTAAATTACCTATTTGAAGTTTTATCATACTCCCTCGGATCCTAAATATAAGACCTAGATGACTTTTTTTTGGAGATGTTAAGGTTACAAAATATGTTATTAAATTATGATATATTTAATATATTTTTATATTAGTCATTAGTTTATAGGTTAAATAAACTAGTTTAAGGGGGAAAATTAGGTAAATCAATTTATAATTGACTTATATTTTGCTTTTTTAGGATTTTTCAAAACAGTAAACTAGGTCTTATATTTAGGACCGGAAGGAGTATCAACTATCACATTTTCATTTCAAACTATTGTTTTGTTGTCGTTGTGATGTTGTACAGTTAACCACGATACATGAGTAATATCTTGTGTGGAGTATTTCATAAGGTATTTCTCTAATATAATCATTTGAGATAATGATATGTACTTTCATAGTGAACAAGGCCTCAATTGCAAATGGGAGATAAATCTTTAATTTACACTTTTAAAATGTATCAAGGCTTATCTTATTAATTTATGTTCACTTTCAAATATATTCTGCCAGTTTACAATGAACCAACATTAAAATTAGTTTTTGTACCAATAAGTAAGAAGTTGAATTGATCAAATTAACGAAAAGCATGAACATTATTCGCATATAAATGAAGCCACCTCTAATTCTTTTCAATTTTCAGTGCACCTATAATATATAAGGTTGTATTTCAAAGCTCTGGAGCATACTTAAAGGGAAAAATACCTTTTGATCGGAAGTTGGGAACAAATAAGATCTCAGTCAAATAGACAAATATTTACATGCTCTAAGAGTATTATACCATCTAAACTCTACCTAATAGTAACATAACAATTCAAATAATTTTAATCTTAATTCAGTGATGGCTTGCATCTGAAACATTCTACATTTTTTATTTCAAGAGAATTGGCATCTAATTCCTATGACTTTTTGGGTTTTTCTTAAGATGAGAGGCAGCAATATAAAAAAAGGGTTAAACCAACTTTTGGCCCCTGAACTTTCACCTCATTTTGCTTTTGGTCCTTGAACTTTCAAACACATGGTATTGGTCCCTGAACTTTCACCTTATTTTGCTTTTGGTCCCTGGACTTTCAAACACATGGTATTGGTCCCTGAACTTTGCTCAGGTTAGAAGGATTAGTCCCTGAAGCTTTAAAATTTGTTAAATCATCCTATGTGGCATTAATTGTGTTGATTTGGCAGACATATTAGGATGTTGACATGGAAATATATATTTTATAATATTAATTATTTTAAAGAAGAAATCAAATCTGATTTTTTTTTCTAAAAAAGCAAATCTGATTTCAAAACACCAAACAGACCCTAAGAGATTTGGGGAGGAAGATCTGCCCAGGAGCCAACAGTAGACGAGATGCGAAGCATGATGAGCTCTCCCTCCTTACGAGGCATAACAGGTATCGTGAGTATGGTACCCAAGCTCGGTCGATCAATCGCCCGCAAATGCGCCCGCGACGGCTACACAGTCGCCATACTTGCTCGCAACCTAGGAATGTGAAGTTTGCAGTGAGGTTGTCGAGATTTGCGGACAAGATAGCTAGGGATGAGAAGGCCAAGGTGTTTGCAATAAGGATTGATTGTTCTTTACTATTGGAGATGGGATCCCATCATAATGATTGATATCGCCTAAGCATTTTCTTTCTAAGCTTGGAAGAGGTCTCATCATCATAAAATTGAATCAGCATCAACTTTTTAAGCTTACTAACTCATGAACAATCTGAAAGAAGAATGAACCGAAATATAAATCAAGGCCACCTTAATGTTAAAGAATGAAGTTGATTACTTGATTTCAAGTGATAAAACAACTATTTGGGTGTTTCAATTTTAATCAGCAGCTATTTGACAACTACATCTCTACTGTTGGTGCCTGCTGTTGGTGTCTGGGCAGATCTTCCTCCCCAAATCTCTTAGGGTCTGTTTGGTGTTTTGAAATCAGATTTCTTTTTAGAAAAAAAAATCAGATTTGATTTCTTCTTTAAAATAATTAATATTATAAAATATATATTTCCATGTCAACATCCTAATATGTCTGCCAAATCAACACAATTAATGCCACATAGGATGATTTAACAAATTTTAAAGCTTCAGGGACTAATCCTTCTAACCTGAGCAAAGTTCAGGGACCAATATCATGTGTTTGAAAGTCCAGGGACCAAAAGCAAAATAAGGTGAAAGTTCAGGGACCAATACCATGTGTTTGAAAGTTCAAGGACCAAAAGCAAAATGGGGTGAAAGTTCAGGACCATAATTTGGTTTAACCCATCAAAAAATGAGAAAATGAGAAGCAGCATCATATCAAAACAAGCTATTTCTTTGTATCAAAAACAGGCCCAATTATGAAGGACCAAAGTCCTCATTCTCCTCAACTATTGGGCCCATTACAGCCATGTTGTTTTAATTATTTCCAGGGCGAGAGCACCCATACTTCGATTTAGGTCTTTCTCAAGAATAAAATTTTGAATGGAGATTTCACTAAAACGATTGTGATGGTTAGCTAGCTTATGCAGGGCGAGAATGAAGGTTCCAGATTAGACAACATTCATGATTGTCATTCCTCGCAATACTTCCAAGTTCCAACCATGCACAAGTCACATAAGAGGGAATCCAAACCCAGAGGAACAAATTAATCTTTATAACTCAACCATGAAAATATAAAGAATAATAATCAAGCGATAAATCAATGAGAAAAGAATCATCAAGTCTGATTTCTGACAAGAGGATGAATGACCTATCATATCAAAATTTTCTACATACAACGAAGCAATCCCAGAATCATGAACGAAAAAATGACTAGGAGCTGCTGTAGGTGTTGATGGCCAGGTCATTTTGAGGTTCTCTTTACTTCCCAGAGGAAGAAATGAATTAACTGCAATGAATTGATACAGAATATATATATATATATAAGCAAACAGAAGAACTCTGATAATCGTGTGATATGGCTACCAACAGTTAGCTCCTCTTGAAAACACCTGTGCTGTTGTATCACTGGGTCACTGAATTATGAGGCTGAAACATCAGCGTATAGGCACAGCATGAGATCTTTTAATATTAACAGGGATTGAGGAGACAGGCCAAGCACATCATATCAAGGTCAAAATAAGCATGTTATCGCCCGATTTACTCCGTGGCTTTTTGTCGATTCTTCTCATCCACCCTGTGGCGGAATAGTTTGGCACTCTGTCTTCTTTCACAGTCCTGGGGGCAAGAAACCACTGAATCACTTAGAAACAACTGTGTTTGATTAAAAGTTGATCCAACTATACAACCACACGCACATGTACTAAATTTAGATTACAAAATATTTTTGAGTAAGGCATATTTATTCATATTTACTTTTTATTATCAATTATATGCTACAAAGAACATTGTCATCTCATGAAAAATTAAGATCAATTACTGCAGAACAGATTAGTCCAATCTAGTTCAGTTACCCTTTGGCTCATGCAGCAATTCAACTGCCTGGTCAATTCAGTTCAATTACAGAGAAAAGCCTAAATGTTAGAACCAGACGGATTTGATGTCATTTTACTGATTGGTTAGGACATGATCCTAAAGCTATAACTGTCTGAGAGCATCAATTATCTTCTACACAGCATGCAATATTCACATAATATGCTCTTTACCTTAAACATGTGTAGATGAAAAGGTTTATCCGGGTTCATCCTTCTCAGCTTCTGATAAGTGTAAGCGAAACTTAGCTGATCACGAGGAGTAAACCGGTCAACCTCATTGAACCAGAGACAGGAGAACAAATTAGACATTGGAGTGTGTGCCCTGATGATAAAGGAACCTTCAGGTACGTCTGTTATGAAGCAAATTATGTTTGAACAATTAGGGAAAAAGATTTGAGTTAAGGCTTCAAAGAATTGACAAAAGAGAAGATTCTCAGAACATACTGCTGGGGAGAAGCTTGTTTGGATCAGAAGCATCAAATCTTTGCAGTCCATCAGCTCGATAAAAAGCAAATTGTTCATCTATCATCGTATGATTGTACTTGTTCAATTTCTTGTTTCGTGCAACCTCTTCCCAAACACAATGCCGATCATAGTGATTGGATATACCAAATTCGTAACCCTTTCTCCACAAAAAGTACTCCAAGATAAGCAAAGGGTCAAGCTGGAGGCGCAATTTGCTGTCCAACCAGATTGAATACCTGAAGGTTTGCAGGAAAAACAAAAACACAAATTACAAACAATTTTGCTCTGAATAAAAATTTTGGGACCTCTGGTACTCTGAAGCTTGACAATAGAATAAAAAGACAAGTCCAACATTAAGATATCCAACAAAGTTATAGAATTAATCCTAGAATCTTGTCTTTTATTAGATAACAACAACAAAGTCTAATACCATAAGGTGAGGTCGGCTACATGAATTATACAACGACATTGTCGTTGATTCATGTTAATGAGATTTGACATGGTTTTACGCTGACTATTGGGGCTTAACACAACCCTCCTTCCACTGTACTCATGCCCCTATAATAAGGACTTAACTGTTCTGAAAATTGAGTTTTCAAGGTCAAATATTGCACCAAGAATCACACATTGAAAATCAATATAGATTAAGGGTAAAGTATCAAATCACCCCCGGAAGTTTTCCTTAAGGAGCATTCCCACCCCGGAAGGTTTTTTAGGAGCAATTAACACCCGGAAGTTTTTTTTAAGGAGCAATTAAAACCCGGAAGTTTTTTTAGGAGTAATCACACCCAAATCTAACTTGTGTCGTGACTTAATTGCCCCTAAATGTTATTAATTTTTGGGTGAGATTGCTCCTAAAAATAAACTTCCGGGTCTTAATTGCTCCTAAAAAAACTTCCGGGTGTTAATTGCTCCCAAAAAAACTTCCGGGGTGGGGATGCTCCTCAGGGAAAACTTCTGGGGGCGATTTGATACTTTACCCATAGATTAAAAAGGTAAGGGATTCCAAACACAAAACTTTGGCCATGATATTAGATCAATAACTTAAAAAGATGCTCCCATAAAAAAAAACATTGGGTGGACAGACCTGACCAAACCAAAACACTTAATTACCATTAAAACAAAGGCCTATATAGTTTCATTTGCCGACTTGCCAGTCAAACTTCAATATTCAACCTGATCCTTTTCCCATTGCTTAACTCTACCCAAGATGCATTCAACAGTTAACTTATGGCAAAATATTTTATTTATCAATTTGCATACATGTTTGTATCTTCCTTCAGTTTCCTGCTTTACCTTCCAACACCCACCCCAATGCTTGTATCGATAATGCATATTAAAAATCCATGTTAAAACAAAGTGTTGCCTCCTCTAATTGTTTATGAATGAATTAAAAAGATATAGGGAACAGAAACACTCAATTATAAGTTTCCCTTAAACAATTCAGTACCAAAACTCAAAGCCCATTGCCTATAAAACAAGTTCATTTCCATCACAACAGACTTGAAAACACTAACTCATGCAATATGTTTCAATGACATTGTGATTGGATAAGTCTTTCAACTTGAAAAATGTCATTTAATGCAGCCAAAAGGTAATAGATTTTGAAAATGGTTAAATACAAGGGGGCTCATTCTCACCTTGCAGAAGGAAAAAGCCGATGTGGCAACATTTTAGGTATTTTTCCCACTCTCCGCATGTCATCATATGGCAGATTCTTCACTACAATTAATTTCCAGAATCCAATAAAACCCATTCTGTCAGGCTCATGACCATCAGACACGAGTGTTCGTAGTGTAAGTTCATCAATGAACATTACAAAGCAGACATTCTTCTTCGAGATACGTGTGACCTAAAATCAAAATGACCACATATTAATATTACAATAGTTGCAATGCGGTAATTGCATCAACTATTTTTTATATGAAGTCAAATGTTAATAACAACCACATATAAATAGCCTCAATCAGTAATCAAGTTTCACACAGTAACCCAAAACCACTCACTTAAACAGGAGAAATATTGAATGCATGCAACTCTGTAATCAGTGATTAAGTTGGTTGGTGCGGCTTGAAATATTTCAAAAATTATATAATCTCCCTATAAATGTAGCCAAACAACTGATATTAAATTTACACGAGCATCCATTTATCTTATGTGCAAGTTAAATATTATCTATGTTTTGCACCTCCCCATTGCTTTTAATAATGATAACAAGCCAATCAAAATTTCCAACTAAATGCTTGTAATATTATTGTTGAAGCATCCTGCTTTTTTTTATTTGGATCTTATAATCAGCTTCCTACACATAGACTGTGGTATGCTGTTAGTAACTTCACAAGTTCAACTTCAATCTCAGGAAACACAAAAAATCTTGTAACATTTTTAATCTCAAGATACTCCACTAATAAGATGAACCCCAGGCCAACCATGTTGAAACACAAAAAAAATCAGGCATGCATTATATTCGTTGTAAGATGTTTTGACCATATTATTATCAAAATGCACAAGTTGGATGCAAATAAGAATAATCGCAGATCAAGCATATTGTTTTAAAGTAAATAACACATATTGTTTTCATAAAAGTATAGGACTTAGCGTTATAACGTGATTTTCTTTCAAGTAAGCAATTCATTCTTCTTGAACTGTTCAAAATTTCATGAACCTAAAAGAATGAAATCAAAGATAAAGCATATCTGGTACCGATTTAGTAGGTGGTGACCTCAAGCGGTCAGAATTTCCAAAAATGCATGAAATAACTGCAACATGGCATCTGCTAATGTAACTTGCATCATCTTCTGACAAATCAAATCCAGTGCTTGGTGAACCTTCTGGACCTTTAACAAATCCACACTTAATATTTTGATCCTGAGCCAAAAACGACTTTTCCCTCTCTTCTAAACTTTGGTGCCCTGCAAATCTAGGCACCCATTGTTCATCTCCTAAAGTCTTCTCTTCTGTTTCTGTATATTGCAAGTTAAATCTGATGAATTTTCGACTTTCCAAAGGCTCAACAAGTTGTGATGTTGAGTTTAACAACTTCATCTCACAAGATCCTGAAGCATAGTCACAATAAAAGTCAAGTTATGGAGAGAAAAAAAAAGCCAGGCAACAGAACTTTTACTTGTTAAACATAATGATGTCTGGCAAACCAAAGAAATCTTCCAAACATTAGAAACGAAATCCAACAGATAAACCTAGATAAAGTTGAACCACTTCAGACCCTTGACCTGCCACATGGCACACCCACATTGATTTACCATCTAGACAATTCAAGAAAAACTAGAGCTAATACAAGCTAATATAAATCCTCAAGTGATGATATAGTTCATAAGGCCCCTTTCCAATTAGAGAGTGGTCTGAGGTTTTTCCAAATGACCCATGAGAGATGGCGGCAGCAACAGAAAGTGTGTACATATAAAATACATGAAATGTGGATGCTTATTGGTCAAGGGAAAAAATTATATTGATGACACTTCTAATAACCTAAATTTCTTCCAAAGAATCATGTTAAGTATGACCGCCTGGTCATGTATCATCATTTTAGTTAACTTAACAAATCATTAGAAAATCACATGTCTAGGAAACGAAAATGAGAAAACACATTTGATACGTATGACAAGTATTTTAACTACTTTCATAATTAGATTAAGCCAAGGTATTCCTTTGCCCAACCCTGTAGGAAAGCCTCATCTTTG
The DNA here is from genome assembly GCA_029929735.1 of Mimosa pudica. Classification (NCBI taxonomy): domain Eukaryota; kingdom Viridiplantae; phylum Streptophyta; class Magnoliopsida; order Fabales; family Fabaceae; genus Mimosa; species Mimosa pudica. The sequence goes on along the minus strand of JAKELP010000023.1, from coordinate 3,547,453 downwards.
CACAGTTCCTGTATCCAGCTTTTCAAATGGATAAGGCAAGGCTCTACCTATAATCCATAAATCAACCAAATTGCAACAAGATAAACAACTATTTTTGCCTAAGGTACAGATTCAGTAGGATAAAATGTCTAATTGATGATAACCAAGAAACAAAGGCAAACAGATGTTCCTGTAAAAACAGATAACTAGGAAAACCTATGAAATCACCATTAGTAATCATAAGCATTACCTGAAAATTTGCGTTTTTTGTGTTTCTTCTTTGTTTCTGAATTTGATTTTTTCATCAATTGTCCATCTTCATGACTAACTTGTTGAGAACTTCCTTTCGCAGAATGGGAGGTTTTCCTGTTTAAGGAAACATTTCCCTCAGCATCATCAGAAACAAGATCATAAGAATGAAGTGACGCTCCAAGAAATTCATTGTCCAATTTTAGTATCTTGGAATTAGACTGTTTAACCCCATTATTTCTACTGTCCCCATATTCTCCCATTCTAGCATCTCGAGAATCAGAAAAGTCGTCATACTCATCATCGGCGTCAATTAACGCATTCACCTTATCTTCCTGATGAGCGTCATACGACATTTTGTCATGATTCTCAGTTACATTTACAGCATTCTTCAAAGAGGCCTCATATTCTGCTTCATACTTTTTCAATTCAAGACGCCCTGCTTCATTATACAAGCCAACACCCTTTTTATTTGAACCCTTGCGAGAATCATCATTTGAAGACCTTCTACTGTCATTCAACTTGTCCGAAGCACTGCTTTTACCAACACTTTCACCCTTGCTGCTTTGCTCCACCACATCTTCATTGTAATCCCCATCCCTTCGCCTATCATCCCTATCCCAATACCTTGAATCCCGTCCATGGCCCACCGAAACATTCCCAAACTCAAGTACTCTGCCCTTCTCTATTCGCGGCACATTGGTAAGAAAATCAGATTCATTCTTCAAATCATCACTCTCGTCACTATCTTTGTTCAGCTCTGCAAAGTTAAATCACTGAGAACTCACACTCATAATATTCAGAACAAGTGAACAACAGCATTATCTTAGCGGAAAATGTTCAGGAAAAAAACGTATCTGAAATCATCAGTTGTACCCTTTGACTGAAATATACCAAACAAAAGAACACAAATATTCATATCACATTCCTATTTCCTGCTCTACACTAATCTGACCAACGCCAACAATGCAAACAATCACCAATCATACTAAACGCTAAATGCAACCCCCGAAATCAAACACATTCCAATTAAAACAAACACCATCACTATCAACATTCTCATTCAAAGCTTAATATTTACCAATCATACTACAAAGCACAATCCACTATTCCAAACAAAGAAAAGAAAATTTTAAAAAATTCCAACCAGCTCAAAATCAAACACATTATAATTACAAGTGAACAAACACTATCACTATGATTGAAATCAACGCTTAATCTTCACCAATCACACTAAAGAAAACTCCAACCAGCTCATAATCAAACACGTTATAATTATAAGTAAATAAACCTCATCACTATGATTGAAATCACAGCTTAACATTTACCAATCACACTAAAGAAAAATTCAACGGCTCAGAATGAAGCACATTATAATTGAAAGAAACAACAACATAATAATAATAATAATGAGTATGTATGGTTAGTTACCATCATGTAGAGAAAGGTGATAATAGGCAACGGCAGTGACACAGAGAGCGAGAAAGAGCAAAGCGAAAATAATCGCCGGCGAGAATCTCCTCGTCCAATCGGATCGTCCAGATCGCCGGACACGTGGCAGCTTGTGAGACGACGGCGGCGCATTAATTCCAACACTCACGTGATCCGCCGTACCGTTGCCTCTGCTGAGCCATACGCTCATTGTAAGCACACACACCGATTTCAATTTCACTATCAACTTCACAACTCCAGAGAGTGTGTGTGTGTGTGTATAATTAAATATATCTATGTGTCTGTATGTGTGTGTGTGTGATTAATTGGGAGGAGAGAGAATGATATAAGTGGCCGGAGAGATTTGTGACGGCGATGGATGGCCGGAAAAGAAATGTGACGGTTAACTGATAGATATAGCTGTGTGTGTGTGTTATATAAGTTGTGTACAGCTTCACAATTCACATGCTAATGTTGGTTTGATTGATATAACGCGGATTTTTGTTTTCGAATTTTTTGGTTGATTTGTTATTTTTAATTGATGGAATAATAATAGGGGATTTAGTTTCGATTTTTGTGTAAAGATAATTGCACTTAATTTTTTTTTTCTTATTTATATATAGGAAACTACTCTTGACATTCAAGTGGTTGTTCCTCACTTCCTTGTGTAGTTTAGCTTGAGCTTGAGCTTTGATTATAATAATTTATATTTTTTTATTTTGTGTAACGGCCCTTTATAAAGATGAATAGTTTGATGCCTTGATAGTGATGATTTTCTTCAGTGTGAAGCGATACCATCAAAGTTAAAATTTATACAATGATTCAGTTGTTTATTGGCGAAATTTATCTGAATTTGTAACTCGATACAATACATTGCAGTCAAAAAATAGTGAAAACATATAACTCATGCATCACTAGTTTTTATTTAAAAACAAATATATAGAGCTCACATAATATGAGATTGTTTATCTGAAGATATTAGTTAGATATTCAGGCCCGGTCCACCGAATAATGTGGGTTGGTTAATGGTTTACCAAAATGACAACTTATATGTCAACACTCAACAAATATTCATCACTTGATAGGATATGACCCTTCTTCTACTTCTCTCTTTTTCCCTCATTTGTTCTATAATTATAAGTTTATTATAATATTAGTAATATTTAAGGTCCTCATAAATAATTTGCTTTTTCAAAATTTCCTCTAAGTTGTTCACACTATGCAAAATATTATGGTTATATGGAGTATTCATGAGATCTTTAAGTATTATTATAATTATATTTATTTTTATAAAGCATTTAATATGACTAATTGGGATTTATAAAAAATGAAAAAAATCTAATGGTGTGATAGGAAAAGATAATAACTCATACCCCCCATAGGTATTTTGGGTAAAAACAAAATCTCACCAACTCTGAATTTAGAGGTCAAAATTAAAAAAAAAATAAATAACGAAGAATTTAAAAATCCATATCCAATGAGGATTATATTGATAGGTGGTCTATATTTATCTCTTTAAGAACTTTTTGAACCTTGAGGTATGCTATGAGCTCTTAAAAACCCATATCTCTTAGGGATGGACAGTTTTAACCCATCTTGTTTAGGCTTTACATTAGCACAAATTTTACATATAGAGTATATCATAAACTTTATTTCTTACTTTTTTATCGATTTATCATATAAAAAATAGATCATATGTTTATAGTTACAGGTTTTAAGATTAATTTAATTCTATAAGTGTATAAAATATAAAATATAAAAAAACGAATATAATCTACAATGTTTATAAGTTAATTTAAAAATAATAAAATTCTAAATTATAAATTATAAATATTAAAAAAAAGGAGAAAAGTGCGAGCGGTTAAATTGGAATTTTTCTATTCTGTTAGAAGGTGCGTTACCTTTTTCTGGGGTAACTTTATTACTGCCTCAGGTGCCTCATTGTATGCAATGTGTGAGTGTGTGTGTGTGTGTGTGTGTGTGTGTGTGAATATAGTATAGTTTTTGATATATCATGCAATGTTACATCACACCAACATCTTCTATTTAACATTGAACACCTCATCACTCAAAGTCTCAAACGTTCACATGCAATATTTAAACATGTAACTATGTAAAGGCAAGAACAGTATTAAAAGAATAAGACTTGTCACGATTTGTAATTTACCTTCTATTATTATGTATAATGTGTTCTGAAAGCCACTTATCAATACCTACCACTATTAGTTTGGTTAAGGTACTTTGTCTTCTGATAATAAAGGGTACTTGTGTCAAGTTTTTCAATTACCTAAGACATCTATTCTTTTCTAGGAGATTTATAACTAAGCCCTAAATAAGGGAATTAATCATGATCAAGTCCCAAAAATAGTTAAATTACATTGAAGTTCAAACCAATTGTAATTAGTTCCCTTAACTAGAAGGGGGAACTTTTAAAGTGAATTTATTTTATTCCCAAAATAACTACTTATAGATCACTAATAACTAATATTATAGTGCATATAACTACTTCTGTTTCGAAACAAGTTAAAATGAGGTCTTTTTCTTTTACACTACATTAATTACTTCAGTAACTCAAGTGACTACTAATGAAAAACAAATAACTATACTCATGTGCCTTATTAACTACTTCCGTTTTTTCATTACTTAGAAGACGACTTGTTTTCTGAAACTACATTAATTACTTTGTTAATGCAAGTAACTACTCATGTAGCGCGATAACTAGCACATTTATACTAAATAAAGAACAGTATTTCTTTTGTCTTTTTACAAATTTGTGTCCCCTAATTTTCTTATTTATATTCAATTGTTATTTTATTGAAATTTTCCCTGCTTATAAACCAATTTGTAATATGTGGCATACATTAATATTAAATATCTATTTCACTTCCTTAATTTAAAAAAGTAGGGGGGCAGTACCAGGCATACATGACCATGATCATTAAACCAACACCTGAACAGAAAAGCGAATATTCGAATTTCCATTTCCACAAATCACAAATAGTAATATAGAATTCTGATAAAAAAAAAACAGTAATATAGAAAACATTTTGGCGTGAACTGAAATTTTGTGCACCACCAAAAAATGTCAGTCCAACCCACCCCAACAAATACAAACAATAACCCATCAAACAAATTGTGGCTGAAAAAGTCTCAGGTTCGCTGCTTTCTTTTTTTGTACCTCGTCCGCTTACTTCATTCTTTTCGCCCCACAAGTTAATTCACAATATTTTCATAGATTTATTCTTAAATTTGCTTCATTTACATGTTTGTGTTATGTTCTCACAGTCCAGACATGCTGGGCAGACCGTTGACCTTGCCTGCACAGTCTTGCTTTTACACGGTAAGTCAGTAACTTTTTTTTATACTACCTCCGGTCCTAAATATAAGACCTAATTGACTTTTTTTTGGAGAGGTTAAGGTTGAGAAATAGACTATTAAATCATGACATATTTGATATATTTTTACACATTAGTTTATAGGTAAAATAAACTAATCTAAGGAAAAATTTAGGTAAATATATTTATAATTAACTTATTTTCCTTTTTTATAGGATTTTCTAAAAAAGTCAATTAGAGGTCTTATATTTAGGATTGGAGGGAGTATTTTTTTACTATAATTCCAACACTTAAGTTAAAAATATCGAATTATAAATGGTAGTGTAGTGCTTACTGCTTAGTTCTATTCTTTATAAGGAGGAAAGAGTATAAAGTTATGGATTTGATTTTGGGTTCTACTGTGGCATTGAGTTATTTGTACTGCTATCATTAATATGTTCCTGTATGATCTTTACTTTTTTATGTTGGGGCAAATCAATGTAATAACAGCAAAATTCTTGGACATAAAGGAGTCAACATGTGATTGGCAGGCAGTAGCATTTAATTGTAAGGAGTGCAATAAATATTTTTCAACAGTTCCCACAGGTTTCTCTTGTGCTGTCAGAAACAGTACATTTAAATGGTGCCTTTTTTATAATGGGGAGGGCGGTGGGATGCTTGGGGTTAAGTTATTCTGATCTAGTGGTTAACCAAAGGTTGTTGTCAGCAAGTCAAAAGAGTAAATTGGACTGTCTATTAATTGGTAGGATTATGTCAACCATTTTGTTGATGGTGCAGCAGGCTAAATAATCAATGTTAGTTAAGGACTTTCAGATTGTAAATGTAATGAATGATGTGTATTGATGTGTATGCCTCATAGGTCCTTGTTGTTCTCCTGTTTTGGATTCACTTAGCTGCAACATTTCCTTAGGAAGCTCCTTAAGTAAAACTTTTTTGATATTTATGAAGATTTTGTACTATGGTTGAAGAGGGGCCGGTTAACAGTAAACTCGTTTGCCATGGGGTATGAGGTCATGAATTTGAATCAGCCTCTCTACATAAAGTAGAGGCAAGACTGCCTAGTATATTCCCTTCCCTAACATTCTCACCAAGTGGGGACTAGAATTGGGTTGACCCTTTTTTTGTACTTTGGTTGAACATGCTTATATGGCATGCTTTGTAGTCCTGAAGTTCCTGGTCTACTGGTTTTGTGTGCCAAAGCTTTGGTTGAAATTACCATCCTTCTGGTTACTGACACTAAAAATATTAATTTTCTGGAGGGCAGCTCCTAGATTTTGCTTTGAAGACCTATTGGAATTTTTAAGGGGGAAGCTTGGAATATCTGCAAGTAGTGCTTTAATACATTTTAAGAGTGGACTTATCCTTTCCCTTCAAGTGTCTTTGAGAGAGAACAGACCCTTTAATGTATAGGAGTATTACAAAAACATGGACAACCTCGATTTTCTTGAGAGGTGATGGCATAACTTATGGTAGGTGACTTAGTCGCTATAATACTCAAATTACTTAACATTTAATATTTTTCAAGTAAAGTGGGTAAGAGCTATTGTAAAACACACCTAAGGCCAGAAACAGCTGCTTGAAAAAACCATATATCCCATGAAAGCAATATGCGTCTTGATTGAAACTGTTCTCATCTGAGTGTATGATATGTTAAGCTGAGTTAGTTATAGTCCTTTAATTTTGTTGGACCTGTTACTCTTACTTCCAAAGGCTGAGATTAGCCATGGTCTAATTTAAATTTGCCTCTCAACCTTAAGAAAAGTAATTTTTTTCCACTAAAATAATTTCATGGCACAACAAAATGTTGTCTGAATGAATATCAACTTATCGCAACTTTAGAGTCCATATACGGCTTATCTTTTCTATGGTTGGGTTTATTCATGGCATAGGTTGCCTTGGAGATTTAAGTGAGAATGGTTTAACTGTTGATGAGAAATTTAAGCAGTTGGAGTCTGCAAATCTTTACATTGCTAACGAAGCTGCTTGCGCTTTGTTGTAAAATTTGAATTGCTGATATTGTTCTTGATTGTAGTATTGTACATTTAGGGATCCTTTTCTAATCTCTATGGTGTATCTATGTTACATATATTTGTTGCTTGACTTTCAAGATGCAAAATAAAAGAAAGGCCTTTAATAATTCTACATGATTATACAGGTTGATCTCACTGCTCCTCCACCGAATTTCATACCATCAAACACAAGTTTTTCGAGAACACTTTTACCAAGTGTGACCAAAGCAGCATGGGCACCAAACGTTTCTATGAAGAAATGGACAATACATTCTGTACAGATAGATGATATGATAACAAGCAAAGAAGATCAGAGTATGTGGGAAGCCTGCAGACAAGCTCTTTCGACTTTTGATTTTAGCGATGAAGAGAAGGACAAGATACTTGGAAAAGCATTCGGGCTCGTTAACTCACCATATTGGGGAGAGGAACGGGAGAAAGAAGTTCCCAAATTGGAGACAGTGAATGGAGTATTAGAGTATCTGCGGAGTTTAAGTCTTTCTGAAGATGATTTGACCAAGCTGCTCAAGAAATTCCCTGAGGTTCTTGGATGCAGTTTAGAGGATGAGCTGAAAACTAATGTGAAGATCCTGGAAAATGAATGGGGTATTAAAGGAAAGTCTCTTCGAAATGTGCTCCTTCGAAATCCAAAAGTATTGGGTTACAATATAGATTGTAAGGGAGACTGTATGGCACAATGCACTCGATGCTGGGCTCGTTTTTAGACAACCACCCTTTGTCCTTTTGTTCTCTAATAGTGAGGGTAAGTCAAGGCATAATGGTAAGATTGCTGATATATGACCTGGATTTGACGGGTACAAATTTTAGTTCAAGTTCAAAAAACAATCTCTTCACTTACAGAAGTTGTTCCCAGACTCCACATATTGAGAGCCTTGTGCAGTAGGCTACCATTTTTCAAGTTCTCCAATATACACATTACATGTAGATATTTTTCTACAACTTAGCATCCCATCATGGATTCATCAAATAAAGTTCTCTATGTGATTCTATTAGAAGATGTAATAGAAGACACAAAAATTGCATCTGATTTTTCCCTTTAATTCAACATGAGGAAGCATTTCATTTGGATGTATTATGGAGTTGATTTAATTGTATATCTTATCCATGAATAGTAATATCTTCGCTACAGTCATCATGTTTTCATGTTCTTCCATATACAGAACTTAATATGGAAGATAGAACAATTCAATGGCAATGCGTTGATTTTCATGCCTTCTAATTCTCCCATGTATTTGAGATTTGAAGTGGTCATCAATTCTATTGGACAAAATATAATTCAAACGTTTTTTGTGAACGTTTTCATATTCATAATTGATTAAAACTGGAAATTACTCACCACCCAGAGCACTTTAACCCACAAACCATAATTTTTTTTGCCAATTTTTTCTTTTTTGCCAACATCCACAAATCATGTTTGCCCGAACTGCATAATTTCCTCAGGCTTCTGCACCTGATTTACTGAAACACCGTTTCATACATAGAGAAACCCAATCCAATTTTAACTTGAAAATGGTACTCCCTTCATCAGTCAGCGTGAAACTTAGAAGTTCTTATTATCATGCGCTTTTTCATATTTTACTTTAATTCGTCATTAATTAATTGATAATTGATTAAGAGATACCACAAAAATTAACACTGATATGGGGAGGGGCCGCGCGAACGCAGGCCCCCACGGCAACAAATTATGACGTAGGCTCTCCCACATGAGGAGACCTTAGAGTAGCACCCCTCCCAAGTGCAATGGAGGTCACTACTCCAGGCCATGGGCCTTCTTGATCACCCAACGACCCCGTCCAGGTAAGTAATTTGCTCCGTACCATCCTCCTCCTATTTATAGCCAACCCTTCCGTTCCTCCCCTTAACTTTTCCCGATGTGGGACTACATAAAACTGCTAATCAAGCACTTTCGGTACACAACAATGTTTCATTTCCACGTAAGACCATAATTTTGATATGCCTTTTAGTCTTAGGGCCTGTTTGGTTTGAGGGAAGGGGAGGGAAAGGAAAGGGAGGGGAGACCCTTCTTTTGTTTGGTTTGAAAAATTGGAGGGGAGGGGGCCTAAAATATTCCCTCCCCTTCCCTTCAAACCCTCTATTTTGGATCCCTCCAAATTGGGGGGATTTGGAGGGGAGCCAAAACTTTTGACTAAATTGTCCCACCCTATTTTATTATATTTCTACACATGTATATGTGAGAAAAACTATAAAACTTCCACATATACCCCCTTCCCATAATAATAAAAAAAACTTCTACCTCCTCCTATGTAGTTTTTTTTATACTGGGTAGCTTTTTTATAGCTCATTTTCTTTTTTAAGGGTTTAATAGAAATCCACATATGGTTTTTGTTCTCTTGATTTTCCAGTTACGGTGGCATTGAAGATGGGTCTCCAGCTCCACCATTTTCGGGTTGTATATATGGAGAAGATGGGTCTCCACCATTTTCAAAAAATTGCTTTTTCCCATGTTAGTTGCTGAAAAATTTGGTTCAAAGGAGGAGAATGGTAGTTTCATATTTGGAAAGGGAATAATTTTAATAATTTGTTAAATATAGTTTTTATAAATTAAATAAGATTTTATAGTATTATTATATCAATTATATATCTTTTTAATAAGCAACTTAATTTGAATCAAAATGTAAGTTATTTTATATGATAGACAATAATTAATTAACATATAAGGATAAAGTGGTAAATTCATCATTATCACCCTCCCCTCCCCTCCTTGAACCAAACAAATAATCATTAAATTCTCCTCCTCCCTTCCCTTCCCTTTCCCCTTCTTATCAAACCAAACAAAGTACTATTAAACTCTCCCCTTCCCTTCCTTACTTCCCTTCCCCTTCCCTTCCCCTCCTCTCCCTCAAACCAAACAGGCCCTTAAAGTTTTGGACTCTCCACTCAATTCAACAACATTAGTTTCTCACAACTTCCCCTTTTCTATTAATCAAAGCATTAATCAAAGCTTAAAACCATCTATTAGCTATGTTTGGCATTGAGCTATGCATGACTTGTAACCCCATCCTTTATTTAGGCCACCTGTTAATAGTCAATGGATGGAAAATTTTCGCAATTTAACGTAGATATGAAAGGAGATATTTACGTAAAACAGAATGGTTTGTTCCTCAAACAGAACCTTCTTGCTTCTCCTATAAATCTTTTTGGTCATTGACACTTTTTTTTCTTAAATAAATAAAAAGATTTCTTTTCTCAATAAGCAAGCAGCAAGAAGTAATAATGGCCTCATTCACCAGAAACACCATTGCCTTGGCTCTTCTCTGCGTCCTCCTGATCCACCAGGTAGTCAAAACTGACTTCATTAATCAAAGGCTTCTCTCATTACTCTAATTTTTTAATTTACCAAAAACTATTCTTGCTTATTTTATATCTAATAAAAATCTATCTTCCCTTTTACTATACTGGTCTGTTTCAATTTTAGTGACAAATTTGACTTTATAATAATATATATATGGTGCTCACAATCTTTTTTTTTCTCTATTTTGTTCCTTTCAGTTGGAAATCTATGGCATGGTTGAGGCCAAAAGACTAAGTAAGTTTGCCTTCATAGTAATGTAGTCTCTGTGTTGTTTTTACGTGTCACACGTGCATTTTCGGCTTAATTTGGCGTAGATCTCTCAAAAGTGTTTTCTACATTCATATGGATATAAACTCAAGACCTTATGTTTAAATGTTCAAAATTTTAACATATCCACTAGGATTGACGCCTATTTGTCTTGCAACAGCTTTGATAGATATATTGTTAATTACTGAAATTAATCTTGCAGATTGCATGAAAAGGTGTGAGTACAGGTGCAGCAAATCATGGAAACATAAGATGTGCATGAGGGCATGCAACACTTGCTGCCAGAGGTGCAACTGTGTCCCAAATGGCCCCACTGCGAGCCGTGATGTCTGTGCGTGCTACTCAAGGATGAAGACTCATGGTGGAAAGTACAAGTGCCCTTGAATAATCCACTTCTTCATCTATAAAAACCTCCCTTAGCTTGCTTTTATTCATTACTCTTGCATAGGAGAAGTGTTAGCAGCTCACAAGTTTGTATGCAAGGGAAGAAGATTTTCTGTCTGTAATTACCTTATTATTACTTCTTTCTTTCTGTATGTAATTTGTTTCTTTGATGCATAACAATTAGCATCAACGTTTCTTCATGTAAGTACCATTCATTCTTTCTATTGTCGCTTATCAAATCATCTAAGTTCCATAACATTTCTCAGAACTTGTGTTTAATTAACATTATCTGACATGTTTTGTTTTGATAAAAGATTTTTATATTATGTTCAAATTAAAGCTACGGTGTATAGAACAAGAAAAATTAAAAGGGAAAGGGAAATTGCGAACACATGACAGCAGTAATATTAACAATATGCAGAAAATTCCAAAATAGTGAGGAGGGAGCTATAAAAGATTAGTGCACAAGCATATATCCAAAGGATCTTATTCCAGTTCGATTCCTATTATGGTTTCTAAAGGATTTTCTAATGCTTTCAATTATCTAATAGTAGTTTTTTCGTACTTGTAATAAGTTGGAACAAACATGAGTTTTTAACACGGTCATCAAATACCCTTAAGATGGGATTTTTCATTATGAACATAAAACACACGTTATATTCGCAAGAAATGTAGACTACTTTTTGTAAAGATAGACGGAATAAATGTAATATTTCCTTTTGCTTAAATATAGAACCTATTTGAGAAAATGGTTTAGGATCTAAATATATGAATTCTTTAAATTTTTTTATAAATTTTCCCCCCAAAATTATTCTCATCGATGCTCCCTCAATTAAGTTATATGATTGTGATGTTTTAGGAAAATATCACATTCATCCTTAATCCAATTAACTTGTGTAAATAAATCTTATAGAGTATTTAGGTTATATATTTATATAATTGAAACTCATTCATTTGGAGTTTCCACTTTCCAGAGAGAACTAACTTTAGATTGTTGATTTTGATGTATGCTAGCTGATGTTTCTTCATATGCCACACAAAGCACAAGAGTTTTCGTATATCCCTTGCCCCTAAATTGGGAAATGTCATCAGGCCTATATCTTGTATTATCTTGTCCTCACATTTTTACTCATACTTTATTGATATGTCCTAGACTCCTAGTTTATATTTTTTCATCGGCCAGAGATACCTCCTATTCTCTGACCTCCTATTTCATACTATTCTCATAATCTCATCCGTCCATGTGATCCAATGGTTCACACCTCATACACCCTACCACATCATATCTTATCTTTCTTACACCTCACCCATCATTCCTCCTCCTCCCCACCTTCACCGGCAACCACCCAAGGCAGCGGCGGCGGCGTGCTTTCCGGTATCCTTCTTCCCCCATCCATATCCTCCTTCTTCTCTCTCTCACCACCACACCGAAGCCGCCGTACTGACTTCAAGGTGAATTTTCCGACGAGTTTCACCGGAAAACGGCAAGTAACCAACACCATTTTTTCATCTCCTACTTCCCCCTACTCCGGCCGGCACTAATTCTTGACGTCAGACGGTTCGAATCGGCCATCAACGAACAGGCGTACGCGATGGCGAGGAGATGGCTTCGCCGGAAATGTCGTGCTCCGTTCAGATCTGATCTCACCATGCGGTGGACATTAGATGGCTTCGCCGGAAACGTCGTGCTGACGGCGTACGCGACGGCGAGGAGAGATTAACCGGAGAGGCCGCCGTTCAGGAGATTGGAGGAGATGGTGAGGTCAGATTTGAATGGAGAAGGGAGAGAAGGGACGGGGAGCAAACTGCACGCAAGATGTGAAGGTGGGAGAGAAGAATGGGGAAGTAGTTATGGGGGGAGATATGATGTGGTAGGGTGTATGGGGTGTGTATGGGGTGTGAGTTATTGGATCACATGAACGAATGAGACATGAGGAATAGGATGAAATAGGAGGCCAGGGAATAGGAGGTATCCCTGACCGATTTTTTCATACCCACATATTTATATCCCTCCTCATCCAACAATTAAGCAACACGGTGAATCCTCTCTGTAACGGACATACCTCTTGGTTATATCTGTCTCAACTCTCAGGTGTAACTAAATTCCTATTTGAATAATCTAGATCTAGATGTACTCATGTACGATTAATATCACCAAATATTTTACATAAGCGCATCTGTTTTCAGCAAAACAAGTTTCATTGGCTTTCTGTGCAATAGTATAGTACTCCCTCCGTTCCTAAATATAAGACCTAGATAACTTTTTTTTGGAGATGTTAAGGTTACCATATATGCTATTAAATTATGTTATATTTGATATATTTTTAGATTAGTCATTAGTTTATAGGTTAAATAAACTAGTTTGAGGAAAAACATTAGGTAAATCAATTTATAATTAACTTATTTTGTGCTTTTTTAGGATTTTCCAAAAAAGTCAATTAGGTCCTATATTTAGGAACGGAGGGAGTAATATTTACTATTGCACACACATTCATTTAAAGTTTACTCTGCTTGCCCGGAGCGGCTAGATATCAAAATTAAAAATATATGATATATATCGGCAAAGATTAAAATTGGAAACTAGAAAGCATATAAAATATATAAATTGGGGGCATACAAATTCTGGGCAGACGTTTTGAAACCCCATTAACCTGAATCTTTTGAAGTTTAGATAATTATTAAAATAACATATTAAAAGCACAACACTATTTGTTTTTATGTATAGACCTATTTGTTTGCACAATGACCTGCCCAGCCAGAAGCAAAACCAAAAGCAAATATTAATAAGAGCAGCTGCTGCTAGTTCATGGCAAATTTCTGAGTCCAAGAACGGGCAGTGTTCTCATACTTAGCTCTGTCAGTCTTGTACATGTGAGCAATCTCAGGCACCAAAGGATCATCTGGGTTTGGATCTGTCAGCAGTGAGCAGATTGACAGCAGCACCTGCCATAAATTACAGTATTAGATTACACAAACACAAACAGCCTCAAGGCTCTTGATAAATGAGCATAAGGGCATATATGGCAGCCTCGTGCAAGGCTCCTTTCAATTGAGGTCTAGGGAGGGATAAATGCACGCAAGATTGCCCCCAAAAACTGACAAGTTGTTTCCATTATTCAAACCAAATACCCTCGGTCACATGGCAGCAAACTTGCCACTTTCATATTTGTGAAAGAAAATATTTCAAAAATATCAAAATTTAGATGATGTTTTAAATGCATTCATTATCAAGCTCTTTCATGTGCGGCAAAATTTTAAAAGAAAGCCAAGCAAGAACTGCTAATTACTCCCTCCGTTCCTAAATATAGGACCTAGATGATTTTTTTGAAAAATCATAAAAAAAAGCAAAAAATAAGTTAATTATAAATTGATTTACCTAATTTTTTCTCTTAAACTAGTTTATTTTACCTATAAGCTAATGGATAATCTAAAAAGATATCAAATATATCATGATTTAATAACCTATTTCGCAACTTTAATCTTTCCAAAAAAAAAGTTATCTAGGTCTTATATTTAGGAACGGAGGGAGTAGTAATTAGTAAAACTCATTCACTTGTTTGCGCAATCCTTCCATTTGTCTCATTGAGTAACCTGATGGTAAAGGTATAAGACACCGCATATATTCTTGTTTTCAGAGAAAAAATCCAATTGTAAGATATTGAACACTACAATTGCAGAATCAAAAAGCAAGTTCATAGAAATTATAAGATTCTTTCCTTACCAAAACAATTTTCACATTTATTTCATATTGAAGTTCTAAAGTAAATTTATTTCATATTGAAGTTCTAAAGTAAAAAACAAAAGATTGATAAAACTTCATACCTTTGAAACTGTAAGAGCGGGGCTCCACTGCTCTTTCAGAATATCGAGACAAATACTTCCATTGCTGTTGATGTTAGGATGAAATACTTTTGTTCGGAAAGCAACCTGGCCATACAGAAGATATTACATTATCCACATAACAGATATATAGCTAAACTTTTAAATAGTTGATAAAAAACCTATAGATATGATCAACCATTGAAACAGTAACAAATGGCTCAACATACAAAATAATAGAATGGAATGAAAGTAAAAATAGAAAAGAAAAAAAATTGTAGATGAAAAATGAGCCTCATGTCATAATAACTAAAATAATAAAAAGGGATGAATAGTGTTGAATAATGATGATAATAGAAAAATAAACATTTTGAAAAAGACATGGTGATGGATTTCCTTTCTATCTCCACGTCACCGGCAGCAAGAGTTTGCAGGGTTTATCCATTGCCTGTGACATGGATTAAAATATTTTCCAACACCAGACAGATGACATCAAGAAATTGATGTCCACAACATCAAGGTTAGACAGGAAATTAGGGTTAGGGGTTAATGAGACAATGAAAAGGTTTGTTCAATGTCATAGGCGCACATATAGCAAGGAAAACTCTGATAGGAACTTGAGCAAGGGTGAGAAACTTTTAGGACCCTTCATTAAAGACTTCCAAATCTTCACTGTCTTAAGAAAAACTTAAACTTGATGATACATTTAAGAGCCCAAACACTTTACCATCAGAAACAAATACTATTTTGATAATTACAGACAAAAAGGAAGTAAAACTTCAGATTACCACACAATAGAAACAACAAATAAATGATACAAATCACCACCAACAGACACTACTATAGACTCCACAGAGCTGGAAAGTTTTACCAAACTTCGGAGAGATTAGCACTCTCAACCCAAAGGCCAAAGCCACACTTCAAAATTCTTCTCTGCCTCTCCCCTGGGCCAGAGTGAAGATTTAAAGACCCAACTCCCACAGGCCCTTTCAATTTTCATAGACTTTGACGAAAGTGACCCTATAGTTTACCCTACTTTTATTGAAGTTCTGACTTACAATAGCAATTTTCCCTTTTCATTGTCCTAAGATGCCAAAAATGATCTGAACAAAGACCCAACCTCAAAACAAGCTTGTAAGGGGGAAGAAACACACATGTCAACCAATTAAATTCGTCTCCCCAGCATGAAAACTCTATTATACCCTAAAATGGAAAGATTCAACAGAAACACAATGGCAAATATCTTCGCCAACACCTCAGCTTTCAAAAACATTTATGCAAATATAGCTACCTTTGGTGGCTTGAAAGGATAATCAGGAGGGAAGTGAATGGTCACCAAGAAGACACCACCAGCATAAGGGCTATCGGCAGGGCCCATAATTGTGGCTTGCCAATGAAACATGTCTTCACCAACAGGGCCTGAAATTCATAAAAGAAACATAGCATTCACTTATCCAAGATATGCCCTCAGACATTAACATCATTCATTATGAATTGATCATGCTAGTTCACAATAATGTCAGCACAGAATAAGATAGTTCACAATACATATGCATACAATGATCAAACGAAAGGGAAAAGAAACGAGAGAAGATAATTGAAAACAAACCAGCACTGCAGGAAACAGGAGGGTCTTTCTGTAGGTCCTTCAACTCCTTAGTAATGCGTTTTGAAGCCATCACCAGAATACGAAATTGAAGAACTATTTAAAGCTTCTCGATCCTAACAATTCATAGCAAAATCATGAATCTGCTAAAGATAAAGCTTTAATCATCACTAACATTAAGAGAACAGATTTCACCAATTTATTATCTATCACAGAAAAAAGATAAGATTATAGTTTGAAAGTTAAAAAGAGAAAAAAAAAATTCTCCCCAGCCCTTAGTCACCCCAAGAAGACTAAATACTAATTCATTGACCAACAGAAGCAAGTACAGTAAGAAAAACAAGCAATTATTTTTCCAGTTGTTTTCTTACAAGGGAATAAAAGTATTAGCCCTTAGTATACTGTAAGAAGGAAAAAAAAGGAACCAAGGGAAGATTGGTCACTAGATTTTTGATTTCCAATAAAAAACATGATACAAAAGGTTGCAACAAAGATTACTATTTGTAGTAAAAAAAAGGTCAAATAGTTTCAATTGAAATTCGTAGGTCCAACAGGAAGGCCCTTAAAAGAAGACTGAAGTAAAATGATACCACAAAATAGCTCAAAACAAGAGGAACATAGACATATTTGGGCACCCAAATACAAATAAATAAAATCACTAGCAGAACACATAGAACATGGAAATACAACAATACCCAATAACCCAAACCCAAATAGAAAGAGGGAAACAATCAAACACATTAGAACTCACAAAAAAAAAACATTCAAAACAAAAACCCACCAAATATTTTTCAAAAAAAATCGAACCTTTTTTAGCTGGTGAAGAAACACAGGAAGGAAAAGAGAGAAATAAAAGGAAAGAACAAATGGGTAAGTGAAAAATTGGGAAGCCAAGGAGAAAGGAAAGGAAAGGAGAGATATTTGATATTTCAGACCTTGAAATACTGTGAGGGTTTGGAATAGACGATCAAGAAGAAGAAGTCCTGATAAGAGTGTTTGGTGAGAAGAGAGAAGAGAAGAGGAAAGGCGTTATATATATAGAGAGAGACTTTGTTGGACCAGTAAATGCTTGCCATGCACGCGACCTTTGTCCAATCCAATCACATCTTTTCTTTTTTGTGTGTTTTTTTTTTCTTTTTGGAAAGAAAATGATAGCTTTTGTCAGAATTACCTAACTATTAAGATAAGTTCTTACGAGTTATAATTAGCAAGTGAAAATTTATTATTATAAGATGTAGAAGTTGTAATTATCTTTTTTAATGGAGTTCTAATTGATTCTCTCTAAAGTTTTCTATTATTGTTTTCCAATTCTTTTTAACATTTTACTTGCCTAAAAAGTATGAATAGTGTAGCAATGTTATCTAAAATACATTCCTAGACATCTTTCCTTTTTTTCTCTAAAATTTTCTTATTAATGATAATCAATAACAAACAAATGAGAAAATAATTGTGAGTGTTGGATGTTTTAGTAATATAGTGTGATTCTAATTCACTTAATTGATATTTTTAATCTAATTAGATTATGAAAAATAAGTTTTGTATTTAGAATTCAAAGAATTATCTTTTCAGGTAAATATGGAACGAAATGTGTTTTTTGCTATTTTATTAAAAATAATAATTAAATTTGGTAATTTTTCCGGTTTCTCATTTTTTATGATTTCAAAATCATTTCTCTTGGGGATTGCTCTTATGTTTGATCAAAATTAAACTCATTCTAATTTCTTTCTTGTTCTAATAAAGATTAAACAATTTTCTAAGATTATAAGATTTAATTTGTCGTGGGAAATTACTTCAAAATCATCAGCCGGTTACATTAATAATTGTATTTTACTTTATTACTTACAATACCATATATAACACCATTTCGTTGTAATATAGATAATGCATAATAAAAAAAATTGGGAGAGTTATGGAACAAAGAATGAATGTGACATAAAGAAGTCCCACTGCATAATCAGAGATCACATAGACCACTCAACATACATATTATTACCTAATCTATAATTCATACATTTAAATGATGTTTTTCTGGAATTTCTCAAATACTCCCTCCGTTCCTAAATATGAAATCACTTTCAAATTTCAATTTGTTTCTAAATACAAACAACTTTCTGATTTTTTCTCAACTTTTTCCAAATAATCCTTAATATATTACTTATCTATAATAAACAAGTAAGAGTGGGAGAGTGAGAATAAATGTATATAGTTAAGATAAATTAGTAATATCATGTATTAATAACTAGCTTAACTTATATCCTTAATCTAATTAAATTAAGAAAGTGATCTTATATTTAGAAATAAAGGTGGTAATTATTCTCCTTGAAGTCCCATTAGTTGTATATAAATATTATAACATGAGGGCTTAAGGACTGATATCGTGGGCTAAACCACCTTTATTAGTTTGTGCATGCCATCCTTAGAAGCACTATATGCATGAGAGAGGGAGGTGGAGAGAAAGGCATGCGTTCAAAGAGTTAATGAGTGAATTATTGGTCTTAAGTCTTAACCATTGATGATGTGCTGTCCTGGTTCCAATTTACTGATTTTACCGTTCACTAATGTTAATGGTCAATTTTGTCTACAATATTTTTGCTCAAGATTAATTTTACCCCATATATTTATTTAAATTCAAATTTGCCTTAGAAGTTTCCAAACATAGCAACATCGCTCTATTACAATAAAAATTTGCTAATGAGCATTGATATTTTGATAGAAAAGAGAAAAATTTATCTTTTATAAAAATTTTGAGTTGAAATTAAAAAGTACTTTCGAGACAAAATTGGTGGGCAAAACTGACTGTTAACCTAGTTTTTTATCTTAAACATTAGATATATACTTAACAGTTTAGTTTTAATTTTCAATGGGTGTGTTTAATTAGAGACATTTTTGGTGACCCAAACATGGGCAAATCATCTCAAAGGCATGATTGGATTTTTTTTACAAAGTTTTTAGCCCATTTGACTTGTCAGCCCATTTGCAAGTGTCTTGATGTAACCTTTCTTTTTACTTAATATAATTGTCTTCTATTAAAAAAAATCAATTTTTTTTTACTCATTGGCTAAAAGCCGCAGCTTAAAATTTTAAACTTTGTGGGACTGGTTATGACGTGGTAAATTGCTTATTTCAAATGAGGCTTTAAACTTTTTACCTATACATTTTTCCCTTGTTCGTTTGTTTTATCTAAACTTGCTTATATAGGATCTCTGTCTGTTCATTCTGTTGTATATTAATTAATGATATTTTGATTTTTTGAAACTATGTGCACATATTTTCACTGCTAAGTTTGGAAAGTTATCAGGAAAAGAATTGTTAATTTTTTTTATTACGGAAAAGAATTGTTAATACATTAATGACAAATAAAAATTACAATTTAGTTGTTTACTTTTAGAAAATTATGTAATCTTTTCTTTTTGTCGGAGAAGAAATAAAAAATTATGTAATCAAACTTTTAAATTGGAAAATTATTAATTGTATATCTTATGGAAGGTTTTTAATTAATTATGAGATTTTAAAGGGTATTGGTCTTAATTAAATCCCTTCCATGAGACATATATACAACTAATTTTCTCATTGTAAACTTAGTTGTTTACATTTAAGAGGCAATATTTTTAATACTAATTCATTTTAGTAACACATTATTGAATATTTACAAAATATTACTTTACTGAAATTCAAATTTAAAGGTTGATGTTGGCTCTGATTCTAACAGGTTTTTTTAAAAAAATATGAAACATTAAGACATCACTAAAAAATATCTACATTTTTATTGTTCAATTCAGTGACTGCTTGATAGAACTTATTTTTAACTAATTTATATGTATCAATAGAAAAGTTGAAAAATTAATTTTGTCGTGAAATTTATCAAATGATTTACTTTATTATATTTTATCAACTACTACTACACGTCAACATCATATTAATTTTTACCCCTTATTTTCCTAATCAAATATGGTTATATTATATATGCATATTTAATACGCACGCTTAAAATTATTAAATAATTACGGTAAAATGTGTCAACTAATAAAGAGTATTATTTCATTATACAAAACAGTGAAGCAAGCATGAAGTGGGGGAAGAGAAACTTTATAGGTAACATTATCATTTAGATTATTACTTGATACATTGTATGTGAATCTTGGGGAGACAACATGGCCCCTTAATTAGCTTGCGTGCTGATAATTGGTGGGAAATCACATAAAATGAATATAAATAATTCGTATTTCTGGTTTTGTGATTTGACATTGTATTCATATATTTATTGGACACAAAGTCAAGTTCTAATTGTTGGAAAAGTATGCTTGTAATAAGTTCACATAAGTGGTATTTTGTCTTGTCTTCTGTTTTTCTAAGTTAACTAATTATCTATAAATATATTAGTGCTTAATAATCAGGTACCAAATGAAATGACTATTTTCAATCGATCAATTGGTTTATGCAACATTGTAATTTATATGTTTATTGTGGGTTATTACATCTATAGTCTGTCTTTGATGAAAAAATTAACTAATTATCCTCAGCGTATAAGGGGTTTAGCCGTTTAGGGCTCCAAGCCCATTGGTTGAATACAAATAAGAAAAAAAAACAGAAATAGAGTCATTAGACCCTATGAAATGGATCACCAAAAGGCATAACGAGGCACACTCCCTTTGTTATTAAATATAAAATTTATTAGGAGTTGAACTTATATTATTCCGAAAACTAAGACTGTTATATTAAAGGTTATTAATTATTAAATCTAATCTGCCTTTGATTAAAAAATATCTAATTATCCTCAGCATATTAACAAGTCACTAGGAAAAAAAAAAGAGTCTTTAGGAGACCCTAAGAAATGTACAACCAAAAAGCCGTACTGACGAAGTATACTCAAACCCTATAGTTAATTGAATATAAAATAAAGGCTAAAGTATACTTTTATTTGGTCCCTTATATTTACATCAAGTTTCAATTTAGTCCTTTATGTTTGGAAAGTACACTTTTAGTCCTTTTTGTTAACACTGTTAGTTTAACTTAACGAAAAATGCTAACTTAACAATTTTAAATGGTTATTAAATACTGAAAAAAATGTTCATATTAAAATATTTGAGTGTAAATATTCTTATATTTTCAAAATTTATCATTTTTGGTCTAATTTCATTATAAAATAATCATTTAAAATTGTTAAGTTAGCATTTTCCGTTAAGTTAAACTAACGGTGTTAACAAAAAAGGACTAAAAGTGTACTTTCCAAACTTAAAGGACTAAATTGAAACTTGATGCAAACATAATGGACCAAAAGTATACTTTAGCCTAAGATAAATTCAAACCTTATTATAATACATTTCGATTTAAAACAATCACTCCAGTTTATAGACGGCTTTTGTATGGGAGCTGATTGAATAGATGGAAGTCAATTTGATGGATCGTGATTTATAATAATCTCTAAAGAACTCACTCTTCCTACTCTCAAAATAAGTGTTCAATTCTCTCTTTCATTTATCATTTACCGGTGTTTTTTTTTATCAGAATTTACCGGTGTTTTTATTCTGTCATATAATTGGATGTTGTTGACCAGCCAATCCGGGCGGAACTCTTCCTTTGGTCATCTACTTCTCTCCTCTCATTGTCAACTTAATTAATTCTAACCCTCTACAAAAATATAATAATTTAAACTATATAAAACATAATTATCTAATTACGCATTTTCACAACTGACTCATCCAGACTAGAGGGGTCAAGGTACTCCTAATGAGAGCATTTCCCGAAATTTGAGCACACATTTTCAACTACCTATCCATTGGTTATAGTGTTAAAACACATCAGCTTCATTGTTTACCAGATTCAAATTAATTTCACAGCTTTTCACATTGGACTAAACTAGTGAGACTCAGTTAAGCCAAAGAAGAAAAGAAATAAGAACAAACCATTCATTGCATTGTATGCATACAGTACAAAGTGAATTTACATTTAGGACTGACACAAACAGGCTACAAGTACAAAGTGAATTTGTTTTTTTAAAAAATCATAAACTTCCTATTTCAACCTTCACCAACAGATGGAAGGGGATAAATTGGGTCACTTTCCAAGTCACTATTAGCAATTAAGTTTTTCCTGATAGCCATTTAGAAGGCTTCCAATATATATATTCTCTCTCAAATATACTTCTAAATCATCGCATATGGAGAGAACAGAAACACAAGATGAGTGAATAATGTGGTCAACTATTTATGTCATAATAATATAATGAATATATATAGCTAGTCAGCCATATCACCTTAACCAATTATATAATGGCTTAGGCAGTTAAATTTTATTGTTGGCACTGAGTAATGAAAGATGATCAAAGCCTAGAGACAAAAAACGCACGACTCTATGAAGAATCAGGAAAGCACAATCCTAGGGCATGGCTTGCTTGATTGTGATGAGGTATGATCATATTCATGGGGAAGTTATTTGAGTGAGCAAAGAAAGCAGAATCAGAAACAGAAGTTGATGTATCTGTCAGATTTGAAGCAAACAATTGGTCCAAGCTTTCCACGTCATCACTGTAATATTCTTCCCCAATATGATTAATATTATTGGTTTGGCCATAATTATTATCTGGTGATGGTCTCATTCCCAAACTTGGGCTATCTAGTTGAGGAAGATCAATAAGTTGTTGATGCTGATGCTGATGCTGCTGATCCAAGCTGATTAAGGATTGGTGATGATGATGATGATGAGAGTTATTGTTGTTCAGAAAGTGATGGGTTTGATTTAGAACCTCAGAAAATGAAGAGATAGAAGGCCTTCCATGACTGATCTCATGATCTCTGAAATAGCACTGTGCTGCTTCATAACCTGGCCTCATATGACTAGGACTTGGCTTTTTGAATGCTCTGCACACTACCCATCCTTCTTCCTGCATTAGCAATGTGTTCAATCAATCAGCACAAAAACAACACAAGTTTATCTCATTATATATGGAGCCGGCTGTGCATGTGAATGACAGGTTGCGTGATATTGTTATCTATTAGTAGAAAAGTCTTGTGCGATACGTGCAAATATATCAAAAACATATATATGAAAGTGCACTGACATAAAAATTAATTTTGAGGAGTAAATTTAATTATTACCAAGGAACAATTTTTGTGTGTAAGTTACTCATAGACGGAATTCAATATATGCACATGTGGCGAGTCACACTGACACAAATTAAATTGACTTATTCTTAAAAAATGTCACGTCATTTTTTTTTGTGGGTCCAACCATTTCTCTCTAATTCATTTCCTTAGCTCCCTCACTTCTTCAATATATCCTATGAGTTTTAATTTACACGTGTGATACTTCATTTTGAAGTCCATAAAGGCTTCGAAAATAGTATCATGTCATTAAGATTTACCATATAAAGATGACACGTCACACCACATGTGCATATGATGATTTTCATTTTTGAGTAACTGAATTCATGGCAAATTTGCACAAAAAATATTGTCCATTGGCACATGTGCACCACAAATATTGTCCATTGACAAATTTACACAAAAACTATATTGTCCTTCGTTAAATTTGCGTTTCAAATTTATTTTTGCTCCAAACACACTTTCTGTGATTGTCTTTGGCATAATTGCACTTTGCCCTGAAATCTTTTCATAAATTGCCAATCAATATATCATGCTATAAGAGGGGGGAGGGTGGGGGTGGGCTCGCGAGCTGGAGTGGGGGTGGGGGCGTGGAGGGAGGAGGGTAGGGGTGGGGGGCGGGCTGGAGGGGGGAGGGTGGGGGTGGGCTCGCGAGCTGGAGTGGGGTGGGGGCGTGGAGGGAGGAGGGTAGGGGTGGGGGGGCGGGCTGGAGGGGGGAGGGTGGGGGTGGGGGGGCGAGCTGGAGGGAGGGGTGGGGGGGAGAGGAGGGAGGAGGGTTGGGGGTGGAGGGAGGAGGGGGGGTGGGGGTGGGGGGAGAGGAGGGAGGAGGAGGAGGAGGTTGGGGGGGTGGGGTAGGGGGGGGCGGAGGGTGGGGTTGGGGGGTTGGGTGAGGGAGTGGGGGGGTGGGGTAATTTTTTATTAAGGCTAGGGGCAAAAATGTCTTTTCACTTTTCAAATATATTAATGTGAGGTCCCTTGGGACCCTACATTAATATTTTCAACTTTTGGGACTTTTCCAGTATTAACTCCCTTGTGGGGGACCTCTAATTAATTTTCCCTATTATTTTGGTGCGAGAATAAATGGAAAATGAGCAAAACACATTGATGATATAGGTGAGTCTGGGAAACTAGCTAGCTCTCGCAAAAAATTTCACATGCATAACAGGTAATATGGAAAAAGTACAAGCAATATTCTGACTTGTGATTTGCACTTTGCCTCTTTGCTTTTCTAAAGGACATAAAAGTAGCTTTTGAGAAAAGTGGACATGCATGTTTTGTGTTGCATGCTTGAAACATAAGTATTTATGCAGATATATTAAGTTTTGTTTTTAATATACTGCACATAATATTTTTCCGGTGAATGATAGGCCTAATATATAATTGTGAATATAAAATGATAGGACTATATGTGGGAAAAAGTTATACTCCCTTCAGTCCTAAATATAAGACCTAGTTGATTTTTTGGAAAATCCTAAAAAAGAAAAATAAGTTAATCATAAATTGATTTACCCAATTTTTTCTCTTAGACTAGCTTATTTTACCTATAAACTAATGGATAATCTAAAAAGATAACAAATATGTCATGATTTAATAACCTATTTCGCAACCTTAATTTCTCCAAAAAAAGTCAACTAGGTCTTATATTTAGGACTGAAGGTAGTAAAATTTTTTTATTGATGTTTTATTTTTATTTGATTATCCTCTCAACATTTAAGTAGAAGTAGTAGATATACGTACTAACATAATCAAAAATACTTTTGGTAACAGCTAGTTACAATTGAGTTAAAAAAACAGACCTTTTCATTGGAAGGTATTAGCTACAAAGTTCAATGTTTCACTTTGGACGATACTCATGCACAATGTCTTATGACTAAAGTACGAGCATAAAAAATAATTATGCGTTTTTGACCTTCTAAAAGGAAACAAGTGTGATAAAACTCTGGCTTTTAAAGTTCTTATTGTACATAAAGTTTTTTCTCACTTCTTTTAATTTGATAAAACTCTAGCTAACAGTAAAGAATTCGAAAGCAAGCTTCAAAAAATTCAATTGATGTGGAGTTTTTGAAGACTAATGAGCTAGCATGCTATATTTCATCATTATAGGGTTGAACTTGAGAACGATAAACATTTGAAAAGGATTGTTATCACTGGTGTGTGTGTGTGTGTGTAAATCTCACTGACTTTTTTTATAGCCCCCTCAAATATATGTAAGCACACATTTATGCACAAAATTAAACTCTAATTAGAATATATACAGGGGGACATATATTTTGTAAGGTCATTATAACTATAATTAGTTCATGCACGCGTACGTTCAAGCACCCTTTCTTTTGTTTTTCTGACCACTACTTCTTCTAGATCTCTGTTTTGCTTATTTCTGAAAGTAGGATTAAAGCTGGCCATGCTTAATTAACATGTCAATTTTAAAGTCACTTCATGTGATGTAAGCCACTAATTAACTCATATATTGTGTATACTTATAATTATAAATCTATTTGTTTTCAACAACTAATATAATAAGTAAATATTTATGAAAACCATTTTATTGAATTAAACTACCATTACAGAATGTTTGTTTAAAAAAATAGACATGCATCCAGTGTTCTTCATGATTATATATGTGACAATGACTTGAATCCTATAATTGGCTTCAATTATTAATATTTAAAATCAACAATACCCCAAGATTGGAAGAGAAGATAATAACACATTTATTTAAGCATATTATGTAAAGACCCATTGCATATATATATGACTTGAAATAATATTCATAGCTAAAAAGAGTAGTTAACTTTGGAATGATGATGTCTAAGGAAAATTCTTGAAAGGAAAAGAAAAGACAGATGAATGATAGATGATGAAGATGTAGAGACTTGCCTGAGGAGGGGCGTGTTCAGACGATTGGAGGCGATATTCATGCATGATCCAATCAGATTTTCTGCCGTTAGGAGCACGTCCCTGGTAGAACACAAGAGTCTTCCTCATACCTATGATCTTGTTCTTAGACATCACTGCCTTGTCTCTCCCCGTTGCTTTCCAGAATCCTGCTGTTGTTGCCCTATTCGTCCTTGTCCCCGTTGGATACTTCTTGTCCTTGTGGCTGAAAAAATACCACTCCTTCTGCTCTTCATATCCTAGCTTGCATCTATCTGTAGTGTGTGTATCAATATGCATTCATTCATATTAGATACTCATACTCCCTTTTGTATTAAATGTGGAAGGTATATAAATAGTTTGTATAGATTAAAAAAATTATAAGTTAGCTAGTTATTTTTAAGGATTTGTTTGTTGGCAGAGCACCATGACATAGTGTAATCTATGTGGTTGGCCTTATTTATGTGAAATAATAAGGTTTAGTGTTTGAAAAAAGAGCTTTGTCGTCTGTCATAAAATATCTCTTTTAATATTTTGTACTAGAAACTGACTTCTTTGGTGGAAAACCCCTTATGATGTACTCCCTCCGGTCCTAAATATAAGACCTAATTGACTTTTTTGAAAAATCCTTAAAAAAAAGCAAAATAAGTTGATTATAAATTGATTTACCTAATTTTTTCCCTTAAACTAGTTTATTTTATTACTTATAAACTAATGGATAATCTACAAAAAATATATCAAATGTGTCATGATTTGATAGACTATTTTGCAACTTTAACTTCTCCAAAAAAAAGTTATCTGTGTCTTATATTTAGGATCGGGGGTAGTATAATTAATTAATAGGGGGTTGTCTTGGAAAACAGGTAAAAATGTGAGATAATAAAATGAATGGGTTATGATATTTATGACCGCAGGACGAAGGGAAAATTATTGTGTTATATCTTAGCTTGAAATTATTCTTTGGAAATACATAGTGTACCTTCTATGTCCCATGGTTCAATTTTGTAGAGATCTAGTTCAACAATGACATCTAGGTTGATTTTGAGTGAGTTGATCTTCCTCTCGAGGTAATATCCAACAAGTTCTTCCTCTGTTGGATGGAATCTAAATCCTGGTGGTACACATGATTCCATGTCTGCCATTGAAGATCTCTGCTGAAGGCACAAATTCGAGAGTAAATTAGAGGGAGGCACATTAGAGGCCTCAAGAGTCAAGGCCAAATATTTATAAATATGCAAACTCTCTTAATTATATTCCTTGTCTTTTTCTTTCCTCCAATAAAAGATCTATGGTGGGGATGAAAGACATTATTTGAGGATATATATAAATCCAAACACCATGTGGTCTAGAATTTATGTGACCAACAACGACGATGGATTCAACTCCACTCATTAGCTTTTGCTTATTGTTGAAAAAACAAAAATCAAACCTCACAATTCTAAAGTGCCTAGCTAAAGCTAGCTAGGGTTAATTAAGATATTTACACAGTATTATAGATAGTGATGATGGTGACAATGATGATGCAACTTATCAATTGGACCCAGTTTTCCTAACACATGTGCGTTCACAAAAAAATGGCAGACCATGTGTGGATCCCACCAACCAAAGAATATTAACTAACAAGAGACACATATATGAAGACTTACACAACATACACGCATCATATATATTAGAGTCTGTTTGATTGTATGAAAGAAAGTTAAGAATTAGAAATAGAAAGGGTAAGAGATGGAAAGAGGGGTAATGATGAGAGAGTAAAGTTTGTGGGTCTCAGGATAAGTGTGAGATGGAGAGAGAAAACTTATGAGCCCGAGATATATGTAAATGACCATATTAGCCCTTAACTTTTCAATTATTCTCACCCCACTTTCTTTGGTTTCTTGCGACCAAACAAGCCATTAGTTTCAAGAAGTAGTTTTGCATGAAAAAGGCTATATATACACATGAATATATTGGGTATATATTTTATATATAAAGTACTAGCAAATATATGTGCCGAAAAGCTTGACTTTGGAAGCAGAAGCATGTCTCGATCGTGTCTTTGAGTGAAGTGCACTTTCATCAACTCGCGGTCTGATCACCACTACTACTAGCTGGTGTGGTGGAGAAAGACCTGTCTATATATACGGATTTTTTTTTGGGACTATTAATTAAGCATGCCAGACAAAAAAAGGTTTTGTTTTTTCCTTATTCGGAGAGAATCTATCTAGTTTTCAGACTTAGTATTGGACGACATCATCACTACCTACCTTGACTCTAAATTTAAACCCTGTTAATATTATTATTATTATTATTATTATTATTATTATTATTATTATAAGCTAATTTGGACAAACATTAATTTGACAACTTTAAAATTACAAGGCGCTTGGATTTCCTCACATCATCACCTAGTAATAGTTAACATGTCGTTATACTATTTACCTCTTTAATTCTATATCTAGACCTATGAGGTTTTTGCTCTATCTTACACAGTCCAATGGAAACTAACAAAGAAAGTTCAAAGAAAGATAATAGAACACATACACACATATATATGACATTGATCAAAAACTTTAAAGTTCTGAAGAAATTTTGTAGAGAAATTAAACTATATGTATGAAAGGTGAAATGGATGGTAACTCACAGATAACTGATGGGATGATGTCATACTTGTTGGGATCTTGAGCAAATTAAGAGACTGATCAATGATGGATCGAAGGATAAGAAAGAAAGAAGATGAGGAAGAGAAGGAGTCGTTTGTGACTTGGAAGAAAAAGAGGAGGAAGAGAAGAAGAATATGTTAGGAGGAGAGAAAGAGAGGTATTTATATAAGGGAGAGGATGTATCTAGAGGGATTAATTTGTATTATGTGGGATGTGCGTTTGTTGCTCAGAAAAGAAACAGAAAAAATAATAAATATATTTATTTGTTTATTGTGTGTGTGTGTGTGTGATAAATAGAGAAACATAAATAAGGACATGTTGAAGGAGAAGTTATTGATTGCGCGTGGGGTGGCAGATAGATAGAATGGTGTTTTTGTTTGGACGGCGTGACACCGATATTTCACGCCACCACCTCCCACCCCCTCCCACTTCCACCACTTTTTTACTACCCTCAACATTGCACTCTCTATCTTTTTTTAATACAAAAAAGTTTAGGTGAGTTGAGCTCCGGGAGCTCACCAGGGTCAGGGCAGGCCTCCGGGCTCAAAAAGCGCTTATAGAAGTACTTACAGATCGCTCACCAATAAGGTTCTCACATCAGCGGGATTCAAACCCACAACTTAATAGTTATGAGTCAAAAACTCTTTACCAAGTGGACCAACCTTTGTTGACACTACTCTCTACCTTCTCCCCTTTATGTTGTAGTTTTTGTTTAGTTAAAAAATGAACATAAGTCAAAATATTTTCTTATTAATTTAAGAAAGACAAATGTTTTGAATGACACACGCATAAATTAAAAAGGAAGTAAACAGCATTTTTAGCCAAAACAAAAGTAAATAGCTACCCAAAATGTTTCATTCGTAAAAAAATACTAGAATATTTTAGGAAAGAAAAGATAAAATCCAGATATGAAAATTGATGAGTTGTACAATATTTATTTTTTGGAGATGATCAAAGTGATGTGTGTAAACAAGCAAAGTAAAACTAACTACATATGCATATATGTTATTGTCTATTCTTGAAGTAAATATCTAGCTATTTTTACTTTGCACTATATATGACAAGCTAAGTTGACAACCCCCACAATCTAGGGTTTCACTTTGTCTTGTTTGTTTGGTGTGCCGTCCCTCGACATTTGGCACCACTACCATGTTGACACCTGGAACTTGTCACTTTTCATACCTGTTATTATCAAAGGTTTCATCATTTTCTTTCTATCTGTGTTTTGGTGTTTTCTTTTCTTATGCATTAATTCATATGCTTACCACTAGCGCTCCACCATGTAGAGTATTATCACCTTTTTTCCTCTCTCGTTCTAGCCACACACACACACACACACACACACACACACACAAACTATTCGTCAGCCTTAGCTTCTGTTTTGTTAATCGGGTGTGTAACATGCATGTTCTAGCCAAAACTTATCATTTAGCAATTAATAAAATCATAAACATTAATTAATTAAGGTGAAAATGCGCAGTGTACTGTCAAAATTGATTGTGGGATATGATCAACATTGTGATTAATTATTTATATTGATGTAAGCAGATATTTGTATAGAATTGATTGTGGCATTTGTTTTTATG
Organism: Mimosa pudica; assembly: GCA_029929735.1. Classification (NCBI taxonomy): domain Eukaryota; kingdom Viridiplantae; phylum Streptophyta; class Magnoliopsida; order Fabales; family Fabaceae; genus Mimosa; species Mimosa pudica. The sequence goes on along the minus strand of JAKELP010000023.1, from coordinate 3,516,835 downwards.
TGTGCGTGTATTGTGTTATTCATCCTTTATATGTGGCTTTTAATATCAGTAGTGTCGAGTCATCAACCAAATTTGATAGTTCAAGTTAGAAGAGACCTTTTGTGTTAATCCTAAACAAAACTTAGTGATCAATGACTTATATGAGAAAGAAACTACAACGAAAAGTATATATCCGTTCCGAAAAGTATTAATACTTAATACTCAAGGTTTCTTTGAGAGCAATGCACTCTTTTGCTATTATAAAATGTGATAGCTAGCGATCATACGTGGAACCAAAAGGCATTCTATGGATTTATTATATATAGTCTGAATATGTTTTTTTTTTGCTTAGAGTCTTCGGTGTCCGGCCCCTTCAGGGACCGACTAATCCGAAGTCGCCGCCGGGATTCCCCATTTTGGGGGTGACGACTTCCCAAGGGTTCGTACCCATGACCTGGTGGGTACGCGGTGCCTTACCTTCCCCTTTCTTACCAGCTGGTCTACGCCCCCTTGGGCAGTCTGAATATGTTTTAAATATAAAAGGACAGTACCTACACACTTCGTATTATAGAATATTAGTGTCCTGAGCTATACACCATATTTTATTTTATGAGAAATTATTTAGTTGAAGGTTTCAGACAAGGACATTGAATACCAAAAGTACCCAGAAAATTAATTTATAAATATTATAACAGACATGAAATTACAACAATTTATAGGCATCCTATTATTGAGAATATAGGGGTGGTTGGTTTTTTGTTTCTTGAAAACAGTTTTTGAAAATAGTTATTAAAAAAATTTGTAAACAAGAAAATAAAAAAAAACACGTTTCCTTATGTTAATTGTTTCCTATCAACGTAACAGCGAAATTGTTTTGAAAAGAAGACAGAAAACTTATATTTTGTAATAGTTTTTGAAAACAAGAAAGAAAAACATGTTTTGAAAAACTAAACAAAGTAATCCATTTCGGAAATCGTTTTTAAAATTTTAATTAAAATAGTTGCTTGTAATTTTATGGTAATAAACGGCTAGCTATGCTGTCTTTGTGAAAACCTCTCTTTAAAGTTTCCATGATGTACTTGTCAGTTTGAGACATGGTATTATTAATTAATACGTATATAAAATATAAGTATATATCCTTTGATTCCTCGGATTCAAAAATATATAAGATGTTTTCTAGAATGATAGGAGTATCATTTATTCACAATGCAAACGACCTTGAAAATTTATTAATTATTTTTTTTTTCTTTTTCTCTCATTTATTTATTTATAATTATAATACACATTGGACGTTGAGAATGAGCAGGGAGGTGGGACAAGTTTGAATAATAAAGACAAAGTTGATAACTTTTTAATTTGAGATAGATCTAATTAATATTTATTATAAATAGATAGTTAGAAGTGACTTTTATATATATATAAATTAAAAAAGCTAAGTATGTTAATTGTTAAGTATAGAACTTTGGTTGAGGCATGAGGGCTTCAGTTTGATCCTTATTTTTTGGTTAAACACTGCCTAACAATTTAACATTTATTTGCAATCGACTAATCTGGACTAAAGAAATGAGTATATTATATGTACACATGTATATATTCACCTTCTCAATACAACTTTAGACAATAGCAATATTAACTAGCTACAACTTGTCATTGCATTGAATTGAAGTAATATAAAATTAATTCCTCAATTGTGTATTCTGACAATGACGTCATTTTGTCCCAATATATACCTGTATCCATGTACACAAACACATAAAAAATATAGGCTAAGGTATAGTTTCAATTCTTCATCATGGCATCTAATCTCTTTTCGGAAAATGTTGACTAAATAAAGTTGAATAAAATTTTATAACTAAATATTAATAAAAATGGCCAAATTTGTAAATATAAAAATATTTTACGAAATAATTAAATAGTTAAACATATTTTTGTTAGTATATAACTATAAAATCATCCTTTGATTTTATAAGTCATCACTTTAATTTTTATTAATTGAAATTAAAAGGCGTTAGCAAAAAAGGATCGAAGATACACTTTTCAAAGTTAAGGAAATAAAAGAAGATTTAATGCAAATATAATTACTTAAATTATAAAATCATTTTGACTTTTTAAATGAAATTAAGGATTTTTTTGCCATGGAAATCAAGGATATAAAATTAACTATTTAAATTCTTAATTTAAATGCTTAATTAAGGATATCAAATTAATCTATAATCTAATTTCTTGTACATATGTTATAATTTTGTGACTTGATCTAATTTACTTTCTTATTAGTTCTTCCATAAAAAGTCAAAATAATCTTATATTTAAGACCAAGCGACAATTATATCTCAAAGTTTCACACGGTAGGTAGCTCACATTTGATGCGAATTTTGTAATACTCAATTATCGAAGGCAATTTGCTTTTCATTTCACTTAGATGTTAATGCATTTCGATTGGGACATTATGATAAATCAAACTAAATTAATGATTTCTTTTGGACTGAAAAAATAAATTAATGACTCAATCTAGTCCAACAATAACTTTGAGGTAAACAATAATACCATCCATGATAGATGTATATGAAATAATTTTTGGCATTATTTTAAAAAGAAATAATTTCTTAAGTCACATATACATGCATATTTCAAGAGTTGAACTTTAGCTAGTGATTGGTATTATTACGGAAAACTTGACTGAAAGTTAACTTTAAATATAGGGCAAAGGTGCAAAAATATGACTAATCTTTACCCTAAATTGCATTTCTATGACTAAATTTTCGCAAGGAGCAAAAATACCACTAAACTTGGGATCGATGTGCAAAACTATGATTTCCGTCAACTATGATGGTGTTGACCGTTACTTTTCGACTTGTAGGATGCTGAGTGTGCAATAATGACCATGTGACATGCTGAATAGACTCTTTCTTGGTGTTATGTGGAATAAGGGGTAAATGTATTTAAAATAGTGCAAAAAATATGATTATTTTATTCTAACAACAGACCCATATTTGCACTCAAAGTACATTTACTTTAAATACATTTACCTCTTATTCCACATAACACCAATAAAAAGTCTATTCAGCATGCAACATGATCATTTTTGTACACTTAGCATCCTACAAGTCGAAGACTAACGGTCAACACCGTCATAGTTGACGGAAATCATAGTTTTACACCTCGATCCCAAGTTTGGTGGTATCTTTGCTCCTTGCGAAACTTTAGTCATAGAAATGCAACTTAGGGTCAAATTTAGTCATATTTTTGCACCTTTACCCTTAAATATAATTAAGGCACTAATTTCTTCTCACATCTATATTCCCGTGATACTATAGACGTTATTCTAAAATTTGGTACATTATAGTCACAAATCCCACACTTGTAAGCTAATTAAGGTCGGTTAATTACAAGTTCGTGCATGTGTGTTTATATGTGTGAATGTTTAAACAAAACCATCAGGCGGGGTTTATAAATGAATTGATCTTAGCTGACAAGATAATTTATACTCCCTCCGTTTCTAAATATAGGACTTAGATGACTTTTTTGAAAAATCCTAAAAAAAACAAAAAATAAGTTAATTAGGTCTTATATTTAGTAATGGAGGGAGTAGTTTTTAACATTGCATTTATAACTAGACAATATATATAGTATTATCTGCACATTAACAAAAAGGTTTGATTATACTAATTAAAGATGATTGAAATTAAGTATGAATTATTATTATTAGGTCCAAAATATATACATATTTGTTTTATTTAATTTCTTCACCGTTGCTTACATCCACATTTATATATATTATCATTACCTGAGCCTCCATATGAAAAAGGAAGTTTGAAATTGGACACAAATGTTGGGAGTGTGAAGTTTCTCATGATGATTTCAATCCTATGGATATATTTAAGAAAAAGCTTAGAAGAATATAATAACTTACGATAAAATTAATTCATATTTCAAACTGAATAATCAAGAAAATAAACAATTGATCAAAATGTCTATGATAAGTTTCGAATTAAAAATGCATAGGAAATGCTCCCGTTTTTGTAAGAAAATTTTTTCCGTTATGGAAAGGATAAAAGGACTGATTATAAGTGAGAAAACTACTACGAGCCTAGTAGTTACAGGTTTCAAATCACAACCTGTTGTTGAATAATCTATTAACAAATTATTTTTAAATAGATTATTTGATCTAGTTTTCTCACTTAGCTTATACATTCAATAACTTTTTTTATATATGTGTATGAACTACCTCAAATGATTTTCAGTTAACTAACCCACGTTATCCTCGATCCTATTATACCCTGAAGCACAGCTCTACTTAAAATATATTTTGAGAAAAAAAAATTTGTTAAGAAATTATGAAGAGTAATAATTGTTAGATTTAATCAACGAAGATAATTCAATCTTCAATAAGGTTCTAAGTCTTATAAATGAAAATTTATATTAAGACAGTCACTTATTGTTTGGAGTCCGAAGAAATACTAAAGCTTTGTATTGAAAAAAAAAACAGAAATATACTGAAGCTAAATTAGACACAAGTGGCTAAATACCGGATGGTTCGCAAAGTAAAATAAAATAGAATTGATTTTATTAGGTTAAGGTGTTAGTTGTGGTTTTTAAAGAAAGAAGCATTAATTAATCAATACATGCGCTAAAAGGAAAACTAGAGCAAAGACCATCAACATCTCTCCTAAGGGAAAAATTAATTGAATGCGAAAAGTATTCTTTGCTTCTAATTCTTTCTCAATTTATGAATATGTGTATATTTTATTTTGTGGTGTTGATCAATTGCTTGTTTGCAAGCCCTTGTGTGGAGTTGTTCTATGTGGTTTTTGCTAGCTTACAAATTACTACAAATCGATCTAGCCAGAATTGCAGCTTTCGTCTTAACATAAAAAACCAGCCACAAGCTCGAACTGCACATTTAATATATTATTTCTGAAGTTTTTCTGTAACTTCTTAATGAGAATTATTTTAATGAACTTTCTCTGCTATCAGTAGCGTGTGTGAACTATTTTTCAATATATAAATCTCATCCACAACAGTTGCATCCGGCATACCATGATTCAGCGGGGGAAAATGTTAGACATGTAATCATCCTGATGAGTTTTCGATTCTCCTAAAATGTACTAATTAATTATAGGTTAAGTGACATTACTTGGGGCGATACATCTTCATAGTTAAATGAAACTTGCAAAATTACATGTGTAAATATAAAAAATAGTGTACTTATCATGTTCTAGAGCCCACGGTATATATAAAGGGATATACCTTAATGGATCATAAGTTAATAACATTGTCCTTAGATTGTAAATGAGCACAACCCATTTCCTTAAACTTTTTGTATATATAAAAAAATTTCTTGTCGCATATTTTGTCGCTATATATCTGTCACAAGTTGCTATATCTCTCTGTGTGTGTATAAACTGTATAGGATGAATATGTACACAAACACATGCATTTGTCTACTATGAGATTAATTATTTCATATTCTCATTACAAATTATTAAAATATATAAATACACTTAATTAATGGTTGGTAAGACCAAAAGCTATTGAAGAGAAAACGGTCAAAAATCATTTTATATAATTCAAGCACGCACAAAGAAAATATATTGGATGTGTCAAAAAAGAGATAGATCAAGTAGTAAGGAGTAATATGAAAATAAGTTGGGGAAATTAAATTGAATAGAAAATTAAATAAAGTTTTTGATCTCAGGACCTATTATTATTCAAAAATTTATTATATGTAAAGTTATGATCACTGCAAGAACATATAATTACATTAGATAACTCATTAAGTGACCATGTTTAACATTTAATAGGATAATATAATATTGTATTCGTCTTAAATATACCACTGATTTACCTAATTTGATTATATTAAGAATATTAGTTAAGATAATTATTATCAAATGAAATTACCAATTCATTCTAACGATCTCTATATATATCTTTATCCACACCCTCCATTTTTTGCTTGTTTATTATTGATGTGCATTGTTAGGTTTAATTTAAAGAAACATTGAAAATAATTAGAAAGAAGTCTTATATTTAAGACAAATTAAAACAAATCTCCCTAATTAAAAATGTCTTAGATTTAAGACCAGAATCCTTGTTATTATTATTGTTTAAAGACTTGAGAAGTTGAGACTATTTACTTTAAAGACTGCGCCAAGAAGATTGACTAAAAATTACGAACGATCGATAAACATGTCTAGACGAATTCATGCAACAAAAATGATTAACTTGCCAAATGAGAGAGGGGCTGGGGAGACAATAATTAATCGCTCAATTTGAGATCCATGCCGGTCCGTACCCTCTTCTTCTCCATCCATCATGGAGGTAGGAGAGGTTTCACAGGTCCCACTTCTTTATTCATTTTTCATGTGTTTAACTTACCAAACTGGAATGAAATCATTAATATTAATTAAAAAAATGCATTTCAATGTTGAACATCTTGGACCATATGTATACAGATGATCAGCTTTATATCCAACCTCAGTCAAATTCAAATTATCACTTTAAATTACAATTATTTTTATTATGTCGTTACTTACAGGCATTACATATAGGAAATTCTTGAACTAATTTGATTTCTTTTTCTATGTATGGGATATGATATACAAATTTCAAACAAATTTGTTTTATAACATATCTTTTTCATAATTTGTTCCCAAAAAAAAGAGAAGTTATCATGCTTAACACAGTGTTCAACTGTTCATTCTTTAATTTGCTGGGTTTCAATATAAAAGTGAATAAAAGTGAACTAAGAGAAAGTGAATGAATATACATATTCTTCCGAAATTCCATATGGTATATGAAAATAAAATCAAAATGAAAAGTGCTTTAAATCAAGAATGTTGATGTATAATATCTTTCACATACATACATAGTTACCATCATTGACTATAAACACATCAAGTTAATTAATCTTGGGCAAGATAGCATGTTAAAGAAGTCTACTTAAACTATCCGCGCTTGGATAAACTGATTGTATGTTGTTGCAGAGTAATCAGTGTTCTCGAGTTCAAGCTTTATGTATTCAGCTGCTTTAATTACTTGGAGGTAGCTAAATTCCTTCATTGTGAACCTTTATTCCTGCAAATCTATTAGTCGATTGTTAGTAGCGTTGGATACTAATTAATAAATAATAGATTTTATATTTAATTAATTTCATATCTTACAGACTTAGTTACTAGGCAAAAAGATAAACCTGACGTAAACATTATGTATGTTAATTTGCAAAAATTTCAAAGTTTTATTTGTAATTATTATAAATTGTGTTAATTAATTATTATTTCAGTAATTTTTTCCATCTTCGCTAAGAAATAAGTACTAAATTAAACATGGGTCCATCTTCACGGGAAATCATGAGCCCAATATCTGAGAAAAATCATCACAAACAGATATGATCTACCGACTTTTAAATTTTCAATAATATATTTTAATGTAATATAATTATTGCCATAAACTAGATCTCCCACTTCTCTGATTGGCCATTTCACTATCAAAGTTAGGTTAATTAAAAGATTAATTAAGAGCAAGTTTGAATTCTGCTCTCTCCTTAATCATATCGGACATGTATGTAATATCTCTAATTTTTTAGCAAAAGACGTGTATATAATATCAAGTCTGCCAATTATTACTGTAATACTACATACGACCAAGACGATATTAAAACAAAAGAAGCAATTATAAGTACATGGCACGTAATTACAAGCTTGCAGACAAGAGAAACAAAGCAAAATAAAACAAAGGTTATTATTGTTATGGGCGCGTGTGAAAAAGATTGTGTTCAAACCTATATATGTGAGGATTTTGTGATAGATTCGGCTGGTGAAGTGTTGTTGAACTCAAAGCTGTCTGAAAGTGAATGATGTAGCATTTGCTTAAAAGTGCATATTTTGTACAATTGGGTGGGGCCAATACTCAATGTTATTTCTCTATGTCAGATGCAATTTCAACTTGTTAGTGAAGCTTAGTTACTATGTTACATTCCAATACTACTCGTGTATGTATGTGTCTATATATATTAACTCAGACATTGCATGTGCAAAACTATTATGGTTTTTGTTTTCCAATTATTCAATATACTTATGTTTGAGGACCAGATTGTAGGCTTATTCTATACTTTTTATGCAGTGAAAGTAAATGATCTATTATAAATGCTAAATATTTTTTTTACCGATATAATATCTGATATGATGCATCATAAATTCATAGCCCAAGCTTTTCTATCTTATAGCTTCATTTATCAAATTTATATCTTAATTTAATAACCCACGATAATAATTGAGTCAAGTGAAAGGGGTTGGCTTGATTATTATCGTTTAATTAAGGATGAATATTTGGACCTTTATTAATGAGAAAACATCAAGCCACAGTTACCCCACTATCACAAGGTGTGAGCTATGGTCATATACATAGCCAACACTAAGAATTAAGAACTTTGCAATAACAACCATATATAAGCATTTTGAGTAGTCCAACATTAAGGTTTGAAGGTGAACCTAATTAGATTAACGAAAAGCTATAGTGTCTTTTGAAATAGAAGTCATGAGTTCAAATCCTTAAAAATTTTCTTCACTTGCAGTCAATATATAAAATTAGTATAACCTTATGTATCAAGCCGCGTCCAAATAAATACACGCATATTATATAGAGACTGAATTTCGGATGATTTGAACTGGAAATGAGACCAAGAATTTAAGCTAGTTATGTTAATTCATACATGCTTAAATGGTCTAGTTAATTTACTTAATTTGTATCCACAAATAACATACTAAAGTCCATTGCATATAAACCAACAGGTAGAGCTATCATGAAGGCCGTATTAAGAAAATACAAAAAGTATGCAAAAGGACCACCACTAGATATTTTTTCTGTGAAAAGAAACTGGATGATGAACATAGGTTTCAGTGCAAGCATGTATAAAGACTTGTGTGTGAACAACAAGCATTTTATTGGCTGGGAGGGGGAAAGGCACATTAATTATTAAGTTAGCATGCAACATAAGCAAGAAATGAAGGAAGATAAGTAATGATGATGATAAATATCTTGTTCCCTGATTTTATTCAATCCAAACCTGGACAGTCAACTAATGTTTCTCTCTCTCCGTTGTCGTTTCTTTCTTATTTTGCTTCCTCTAATTTTTTCTGGCATTACATGTCATGTCTCAACTAGCTCACTCTATATATTTCCTTCTATAATTTATTCCCAAAACAATGCAATTTACTAACTACTCTTCACTACCTGCAGATCATTATTTTGAAATGCTTTATATGACTTTGGTAAACAAAAAAAAAATGTAACTTGATTATTTTTCTCTACAAATTTTGTACACACAAAATACGGGTGTTTTGATTTCATTCTCACTAATAAAATTTTCAATAGGAGACACCTCCCCCCCCCCCCCCCCCAATTTTGCCATATTTGTATTCACATTATTGAATAAACCCTTGATCACACTCCTTAATTAAAATATAATATTAAAGAAAAATAATATAATAACAAGCTGATATTATTGTATTGGCATGTTCTGCCCCCGCCTCTCTGATCTGAAGACTCGAATAGAATAACTAAAATCTTTTCACTGAATTCACCTCAAATAATTTGAACCAAGCATTGACTTTCCCAAATCAAACAAAACAAAACAAACTCTAAGTCAAACTATGATTAGTAATTTACCGCGATTGTGTTTACGTAGTTAGTCAACTTATCGGAGTGGCATTAATTGGCCTTAATTGAGAAAAAAACTTCAAATAATTAAGTGCAAGTGATGGGATTGATCATGAATTATATTTTGTCACTATCATGGACGGTCACCAACTTGTGTCAAGGGAGGTGGCTTTGCACCACTTATATGCACCCAATGTGAGCTTCAATAGGAACTTGCTGTACTAACCAACATTTTGCCTTCAACCCACATATTTTTTTGGGAATTTTCACTAATGAGATTTTGGACTTAATATCACTTGGGAAATACTCCCTCCGGTCCCTAATGTAAGAGCTAGCCGTCAAAAAAACGCTTCTTAAGAAAACATGTAAATGTTAGTTGGGTGTCTGGAGTTAATGTTTCTTTTCCAAAATTGCCCATATTTATTATGGTACTTTTAAGAGAGAGAAATATATAAGCATTAATAAATATGAAAGAGAGTAAGGGGTAAAGTAGGAAAAAATGCATTAAATGAGGAGAGAATATGGGGTGAGCTCTTACATTAGGGACCAAAATCATTCAAATTTTGGGCTCTTATATTAGGGATCGGAGGGAGTAATTGTGCTTGATATGATGATATCCTTATATGGGGTTAGCATTAATTGGCACAGACCCAAAACAATTAATGCCATTACAATATTAAAGTCAAGTTTTATGTTATTGCATTTCCAACTCCAGATGAGGATATATGTACATTTTGATCTTGTTGGAGAAAAATGTGATCATTAGTTTAGACTTCATATGGAGTACTAAGAGTAATCCAATAAATAGCCTTGTAGCAGTGTGAAAGTTTTTTCTTAAAATTAGAGAAGTTCAAGTGTTTGATCCAACTTGAAACCTCAAAATATCTGCTTCTTTGAAATGAAAACATGATAAGAGTATGATGGACGTGAAACAGTATCCTTGATCATCCCACCTTTATAAAAGAAATCAAGTTGGTCACTTAACGAATTTTTTTTATCTCCTCTTTTTTGGCAAAACAAGAACTATTTGATAATGCTATATATATATATATATATATATATATATATATATATATATAGATTCAGGACCATTGCAAGTAATCATGAAGTAATTTTTTTTTAAAAAAAATTAAAAGGCAATCCCTTTACGTGAGTTTTACTATAAAGAAGAATCACAAAAGTTTCACATATATAGCTAAAGACAAAACATGAGCCTAACTAAGTAGCAAAGTCCTTATTAAGGAGAATCTTTGATTTTTTACCCTCTCTTCCTTTTGTTCTAGATATATAGTAGTGGTAGTTATATAGATGCAAATAAAAAAGAATGAAGAATCTAAGGTTATAGGGTACTAATTATTTAGGTGATCTGAGTGATCCCTTTTATGATAGGAAAAGAACAGGGGGAATGGATATACATTATTAATCAATAGATTGATGGGAACGCAGCCGCAGCAAGGAAACTATTGGAAGGCCATCACTACTTGAGATGATGATCATGATGGTGATGATGATAATGATATATAATGGATATGTGTGTGTATAAGTATAATTTATGGACCCTACTGTTAGAAGGGTAATAATTAATAATATTGGATTTTCGTCATTATTTTTGGTGTGGTGGGGTTGCTTCATCCAACAAGAAATAGTGCAGATCAAGCAAGTTTAATCTTTTCTGTACCCTTTTGGGGCGGTTTGTGGGACTGCTTCCAGGTAGGTCTGCTTCGTCCCACATATATTTTCATTTATGTTTTAAACTCTATATGATACATAGAGTTCTAATCCTTCAGTAGGGGTAGGGTTTGATTATTTCCTATTCTTGTGTAGATAGAGAGGATCGGTTGTATGGATCTTGTCCATTGAACTCTTGATTTCATAATTCAAACCAAAAAGTTGTTTTTATGAAGATGCAATAAAGATAGATAATTATCACAAAAAAACAAGTTTTGCTTTGTTATACACCATATATTACCACGTTAACATCATTTTTAATTTGGATTAAGCTAACTATTATTTGAATGTAAATTTTGTTTCCACGCTTCAAAATTCTTGTTTAGTAAGTAATTCTTTCCATAACTATCATGACTAGATTATATTCAAGTATTATATTTCCAATCCAATAGCTATAGTTCATAAAAGTGAGAGATTTATATGATAAAAGACTATCAATTAAAGTAAGAGTGAAAAAGACAATTACCAAAAAAAAAACAATTACCGGATGGAGTGAATTGGAGTATTATTCTAAAAATATGTTATTATTGCATATATTTCATTACATTTTACGGAAGACTCTCATGTTAAAAATCAACATATAAGATCTTTTCTTTTTCGATTGCAACAAATAAGACCTTATAGATATGATGTGTGTGAAGTAGTATATCGATAGAAAATACAAGATATACTCATCTTGTGATATGATTAAGAAGTGAATATTGGTCAGTTTTTTTCATTTTAATCATCTTTTATATTTATCATTTTCTTTGAACTAATTTATTTGACTTATAAAATGATATACAATCTAATGTAACACACATAAGTATTTAAGAACCAGCATATCACATGTTATAATAACTATTTTATTTAACTTCTTTGATCTTCTTCTTATTTGCTCTTATAAGATAAAATAAATAAGCTTTGAGGTCTCTGGGGATTACTAATACCGAGATACCAAGTTAACACGAGTATTGAGTGTAAGTATTAATTAAATTTGACATTCCCGCACACAGTTAGTGATACTGGAAATTATTTTATATTTTCTAATAGCCACTTTTGAATTCTCTGCATCCACAAATGGATATATGTATGTTCTTTTTTTAATTAGCATAAGTAATCCTTCTAGAAGTTTTGAGACTAAAAATAATTAACATGGTAAACATGATAACGACATGGCTTCTGTCGCAACCAACGTTGTTGCAACTTTTTTGTTGTTTAAATTTTTGGATGTGAACGAAGAATGTGAGGTGATGGATGGATGATCACTGTGGGCGATTATACCTTTTGTCTCCTACCTCTTGTCGCATGCCTCTTTATGAGTATTATTTAATAACTCAAGACAAATTCTTTATAGATGATCACTGGACTGAGAGAGTGAAAGTGGATGAAGAGAAAGAAGAGAAAAGAAGGGATGTGATTGTGGACGGAGAGAAATCAGGAAAGCAGTTCTTTTTTTAAAATTTATTTAGGCTAACCCGCCAACCCAACGGGTTAGCCTGAAACAGCCCGATCATATCATAAGGATCTTACAGCCCCAAAATCTTTAGCCCAACCCGTTTTTTTTCTAGCGAGTTGGGCTGAACCCGGCGGGCCAAGCTGAAAAGTGCAAACTCTAGTTACGTGTATGGCGGCATATGTGCTACATGTTGAATTTATAAATTCTTGATCGCTTGATTGAAAACCTGTATGCAATTATGTAACTCATCACTTTTAAAGCATCAAAGAAAAATTCTGCAGCATGCATAACTTTCTGCTGTCTTAGCTCTGTATTCTTATTAAGCTTCGAAATATCAAGCATGAAGCTGGTAAAGTTTCTATAAACATGAAGCTGGTAAAGTTTCTATAGTACATGTACAGCACCAGTTATAACAAAACAATTTCAAAGAATGCCAATGCACTTGTGAAACAGAGATATTAATGATCCTGCAAATCGAAAGCTTCTCAGTCAAGCACACATAATTGTGTCCATTCAAACAAGGGAACTTCCCTTGGGCACATAAATTTAATCAAAATGTTGACATCTTCAGTGCTTAATACACAGAAAGGCATATAATTAATATATAAAAAAAAACAGTTTAACATAGAAAGCACAAGAATTACATCATATCCCAAACATTGTTGGGTGATTGAATCGGGTGAAGAAAATGAAACCTGACTGGGAAAATTACAATTTCAGACTTCGGGCCTAAAAACTCATAAACTCTGAAATTTCAACTTCATGGTTGGCCTTTGACTTATCACTTATCAGGCCAAACTCATCAACACTTGCCTGCAGCCAATGGTTGCTCAGACAGCAGAGATATCAGCTGGGACATTCAAACATAACAGCAACAAAAAAGTTCATGCCATCAGGTAAAATTTCCATTCACCTTTTATCTTTATGATATCATTCAAACACTGTGTATCGCAGAATGGTTCTACAAGTCTCACAAGACCACAAAGGTTGCAAATAGTTGAAAGAACAGCGAATATTGCAGCCGCAAGACCTAGAAACCTTTGTCTTGCAAGTTCTAGTGAGATAAAACCCGATATAGACATTTGGGGAAAAACCCCCCATATGCTAGTTCATGAGATTGAAGACCCTAAGGTTGCACAAATCCCACATCCCTAAATTTCACACGTTAGAACCCTGATATGAAACTCTCAAGTCACATACCCAACAAAGTGACTACAGGGATTCCAGAACATACAATTGCTTGATCAAGAAAGCTTGTTAAGGCCATGAAAGAAACGATGTTTTCGCCTCTTTGAGTGTCTATGAGATTCTTTTGTCATGACATAGGGTACAAAATGTACCTGCATAAGCACAATTTACCATTAATTTATTAAAAGAGACTGCTCCACTCTAGTTCTTCGTGAGGAATAATACAATTCAAGCAAACAAACAAAAGTGATGTAACTTCAATGAATTAAAAGTACTCAAAATTACACCTTAAAGTTGCAAATATAATATCTTCAAAAAGAAAAAATTCATACAAAACTTACATTATAAAGGAAGAAAAAGTGAAAAAAGAAAATGAAACCACCACAATGAATATTGATTATGCAACCCCATAAATGATGGTTTTATTGAGTTTAATCGGTATGCACTTCAATACAAGACACGGAACATAACTATTCAAAATGCATGCCCCTATTTTCTAACAGAATGTGATATGAAAATTAATCAAAACAGTTTTGTAAGACAGAAAGCATATATGAAATTTCCATTATGTTTTGTGCCCTCAAATATGAGAATGGGCACAACTCCATTCTACAATAGTAATTCTTTCAAGAGTTTAATGAAATTAGAAGTTTGAATGCGCAAAATAAGATAATGCCAAAAGGAACAAAGTTATTAGAAAAAAAAAGCTTTTCCTGCACACAGTTTGTGAGGCAAACCTGAGAATTATTTCGAATACCAAAACTCTGAAGCAAAGATTCATCATCAAGGAGCTTTTCATTATGGTGTGATAGACAATAATTTGCCCAGACGTGTTTCCTGTGATTTGATCATTTTTATAAGAGAAAGGAAATTAAAGTGTTAACATTTTACTCTCCTTTTCATTTCTTAACTACCCAGAAACTAAACATTTTTTAATAGAGTTACCCAAAACTTGATCTCTAAATATTAGACTTTTCTAACAAATTTCCAACAATCCTTACAAAGTATAAGAAAATAACCTATATCTCACCAAGATATCTGGCGGTGACCCATCTTGGACTGTTCCATATCATTTACTTTCTTCTTAATCACAAATTTCAAATTCTTGACTGTAGCTGAGTTCATCACTGCCACATCTACACCACCATAATCAAAAGATTGAAACCAAGTGAGCATTAAATCTTTCCATTTCCCCATTCATTTTGCAGGGAGACAATGTGAACAGGCAGATTAAGAAAGCTTTAGAAAAACCACGGTGTATGATGAAAGATAAGTATTACCAAATGATGTTCCATCTAGTTTGAGAACATTAATTCGCATAGCACTTCCCAACTCAAGGTTGATGAGAGTGTCTACATCAGCCAGTGATGGCCTCTTAGGGACATCAGCCAGTATGGGATCTTCTAGCAGGGCATTGAGCATTGATTGCAGTTTTGCCTTCTTCACACCTGTTTTGCTATATTCTTCCATGAGCTCTTGAACTTACTTATACTGCAAGTGTCTGCATTCATGATGGAGGAGAAGATTACAAATGATAAAACTTCACCATAATTTCTAGATCAAAGCATTACAACTCAATTCTATTATATTCACAAACAACAAAATTCGATATATCAGTTTGATTGTACATCAGATGTTATGTTCTTCGAGTCATCTCACTGAAACTATTCAGTCTCAACTCTATGGCCTCTCTTTTTGCTCTCACAAATTTAGGAACTTAAGTGTTGCTCATTTTCCTTCCCAATCCACATCAAATGTAACAACATTCAACTTAAAAAAAAAAATCATAAAGCCAATGCATAAAGCAACATGGAAGATCATTATCCAAACGGCCAAACACCAATCTTGTATAAAAAGTCAAGCATTAAACCAATGTTGTTTTCCCATTGAATAAGTAGCCTTAAATCCATTACTTAAATAATCATACACCAGATCTTTAATTTGCTAAAGAAAACTTAAAACTCCAATAGTCTCTCAAAACAAATCACATCAATTCCAGTAACAGTCACAATATGAATGCCAAAGGCATTGTCTAACCTATGAATTACAACTGCTATATGGAGTGTCATCTTTTTTGGATAAAAGGAAACATATTTTCGTCCTTTCCTGGTATGAAAAGTTGAGCACTTTGTTTCAGAGGTAGGAGTATATAAATATGGAAGAATGAAATGAATGAAAGGAGTAAGGAGACTTGCCTATTATATTATGGTTGCCGCCGGCCGATCGATCGCCTCTGTCGCCGCCGTGTTAGGGTTTGGGTGTGTGTGCGCGCGCGAGTGTGACAAGAACTGTACTCTGCTCAGTGAGAAGGGAATGCTATGTAATACTCCCTCCGTTCCTAAATATAGGAACTAGATAGAGACTTCATTTTGGTCTAAATATAAGACCTAATTACATTTTTGTCATCTTTTTCCTAAATTACCCTTCTTCTTCTTATCAACTTCTTCTTCTTCTTCTTCTCATCTTTGCGATCTCCTTCAAGCTCCCTATCAAGGAGGGTATTATTGGAAAGACATCTAAAATTAAGTCTTCCTTAATCTCCCCAAAAAAAAGTCATCTAGATCCTATATTTAAGACCGGAGGGAGTAGTATGTGTGCGCGCGCGCGTATATTTTTTCCCTCCACACTAACTTATGAAAGATATTTAACCTATTCTGATAAAAAAAAAGAGAGATATTTAACCTAAGTTACTCACTCGGCAAGTGATTATAAGTCACCATCTATTTATTTCTCATATGCAAGAAATGGTAGTTGGAAACTTGGCGGAATAGCATGAGAGGTAAGTACTCTTATCCCTTAAGCAAGTGGTTGGGGGTTCAATCTCTAACCCTTGTGAATGGAGCAAATACACATGCCAAATGTTTACCTATACGAGACTTCAGAACAGTAAGGATTAATCTCACTTGACAAGCGGGTGAGGATATCCTTGGAAATAAAAAAAATGGTAGTTGGTATTAAAATTCATGTTAAATTTGCCACATTTTTCAACTTCACCCTTCATTAAATGATGTATTTCACATTTTTAATTTTAAATTTCCATTCATAATAGAGGTAAAGTGGGGGAAAATATTTAATGAGACGTATACTGCCTTATATTAAAGACAAAAAATATTGTAGATAGTTAATGACTTATAATAAGAATAAAGGAGTGTGAAATAGTTAAGTAGTTTCTTTAATGTGAGTACTTTCTTAAAATTAGTTAATAGTCAATTAGTTGGGCAAAAAAAAGTCAATAGTCAATTAGAACTTATATTCTTCAATTAAAAAAAGTTGGCTCTATATTCTTTATTGACACTGTACTCCATCAATTATCCCATCCTCTTCTTTCATCCTTTGACTTCCACAATAAACAACCTCTCCTCTCTCACATTTTTCTTGGTGATTGGTGAGCTGATATATCAATTACCAAGAAAATAAGTGTTCTCTCTACACGTTATTGTTATCTTCATTTCTGAGATACTTTAAGAGAATAATGGATCATTTAGCCTTCTCTTCCAAGCAACCATGGAGAGGTGGATGATGAAGATTTATTATAAGTTCAGTTTGAGGATTCAGAGGAGTATGTGATAGTTTGAAGGAGAAAGAGATCAGCTTTGGGTTTGAAAGGGGTGGAGCAGATTCTCTTTTGTTGTTGATGAGTTATTATTGAGTTTGTATTAGTGGGTTGTTAGTAGCGCTGAGTGGCTTGTATGACATCAATTGGATTCTTTTAAATTATTTTTCACCAATAAATTGGATTATCTAAATTATTATCTTTTGTTTATTTTACAATCTTAATTTCTTAATAAAAGTCTAACTCATCTTATAAATAGGGTAGGAGAAAATATCATCTTTTATACTATCCCCGGTAATAAATATAAGATCTAATTGACTTTTTTTGGAGAGGTTAAGGTTGCAAAATAGGTTATTAAATCATGACATATTTGATATATTTTTAGATCATACATTACTTTATAAGTAAACTAAACTAGTCTAAGGGAAAAATTAGGTAAATCAATTTATAATTAACTAATTTTGTTTTTTTATAGAATTTTCTAAAAAAGTCATTTAGGTCTTATATTTAGGACCGGAGAGAGTAATTTATATCTATATTATTTCCCCCTCCAAACTAATTTCAACAACTTATAAAAGTTATTTAATATAATGATACATATGTTTTTTTCAATAGTATCTTAAAATTAGTCTGCTAACTTAATTATTTTTCTTAATCCATTCAAATAAGTAAAATAAAATCTGAAAAATGGCAAATCATAAGTGAAAGTTACACATTAAAGTAAATCATTAACAAGTGAGGACACTTCCTAAAAACTATTCTTCCTGCCTAAAACATTAATCCCATTTTTCCCATTTCTTATTAATTAATGAAGTAGCATAATTCTGATAAAAAAAATTAAAGAAGTAGCATAAAAAATTGTGAAGAAGTGGCAAACAAAAAAAAAAAATAAAAGCTAAATGAACCAAATCACTTTTTGGCTCCACAAAAACCAAAAAAAGAAATAGCCTCACTTACCAGTCACCACCACATTCACTTTCCTCTTCATTCTACTTTCCTTCCTCCTTCTCAAGCTCAACGCTTCTCTTCCCTAATAAAGCTCAACTCTTTAACCTCCTCCACCTTCAAAACCTCAACTTTTCCCACCCCATTACATCATTTCATCAAAAAATCTTCCTTGACCATCATTTTGACTGGTTGGTATATTTCTTCAACACATTCTTCACCACAACATCCATAATATCATACCCTTTTCCTGTTATGATCGTCAGACATTTCTGGGTTTTCCTTTCTTATCACTAGTCCGTACATCCATGGCGGCGCAGAGAAATGTGTTTGGAGATTGTGGGAGGTTGTTGAGTGATGAAGAGACTGTCAATGATGATGATGATGATGATGATTATCCAGCAGGGAAAAAACCCAAGTTGGAAACGTTTCCTTTGAATACTTGGGAACTTTCTGCTGCTCTTGGTGTCTTCTTTGTTTTCTCTGCTGGTTTGTTCTGTGTTTACTTCACAATGCCTGCTTCAGATTATGGAAAGATCATGCTTCCTCGTACTGTTTCAGATCTTCGGATTCTCAAGTATGTTTCATGAAAATGGTGCCTTTTTATTGTTGTTATCTAATCTGTGTGTCTTTATTGATGTTTTTGTTGTTGGTTGAGATGAACTCAGTTATGGACATATAAAGTGGATTTAGCTGTAAGAAAATAGTGGATTGGTCACTTGATGTTACTATTATTAGGAAGCTTACTTAATGTGCATTCTTGTGGGGTTGTACATCTTTTATAAAGAAAGGAACTTAATTAGGTGGGAAGATATTGAATCTTATGATGATATTATTGTTTGTTCACAGATCTGTGTAACAAACTGCTTTGAGTGGATTTGAAGGTGGACATTTTATTCTGTTTCGATGAGCTTGTGTGGGGGCACTCAATGGAATTGTAGACCGAGATAGTTTAGTTTACAATATATCTTAAGATTTAGTGGCTGATATAGCAAAATTGCGTCGTATAATCCATGTAGTAAACCCACTTTTTTGTTGCTGTTTCTGTTTAACGAGTGTAAAAGTCTAGCCTTTTAACTGAGAAATTGATAGCTAGAGTGGACGGGTGACGAAACTCTTGATGGGCTTCACATGACATAGGGTGAAGGATCGTTTTGATGAATGATTACATTAATATCTCTTTTTATGTTTTTTCATAAAACAACTTTTGTGTTTAAAATAAATGAGGTCAATGGACCATACTAAGCTGCAATTGAGTTGTAATCCATAGTTGCTAAATGGATTTAATTTTTATTACCTCTTGTTCATTAGTATATGCTACCTCCTACAATATTAGATCTTCGAATTCGCAAGTTTGTTTCATGCAATGATTTTTTGTAGTTATCTGTGTGTCTTTAATGATGTTTGTGTTATTGGTTGGTTCCTTTCTGGTTTTTGGTAGATGGATTCAGTTATGGACATATAAAGTGGAATTGTTTTTTTTTTTCAGAAACTTACTGTGCATTCCTGAGTCCAGCTGTATTAGAATGCTTGATTGGTTACTTTTTGCTGCTATTATTAGAAAACCTTGCTAAATGTGAATTCTTATGGGGAACATCATAAATGTTTTGATGATATTATTGTTTGTTCACGGATCTGTGTAACACTGCCTTTGGTGAATTTGTGAGAGAAAAGTTTATTCTGTTTCAATTAACTAACGTTAAAGTCTAGTTTTTCACCTGTGAAATCAAATAGCCATTTGATGAAGGATCATTTCGATGAATGATTACATTATTACAATTTTATGTTTATATTTTTGAACAAATTGTTTTGTTTGAAGTAAATGAGGTCACTGGACCATAAGAAATTGTCAAATATTGAGTTATAATCCATAACTGCTCGGTGGTTTTAGTTTAACATCTACTACATCTACCTTGTCAATATATGTCTGTTACCCCACATTACATTCTTAATTCTTAAAATTTTCTGCAGAGATAATTTTGCGGCATATGCAGAAGATCATCCTGCTCAATTCATTCTTGGTTATTGTTCCACCTACATTTTCATGCAGACATTTATGATTCCAGGAACTATTTTCATGTCCTTGTTAGCTGGAGCCCTGTTTGGGGTTTTCCAAGGACTTCTATTAGTTGTTTTCAATGCCACTGCTGGAGCATCATCCTGCTTCTTTTTGTCAAAGTTAATTGGGAGGCCCTTAGTTTCTTGGTTGTGGCCTGACAA
Organism: Mimosa pudica; assembly: GCA_029929735.1. Classification (NCBI taxonomy): domain Eukaryota; kingdom Viridiplantae; phylum Streptophyta; class Magnoliopsida; order Fabales; family Fabaceae; genus Mimosa; species Mimosa pudica. The sequence continues at coordinate 3,496,127 of JAKELP010000023.1, read as the reverse complement.
GTTAAAATTTTTCCAAGCTGAGGTGTGCTTATCTCATTCTTCAATATTGACCAGACAAACAATTAGACAATCATGGTGACTACATTGTTAACCTGATTTTCTTTTCATCAATCAGATATCAAAGCGCAGGGATACACTCCTGAATTACATGCTTTTTCTGAGGATAACCCCGACTTTGCCAAACCTTTTCATCAATTTGGCATCTCCAATTGTTGATATACCATTTCATGTCTTCTTTTCAGCAACATTGATTGGTCTTATTCCTGCTGCTTATATTACTGTCAGAGTGAGGCTCTTCTACCCATCTTACATTTATCGTACATTAAAATCAGTTAACCACATTATATATCGTTTTTTTTTCCTGAAGTCAATGTTGGATTTTTCAGATTATATCTTATGCCTTAATCTCAAAAGGAGTATTATTCCTTGATTGTGTCAACTTTCTTTATGGCTGCCCTTTTTAAACTTCTGCATCAGGAACTTCTATCCTGCTATTCTGTTCTTACCTGAAGGGGGAAATTTTGTTTTTACTTTCTTTTTCCCTTCTAGAATTCCTTTCAAAATGATTTCAACTCTTATTTTTTAAGTCGGTAGTTGAAGTTCTTCAAAGTAAGACTAATTGAAATTCTTCTGTAATGTGTTCCCACTTGCCTTCCTCCTTTCTTTTTGGTCCTTGACAAACAATGTGTTCCATGTATTTCATCGAAAACTAAAATAAGAGAAAGTTTTAAAATTTCCTACATGAAGAGGCTAATCAGATTATTTCCATTGTTCTATAGTAATTCTTTACTACATTTACTAGCTATTCCTCTGCATTTCTTTGATATAGGCCGGCCTTGCTCTTGGGGATCTTAAATCAGTGAAGGATCTATATGATTTTAAGACATTATCAGTGCTCTTCCTTATTGGTTTAGTCTCCATATTTCCTGCACTGCTGAAAAGGAAGCGAATCTACGAATGAAAAGTTTGATTTTATCCCACTTCTCTTATTGAAGGCAAGCTACCTCATCAAATGACTTGATCTGTGAATTATAGTGGATCATGTACAATGATGATGGTGTCTGGACCATTTTATATTCTTTCATGTAGGCTCAGAATAATCAGTATGTTTTGTGTTCTTTCAAGTAGGCTCAGAACTATTTGTATGTTTTGTAGCTGAGGAGTTCATTTATGTTCCACTGTATTATCTTTAGTCGGCTGAAATGGGGTGAGATAATTCTGTTCATGTCAATGTATTCATCATCAACTCTTTGTAGATTCCCGTTTGAGTAATATATTGTTGAGCTTCATGAACTGAAGGTTCACCTGTCTTGCCGTGGGAACACTGCCTCTAATTATCAGTTGATACAAGGCAAAAGCTTCAAACATCAAATGAAGCATACAATAAAGAAATGGAGTATTATTCATATGCTTCTTTCCTTTATTTGCATCCTGGAATTGTACATTTAAATCCCTAATCACTCTTTACCTTAAATTTACCAATTATTCTGAACACTCATCTCATGCATCAATTAAATTGCACTACATGATTGCAAAGTGCTGCGTTTAGCTATCAGAATACTCTAGTATCGTGTTTATAATGTCATGCTCATTGGTCTTTAATGCAAGGTCTTCATCCCAGGATTTAAGTCATCAATTCACCAAACGCTAATTAATGGGATGTAACTAATAGCGTAGGAGCTAATTATGTTAGGGGTGAGCATTCGGTTTTCGGTTTAGTTATTCGGTTAAAACCGAAATAACCGAAAACCGAAATGTATATATTATGAAAACGAACCGAAACCGAATTATTTCGGTAACCGAACCGAAATAACCGAAATAATTCGGTTCGGTTTTAACCGAAATAACTGAAATTTTTTTATTTTATAATAAATTTGATTTTTTTCATTTTCAATATATAAAAATCAACATTTTATATTTGATATATTGCATATCATTTTTAATTTAAAAGAAGAAATAAAAAAACTATAGATTTAAACTCTAAATTTTAATTTATTTAAAGAAAAATATGATAAAATAATAATTTTTTAATTATTTTTTATAATTAGTTTTAATTAATTTGGTTATTCGGTTAATCGAATTATTTTTTTAAATAACCGAATTGAAAACCGAAATAACCGAATTATACAACCGAATAAGAACCGAAAACCGAAATAACCGAACCGAAATAACCGAATTCAATTCGGTTCGGTTCGGTTTTTTGTTTTCGGTTTGGTTTGCTCACCCCTAAATTATGTTGTTGCCAAATGCCAACCTTGTTTTTCACTCAAGCACAATACATGTTTTAAGGTTGTTAAACTTATGAATTTAAATAAACTCGAGGTAAAACAGGTGAAATCGGATTGTAGAATTCAACAGTAAACTCCCAAGAGTTTACGTTTATTAATCAATATGTGTTTGTCTTATATTATTAAAATATTAAAAATAACAATAATTTGATTTGAATATATTTTAAATATTAATGGTTAATGTTAAATATTAACATTAATATTTTATCAACCTCTGTAGAGAAATTTATTTGAAATATCTATACAAATTTATTGAATTTATTAATTAAAATGAGTTTTAAGAGCAAGTTAAAATGATATGTAGAAACGTAAAAATGGTGAATTCGTATGTAAACATGTAAGTTTCTATCAATTTTACAATAACTGAGAATTTAATTAACTCATAACACGTTTTAGTTAGTTAGAATACTAAAAAGGATAAAATCATAGTGTAAACTCGCTAGTTTGACAAAAATGCATATAGCTCTTGATCATCATTTTGTACGTGATAAAGTTATTGCTAAATAAATTAAAGTTGTTATTTTTTCTTCTAAATGACCAACTTCTAAGTGTACCCCCACTCCACCTGTTTTATATGTAATATCACTTTGACTTTCTTTTTGCAAGTGAAGGAAGAAAATTAGAGCACTAAATTGAGTGAATTGAGTAATGGAGAAGAGGAGGAGTACAAATATAGAATACACAAGAAATAAATATAAATGAGTTGGTAGTAATTTAGTAGTTGACAATTATATCCTCACTCTTATAATCTTGTATTATAATATCCTTTCTACAATTCTACCAAAAAAATCTAAACCACACCATGTTACATAAATATGATTGATTTGCAAGGGCTTCCCAAGTTCAATTTTGTTTTGACAAAGCAATGAAAAAGCAAAAAAAAAAAAAAAGAACAATGACTTTTTACATTCAATAAACTCATCAACTGCTAAATAAAAAAGGTCTCATTTTTAAAACAAGAAACGATGATGAATAGGATATTTCCAAACAAGCAAGGATGAATAACATATCAATTTTCGAAAATACTCCCTCCGTTCGTATATATAAGATCACTTTAGAGAGGAGAACTTGTTCCTAAATACTCCCTCCGGTCATAAATATAAGACCTAATTGACTTTTTCTAGAAAATCCTTAAAAAAACAAAATAAGTTAATTATAAATTGATTTACCTAATTTTTTTCCCAAACTAATTTATTTTACCTATAAACTAATGGATAATCTAAAAATATATCAAATATGTCATCATTTAATAACCTATTTTGCAACCTTAATCTCTCCAAAAAAAATCAATTAGGTCCTATATTTAGGACCGGAGGTATTATAAGATTACTTTCTAATTTGACTCAAGTTTTCCCCAAATTACCCCTATACTTCCTTCACCCAAAAAAATAGTGGTTTAAAAAAGGTGATATTTTAAAATCTTAGGTGAAGGGTATTTTAAAAATTTCATGTAATCCTAACTCATTGGAATGTCTTCCTTAATCTCTCCAAATTTGCCAAAATGATCTTATATTTTGGAACGGGTAGTACTCCATATAATAATATATGTCCTTGGCTCCTTTTTAAAACAGAAAATATGCTCTTTCTTATAAAACATAAAAATCTTCTCCTCTTTACCAGCTCCCCCAACAGATCTACGCACACTCCAAAGTCCAAACAGATTCTAATAATCTCAGCAATTTCACGCTCAACAACATTTTACACTCTCCTCCTCTTCTTCAATCTCAGCATCGCATCTCACTTTCCACCATGCTTTCTCCTTCAACCTCAACTTCAAGGTACTATAGATTTTTCCTTGGCCATTCCATGTTAAAAGCCATCTAGACTCTCCTGGATAGATGTAGTTTTTAATATAAAAAAAATCCCTTGTCAGGACCAGGGGTCAAAATCTGCACATTTCTAGACATATCAATACTTTTTTTTAAAGAAACAAAGTGCAGATATCATGCATTGTATGAATTTGTGAGGAATATGTCATTATTTTATATGCTTATGTGTCTGTTCCATGTACATGTATGCTTTATTGCAGTTCACTGCTTGTAAATGCTTGCATATTTCGCTTAGAGGTGATTTGTGAAATTTCTTACAAGAAAGGAAATGTTGGATGATAAAGCAGATTGAGATGTAATGGCGGTAATATCTAAGAACAATCCAGAAAGAACACAAATATATGAAGAGATAAAACTCTTAAATTGATTCACTACAACAGCGTTCTACACTTTATTACATGCACAAACTTAAAAGATAATTAAAAAGGTTTTACACAAAACAAGTATAAGATAGCAGCAGAATTCTCCAAGATGGAGAAAGTACAAAGTGAATTGCAAAAGAAATTTTAGAGAAATACAGAAAGGAAAGAGACAGAAAGTGTTAGAAGGAAGTAGAGAAAGTTTCAGAGAAAAAATTGCAACAGCCATTGTAAAGGAAACCATATTCTTTAGTCTTTACTGCCTTTCATTCCTCTTTCACAAATATATACCCAAGTATTTCCTTCCATTTCAGCCCATTTTCCCCAAGCCTAATAATTATTTCATTAAGCCCATTCATAATAATTCAATATTTGTTACATTGCCCACCCCTTGAAAATTGACCTTGTCTGCATGGTCAAAGAATTGCAGGGCAACAAGATCCTACTAGTTTGTAAAGTCTTGAAACCTTGACTTGTCAATGAGTAGAATCCAAGTAGATGGGGACCCAAATCATCATTCTAAGAAATAAAAATTTAAGCGTGCCAAATGAATTTGACATTGATGTAAGAGTGGTAACACCATCGTAGATAATTAGGAGAGATAACACACCACTGATCTTGAAACCATTTGAATTTATAGAGTACTGACCTTAATGAATGGCAGCAAGGGTAAAAATGAGGTCATGACCAATCATACGTTCCAATCTTTTGAATTGATATGCCCATCTATGCATTGATTAAGTCAAGTGTGTGCTAGTAACAATTTTTGCCAACCACAATTAAAAGAGTGACAAGACCAGGGAATAATATACCTAAATGATTCCTAGTGTATAATATCATAATGTGGACAAGAAGAAGGATCATTAATCACGTTGAAATAAGAGGCAAAATTATTTCCAGGATCATAATGATGGGAAATGAACAATTTTGAAGCATATAATGTATTAACTCTTTCAATTGCTTTCTTATATTCCCAACCATTACATCCATCAATTGTATTACCTCCCCCACGCAAATGGACTTTGTAGTCAAAGTCAAATACTAGGAGGACTAGCACAAACACGAACCATAGACACCACCTCCATCTTATTAACAAAGTCATTCAAAGTATAAGGAAACAAAGGAAAAATTATAGCCAATGAAGTTCTTGGAACAGTCACAATATTGACATAGACCCCTTCCACGTCCGTTGAAACAATGAAAACATTGTGAAGAGTTGAGCATGAGTATAAGTTGCTAGAATGGTATATTACAGGATCAAACACCAGAACTTTTGAAGGATCATAAATGAACCTTGTCTATGAAGCAGAGTAATGAACACCTTCAAAACCTGCCTTGTGGGTTATCCAGTTATGTGTTGTTATATTGAATTTGGACTATAGTACATTAGTACCAGAAGCTTCAGTTTGGTGAATATTGAAGGGTTATAAGATCATAGTATGTTTAGTGATGAGTTCGTTTTTAGCAGTTTTTCATGCATGGGATTTTTTTAAAAGAATTTTCTTTTTGCTGTTTTCTTTTCATGTCTCCTTTTTATATTTTTTCTCTACCAATTGTTTATTACTTATAAAAGTTAATCTGAGATGTAAGCTCACGAACCCTCAAAAATCAAGACTGGATTGTATGATTTAGGTCTTTACAAATATGCATGGGATGTAATTGGTAATAGTGTAACATAGGCTATTAAGAAATTCTTTGGTAAGAACCAATTTCCTAATCTTGCATTCTTGCAGGTATCTTAGGAACTTCTTACGTTGAGTTGAATGGGTTTTCTATCATAATAGATTATTTGATGGACTCCCTTCTATCTCAATTATAAGACTATTTTGATTTTATTAAAAATTAAATTTTTAAAATTAATCACTTAAGTTTAAATTGTATCTAATTATTTCTTCCCTCAATATTATTTTATTCTACTTATAATAAGTTAACCTATAATCTAATTACAACAACAACAATAAAGCCTTATCCCACTAGGTGGGGTCAGCTACATGGATCATACGACGTTATTTTGTTTGATCAATAGTCATGCTTGGAGATAAATACACTACCAAGTAATGACCTATTGTTATAAGTAACAAATGCTTTAATCCACGTCCATAAGATTCGACAAGCTTTTTACATTGACTGCCGAAACATAACACAACCTATAATCTAATTACATGTGATATATTTTAATTTAGTTAACTTTTAAAAAAATATTATATTTAGGATGGGAAACACATGTTTTTAGAGAGTAACTTATTGTTACAGTGAGAAACAACTCAGCAAAGAATACACAAGAAATCAGTAGGTGGGTTTAAGAAAGCGAGTTGAAAAACATATGAAGCTGTCTTCCTTCAATCTCAGCATCGCTTCTCACTTACCATCATGCTTTCTCTCTTCATTCTCAAATCTCACTTTCATTCCCATTCCCCAAACCCCAAAACCCTCAATGAAGCTGTCTCTTCTCTCAATCGCATGCTCGACACGTGTCCTCTCCCACCTACACGCCATTTTGATCAATTGTTCTCACATGGAGTTTGCTTTCTCTACATTGGGCAAAGTTTTCAAGATGGGTTTCCAACCAAACGCTGTCACTTTCACTACAATACTCAAAGGTCTCTGCTTTAACCGAGATGTTGGCAAAGCTCTTGATTTCTTTGATGACTTGGTGGCCAAAGGTTTTGTGTTGGATCAAATTACTTATAACACATTAGCAAATGGGTTATGTAAGATAGGGAAAACACAATCTGCTCTTAGATTGCTTAAATTGATGGAGAGGCACGCTGTTAAGCCAGATACGGTTACGTACACCACAATCATTGATGCTCTTTGTAAAGATGGACTTGTCAATGACGCACGAAACTTGTGCTTTCAAATGATTGGTTGTGGGATATCTCCAAGTGTTGTTACATATACTAGTCTCGTCCATGGCTACTGCTGCATGGATCTCTGGCCAGAAGCAAATCAAGTACTCACTGAAATGATATCCAAAGGCATCCACCCAAATGTTTTTACCTTAAGCATCCTAATTGATGCCTTATTGAAAGATGGAAGGATTATTGAAGCTCAAGCTGTATTTGCTAGAATGCTTAAGAGTGATCAGAGACCTAATGTTGTTAGCTACAATAGTTTGATCAATGGTCATTGTATGTCGAATAACATCATTGAGGCTAAGGAAGCTTTTAATAGGATGATCCAAAATGGTTTGACACCTGACATTTTTAGTTATAGTATTTTGATCAATGCATACTTTAAGATGAAAATGGTGGGTGAGGCCATGGATCTCTTTAAGGAGTTTCATTCAAAAAAGTTGGTTCCCAATGTTGTAATTTATAACTGTGTTATTGATGGCTTGCTCAAATCACAAAATATTACATGCGCGCAAGATGTTATTTATGAGATGCACAATAGGGGTCTTCGCCCTGATTGAATCACTTACACCATCTTGTTAGATGCATTTTGTAAACAGGGACATCTTGACAAGGCAACTGCATTATTTAAGCAAATTGTCAATAAAGGGTTTCTGCCTGACGTGAAGACCTACAGTATACTTATTGATGGGTTATGCAAAGGTGGTCGGTTAAATGATGCGTGGGAGATTTTTCAGTATCTTTTGGCCAAAGGTTATCAATTAGATGCACAGGCATATACTGCCATGATTCATGGGTTTTGCATGGAAGGCTTCCTTGATGAAGCAATATCCCTGCTTGATCAAATGGAAGAGAATGGTTGTGAGCCTAATTTTGTAACTTTTAAAGTTGTTCTTCATCGATTTCTTCTTGAAAAGAATGAGAATGCTAAGGCTGAGAAGCTTCTTCATGAAATGAATGCTAGAGGCTTGTTGAAGAATTAAAACAAGGTGAGATAAAACTTTGTTCCATGTACTTGTATTCTTTATTGTGATTTGTGAATGCTTGCATATTTCGTTTTAGAGTGCACAATAGGTTACCATTTTTTCTGCCATTTATTTTACTTCAGAAGTGTGATTTTTGAACTCTCTTCCAAGCATGGTTAGACGATAGACTAGGTTTATATGGAGCTGCCTTTATATCTTTTCATCTGCCAAATATCTGAAGACCTTGCTAATTCTGCTCTTGATCTTCTTTTTCTTACACTAAGCTTATGAAGTTATCATTTAAAAACATTCTTGGGAAGAAAAAATAACTATCTGAATGATTATTCTGAAAAATGATATCTTGGAAAATAATAAAAAACCTCATTTGAAACAGCGATACTTGAAAGAATTGAAACATTTTGTAGATCCTACTTTTTATTTGGCTGATGATGCTTTATACCACCCATTGAATATTACAAATGGAGGTTAATGTCCATGCCAATAAACAATGAACACCATATATTTATATATGCCACAGATTAGTGTCTCTTTTTTTTCTGGGCTTTAGTTTTCTTATGCTAAACATGCATACATTTTACCAAACTTTTTTCGATACATACTTGTGATGTTATTCACTTGGAGCAAGTGTACTGTATCTGTCTGTTCTAATCAGGAGGGAATGAATGTGCTCCATACTGTTCCTTAAGTTGTGGAATTAGCTAGTTCACACTGCAGGTACAAGCCTGGTGTTATAAGCCGCTCGAAAACGAAAGCTTTTTTACATGAGGTTGTCAACAAACTCAAGTCTGAGAGTAAAGAGAAACTGATTGAAGCAGTGTAAAGATTGAAAAGTCGTCTGCATAAGGAAAGTCAGGTTGGTATAGACCATAGTCTCTTTGGCGTTATACTTTATCCCATAAAATCAACTGGAAGCTATAGCCAATTTTGTGAAAGCTTGTTATTTTTGACATCATGTATTCTATAGAGAGGACCAGAAGTTTTCCTCAGTTTTGTCTGTTATTATCTGAAATTGGCCACGTTGATAATGGAAACATTTAGGCTAACTCCTTCCTTCCTTTCCTCCGTATTGTACATTACAGATATAGGGGTTAAAGTAGCTTTAAAATCTAGCTGAGATTGCCTATCAGATGCATTAATCTCTTTATAGTGTGAAGATTGTATATATTTATTTTACTGATTATGTGGTTATGGCAATATGTTGACATTATGACCAATTTGCATTCAATACCATAATATTCTAAATTTGCATGGGTGAAGGCAGTTGATATATATGGAGGAACTGTTGTGCAGTTGGAAAGGCAGCACCTTGCTGATGTTGGTGTCAGCATTCATTTTCCTAAGAAACTAGTGTAAATCACTTGATCTCTTGCATGATATGAAGTTTGAGAAATGGGTGGTATTCTTTATGGCTTATTAATGATGCCTCTTGTGTTATGCTTTTATTTTGATTTTGAGGTTCCAAATTCCTGAAAGAGGAACCAGCTGTATTAGTATTGGTATTACTGCTGATGAGGGCAGTTTTGCCGATTCGAACTCGTGACTTGACAAGTGTGAATGAGGTGCATTAACCAACTGGCAGTGGTTAATCTCATAAGTCATAACTAATGCATACAAAATACATCAGACAAATATATTCTTTAATTTTGAAATTCACTCTTATTATTTTGATTATTATTTTAACAAAAAATGATCACAGCGCCTTGTTTCTTTAATCCCATGCAACATTAATGTTTCAATACATTTTTATTATCAGGAAGCATAAAATTTTTATTAAACTAAAAAATTAGAATACAAAATAGGTTTGCAAAAAAGAGAATTCAAATGATATTACATAGCAAAACTAAAAAGGTAAACATGGATAGGAGTGAACCGACGTCATCGCAAAGACCTACCATCTCCTTCATCTTTCCTTCATGAGAATTTGTGGGTAGAAAAGAACCGTCACAGGTAGAAAAGTCATTGAGTAGTGGCTGTTCAAAGAACCATCCGAAATGATCCACACCTTTTGTCGGCAATAAACCAATCAATTTGGTTTTCAAAGAAGCACCATGAGTAGATCTCACGGAAACAAACATATCCACAAAACTAATATATAAGATGAAGATTTGGTAGAAAAAATTCCTCTTATTGTCGAAACTCTTAGACCAATTTATTTGAAAATGAAAGAAATATAAAAGCAGACTAATGAAAGTAACGGACGTCTCCTTCCGGCATAAATTGGGGAAGGAGACGTCGATGAAAAAACTTGTACAACAACGAGAGAAGAGATCTCACCACCACCCAAAAAATTTGAGAGGAGGGGGAGAGAGGATAGAGCCAACTCAAGAGAGTCGGCCCTAAAAATCTCAGTTGTATGTTACACTCAGTTGTATGTCATAAATTTTTTTAGTGATATGATTTTATTTTCAGAAACACCGTGATTTCATCAATAAACACATTGAATGAGGCTTATTTACTGATAAAATGATAATGGCGTAAATGATAAAATTTAAATAAACACATTGATAAAGAAGACCAAAATAAAAACACTAAAAATTGTGTTTTTTTTGTCAAAACCAAAAATTGTTTGGAAAACACAAAAGGAGTACTTTATCATTCAATTGAATCCTTGAAAAATCCTACAACCGCCGAATCTAGTTTTTAATGTATGTTGCTTTATATTTTTAGCAGGATGTTGTCTTAAATTTTGTTCAACTTATATGAATATGCTCCAATTAATTGGATCCGATTCTAGCCTAGTGCTATTGTACACATTAGAAAGTTTTGAATCTATGTTGTCATGATTTACTTTTACAAAAATAAAATCACTTGTACGGGAGATATATTTCATTAATTAATGATTTCTCTTATTTGAGACTTAAATGTAAATTAGCTCTTTTTTTATATATGCTTCTTTCGTCCCAATATATAAAGTCTTTTTAATAATCTCAGCATTAGACCCATTAGACACCAATTTCACGCTCAACAACACTTCACACTCTCCTCCTCTTCTTCAATCTCAGCATCGCATCTCACTTACCATCATGCTTTCTCCTTCAACTTCATCTTCATCTTCATCTTCAACTTCAAGGTACTTCTTCTTCTTTCTCAAATCTCACTTTCATTCCCATTCCCCAAACCCCAAAGCCCTCAATGAAGCTGTCTCTTCTCTCAATCGCATGCTCGACACGTGTCCTCTCCCACCTACACGCCACATCAACAACACTCTAGCCTCTATTGTGAAAATGAAACACTATCCCATTGTCATATCACTTCTTACGCGGGCCCACTTCAAGGGATTCACTCCTGACATATTTAACCTCACTATCTTAATCAATTGTTACTGCCACCTTGGTCACATGCATTTTGCTTTCTCTACATTGGCCAAAGTTTTCAAGATGGGTTTTCAACCCAACACTGTCACTTTCACTACACTCCTCAAAGGTCTCTGCTTTAACCGTCATGTTGGCAAGGCTCTTGATTTCTATGATGACATCATGGCTAAAGGTTATCAGTTGAATGAAGTTACTTATGGCACATTAATCAATGGGTTGTGTAAGATTGGCAAAATAGAGTCTGCTCTTAGATTGCTTAAATTAATGGAGAGACACACTGTTAAGCCCAATACTATTATGTACAGCACAATTATTGATGCACTCTGTAAAGATGGGCTTCTCTATGATGCACGCAACTTGTATTTCGAAATGATTGCTCATGGGGTGCCTCCTACTGTTGTTACATATAGTAGTCTAATCCATGGTTATTGCTCCATGAATTATTGGCAGGAAGCAGACCAATTACTGAATGAAATGATATCCAAAGGCATCCACCCAGATGTTTTTACATTTAACATCCTAGTTGATGCCTTATCGAAAGATGGAAGGATCATGGAAGCTCAGGCTATATTTGCTCGAATGCTTAAGAGTGATCAAAGACCTGATGTTGTTACCTACAATAGTTTAATGAATGGTCATTGTATGTCTAATAACATCGTTGAGGCTAAGGAAGCTTTCAATAGGATGATAAAATATGGTTGGCAACCTGATAATTTTAGTTATAATATTTTGATCAATGCATACTTTAAGATGAAAATGGTGGATGAGGCTATGGATCTCTTTAAGGAATTGCATTCAAGATATTTGGTTCTCGATGTTGTAATTTTTAGCTGTGTTATAGATGGCTTGCTAAAATCACAAAGAATTTCATGTGCGCAAAATGTTATTAATGAGATGCACAATAGAGGTCTTCGCCCTAATCTCATCACTTACAACATCTTGTTAGATGCATTCTGTAAACAGGGACATCTTGATAAGGCAACTACATTATTTAGGCAAATTGTCAGCCTAGGATTTCAGCCATCAGTGCAGACCTACACTGTACTTATTGATGGTTTGTGCAAAGGTGGTAGGTTAAACGATGCGTGGGAGATTTTTCAATATCTTTTGGGCCAAGGTTACCAACTAAGTGTGCACACATATACTGCTATGATTCAAGGATTTTGCAAGGAAGGTCTGCTTGATGAAGCAATTTCCCTGCTTGATAAAATGAAAGAGAATGGTTGTTCCCCTAATTTTGTTACTTTTCATGTAGTTCTACGTCGATTTCTTCTTGAAAAGAATGAGAATGCTAGGGCTGAGATGCTCCTTCATGAAATGATTGCTAGAGGCTTGTTGAAGAAGTAATACAAGGTGAGATATAAAGTTTTAATTACACGTGCATGTATGCTTTATTGTAATTTTTGAATGCTTGCATATTTCATTTGAGAGTGCACAATGGGTTTACCATTTTTTCAGTCATTTATTTTACTTCAGAAGTGTGGTTTTTGAACTTTCTTGCAAGCATGGTTGGACGATAGAACAGGTTTATATGGAGCTGCCATTACATCTTTTTATCTGCCAAATCTGAAGAACAAGTTGGTATATACCATAGTCTCTTTGGCGTTACAATTTATCCCATAGAATCAACTGGATGCTATAGCCAATTTTGTGAAAGCAAATATGCTTACCTTTAATATTTTTGACATCATGTTCTCTATAAAGAGGACCAGAAGTTTGCGGCAATTTTTTCTGTTGTTATATGAAATTGCTCACATTAATAATGGAAACATTCAGGTCAACTCCTTGATTCCATTCCTCCATTGTGCAATACAGAGATATTGGGGGGTGAGTGGTAAAGGAGCTTTAAAATCTAGCTGACATTGCCTATCAGATGCATTGATCACTTTAGAGTATGAAAATTATATATTGTTATTTTATTGATAATGTTCTATGGCAATATGTTGACATCACGACCAATTTGTATGCCATACCATAATATTCAGCATGGGTGAAGGCTGTTGGCAGATATGGAGGAGATGGTTATGCAGTTGGAAAGGCAGCACCTGAGAAATTAAATAGCTATTTGATGAAGGATCGTTTCGATGAACAATTACATTATTATTAATTTTATGTTTGTATTTTTGAAAAACTGTTTTGTTTAAATTAAATGAGGTCACTGGACCATAAGTTGTCAAATGTTGAGTTGTAATCCATAACTGCTCGGTGGTTTTAGTTTAACATCAACTACATCTACCTCATTTATATATGTCTATTACCCCACTACATTCTCAATTCTTAATATTTTTCTGCAGAGATAATTTTGCGGCATATGCAGAAGATCATCCTGCTCATTCATTCTTGGTTATTGTTCCACCTACATTTTCATGCATACATTTATGATTCCAGGAACTATTTTCATGTCCTTGTTAGCTGGAGCTCTTTTCGGGGTTTTCAAGGACTTCTATTAGTTGTTTTCAATGCCACTGCTGGAGCATCATCCTGCTACTTTTTGTCAAAGTTAGTTGGGAGGCCCTTAGTTTCTTGGTTGTGGCCAGACAAGTTAAGATTTTTCCAAGCTGAGGTGTGCTTATCTCATTCTTCAATATTGACCAGACAAACCATTGGACACTCATGGACTACATTGTTAACCTGATTTTCTTTTCATCAATCAGATATCAAAAGCGCAGGGATACACTCCTGAATTACATGCTTTTTCTGAGGATAACCCCGACTTTGCCAAACCTTTTCATCAATTTGGCACCTCCAATTGTTGATATACCATTCCAAGTCTTCTTTTCAGCAACATTGATTGGTCTTATTCCTGCTGCTTATATTACTGTCAGAGTGAGGCTCTTCTACCCGTCTTCTATATCATTTTTTCCTGAAGCCCATGTTGGATTTTTCAGATTATATCTTATGCCTTAATCTCAAAAAGAGTATTATGCCTTGATTATGTAAATTTCCGTTATGGTTGCCCTTTTCAAAGTTCTGCATCAAGAACTTCTATCCTGCTATCCTGTTCTTACCTGAAGGGGGAAATTTTGTTTTTTTATACATTTTCCCCTCTAGAAGTCCTTTTAAAATGATTTCAACTCTTATTTTTTAGTCGGTGTTGATGGTGAAACTCTCGTTGAAGTTCTTCGAAGTAAAACTAATAGAAATCTTCTGTAATGTGTTCCCACTTGCCTTCCTCCTTTATTTTTGGTCCTTGACAAACAATGTGTTCCACGTATTTCACCGAAAACTAAACTAATTAAGAATAAGTCGTAAAATTTCCTACATGAAGAGGCTAATCAGATTATTTCCATTGTTCTATAGCAATTCTTTACTACATTTACTTTACTAGCTATTCCTCTGCATTTCTTTGATTTAGGCCGGTCTTGCTCTTGGGGATCTCAAATCAGTGAAGGATCGATATGATTTTAAGACATTATCAGTGCTCTTCCTTATTGGTTTAGTCTCCATATTTCCTGCACTGCTGAAAAGGAAGAGAATCTAGGAATGATAAGTTTGATTTTATCCCACTTCTTTTATTGAAGGCAAGCTACCTAATCAAATGACTTGATATGTGAATTATAGTGGATCATGTATAATGATGATGGTGTCTACACCATTTTATATTCTTTCATGTACGCTCAGAATTATCAGCATGTTTTATGTTCTTTCAAGTAGGCTCAGAATTATTTGTATGTTTTGTAGTTGAGGAAATCATTTATTTTCCTCTGTATTATGGTTAGTCTGCTGAAAAGGGATGGGGAAATATCATTCATATGCTTTTTTCCTTTATTTGCATCCAGGAATTGTACATTTAAATCCCTAATCACTCTTTACCTTAAATTTACCAATTATCCTGAACACTCATCTCATGCATCAATTAAGTTGCACTACATGATTGCAAAGTGCTGCGTTTAGCTATCAGAATACTTTACTATCGTGTTTATAACGTTATTATGCTCATTCTTCTTTAATGTAGGTCTTCAACCCATGATTTAAGTCATCAATTCACCAAACGCTAATTGATGGGATGTAACTAATAGCATAGGAGCTAATTATGTTACTGCCAACCTTGTTTTTTTCACTCAAGCACAATACATGTAGTCAAGCTTGTTAAACTTATGAATTTAAATAAACTCGAGGAAAAATAGGTGAAATCGGATTGTAGAATTCAATAGTAAACTCCCAAGAGTTTTTATTAATCAATGTGTTTTTATTAATCAATGTGTTTATAACGTTATTATGCTCATTCTTCTTTAATGTAGGTCTTCATCCCATGATTTAAGTCATCAATTCACCAAACGCTAATTAATGGGATGTAACTAATAGCATAGGAGCTAATTATGTTACTGCCAACCTTGTTTTTTTCACTCAAGCACAATACATGTAGTCAAGCTTGTTAAACTTATGAATTTGAATAAACTCGAGGAAAAATAGGTGAAATCGGATTGTAGAATTCAATAGTAAACTCCCAAGAGTTTTTATTAATCAATGTGTTTGTCTTATATTATTAAAAAAATTTAAAATAACAATAATTTGATTTGAATATATTTTGAATATTAATGGTTAATCTTAAATATTAACATTAATATTTTATCAACCTCTGTAGAGAAATTTATTTGAAATATCTATATAAATTTATTGAATTTGTTAATTAAAATGAGTTTTAAGAGCAAGTTAAAATGATACGTACAAACGTAAAAATCATGTAAACATGTAAGTTTCTATCAATTTTACAATAACTGAGAATTTAATTAACTCATGACACGTTTTAGTTAGTTAGAATACTAAAAATGATAAAATCAGAGTTTGAACTTGCTAGTTTGACAAAAATGCATATAGCTCATGATCATCATTTTGTATGTGATAAAGTTATTGCTAAATAAATTAAGGTTGTTATTTTTTCTTCTAATGACCAACTTCTGAGTGTATCCCCACTCCACTGGTTTTATATATAATATCACTTTGACTTTCTTTTTGCAAGTGAAGGAAGAAAATTAGAGCACTAAATTGAGTGAAATGAGTAATGGAGAAGAGGAGGAGTACGGATATTGAATACACAAGAAATAAATATAAATGAGTTAGTGGTAATTTATTAGTTGACAATCATACCCTCACTCTTATAATCTTGTATTATAATATACCTTTCTATAATTCTACCAAAAAATCTAAACCACACTAGTTTACATAAATATGATTGATTTGCAAGTGCTTCCCAAGTTCAATTTTGTTTTGACTAAGCAATGAAAAAGGAAAAAAAAACAATGACTTTTTTAGTTTTTACATTCAATAAACTCATCAATTGCTAAATAAAAAAAGGTCTCATTTTTAAAACAAGAAACGATGAATAGGATATTTCCAAACAAGCGAACAAGCCAACAAGTAAGGATGAACACATCAATTTTCGAATATATATAATACTCCCTCCGGTTACTAATATAAGAGCTCAAAATTTGAATGATTTTAGTCATAATATAAGAGCTCATCTCACACTCTCTCCTCATTTAATGCGTTTTCCCCTACTTTACCCCTAATTCTCTTTCATATTTATCAATGCTTGTGTAATTCTCTCTCTTAAAAGTATCATAATAAATATGAGCAATATTAGAAAAGAAACATTAATTCCATATACTCAACTAACATTCACATGTTTTCTTATGAAACATTTTTTTACGGCTAGCTCTGCCCAACTCTTCCCAGCTTCATATCACTTTGAAGCCTCAGAATTTTGGATCCTATGTGGACAAGGTATTCCGGATATATATAACAGTTCATAACAGCTTTTTATAATATTAAGTAAAATAAATTATGGACCTATATGGTCCTAATATAGGTCCATGTTATTCTAACTTAATCATGTATACATTGACAAAACTCCTTCACTTTTGACTTATGTGTTGGTTTCTTGAGCTTAGTTTTGTAAGCAAAGCTTGTGTATTTGCTCAGGTACTGACTTCTTCCCTCAACCTCGTACCCACACTCCCTTCGAGGCTTCACTCATCAATTTTATTCATTCACCGAAGTGAAGCAGAAGCAGAAGCAGAAGCAGAAGCAGCATCCAACAATATCAATATGCTTTCTTCTTCTTCTTCTTCTTCTTCTTCTTCTTCTTCCTCTCTTGCAGCAAGGTTCTGTTTCTCTCTCTTTCTCAAATCTCACTTTCATTCCCATTCCCTAAACCCCAAATCCCTCAATGATGCTGTCTCCTCTCTCAATCTCATGCTCAACACGCGCCCTCTCCCACCCACGCGCCTTATTAACAAGACTTTAGGCTCTATAGTGAAGATGAAACATTATGCCCTCCTTATCTCCCTTCTTTCACACGCACACTCTAAAGGCTTCACGCCTGATTTGTTTGCCCTCAACATCTTAATCAACTCTTACTGCCACGTGGCTCATATGGAATTCGCTTTCTCTGTATTGGCCAAAGTTTTCAAGATGGGTTTTCAACCAAACGCTGTCACTTTTACTACACTCCTCAAAGGTCTCTGCTTTAACCGACATGTTGGTAAAGCTCTTGATTTCTTTGATGACTTAGTGGCAAAAGGTTTTGTATTGGATCAAGTTACTTATAACACGTTAGCAAATGGGTTGTGTAAGATAGGCAAAACACAATCTGCTCTTAGATTGCTTAAATTAATGGAGAGGCACACTGTTATGCCCAATACGGTTATGTACAACACAATCATTGATGCTCTTTGTAAAGATGGACTTTTCAATGACGCACGAAACTTGTGCTTTCAAATGATAGGACGCGGGGTATCTCCAGATGTTGTTACATATAATAGTCTAATGCATGGTTATTGCTCCATGAATCATTGGCAACAAGCAAATCAAGTACTTAGTGAAATGATATCCAAAGGCATCCATCCAGATGTTTTTACCTTTAACATCCTAGTTGATGCCTTATCCAAAGATGTAAGGGTCATTGCAGCTCAAGGTGTATTTGCTAGAATGCTTAAGAGTGATCAGAGACCTGATGTCGTTACCTTCAATAGTTTAATGAATGGTCATTGTATGTCTAGTAACATCGTTGAGGCTAAGGAAGCTTTCAATAGGATGATAAAATATGGTTGGCAACCTGACAATTTTAGTTATAATATTTTGATCAATGCATACTTTAAGATGAAAATGGTGGATGAGGCCATGGATCTCTTTAAGCAATTGCATTTCAGAAAGTTGGTTCCTAATGCTATAATTTATAACTCTGTTATTGATGGCTTGCTCAAATCACAAAGAATTTCATGCGCGCAAGATGTTATTTATGAGATGCACAATAGGGGTCTTCGCCCTAATATCATCACTTACAACATCTTGTTAGACACATTTTGTAAACAGGGACATTTTGACAAGGCAATCACTTTATTTAAACAAATTGTCAATAAAGGGTTTCAGCCTGACATGAAGACCTACAATATACTTATTGATGGGTTATGCAAAGGCGGTAGGTTAAATGATGCCTGGGAGATTTTTCAATATCTTTTGGCCAAAGGTTATCAATTAGATGTGCATGCATATACTGCCATGATTCATGGTTTTTGCATGGAAGGTTTGCTTGATGAAGCAATCTCCCTTCTTGATCAAATGGAAGAGAATGGTTGTGCGCCTAATTTTGTAACTTTTAAAGTTGTTCTTCATCGATTTCTTCTTGAAAAAAATGAGAATGCTAGAGCTGAGAAGCTTCTTCATGAAATGATTGCTAGAGGCTTGTTGAAGAAGTAACACAAGGTGATATATAAAATTTTCGTTCCATGTCCTTGTTAGCTGGAGCCCTGTTTGGGGTTTTCCAAGGACTTCTATTAGTTGTTTTCAATGCCACTGCTGGAGCATCATCCTGCTTCTTTTTGTCAAAGGTAATTGGGAGGCCTTTAGTTTCTTGGTTGTGGCCTGACAAGTTAAGATTTTTCCAAGCTGAGGTGTGCTTATCTCATTCTTCAATACTGACCAGACAAACCATTGGACAATCATGGTGACTACATTGTTAACCTGATTTTCTTTTCATCAATCAGATATCAAAGCGCAGGGATACACTCCTGAATTACATGCTTTTTCTGAGGATAACCCCGACTTTGCCAAACCTTTTCATCAATTTGGCATCTCCAATTGTTGATATACCATTTCATGTCTTCTTTTCAGCAACATTGATTGGTCTTATTCCTGCTGCTTATATTACTGTCAGAGTAAGGCTCTTCTACCCGTCTTACATTTATAGTACATTACAATCTGTTAATCACATTATATTTTGTTTTTTTTTTTCCTGAAGTCCATGTTAAATGTTTCAGATTATATCTTATTATGCCTTAATCTCAGAAAGAGTATTATGCCTTGATTGTGTAAATTTTCTTTATGGTTGCCCTTTTTAAACTTCTGCATCAGGAACTTCTATCCTGCTATCCTATTCTTACCAGAAGGGGGAATTTTGTTTTTTTATTCTTTTTATCTCCTCTAGAAGTCCTTTTAAAATGATTTTAACTCTTATTTTTTAGTCGGTGTTGATGGTGACACTCTAGTTGAATAAGTTCTTCAAATTAAGACTAATAGAAATCCTTCTGTGATGTGTTCCCAGTTGCCTTCCTCCTTTGTTTTTGGTCCTTGACAAACAGTGTGTCCCACATATTTCGCCGAAAACTAAATAAGAAAAAGTCTTAAAATTTCCTACAGTAAGAGGCTAATCAGATTATTTCCATTGTTCTATAGTAATTCGTTACTACATTTACTAGCTATTCCTCTGCATTTCTTTGATATAGGCCGGCCTTGCTATTGGGGATCTTAAATCAGTGAAGGATCTATATGATTTGAAGACATTATTAGTGCTCTTCCTTATTGGTTTAGTCTCCATATTTCCTGCAGTGCTGAAAAGGAAGAGAATCTACTAATGAAAAGTTTCATTTTATCCCACTTCTCTTATTGAAGGCAAGCCACCTAATCAATTGACTAGATTCGCGAATCACAGTGGATCATGTACAATGATGATGGTGTCTGCACCATTTTATATTCTTTCATGTAGGCTCAGAATAATCAGTATGTTTTGTGTTCTTTCAAGTAGGCTCAGAACTATTTGTATGTTTTGTAGCTGAGGAATTCTTTTAGTTTCATCTGTATTATCATTAGCCGGCTGAAAAGGGATGAGATAACTATGTTCATGGCAATGTATTCAACTTCAACTTTATGTAGATTCCCGTTTGAGTAATATATCGTTGAGCTTCATGAAGTGCAGGTTCACCTGTCTTGCCGTGGGAACACACTGCCTCTAATTATCAGTTGATACAAAGCAAAAGCTTCAAACATAAAATGAAGAATACAATAAAGAAATATCATTCATATGCTTTTTTCCTTTATTTGCATCCTGGAATTATACATTTAAATCCCTAATCACTCTTTACCTTAAATTTACCAATTACTCTGAACACTCATCTCATGCATCAATTAAATTGCACTACATGATTGCAAAGTGCCGCGTTTAGCTATCAGAATACTTTTTTTTGAACTGATATCAGAATACTTTACTATCGTGTTTATAACGTTATGCTCATTCTTTTTTAATCAAGGTCTTCATCCCATGATTTAAGTCATCAATTCACCAAACGCTAATTAATGGGATGTAACTAATAGCGTAGGAGCTAATTATGTTGCTGCCAACCTTGTTTTTTTCACTCAAGCACTGTACATGTCGTCAAGGTTGTTAAACTTATGAATTTAAATAAACTCGAGGAAAAACAGGTGAAATCGGATTGTAGAATTCAACAGTAGTCTTCCAAGAGTTTACGTTTATTAATCAATATGTGTGTCTTATATTATTAAAAATTTAAAAATAACAATAATTTGATTTGAATATACTTTAAATATTAATGGTTAATATTAAATATTGACATTAATATTTTATCAACCTCAGTAGAGAAATTTATTTGAAATATCTATATAAATTTATTGAATTTGTTAATTAAAATGAGTTTTAAGAGCAAGTTAAAATGATACGTAGAAACATAAAAACAGTGAATTCGTATGTAAACACATTAGTTTTTATCAATTTTACAATAACTGAGAATTTAATTAACTCATGACACGTTTTAGTTAGGTAGAATACTAAAAACGATAAAATCAAAGTGTGAACTCGCTAATTTGACAAAAATGCATATAGCTCTTGATCATCATTCTGTACGTGATAAAGTTATTGTTAAATAAATTAAGGTTGTTATTTTTTCTTCTAATGACCAACTTCTAAGTGTTCCCCACTGTACCGGTTTTATATATAATACTCCCTCGTTCCTAAGTATAAGATCACTTTAGGGAAGAGAGCTTGTTCCTAAATATAAGATCACTTTTTAATTTGACTCAAGTTTTCCCCAAATTACCCCTATACTCCCTTCACCCAAAAAATAGTGGTTTGAAGAAAGTGAAAGGTATTTTGGAAATTTTACCAATGAGTAGTTGGTTGAGCTGGTATGTCGGTTTAGAGCCGGTAATATTGGTCTGGCCCGTCGGGCCGGCCCGTTTCCATGCAAACCTGAGGAGGGCCGGGCCTGCTGTTTTGGTGGAAAAATAGGGGAGCGGGCCTGTTAGGGCCGACCCTTTAGGGCCTAGCGCCCGTGCGGGCCGGCCCGCTTTAGGCCCGTTTCCAAGTTTTATTTTAAAAAAATTGCATATGATTCTTTATTTAATTTTTGCTTTTTTTTGTTTCTTTTTTTATACATGCTTGAAGGATAATTAATTCTTTTTTTTTCTCTTTTCTTAGATGATGGAGAAGATAGTGCATATGATGGTAAAGAAGAATTGCAAAGACTTGATATTTTGTCAGTGGAGAGGAGTCAATTCATAGTGAAGCACAATCAAATGTCGTTGATGACAGTGATGATGACAGTGATGATAATGTGCACTCTTAGATGACTCGTTGAATGTTATTATTTAATGTTTATTTAGATTTATATTTGAAGACTTTGTTATTTATTTTGACTGTCAGATTATGTGTATCACTATCAATGTTACAGTGTATGTTGTAATGTTATCGCTTATCAGACTATGTTATGACTTATAACTATGTTCATTGTGAGTTTGTGATGTTATTAGATGATTTTGTTTTGCTAAAACCTTAAAATTTACAGGGCGAACAATGTGGAAAGAGGAAAAATGGGTTTAGTAAAAGGATTTTTTTTTAAAAAAAAAACAGAAGAAAGTGGGCCAGGCCCTACGGGTCAGGCCCGGCCCGATGGCATGAGGGCCGGGCTTTGCAAATAGGGGAGTACAAGGGGGACCGGGCCTAAGTAGGTCTGGCCCGGCCCGATGAGGGCCGGTCCTAATTCCCAGCTCTATGTCGGTTACAAAGCCCGTAAGGATGAGAACACGTGTTCGAATCTCGGGAAGCGCTCCCATTGGGAGAGGGAAACCTTGTCTATGTGGGCAACACTCCTACCTCTCGAGTCCGGATTAAACCGGGTAGTGATTAACCAAAAAAAGTTATTTTGGAAATTTCACATAATCTTAACTGATTGAAATATCTTTTTTACTTTCTTTTTTGAAGTGAAGGAAGAAAATTAGAGCACAAATTGAGTTAACTAAGTAATGGAGAAGAGGAGGGGTACGGATATGGAATACATTATTTAGGAAATTGCGCAGGAAAACATTAGCTCCAATTTCACGATCAACAACACTTCACACTCTTCCTTCTTCAATCTCACATCGCTTCTCGCTCACCACCAATGCTTTCTCCTTCAATTTCAACTTCAACTTCAAGGTACTTCTTCTTCTTTTTCAAATCTCACTTCCATTCCCATTCCCCAAACCCCAAACCCCTCAATGATGTTGTCTCCTCTCTCAATAGTATGCTCAACACGCGTCCTCTTCCACCTAGACGCCACATCTCCAGCGCTCTAGCCTCTATAGTCAAGATGAAACACTATCCCATTGTTATATCACTTCTTACGCAGGCCCACTTCAAGGGATTCACTCCTGATTTATTTAACCTCAACATCTTGATTAATTGTTACTGCCACGTGGCTCATATGCATTTTGCTTTCTCCACATTGGCCAAGGTTTTCAAGATGGGTTTTCAACCGAACACTGTCACTTTCAATACAATCCTCAAAGGACTCTGCTTTAACCGTCATGTTGGCAAAGCTCTTGATTTCTATGATGACATCATGGCCAAAGGTTTTCAATTGGATGAAGTTACTTATGGCACATTAATCAATGGGTTATGTAAGATTGGCAAAAAAGCCTCTGCTCTTAGATTGCTTAAATTAATGGATAGGCACACTGTTAAGCCAAATACGGTTATGTACAACACAATCATTGATGCACTCGGAAAAGATGGGCATATCAATGATGCACGCAGCTTGTATGTGGAAATGATTGGTAATGGGGTATCTCCAGATGTTGTTACGTATAATAGTCTAATCCATGGCTACTGCTGCATGAATCTTTGGCAAGAAGCGACTCATGTGCTCAGTGAAATGATATCCAAAGGCATCCGCCCAAGTATTTTTACCTTTAACATCCTAGTTGATGCCTTATCGAAAGATGGAAGGATCATTGAAGCTCAAGCTCTATTTGCTAGAATGCTTAAGAGTGATTAGAGACCCGATGTTGTTACCTACAGTAGTATAATGAATGGTCATTGTATGTCTAATAACATCATTGAGGCTAAGGAAGCTTTCAATAAGATGATCAAAAATGGTTTGACACCTAACATTGTTAGTTATAATATTTTGACCAATGCATACTTTAAGATGAATATGGTGGATGATGCCATGAATCTCTTTAAGGAGTTGCATTCAAGAAAGTTGGTTCCCAATGTTGTAATTTATAACTGTGTTATTGATGGCTTGCTCAAATCACAAAGAATCTCATGCGCGCAAGATGTTATTTATGAGATGCACAATAGGGGTCTTCGCCCTAATCTCATCACATACAACATCTTGTTAGACGCATTTTGTAAACGGGGACATCTTGACAAGGCAATCACTTTATTTAAACAAATTGTCAATGAAGGCTTTCAGCCTAGCATGAAGACCTACAATATACTTATTTATGGGTTATGTAAAGGTGGTAGGATAAATGATGCGTGGCAGATTTTTCAATATCTTTTGGCCAAAGGATATCAATTAGATGCGCAGGCATATACTGCCATGATTCATGGTTTTTGCATGGAAGGTTTGCTTGATGAAGCAATCTCCCTGCTTGATCAAATGGAAGAGAATGGTTGTGCGCCTAATTTTGTAACTTTTAAAGTTGTTCTTCATCGATTTCTTCTTGAAAAAAACGAGAATGCTAGAGCTGAGAAGCTTCTTCATGAAATGATTGTTAGAGGCTTGTTGAAGAAGTAACACAAGGTGATATATAAAGATTTCGTTCCATGTACTTGTATGCTTTATTGTAATTTTTGAATGCTTGCATATTTCGTTTGAGAGTGCACAATGGGTTTACCATTTTTTCAGTCATTTATTTTACTTCAGAAGTGTGTTTTTTGAACTTTCTTGCAAGGGAGCTGCCATTACATCTTTTTATCTGCCAAAACTGAAGAACAAGTTGGTATATACCATAGTCTCTTTGGTGTTACAATTTGTCCCATAGAATCAACTGGATGCTATGGCCAATTTTGTGAAAGCAAATATGCTTACCTTTAATATTTTTGACATCATGTTCTCTGTAAAGAGGACCAGAAGTTTGCGGCAGTTTTGTCTGTTGTTATATGAAATTGCTCACATTAATAATGGAAACATTCAGGTTCAACTCCTTGATTCCATTCCTCCATTGTGCAGTACAGAGATATTGGGGGGGTGAGTGGTAAAGGAGCTTTAAAATCTAGCTGACATTGCCTATCAGATGCATTAATCACTTTAGAGTATGAAAATTATATATTGTTATTTTATTGATAATGTTCTATGACAACATGTTGACATCATGACCAATTTGTATGCTATACCATAATATTCAGCATGGGTGACGGCTGTTGGCAGATATGGAGGAGCTGGTTATGTAGTTGGAAAGGCAGCACCTAGCTCATGTTGGTGTCAGCAGCATTATCAATACTTATTTTCCGTAGACACTAATATTAGTCTCATGCATTATGTGGAGTTTGAGAAATGAGTCGTATTCTTTATAGCCTACGATGATGCCCCTTGTTATATACTTTTATTATTGATTTTGAGATTCCAAAGTCCTGAATGAGGAACCAACTGTATTACTGATTATGAGGGTACTTCTGCATATTTTTAACATTCTTAAGCATATTTTTATTACTTGGCTAGCTTTGTATAAAGGACTACTAACAATCCAAGGCAGAAAGGAAAAAAAGAGGCTTCTAACAAAACACCAGATTATGAAATCCCTCTTATGATCCATGTAGCCAACCCCGCCTAATGGGACAAGACTTTGTTGTTGCTTCTGTTTGATTAGCGTAAAAGTCTAGACCTTCTCACTGAGTAATCGATAGCCAGAGTGGAGGGGTGGCAAAAGTTTTGATGGGCTTCTCATGACATATGGTGAAGGATCTTTTTGATGAAAGATTACATTATTATCTCTTTTATATTTTTTATAAACGACTTTTTTGTTTAATATAAATGAGATCAATGGACTATAAGAAGCTGTTATTTTTGAGTTGTAAGCCATATCTGCTCAATGGCTTTAATTTAACCTTTATTACGTCTTCTTCGTTAATATATGCTGCCTCGTACAATTTTAGAGCTTCAGATTCTCAAGTTTGTTTCATGGAATGATTTTTTTAGTTACCTGTTTGTCTTTATTGATGTTTGTGTTATTGATTGATTCCTTTCTGGTTTTTGGTAGTGACCTGTGTGGAATTGGTTTATTTTTTCAGAAACTTTCTGTGCATTCCTGAGTCCAGATGTTTTAGAATGCTTGATTGGCTACTTACTAAATTTGCATTCTTATGGGGAATATCGTAAATATTTTGATGATATTATTGTTGTTCACAGATCTGTGTAACAGACTGCCTTCGGTGAATTTAAGGAAGAAAAGTTTATCCTGTTCCAATTAACTAACGTTAAATCCTAGTTTTTCACCTGAGAAATTAAATAGCCATTTGAGGAACGATCGTTGCGATGAATGATTACATTATTATCTCTTTTATGTTTATATTTTTGAACAGCTTTTCTTTTTTAAAGTAAATGACGTCACTGGACCATAAGAAGTTGTCAAATGTTGTGTTGTAATCTATAACTGATTGGTTGTTTTAGTTTAACATCTACTTCATTAATATATGTCTATTACCCCACATTAAATTTTTAATTCTTAATATTTTTCTGCAGAGATAATTTTTGCGGCATATGCAGAAGATCATCCTGCTCAATTCATTCTTGGTTATTGTTCCACCTACATTTTCATTCAGACATTTATAATTCCAGGAACTATTTTCATGTCCTTGTTAGTTGGAGCTCTTTTCGAGGTTTTCCAAGGACTTTTATTAATTGTTTTCAATGCCACTGCTGGGGCATCATCCTGCTTCTTTTTGTCAAAGTTAATTGGGAGGCCCTTAGTTTCTTGGTTGTGGCCAAACAAGTTAAGATTTTTCCAAGCTGAGGTGTGCTTATCTCATTCTTCAATATTGACCAGACGAACCATTAGACAATCTTGGTGACTACATTGTTAACCTGATTTTCTTTTCATCAATCAGATATCAAAGCGCAGGGATACACTCCTGAATTACATGCTTTTTCTGAGGATAACCCCGACTTTGCCAAACCTTTTCATCAATTTGGCATCTCCAATTGTTGATATGCCATTTCAAGTCTTCTTTTTAGCAACATTGATTGGTCTTATTCCTGCTGCTTATATTACTGTCAGAGTAAGGCTCTTCTACCCGTCTTATATTTATCGTACATTACAATCTGTTAACCACATTATATATTGCTTTTTCCTGAAGTCCATGTTAAATGTTTCAGATTATATCTTATGCCTTAATCTCAGAAAGAGTATTATGCCTTGATTGTGTAAATTTTCTTTATGGTTGCCCTTTTAAACTTCTGCATCAGGAACTTATATCCTGCTATCCTGTTCTTACCTGAAGGGGCAAATTTTGTTTTTTATTTTCTTTTTCCCCTCTATAAGTCCCTTTAAAATGACTTTCAACTCTTATTTTTTAGTCGGTGTTGTTGGTGAGACTCTAGTTGAATAAGTTCTTCAAAGTAAGACTAATAGAAATCCTTCTGTGATGTGTTAGCAGTTGCCTTCCTCCTTTGTTTTCCGTCCTTGACAAACAATGTGTCCCACGTATTTCACCAAAAACCAAATAAGAAAACGTCTTAAAATTTCCTACATGAAGAGGCTAATCAGATTATTTCCATTGTTCTATAGTAATTCTTTACTACATTTACTAGCTATTCCTCTGCATTTCTTTGATATAGGCCGGCCTTGCTTTTGGGGATCTTAAATCATTGAAGGATCTATATGATTTGTAGACATTATCAGTGCTCTTCCTTATTGGTTTAGTCTCCATATTTCCTGCACTGCTGAAAAGGAAGAGAATCTAGGAATGAAAAGTTTGATTTTATCCCACTTCTCTTATTGAAGGCAAGCTACCTAATCAAATGACTAGATTTGTGAATTATAATGGATCATGTACAATGATGATGGTGTCTGCACCATTTTATATTCTTTCATGTAGGCTCAGAATAATCAGTATGTTTTGTGTTCTTTCAAGTAGGCTCAGAACTATTTGTATGTTTTGTAGCTGAGGAATTCTTTTAGTTTCATCTGTATTATCATTAGCCGGCTGAAAAGGGATGAGATAATTATGTTCATGACAATGTATTCAACTTCAACTTTATGTAGATTCCCGTTTGAGTAATATATTGTTGAGCTTCATGAAGTGCAGGTTCACCTGTCTTGCCGTGGGAACACTGCCTCTAATTATCAGCTGATACAAGGCAAAAGCTTCAAACATAAATGAAGCATACAATAAAGAAATATCATTCATATGCTTTTTTCCTTTATTTGCATCCTGGAATTACACATTTAATCCCTAATCACTCTTTACCTTAAATTTACCAATTACTCTGAACACTCATCTCATGCATCAATTAAATTGCACTACATGATTGCAAAGTGCCGTGTTTAGCTATCAGAATACTCTACTATCGTGTTTATAAGGTTATGCTCATTCTTCTTTAATGCAAGGTCTTCATCCCATGATTTAAGTCATCAATTCACCAAACGCTAATTAATGGGACGTAACTAATAGCATAGGAGCTTATTATGTTGCTGCCAACCTTGTTTTTTCACTCAAGCACAATACATGTAGTCAAGGTTGTTAAACTTATGAATTTAAATAAACTCGGGGAAAAAAGGTGAAATCGGATTGTAGAATTTAACTGTAAACTCCCAAGAATTAAACCGTAAACTCCCAAGAATTTAAATATGTATTTGTTGTATATTATTAAACATTTAAAATAACAATAATTTGATTTGAATATACTTTAAATAGGTTAATATTAAATATTGACATTAATATTTTATCAACTTCAGTAGAGAAATTTATTTGAATTATCTATATAAATTTATTGAATTTGTTAATTAAAATGAGTTTTAAGAGAAGTTAAAATGATACGTAGAAACATAAAAACGGTGAATTTGTATGTAAACACATTAGTTTCTATCAATTTTACAATAACTGAGAATTTAATTAACTCATGAAGCGTTTTAGTTAGGTAGAATACTAAAAACAATAAAATCAAAGTGTGAACTCGCTAATTTGACAAAAATGCATATAACTCTTGATAATCATTCTGCACGCGATAAAGTTATTGCTAAATAAATGAAGGTTGTTATTTTTTCTTCTAATGACCAAATTCTTGTGTGAACCCAGTGCATCAAGTCATTTGTGGTCTGACCAATCACAAGAATATACATATGGTCTGCTGTGTAATTTTTAATTTGATATAACACCCTAAAGAAATTCAACTAACTTTAAAAAAACACTTTTATTTACATGGTAAAAAAACATTACAGTTCAAAAAGAATGATTTCCAATGGACTGAGACTTTGGGTATATTAAGGTATATATTTGATATTTAACATGAGCAAAAATGGGTCAACCAAGAACAAAGAAGGAGCCTTGGTTCTCTCCTCTTTTAATCATCATCATCATCATCAATGTATACATATAATAAAAGTGATCCACCAAATCACTGTTCATAGCACTCTGTTCATAAACAGTGATTTGGTGGAATATAATATATTATTTTTTTTTTAATTTTTTTTTAAAAAATTTAGTTATTTTTGACCTATTTATTTGGGCTACGTATTCTTTACTTTCTTGGGCTAATTTATTTGGGTCACATATTTTTTTTGTGTGAATTTGACTTAAAGATTTATATTTTTAGTGTCACCATTATAATGATCTTTTTGACCCAATATATATCTGCAAATGTTTTATTGTGTCTTTTTATTTGCCTATCTTTCCCGTGCAAACTAGAAGTTGTTCCTTGTAGATATAGAACACAAAAAGAAGAGTTGTTTCTTTACATAGGGAAGATGTGTTCAGTTAGATTTAATTTCGATTTTCATTACAACTTACAGAATCGATTTTCATTACAACTTACAGAAAAATGTCATTTGATAATGTAAATTAGAAGTTGTCATTGAAATTTTCTTCCTTCTAAGGTTAAGGTTAGATAATAGTTTTTTTGGTTAATACTAATTTTTAAACAAAACCGCGTGGAGTGCGGGAAACCCGTGCAAGGCACGAGAGATACCGCTAGTTATTTAGAAAGCTTCGTCCACACAGTCCTTCATGCTTTTCAATTTGACTCATTCGGTGAAGTTAAGCAGCAGAAATATGCTTTCTTCTTCATCATCTTCCTCTTTTGGTGCAAGGTACTGTTTCTCTCTCTTCCTCAAATCTCACTTTCATTCCCATTCCCCAAACCCCACAACCCTCAATGAAGCTCTCTCTTCTCTCAATCACATGATCGACACGTGTCCTCTCCCACCTAGACGCCACATCTCCAACACTCTAGCCTCTATAGTTAAGATGAAACACTATCCCATTGTCATATCACTTCTTACGCAGGCCCACTTCAAGGGATTCACTCCTGATATATATAACCTCACCATCTTAATCAATTGTTACTGCCACCTTGCTCACATGGACTTTGCTTTCTCTACATTGGCCAAAGTTTTCAAGATGGGTTTTCAACCAAACACTGTCACTTTCACTACACTCCTCAAAGGTCTCTGCTTTAACCGTCATGTTGGTAAAGCTCTTGATTTCTATGATGACATCATGGCTAAAGGTTATCAGTTGAATGAAGTTACTTATGGCACATTAATCAATGGGTTGTGTAAGATTGGCAAAATAGAGTCTGCTCTTAGATTGCTTAAATTAATGGACAGGCATACTGTTAAGCCCAATACGGTTATGTACAACACAATCATTGATGGCCTCTGTAAAGATGGGCTTATCAATGATGCACACAGCTTGTATTTGGAAATGATTGGTCATGGGGTGGCTCCTACTGTTGTTACATATAGTAGTCTAATCCATGGTTATTGCTCCATGAATTATTGGCAAGATGCAAACCAAGTACTGAATGAAATGATATCCAAAGGCATCCACCCAAATGTTTTTACATTTAACATCCTAGTTGATGCCTTATCGAAAGATGGAAGGATCATAGAAGCTCAAGGTATATTTGCTAGAATGCTTAAGAGTGATCAGAGACCTGATGTTATTACCTACAATAGTTTAATAAATGGGTATTGTTTGTCTAATAACATCATTGAGGCTAAGGAAGTTTTCAATGGGATGCTTAAGAGTGATCAGAGACCTAATGTTATTACCTACAATAGTTTAATAAATGGGTATTGTTTGTCTAATAACATCATTGAGGC
This sequence comes from Mimosa pudica, assembly GCA_029929735.1. Classification (NCBI taxonomy): domain Eukaryota; kingdom Viridiplantae; phylum Streptophyta; class Magnoliopsida; order Fabales; family Fabaceae; genus Mimosa; species Mimosa pudica. Next base: position 3,464,675 of record JAKELP010000023.1, on the reverse strand, counting down.
TAAGGAAGTTTTCAATGGGATGCTTAAGAGTGATCAGAGACCTAATGTTATTACCTACAATAGTTTAATGAATGGATATTGTCTGTCTAATAATATCGTTGAGGCTAAGGAAGTTTTCAATAGGATGATAAACAATGGTTTGGCCCCTAACCTTATTAGTTATACTATTTTGATCGATGCATACTTTAAGATGAAAATGGTGGATGAGACCATGGATCTCTTTAAGAAATTGCATTCCAGAAAGTTGGTTCCCAATGTTGTAACTTATAATTCTGTTATTGATGGCTTGCTCAAATCACAAAGAATCTCATGCGCGCAAGATGTTATATATGAGATGCATAATAAGGGCCTTGTTTTTAACATAATCACTTACAATATCTTGTTAGATGCATTTTGCAAACAGGGACATCTTGACAAGGCAACTACATTATTTAAGCAAATTGTCAGCCAAGGATTTCAGCCATCAGTGGGGACCTACACCATACTTATTGATGGTTTGTGCAAAGGTGGTAGATTGAATGATGCGTGGGAGATTTTTCAGTATCTTTTGGGCAAAGGTTACCAACTAAATGTACACACATATACTGCTATGATTCATGGATTTTGCAAGGAAGGTCTGCTTGATGAAGCAATTTCCCTGCTTGATAAAATGGAAGAGAATGGTTGTGCCCCTAATTTTGTTACTTTTGATGTAGTTCTACGTCAATTTCTTCTTGAAAAGAATGAGAATGCTATGACTGAGAAGCTCCTTCATGAAATGATTGCTAGAGGCTTGTTGAAGAAGTAGAACAAGGTAAGATATAAAGTTTTAACTTTATGTACTTGTATGCTTTATTGTAATTCAGTGTTTGTAAATGCTTGCATATTTTGTTTCAGGTTGCACAATGGGTTTATCATTTTTTCAGCCATTTAATTTACTTCATAAATGTGATATGTTAACTTTCTTACAAGGAAGGTTGGATAATAGAACAGGTTGAAATGGACCCTGATATTATAGCTTTTTATCAGCTGAAATTGAAGACCTACTTTGACTCTCCCCTCAGTTTTCTTGTTCATAAAGTAGGTTTATAAAATTATTTAAATTATTTTTTGGGAAGAGACACAACCTATTCGAATGATTATCTTGAAAAGTGATATCTTTGAGAAGAATAAAAAACCTCATTTGTAACAACAAAGCTTTCATTTGAAACAGTTGTAATTAAAATAATTTCCAAGAAAAAATGGAAGCCTAAGCTAGTTTGGTAATGTTTTTATGACATCGTGTTGAAAACATGATAATTTTGTATTATATACTGAAATCTTCTGAATTTGCATTCTAGAGGTTGATCATATGTGTCTCTAGGCTGAGGAATACACAGACTATTCGGTTCTTTAATTTTATTAGACAATGTCAAGCTCTATGTTCTGAATGCTTCCTTTCCTTTTCCTGGCTATTGGAGATGCAGGTTGGAAATCAGTTTTCTTAGACATTTCTTGTTGTTTTACTTTATCAAAAGAGTTTGTTTGCAGTATTTCATTTTTGTTGAATTGCACAATTCAATGAAACGGCCGGCTTAGCTCAACGGTAAGCTCACTTGCCGTGTGGGTATGAGGTCATGGGTTCGAATCAGCCATTGTACAAAAAAGTATAGGTTAGGCTGCCTAGTATATTCCATTCCCCAGCACCCTCACCAAATGGGGACTCTGAGTTGGCCTTTTTTTTTGTACAATTCAATGGTCAATGAAGCCTTTTCCAGTATTGTATGAATGGATGGATTAGTATGGTTCTAAAAGTTGTTTATAAAGATTTCACTCCTGTAAGGGACAAGGCAAGTTGGAATATTTACATCATAAGAGTTGACCATGAGAAAAATGGGAAAATGATGATCTATATATTTTCTCATTGGCCATTCCATGTTAAAAGCCATCTAGACTTTCCTGGATAGATGATGTAGTTTTTGATATAAAAAAAATCCCCAGTCAGGACCAGGGGTCAAAATTTGAACATTTCTAGACATATCTACTTATTTTTAAAGAAACCGAATGCAAGTATCATGCATTATATGAATTTCTGAGAAATGTGTCGAAATATTTTGTATGGCTTATGGATGATGTACTTTGTTATATATACCTTTTTTATTGATTTTGAGCTCTGAAATCCCTGAAAGGTGGACCTGCTGTTTATTTTACCAATTCGCACATGTACTCAAATTAGTTCTAAGAATAATGTCTCATTAGTGGCATGAATATGTTGTTCTTATTGATTGATGCCATAATTTCTGGTATCTATGTTCCCTGCAGGGTTCTCCTGAGATTTTGTAAGGGGTTCCTCTAAATCCATATGTGATGAGGTACATACCTCCATTTGACAAGTTTAAGTGGATTGCTGTATTTTTCCTCAATGGGAAACAGTGAAATTCCCTGCAATCGATGGTCCTTCCATCTTTTTGGTTATGACAGGCGAAGGACTGATGATTGCTGGATCATTCAAGGGACATGTAGTCACTGAAGGGAATGTTCTCTTTGCGGCTGCAAACACTGGAGATTCACATTACCAGTGCATCCAAATTGCATCTGAATAGGACTGGTGTTAAACAGCAGATTTTTACAAGCTTCCTAAGTTCCAATGCTCGGCCATATAGAGTATGCTTGGGGGAAGTGCCACTGGGAAAGCCTGCCTCATGCTTCACGCAGTATGTGTTGTTGCAGTGACTTTGGACTATAGTACTGCTAGTTGCAGTTTGGTGTATATTCAAGGGTAATGAGATCATAGTATATTGGGTGACAAGTTCGTTATTGGGTGCAGTTTGTTTATAAAAGTGTACCTGAAATGACTTTTCTATGTAACCAATAAAATCAAGATGTAGCTTTATCTATACCCAAATATCTTGCTTGTGCTGACAAATAAAAACTTGATTTTGTGATTGAAGATTTTACAAACTTGTCGGGATGTTAATGGTGATGAGGTTATTGATGCTATTCCGGGATTCTTTCACAAGTGTAAATTTCCTAAGCAATTGAATTCTTGTCACTTATCTTCTCTGCAAGTGCGTGATAACCCCTCACGAAATCACTTATATGCTTTATGGAATGAAGTTCATCTAATATGAGCTTTTGATCCTTGGAAGGACCAATGCAGAAAACGTTTTAATTTGCCATCACATTATTACAACTGATGAATTTGATGAAAACTCCTTTGAGTGAAAATTGGTCACTGGCCATTCAATAACATTAGCAAATTGGGATGATATCTGTGCAAGAAATAAACATATTCTGTCAACATGAAAATAAAGCAATGGTAAACCAATGGGTAGTTGGTTGAGCTGGTAAGTGGGCTACAACCCCTCATAAGGATAAGAACGCATGTTCGATTCTCGGGAAGCGCTCTCATTGGGAGAGGGGACAACCTTGCCTATGTGGGCAACACTCCTACCCCTCGAGGCCGGATTAAACCAGGCGGTGATTAACAAAAAAAAAAATAAATAAAGCAATGGTAGTATGTAAGGTGTTCTTGTGTTTATATCAACAAATAAATCTCTAGAATAAAGCGAGAATTGAAAAATATTGAGGGCTTTATTTAAAAAAGATGGCATGCTCTTGGTTAAATGTATGAATAGCATTCTTTTCTATACTGACTATTCTTTTCTATACTGACTATAATTATAAGACCACTTTAAATTTTTTAAAGAAATTAAGAATATAAAATAGGGCTAAATTCGAAAATGCCCATGTAATTGTCACAAAGGTGCAAATATATCCATGTAAAATTTTTTGGAGCAAAACTGCAAAGCAAATGTCAAAACTGGGGCAAAAGTGTCTGTCACAGCTAATTTTTTTAACTTTTTTACGCATCATTTTCTGTCAATTCATCTCTCACTAAAACATGTGGAAAGTTTATGTATTTATTTGCCCATATATGATGATGACGGACAGAATATGATGATTGAGAAAGTATAAAAATTAATTGTGATGGGCATTTTTGCCCCAGTTCTGAAATTTGATGGGCAGTTTTGCTTCAAAAAATTTTACGTGGCCAATTTTTCCCTTTTGTGACAATTACATGGGCATTTTTGCACTCCAACCCTATAAAATATTTTGGGTTTTATTTCGAGTCCTCAAGTGGTGAAGTGTTGGGGAAGGGAATATACTAGGCAACCTTATCTCCACTTTTATGCAGAGAGTTTCATTAGAAAATTTAAGAGCACAAAATTAATTACTTTAAATTATTTTAGATATCTTTTTTTCTACTCAAAACTAATTTAACTTACGTATAAACTAACTTATAATTTAATTATATGTGGCATATGTTATAATTTAATGGTCTAATTTACTTCCTTAACCACAACAAAATAGTTAAATTGATTTCCTATTGAAGAGAGTATTTACTTTAAAAAATCAAGTTTTCTGGAATTATTCTTTCCTTTCCGATCTTAATTGGTATTAGAGGAAAATCATAAATAGGTTTTATATTTAGGACTAGAATGAGTATATTTATTCTAACTTAACCATGTATATGTATATGTGGACAAAACTCCCTTCAATTTAGATTTCTGTATTGGTATCTTTTAAGCTGAGTTTTGTAATCAAAGCCTTTGTATTTGCTCAGCTACTTCCGTTTGGTTGTCAAAGAAAGTGAACGAGAGAAAGAAAGTTATGTTTTTTTAGTAATTTAACCGTAGATCCACAAGTTTTTTCTCTCGATCTCACACTTTTATTGGGCTCATAAACTTTATTTTCCCATCATTACCTCTACTTTACATTTTTACCCTTTCACTTTCTTTTTTTCTCGGTTACAGAATTTTAAGAATGGATTTAGGCTCAACTCAATCTAAAGGAAGGGCACTTAGCCAGACTATCTAGTCGAGTGAGAATGGAGCCAACTATTAACTCCCCCGTCGAACTCACCTAGATCAATGGAGATATCTCTCCAAACACCGTACCGGAGACACAATAAAGTGTCAGTCCTAGGGATCAAACTCACATGGTAGTAGACAAAACCACTAAACCAATGAACCATGAATTCACCCTTTGATTTTCTATTTCTCCACTATGCTTTCTTACCCTTAACTTCTTCCCTAAACCTCGTACCCAGACTCCCTCCACTCTTCAATTTGAGTCATTCGGTGAAGCAGAAGCATCCAACAATATCAATATGCTTTCTTCTTCTTCCTCTTCCTCTTTCGGTCCAAGGTACTCTTTCTCTCTCTTTCTCAAACGTTGCTTTCATTCCCATTCCCCATATCCCAAAACCCTCAATGAAGCCGTCTCTTCTCTCAATCGCGTGCTCAACACGCGCCCTCTCCCACCTACACGCCGTATCAACAACACTCTAGCCTCTATAGTTAAGATGAAACACTATCCCATTGCTATCTCACTTCTTACGCGGGCCCACTTCAAGGGATTCACTCCTGACTTATTTACCCTCGCCATTTTGATCAACTGTTACTGCCACGTGGCTCATATGGATTTCGCTTTCTCCACATTGGCCAAAGTTTTCAAGATGGGTTTTCGTCCAGACGCTGTCACTTTCACTACACTCCTCAAAGGTCTCTGCTTTAACCATGATGTCGGCAAAGCTCTTGATTTCTATGATGACTTAGTGGCAAAGGGTTTTGTATTGGATGAAGTTACTTATAACACATTAGCAAATGGGTTATGCAAGATAGGCAAAACAGCCTCTGCTCTTAGATTGCTTAAATTAATGGATAGGCACACTGTTAAGCCAAATACAGTTATGTACAACACAATCATTGATGCACTCTGTAAAGATGGACTTGTCAATGATGCACGCAACTTGTATTACGAAATGATTGGTCGTGGGGTATCTCCAGATGTTGTTACATATACTAGTCTAATCCATGGCTACTGCTGTATGAATAACTGGCCCGCAGCAAATCAAGTACTCAGTGAAATGATATCCAAAGGCATCCACCCAGATGTTGTTACCTTTAGCATCCTAGTTGATGCCTTGTCAAAAGATGGAAGGATCATTGAAGCTCAAGCTGTGTTTGCTAGAATGCTTAAGAGTGATCAGAGGCCCGATGTTGTTACATACAATAGTTTGATGAATGGTCATTGTATGTCTAATAACATCATTGAGGCTAAGGAAGCATTCAATAGGATGATAAAAAATGGTTTGACACCTGACATTTTTAGTTATAGTGTTTTGATCAATGCATACTTTAAGATGAAAATGGTGGGTGAGGCCATGGATCTCTTTAAGGAATTGCACTCCAGAAAGTTGGTTCCCAATGTTGTAACTTATAATTCTGTTATTGATGGCTTGCTCAAATCACATAGAATTTCATGCGCGCAAGATGTTATTTATGAGATGCATAGTAGGGGTCTTCGCCCTGATTTAATCACTTACACCATCTTGATAGATGCATTTTGTAAACAGGGACATCTTGACAAGGCAACTACATTATTTAAGCAAATTGTCAGCCAAGGATTTCAGCCATCAGTTGAGACCTACACTATACTTATTGATGGTTTGTGCAAAGGTGGTAGGTTAAATGATGCGTGGGAGATTTTTCAGTATCTTTTGGCCAAAGGTTTTCAAGTAGATGCGCAAACATATACTGTTATGGTTCATGGATTTTGCACGGAAGGTTTACTTGATGAAGCGATCGCCCTGCTTGATAAAATGGAAGAGAATGGTCTTGTCCCGGATTTTGTTACTTTTAATGTAGTTCTACGTCGATTTCTTCTTGAAAAGAATGAGAATGCTAGGGCTGAGAAGCTACTTCATGAAATGATTGCTAGAGGCTTGTTAAAGAAGTAATACAAGGTGAGATATAAAGTTTTAATTACATGTACTTGTATGTTTTATTGTGATTCAGTGTTTGCGAATGCTTGCATATTTTGATTCAGGTTGCACGATGGGTTTATCATCTATTCAGTCATTAATTTTACTTCATAAGTGTGATATGTGAACTTTCTTACAAGCAAGGTTGGATGATAGAACAGGTTGAAATGGACCCTGACATTATAGCTTTTTATCAGCTGAAATTAAAGACTTACTTTGACTCTCCCCTCGGTTTTCTTGTTCATAAAGTAGGTTTATAAAATTACTTAAAGTATGTTTTATGAAGAAAGAATACCAGCCTATTTGTATGATGATTTTGAAAAATGATATCTTAGAGAAGAATAAAAAATCTCATTTGTAACAACAAACTTACATTTGAAAAAGTTGTAATTAAAATAATTTTGGAGAAAAAATGGAAGCCGAAGTTGGGTTGGTAATGTTATGACGTCTTGTTGAAAACATAACAATTTTGTATTATATACTAAAATATTCTGAATTTGCACGAGTGATGGCAGTTGAAAGGTATGGAGAAGCTGGTTGTACAGTTGGAAAGGTAGCACCTAGCTATTGTTGGTGTCAGCAAACTTATCAATACTCAGTTTCCTAGGAAACTAATGTAGGTCTCATGCATTATATGAAGTGTGAGAAATGAGTCGTATTCTTTATGGCCTATGAATGATGCCTCCTGTTATATACTTTTATTTTGATTTTGAGGTTCCAAATCCATGAAATAGAGGTCGGTGTTTTACTTTATCAATTTGTTCCTGTTCACAAATTTGTTTTACTAATATTGTCTCATTAATTGCAGGAATATTTTGGTCCCTAAAAAACAACTTGCATGAATATCTTGTACGCATTGGTTGGTGCCATTGTTTCTGGTCTTTGCTGCAGGGTTCACCTGGATTTGTCATGGAGATCCTCTAAATCCATATATGGACGAGTTTGACATTGATTGCTGTATTCTTCCTAAAGGGGAAACGTTGACCTTCCCTGTAATCCCAAGTCCTTTAATCTTTTTGGCTGTGTCATGGGAATGACTAATGGGTGCCTGATTAATTGGACTTATAATCACTGGAGAAAATGTTCTCTTTGATGCAGCCAATACTAAGGTTTGCATTACCTGTGCCTCCAAATTGCATCTGTATAGGACTTATATGTTTATAAAGATGGAAATCACAAACCTGAGATGGCTTTGACATTGACTGACTTTCAGGCCTTGTGTCCGTTTTATCACTTTTAGGGTGATTTACTGTGTTGAATATTTATCTAGTTTTATGATTTTATATACAAAGTGTGATTGTATCCAATAAGTGTTCGATTGGCATTGCAATAAACTATTTTGCAATTATGCTTAGAACGAAATATGATAAATACCATTTTGAATTTTGGTTTCTGTATCAAAAGATGCATGTGAGTTCTGTTTCCACATTTTTGATGCGGATGGTGTCTTTGCAAATCAAAGTTCTTATGGAATCCTGGAGAAATTATGTGAAGTTAACTTTAAAATGGTTTGTACTTCAGGTGATTATAAGACAACGATTTCAATCTACCGTTATGATGATACTGGGTCATCTTTATCTTTAAACTTTTCATGAATGTGTCAATCATTCATTACCAGTTCTTATGGTCTTTTCTGATGTAATTTTTGATATCCAACCAAACAAGGCAGTCTGAACATCTCGCGAACATATTAAGTCACAAAAGTTTGAGTTAATAACTTGATATAACTTATTTGAGTCAAGTACAATTCATAAACTGGAAATTTTGACATGAGCTGTACATATGTTTATGTGAGCGCATTAGACTATTAGATTGCTTTTTCTTGCTGAAACTATTGGATGGCATGTATTATGGGTTCTTTCCTTGATGACATATTTATGTTATAATGGTTGACCCTGACCACCTTTTTTGTCCCCTGCTTTTTTGTTGCACACCTATTGGAAGCATTCTTGTTATTAAATGTGGGCTCCTTTCTAGTAGGGATTCAAATTTGAGTTGACCATATTATGATGAATCAGCCCTTTCTGTGACTTTACCCTGTTGGTTGGTTGATTTTTATCTACAAAATGGTTTTATCACTGGCAGCATGAAGAATTTGTTCAAAAGAGTTACTTGACAGTGCATAACTTCTGCTGTGATCCATTATTTAAAATAAGTGAGATTGGAACCAAGCGTGGTTGGTGTAGTGGTTACCTCACTTCACCGCTTAACCAGAGGTCTCGAGTTCGAGCTCTGGGAATGCAGCCTGCCCCTTGACCAGCACTTTACCCTTAAGTGGAGGCCCCGGTGCGGATCTGGATTAGTCTGAGCCCGTTGAGTTCCCCGTGACATTGGGGCTGGCCCAGGATACCGGATTAAAAACTCAAAAAAAAAATAAGTGAGATTGGTGCTAAGCTTTAGTTGGTTGATTGAGAGCTAAAATATTCAATTTATAATCTGATATCAGTTTAATATTTATACAGAATCAAGTATCTGCTCAGTCCTCGTAGACAAGTGTGGCATGTGAGTTAGCAATAACAACCTTGGAGTATGTTGTTACATGATCTTCACATGGTTGAGATTGAGTTTCAATATCCATCCTGCTACTTTGGAGTGGAGGGCATATTTGCAGTTTAGCGTATAAACCCAACACCTTAATACCATAAAGGCTCAATCCAATACCGGAGTAGAGAACATAGCAACATTGTGATCATTCTCTTTTATTATTTGTCTTCTATGCTTAAGATATCTGAAATCTATCTTATGTGAGTGTGACATAACATACTCTCTCGTGACTTTATTATATTATCAAATTCAGAAAATTAAGTAATTAAAATAGGTCACTTAAAAGTTTATATATATTATTTTTCTTTTAGACTCATTTATTTGACTGACAAGACAAATCAATATTTAATTGTATAAGTCTAATCATATGTGATATATGTTATACGTATTTCTCAATTTCTTAATATAAGAATTAGTTGATTTTTTTGGAGAAATTAAGAAAATGAAACGAGACATTTAATTATATATTCCCTCCGATTCTAAATGTAAGACTTAGTTGACTTTTTTGTAAAGATTATGGTTACAAAATAACATATTAAATTATAACATATTTGATATATTTTTAAAATATACATTAATTTATAAGTCAAATAAATTAGTTTAAGGCACTTATTTTGGTTAGTTAGGATTTTCCAAAAAGTTCAACTAGTTCTTATATTTAGGACCGGAGAAAGTAACGTTTTGTGTACTATTAAATTATTTGTTAGCTTATATAAGTTGAATAAACTAGTTTAAAAAAATATGAGGCAAATTAATTTATAAGCAACTTGGTCGGTTTTCTTCAATAAAGCCAACTTGCATCGTTCATATATTTAGGAATGTGAGATAGTAATTTATTTGGCTTCTATGATGTTACTAAATACTAAATAGGATGACATAAATAACATTAAAGATGAAAGGGATAAAATATTAAGCTCGTTTGGCGCCAATAATAATTCATATCATATGAAGAAAAGTGGTAGTAACATTATAACCAAAACCTAAGTACAAATAAGGAATGAAACAAAAAAAATGCTGGCCCTGGCCAGCTGAGTAAATGAAACAAAGCTGCTGTTTTCAGCAGCTTTGTGGTCAGTGGTGACAACAAACACGGATGATCCTATAACAATTAACAACACAATACATACGTAACTAAACATATATACTGAATTTATTTGCTGACATTTTATATATTTTATTATTTATTCTTTTTGTTCCCAATCTACATAGTACCAGCAATCGATCTCGGGAAAGCTTAGCCAACATAAAGGATACAATCTTTGGGCCATGACTCATGAGGGCCAGACTAATTTATATCCTTTTTTTTTACCAGAACTAATTTATATCCTGAAATCTTAAAAATGAGACAAGCTCACCGCACACCAACAAATGTCCTTTATCGTATTTTGTTTTTTTGTTTTGCCTATGTTGTCTACTTCTTTTGCTAGATGATGAGGAAAGCGCAGGTGATAGGAGAGGTGTCGCTGAACAATGAATTTGAAAGCAATGACCGACAAACATGAAGCTGGAGGTCGAAGATAGAGACAATGAAGAATTTAATTAGGCTCTAATTAAGCATGAATGAACACAAACAAGAGTAAGTAGGTGAGGTGGAGCAACCACATACAACTTTCATGTTAATAATATGGTTAGTGAGCTGGTTTTCAACTTATGACTTGTTTACTTTCCGAAGTTATTTAAGATCCAAAATTATCCTAGAAGCTCCAAAATTTAGTTATATAGTCATATTCTGTTTAGGGCAAAAGCGCTGATATAACAATTAACTATTTCAATTTGGGCAAAAATAATAAATGACTGTTTCGCGGTGCATAAATAATAACCAACTTTGTGACCCGGTGCAAAAATAATAAAACCGGTACTAAATGTTAATTTGTAGTTTTGTAAAACCTTTCTGATATTACTTTCTAAAGTAAAATTACCTTTTTACCCCCTCACAATTAAAACTAAACTATTCTTCCTTCTGCCCTTCATCTTTCCATGTTAACTAGTATCAGTAAGGTTTTAATTGGGAGGGGCAAAAATGTATTTTTCACTTTGAAAATAATATCAGAAAGGTTCCACAAAACTACAAATTAACATCCAACACCGGTTTTATTATTTTTGCACCGGGTCACAAAGTTGGTTAATATTTATGCACCGCGAAACAGTCATTTATTATTTTTGCCCAAACTAAAATAGTTAATTGTTAGATCAGCACTTTTACCCTTCTGTTTATAATCGTACGTTGATTATGCTTTAAAAGTTGAAGTTGATTATTGATATTTTAATGGTAAATGGAAGAAGGGAAAATGCCATTTAAATCTCTCCGAATATACAAAAGGACAATTCAGGAACTCAAACTTCCAAAAGGACCATGAAGGAACTCGGACCTAGTTGACATTTCAAATTTGTGTGAAAGGACAAAATTACCCCCATCATTAAACAAAAATTACTTCTCACCCTAACACTGCACCTGTTAACAATTGAACTTTGGGCATTAACAACTGAACTTTAGACATTGACATTTTGAACTTACGAATTAACTTCTTCGTTAACAAGATAACATTGGTGTTAACATTTACATCGCACCTGTTAATAATGGAACTTTCGGCATTAACAGTTGAACTTTAGGCATTAACATTTTGAAAATAAGAATTAACTTCTTCGTTAACAGCATAACATTGGTGTTAACATTTACACCGCACCTGTTAACAATGGAACTTGGTGCATTAACAACGGAACTTTAATGATGGAGGTAATTTTGTCCTTTCACACAAATTTGAAATGTCAACTAGGTCCGAGTTCCTTCATGGTCCTTTTGGAAGTTTGAGTTCCTGAATTGTCCTTTTGTATATTCGGAGGGATTTAAATGGTATTTTCCCATGGAAGAATCACTTCATTTTAACATTTTGGGAGCAAAATTAGACCTAAAATACTTCCAACATATAAATACTCTTAATAAAACTCTTTCCGAACAAAACTAGCGGTATCTCCCGTGCGTTGCACGGGGGTTTCCCGCGCTCCGCGCGGTTTTGTTTAAAAATTAGCATTAACCAAAAAAACTATTATCTAACCTTAACCTTAGAAGGAAGAAAATTTCAATGACAACTTCTAGTTTACATTATCAAATGACCATTTTTCTGTAAGTTGTAATAAAAATCGAAATTAAATCTAACTGAACGCATCTTCTTGAAGAAACAACTCTTCTTTTTGTGTTCTATATCTACATGGAACAACTTCTAGTTTGCACGGGAAAGATAGGCAAATAAAAAGACACAATAAAACATTTGCAGATATATATTAGGTCAAAAAGATCATCATAATGGTGACACTAAAGATATAAATCTTTAAGGCAAATTCACAAAAAAAATATGTGACCCAAATAAATTAGCCCAAGAAAGTAAAGAATACGTAGCCCATAAAAAGACACAATAAAACATTTGCAGATATATATTAGGTAAAAAAGATCATCATAATGGTGACACTAAAGATATAAATCTTTAAGGCAAATTCACAAAAAAAAATATGTGACCCAAATAAATTAGCCCAAGAAAGTAAAGAATACGTAGTCCAAATAAATAGGCAAATAAAAAGACACAATAAAACATTTGCAGATATATATTGGGTCAAAAAGATCATCATAATGGTGACACTAAAGATATAAATCTTTAAGGCAAATTCAGACAAAAAAAATATGTGACCCAAATAAATTAGCCCAAGAAAGTAAAGAATACGTAGCTCAAATAAATTCGCACAAGAAAGCAATCACATACAATAGTAGTAGAGAATGTCAATCACTACACTAAAAATTTGCTTATGAACAAATTTTTTAACTTTTTTTTAACTTTTATTTTTAAAAAATTTGCAATAAAAAAATATATGACAAATTTTTTTAATTAAAATATCGGGTGAAAAAAATCATATAATAACTAAAAAGACACAATAAAACATTTGCAGATATATATTAGGTCAAAAAGATCATCATAATGGTGACACTAAAGATATAAATCTTTAAGGTAAATTCATACAAAAAAAATATGTGACCCAAATAAATTAGCCCAAGAAAATAAAGAATACGTAGCCCAAATAAATTCGCACAAGAAAGCAATAACATACAATAGTAATAGAGAATGTCAATCACTGCACTAAAAATTTGCTCATGAACAAATTTTTTAACTTTTTTTTTAACAAATTTGCACTAAAAAAATATATGACAAACTTTTTTAACTAAAATATCGAGTGAAAAAAATCATATAATAACTAAATTTTTTTTAACTAAAAATATAAATCTTTAAGGCAAATTCATACAAAAAAATATGTGACCCAAATAAATTAGCCCAAGAAAATAAAGAATACGTAGCTGATAATTCACAAATTTAATTACTTAATTGTTGATTTTTGAATTTTAATTAGCACTTAATTGGCCAAAAATTGATAATTAAATGTGATTCTTATGTGTTAAATGGAAAAGTCCAAATTGCCCTTTGGTGTTGTTTTTGCTATGTTTTTATAACAGGGGCAAAGCTGTAATTTCAACAAGAAAAAAATGAGAAGCTAGAAATGAGGAAGCTGAAAAAGAAAAGCACGGGGAAAGCAAATGAAGGAGGGAGAGCTCAAAATGAAGCATAGATGAAATTGGTTAAGGAGTGAGTTACAAGAGAAAGCAATTGATATATATACTTCCCCTCAAGCAATAGAAGGGAGGTAACGAACAAGCAAAAGTGACACACACACACTCTCTCATTTTGGGGATCCTCTCTGCTCACCTGAACAAGAAAGTGACACACACGAAAATTCTCACTTCTCCTCTCTCGCCAAAAAACAAACAAAATACACATACACTCTCTCGCTGGACGGATCAATCTATCTCTCGTGTTCTCTCTCTGGTGAAGCAAGAAGATGAACACTGGAAAAGCTTTCTTTGTCCTTCTCAACAAGAATTTCAGAATTAAATCAAGAGCAATGAGTGGCTAATTCTCAATTTCTCTTCCAATGTGAAGGAGCCTTGAGTTCTTTATGATTTCAGGAAGTTTCTATCCTATCATACTCTTAAATTTTGTGGTTCTTTAATTGATGCTAGTTGGATTGGTTATTGAACTTTGTAAGGCAATAGTTTTGCTTTAATCTTGTATAAGAGGATGATAAACTTGTGATTGTGAAAGGAATTTGTATGTCTTACTTACATTTTGTAGCTTTAATTTCTCTACCTATCTAGTTGTTTAGGTTTTGGAATTAGAGTGAATGAACCTAAGATTTCTAGTTGAGGTCTTTTGCAAGATGGAATGATATTTGCAATTTCTCATTTATGTGAGTTGAGTTGGTTACTTGATTGATGAAATTTGCTTAGTTAGGAAATTGATTCTTTGAAGTAATTGATTTTACTTGCAAGAGACTTCTTGAAAGAAAGAATAAGGATAGGTAATCTCATGTTGGAAGGGTTGGTCAATTGATATCAAATCAACTTTTATTTTTTTACGTTTTACATTTCAAGAAAACAAAATAAAGATTAGAATAGGTTAATACTAGTTGATACTCAAATCTGATTTTGAAGTAATTTGTAAAAGAAATCAACAAGATTAAATACTAAGCAAACCAAAATCCAAGAGATCGACCTAGGTTAGCTACTATATTATATAGTAGTTAATTTTAGTAATCTTGATAACCTCACGACAAGGTTATATCGGGTGAAAAAAATCATATAATAACTAAATTTTTTTAACTAAAGATATAAATCTTTAAGGCAAATTCATACAAAAAGATATGTGACCCAAATAAATTAGCCCAAGAAAATAAAGAATACGTAGCCCAAATAAATTCGCACAAGAAAGCAATCACATACAATAGTAATAGAGAATGTCAATCATTGCACTAAAAATTTGCTCATGAACAAATTTTTTAACTTCTTTTTATTTTTTTTTTAACAAATTTGCACTAAAAAAATATATGACAAATTTTTTTAACTAAAATATCGGGTGAAAAAAATCATATAATAACTAAAATTTTTTTTTAAAAAAAAAGAAAAGAAAAAGTTAAAAAAAAAATTCGCATAAGAAAGCAATCACATACAATAGTAATAGAGAATGTCAATCACTGCACTAAAAATTTGCTAATTAACAAATTTTTTAACTTTTTTTTTAATAAATTTGCACTAAAAAAATATATGACAAATTTTTTTAACTAAAATATCGGGTGAAAAAAATCATATAATAACTAAATTTTTCTTTTAAAAAAAAAAGTTAAAAAAAAAATAAAAAAAAAATAATATATTATATTCCACCAAATCACTGTTCATCACATACAATAGTAATAGAGAATGTCAATCACTGCACTAAAAATTTGCTCATGAACAAATTTTTTAACTTTTTTTTAACAAATTTGCACTAAAAAAATATATGACAAATTTTTTTAACTAAAATATCGGGTGAAAAAAATCATATAATAACTAAATTTTTTTTTAACAAATTTGCATTTAAAAAAATATATGACAAATTTTTTTAACTAAAATATCGGGTGAAAAAAATCATATAATAACTAAATTTTTTTTAAAAAAAAAAGTTAAAAAAAACAATATATTATATTCGACCAAATCAATGTTCATGAACTGTGCTATGAACAGTGATTTGGTGGAAGACTTTTAATTGATACATTGATGATGATTGTCCTAAATCCTTAATAATATCTTTTTGGCCGCTGTATGAAGTTGCTCCATGTAACACCCCAAAAATTTAAATGGGGATTATAATTATAAATCAGGAATTTTAGAAATTGGGTATATAAATTAATTAAGGGGAATGAGAAAGAAAAATAAATTGATCTTTGTTGAAAGAGGTTAGGAAAATAAATAGGACTTTATAAATGGATGAATAGGCATTCTATATGTTTATTTAAGGATAGAAAATGTTATGTGATTAAGAGAAAAAGAGAGTAGAAGACAAAAATGTCCCTCCCTTCATTAACCTTGCATGCACACAAATACCCCTCTTTTAATAAAAAAATATATATGCACACACACATAAAACTCACGCACAAACACCTCACTTCACTCAAACTCACTTTATGTCACTCTTTTCCATCTCTCCCTTGGTTCCTTAATCTCCCAACACTCCAGCTCAAACTTTGGACCAAAATTTCATCCGATTTTGCTCAAAACTTACATGCAATTAGTGCTATAGATTCAGGTGAGAATTTTCTATCTTCCCATGTAATTTTTCTGCGTTTTGGTGAGGGGTTGGGGACTGAACATTGAAGAAAAGAGATTTGTTTTTCTGGGTTTGTGAATAGGTTAACAACTATTTTAAGTTTCCATTTATAGTGTGGATTTTGTTGATTTGTAAAGGTTGGCATTTTCCTCTCTTTCTCATTTTTTTCTGCTTGGCCGATTGAGTTTTTAGTTTGGGGAGTTGAGGTGAACGAAAATTTAAGAATTAATAGGACTATTTGAGTTAGTTTTTGTACATGCATGTTAGTAATCAATTGATATGTCAACCATGTATAGAGGATTTAGTTGATTTTGGGGTTGTTTGGGTAAATAGATATTGTGCCTTCTTTGATTTGATTTCTTGTTACTTTCTTTGACATGGAATGAAGTTAAATTGTCATGCATGTGTGTTTTTTATCTTGGGTGCTACTGAAATGGTGTATGGGCTATAGTGTTGATGATGGGAAATTTGATAAATGATGTTTATATCTTTGCACTCTAAGTGTTTGATAAAATGCCTAGTAGAATTAAGAAATTGATTGTAGCTCACAAAATTTTGTTACAAAGACTATTCTTTTATATTTTTTTTTAATCATCATGGAATAATGTTTAGTTGTGCATGTTTGGTTTATGTAATGCTAAACAAAACTTAGGAGGGTTGATTACAATTAAGGTAATTTGGAGGATAAACTTGTGAAATGAATTGTAGAGTTTAGGTGTTGTGAAAAATGTTGTTTGGATTGATATATATAACACATATCGCTGATTACTAATTCTTTCTTTTCTTTTCTATCTTGTGCTATTTTTGATCATATCCATATGCTCAAGATAATTAAATGAAGTGAATTAAGTTCCTTTAGACACATGTATATAGGGAATGTTACAAGCTGAATTTGGGGATGACTTTCGATTATATGCTTGGGCTGGACTTAACTTGCTGCCTTTCAATTTGACTTTTATTAATTATGTTGGTTGTATATTCATACATCAAATTAAAGACTTAAAGGGTTGTTCTTATACTCTTTTGAATTGTGATTGAGTTATGTGAATACTTGTGATTGATGCTAGGCTAGTGAAGCAATAGAATTCTTATTTAGTAGTATAATTAAGAATAAGTCATAGGGTAGTATTATTAGGACTAAGAGGGAAGCAATAGGTTACCACATAATATAACTACTTAATCTCACTCTTACATGATGTGTACTCATAGGAGAGTCCAGTGGCGCTCGTGCTAGGCAGCAAGGTCGTGAGCAAGAAAGGAAGGATAAGTGACGGTTGGGGTACAGGTAGCAGTTTACTTCATATTATAAATAAAAGTTGTTATATCCGCATGTATATTGTAGTATTTATTTTTTCAAAACATGATAATGTTTATCCAAGAGGAGGAATGATATTTATCTCAGTTAGATAAATAAGAAAGTAGATTACTCCAGGCATTAGGAGGGTCGCACCCCCTATGCCAAATTTTTACAGAAACCCTGCAGGTAAAGAATATCTCCATTAATTAACGAACATATCGTTAAAAATGGTTGGTATAGTGAGGCAGGTTCCAATAAGAGATTGGAAAGAGGCAGGTTCCAATAAGAGATTGGAAAGAGGAGGATATTATCATGATTATACTTTTATATTAAAAATTATTACTGTCTGTATAGAAGTAAACTGCAATGTACTCTTTGGTTTCAGGTAGTTGGACGAACATATTTTGGAAAGGTAGTGGTGGAGGAAAGACGGGAACGCTTGTCTGACTGTTATGCATGAAGCTCTATTTTGGAAGCTTATATGTTTTGAAAGTTTCCCTAATTTTTGAGTAGGTAGAATTAGGGTAACTTAGTAGTATATTTTAAAGATACATTCATAGTATTTTGTATAGGTAAAGGAACATCTGATCTTTACCTTAAGTAGTAAACATAGCTGTTTTTACATTATTATCTTATTAAACCTATGTTATGACTGAACCTACACTTAGACAAACCATCAAAACATTATAGTTGCAAGTGACCTTAGCAATTAGTATATGTTTCTTTTAATTGTTTTATAACCACTTGTTCTATATACATTTGACATATTTATACTTCTTTTTTGATAAATGCTTGGTTAAATACCATTTTTGAAGAAAAGTTTTAGTTCATTCAGATTTTCATACACATGTTTTTTCTAAAAAGGGTTGATCAAGTGGTTATAATTCAATTAAATCTTTTAATAGAGTGGTAGAAAGTTGAGGTGTTTACACTCTACCTCTCTCCATTTCAAATCCTTAATGTAAAAAAAATTATATGGGTTGAGGAGCGCTTTTTTCCCATATTTTACAAGTCATATCATATTTAGAGTATATTAATTTGGGTATAATGAGTTCAAATATGCAGAAGAAGATTGAGGAGCTTTTCTCCTATATTTTACAAGTCTATCTTATAGTATATAAAATCTTAGTATAATGAGTTCAAATATATGCAAAAAAGAAAAAAAAGATAATTTAGAGAGAGAAACATCTAATAAAAAGTATAAGCTTTCAGAAGAAAAAAAAATATTTTTCAATTATATAATATTTTAAAAAATAACACTCTTTCTAAATATGAGAGGCTCCGTGGCTATCATTTCACGGGTGGTTCAATTATCATTGTCAACTTGTATTCCTACATCCAGGGTATATATGTACAAATATAGGGTCCATAATCAATGAAAATGGTTTTTAAAAAGGTATATTTAATTGTTTTTTTAGTTTTTTGCCAACATATTTCTTTAATAGCATTTGTTTAGATGCATCTTGATCTACCTCGTCAATTCTTTTTCTTTTTTTGTCAAATCCACCTCGTGAATTCTTCTAGCATAATGAGTTGAAGACATTCTTCATTTTGCCCTCAGTGATGAAAACTTTATTTTGTGAACTTTTCACTCTTATGACACATTTATTAATTAGTAACTGTTAGCATTATTTATTTTTTTAATTTGTTTTATGCTTCCATCTCGTTTAGTCGTTTTCTTGTTGACTTGTATACAATGCCTTTATTCAGTTAAAAAAAAAATTCAATGCCTTAAGAAAAATCGACATTGACCCGTTCAAAATATGGAGACTTTAATGGCTTTTTTTTCTCTGGATTTCCTTTTTTTTTCTTTTCATCCTTCATGAGGAAAGAACATGCGCTGTCAAAACATTTGTTGATATTTTTTTCATGCACGCCAACATCTTAAAGAGCTTTACGGTAATGATGTAGTGATACTAGTGTGTTTGGGAAACTCAGTGGAGAAACGGCTTATTTTTCAACTTGACTTTTTCAAACTTTAGTTTGGATAAAAGCCAGTTTGTGTGAACTGATTTATGTTTGGATCTCTAGTTGAAGAAGTGGTTTTTTTTTTCAACTTGACTTTTTCAAACGTTATTAAATATTACACAACTAAAATATTTCAACTTGACTTTTTCAAACGTCATTAAATATTTTATTAATTTATTAATGCAAATATGGATAAGCCAGTCACCAACGCTCAATAAGCTACAAATTGGAGTTTCTTTTGATAAGCTAGTTTGGTCCAAAAGTCAAGTGAAAAATAAGTAAAAACCAAACATAGAAAAAAAAAGCTGAAAACAACTTATTCAGTACAAACCAGCTTATTTGGGCCCAAAAGCTTCTCCCAAACAACCACATATAACATCAAATATCAAAATTAAATCTTCACTAAGGTCTACATTTACACTGATCCTCTAGAACCATACAACTTACGGTAGATATCACTCTCAAATATCCGAGTTTCAAAAAATTAGAACTCTTTTGAGTGAGGATTTGGCAACCTTCTTTGTTGTTAAGCAGACTTTTTGGCACAATTTTTAACCTTATTTTGCTTGTAGTTTTCGTTTTTTGGGCATTTTCTCAAGCCAAGTCTTAGGCTTGCCTCTAGTATTACTAAAAAGTGAACATCTTGTTTAATCTTGAGTACGTAATAGCATGGCTCAACGAATCTCTAACAAAAGAATGTGTACAATTTCAAGATTCCAATATTTCTCTTATTAGCCAAAGCCATACTCACATGTGTCATTGGCATGCAAAAGAGGATGAGCTATGAGTTCACTCCTTCAAGACCAGCCATAGCTTGCAATTCTTAAAAATAAAACGGGATCTGCTTTTTTTTATGCTATAGTAGTTTTTGTGTCTATGATCTATATTATAGTCTCCACTCACAGGCCCACACATCTCTCTCTGGTTTGTAATACAATTACCATACTACTATTTGTTAATGTGCCCAATATATGTGGCATGTGCTATGTAATTATCATTTAATCTTAATATATTGTCTTCATGTTAAACAGAGTGAGCATTGAGGTGGGAGGTGCAACCTGCATTCTTGTGTGACATAAGTGTGCCTCTCAGTCAAGAGGCCACTGGCATTCATTTGTGCCTAATCATAGTCATTTTCACATCCATCATATTGCAGTGTTGGTATACACTTTGTCCCTTAGCTTTTTTTACATCCATTTTGTAGTTGTTGTTTGCTTGTTTTACATGTCGTCGTATGCTTTGTTCCTATTTGTGGTTTATATTAGAGCATTTACGTACATGTTTGGTGGATTTACAAGTTTTCAAACTACCCACCATGGTACTCTGCTCTATTGGTCTAGCAGCTTCAAGGTAGCTTTTTTGGCGCATAATTCGAAAATTTTTCCCTTCCAAAGTTTTATGTCACATTAAGTGATATTTCAATACCTACGAAAACCCTTTAGGAATAATTGATTTCCAATTATTTTAGAAATGCAATTCAACCAACCCTTCTATTACATTCTTTGTTGTTGACTTGAATGTGTATCTCTTTTACACACACACAATGTGCATCTTTTTTTTGGTTACAACACAATGTGCATCTTTAATTCAATGATGTGTACATGATTTTTCCATCTTCAATTTAGTTGCTAACTGTGTTGGTGTAATTTGTTGTGTCATGATTAACCCCTGATCTATCTGGTAATTATTAAGCTACTCAAATCTAACAACTAAAGGGAGTGCAGGAAAATAGATAAGACTTGACAACCTATCTTTTTAAGGCAACTTTTGGGGATTGGGGATTCTCCCCTAACTGAAGTGGGGGCAAAGTTGCCTTCCCCCATTTTTTTTTTTGGATAAATTGTCTTTATCTTCTTATATTATTTTTGAGGATTAGATCTAGTAAAATGGGATGCTCCCTCACAATATAGTGAATTTACTTTTGAATTCTTACTTAGAAGAGGTGTTTATCATATATTAATACTTGAAAAATATCTACTAAAATGTTAGAACACATGTATAAAAAATATTCTAATTTTTTTTGATAAAAGACAAAATGACATTAGATAAATTCTAGCTATTACATAGGTTTACTAATATCCAAAGCATATAAAACATAATTAAAATCAAACCATAAGCTGGAAATTGAAACAAATAAAAAAATTCTAAATGGTGAATGATGTAAAATAAAGATAATAAAGAATTTGATTGGTGATTTAGTTGAAACCTTATATATCCCTATAATGTTATTAAACCACTATAAATTACAAATTCATGCACTCACCAGTCACCACTTAGGGAATGAATAATTTTGATGATAATGAAGGAATAGGTTAAATAAGCATGAACCAATCACATATTTGCCTGTACAAAATTTATAGGTATATATTTGAAGTAACTACTAACCAGTAAGTGGAAATTAAGTGTCCGAAAGTTATTTTCTTCATATTAGAAAAAAGAACATATTGTAAAAATTATAATTTTTAAATTTAAATTATTTTAAATTTTCGTTATAAATCATTTGTCATTTTGAAAATATATGGGAGAATTAAAATGAGGTCTCATGTAAGATACATAATTAAAATGGTGTCCCATATAAGATAAATAATTAAAATGAGGTTCCATGAGTTGTAAATTATAACTTCTAACTAATTTGCCTCACATACAAGTCGTGGGACCTCATTTTAATTTTGTTCCTTCCATAATACCTCTAATTAATTCTCGTGAATATATAATCGTCAATTTTTCTCACATAATACTCTGTGATCAAATTGTATGTGCGATTCCGTGGCCATTAATTCACCAGTCGTTCAATTATCGTTGTCAACCTTTCTTTGGGGACAAACATCATCATAATTGTCAACTTGGCTACTACTTACTCGTACTTCCTAATAGGCTAATACATACATCTAAGATACCCACAAAGTAAGTTTTAATATATATATATATATATATATATATATATATATATATATATATATATATATACATCGCAAAAGTTTTAATATATTATCTTTTCGTTCTTTTACTTTCATCTTGATCGACCACCTCGTCAATTATCAATTCGTATAGTGACAGTTGAAGACATTTTTCTTCACTTCTTTACCCTCAATGATGCATTTTTTCAATTAAAAATGATGAAAACTATTTTCATTAGAAAAAATGAAACTTTATATTTGTAAACTGCTTTTCACTTTTCCGTCACATTTGTTAATTACCTGAGTAATTATTATAAGGGACAGTTTTATAAAGGTCTCAAATAAGAGACTTAATTTTAAAGAGGTCTCAAGAAGTTGTTATCACTTGTTATTGAAGGTTAATGCAGTTATTAATATTAGTCATTAACAACTCCCTGAGAGCTCTTTGAAATTAAGTCTCTTGTTAAAAAATAGGTGCAAATAAATGTCACTTATTATTAGAACTGTTATCACTGTCATATACCCATATTACAGTTGTTTAATGCTTAAAAAATCTAATTTATTGTTAAGGTATATTCAATGTCTTAGTTGATAAAAAAATATTCAATGTCTTTTAAAATATCAATATTATTCGTGTACTTTGTCGTTGTAGGTAAATATTTACCAATTCAAGAAAACTGTTAAAAGTTGTTGAAAGTAATCAATGTTTAAAACACATTTTTTCTTAACTTTACCCCTATTTGTGAAGAGGATTGGTGGAATGGTGATTAGATGAGGAAAAACGAAAGAGAATATTTATAGGAAGGATGAGAGAGAGTGTTGTCAACAAAGGATAAAAGTGGAAAAAAACAAAATAAATGCTTAGGCAATTCCCACATTAGTTTATATTATGACATAATCATCTACCACCACCTTAACTTATATGAGGGAATAAATGTATAGACAATTCCCACATTAGCTTATATTATACGAAGCGTGAGAAGAAAGCTCAGTAGCTCACATTAGAAAAAGAAAAGAAAAGCCAACAAATTTGGAATCTCTGAACAGAATTTTCCAATACTAAAAAGAGGCAAGCTTCTCGGCCTTCTAGAACACGAATTAGAACGAAAGTGGAGGGAAGCAACGCTACATGATCATAAAATCATACTATTAATTACGTTACATATTTTTTTGACCAAATTAATAACATTATATTGAAATCTTTAAAAACTCACATAATATTATATTGAATCGCATATTGTAGTTTTTTCTTCCGAAAATTGCATAAAAGCTGTAGAATGTATCCCATAAAAAATCCTTGGACTTCAATTTAACTTCATATTGGTTTTTGGTATTTAAATTTTAAAATCAATAATTTTTGTCCATGCATTTCTGCTCCATTTGACTTTTGCCCATGAACTGATGGTGGTTTTGGTCTACCAGTACCAGTTTTATTGATGTTCCTTAATAATAAACAAAAGTTAGAGGTATACGAGAAAGGATAGATGGTTGCAATTGCCCATCATTTGATCCAATTTGTTAGGAGTTGTAGCAGTGTAATCGAGGGTCTCAAATCTGAGCTTTAGAAGCTTTGCCACTTTTGCCATATTACTTGCCTTAATCTACATCATACTAGTTCATCATATGGGAGATAATAGAATTTTTTATCAACCATTATTTAAATATATTTGTAAAGTAAAGGGGTAGTTGATTGAGCAAGGTAACTTTAAAACTCATAAGGATGAGAGCGCTCATGATGTGTTCTTATTGAGAGAGGAGACAACTCTGCCTATGTGTGTATTACTCACACACCTCGAGTCCAGATTAGTCGGTAGTCAATAGGCGCTGTCAGTAGGGTCTAAGCCGGTATAGGCCTGTAACATATATAAATAATCTAACGTGTTGTTGAAAGGAGGTCTGAGTCTGACCTGTGTCATATTAAAGGCCATTTTTCCAAGTCTTTGCATGGTTTGTTGCCTAAACTAGTCTAACTACTAGCTTGCTATGTTGTCTGATAAATTAAACATATTATAATGAGAGGTTTAGAAATATGAATGATAGATGACATCGTTGTAATGAAGTTGTTTAGAAAATGAGACGAAATAATATTAAACCTAGAATAAAGGATATAATTGTAATTTTATATTAAAAATTAGTAACAAATAACATCAATCAACTAATTATTATAATAATATACTCTCTTTTTTTAAAAAAAGACCACTCCTAGCTCCGTGTTACGTGGCAATGTTTAAAAAACAAAATAAATATATTTGTAAGCTTACCCGTTTGCCACATTTCATATTTTTTAAAGTGGGAATCCAAAAGGGAAAGTCCAAAATACAGACTATTGCTTGGCTGGCGACTTGCCCAACGGCAATATGGCCTTCTGAATGTGACTCCTTCCTCTCAAGAGTCAATATCGCCGCCCTCAATCCTTCCCTTTTTTAAACTCTCCTCCTTTTTTGGCCCCAACCCATTTTTCCTCTCTCCTTTCTCTCCCATATTCTTCCATCTCTCACACCATTACCTTTCAAAGGTTCGATTTTTATTCCCTTCTCACAAAAACATTCACTTTTCGCAATTGGGTTTGGGAATTCAAATATGTGTGTGAATTCCTTTTTTTTCTGTTCTGGGTATCATTCATATGTGATTGTAATCTCAATGAATGTTGCTTCATGCTCATTTGATTTTATAAGATCTGGGAATGTTGTTGTGTGATGTGTAAAAACGATTATGCTTGGCTTCTATTTATCGTTTGTGTTGTAGAGAAAGTAGATTTTTTTTTTTGCATCATTTTTGTAGAGAAAGTTTACCCTTATTGGCATTTTCCCAAGTTTTGTGAAAAAAAAAATTGAACTTGGCTCTATGGATACAACCAAAGGGTCTTTTTAGTTGGTTTTATGAATCTAATGTAGAGAGTATCATATTGTGATGATATTACTTTTGTTTTAGGAAAATATCTAATGAGATGAATTCTATTTTTTGAGCAGGAAATATGGCAGAGAATAATAAACCAGATACACCATTGATTCCACCATCATCAGCATCATCATCATCAAGGAACCTTCCTGATTTCAAAAAATCTGTTAAATTAAAGTATGTTAAGCTTGGTTATCATTACCTTATCACCCATGGGATGTACCTCTTTGTTTCCCCTCTTGTGGTGCTTATTGCAGCACAGCTCTCCACTTTCTCCCTCCAAGACCTTTATGATCTTTGGGAGCATCTACAGTATAATTTAGTGTCTGTCATTATTTGCTCAACACTCCTTGTTTTCCTGTCTACCCTTTACTTTATGACCCGCCCTCGACCGGTTTATCTTGTCAATTTCTCGTGTTACAAGCCCGATGAGTCCCGAAGATGCACGAAAAGGATGTTTGTGGATCAATCCCAGATGACTGGTTCTTTTACTGAGGAAAATCTTGCATTCCAGCGTAAGATTCTGGAGAGATCTGGTCTTGGTGAGAACACATACCTTCCAGAGGCTGTCCTCAACATTCCTCCTAACCCCTCAATGGCGGAGGCCAGAAAAGAGGCCGAGGCTGTGATGTTTGGTGCTATTGATGAGCTATTTGCCAAGACCTCTGTGAAGCCTAAGGACATAGGGATTCTGATTGTGAATTGCAGTCTTTTTAACCCGACTCCATCGCTCTCTGCGATGGTTGTCAACCATTATAAGTTACGAGGGAATATAAGGAGCTACAATCTTGGTGGGATGGGTTGTAGTGCAGGATTGATCTCAATTGATCTTGCCAAAGATCTTCTCCAAGTCCATCCCAACTCATATGCACTGGTCATTAGCATGGAGAACATCACACTGAACTGGTATTTTGGCAATGACCGCTCAAAGCTTGTCTCGAATTGCTTGTTCCGGATGGGAGGAGCTGCTGTTCTTCTTTCAAACAAATCCTCTGACAAGAGAAGGTCCAAATACCAGTTGGTTCATACTGTTCGGACTAAC
This sequence comes from Mimosa pudica, assembly GCA_029929735.1. Classification (NCBI taxonomy): domain Eukaryota; kingdom Viridiplantae; phylum Streptophyta; class Magnoliopsida; order Fabales; family Fabaceae; genus Mimosa; species Mimosa pudica. Next base: position 3,438,064 of record JAKELP010000023.1, on the reverse strand, counting down.
AAGGCTGCTGATGACAAGTGCTTCTCATGTGTTACTCAAGAAGAAGATGCTGATGGCAAGATTGGTGTCACTTTGTCAAAGGATCTCATGGCTGTTGCAGGTGATGCTTTAAAAACCAACATCACCACATTGGGACCTCTTGTCCTTCCAACATCAGAGCAGTTGCTATTCTTTGCAACTTTAGTTGGGAAGAAGCTTTTCAAGATGAAGATCAAACCTTACATTCCAGATTTCAAGCTAGCTTTTGAACACTTCTGTATCCATGCTGGAGGCAGAGCTGTGCTTGATGAACTAGAGAAGAATTTGCAGCTGTCTCCTTGGCATATGGAACCTTCAAGGATGACACTTTATCGGTTCGGAAACACATCTAGCAGTTCGCTGTGGTACGAATTGGCTTACACAGAAGGCAAAGGGAGGATAAGGAAGGGAGACAGAACATGGCAGATAGCCTTTGGTTCTGGATTCAAGTGTAACAGTGCAGTTTGGAAGGCACTCAGAACCATCAAGCCTGAGAAGGAGAAGAACCCTTGGATGAATGAGATTCACAACTTTCCTGTTGATGTTCCCAGGGTGGCAACCATCTAAACGATAATCTGGTGGAGCATGTCTTCTAATTCGATGCAAATTGAAGAACCCTACCACTATTAATGCGCTTCATGCCATGAATCCTCTTAATGGTGGTTATTTTTTCTTGTTGAATAATCTTATTTGGGTTTTTCTCTTAAGTTCATGATGAGTGATTTCAGAGATAAGATTATAGGAGTTGTTTGTGAGTGGTGGATAGGTTCTAGTTGTGGTGGGCTTTTATTTATGGATATGGCTGTTATTGCCATGATTAGACCGTAGGATTTGTCTCAATCTTTTTGTTAGCCTTTAATTGTTTGATTGTTTAATTGTAAAATGCTTGATGCATCATCAAGCAAGGTTCAAATCCTAAATAGCAGCTTTCCATTGCTTGAAGATTTGTTATATCATTTTGTCTCAATAGGGAATTCAATCCTATTTGGCATGCACGAACGAACCGTTATTTTAAACTATTTGTTTTGTATATTCTTATAATTATTGTACATCTTTACCAGTTAAGAAGTGTTTGCTTGGCTCAATGGTGTAAGTTTGTTTGTCGTGTGATTTGAGGCTGTGGGTTTGAATCAGTCTCTCTGCATAAAGGAGGAGCAAGATTGCTTAATATATTCCTTTTTTCACCATCCTCACTAAGTGGGGACTAAAACTGAGTTGACCATTTTCCTTTTATCATTATACCAAATAGAAGACGCCAAATGAGATTAAAGAAGGGCATATGGATCATATCATAGGTTCTACTTGCTTGGTTCATCCTTCTTATTATAATTGTTCAAATATTCCATCATCTTCAGTTAAATTCATCCCCCCATCACATCGACCATCACAATCATACATGATACATCATACATTCATACCCACAATAAAAAACCGTGATCACTTTCAAGTCGAACCCAATGGAAAAACAACGGTGCATAAGCATTGCCTCAAACCTATATTACCACCAATGAGAACTTATGTCTTCCTTGTTGAGGTAAGAAAGCTTACCCATTCATCTAACCATTTGTTGGATCACCAATGTGAACTTTGTCATCAGGCAAGAGGCATGATTCCATTGTATGATTGGGAAAGAAATTGTACGAATATTGAATTTGTCCAAAGTACCAAATAGCTATCCCAAGATTGAAATGAAAATCAAACTCAATATCCACAATAGACAAGTTAATACATGATAAATGACAACTGTAGGTTTCTTTGACCCGCTATTTAAATTTAAATGACAAGCTATTTAAATTTAAAGAGGTACAACAACAAAGGCACAGTTAGCAAAGAGAGAATATTTAATCAAACAGCTCCTTTGCAATTTACTCCTTGGAAGACTTGTTGATAAGAGATTTGTGAATATGAGGAATAACACCTCCTCCAGCAATTGTTCCTTTTATCAATGTATCAAGTTCTTCATCACCCCGGATCGCGAGTTGTAGATGTCTGGGAGTGATACGCTTAACCTTGAGATCCTTACTGGCATTCCCAGCCAGCTCCAAAACTTCAGCTGTTAAATACTCCAAAATGGCAGCAGAGTACACAGCAGCTGTGGCTCCTACTCTGCCATGGGCTGTAGTCCTTGACTTCAATAGCCTATGGATACGTCCAACTGGAAACTGCAAATTTTGCACACAGAAGAAACAAACATAAGACAAGAAATAGAAGTTTGCATGTCACTTATTACAACACTCAACAAAACCACCGGCACTATCTGTTTAATTTTAGTAGCAGCCACCCAATTATATTCTTTCAGTCTAGATGTAATGGAAAGAGTAAAATATTACATTACAATAGAAACTCTAATAATATTGCTTTTTCAATATCATTCAGAACACAAGAGAAGGACAATCTACTTCCTATTAAGCTCCCTCCCTTGATCAAAATGAAGCCAACTTCCTCAGTATTGCAAATATCACTAAAAACCGAAGACACTTATTGGGTATAAAAGACTTTCCAAAGACCAATATATGAGGGACACTATTCAGACAACACACTTCCAAATAATAAATAAAGCATAAGAACCTTCAATTCGTTTATGATCATGGTCACTTTGTCTCAGTCCCTATCTCTTACATAACACTGAACTCAAAAAGCTTATTGCATAATGGGAAACATATTTATTATCTCATAAAAAATTAGAAATAGTATTCATAATGCCTAGCCTCCACTAAATCAGTAAGCAGGGAAGGAGTAAATTCAAAATCAATGGAGCCCTTTCTTTCCAACCCCCAATAATACCCAAACATGGGGTGTACATTTTTTTCCAGGCTGATTTGTTTGCATATTAGACATAACAATACAAAGATTAATTTACCAAATTAACTGTCTACCTACCCAACCATCCTCCAATTTTCAGGAGAAATATGAAAATTAATGCCCAATTTAAAAGCGTAGCCAACAGCCAACAACATATGTTTGAAGAATAACTATTCAATTTTCAGTGCAGTAGTATAACTGCCACCCAATTCAAGAACGTCCAACAACATGTAACAGTGACAATCTTGAACAGATCAATCCATTTCCCAACTTATCTATCTGCCTACCCAACCATTTCAACATAAAAAAGCAGCAGCTTTACCAATCCAACTTCAATCAAAAGATTAATTAATCCCAACAACAAATACTTAAAAAAAAAACAAAAGATTGAATCTAAGAGAAGCTGCCACCCAGCTAGCTGCATACACATATTTCAACAATCAAACACAAAAGAAATCAGATAAACAAAGAAAACCCATCAACTATCTGAGCAAGTTTAACACAAATGTGAGTTGAGTTACAGAAAGCAAAGACAAAAAGCAGCTAAATTTGTTTCCTGCCTTGTAGAAGGGAGAATGGGATGTATTGAGTGAAGGGTATGAAGATAATGAAGTAAAGATAAAGAAAAAGAGAGAGATCTAAAAAGAGAGAGACCTGAAGGCCAGCACGAGAGGAACGAGAGATGGGTTTCTTTTTGTTGTCTTTGTCTTTGTTGGCGGCTGGGGTTTTGCCTGTTGTGATCAAACCCTTTGCTCCTTTTCCTGACATCTTCTTCACAAAGAGAACTGCTTTGAGATTGAGAGATTGAGAGATTGAGAGAAGAGAAGAAGAAGATGAAGATGGTCGGCTTTGAACTCAAGACAGATGCACCAAGATTAGATTTTTTTGAGATTTGAGATGAGCATGACTTTTTTTACACTCTTGTTGACTCTTTTTGTTTTGGCCCCTCATTACATTGGAATTACAGAACCACCCCCCAAATTCTTTTTTCTCTCAAAGTAATTGCTCTTCTTGCCCAATGGGCTGGTATGGAAATGGAAGACAGGAAGAGATAAAGAAAATTCTACTCACCCTGGATTGAGCGGAGATTACACAAAATATCTCTCATGAGGGTGATTTTGAGTTGTTATATATGTATACTCCACTACTATATATATATACTAGTTAATGTTGTTACACTTTCGGTATCTCATGTTGATTCAAAGAGCCTGTGACCATGTGAGAGTAACATTTTCACTTGAATGTTAATTGGTTAATTTTGTTACTTCATTAGTTAAAATCTCCTATATGGGATTTGGATTTTAACCTTCAAAAGTCAAGTGAGTTAATCAAATGATTTTTTTGCTGGTTAAAAAAATATAAAAAAAAATTATAGAGAAGTTTTATATTTAGAAGTAAAAATATGTTCCAAGTACACACACATATTCTAAAAAAAAAAGTAAAATCCATGCTTATAATCCTCAATAGTGCTGGTGAAAATCTCAAACTCTACCTCCAAAAGCTTAAATCAATTGACTAGGGTTGTTTTAACTTAATCAATGGTCTCAAGTTCGAGCCTTGGGTATGCAGTAATGACTCACTATACGTAACTTTCATTTTATCTTAATATATATTGTCTTTTAATAAAAAAGAAGGGAGTACCATATTTTAATCCCATGAAGTTTAAGGTTTGTGATATTTAACCCCTTCTACTTTTCTTTTTGGACATATATTTAACCCCTTATACAATTGTCATATTTGTGCTGTTATTTTCTTTTGATAAATTTTGCTAAATGCGCTTTGTTTAGATGCTTGAGCACTAATGATACGGGGATATAAGCATGATCCAACTTACAATATTCCAACATCTTTAGGATGTTTTTTTTGCCATTTTCCTATTAGGTCCTTATGTAAAATTAGATTTTATAACAAATTAATTCATTAAAATCAATATAGTATTGTTTTTATACATATATAGTATTCTTTTTTATATGGGAACAATTTAATTTTTTTACATATTTAGTTCTGTAACTTCCTGTTGACTATTATTTTCTATGTATGGTAGTTAAATCAAGTTTCTGTTGACAAATGGAGTGTCTCTTCATGCGTGCATTATAAAATATAGTCATCAATTTTACATAAAGCAAAGAAATATAATGGAATCATGCACTATAGGTTAAATACTTAAATTAATGTGATTTTCTAATTTTACTATTCTTTCATTTATTATGTGTGGATTTAGATTGGTAGTGTATTATAAAAAAAAGATTGACAGTGGAATGAAAGTGAAATATCGGAAAGGCAGAGGAGGAAATATAATCTTGGAACTAGTCTTAGAAGTCGGTTCCAAGGGATAAGTGATGAAATGGAACTCACTTCCAACTTTTTTATGGAAGTGGGTTCCATTAAGAACATGCTTCCACCAAACCAAACAATCAAAGAAGAGAATCTCACTTTCACTTACACCAAACAAGCAAAGAGGAGAGTCTAACTTTCTTCCTTTTTATATAAAGACAATATATTAAGATAAAATGAAAATTACATAGTAACTACTCTATGTTAAACTCATCAACTCAAAAAGAACACAAATATTATAATACAAACCATAAAAGATTGGTTCAAAAAACTTTAAGATACATAAGAGAAACATAAATATATAAAGGTCGATCAATCCAAAATTTGTCATTCCAACTTCAAAAGAAAAAAACTCATAGTCCATCCAACAAGAACATACTTGTAGTTAGAAGAAAAGCTCATAGATTACAATATTTAAAGTGGCACCTCCACAAAAAACTAACATTGTTCAACTCTGTGTTTGATGCAAACTCTTTTCATACACCCACTTACATGCAATGCAACCAAATGGGCCCTTGAAGTATAGTAGCGAAAATGGGAAGTAAACATATCATTTTTGCATTTAGTTGTCAATTTACTAAAAACAAATTCATTAACAAGGTTCAATTGAGTCTTCTTACAAAATGGCAAGTAAAATGTACCAATGGAGAATGTTGAACTTTCCCAAAAAAAAAAAAAGAAAGAAATTGAAGATCACTTTGACAAATGATCATATGTCAATTTAGTCACTTAGGTCAGCAGTGAAATTCCAAAATATTTTAGACCTGTTCTGTGTTTATGGCACTAGTGGCCCTAGTCAAAATTCTCATAGCTATTTATCTAACTTCGATGTTTAGAACTAAAAAAAAATTATTTATCAAAAAAGAAATAAAATGAGGTATCATTTGGATTGGATATATATTATTATGATTTGACTTAACTTGATGGGAGATGTATATATTAGAATAATTCTTTAAGTCCAGTCACTAATCAAATGAATTAAAGGAAAATTAAGAAATAAGAAATAGCTGGAGGCATAGGTTCAAGCAAAAAAAAGGAAATCATTTTATCATCAATTAAACAATAAATAAATGCATCACAGTTTTGTTACCCTAACAGCAAAATGACAGTTATATGCATCAAAACTACCTTTGATCATTGTGTTTTATACTGACAAAATACTTCACAAAAATCAAATTTGGACATGATGAAGTAGGAAATAGGTCAGATAAAACTTTCAACAACATCACTATTTAAAGAAAATTTAAAATGTAACATTGACAAAGATACAAACATTGGGAAAGTGGAGATTGGAATCTATCCTAAGAGTTGAGAGAATCCAGGGTAACTGCTGGGTAGTCCTCATAGCCTGAGATGCTATTTATCCTTATGCGTGTGTTTGGCTGTAACAATGAGATGAAAACCAAATCAAACATCATGTAAAGAATTAAGCATTTGGTTTATCAACAATACAAACAACATTCAAAATCCTGCCCATATGTGCATCTAAATCAAGTTACACCCAGATTAGATAAAGGGACGTGAATTAGGATTCAGAAAGAGATTTTTATATCAGGATGGGGAACTGACTATCATCAGCACAAACTTATTTAAAAAGATGACTTTATGTCTCTAACCCCGAATTCCAGAAGACAAGGAAAAAAGTGATGTTCAAAACACAAGGCGAGGATTTCCTTAAACAGGAATTTGGAAAGCTCAGCCGGTCCATATATCCAGATTCTACCCCAATAGAGAAAATACATAGTACTGTGTTCTGTCATTTTAATATAGAGAGAAATGCTCTAACATGCAGTGCAAATGCCCATGAGAGCGGGGGAGGTTGTCCTTTCCTATTTCTTGTACAAATTTTAGAAATCAAAATTTGAAAACAATGTGTGTGTGTGTGTGTGTGTGTAATAATAGAAGCACTACCGCAGAAAGCATAACAAGGTGCATAAATTGTCATCCTTGGTTGATATAATCAAGAATAACAACTTTATAATAACAAAGCAAGAGAACGAAAATCAATACCAAAGATTAGAGATGATAGAAGCATGATGCATACATAAAAAAATAGTTGCAAGTATGCATCTTCATAGCTTATTGCTATGGACTAGTTTTGGCTAAAAGCACAATCCCTACCCCTAACAGTAATACACACTTGAAAATTCCACAAGTCTCTCAAAATCTTTGACATGTGAGAGTAAAGACTGAAATTACCATGAAGCCACTTGAGATGGCCCTACTTAATTGCTTAAGTCTTTTCATTACCAACTTAATTGCAAGAAGCAGAGTAAAGACAGCAATACCTGTCGGTGACCAATATTTCTTCTATATTTCTTCTTCTTTTTATACTTGAAGACAATCACTTTATCATCTAAATCCTACATTCAAATTATATAAATGAAGTTAGATAAATATGTTTTATCTTTTGCAAGAGCAGGAGTGAGAGAGATGTACCTGCTCCTCAACAGTGGCATGAACAACAGCATTTGTTACGACTGGTTTACCAATATAGGTAGTTGTCTTTGTGCCAACCAGTAACACCTTATTCAAAGTGATCTGCACAAGAGCTAGTTCAAATTAACAGCGCAGAAAATAAAGTTTGAATATCAAAGGAATACATGCATATAGTATCGTTGTTCTAAGTTCTAACAGGGGCTGCAGACTGACAATTCAAACATATATTAGTCTGCAAGATTCTAAGTCCATATACCTGGTGAATGGTTTTTTTATTTTTGAGTCCGATAGAAAATCAGAAAAGTCTTAAGCTACTAGCGGCCTGGTCATGAGGTCTAAATTATACATTAAGAAAGATGAAGAATATAGTCTAAGGCAGACCTTTACAATAATCAATTTCTAACAATTTTAATCATTGGGGGATTCATCATTTCATGAACCATATCAAGTCATCATCCAGTTCATAAAACAATGTAAAGCAGTTGAAAATGTTTCGAATTCTTAGAAGCATCCACAATGGTCATTGATATGCAGACAAGAAAAACAGCAATATAAGTATGTATTCATGAGAAGGGCCGACTTAGCTCAATGGTAATGGTAAGCTAACTTACATGTATAAAGCATAGGTAAGACTAGCTACTACTATAAAGTAAAGTGAGGACTAGAACTGGGTTGACCCTGTTTATAGGTACGCGTGTGCATTTAAGTTACAGCTATTTTATTAATAATTGCACCAGGCTATGGTATGGTGATTACATTAAGAGAATGGGAGCATGAAGTTAAAGAATTTCATAAGTAGGGAATTGGTATGAATAATTGAATTTGAAGGCAAAATATATAAATAGATAGATAGTGGTACCTGATCATTAACATTGGCACCTTTGAGGCGCTGGGTGAAGATGAAACGGCCAGGGAAAACGATATATTGTCGAGAGCCAATCTAAGGAAAAAGCAAAAAGAGATGAGATTAGTTGAAAGCAAGAGAAGATAAGATATGAGTTATGAGTTAAGGTGTAGCAGCTAATATACGGACCATGACAACAGCAAAGATTTGTTCACGCTTAGGAGGAGGAGGAGGAGGAGGGTCTTGAGGCACAGGAGATTGAGGCTCTTGAGCGATGGCGGTGTCAGATAGGGATGATTTAAGGAAGGGAAGGGGAAGGCGGGAAGAGGAGGAAATGAGGTTGAGAGAGAGAGTTGGAGGAAGGCGAGAGAAGAGAGAGAGAGAAGGAGAAGGAAAAGAAGAGTGGTGCTTGTGGGAGAGGCTGAGGTTGGAGGCTAATGAAGTGCACAGTGAAAGAGAAGAAGCAGAGGAAGCCATTGTTACTGTTATTGTTATTGTGAGAGTCAAGACCTTCGTCTTCGTCTTCCCTTTCTCTTCTTTACCTTATCCTATCTGCTATCATTATCATATCCTATCTCTTCCCCTCCCAAAACACACATTTGCCCTTCCCTACCTTATGCAACTAACATGTTATGTTTTTGACTTTTTTAGTACTTCCTCCCCTCCCTAACATCTAACATAACATAAGAGCCAGTCGCAACAAAAAAAAAACGTTTCTTAACAAAATATGTGAATGTTAGTTGTGTGTGCTTCTTTTCTAATATTGTCCATATTTATTATTAGGAGTACTAAACTTTACACGAAATTGCATTTCTACTACTTAAGTTTCGCGAGGAGCAAAAATAGTACCCAACTTGGGGTCCAGGTGCAAATATAGTATTTTCACTTGAGGGAAATAAAATTTAGATATGAAAAGACTTTTATACCCCTCATTATAAAAATTTAATTAGAGAGGAATATGGGGATGAAAGTCTTTTCATATCTAAATTTTATTTCCCTCAAGTGGAAATACTATATTTACACATGAACATCAAGTTGGGTGCTCTTTTTGCACTTTGCGAAACTTTAGTATTAGAAACGCAATTCTAAGTGAAGTTTAGTATCATTTTTGTACATTCTCCCTTATTATTATACTTTTAAGAAAGAGAAATACATACACATTAATTAATATGAAAAAGAGTTAAAGACAAAGTACCAAAAAAAAGGCATTAAATTATGAGAGAATGTGATATGACTGATGAGCTCTTATATTAGGATCAAAACCATTCATATGTTTGGCTCTTATATTAGAAACTGGAGGGAGTATTATTAAATATGTATAAAATTATCACTAGATTAAATTAAAGTAACATAAAAGGCAAGAACAACAATGCTAGAGAGTTTATGGTCCAACAACACTACAGAAGCTAGGTTTTAAATTCTTAATATCACGCATTAGAACATTGACATTTTTTTATTGATATGAGTTTTGAAATACATATATACGTTTTGGGGTTTTTTTTGTTTTATAAAATGTAATCCATTCATAGCAAGTTAAGACATTAAATCACACTACCTTCCTTAATTTGGAGATTGATCAAGGATGCAAGAAGGGCTAGAACTAGAGGGAATGCAAATATTAGCCCTAAACATGTTAATCTAATGTTCTCCACAATAGTATCTCAAAAAGGATGGTCTAACTGACTATCACATCCCCTCGTACACAAATCAAATCAATAGCTACCAGACATTAAAAATAAATAACAACGTTGTGGAACCCTTTATTCCAACATAAGCATAAGCCATTCATTATCTCTAAGAGCTTCGCGACACATATCAACGTTTAAAAACAAGTAGCGTGGTATTATTTTTATTACAATTAAGCATATGATAGATAAGTCAAGAAAAAGCAAACATCTAGGAAAAATAAATGATTTTGGTTGTTTCTTTCTGTTTTTAACATATATATAGATATTTTGACACTATTAAAAACATATTTATGTTATATGCTCCCTCGGCACAAACTAATGTATTTGCTAAATTATAAATACTATATAAGATTATATACATATGTGTATTTTTGTCTACTTGACTAGACTAGACTGATTTTCTAGCAGTGCAATAATATTAGAATTGGCTATACATGATTTCTTATTTTAAATTTTAATTATAGGTTGATATGGTGGTAATGTGGTATATGGATGATATGGATATGTTGATTATTATTATTATTGTTTTTATCATGTATTAATGACATAACCTTATTTCATTAAGTGTAGGCTATATGGAATAAATGACGCGATTGTGTGTTTTCAAATAATTTGGTCTTTTATATTTTTTATAAAATTTAATCGAAACGCCCCAAGTTATTTAGACCAATATACATACAATACCTCTTAGGTTCTTGCATTTTTACTTGTTCTATATAAATATTTATTCATTTTTACTATGTCTGAAAGCATACTGTATCTTTTTTTGTTGAATGATGAATTGTCAAATCACGAAATTATTTCTACTTTATTTGTAAATATTCAAACTACGGAGAAATACACAAAAATTCTTCTAAAAATGCAAATCCCAATTCAATATCTGGAAATCAATAGCCCCATGAAGTTGAATTAGTTTGGAAATAAAATTTTTAACAAAATGCTACTAACTCTGTTTTTAAAATGACAAATAAAAACTTTAATTTCTTATATGACAGAACAATTAAGACAAGGGCAACCAAATTTACTAAAGACAAGTGGGTTATTTTGCGATATTTAAGAATAAACAAATTTCATCAATCTTTTGTAAATTGAGATAGTAGTTGAGAACTCCTTTCATGCATGTTCATCCAATATGGGAATTTCATATGGTCTAAAGAACACACACACAAATTTAATTTCTTATCTTTTATATATTCATAAAAGTAAAAGTGTTTTACAACCATCTCAAAAATGGGGGAAACATGATGTATGGCGCTCAATATATACCATAACTACTTGATAATTACACTGGTCAGTGATCAGCCATGGGAAGAGGTTTATGAGGTGATGAGTGGAGTAGCTACCAAATGTATAAAATCACTTAACTGGGCTTAGGAAAGAAAGAAAGAAAATAAAACATTCCATAACATAAAACTTGGAATTTGTTAAGAATGACTGACTTCTCATCCGCAGTCATTGCTTTCTAGTTGAACAAAAAGTGAGGTCCATGTTATTTATTAGGATGTTGAGTCTTTTACTCCAAAGGCATCTGCTATATTGAAGTTTAAGTTGCCTCTCATGCTCCTGCTCCTACTAATATCATTATCACTTTGCCTCATCATAGCACAGAACTCTTTAAAATCAATTCTCCCATCCTGTAAATATATAACACATAGATGAATTGAAAATGTAAACCCCATCAAAACTATCTGAACTAAGTAACAATAAATATAACAAAAATAAAAGTTTCTAATGTTTTCTTGCAATATTGAAAAGGTTAGAGTGGATGAAAAAGCTCTAAATTCATAGTTCAGACTAATGTTGGTGATGATTTATAGAGATGAAGCACAAGGAAATTTACTTAAACAGCTTACATTATCTAGATCAATCTCTTTGATGGTTTCATCTAGATTTAAGTCGGTCAGGCCAAACTCTTTGCAAGACTGTTGAAGCTCATCAATGGTGATGTAACCACTGCCATCTTTGTCAAAATAGGAAAAGGCTGCAACCAAATTCTCCTCTCTTTCCATCTTATTCAAGTGCAGTGTGGCTGCAATAAATTCACCATAATCTATCGTTCCACTGTTGTCTATATCGGCCTGCGAAATTTGAGAGGGAAGGCAATCAAGGGTCAAAAGTCAACATATAAAAGACAGGCAATGGAAAACAGATTGAGTTATTTGTATATTATTAGTATATAAGAAAAAGCCCTTCCTTTTTAACTACTTTTTTAAATTATCTGCCTACCGCATCCATAAGAGATTTAATCTCAGTTTCTGTCAGATTAGAACCGACTCTCTTGAGACCTTCTTTGAGTTCCTCAAATGTTATTGATCCACTGTTGTCTGTGTCAATCATTTTGAACAACTCTCTTAAACCACCGATTTCCTCTTCTGAAAGTCTTTCTGCTATGACCTGAAATATTTTTTTTATGTAAAATATTAGCACATCATTTGGATACTCTAGAATATAAAAATATGGACAGAGCAAATATATCACACAAAAGCCATAAGAGCTTGATTGAAGGATGGAATGATCAGAATGTTCAAAAGAAACCAAGTACTTTACCATGTTCAAACCACACAAGTGAATACTCTTTTTTTTACCAGAAGTGAATACTCTTGTTTAACTCATAGTATACTTCAAAGTAGGGGGGAAAACAAAGAAAACGAACTGACCATGCTGCTTCAGACAATTCCATTAACTGATGAAGATTTTATCTATTTTGATAGGTTGAGAATTATAAAGCTTATGGATAATATACTAAATCATTACCCATATCCATCAAAACTAAAAAAACCAGCCAAGAATGAACAGCATTATAACATAACATACACGTCGCGCCATCTTCTTAAGTTTATTCATTTCTGAGAACTTCTTCAGCCGTGACAAAACTGCAGAATCCAAAGGCTTGTCAGGTGCAACTGTATCGTCCACAATCCAAGGATGACCTGAATACATAAATTCCATGGTCATTAGATTTATAAAGAGATGTGATATGCTAGAATTCCTTGGCCTGCTGAACCAAGGCAAGAAACTCACATAAAACTTCATGAGCTGAGATTCGTTTCTTGGGATCCCTCTCAAGCATCTTCTTTACCAAATCTTTAGCACTTTCTGAGATGCTTGGCCATGGTGCAGACTCAAGATCTAACTTTCCATGTAAAATCTGTCTGAAAATTGCTGCGTCAGTTTCTGCAAATGATAAGAAAAAGTAAATGCAGCTGAGGGATAAGATCATAAAACCACAAATGAGAATCTATATGGACAAAAATAATCTCATAGATACAGATTAAAATCATTACCAGCCCAAAAGGGTGGGACTCCACTCAGTAAGATGTATAAGATAACACCAGCACTCCACACATCGGCTTCATGACCATAATGCTTGCGCAGCACCTCAGGGGCAACATAATAGGCACTTCCAACCAACTCTGAAAAGGATTGTCCTGGAGGGAGAAGAGAAACAAGGAAAAGGTGATGACAGGTCGTGAAAAACTAAATCCTGATGAGGAAAGAAGATTAAATGTTGATGAAATGCTGTTAACCATTAATGATTTCCAAAGCAGCTGCAACAATAACAAGAAAAAGCCTTATCCCACTAAGTAAAGTTGGCTCTATAAATCCCAATATACCATTACATTCTATCAACCAAATATTTGGTCCTTAATCCTGATAACCAAAAGTATCAAGTGAATAATTTTCTTTCAGAACTAACATAAATACAAATGAATCAAACAATGGAATTAAAAAAGTGAGACTTCTATGTGATAAACTGTCACAAACCACTATTCATTTGGTTAAGGGAAATTCCCCATATTAGTGCCAGTATTCAAATCCATCAGCTAGCCTAGCTTGAAAGAACATTTACAAAATATTAAAACTAAGAAATAAAATTTAAAACCACAATGATGAGACCCCAGCTCAGATAGAGACAATTCAAGAAAAAAGAAGCTGTGTATATTAGAAGGCACAGGACAGTGTTCTTAACATGAGACACGACCATCAAAATATTGGGAAACCAAGGATCTCCTAATGAATAAACCGGAACATAAAAATCCATACATTCTCCTAATGATCAGAACAATCATAACAACAATCACAATAAATTAAACAAACAATGTCCAAAATCAACCTGGCTTGTAGAAAGTAGACAACCCAAAATCCGTAGCCTTCATCTTGGCATCTTCATCTTTACTTTCAAACAAGAAATTCTCAGGCTTAAGATCCCTATGCACAACACCAAGAGAGTGACAAGCTTCCACAACACCAACAATGGTAGATATCAACTTAACAGCCTCTTTCTCACTATAATTCCCCTTCTTAATGATCCTATCAAAAAGCTCACCCCCAGCACAAAGCTCCATAACAATGTGCAAAAACACAGGATCCTCATAAGTCCCTTGAATCTGCACCACATTAGGATGTTCTGACAAATGATGCATGATCTGAATCTCCCTCCATGCATCCTCATAATCCTCCTCACACACAAGCTTCCTCTTGGGGATGGATTTGCAAGCATATTGCTTCCCTGTGGATTTATGAGTGCATAGATAGATGGTGCCAAATTGGCCTTGACCAAGTTTCTTGCCAAGCACGTAATGATCTCTGAGCCTAGGCGTTTTATATGGCAAGACAGAAGGGGAAGAGGAAGAAGATTTTGATGGAGTTATGTTCTTATTCTCCATATTTCAATCTCAATCTCAATGATAAGAAGTAAAGATGGGATTTTTCCAAATGGGGTTGTTGAAAAGATTGATTTTTTTTTATGATCACCTTCTTTCTTCCCTCTATCTATCTCTCATATGGTTTTTTGTTTTGGAATGGATATGTGTTGAAATTCTGTTTTCTCTAATATGTTAAGACTTAAGAATTCTCATTTGCTTTTTTTGTGTGATGATTGATTGGATGAGAAGTTGCCGCATGAAAAGGTCGTCAACGTCAGGTGTGAAATGGGAAATGAAGGACAAGTGATCTTATGATAGCTGTTGTACACCATGTTCCTATCTTCCCGGTCCACATCATGACAAGAAGATAAAGTGGGGCCCATCGCTGTCATTTGTCAATGTCATGTTTTCACTTCTTGAGATATTAGAAGGGTTCATCACGTTTTTTTTTTAATTTAAAATTCTAACGCAGTTTTTTTCATGGTTGAATTTATATATAATCTAATCTAATACTCCCTCCCTCTCTCTTTGAATATACGAAGAGTTATTTAAATTTTTTTAATGGAAAAAATGAAGTGAAATCAATCAATTAATCAAAGCATATTTTATATATTATGAGGTGATATGTTAATTTTGAATTTATAAATCCAACAAACTAATTTAAAGAACAAATTTAGGAAAATCAATTTTAAATAACTTATTTAGTTTTCTTAATATTTCCGAATAACCAACTAATCTTACACTTTGAATTGTTTTTTATGATGAGGGAGCAAATTATATCACTAAATTATAATATACTCCCTCCGTTCCTAAATATAAGATCATTTTAGGAAATTTGGAGAGATTAAGGAAGATATTCCAATGAGTTAGGATTATATGAAAATTCTAAAATACCCCTCACTTAAGTTTTAAAAGTATCATCTCACCTTCAAACCATTATTTTTTGGGTGAAGGGAGTATAGGGCTAATTTGGGGAAAATTTAATTCAAATTAGAAAGTGATCTTATATTTAGGAACAAGCTATCCTCCTTAGAGTGATCTTATATTTAGGAATGGAGGGAGTATTACTTATGATCCATAATATAAGAGTTCAATCGCAAAATACTTATTAAAATTTTCTATTATGGACCAAGCTATCGTTTAATTTTAAAAGACCTTTTAAAATATAGATTATTGGATGGAGTATTTACATAGTTTTGCCTTTAATATCCGTATAATATGAACAAACATGGAGATTAAAAATCAAGGCCAAGGAATCTTCCTCTTAACTGCAAAAATATTATTTTTCCACACTATACATCTAATAAATTTTATGAGAAATAGAATATAGGCAATTAAAGAAGAGGGAATCAAATTTACTCACTAGTGGGGCTTTTGAAAGAATGCAACATAAAGCCTCTCTAGCAGCCTCCTCACTACTACAAACAAAGTCAACCAGAAGATCAATTTTGGAATAATTATTTTATTTTGCTTGAGCAGCCAGGAAAAGATAAGAATAACAAGCCCGCCAAGGATTGCGTACGGGTTCTGATTCCCCCCCCCCCCCCCCCCCCCCCTTCTCGTTTGTTTTTAAAACCTCGGCAGTTAAAGATAATTGATGCATTAACTTCTAAAATGAGAAACAATTAGAGCTATCAAAATAAATAGTTTTTTTGAACTGATCAAAATAAATAGTTGTCAGCATAATCATACAAATAACATTCAACATAGACCAACACAGTCCATGCTTTTCAGTTAGCATTACATTTTAATTTTTAAGACACTGCAATCTTAATATATGCTTACTATTTTAGACATTAGCATGTCAGAATTTTGGGCATTCTATAATAATCACTAAAGGAATTCTATGATCATTCATAAGAAACCAAATTACTTTACTTCGTTCGGACCAAATAAATGATCGCTCTAATAATCAATTAACAACTCATAGTACTTTATTTTTTGCCAAAAAAATTAGGTGGGCAAAGAAAATTACCGTACTGTTTCAAATAATGCTATGGACTAAACAACATCTTGCTTCATTAGGTTGGTTCAGACATTATAATGCTTATAAATAAATTATAGCATGACATAACATGTCATACACCAACAAAACATACAAGCAGTGCCATCCTCTTATATGTTATACTCCTTATACCCCAAATAAAGATTACTTTGACTTTTTTTATGAAAGTTAATACTCCCTCCGATCCTAAATATAAAATCTAGTTGATTTTTTTGAAAAATCCTAAAAAAAGCAAAATAAGTTAATTATAAATTGATTTACTTAATTTTTTGGGAAAATGACATATAAAGTCTGCTCAATTGGTCAAAGGACAATTGAGGTGGGTAAATTGTGGAAAGCCCAAGTTGGGTCATTAGAATCTAAAACACATTATCTAATTTTGTGAAAAGATAAAAGTGCCCTTCAAAACCCCACTTACTCATCCCTCCCTCACAAAACACATCCAACCAACCTCTTCAACCTCCAACCCTAGCCCACCTTCTGCCTCAAACCCATCCCTCCCTGTTCGATCGCCACCCAGCCACAAACCCCTCTTCTACCCTGTTCGAAAGCCACCAATTCGATCGCCGTGAAGCTCGAATCTGCCGTGAAGGTCGAGCAAGCCGTGAACCCGATTCGAACTGCCGTGCAGCCAATTCGAGCAAGACCTATGCGTGGTCTTACAGTTTTTGGCTTCTAATCAGATACATTCATGTTTTGTTTATTGGTTAAACACATTCATGTTGAAAAATGTTGTTGTGCTCTGAATCTTTCATTGTCTGCACTCTCTGAACTTTTTGATTTAGTTGAAGTAAAAAAATGTCTATTATTCTTTTGTAATCCAGCAATGCAGTGTTGTAGGACTTGTTTGGTTGAAATTTGGGAGAAATTGCAATTCTGGCCATTATTGTTCACTGATTTTGAGATATGATTTTACAGGATCTGTTTTCAAAGTTTGCATTGATATTAAGGTACAGAGTTTGCATTGATATTAAAGTACAAATTTTTTCTCTTACACTAGTTTATTTTACCTAAGCTAATGGATAATCTAAAAAGATATCAAATACTCCCTCCGTTCCTAAATATAGGACCTAGATGACTTTTTTGAAAAATCCTAAAAAAAGCAAAAAATAAGTTAATTATAAATTGATTCACCTAATTTTTTCTCTTACACTAGTTTATTTTACCTATAAGCTAAATAATATATCAAATATGTCATGATTTAATAACTTATTTCGCAACTTTAATCTTTCAAAAAAAAAAGTTATCTAGGTCTTATATTTAGGAACGGAGGGAGTATGTCATAATTTAATAACCTATTTTGTAACCTTAATCTCTCCAAAAAAAGTCAACTAGGTCTTATATGTAGGACCGGAGCTAGTATATCAAATTAGACTAATAAATTATAGCACATGTCACATTAAATTAAGGCGTCGGGGTTTAAATCCCTCCTCACCACAACCGGCCAAAATGCGAAGATTATAGGGTAGTTTATAGTATAATAAATTAGTTTTGAAGAAAAAAAAGATAACTATAAATAATTAAAAGTGATTAATTTTGCATCATTAATTTCTTCATAAAAGTCAAAGTGATTTTATAATTAGGACCGAGTAGTAAAATAACATTATAAAAGCCAACATATTATATAATTAACCATATCCATTAAAACTTGAAAAAAGAGTGAATAGCATTATAAAATAACACACAAGTCTTGCCATCCTCTTCTGTTTGGTTGCATGAAACCAATGAAAGTGGGGTGTAAATAATTTGAAAAGTTAAGGGTAATATGGTCATTTACATATATCCCGGACCCACAAGTTTTCTCTCTCCATCTCACACTTATCGTGGGGCCACAAACTTTACTCTCTCATCATTACCCCTACTTTCTCTTACCCTTTCCATTTCTAATTTTTTACTTTCTTTTACACAACTAAACACACTAGTTTCATTATTTATTTCTGAGAAGTGCCTCAGCAGTGTCTAAGCCGCAGAATCCAGAGGCTTTTCAGGGGAAATTGTATCACCAACAATCCAAGGATGACCTGAAATACATAAATTCCACAGCCATTACATTTATGCAAAGATGTTATGCTAAAAACATGGGCATGCTATACACCAAGGCAAGGAACTCACATAAAACTCCATGAGCAGAAATTCTTTTCTTGGGATCCTTTTCAAGCATCTGTTTTACCAAATCTTTAGCACTTTCTGAGATGCTTGGCCATGGGTCACATTCAAAACTTAACTCTTCGTGTAAAATTTGACTAATAACTCCTGACTCAGTTTCTGCAAATTGATTCGTAATAGTAAATGTAGCTGAGTCATAAAGACCACATAATTGTAGGTGAGATTGTAAAAGGGCACCCAAAAAAAGAAGATTTCACATATTTAAGTCGAAGGAAATCGTCTCATAGATACTTATTAAAATAATTAATTAATTACCACTCCCAAAAGGGGGGGCCCCAGTTAGTATTATGTGTAAGATAACACCAGAACTCCACACATCTGCTTCCGGTCCATGATGTTTGCACAGCACTTCAAGAGCAGAATAAAAAGGACAACTAACCACCTCAGAAAAGGATTGTCCTGGAGGAAGAAGAGAAACAATGAAATGGTGATGGCATGTCATGATAAACTAAATCAAGACGTGGAAAATGAGGAAAATGATCAAATACTGATGGCCAGAATTTCCTTTTAAGAGACATTGAACCCCTTAGTCCAAAATGAAGAATGTGATATCATAATTAAGGCATATGCACTTGAGAGGACAAGACCATTGTATATTCTGTCAACAGCTAAGTTCTTGATAAATTGCTAATAAAAAATATTGGCTTAATAAGTTCATGGAATGTTTTCTTCAGTGATCTCTACCCTTTTCATAAGAAAATCTATGCATAACTAACATCAAAATATATGAATCAAGAATTAAATCATAATATGACTCCTATTTTAAAATTTGACGAGAAATAACACTCTGACATGTCACAAACCATAATCCATCTTTTACAGGGAAATCCACATAGTGTCAGGATACAAATATATAAGCTAGCCTAATTCCAAAAAAAAAAACATTTTCACAACAGTAAAAGACCTTAATGATAGAAATGGGACCCCAACACAGACAGAGACAAATTGACTTTAAGAAGACACAGTACAAGGGAAAAGACCATGAAAATATTGGGGAATCAAGGGTCTCTGCTACAAAAACAAACATTGTTGACACATATGAATTAATCAGCCATTATTGAATAACATGAACAAATGGAACCATACATTCTTATGATTTTCAAGCAAGCATGGGAGATGATATAACACTTTCTAATTGTATACGACAAAAATGGGGAAAATGTCAAAAACCAACCTGGCTTGAAGAACGTAGACGAGCCAAAATCAACAAACTTAATCTTGGCATCATCGTCATGATTTTCAAACAAGATATTATGAGGCCTAAGATCCCTATGCAAGACACCAAGAGAGTGAAAATCTTTCACAACACCAACAATGGTGGTTATAACCTTAATAGCCTCTTTCTCACAGTAATAACCCCTTTCAATGATTCTATCAAAAAGATCACCCCCAGCACAAAGCTCCATAACTAAGTGTATGTACTTAGAATCCTCATAAGCTCCTTGAATTTGAACCACATTAGGATGTTCTGACAAATAATGCATGATCTGTATCTCCCTCCTTACATCCTCGTAGTCTTCTTCACGTGATAGTTTTTGTTTAGAGATGGACTTGCAGGCAAATTGCTTCCCTGTGGATTTCTGGGTGCAGTGATAGACTTTGCTGAATTGGCCTATGCCTAATTTCTTGCCTACAATGAAATGATCTGAAAGTGAGGGTGTTTCATATGGTAAGACTGAGTTCAAAAAGGTTCTTGATGCAACACTTTTCTCCTCCATTTCAATGATATGTGAATGTTGGGTTTGTTTTAAGTTTGAATTTTTATCATAGTTACTTCTCATGGTCCTTTAATTGATTTTTACGTGCATGTCATCTTTGCACGTGGCACGATAAGCTTCTTCGTTGGACTCTTTTGATAAATGAATTCAATGGGCGGCTCTCACGTTTTCCAAATGTAAAAACCTCTCATCTAGTTGTCATACTCTTTTGTATAATATAATCTGATTGTCATATTCTGACATGCAGTTGTATTTTAATATAAGATCAATTTATTAAGAGTATGAGAGTATGCGTGTCATTCTTCCCCACGTGGCATCCTATCCTACTCTTCTAAAATGCATCTTTTCGATCGTCCAATTTCATTGGATCTTTTCGAATGGTTGCTTTGGAACAGCTGAATTTGAACTTCACATAAAAACCAATGCATCTCTTCTCCACATAAAAATCTTCCCTACCCTATTTAAACTTTTAATAAGAACTCGGCAAAAATTTAAGAAGCTTGTAATATTCTCTAGGCACGAAATGAAAGCAAAACACCTTCTAGGAAAGACAGATTAATAAAACCACAACTGTTTTAATCTCTTCTAGGAACACATCAATACTCAACCAAGAGAAGGTAAAACCAAAAGGAACCATCTTACCCTTCTCAAGATTCAAAAACAAATTGATCTCAACAAAAAGACAGTAAATCTTGAAGAATCTGACATCATCATAATCCATGGTTCTCTCCTTTATCAAGTCAGAACTCCTATGCCCCACCACGTCCTATTACATCTGATTTCCTCATATTGATAGAACGGCCCCAATTTTCACTTCTAGCAGTTACTATCGAAGTTATCCATTTAATTGCATGTTTAGAGCGTCGACTAGAACCAAGGAGGCACCACAATCATACCACTTCATTAATTGCTTTCTTGTTTAAACATGGATGCAAGGCCTATAAAAGGCACTTGAAATGAAGTTCAAATACACTCACTCAAAATGTTCGAGCTCTCTTCTTATCTCACGAAAAATTCATTTAATCTAGAGGAGCAAAGCATTTATTCAAATCTTGTGTGGAGATAATTCTTATGTGGGTATCGGAACACTTAAATAAGTGATTTTAAACTTTAAGAGATAAAGCTAGCTCACATATTTACCTCATATCACACAAAACACTTAAAATAAAATTATCCAAGCAAACACGTCATTGAAACAAAGACCCTAGTGTGCTGTCTCCCACACCTCAACCTGCAAGCATTGGAAGCCAGGAATGGCTCATGCAATCTAAATTTTACTTAAAAATTGTGTACTATGTTTATTAATTCTTTTTCATCATACATAAGAAATAAGCTGAGTAAGGTGTATTTTACATTTAACTTAAAAATTGTGTACTATGTTTATTAATTCTTTTTCATCATACATAAGAAATAAGCTGAGTAAGGTGTATTTTACATTTAACAGCATCAAACGATTATTCTTCCATCCATCATCAATATCCACATAAGCATAGGTTTTTTCTTTTGGCCAACACATAAGCATAGGTTGGATTAAACTAGTTTATACATGGTAGAGGAAACTGCTTGAAAGATTCATCTAGAATCTCCTCATCCTCTAGTGCAGCTTCACCGCACCTGAATGAAGCTGAAGATTCCTGCTTGGAACAACCTGAAGAACACCTGGTTGCTCTGCAAAAGTAAAGATTGAACAATCAAACTACAATTATTGCTATAACATATATTTTAACAGTAACAAGCAGATTACTGATGTGACAATAATCTTACACTTCAAGCAATCATAAGGCTTTATATCACAAGAAAAGGTCAAATATTAATAGATGAATAAATAAAATGATAAACAAAAAATTTGAATCTTCTAGGCATTACAGAGACACAGAAACAAACAGAAGTATGCATGTGGCAAGACATTAGACAGAGATAAGTGAAAAATAAAGAGAACCATTACATGGTATATAAGCATACATGAGAACCCATGAAACAATACAATTAAGCCTCTCATACAGATGCGAATTACTTGATCTGGAAAGTGCCAGCTAAGTCTGATTTCCTTCATATGTTTTTGTAAAAGATATGGGCAGGATATACAATGACAATTTGCTTTATCTTCTTATGGATAAATCATAACACCAAAATATTGATCTTCAAAATACAGTTCATATTCCGTTTTCACTGCAACCCCAAATTCAGTTAGATATCATATCCATTTCATGTCAGATTAGAATTTACTTCCTTCAGTAAAAAATATAATTCAAAGAAACTTCTTATGGCACAGGAGTTTGTATAGTTAACTTTGTAAAACAAGCGTCTATTTTATTGTACTTACATGCTCAAATTCCAGTCAGTTGAACAAAAAGTGAATGTCCATAACTCTGTTCTTTTTTATTGTACCCACAAGGCTATTAGTATTCCTCCCATCTAAATATAAATTAAAGGGTCAACCAAGTTTTAATCCTTACTAGGTGAGGGTGCTAGGGAAGATAATATACTAGACATCCTTACCTTTACTTTATGATAGAGGCTGATTTGAATTCATAACCTCAGACCCTATGGCAAACAAGCTTACCATTGAACCAAGCCGACATTTCTCGTATAAATTAGTTATTAGTTAATAACTACTCCCTCCGGTCCTAAATATAAGACCTAGTTGACTTTTTTAGAAAATCCTAAAAAAGCAAAATAAGTTAATTATAAATTGATTTACCTAATTTTTTTCCCTTATATTAGTTTATTTTACCTATAAACTAATGGATGATCAAAAAGTATATCATCATCATCATCATCATCATAAACCTTATCCCAATTAAATGGGGTCGGCTACATGGTCATTGTGCTCTATCAATAGTCATGCTTGGAGGTAAACATTTCATCAAAAGATCTTTTTGGTCTTCCTCTCCTTCTTTAGCGGTGATTCCAACCCTTTGATCAATTATTTTTACTGTTCACCCACTTCTCTTCTTTGAACTTTTGTTTCTTTATATGTCTTCTCCCATGATAGTATGATAGCCCTTATGAAGAACCAAGCAATGACATATTGATAGAAACAATGCTTGTGTCCATGCTTAATAGATTCGACATATTTTTACGTTGGCTGCCGAAGTCTAACACAACCCTACTCCTTTATCCGGACTAGGGATCGTTTATAAATATAGGCGGAATATTCCGTGGACACAAAGTCACACGAGGGTAAATAACCAAGCGGGACATGTAACACTAAACATCAATCACAATAAACCAATATCATACAAAGCAACCTATTCCCAACTTCCTAAAATAGCTTCTCAATCAGCCAAATCAAATAAATCTTGCACCAAAACAAAACTCCCTACTCCATAGTTGCCGGAGAATCACCGGAAAACACCCCAAATCGCCGGATAAAAGTTCTCACTTGAGCTCTCCCTTTCATTCATATCATACCCAAACGCACACAAAAAAAAAAGAAGAGGTTGGGAACAAGAAGGAGGAGCCAAGGTCCCCTCGCTGCCGGCGACGTGGCCTAGCGCGGCGGCGCCGGAAATGGAGGGTGGAGGAGGAAAACCAAAAGAGGCCAGAGAAGAGACGGTAAGGTACGATGATGATGATCTTGATGTCTCTTTCAAGAAGGGGAGGAGAAAAAGAAAAATTAAAAAAAAAATGATCAAAAATATATCAAATATGTCATAATCTAATAACTTATTTCGCAACCTTAATCTCTCCAAAAAAAAAGTCAACTAGGTCTTATATTTAGGACCGGAGGTAGTATAAAAACTAAAAATTCCAGTTCTATCATAACCCCTTCATATTTTGCAAGAATAACTAAATTTAAACTCAATCTATTCATTTTAATAGCTCCCCTAACCCCCCTTGTGTTTAACTTTATTAGACAGCACCTAGCTATACATAAACGATAGAGGGAAAAAGAGAACCAAACTATATGGCATATGGCATTAATTAAATGTTTTGTTTAAAAAAAGACACAGAAGGCTAAAAAGTTAACTCCCTCACAAAGATGTGGACAACACTGAGTATACGAGTGATTAGTCCGTTGCCAATAAGCGTTCAAATTATCCAATGGACTAAAGAAAAGTTAACTCCCTGTTGAGATAATTTTTTTTCAACCTAGGTGTTACATGAAAAACATGGAATTTCAAGAATCAAGGCTAAGAAATCCTCCATTTCACCAAGGATATAATTGCTACCCACACTAAACCTCTAAAGAAACATCATAATCTCTTAAATCACATATAAACAAAATAAACAATCAAATGAAAAGAAACCAAACTTACTTGAAATCTCAGAAACCTGCTCAGGAGTTAACTTAGCCGAGAATCCAGAAGCAGCGTTTTTATAACTGTACAACAAAGCCTCCCTAGCAGCCTCCTCACTATAATCAAACCAAACAAAATCAAACAAAACAAAACAGAATAATCAACCCCACAATCAATTACAAAAAACCCACAATTTTTTCCCCAAAAAAAACACAAATTCAACAAAAAGATCAGATTTTTACAAACCTGCCAAGCACAGCAGTGAGGGTTCTCACATGATATGCCTCAGGCTCTTCATTCTCGGGCTTCTCAGTGTAGATTATGTGAACAGCAGGAGAAGATGATGAAGAATCGGTGGGTTCAACAGATTTTGGGGTGGAATCAGCCATTGAAGAAGAAATTATCAAGGAAAGAAGGAGAATTGAGAGAGAAAGATATGATTTTTTGTACATTTTTGTGGATTGTATTTGTATGTATATATAGGGTTTTGAAGATGAAGGCTTTTTTGTTGTTATTTTTTGGGATTAAATGGTTTTATGCTTGTGGACTAAGGAAGCATTATGCAATTTTGTCAGGGAGAGTTTTGTCATTTCATGTTGTTTGTGTTATACGCGTCAAGTAGTCAAGTTTGCTGTATTCCACGTTGGCTTTCCACATTGGTATTGACGGTGGGACATGTCATGATGTTCTTCACTGATTACTTCGCTGATTTTGTCTCTTTTGCTCTCTTCTTTTCTTTTTTCATGGTTTAATGTGAAATAACTCACCCGAGCGGTAAAAAAATGCAAAAGATGTGAATGTTAAGAGAGAAATACCTAAGTATTAATAAATATGAAAGAAAGTTAGGGCAAAGTAGGAAAAACACATTAAATGAAGAGAGAATGTGAGATGAACTCTTATATTTTGGACCAAAATCATTCAAAATTTGAACTCTTATATTAGGGACTTAGAGGGAGTAGGTTGGAGAAAAAGATTGGCACAAATAACTTTCTTGCAACACTTGTTTCAATATATTTGCAAACCCTTGCATAATTGTAATGGAGCCTAGAATAGCTTGTGGAGAGCTCGTAAAATTACACCCCGTGAATGACTGCAACATCCATAAAGATCTAAACTTAAGTACTCCAAACTACTTTCCTTCACGTCAACTACAATTACACCGCATTCTCTTCAAAGAGGAGGACCAAATGGAGAATCGTTTTACACAATTGGAGATTCATAAATAAGTCCCGAAATTAATATCAACAAGGAAATCCGAGTGGAAGGGCAGAACATTGCTTTTGGTTTAATGAAGCGTCAACAATAAGCCTTATCCCATTAAGGAAAATATATAAATCACACAATTCCATCAAACTCAATCAAACACTAAAACTATGAATAACTTATTTATCAACTGTTCAATAACCTTATAAAGCGTTCTTTTTAGTTTTCCTCTAACCTTTTTTACAGGACTCAAATGATCCACCCTTCTCACACGTGCATCCAGTGACCTTCTCTATACATGACCTTCTCTATACATATACAAACTATCTCATGATTTTCTGCCATTTTCCTTCAATAGGCGTCACTCCAATCCTTCTTCCTAATATAAAGTCAATACAACTCTTACATTCTCTTGGTCAGATGGAGCAAACATTATAAAGACTTAGGCCAAAACTAGTTTCAGTTCATGACATCCACAAGTTGTACATTGCATGCACTTGAACCATATCATTTGCCTTCAGAGACATCTTGTAGAGTTCCCTGATCTTTCCACCATCATTAGATTTGCCAGATGATGTTGAAGATGGCTGCGATTTGTTGGTACCTGATGAAAGTATGGTGGCCAACATTTTCTTCAGAAGCATCTGCAACTGCCTCCAGTATTTTGCTTCAAGTTCAGGATCGCTAACACTGTAGGTATCAGCATTTGTATCAGAAACATGACGCCCTTCAAGCATGTGAGCCAAAGCAAATTCCAGCATCTGCAACAAAATTCATAAGCATCCCCAATGAATCTATTACTGAAACAGACCACAAAGTGAAAGCAGAAAAACATGAACGACAATGGCATAGCAAATACAGGGAATCTTGAGGAGGAGCGGGGGGAGGAATGATTAAATGATAATACACCTTCCCTTTATTTGAAGAGACTTTCTTTTCTAAGAATTTTCCCGATTAGAACATTAAAACATAAAGAAATAAATTTCCGTATATTTTGGAAGGGCGGCTGAAAATAATTCATTATCATAGCCTTCTTTTCATTCAAACAGGCTCCTTTATGCAAAGAATGCCCTTAAGAGCATTCAAGATGAATTAGTAACTAGACAAATACAGAAACAAAAGGTTGAAACAATCCCCTTCAGAAGAAGAACTGGCAGACAACTTGAGAATGTTTACCAAGAATTAAAAGGAGAACGCGTGTTCGAATCCCGGGAAGTGCTCTCATTGGGAGAGGGGACAACCTTGCCTATGTGGGCAACACTCCTACCCCTCGAGTCCGAATTAAACCGGGCGGTAATGTACAAAAAATAATACCAACTCTCCCTTAAATATTATCTATTACAAGCTTCCGAGAACAGTACTGAAACTCATGCCTCTTGGAAAAGAAAGAAAGAAGTCATTAAGTCAAGCCTGCTCTTAAAATAACATAGCCAAGCGTGACAAGCCTGTTATTCTCTCCGTATATTTATTTATATATGACATATCAGATCACGCAAAATTTTCCACCAATAATCTGCCCATGTGCATTATATTTTAAGAAATCAAAATCAAAATAAATGCTAAATATTAGATAAATCTATACACAGAGAGACCAGTAGAATCATCTCTGCAAATTTATAATTAGAGTGCAGGTCATAAACAGAAGGGAAGAACTTGGTGAAAGTTTAGAAAAATACCGCATAGGAGTGCAAATGGCTTGAAACGCTAAGTAAGAGAGCTGATCTCTCTATGAGAATGGTCAGAAACATGGAAGGGTGCGTTTTTGCTCCATAGAAGTCAATAGCTTTTTGCCAGTTCCTCTCAGCCAGGGCTGCATATTGCTTGACTCGTTGCTGAATCCTGTTTTCCCCTTTAGACAAGCCACCTTTCTTATTACCGGAATCCATAAACTTATAACAACAATTTCTCTGATAGCAAGCCAACTGGAAGTACGCATATGCAGCCTCCTGCTTACGTAGTTCACCCAGTGATTCATACACAGATAATGCTTTCCTAATGGCCTCATTAGCTGAAAGCTCATGCCTTTTCAGTTCCTTCCTGACTTTTCTGTCATGAGTATTGGTGCAGCTTATAAATGTATCTTCCAAGCATCCATTTTCATACACTTCTGCAGTACTATCTTCTCTATCCAAAAGCATGCCAAGACGCAGATAAGTATGAGCAAACTGTGTATGTACCTCATTCCTCAAGTTAATTGTCACGGAATCATCATCTTCATCCATGGAATTCAATTCTGACCTTGCAGCTGCATAATATCTAAGAGACTCTCTATATTCCTGTTTTGTAGTTTCTAATGCTTGATTGTAAGCATTATGGAAGATGGAATGTAGCTTAAGATTTTCAATTTTTGATACCATCTCCTCAGCCAAAGCTCTTCTTCCATGGCCCAAATTTAAATATATCAATATAATATTGGTATGGTCTGAAACTTCTCTGAATGCATTTATGGCATCAATAAATACTTGTTCAGCTCCATTCAGTTCTTTCTTTTCAAGTCTGATTCGGCCCAATTCATTGCAAACCCACCCTTTCTTTTTAAATACAGATTGTAAATCCGACAAACCAGAAGGAAGTTTGATCACTGACTTTCTAGCTTCTTCATAGCATTTTAGAGCAGCTGATAGATTGTGCTCCACTTCTCCAACTTGAGGACCATCTAGGTACTGAAAGATTCCACCATATTTTACTTCTGATGCTTTTTTTGAATTGAATTCAGTTTGAGTGACAACACTAGAACAAGATTCATACGTCTCTGACCCTTTACTATCAACAATGTCATCATCCGTGTACTCTTCTTCTGAGTCTTTAGTGGGCAAGCATGTGACATTTTTCGTATAGGATCTTTTACTATGCTTTTTACCATAAGCCATAACACTCAAATCTTCTCCACTACAGCTAGCACTGCTCCCACTGCTCGCTCTATCACTCTTGCAACTGCAATTTATCAGGGAACACAAGCTGCAATTCTGGCTCAACTGGGTCAATTTACTCTTCAGCCTTTTAACTTCCTTCACAACCTCAGATGGCATTCTCAATTCTCTGGTTGCAGATTTTCTCAATTCCTGTATTGATTCTTTACTTTTAATTTTATGGAACTCAACGTATACATCTCCAATAAGAGCCCATGCCTTGGCCCAAAACAGGCAAGTAGAAGATTTCATCTCATCAGCAAAATGCCCAGTACCAGAGATGAAATTCTCATTTTTCATATTGCTACCTAACAAGGCAGTCTTATCATTTCTATTGAATTTTTTCCGTAATGCAGAAGTGCTAACCATTGAGGAAATGAATTTTGCATCTTCAAGATGTGATGGCATTGATCCGTAAACAGAAGACGCTAACCGTATAACTTTCAAAGCTTGATGCAGTTGGCCATCTTCTATATAAGCTTCTGCAAGTGCCAAATAAGATTCCCCAAGCAAAAGAACTAGCTTCCAAAGCTTATGGTCTAACTTGGATTTTGGAAGCCATTCCCAAATATCACAAACTTCAATACAGTCAGAGTCTCCGCATGCACAAACAGACACATTAAATGAAGATGGGTCATGATTTTCACTAAACTGATCCATAAGATGTGGTTCATTGCTCTGAAGCTTCCGCATCCATCTAAGAGATTTAATAGCTTGTGAAACATGGTGCACTGCAGCTAATTTAGATGAGATAGGATCAGCTACTGTCTGGACCACAGGTGTAGGAACTGGACATACTTCACGAGCAGAAAAGCTATCATCATCAGCAGAGTTTGGTAGAGTCACTTCTTGAGTGCTTAAATTCATATCACCTACTGCCCATAGTTCCCCAGTGTTTGTTGCGTAAGTCATGTTGGCAGCAGACTCTGATTCTGAGTGGTTAAGTATTTGTCCTTGTTCACATAATCCATCCTGAGATAATGCCTCTTCATGGACAATTGACTCAGAATTTCTGTTGTCAGCATCAAGAGATAGCTCTTCAACTTCAGTAACAATTGGATCACATTCAACTGCTAGACATTCATTTGTTAAATTCAGTTCTTCGTCATAATTTAGAATCAGCCTGGCAAATTGTTCATGAGCGATTGCTCGTACTGCCTGTTAAGCAGAACACCAATACTTGCTAATTCAAAATACTACAAATTAAACGAAAATAAAATAAAAAACAATCTTCCAAAAACATACCAGATGGTCTGAGTCCTCAAGAAAATCCAAACATTTTCTGAAAAAACTCACACACCTAGCCCTATTCTTAGCAGCCTGAGGCAAAAGCAAATATAATTAGTGACCATCTAATTTAAATAAAAGAAAGCGCATTTAGCCCAAAAACATGTTGACAATTTCACACCATTGAAAGTGAAAGTCGATGAGCAATCCGATAGAGGAGGGTTCCCAATGAAAATACAGCATCACTCCTTCCTCTACTGATTAAAGTAGGCAAGGAGCTTGAACGATCATGACATTCGTCGGAAGAATGATTTTTAGGGATTACAGAAAGATCAAAAAGCTGTATGTCATCTTCACCTGCACCTTTATAAAGCTGCAGAACTAAGTCAGGCTTGCTAGCAATTTTAAGCACAAAAAAAAAAAAATTAAAGAGTTTGCACATAGTAAGCATAAATAAGTACAAAAAATTTGAAATAATAATAATAAAGTAAAAGGCAAGAAAAGTACCCAGTAAGATCCAGGATCCTGTTTGCAGTTATCTTGAAGGAATCTCAAAACAGAATGACCATTTTGCTGGACAACATAAGGATGAAATGCAGGCGTCCCATCGTCAGATATCCCTTTCAATAGAAATATGTCGTCTGTTTTTAAAAGTTCATATCCTTGAACAACACCATTGTGATGATAACAGATAGCCATCTCTGGCACACTTGCCATGACATTGTCAAGCCATGCTTCCAGCCAAGTCAATGGCGTTACCTATCAAATTAAGAAAACACAATGAATAATTGACAAATCATAAATTAGGGTGTAAGATTGTAGAAAGATGAACACACCTGGTGTGTAACATCCCATAGATGCAAGCTCACAGCAGCATACTTCTCATTACTAAACAAAAGCAAGTCACTGCCTAGTAGCATACGGAAATTATGAAATTGCCAGAACAAAACCCTCAGAAAGTTGTCACTGCCAACTTTTCTTTGTTTCTCAGATTCATGCATGAAGGATCTGGGTTTTTCACCAACCTGTGATGCCACCTTATTGACTGGATTACGATTCCTATTTCTTCTATTCTTTTTGCTTTCCCACAAAAAACTGTCCTTAACCTCTGAGCACTCAGTAAAACTATTGTACCCTTCACCTCGAACGACATCATCATGTTGTTTCACAATATGAGGAGTGTTTCCTCCAGGAAGAACAGAATTATTTGACTTATCTTCTGTTGAAACGTTATGACTAGGAGGGCAATCACAAGCTTCCATTCTGACTGAATGCATAGCAAAATTTAAGAATAATGATTGATCAGCACATTTTGACTGATTGGAATGCCTTCTAATCAACTTTTCTCCTTCAACATCAGGGCTGCACTTCAGATAATATTTTGTCACAAGAAATCGTTCAATGTTTATCATTGTAAGAAAAATGTGAGTCAAAAAATAGAATGTCAGTGCAGCCAAGACCATCAGAGGTGACAAAGGATTCAATCCTGGAAAATGCTAACAGGCCAGTAGCCTTAGCTAAGCTAAGCAACAATAAGTTGAAGACCTTTCCAATTTTGAATGACTTTTAAGACAAAACCATCTCCACATAATGAAACATAAATTGTTAGTCAGCTAACATAAATTAAGTTTTCCTGATATTGTTTTTCTTTTTACAATCTAAGTCCTTCATTGTCAACAAGTCTGCATATATCCCTTTTCTTCAGAACTTAAAGAAGAACTCTGATGAATTTTGCTTCGAGGAAAGGCAAAAAGAGGGGGTGCTCAAATTTCACATTGAAATTCTCATGTTTCTTAGAATTGCGTAACCACTATAATCATAAAGAAATGATGATGACAATGAAATGAAATGAATTGAATCTGGAATATTCACCATGGGCCAAAAATTCATCTTTCAACAGAAATTATGATTTAATACTACTGCAACCAAAAGAAAAGATCAACAAAAGGTAAGAGACACACCCAGTGTTCAAAACAAGGGTGTGACCAATGCGATGAACAGCAACCGATAATCGAGCCTTTGAGTAAGGCATTTTAAAAATCTGCTTGAGAATGTCCGCTGGAGCAATCACATCAATTTCATCTCCATACTCTGCCAAACCCGACACCGCAAGCGCCTCACATTTTCTGGTGAAATTGGATGCAACGGCAGCACCATCCCAAGGTAAGTCTGACACATGCCACAATCAAAAGCATCAGCAATACATTTATGAATAACTAAGGGCCCGTTTGGTTATGTCATATTGCAATGCAATGCCATGCCATGGTCAGTAATCTAATCCATATTTTTAATTATGTGATGTTCAATTCAAGGATTAATTTTTTTTTTCACATTTGTTACTAAGGGTGAAATAGTCATTGTACAACGGATTACAGGTCTGCAAAGAAGATTAACAGGACCTATGAAAGGAGATTACCATAGATGCTGCAATAAGTATTGCACAAGTACTCTCTATTACATGTCTATGTGCAACCAAACAGGCATAGAATGGTAATGCAATCTTGAATACCATTGCAGGGGTGCAATGAGATTCAACCAAACGGGCCTAAAGCTAAAGGTGTTTGTGCTAGTGATAGATAATACTCCCTCTGGTCCTAAATATAAGACCTAGTTGACTTTTCTGGAAAATCCTAAAAAAACAAAATAAGTTAATTATAAAGTGATTTATCTAATTTTTTCCCTTAGACTAGCTTATTTTACCTATAAACTAATGGATAATCTAAAAATATATCAAATATGTCATAATTTAATAACCTATTTCGCAACCTTAATCTCTCAAAAAAAAAGTCTAACCAGGTCTTATATTTAGGACTGGAGGTAGTATTAATGTGATAGCGCTTTCAAAAGTAGTGTCTTAACAACCTAATCCATAGCCAATAGATGAATGTATGAGTGTATGACTACAATTAAAATTGGGAAATGTTGAATAGTGATAATAGTGACAAAACAAGTACCTGCTCCTGCAGTGGTCCTTGAG
The DNA here is from genome assembly GCA_029929735.1 of Mimosa pudica. NCBI lineage: Eukaryota > Viridiplantae > Streptophyta > Magnoliopsida > Fabales > Fabaceae > Mimosa > Mimosa pudica. The sequence continues at coordinate 3,404,844 of JAKELP010000023.1, read as the reverse complement.
TGAAGAGGAGCAAGAAGTGGCGGCGTATTGAGATCGGTCTCGGTCGGAAGCATCCGGTATCGATACCGAGGAGCATCCACTCTACACAAAAAGCCAAATACATACATACATTTATATATAACACATGAACAATTAATTTAAATAAAAAATAAAACAGCAAATTGAATGGATGAAACAAATGACTGACGTGTGAGGATTAGGATTAGGAATAGGGAGGAGAGGGTGAGGGAAGGCGTGGAAGGATTTGTCGGTGGGAACATGAATTGAACCGCACATGAATCCCACGGGTTTGGGAGTCACGATTTCTAGAGTTCCCACGCATTGAAGCTCGCTAGAGGAGGAAGAAGAAGATGATGATGATGAAGCCATGTGATGTGATTGTACGGTGAAATTACAAATACAAATTGGTTTGTTTGATTTTTGCGATGTGATATTGAGCTTTCTCTTTCTACTTTTGTGTCACTCACTCACTCCTTCTAACAACAGGTGTACAGTGTGTGTGTTTTCTGGTTTGTTCTGTTCTGGAACTTTGCTTCGCGCCTTCCTGTTTCGACTTCTGGGCCTAAACATGGGCCTCTTATTAGGCCCTGCTGGCTGTTTGATTGGTGATATGGGGATATACCAATCCAATGTGAGCCAATGTAGGTCCTTAATGAATGAGGAAACTTGCTAACTAGAGCTGGGAATACGGACTGGCCCGGCCAATTTACTTGCTAACTAGAGCTGAGAATACGGGCCGGGCCGGCCCATAGGGAGGCCCGGTCCCCATTTTATACCCCTAATTACAAGGCCCGGCCCTCATGCCATCAGGTCGAGCCTGACCTGTAAGGCCTGGCCCATTTTCATTTTTTTAAAAAAACTAAACATTTTTTCCTAAATCCATTTTTTCCTCTTTCCACATTGTTCTCCCTGTAAGTTTTACGGTTTTATCATAATAAAATCATCTAATGACATCATAATATATATAATCATAAGTCATAACATAGTCTGATGAGTTCATAACAACATACATTAATACACATAATTTAACAGTCAAAATAAACAACATAGTCTCCAAATAAAAATCTAAATAAATATTAAACAATAACTTTCAACTACAAAAGATTACAAATAGAGTCATCTAAAACTACAAATATATTATAAATAGAGAACTCTTGAACCAATACTAAAAGCAGATTCACTAGCTACTGTAGTAATTGGAACACTAAGGATATCAACTGCCATCTTTAAAAGAATTGGAAAGCGTTATCTATTACTCTTCCACCAGATCAATATGTCTAACTCTTTCCAAATGTTCGGGCTCAATATTGGTTCTTCCAAATATATTTCCAATTCGGTCTTATTCAATGAAAAAACATTCACATTTGCATAAATTTCTTCACAGAACTACTGCACCATTATAAAAAAAATCCAACTCTATTATAGCTAAAAACAAAAAAAATAATATTAAATAAAACAGAACAAATGTAAAAACATACATCAAATGCCGCATCAAATGTTGATAAGGAAGAAGTAGAGGTATGAGTTTGGGAAGAAAGAGTTGTAGGTGTTGGAGACATTGAAGTAGATGTATTTCCAACTCTAGGATTTTGACATTTCCACACTTTTGAATATTCATTGAATACGTCATTCAACCTATAATTTTTTTTTAGAAAAAAAAGGGAAACGGGCCTGTAATTACGGGTTGGCCCTAGGCCTGGCCCGCATAGGCCCGAGGCCCCCCTTATAGGCCTGGGCCCCATTTTTTCATCCATAATAGCAAGTTCGGCCCTCATCTGGTTTGCATGAAAACGGGTCGGCCCGACAGGCCAGGCCCACATTAGCGGCTCTATTGCTAACCAAGAGCCCGTTTGGTTGGACTGAAAGTGTGTGATGGAAATGGAGATTGAATTGAATGTAAGGGGTAAAGATGGAAATCTTGCTAAACTGTATTCCACACTAAATGTTTGTATGGTAAGAAAATGTGTGTGAATGGTTTTTCATAGTATGTTTATATCTACTAAAAATGGTCATAATTACTAACGAGTAGTTATTTGAGCTGGTAAATGGGCTATAACCCCAAGGATGAGAAATCATGTTTGAATCTCGCGAATCGCTCTCATTGGCAGAGAGGACAACTTTGCCTATATGGGCAACACTCTTACTCCTCGAGTCTGGATTAGTTGATTGTCAATATGCGCTGGATTAGCGGCAGCGTTTAACAAAAAAAATAATAAAAACAATCATAATTGAAACATAATCAGACACCAAACTTAATAACACAAAAATACATATATGTACTACTTTATGTTGTCTGAAATATTTTGATAAAAAAATGTTGTCTCAAATAAAAAAGGAATTAAAGAAATAAAAATTCACGGACACTGAGATCAAATTAAAACCCAAAAAAGAAGAATGGCGGTGAGATGCTCTTTATGGTGTCCAAATTGCTGCCTCCGCCGCTAAATCCAAGCTCATCTCAGTATCTCTCCTAAATCGGATCGCCAAAGTCCCGCCAATTTCAAGTACGATACTCTCAGTCTCAGTTATGTCCCATGTGATAAATTCTGGAACTTATTTTCTATTTTTTGAAAATGCAGGGACCAAACGCAAAATAGGTAAAAGTTCAGGACAAAACCTGTATTAACCCATATTTTAACATGTACTCCTACTTTATAGTTTTGTTTTTGGATTTATGCAGAAGCCAGAAAAACAAAACCCTTTACGCTTGTTTGGTTGACTTAATTTATTCATATTCATATTCATGTCGGCTGCACCAAAAGTAGCTCACTCTTTCCCTTACTAAACGCTCACTTCCTCTTTATGTATGTATAGCTTCTTCAATAAGAATGGCATACCCATTAATATTATCCATTCTTCACTTTTTCATTCTTCATTTTTTGTTTCACAAAATCCCTCATTTAACATTTGTGTATATGGTTTGTTTGCATATTCTGTATCGATACATGTTTTCTTTTGAAGGCCATTTTGTACTTTTCAAGTTTAATCTTATTGCCTCTTAAGTGTCAACTGAACAGAATTCATCCAATATTAACGGAAATCTCATTGTTGATCCCATGGCGAAAGTTGGTTATCATTGGTAAACCTTGAAATTTGATCCTCCGGCAATAGTTATGTATAAAAGATGGACCTTCGCCCATGAGTCTATCATGTTGATTTTGTTAAGATGTGCTTGTAATTGTGTCAGTTATCTTTCTTTATGGAACATGTATAGATAAGGCTGGTGTTATATTTTCAGGAACTAAATCCATCTTAAATTGGCAGTTAGTGTTTAGCTAAGGCTGCTATTTTGTTTTTCAGGAACTTGAGTAGGCTCATTTCAGCAGCATCAACTTTTTGATTGCTTGTTACTGTTATGGCTGCCACAAACCTTTTTTCTTTTTCTGCTTCAGTTCCTAAACCCCAAAACTACCATTTCAATCATAACCGTTTTTCCCAAAACCCAACTCTATCACTGAAGCCTACTGCTAGACCATGTCTTCTTAGGGCGGTTCTGTCTCAGAATACCGGTAAAACTTCAACGCAGGAGCCTAAGGCAACTAAGTTTAAGCATTGTTTCAGCAAGGCTGAAGATGGGTATTTGTATTGTGAGGGGCTTAAGGTGCAGGAGGTTATGGAAACAGTTGAGAGGAGGCCTTTTTACTTGTACAGTAAGCCTCAAATTACGCGAAATGTTGAGGCCTATAAGTCAGCCTTGGAAGGCTTGAGCTCTATTATTGGCTATGCTATCAAGGCCAACAATAATTTGAAGATTCTTGAACATTTGAGGGGTTTGGGTTGTGGAGCGGTGCTCGTCAGTGGAAATGAGCTGAGACTGGCTCTTCGTGCTGGGTTCGACCCAACAAGGTGAGACTATGATAGGTCCATGGACTTATATTACATATGTTAATCTATTTTCATTTCTTTAGAACATTCTTGTTGCCAACTATTGGTTTGTGAATGCCATATTATCTTTGCACATCTTAGGAAATGTGGTCTCTGATATTCTTAGTTATGAATCTTTGCTATTTTTCTTACCATGCCTCAGTGAGGTACTCAGTTTAATTCTTTCTTGATTTATGAATGTGTAGGTGTATTTTTAACGGGAATGGGAAAATCCTTGAGGATTTGGTCCTGGCTGCCCAAGAAGGCGTTTTTGTCAATATTGATAGTGAATTTGACCTGGAAAACATTGTAGCAGCTGCAAGAATTGCTGGTCGAAGGGTTAATGTCTTACTTAGGATTAACCCTGACGTGGATCCACAGGTATTTACTGGAATAATTTCCTTTATGAGTGCTAAAGAAATTTTGCATGGTGCCTGTAATTTGTTACACTTGTTGATTTCTTCTCAAGTATTGGTATTAAATATCTGACTGAGGTGAAATCTGTTGAGTGTTGAGGGTGGTGTAGAGAAGAAGATGAAAAATAGAGGACAGAAAAGAGAAGAATAGATGAGAGAAGGAGAAACTGGAATTTACAATGTCTTTCAGTTAAATGCATAGGATATACGATTGATAGAGGTATAGAGCCTCCCTTATATAGGCAAGGGCCAGTTTGTTCACGGAATAATGACTTCAAGCCCAACTAGCTCTAACTCTGTTTATTCTTTAATCTTTATAGTTTATATTTATTATTCTTTTATTTACAAATACATATCAAAATCATATATGACAGAAGGATTGATTGGAATTCAATAAATGTTAGCTACCGATGGATGTGGTATTCTAGCTGAACTTAAAAAATGTCCTGCATGGTCAATGATTGAGTTCGATTCTATCTTTAGTAGGATGAAAAGTGAAGGTTTGTTGGACTTTTAGCAATACATGTTCAACTATTTTTTTCAAGTATATAGCTCCAATAGATACACAATTGAGGCGATGATATATACAAAAGAAGGCTTCCTAGAAAATTAATTAATGTTGTCTTTGCTTTTAACTCTACAACAAGCTTTATCTTTCTGGGTAGTGTTATGCTCTAGCAATGACCAAATATATGGATATATTGCTAACAAGGAGAACCATTTCTAGAACTTTATTGAATATTTCCATTGTCTTCCTCTACCTCTCTTCATGAGACTCAGTTGTCTGTTCTATTGAAACAGACTAAACCTTTGGATTTGTAAATCTTTGAATTTGTTTCAATAAATATTTTACTTTGACAAGGATTCTTGAATGTTAAGATTATAATGCATGATCATTGATGTAAATGAAACAGATAGTCTAGTTGGAACTAGGAATTGAAAGTTGGTATTTATCATCACATCTACTTGAGTTTTTGTTGGTGTAATAATGATAACATTTGACTAGAAATTCATCATTTTGCTCATAATTTTAAGAATATGAAGTATCTTAAATTTACCTTTTTCATGAAAACTATCATAGATATAAAAAACTGAAACATTTGATATTGTGAAATCAGCTAATAGGTATGGATGATCTCTCGTTGCTATTTCTATTTTTGTAGACTGCAATCTTAAACCATATTCATTTGTTACACTTGAATATCTTGGGTGAAAGACACTGTTGGCCCAGCTTTTAGTTTTTTTAACATTGGCCCAACTTGAGACCTCTACATTCCCTGCTGTCGTTCAACTATGCCAATTCAATTTTTTAATCATGCTGAACTCTTGCAATAAAAATTAATCTTTTGGTATTCTTTAGGTCCATCCTTATGTTGCCACTGGTAATAAAAACTCCAAATTTGGCATTAGAAATGAGAAGCTTCAATGGTTTTTAGATGCTGTGAAGGAACATCCTAGGGAGTTAAAGCTTGTCGGGGGCCATTGTCATCTTGGGTCAACGATTACCAAGGTATATCCACTGTATTTCTTTAGGTTTCTTTATCATCCCCCTGCTCCACTTTAAGTTATGAGATATTTATGGACTAAAAATTACAAATAATTACTTAGTCATTATTGTTTATTTTGCTCAATCACTTTTTACTGTTATTTTGTAATTCAGGGTGCTATTCACCATTATTTTCATCAGTAACCTTGGCACTTAGTTTTATCGCCAGATAACTTGCTTGCTTCTAAGTCTCAATCTAAATGTAAATAATGAAGTCAATGTTGCACCTTTTTTTCTCTCTTTCTCAGGTGGATATTTTCAGGGATGCTGCTGTAATCATGGTCAACTACATGGACCAAATTCGAGCTCAAGGTTTTGAAGTTAATTATTTAAACATTGGTGGTGGACTTGGAATAGACTATTATCATTCTGACGCTGTCCTTCCTACACCTAGAGATCTCATTGATACTGTGAGGACTAATATTGATATCTATCCTCATTTTCCCATATTTGGTATGATCATGTTTGCCACTCCTAAGAAATCAGTAATGGTTATTCATAAATAAATCAGAACACTTAATTGTGCAGCACGCATGATTAGATCACATCATCTTATATGGTATGAATCTATTGGGATTTGTAGTTAATTAGTCTGAAGAATATTACTTTTGAGCATATATTACAACTATATACAGATAATGGAATTTTGAAGAACATGATCAACATCATTTCTTGTGGCATATGTGTGCTTCCCTGGTGAATGGGAGTGAGTCATATAGGTTAAATATCTGCATTCTGGCTAGTAATCATCGATTTACTCATTTCTTATCTTCATATGTGATGTAAGGTTCTTGAATAATTGCACATGTGTATGTATTTTTGAACTCATCTTTGATTGTTGTTAAATAGCATATAGAAAAGAATCTGTCACTGCTTAAAATGTCCATTTTTTCACATGTAAAAGAGTATTTTTTTTTAATCTACTGGCACGCTTCAACGCTTCAAAAAATTTTCCTGCTGATCCATTATTTCTGCATTAATCCTTTCTTTAGGTAAGGGAGCTTGTCCATTCACGGGATCTCAATCTCATCATTGAACCAGGGAGATCACTCATAGCAAACACTTGCTGCTTAGTTAACAGGGTGACAGGGGTCAAAACTAATGGGTCTAAAAATTTTATTGTTATTGATGGAAGTATGGCTGAACTTATCCGCCCAAGTCTGTATGATGCTTACCAGGTAGTTATTCCGGTTCTTTTATGGCTTCTCACCAAATGCATGGATCCTGATGTGGGTGTGTGATTTGTAATTTTTTTCTCATTAAATTTTTTGGTGCCATGGCTCCTCCTCTGATATATGAAGGGGCTGTTAAATAAGAATGTTGACTTTGGATGCTTGATTTTTAGCCTGAATGGTATGCCATAATATACTTTCATTATTGAAACCCTCATGTTCTAAACTCCCATTTATGATGTCAAAACAAAGGAAAGGGAGTCAAAACATATCAGATACTGCCTACGGGAGAGCTACCCCCATTGGGCGCGACAATCCTCAAATATAATCCAATCAGAAAGACATATATCGTATTCTATTTGTTGCTTCTCAAGATGCCATGCTTTTCTTTTTATACTGCCTACGGGAGAGCTGCCCCCATTGAGTTTTCATTGTTTACTTGCAGCATATAGAGCTAGTTTCCCCTGCACCAGAAAATGCTGAAACAGCTACTTTTGATGTGGTTGGCCCTGTATGTGAGTCTGCAGATTTCTTAGGAAAAGAAAGAGTACTTCCAACGCCAGCCAAGGTAATGAATGAATAGACCTTATAATTTATTATTTCAGAAAAGGTTCTTTTTGCACAATCTGGACATTGTGGTGATCATGATTCATACCAACTTAATTTAACTGTGTACAAACCGCTTTCATTTTGTAGGGTACTGGTTTAGTTGTTCATGATGCTGGTGCTTACTGCATGAGCATGGCATCAACCTACAATCTTAAGATGCGGCCTCCAGAATACTGGGTACGGTTCAGTTTTTTATGTAAATTTCAGTTATTATAATTTTTTAAATGAAAAACATTTAAGTTATTCTTTGGAGTGAGTACCAACTTACCACTAATGTTACCCTGGAAGTCAACATTAGATAAGTTCTTGACCTGTCAAAATGTTGTTATCTTTATAAGTAGGGATTATTCCCATGAGAGGAATGTAATTACTAATAAGTCTTCGTAGCAACTAAGCAGCATGGACGTGTTGTCTTTTTGTGCATTAAGACTTGTAATTTGTGTTGGTCACTGGTGCTTTTTGTGGTGATTATATTTCTTTCTTATGACCTTCAGTGATTTTCTTTCCTTGTGATTATGAATACCGTGATGTTTTGAGACTTTAAGCTCATAAAGTTTATACTCTTGGAACCTGATTCATGCAAAACAATGGGAAACAAACTTATCCTGGAAACCACGATTTAGCCTCATAGATTGTTTGTTTGTTGTGGTTGATAAACTGTTGTAAAATATTTTAGGTGGAGGATGATGGAACAGTGGCCAAAATTAGACATGGAGAAACTTTTGAAGATCATTTGCGGCTGTTTGAAGGCCTTTGAGTGGAGAGTAGAGGCATCATTTTTCACTTGGGATACAAGGCTCGAGCTTTATTTGTATCTGTAATGTTTTAAGTAATGTTATTTTGAGATAGTATTCTATTATGTCGAAATCTAATACTTCCTGAGATGGTAGAAGCAGATTTTTCCTGCGAGGTTTTGTGTTTTAATTAATTATCTAGCAATTATATTTATTATTAAAGGGTTGGATACGAGCTTTGCCATGCAAATTTGCAATCATTTTGGTTTTGGTCCATTAGATTTCAAATTAGAGGTTTTGGTTTCAAGTTTCATTTTGTGTAAAACACAGGTCCTTATAATTTAATAAACGTGGACTTTTTTGCCATATAAGAACTAAAACCTGTTGCTTGTAATTAAGTAGCCAAAATCCGAATGAGGGATTAAAGATTAATTAACTCTCACAAATTAATAAAATGTTTGAATTTGTTTGCTAATATACTATGCTATTTCACATATTAGTCTGATTTGTGGGAATGTATGCCTATAATAGGTGATTTTTACCGCTTTCAAATAATTATTGTGGCTGCATGTTTAGGGTTTGAACTTTGAACGCAATAAATAATTAATCTAGAATTACAACCAGCCCATTTCGATTAGGGGTGACCATGACAGAAAAAAGATCTTGATCCTCTCATTTGCTTTTCCACTCTTTTGTTATCTATCTTAAAATTACACTAGGTTAAAATTTATTGAGTTTGATTTTAACACAAGATTTTACATTAAGTTATTCACATTTTGATATCTTCTGAATGAAAAATCGTTCATTTTCTATTTTACATTCAATTCTCAAAGATTAATACCAGAAATCAGAAGGAATTTTTACCCATAAAATATCAAAATGTCATTAATGTTGTATAAAATCTAATGTTGAAATTAAACATAAAAAATTTGATCCCAAAACTATGTAATTTCAGGGTAGATGATGGAGGAAGAAGACTGAAAACAGAGTTAATCCAAGCAATTTTTAAATCTGCGCGGTTGTTCAACTACAGAAATGCCTTGGAAAATTGAAGATGATAACATCTACATGCATAATGATTATCACGTCATATGTCATGACTATGAACAGTAAAAGGGCTTCAAGAAACATCAAGCTTTAAACATCATCTAACATCGCGGTAGACACTACTTGTCAACAAATCATGCTCACTTTTTTAATTAAATGGTAAATATTAATTGTTTGAGGTTATAAGCGGGAGTAAACCCAAAAACTCTCAGGGAGATGTTATATCACTGGTTGATAAGGACATTGTAAATTATGCTTACCTTACCAACATGTAATTCGTCTAGAGTTGTAAGGCCTTGTCTCTTGCAATCTCGAGTAGTGCCTTGGAACAAACACTATTATTTAATAGGGAAACTATGTACTGAAACTTGAATAGTCAGTTGTTCAAATGCCTAATAATATGATATAAATTAGGCCGTGTTGCCAATTAATATATTAAAAAGTTGTATTCACTGTACAACTTTAGAACATCCATTTGGAGCTACATGAAGCCTAAGGGTCCGTTTGGTGTTGGGAAGGAAAGTGAAGAATTGGAAAGTGGAAGGGGTAAAGATGGAAAGTAGGGGTAAATTAAGTAATGATGAAAAATAAAGTGTGTGGGGCCCAGAAAAAGTGTGAGATGGAGAGAGAAAACTTGTGGGCCCCGGGATATATGTAAATTACACAAAAACCTAAACTTTCTAATTCTTTAACATTTTTCCTACCAACCAGACAAGCCATTAGGTGTGGGATGCTATTTTACCGAACCCATAAATTGTATGATATGTTGTATTGACAACCATGTCAAAAAGACTACTGTACTTAAAACGCATCAATCAATCCACTTAGAATGCAATAATTAGTAGTCACTCTGATATGCTGAAATTATGGTACACCTCTCTGTACACAAAGACAATGATTGTCATTTTTCAATCCTTCAATTGATCTCATACATGAAAACACAACTTATAACTTACCCATTTGCTTTATACAGGCTTTGGGAGATATAGACCCACATAACATAATGATTGCTCTTGACTTTTATTTATAGGCATTGCAAATTGCAAATAAAAGAGCAAAAGACCGTTAGGAAACAATCTTCCTCTCGAATGGAAAGGCAATTGACTAAAAAAAAAATTTGTTCATACTATAGATTAGAACTTTCTTCGACTTTGATTCACTCAATATTATTCCTTCAATCACATATTTACCAGGATGAGTGATATGTAATATAATACCACTGGATAACCCCTACAGATTCATCAATATTGTGCAATGGTAGAACAGAGCTATTACTTATTAGAGAATTCTGTTATATACATTTCTTCGTTGTCATCACTTTCTTGTAACGTTTTGCAAATAAAGTTACAATGGATCCATTTATTTAAAGTATTAAATATACCATTCTATTAATTTGACTATCTAAATTGACTGGACCTAAGGTGATAAAAAATGTGGTAACTTTCAATCTTTGCTATTCTTGTGTGGTTTCGGTGCACGACTTCTGTAGTTAGACCAATGAATACATAAGGTGTTATGTTCAAAATTTTTATGTGCTAGTTAACTTTTTTAAGGTGTCTAGACAGATTCAAAATTATTTGATTAAGAGCATCATACCTTATTTTTTTTACTTACAATTGATCAGACCATAAATAACATTGTGCATGCCTTGAGTTTATAAAACAATATTTAAATAAAAAGGCTTTAATCTTATTTTACCTTATAACATTGTGCCTTAATTTTTACCTTATTTTAAGGGTTGGTGATATAAACTGAGATGGGTTTGGGTTGAACAAGTCTTAATTAAACAATATTTAAATAAAAAGGCTTTAATCTTATAGATAGAACATTCATATATGAATCACATCTAATTGGAAAGTTGTTACTAAAACTCTAATGAAACTAACCAGCATTGTCTAATTAGAACAATGGGCTTGGTTTCAAATTCATGTTTCACTTTTGGAAGAGCTATTCCCAAGCAAACATGAAAATGCTCTTAATCAAATTGTCATATAAAAAAACAAAGCACATTAAAATGGATTGTCACTTTTTTTAACTTGAAACAAGGGAAGAAGTTAAAATATAAAATCTAACATAGTCTATTCGATCAAAACTCGTGACCGGACTGATGAGAAGATTAGTTTACTGGTTTAGTAGTTTGACCAATCAACCTAACTAGGTTGGGCAGCTTTAATTAGTCCCATTATTCCAGGTGCCCATTTTAATTCCGGAAAAAAAAAACAAAATGAAATCCTGGAATAATAGCTGTGTTTAGGCTGATCTTCAAATAATTGATGTTATATATGCAAGGAATAATGGTTTTTATATTCAGATTACTTAAATTATTACTGTCCCAAAACTATCAACTGCATAATTTATAAATGCTTGTCATGAGGCCCTGACAAAAATGAGGCGGCCATGTAATACTTACGTGGATTGCATTAGTTTATTTTATGTTTTATCTCCCATGATCTCTGATATTTGAGGACATGTTACCTTTGAAAATGTTTTAAATGGATGCGTGAATTACTTTGATTAGGAAGACGCACATATAAATTATAGTGTGTACTGTGTACATTATATTAATTGTGATTCGTTTGACATGCACATCTTTAAGACTGAAAAAAGTTTATATATATGAATAAATGTGTGCGATTGGCTGTAGATTTTTAAAAAGTGGATATGAATAAATGTGTGCGATTGGCTGGAGTTTTTTCATTTCATTCTGCATATAATTTGATCACTTCCGTTAAGTAATTGTCAAATATGTTGAATTAATGCTGGAACTTTTTATAAAAGTTTTTATCCAACATCATTTTTAAATTTTAAATGTGTGCGTGTGTTTATATGTGTATCAGCTTTTGAAAATCGTTACTGGTCAAAGCCGCCAAGAATTGATGTTCATGTAAACCCTGATGAAACATGCCAGGTTCGTTGTTGAATTGGAAATCAAAGAATTGATCGGCAATACAAGTACATAAACATATAACAAAGTTAAGGTTGAGACGAAGGATTGCATTCTAAAAGTGGGATGAAGATGGAATTCTGAGTTAAGCAAAATGAGTCCGTGAGAATGCTTTAAGCAATTAAGAGATGTCTAGGCAAAACAAAAATCCTAGAGACAACAATTAAACCATCAAATTTAAGAACTTCTTTATTTATATATATATTGAGACACACACAGATTTATGATATTGCCAGAGTTTCATTCCTTAAAGAAAGAAGCTCAAAATTTTAAGCGAGCATATCGAAAGCATAATTGAAAATGAAAATATAGGGATAAACATTTTATCTTTTTCATTACTCCTTATATTATATATGGGACTTCAGAACAATGAGTAATTAGTCTCACCTGACATGCACATGTAGAGATACCCTAGGAAAAAAAAGAATTGTAATGATGAACCGTGTAGGCAAAGAACTACTCCTCTTATATTTATTATAACATCACATTTATTTATTTAAAAAGATTAATGAAGAAAAACAAATTACTTTTAAAATATTATATTTATTATTTTTTCTAAACTAATTTTTTTTAATTCTAAACTTGTAAGTCATAATAATATGTAATATATAATTTAATTAATATATTTAGTTTCATCAATCTCTTTAAGTAAATTCAATTTAATCTCATATTAATTAAGAACGAAAGAAATTACATAATAACAGGTAACCACCGTAATATAATTTAAAATGCATCTAATCTTTAATTGATCGATAACTCAAGCTACACCTCCTTCTGTATCCCTCTGCCATACATAACAGTGATCTGTTTGTTTAATTAAGTCTTTATTGAAAACACTTTGCTCCTCCGTTACCCTTGTCTTTTGAAAGAACTTGAGTATATGATCGTAGGTGAAGTGTCCAAATCATGAAAAATGCTTTCAGAGAAGATAATGATATGTGTGTGTAGATCATGAAGTTCAATGAACACAACTCAGATAATACAGATCACCATTTTGTCAACTTTAAAAGCAGCATATCAATCTTGATGTGTCTTCAACCCTCCCAACAGAACAATGACTTAAAGTAATTCCTTTAATTTCCTTATTTCCAAATTATATCGTGCCATATATCCACTTCCTATTATTCCTTTTTATATCTTCCGTTTCTTTCACTTAACTCAATCTATTTCAAAACAATATTTCTTCACTTCATGACCATCTTAGTCCAACCACATGTGCTTCATATTAGTCTCGCTTCAATTATAATTCTCATCTAATTCTATCTATGAAATGTAATAATAGTATGTTTGCAACTCAGTCTGAACCAAGATATATGTGAGTGAGATAACTAATTTATAAATATTAAAAAATTAGTATTAACTTTACTTAATATATTAGCACCTATGGCAATATAATGCATTATTTGAAACTATCTAATTGGTAAAGGGTAGTTAACATGAGTAATAATTTTGAAAAATAATTTGTAAATATGAAAACAAAACCATATATTACACTTATGTTTAATAACAGACTCTCTAAGTAACAGCAATATTTGAGAAAAAGAGGGGATATTTTTTTTGTTGAATTTATAACAAGGGTCTATATATATTACTATATATGAGATCATCTATCTAAATTGCATGACCCTATGAGATCTATATCAATCACTAAACTCTTCATATACGTCATTCAGCCCGAAGTCTTGTTAAGGATATACTTGAAAATAACATCGGATCTTATTATTTTTATTTTTGCATATTTATATAATTAAATGTTACTTAGAAAGATCGTTATCAGGCAACCAAGCATGACGGTATTTATTCTCTTGTTTTTGTACAATGTATAAAAGAATATAGATTGCCTGAATTGAAAAAACAAAATTATTGAAGGTTTTTGTGGAAAAATATCTTAAACTGAAAATGTAATTTGTTTTCTAATTACTTTTGTATATATAGTGTGCGCATTTAACTGTGATTGCGTGTTTATGTGTGCATGTAAATTTGAGACATACATGAAAGAGATAATCCTTAATCCTCTAAATAAGATATGGAGTATTTTCCCCTTTTATAACTAATTACCTTACTCAACTTATTATACAATTGATGAACGATCATATCTCTCATTTATTATTGTTAGAATTATAAACTATCACTCATTTTGATGATGAAATAAGAAAATCATTAAATTAATTTTAACATAATATTAACATATTATTGAAGTTTTAAGTTATGACCACGACTTCAAATCATTTAGGTGTGCCACCTTTTACTTTAATTAGTGTTTTCACGTTTCATTTTTTAGTATATACCCGTTGTAAATACTTAAAAAGTAATGAGTTTCTTGTTGTAAACTTGCATTCTCGCGCAGACGGCCCTATGAGGGAAGATATATCAAAACATGAAGCTTGAAGCTGCTCATCATGACTAAGTTTATCATCATGTAAATAAAATATGATAAATATCTTTAGAGATGGATGATGTATGGAGTGAAATCAGGCATCACTTTACGAGTATGCATAAAAAAACAGAGCCAGAGTTAAGGTCAAAGAAGGCAAACCAAAAGAAAGAGCAGAGTGTTAGTAGACTTTGTGGTCCAATTAGATTCTCCCAACACACAAACCTCCATGCCTCCTCCTGCACATTAACACAACACGTTCTTCTTCTTCTTCTTTTAATATAAAAGGTATTAATCTAATTTTATTATATTAAAGATATTTATTAAATTAATTAAAATCATATAATATATATTTCAAAAACATCATCCTACTTTCTTTCATTCTTAACATATATATATTACTAGCAATCCACACTCATTAATATATAGATTTTATTATCATGTATTTGACCAATTGTTTACACCAGGCTATTACATGTTTGGGGCTGCCCTCTCAACACATGCATTTCCTTTAGGACTCAAACTCAAAACTAATCTAACCTGGCTTTAAACTACTATACTAACTATATATATGTCGGTATTATTCTTAACATTTCTCTATATTAATAGTAATAATTTAAGAAAAATATGAGAAAAAGAAAGAAATTTTATTTTTATAATTAAGTTAACATATACTCTCTCTGATCTGTAATATAATAGTCCAAAAT
This sequence comes from Mimosa pudica, assembly GCA_029929735.1. Lineage (NCBI taxonomy): Eukaryota > Viridiplantae > Streptophyta > Magnoliopsida > Fabales > Fabaceae > Mimosa > Mimosa pudica. Next base: position 3,389,431 of record JAKELP010000023.1, on the reverse strand, counting down.
TTGAATGACTTTGATCGAAAATATAAGATAGCTCACTTCACATTTTTTTATTTAATGCATTTTTTCCTACTTTACCCCTAACACTCTTTCATATTTATTGATTCTTATGTATTTCTCTCTCATAAAAGTATCATAATAAATATGAGCAATATTGGAAAATGAGCATTAACTTTAAACACCCAATTAACTTTTACATGTTTTTAAAGAAACATTTTTAGGGAACTAAACTCTTATACTCCCTCCGGTCCCTAATGTAAGAGCCCAAAATTTGAATGGTTTTGGTCCCTAATGTAAGAGTTCACCCCACATTCTCTTCTCATTTAATGCATTTTTTCCTACTTTACCCCTAACTCTCTTTCATATTTATTAATGTTTATGTATTTCTCTCTCTTAAAAGTACCATAATAAATATGGGCAATTTTGGAAAAGAAGCATTAACTCCAGACATCCAACTAACATTCACATGTTTTCTTAAGAAGCGTTTTTTTTGGCGGCTAACTCTTACATTAGGGACCGGAGGGAGTATTATATTATGGAAGGGAGAAACTATACACACTCCACGGACGACAATTGATAAGATGAACAGAAAAACATGACATTATAAGAGAAAAAACAAAGGCAAGTGGGAACAGATTTTGTGGAAGGCTAAATATAGTGAAGAAAGTGGGCAGCACGTGCCACTACTCCTAAGAAATGGACACGTGTTGGTCTTTATCGTTGGGACTTGGGTATGAGTCCCCCACTAGGGAAAATATAGAATGCGGGACCCCCCACGATAATGATTCGACAAGAGCCAATGAGGAAGCGGGAAACAGTGGAATATCACTCACCCATGCCCATGTGGGTTGACCAATCAATCACCACCACTTTCGATGGACTCCATGCCTAAAAAGGGAAACTGAAGTTTGCGCCTTGGGGCAAACCGACTATGAGTAGAGAATTGCAACTAGTACCTCTTTACTGACTAATATAACAGCCAAAATTTGAATGGTTTTAGTTCTTAATATAAGAGTTCATCTCGCATTCTCTTCTTATTTAATGTGTTTTTTCCTACTTTGCCCCCAACTCTCTTTCTTATTTATTAATGTTTATGTATGTCTCTCTCTTAAAAGTATCATAATAAATATGAGCAATATTGAAAAAGAAACATTTACTTCAAACACCTAACTAACATTCACATGTTTTCTTAAGAAGCGTTTTTTGGCGGTTAACTCTTATAGGAGTAAAATACATGATAATTAGCAACAGTTTTCATAGTAAAAATGGTGGTCACCTAATAATTAGCGATGGAATTTATCATCTAGATAGAGTCTTTACTGACTGCAAAGTTCCGTAACTAATTCTCTATTTTGCATACTAAAGTGTAAATTCTGTTTTAGTATTACATTAGCATGAGTGATAGGCAATAATATGTATCTCCAATATTGAGGTTATTACTACTTCCTCTAGTCCTAATATAAAATCTATTTGTGAAGTTGCACTCACTCATAAATATAAGACTTCTTTCAAATAAACAATGTTAACTTTTAATCAGATAACCTCTATCAATGCTCCTCAATAATAAATAATCAAATTAAAAGAGTGAGTGCAAAAGTAATTACATAATTTTAATTAACATAATTAACATATTTAATCTAATTAAATTAAGTAAATAGATGTTCTAATTAACATTGAAAGGAGTCATCAATGTCGTCAATTACGAGTGATGATTCCCCATATTTAATGGTTTTTAGGAAATAATTTGTTGTAATTGGGGAGTCATTAATTAAGTAATTAAGTGATTTTATTGTGAATTGGAAAAAAATTAATTTGATGATTACATGAGTGATTCTTTTGGAAAATCTGAAATTTAATTGAAATAGGAAGCTTAATATATTAAAAGAAATATTTTAATAGGAAGTTTCCTATTAATGAGATTATGTGATTGAGTTATTGTGATTATTTCCTATTTCTTTCTTTTCATGAGTACAGATTTAATGAAAAAGGAAATAAAGAGAAAGGAAGTGATTTGATTATGTGCATTTATCATAGAAAAAAGGAAAGAAAAGAAACTTAACATGTAAGTGTTGCGACGTAATTCGACTCAATGTAGAAGGCCCACTAGGCCCATGAAGGAAGTAAGTCTGAAGAAGCCCAACGTGCCAGAAGGTCGACTAAGATTTTATTGCTGGTCAAAGATATTTTGTAACAGCCAATTAATCCCTTGTAACCTCCATATTTATGGGAATCAAAACGGAAATACCCATAAGTATGGGAATTGATTGTTCCAACGGGAAGGAAATTTGTAGCCTATATATGGAAACTCAATCCATGTAAAGAGGCATCGAATATCCTCTGAGTCTTATACACTTAATTCCTCTCTTTCGCTAGTCGACTAAAGTCTAAGTGACTAGTATTCTGTACTATCATTGTGGTTCGTTCACTCATTCTGAGTAAAGTCATTATTCTTCTATTTGATATATTTGTGTATCAACATTTGGCGCCGACCGTGGGGACGATAGTCTTTTCATACAAGCTACCGTCTTTTTATTGGCAATTCACTTACGATGGAGCAACCAGCTCATGGTGATCAGCTCTCGCAAATTCTGGCAAAGTTGACTGAGCAATCTGAAAGAATGACTCGACAGGAGCAGTTTGTCATACAGCAAAATGAAGCTATTGCCGTTCAAACAGAGACTCTGGAACGATTGCAGAAAGAAAATCAGGAATTGCACCAGAAAATAAATGTCATCGCTGATAAACATCCTGAAAATGAAGATGAGCGTGAGGAAGATATTCCTCATGATTCTGAACATGGAGGGAAGACAAAAAATGACAAAGATACGGAACATAATAATTCTAGTCATGATGCAGGTTTTGAAGAGGAGGAGTCCACAAAAGCATCAACTTTTACAGGTGACACTCGTGTCACTGAGACGAAGTTCTTGAAAAAGAAAGTACAAACTTTAGAGCGAACGGTGTTGCAAATACCAGGAATAAGACAGCCATTCGAATCTGCTAGATTGGGGAATTATTCAGATAGCCCATTTATTGATCAAATTGCTTTAATTGACTTACCTGAGCGTTTTGTGTTTCCTGTTTTGCCAAAATATAGTGGAAAAACAGATCCTGATGAGCATATGACACAATATAGACAAATTATGATGGCTGCTGTCATACCTGCCGAAAAGCGTCAAGCTGTGATGTGTCGAGGTTTTGGCATTAGTCTAATAGGTCCAGCATTATCATGGTGGACAAATCTCATGTCAGGTAGTATTAATTCATTTAGTCAACTAACTGAAACGTTTGTGCAGCAATTTGCTAGTAGTCGTAATTTGGTTAAAACATCTGATGATCTATATAGATTTTTGCAAAGACCTAATGAGACTACTAGGGAAATATTAACTAGGTTTACTCAAGAAATGGTAAGTATTCCAAACTGTGATGAATTCATAGTTGTACAAGCTTTTCGTAGATGTTTGCTTCCAGGTTCGCAGCTTTATAAAGAGCTTACTATGCATCAAGTTAAGACTTGGGTGGAAGTGCAAGCTTATGCTTGGGCCCAGATAAGGTGGGAGGAAGATGATGCGAAATTTAGGTTAGAATTGGCTGAGAGTCAGAAAAATACACAACATGGTGGTTATGTCGATAGGCGATCTCAGCAATCTCGAGGTAAGAATTGGAGATCTGAACCTTATTCTACAGGTAATCGAGGAGGATCACATGGAGACGACTCCAAGAAACCGCCTGTGCCCAAATTAAGTGAGCATAATTTTTCAGTAAGCCCGGCAGAACTAGTTAATACATTGCAAAAGCTAGGCGATTCTGTTAGGTGGCCTAATAAGCTTAAACGAGAGCCAGAGAAGCGTAATCCGGATAAATGGTGCCATTTTCATGATGATCATGGACACAGGACGGGGGATTGCATTCAGCTAAGAAAAGAAGTGGTGGAATTGATGAAGAAAGTATGTTAAAAGATATTATTAAAAATAATAAAAATACATCTCATGCAGGGAATGCACAGCAGAAGCCGCTCAATTCATCGACTACCCCACAAAATGCTCGTACCATTCATATGATAATAGGTGGGTCTGAGGTAAGTGGAAGAACATATTCTGCAGCAAAAAGGCATGCTAGATCTCTCTTTAATCATGATTCATCGACTAGAGTTCTAGATGACGTTTGGTCGACTAATAATAATATTAACGAACAAATAACTTTTAAGAGTAGTGAAATTCAGATGTTTTCTTATCATGACGATGCATTGGTAATAACTTTAATGATAGCTAATTGCAATGTTAAACGAGTTCTAATAGATGCAGGTAGTTCTGTTAATATAATTTATCTGCAAAAGGTTAGAGAATTGAATTTAGAATCTCAAATTATACAAGCACCTACCATATTGGTATTTGGAAATGGCGCACCAGATAGAATGGTAGGAGAAATTTCTTTAGTCACCCAAGTTGTGGGTGTCAATCAATTAATCAAATTTCAGGTGATGGATTGCCCTTCAGCATATAATGTGTTATTAGGACGACCATGGATTCATCAAATGAGGTCTGTACCATCTACTTTGCATCAATCTATTAAATTTCATACTCCTTGGGGGGTAAGGGAAATTAAAGGAGAACGAAGAATTGCAAGAGAGTGTTACCAAACTGCTTTAAAAGGGATTTCCAAAAGTCTTGAACCCGTATAGCAATTACAGAATCTGTCTCCAAAGGATAAGGGGGGCTTAGGTGATGAATTGGAGAAAATTTCTTTAATTCCTGAAAAACCTGAGAGGACTTTATCCATTGGAGCAGATTTGAATAAAGAAATTAGGGAAGAATTAATTACATTTTTATCTAACAACTTGGATTGTTTTGCTTGGTCTCATGAGGATATGACAGGAATTAGCCCAGAGGTAATAGTTCATCAGTTGAATGTAGACTCATCGTTTAAACCAGTTAGGCAAAAAAGAAGAAAATTCGCACCTGAAAGAAATAAGATTATAAATGACGAAGTTGACAAGTTATTGAAAATTAGTTCAGTAAGGGAGGTACAGTATCCAGATTGGTTAGCTAATGTGGTAGTACCTAAGAAGAATGGTAAGCATAGAGTATGTATTGATTTTACAGATTTAAACAAAGCATGTCCAAAAGATTCTTTTCCATTGCCTCATATAGATACATTGGTCGATGCTACTTCAGGTCATGAATTATTAAGTTTTATGGATGCTTTTTCTGGGTATAATCAGATTTTAATGCATAGTGACGATCAAGAAAAAACATTTTTTATAACAGAGAGAGGAACTTATTGTTATAAAGTCATGCCATTTGGTTTGAAAAATGCAGGAGCAACTTATCAACGTTTAGTGAATAAAATGTTTTATCAACATCTAGGAAAGACTATGGAAGTGTATATAGACGACATGTTAGTTAAGTCTTTGAAAGCAGTGGATCATGTTAGTCATTTGAAACAAGCTTTTGATTTATTAAGAGAGTATAACATGAAATTGAATCCTGAAAAATGTTCTTTTGGGGTAAAATCAGGAAAGTTTTTAGGATATCTTGTTTCAAAAAGAGGGATTGAAGCTAACCCAGCACAATTTAAAGCGATAATGGAAATTCCTTCTCCTCAAAGTGTTAAGGATGTTCAGAAACTAACAGGACGTCTAACTGCTTTGGTTCGTTTTATTTCCAGGTCATCTGAGAAGTGTCAACCGTTTTTTGAGGCTTTAAGAAAGTGCAAAGATTTTCAATTGAATGATAAGGCGGAAGGAGCTTTGCAGGATTTAAAAACTTACTTGAGTAGTCCACCTTTGTTGATGAAACCTGAAACCGGTGAAGTATTGTATTTATACTTAGCTGTAGTAGAAAGTGCAGTGAGTGCAGTGTTGATAAAGGAAATTGGAAGGAAACAAAGTCCGGTTTACTACGTGAGTAAGGCGTTGCTTGACACGGAGACAGGGTATTCTTTAATGGAGAAATTAGCTCTAGCTTTAGTATCAGCTTCGAAGAAGTTGAGACCATATTTTCAATGTCATCCTATAGTTGTAGTAACTAATTACCCTTTAAGGAATGTTTTGCATAAACCTGATTTATCTGGTCGACTAGTGAAGTGGGCAATAGAGCTTAGTGAATTCGATATTTCTTATTTGCCTAGAACAGCAATTAAATCTCAAGCATTAGCTGATTTTGTAGCTGAGTTTAGCCCTAATTTGCAGCAAGAAATAAATAAGAGTATGATAGGTGACAGTCGACAAGGTACTAGACAAGCTCCATGGGAGTTGCATGTCGATGGTTCCACCCATTCTAAAGGAACAGGGGTAGGAATTGTTTTACAAAACGTACATGGAGACAAAATAGAACAAGCTATGAAATGCAGATTTAAGGCAACCAATAATGAAGTAGAATATGAGGCTCTGATTGCTGGTTTAAAATTAGCTTTAAGTTTAGGAATAACATCCTTGATAGTCTGTAGTGATTCACAGTTGGTTTCAAAACAAGTAGAAAAAAATTATCAAACAAAGGATGATAGAATGAAAAAGTACTTAAGTATTGTGGAAAGTCTAGTCGACAAATTCGAAAGTTTCGAAATAAAACAGATTAGTCGAGAAGATAATCAACAAGCTGATGCTTTAGCAAACTTAGGATCGACTTTAGAAGTTAGTCAAGATAAGCATATTCCCTTGTATTTTTTGACAACATCAGCATTAGAAAGTTCCGATAAACTAATAAATAGTAATAATTTGACTTGGGATTGGAGAACACCCTTAGTCGCCTACTTGAAAGATGGACAATTACCAAATGATAGGAATGAAGCCCATAGGATAATTATCAGGGTAGCTAGATTTACCGTACTAGGGGGCAAGTTATATAAAAGATCATACGCAGGAGATCCTTTATTAAAATGTGTATCCCCCTCAGAGTCAAATTATGTCCTTAGGGAAATCCATGAAGGAGATTGTGGGGATCATAGTGGTAGTAGAAGCCTTATGAGGAAAGTGCGTCTAGCCAGTTATTTTTGGCCCACATTGCAGAGAGACGCGATAGCATTGGTAAAGAAATGTGATAGTTGTCAGAAATATTCCAATATAGATAGGTTACCACCCGAAAAACTGCACACCATTGCGCCAATATGGCCGTTCATGAGATGGGGGATGGATATAGTTGGTAAGTTAGCAGCAGCTCCTGGGAACGTTGTGTTTTTGCTAGTAGTCACCGATTACTTTACTAAGTGGATAGAAGCAGGTGCATTTGCTCAAATTAGAGAAGTAGAGGTAATTAATTTTGTGTGGAAAAATATAATTTGTAGGTTTGGTTTGCCAAAAGATATAATATGTGATAATGGGTCACAATTTATTGGGAAAGGTTTTAGAAAGTTTTGTCAAAAATGGCATATTCACTTAAAATTTTCGACACCTAGAAATCCTCAGTCTAATGGGCAAGCTGAATCAAGTAATAAAACCATAATTAATTCGCTAAAGAAAAGGTTAGATAAGGCTAAAGGCCGATGGGCCGAAGAATTGCCAGCAGTTTTATGGGCTTATAGAACGACGTCAAGGACGTCGACTGGCGAAACACCATTTTCATTGGTGTATGGGACAGAGGCAATGATCCCTGTAGAGGCAGGGTACCTTCATTACGATATAAGTGGTCACGAGAAGAAACTAATAACGAAGGATTACAATTAAATTTAGATTTATTAGAGGAAAGAAGAGAACAAACATTGATTAGGATAGCAACTTATCAAAATAGAGCGACTAGGTTTTGGAATAAACATATTCGAGAAAGGCAGTTTAAGGTAGGTGATTGGGTTCTTAGGAAAGTATTTCAGAATACTGAAGAAAGAAGGGATGGTAAGTTAGGTCAAACATTTGAAGGTCCTTATAAGGTAATCGAAGTTGCAGGACCTGGAGCATACAGACTAGTCGATAAGAATGGTAAAGAACTTTTAAGAAGTTGGAACGCCATACATTTGAAAAAATATTATTTTTAACCATAAGTTTGATGTTGAATGCAGATTGTTTGAACATTTGATGTTAACAAAGTCGTCGAGAACTTTGGAAAATGATGAATAATGTGCTAGCAGGATCATGGTATCATGGCAACAATATGCAGCACTCGAAATTCTGATCCATAGTCGAAACGAAAAAGTTTGCTTGTGATTATTGCAGGTTGCAAAGAGGTTACCCCAGACGTTAGATGACAAAAATTCAAAAATCGAGCTAAATGACTAGTCGTCAGAAATAGCTTAAGTCGACACAATTCAAGTAATATAGTCGACCATGCTTACTCAAAATAGGATAGTCGACCAAGCATTTGAGCTAGTCGATTGATCCAAAAGAGGGTAATGCTTTTTCCCAAACTTAGAGTTGGCAACCAAGCATCTAAGCATGCTAGTCGTTTAACTCAAAAGCGGGTGAGATAACTTGTTATGCAAAGATTCATGACGGTTATAGAATTGCAAATGCAAATAAAAATCAACATTCATAAACTTGTTTGTGATAATATCCAGGGAAAGAAAGCAAAAGCAACGGAAATTAAAAGCAAGTTCTAGCTAAGATGCAGACTAAGCAGCTGGAGCGTCAGTATTGCCTCCTCCATCTTGGGCTGGGGGACTGCGAGGTTCGTTTTCTGGAGAGGAAACAGGAGGATCTGGGAATGTTGCATAGTATTCGTTAATCACGGCTTCAGGGTCCCAGTTGACATGCTTACCCTCCTTGTACTCCAGCATTAACTCCATTTGAGTTCTCATTTCAACTTCAGCAATGGCCTCCTCCAGGTATTTCTTTCTGTCCTTGAGAGCCTTGTTTTCCGCTAGCAGTTGCATGATTTCCTGAGATTTGCTAGAAATATCCCTACCCAAGTCGGTGTTGATTCCCTTCAGCTCTGTCACTTTTTGCCTCCCCTCTTCGACGCCTCTGCGAAGGTTGTTAATCAGCTCGGTCTTTTGGAGAGAGGCAGTTTTTTCTTTAGCAAGCAATTGTTTCTCCTTTTCAACTTGAGCTTGAAGGGCTTCTAGTTCTTTCTCCATTTTGGCAATTTTTTCTTCCTTTTTTGCTTTAAATTGGGTCAGATGGTCCTGGGTGATCAAAGTCTTAACTTGCTCCTTATGCAAAGACATGAATTCTAGAGCCTAGACAAGAAAATAGAGTGTATAAATACTAATTCAATATTTGCAAATTATTTGCAAAATGGAATAATGTGAATTACATTGTGATGGAGCCTAGACCACCACCGAGGAGGACAAAATTAATTCTCCTCTTAATCCTTCTCTCAAGCTACAAGCCTCCATGAGGCCAGGTTGTCCCTTTCCTCTCTTGTCCTTTTGTTATACATGTTCAGGCTGGCTGGTGATATTTTTTGATGCATGTTAGGATAAGTGTGGGGGAGGGACACATCTAGTAGAAAAGGTAGTTTAGTGTTAGTTGAGTCAATAAAAACCCCTTATGTTGTCATTCTCTTGTTGCACCACATTGCATTGAGGACAATGCAATATTTAAGTGTGGGGGAGGGACTTGTGGTAGTCATGCTTGATTCATTGGGTTTGTGTCATTTCCACATTAGTGTCCATTTTTCAAAACAGAAAAAAAATTTAATTGGCAAAGAATCATGTATTTTAACCTCTCAATTTTCAACAAGTTAGTATTGAATCAATACCAAGCATATGCATTTTGTTAATTGGCCTTACAATTAGACTTATCTTTGGCATGAGAGTATCCCTTTGTGAGGATTTTTGAGCCTTTAATTCATTTCAAGAGTGACTTGCTCAATTATTCAATTTCTAGAATTTGTTTCTACTCTTAGTCAAAGCTTATGCATTCATGTTTGGATATGATTGGGGCATTCATTTCTAAACCCTTTGACCTAAACACTTAACCAAAAAAAAAAATCCTTTGTTTCACCCCTTTGGGCCATCACTTTCTTTTCTTTCACCTTGACCAATTTGGAAACATGCATCCAATAGCATATACTTGCATTTCCATTGTTCTTGTATTGTTGTATGATTTAAAAAAGCATGATACATAGTAAAAAAAAAGAGGCCGAGGGCCTAAAGAGAGAAAGAATAAAATGTGGCCGAAGGCCAAGAAAAAAAAAGAGAGAGAGTGAAAGCACAAAGTGCTAATGTATGCCAAAGGCATAATGTGAAAAGAAAAGAGAGGAAGCACAAAGTGCTTGTGAAAAAATTGAGAAAAAGAGAGACATGTAGCATGCTAGTATGGAATTGTTATGACTTGAGTTACCGTTTGTTTTATTGCATTTATATGTGGTGGATAATTGTTTGCATAATTGGTCATTGACTTTATTCCATTATTCATCATTCATTATTAGCCTTCTCCATCATTTCAACCCCACAAAGTCCCCTTGATCCAGTCATGAGTGCATGCATAGTGGAGATATTAGAGTAGTCACAAGCCTATGGTTAAATTGTTTATTGAGCAAGTAGAGTGACAAATTCCACATTAGGTGAGGAGTGTGAAACACTATAATCTTGAGAGTTCTCATCGCCATAAGTTATGTCCAATTGCATTGTCAATTTTCCCTTGGGCACCACGGCGCCCAAAATGGCGCCCACGGGCGCCCCTTGGGCGCCGCCTCTCTGTTATGGAGCCCAAAATGGCGCCCAGATGGCGCCCGGGGCGCCAAACTGACCATTTTCCCCCTTTTTTGTCCTTTCTTTGCTTTCCTTGCTTCCCCATTCTTGTGTTTTGCTTCCATGATCTCTTTGAGTGTTATCTTCCATTTATCCTACAAGAGATTAATACTTGAAGTAGCATCACAAAGTTCTCAAAAAGATGAATAACAATGAATCAAGTTAAATATGACAAAATTGCCCTTAACTAGAACAAATTCCAACAACTTAAGCAATAGCTAGAATCTATGCTAATTAGGTGCAATTATCATCAAAACATGCATTAATTCAATGGATTTGGCCATGAAAAGATATGCAAATATATGGTGCAATCACATTGATTACCAGAAAAAGGTTTCTCATCGTATTATCAATGTTTTCTGTCACCTCTAGAGATTGAAATGTTGCCCTATCAGTAGGGGTTGGAAGTCTTTGCAGGATGTCCAGGGTTATCGCCCAAGGTTTTCTATGAAAAGCAGAAGCTTCAGCAGGGAGAGAAAGATCTATACCCTTCATCTCTTCGGGAGAAATCAAATCCTGAGAAGTGCTCTTCAAGCTCCAGTCGGAAGATGCTTTGAGTTTCTTAGGTGATGGAGGAGCTGAGTGAACTGATGGTTCTTGAATAATAATCCCAGGGAGGACAGTCCCCCTGGGCCTTTTACTTCTGATGGCAGGGGGATCAGCTACAGCAATGGCTGTTTCTTTGCCCTTAACTTTAGCAGGACTAAGGTTTTCATTCTGAGGAAGAGGAGGAGGAACAATAACAGCAGAAGGAGTAACAGTGGCGGCATTCACAGAGTGTCTTTTCTTGCTCCGGATTTCAGAAGCAGCAGCATTCTTTGCTTCAGCCCTAAACTGACCTCGTTCAGCGGCGGTCAGCTTGGGAGGCATTTTTCCTACAACGAGTATGGTAAAAGTTGTCATTACTTTTGTACAAGTATTATTTTTAAGATTTTGAAAGAGGTTAAAATTTACCTGAGATAATGAATGAAAAACGCCTAGACTCCTTGGGAAGGGCGAGGATTTTCTTAATCTTGTCGGTAGAGGTCTTTTCAAGGGGATGAGAGTAATTCAGCTGCTTGTCACCTACAAATAAAAAGAAGTATGAATGAGTATTGAAAGTGGGTTTACAATTAGGAAATAAGGTTAGTCGTCTTACTTAGACGACGCCACTCCTTTTTGAGTTTGACACCAGGAGGCTCTAAGCTAGCAATCGAGATAATCAAAAACCTCTCATCCCATTGCCGATCGTTAGGGCCCTTGTCAGAAGTCCAGGTTTCAAGCCCTTTGCGATTGCGGATTAAAGTATAAACACCTACCCTAACTTCACCTGAAGAAGCCTTAACTTCGCTAATAGAATAAGAGGTCAAAACATCTAGGAGATCAAGGGGAAAACCTAAATGACGCCCTAGGATGTCGGCTACTAAGGCTACCCGCCAAACATGAGGCATAAATTGGGAAGGGGATAGATCAAAGTGCTTGCAGAGTTGCTCAATAATAAGGGGCACAGGAAAACAACTAGCGTAGCGAAAAGCCTCTACACTCAAAGCAATAGTGTGTTTAGAGAATGAATCAAGTCTTTCATCATTTTTGGGAACCCTAAAAGGGACTAGGGGATTGAAAAAATACAAACTTTTTTCTTCTAACTTCTTAGATTCAATCGCCTTCAATTTGATAGGTTTCAAGTCAGTTACTAAAGAGGATCTTTTAGTTTCAGTGTTAACTATTTCCTCAGGCATCACCCTAACTAGTGACCTAAGGGGTGGCGATCTAGAGCTTGTACCTTCAGAAGGTACATTTTGATTACTAATGTTTTTTGGAGTTCCACTCGACCCAGAGTCAAACAGGTTGGAAGAATCATCACTTGGATAACTCACATGCGAAGGGTTAGAATCGGAATCAGACATGTTCTAGGTAAAGATAAAGGAAGAAGATACCTGAAGAAGAAACGAGGAGAGCACTTGAAAGAAGGCGATGTAAGATGAAACACAAGAATAAAAAGAGAAGTTTCAGATATAAAAAGAAAAGAGCGCCAGTTTTGCGGAAATAGCGCCAATTCCGAAAGAAATGAATCTAGGCCGTCGGACGTGAGCAGATGAAGCGACAGATTGATCTTAGTCGTTAGATGTTCAAACCGCTACTTCCCAATGACCAATTGCAACGTCATCGAGAAGTGGGGGACTTAGTGTTGCGACGTAATTCGACTCAATGTAGAAGGCCCACTAGGCCCAAGAAGGAAGTAAGTCTGAAGAAGCCCAACGTGCCAGAAGGTCGACTAAGATTTTATTGCTGGTCAAAGATATTTTGTAACCGCCAATTAATCCCTTGTAACCTCCATATTTATGGGAATCAAAACGGAAATACCCATAAGTATTGGGAATTGATTGTTCCAACGGGAAGGAAATTTGTAGCCTATATATAGAAACTCAATCCATGTAAAGAGGCATCGAATATCCTCTGAGTCTTATACACTTAATTCCTCTCTTTTGCTAGTCGACTAAAGTCTAGGTGACTAGTATTCTGTACTATCATTGTGGTTCGTTCACTCATTCTGAATAAAGTCATTATTCTTCTATTTGATATATTTGTGTATCAACAGTAAGGTAAAGCCAATATGGTGTTGGCTTATATATACACAATTACACATGCAACTGATGAAGAGGGAAGACTGGTCATAATTCTTCCTATTAACTAAAACCTACTACATATTCACGAGAGCTAAGAAAAGAAAAGAAGGAAGTGGTTGCAGTTCTGGGGCTAATTCTTCCAATCAAATACATACACATATACACGTGAGAAAGAAAAGAAGTGAGAGGTGGCAGCAGCACTGTTGGTGTATTGTTTACATCCACACACACGCAGGGGAGGAGTCCAACGCACAAAGAGAAGAAAGGAGGGACGACAATATTTTATTATTAGTTATTACTCCTTCAGTCCTTCTTCTTGAACATTTAGCATGCCTTGGGATTTTAAGCCAATTGCTATGATGATTCAAACTATGTGTGGTTAGTTTCTTTTACAATCTAGAGCACTATGAACTTGTTTGTAACTTAGATATTTTATTTCCTACTATTTAGTCATGGTTAATTTAATCTAGTTTATTTAATCTTGCTATTATTGATTAATTTGTTTAGTGCTTGATCACCATTAAACATGTTTAGGGAATTTAGAATTGGACTCGAGAGAGGGGAATTTTAAATAGACCATGAGATTAAATAGTGTAGGATTGGATTTTTAATCTGATTTGCGACTAGGATAGGAATATACCTAGAAGCCCTACATATTCACATTAGAGCGGTACCGAGATAAATTAGGCTTAGTAAATTAGTGCAAGACATTGTGTAATTAGCTAGGCAAGGATGTAAGTGGACCGGAAGGCATTTATAGACATTAGTACTCTAGATTAGCAAGTTGAATTAATTCGTAATTAATTTAGTGGGAATAAAATCTAAGAAGCAGATAAGGGATTAGTGGCTTCTTTTGACTCGTGAATTTCATTTGTGTGAATATTTGTTTTATTTTTATTTTCTTAGATGTTAGGTAATTAAAATAATTTTCTTGTATTTACTCAACTTGAATAAAAATAGGAGATCTAATGTCTAGTTATTAATTGTCTGAGTCTCTGTGGGATCGACCTTGATTTGCCACTTTACTAAAATACGATCCGTACACTTCCGGATACTTTTATCAAAATTTTGGTACTGTATTAATAAAGATGGAAGGTATATATGGAAGATAACTTTTGTGATTTTGAAGACTCACCGCCCTTTTCATATGAAAAGCAAGTTGGTTGGTGTCTCCCTTTTGATTGTACTCCCTCCGATCCTTAGTATAAATCAACAACTACCTATTTCTCATAAACCAAGTAACAGTAGTTGGACTTAAAATTCATGTTAAATTTGCCGTTTTTCCAACTTCACCCTTAATTAAATGATGTGTTCCACATTTTCAATTTTGAATCTCCATTAATAGCAGGGGTAAAGTGGGAAAAACATTTAATGCGGTGGTCGGTGACTTATAATAACGACCAAAAATTGTAGGTAGTTAATGACTTATAATAAGGACCGGAGAAAGTAACACTCTTATGAGTTAAAACTCCATTATACTACTCTCTCTGTCCTATAAAACAAATTTTAAATAATTATTTTGCTTTATTAAAAAACTACATAAATTAGTTAAAAGCATTCATTATGTGAAGAATATAATTTATTTTTTTCGGAAAAGAATATAATTTATTTTAGAGCCGTATTATTTAAGACAAAAGAGAATGACAAATAAGAGCCCAAAATTTATTATGTGAAAATTAATGAATTTATATCGGTTAGGAGAACTTGCAAACTTTATTATGAAAAAAATGAATTAGAAAAGGTGATTAGTTAAAAAATTTAATCCGAACATGAATTAAAGTTAAAAACCTAGAAACTACTCCCTTCGATTCGTTATAAGAGCTTTAAATTTGAATGATTTTGGTTCAAAATATAAGAGCTCATTTCACATTCTCCCCTCATTAAATACATTTTTTTCTTACTTTATCTCTAACTCTCTTTCATAGTTATTATTGTTTATGTAATTTTATCTCTTAAAATTATCATAATAAATATGGCCTTTAATGAAAAAAAAAACATTAGTCCAGGCATCCAAATTAATTTTTACATGTTTTCTTAAAAAACGTGTTTTTGTGGCTCGACTCTTATATCACGGACTAGAGGGGAGTACAAAACAAACAATTTTAAAAGAAGAGGACAAAGTGAGGCCATCTCTCATCATACCACAAGAACTAACTAGAATGTAGTTTTATGTTGTACAAGGTAAGTATGTTAGAGGAATCGGGGTTGCAGAAAACATTCTTTTTGAAAGCTAATCCAAATGATGAGTTCTTTCTAGTGCACAATGGCTTGCTTAGTTATATAGCTTTATGAGGAGTATATCCAACTTCAATATACCCTAACTAATCCAAGTGTCACATACTTCTAACCTAATTTATTCTGGACAGTAATCCATGGGTAATTAACTCTCCATCCATAATTAAGTTGAAGTATTTCCAGAGAATAGTATAAGCAAAGGTCTTGTTTAACTTAAACCCGTGTTGCTTGCCTAATTGAATACTAGTCAGAAGAGCCAGTAATTTAGTACAACTTAAAGAGAGAAACCCTAGTTTCCTCGAAATCTCATTATTGTCCATTTTTTATTTTAAGAATATCTAACGTGTTGATCAGAAAAAGATCTCTAATAAAACCTCAACTAGTAGCATATATTGTTGTAGCCGACTTATATCAATGTTTAAACCAACAAAATTAATGGTGGTACAAACTTTAAAAATCCGATACTATCTGAAGTCACAGCTCACACATACATATGCATCATGCATGTAGAGAGGAGTAAGTCTGATTCTGGAGAAAGATGACACAGGAATAGTGTTCTCTGAGCGATGACGTTGACTCCATGGAGAGACCCTCTTGCAGGGCTCTGCAACCAAGTTCTTAATTCTGCCTTCAAATCCCTCCAATGGATACTCCTTTGACGACTTCCGATTGTTGTCTTATTTCAAGCTTTTTAATTTTAGATTGACATCTCTGATCCCTCACATCGTCTATTGAAGTTTTTAAGGGAACAAGTTCATTTTTCGTCTTGTTTTGGGATGGCACTACAGTTATCCCATAATATACTTACTTCTAGACAAGAAAAACAAGCATTTTTAATTTACTTAAAGTTAATGGTCTTAACCTTCTCTCAATTTTTGGTTTTTGTCCCTGAACTTCAAAATTGATGGTTTTACTCTTTAATCCTTCATTCAATTTTGGTTTCAATTCCTGGACTTTTAAAATGGTGATTTTAATCCTTTAACTTTGCAATTTTATAACCATTGACCCTGAACTTTGAAATGAACTTAGAAAACTATATAAAAACTAATTATGGCATACTAAAAGTTTGTGTACAAAAACCATTGATCAGAAATTTGTGGACCAAGCAAAACTAAAATTAAGTAAAAGTTTAAGATCAAAACCACCAATTTCAAAGCTAAGGGACTAAAATAAAAATTGAGCGAAAGTTTATTATCAAAATGTCATTAACCCTAAAGTTGATGGAAAAGTGGTGTTTAATATAACTTCGCGGATAATTTGCTTTCTTGCTTCTAATGTTGATTTATGGTTGAAGTAACTTTTTATAACTACGAACTTCGAGTTTTAAATTTTTATTTATGTATAAACCTTTTGGATTTGAATGTTCAATCAATTTGTCATCCAGAAAAAGTGGTTTGGATTAATGTTGGCGAATATGATTATAATATTGAAGCCATGCAATTAAATGCTATCAAAATATGTGAAGGACACTGTTAATTGGAGTTTAAGTCAATCGATGTAGTGCCTATTCGCATTTCTCCCTCATGAATTTAAGAATTTAATTAGGCCATTAGAAGCAGTTATCTATGGGTTGTCACTCACTTGAAGAGCCTAACGCAAATGAGGGTCCCTAATAACTAAATGCAAAATGTGTTTAAAGTGGGAAAAGTCATATATTTTGTTGATTTAGATAGAAAATGGTGTGAGAAGTATGATTATGTGTAAGAAAGAATTAATTGGATGAAAATGGAGATTTGTATTTGATTGAGATATATAACCAATCCTTAGTGTTTAGAGAATTAGACAATCTTTTCTTCAATTAGACCTAACTCAACTTTTCTGTGTATTAAAAAAAGATATTTAGGGAGTTCTTTAGTTCATCCAAAAGGCCCTTAGAAAAACCTCCTCTAGACTAAGCTTATGATAGGTGGATTAATACAGGATTATTATCGAAATCCCGCTTATTATTAACCCTAAAATGCCAAGTTGATTAAGTAAATAATCAAAGTAGATTTACCAATTAGGGCTCATATTCTCACTCCCGGGGTCCTGAATTGCTAAACTAATCCCAAAAATTCAATAATCAATGTTGAAATCCCACACAAGAAATAAAACTGTAGGATCTTTTTTCTCCAAAACCAAACTCTAGGATTGAAGTCTACCTTTATTGAAAATAAAACATTAAAGTATATTTTTTAATGTGATTAAACTGAAAATTCAATGTAACTTTAAATGACTAAATGCATATGAACATTCCTATATATTAATACCCATTCCATGTTGATAGTCTGAGCAAAAAAATTTCCATGTTGATTGCTTGTATAAACTAATTAAGGTTTCTTACTTTTGGTACACATAAACATATACTACCTCCGGTCCCAAATATAAGACCTAGTTGACTTTTTTGAAAAATCCTATAGAAAAGCAAAATAAGTTAATTATAAATTAATTTACTTAATTTTCCCCCTTGAACTAGTTTATTGGACATATAAACTAATGGATGATCTAAACTTTTGTCAAATATGTCATAATTTAATAGTCTAATTTGCAACCTTAATCTCTAAAAAAAAAGTCATCTTATATTTAGGACCGGATGGGAGTATATATAAATGATTTCCATTTCTACTCTCAAACTAATTATAGAGAACATATATCACCATATCAGTGGTTAGAACAAATAGAGTAAGGACCCTAGAACTGTATCGAACCAGACACACCGACTCGCGTTCTCCAGATATTCCATGTTCCCATCACATTTATGGACTATATTTTCTGGGTTTAAATATTTGTTGTCGGTGACTTATTTATGACCGATCATTTTTGTTGTGCTAGAGTATATTCTATACAATTTTCTTAATAATACTCCCTCCGATCCTATTTATAAGTCACCAACCGCCCAAATTGTACATACCAAGGAATGGAGGTTATATGGAAGTTGTATCATTAAAGTGGTCTTATTTTTTTGTCTTTTCCATTTTTGCCCCTCCCACCTTTATTACTATGACTCACTACCTCTTTCATCTTTATGAGTTTACATGTGACTTTTTCATCTTCTCTCTCTTCTCATCTTCCAATGTTCATTTTCCAATGATAAGGGTATATTGGAAAACTTCAATAAATGAGTTAGTTAATGTTAGTTGGTGACTTATATTAAGGACCAAAATTTAGAGGCGGTTGGCGACTTATAATAAGGACCGGAGGGAGTATCACTTAAGTTACTGTTTGAAAATATATTATTTTATTCTCCATACTTATTATATTCTCCACATGAATTCAATCCTGGATCAGTTTTTGATATACTTTACGTTCTTACCCCATTTATTAAGTAAATTTGTACTAGTAGCTAGCTAGGGTTCCAGGATCCCTAGCTATATAGCTGTAGCTATGGAGTCTTCAAACCATTGAAATGCTTCGATGAATGAGAGCCTCATGTTTTGATTGCATTCAGAAAAATTATTGGCTTGCATTCTGCCTAATGACAAAGCTCCACTTTTAACTACTCCCTCCCTCCATCCTTAAAGCAAAATTGTATGTCCCAAAATATATAAAGCTTCGTTTAAAGTCTGTCCAAGTATTAATTATATTTATTTTCAATTTTATCCATTATTTAGCTTTTTTACCATGCACTCTCTTTCATTTTTTTGTATCTTATTGACAAATAGTAAGATTTATATTGTTTTGACTTGTTAAAATTTGGAAAAAGCTTAATTTGACACATAGAGAACTTAGAAATTGAATCAATAGAAATTGAATCAATTGACTGCAATTATGATTGGTGTTAGTTAATTGGATTTATAAGGGTCATTTGATCTTTTTTATCTTTTGTTATTTCACTTGTTGGGTCACCCAATGACCAAGTATGGTGGAGCCCAAATGGGGAAAAGCAAGAAAAATGGGGTAAGAAGTTAAAAATTCAAGAAAATGGGTAAACATTAAGTTTTTCTAAACAAATTACAAAAAAATATCTAGAAGTTACTGAAAATTGCAAATAAGTCCCTAATGGCACTAGGAAGGCCATTGGGAAGCCATGGCGAATGATGGCTGTTGCAAAGACTATTATTCCCAAACCCTGATTCCTCTCATTCGCTCCATCTACCATCTTAATCTCCATTTATCACCCAAAATCCACTATAAAACCTTCTTCCATCATTTATCTTGGTGTTCCTCCATGAATTGCAATAACTTAATTTTCGTAGTCCTGGTGATTGGGGTTTGGAAGATGAGTAAAAGGAGTTACAAAGGTGAGTGTTGCTCTTCTCACTTTCTTCCTATACATTTCCAATTTTTTAGGGGTATAGATATTTGATAGATTATATCTTGGGTAAATGTGCAAAAATGAGTTCAAACTATTACGCTTGGAGCACGTAGGGGTAACAAGAAGCATTTCTGAACTCAATTCTGGGACTAAAGAATAAATATTAGTTAGTGCAATATAGGTAACTCCGTTTAGTTTGACCAACGTTGACCATTAAAAGCTTACATGGCGGGGAAATAAATTTTTTTCTGACGTGGCGTGTTTATGTGGCAATTTTTGGTGATGCGGTGTGTTTATGTGGCATTTTTTCTGACGTGGCGTGCTTATTATGTATCACTTTTTGCTATCGTGGCGTGCTTACGTGGCGTACCACGTCAGCAAAAAAATTTATTTCCCCCCGCCATGTCAGCTTTTAACGTCAACGTCGGTCAAACTAATCGGAGTTACCTATATTGCACCAATATTTATTCTTCAGTCACAGAATTGAGTCTGGAAATACTTGTTACCTCTATGTGCTTCTGGCGTAATAGTTTGAACCCATTTTTGCACTTTTACCCATTATATCTTATTTTTCACATTATCTCTCATTTTCTTTTCCTTATGCATTCTCTTTCGTATTTATCAAGAAGATCATTAATTGGAAAAAACTCATATTTCTAGCACAATTATTATTGCTTTTAACCAATTTTAGTAGTTTCTTGATTAACGCAAGTTAGTTATTAGAAGCTTATACTTCCTTCGGTCCTTAACATAGAAGCTCAATCACCAAAATACGCTTATTAAAAAAACATGTAAGAGTTAGTTGAGTGTCTGAAGTTAATTTTTTTATCTAATTTTGTCTTATTTATTATGTTACTATTTCTTTGGTTAAAAATTATGTTACTATTAAGATAGAGAAATATGTGATCATAAAAAAATATGAAAGAGGAGTAAGGATAAAGTGGAAAAAATACATGAAATAACAAGAGAATGTAAGGTTGAGGCGTTGAACTCTTGTATTTTGAACTAAATCCATTTTAATTTTTTGCTTTTATATTATAGAATAGCGAGGGAGTATTTTGGTCACGAGGAAGTAATTTTTATTGTTCGTTGATGCAACTAAGAAATCACTGTTTTTTAAAAGATAAAATTATATTAACGATAAAAAGTTTTACAATATATTATAAGAATATAAACTAAAATACACTAAATTTAATTCATCTAGAATTTCTGATATACGTTAATTATCTAGCAGTGGTAGCAGTTTTATAAGTAAAAAGTCACTGATCAATCAATTTATAATTTTGTGCCACTGCTTCATACCTATTTAATTACAAATAATACCTGCTTGGAACATATAATTTGTAGTGTAACATCATTTGAAAAGTTAATTAGCGATCAGAATCTCAGCTACATAAGATAGTGAATTAGCGAGGGGATTACTGAGTTACTGACTGTATCCTAATTCGATCATTTATCCACTGATGTTTTATAGTGATACAAGAAAAATTAAATTTTATAACATTTTGAGGCAATAATAACGCCAATAATGTACTCCCTCCGGTCCCTAATGTAAGAGCCCAAAATTTGAAGGGTTTTGGTCCCTAATGTAAGAGCTCACCTCATATTCTCTCCTCATTTAATGCATTTTTTCCTACTTTACCCCTAACTCTCTTTCATATTTATTAATGTTTATGTATTTCTCTCTCTTAAAAGTACCATAATAAATATGAGCAATTTTAGAAAAGAAGCATTAACTCCAGACACCCAACTAACATTCACATGTTTTCTTAAGAAGCGTTTTTTTGACGGCTAGCTCTTACATTAGGGACCGGAGGGAGTATTTCTGGATTCTTTTGACCTATTTTTTGGATTAAATCATTATCCAAACAACCAATCAACCCTGATTGTGAATGTTGAATTCAAACTCAGTTCATCGTGATCTGGTTGGCTCTAAAACAAATTGCTTTGGTTGTAAGGAAAATTAACTAGCACGCAGAGATTCCGAAACCAAAACCTTTTTGGTCAAAGCTGTGGGATCATGCATATCAAAAAGCAGTAGTGGTGGGAAGCTAAGGAAGCTGTAATCTCTCTTTTCCCATGACGTACTCAATAAATGATAGTCAGATTGGCCATTTTTCCATACATCTCAACCTCAATTCAATTAATGTTACAAACTGCCCCATGCACTATTCCTCCTCTCTTCTTCCCTTACAGTCATACATTTTGAATTGTTTCCCCCGTTGTCCCACACCCTTACAGTCATACATTACATATGTATGATAAATAAATCGAAAAAAAATATCTCTGAGTCGATCGAATAAGAGTTAAATGATTCTTTTTCATTATTTAAGGTAGCAACATGCCTGCTGTCCTCATCATTAGATAAAATCATGCTTCTGTAGCTTTCAAATGAATACATACATAAATTGAGATCCAAAATGATTTCCTCTCTGATATTTGCTGCTCCAATATTCCCTTTCCCTTTCGTTCTCTTTTTACCTAATTCGATCATTACTTTCATTTAGCTGACTCAAAGATGGAAACTCGTGGGAATTCTAAAAATTACTTCCAACTAATTCACATACTTGCAACATTTAATTAATTAAGTATATATTTAATTGACAAAATTATTAAACTTCACTCGTATCAGTTAAATTTTAAAATGAAAAGAAAATTACAAAAATTCATATTTAAACATTTTATTACTCAGGTAAATTGACAAATAAGTATTAATAACTTTCGAAGCTACCTCTACTAGTACTAAAAAAATCCTTTTGAAAAGCACTCCTCTTTCAATATTAAAATAAAATATGGACTATCTAAAAATTTAACATGAACATTTAGATTTGAAATTTTTACCAGACCACCTTTTCAATTATAAACTTATTTTATAAAAAAGTTAGCTACAAGATTAATCTCGATTCATTCTGAAGGGGTTTTGGGCGTACCTGGTATGCCAATGAACTTGACCGGGTACCCACACAAAGTCAGATAACTGATTCGAATCTGACTGCGAGATACAGTAGATGCACATGAGGAAGAAATAGAGAGACTGAGAGAAAGGAATCTGTTTTTTACTCATAAAAACAACTATTAACTTTTCTAACAGACTTCATGTATTTATAATGAATTAATGGAAAAGACATATCCCCATGTGAAAACATTGTTTTAACTTTATATCTATTGGGAAAAATTACTTCTTTCAACCCATATTTTCCATATTTACATAATGACCCCAATTCCAATTGGATTTAGTTCTAACCCACTAAAGATGGACCCTTATTTCCCTACACATTCTATAATGGTTTAGATACAGCAGATGAAAAAGTGATTTTGTTCATCTTTGTGTTTTGTGATGAACAAAGAATGTTCTCCCTATATTACCTTGTTATATATAAAATGTTATAACGCAACTAAAAGTTACTGATGATGCCATATCACTTTATGAAAACTCCGTCTAAAAGAAAGATGCATGTGATGTATTTGCTATTGCATATAGTCTCATAAGTAATACTGCCGCATTCATAGCACAACTTGCTTTTCTCCCTCCCCTCCCGTTCTCAAGAGTCAAGCTAAGAGAACCATTCCGCCAACAACACACAAACTCACATAAATAAAAGAGGGAAAGAAGGAATTGACGCATCATGCATATAAATATAAAAGAGAAGCACTTTGCATGGCTCTTCAAGATTCTGCCAACTGTCCCTCCTTGACCCGCCACGTAGAAGCCTTTACCACCCTCCACGTGTCCCCCTCAATATGGCCCCTCCCCTTCCCTCCTTATATACCTCCCCCTCCTCCCCCTCCTTTGATCTCCTTGCTTCATTCACACACCAACGATCTCTTCTCTCCCTCTTCTTCTCTCTTTCTATAGAAAGTCATATATCTATATATATTCTTCTCACTCTATATATATCGTCACACACACACATCCAAACCCCTCATAGTACACAGTACACACCAAAAATAATGCCAACACCATCACCAACTCCTCCTCCTCATCAACATACTCCCAATAATGCCTCTCCTCCTCCTTTATTATCTTCCTCTTATCCTATCACTCTCAAGGTACTATTTCTTCCTTCTTCATACATACATATTCACACGCATACACACACTTAACAATTTCCTCTTTAATCAATTAATTAGTTAGTTAGTTAATTAATTAATCTATTCGTGCAGTTTGTGGACGTGGGATATAGAGTGAAGGTGGACAAAAACAAAGGAGGCAGCAGCAACCTAAAGAGAATGATCTCATCACTCTCCGACGCGTCGGGATCCGCCACGTCAGCACCGGCGCCAGCGAGAGAGAAGATGATCCTGAACGGCGTGTCCGGGATGGTGTCACCGGGGGAAGTCCTGGCGGTTTTAGGCCCATCAGGGAGCGGCAAATCAACCCTCCTCAACGCGCTCGCCGGTCGCCTCCAAGGCCAGCTAACCGGAACAATCCACGCCAATGGCGCCAAGCTAGGAAAATCGGTTCTCCGGCGAACCGGATTTGTCACCCAAGATGATGTCCTTTACCCTCATCTAACGGTCAGAGAGACATTAACCTTTTGCGCTATGCTCCGGCTACCGAGGTCTCTATCAAAACCTGAGAAAACCTCGGTAGTCGAGGCGGTTATGGCGGAATTAGGGCTAACAAAATGTGAGAACACAATCATTGGAAATGCTTATATAAGAGGTGTTTCAGGAGGGGAGAGAAAAAGAGTGAGTATAGGGCATGAGATGTTGATGAATCCGAGTTTGTTGGTATTGGATGAGCCGACGTCGGGGTTGGACTCGACGGCGGCGTATCGGTTGGTGACGATGCTGACGACGGTGGTGGCGCAGACGAAGGGAAAGACGGTGGTGGCGTCGATACATCAGCCGTCAAGTAGGGTTTTTCAGATGTTTGATAAGGTTTTGTTGTTGTCGGAGGGACAGTGTTTGTATTTTGGGAAAGGAAGTGAAGCTTTGAGCTATTTTGAGACTATTGGGTTTAAGCCTTCTTTTCCTATGAATCCTGCTGATTTCCTCCTTGATCTTGCTAACGGTACGTTGTCGTTTTCATTCATTCTTCTTTCTATTTCCTTCTTGTTGTTGATTGATGATTGGTGATGTTGATAAAGTCATGGTTTGGTGTTTGATTTTATGAGGATATGATATCATTGATTCTGTTTGGCTTTTAAATTCCATTATCTGTGTACAATGATTTTCTGTGGTAAAAAAAATTATTTTGATGTAAAGGAATTAGGTAAATGCAAAATCTACTTTAGGAGGTGAATGTGACATATTTTGAATAAAGAATACTACATAAGGGAGTATCTTTTAGTTTTTAGAATATGTGAAGTGCTGTGTGTGTGAAGTATGGGTTCTTTTTAAAGAAAAACCTACACTTCGTTGATGATATGGATAAGTTATAATTTGTTGTTTGGTTTTATGAGGATATCAGATAATTTTTTATTCTCTTTTGTTTCCGATATCTCGGGAAGAAATGGTTTTCTTTTACATGATATATGTGGTAACAACAATTTTTAGTGTAATAGGAAAACTAGGTAAATGAAAAAACCTACTTTACGAGGTGAGTGTAACTTTTTGAATTCTAAAGAATGTTACTCTACACAAGGAAGAATTTTCCAACAATGAAGTGGTGATTAATTGAATTCAATTAACATAGTTTCAAGAATATTTGGAAAAAATAGATGAAAGGATCCATTTTTACCTTTAAGATAAGGTGAAATAATGATACTGTGTTTGCCACTTTCAGGCCTACATATTGGTTATATAAATAAAAGATATATTACAAGAAGATATTAAGCCGTATGTTTTAGCATAATAAAAATTTTAGGCATAGATTAAGAATATATTATTAGAATTAGTAGTGATTTATAGAAATAATAGGGACAAGATATGGGAGGATAAGTAGGTTCATGCAGGCAGGGAATGGATAAATAACAATAATAAATAAAACCTCATTTAATTAATTAAAGTGATTGCGAAGGACATCATCATGTGGGTGCAATATATATTTATATGACTTCCGATCCTTTGGATCATCCCATCTTTATATATTTTCCTGACACATCCTTGTTGTCATAATTGCTTGGAATATGGAATAACAACACTTTTTTGATTGATGATTTTTTATAACATTAAAAGTATCCCTTTCTAATATACATGATAATTCAAAAACCATGTATTTGATCAGTAAAAACCATCATGCATATATGTGCATAGAACCTAGCTCTCTAGTTTGCTTAGAAGCGACACTTGCCTAGTTTCTTAGAGTAAGGTGAAACACTATTCCGAACACATTTTATATCTTTAAAGGTTCTCTTTTAATATTTTTTAAGGTATACCAAATCCCGATTGATGAGTTTCAGAAACAAATTTATATAAAATAATTAATTAGAGTATAAGAAAAAAAATTATGAATAATTAATCAGAGGGATCACAAGTCATTGTTTGTATATATGCTGAGTTATCACAATAGATTGTTAAATGATACTCCATCCGGTCCTATTTATAAGTCGCCAACCGCTTCTAAATTTTGGTCCTTAATATAAGTCAATAACTACCACTAACTAACTCATTTATTAAAATTTTTCTAATATACCCTTACATTGGAAAATGAACATTGGAAGATCAGAAGATTGAGAAGATGAAAAAGACACTTTTATAGATAGAGGATTAATGAAGAGAGAAAAAAGGTAGTGAGTCATAGTGATAAAGGTGGAAGGGGCAAAAATGGAAAAGACAAAAAAAAAAAGACCAATTTAATGATGCAACTTCCATTAACCTCCATTCCTTGGTATGTACAATTTAGGCGGTTGGCGACTTATTAATAGGACGGGAGGGAGCATTTTTTAATAAATGATGACATAATTGGAAAAGGGGAAAGGTTTTAGTGTGAGTGGGAAGAATTCATTCACTTGGGTATCACCATGTGTCTTCTTCTTTAGGAACTCTCAATCACTTCACTTAACTTCACATCTTCTTTTTCCCCCCTCTCTCTCTCAGATTTAGCGATAAACACAATGTTTTGTTCTTTTTTGATTTCTCTTTCAAAATACGAAACTGATTTGACTTTCAATTCCCTTAAGTTTCGAGTTCTTATTCTCTTCCCCTGCATCTTTCATTTTAATAATTTCCCATAGGGCCAAATTATAACGACCAACTCCAGTTTCGTCCGTCCAAATATATATCTTATCAAGATCTTCCCTTTACTCTTACATACATACAATCTCTCTCTCTCTCTCTCTCTCTCTCTCTCTATCTCTCTCTCTCTCTCTCTCTCTCTCTGTGTGTGTGTGAATTATGGAGGGGATGGAAGAAGACATACGCAAGACACATTGATGATAATACTTCACTTCTCAACATAATAGCTGCTTAAATTAAAAAAAAATAGGTGCATTAGTTAATGGTAAGAAATATGACATGATTTCCTTAAAATACTAACTTACTTTGTAATGATTTGAATTCGATTTATACTCTATATTGATGAAGAAGTTTGATTTGGAATAGTTTTAAATAAATGATAAATATGAAAAATAAAGTTGTTTGATTGTGCTATATTGTAGACCAACAACTAATTCTCAATTCATTCAAAAATCATATTAAATAAAAATTCCTATTCATTTTTAATAACATTTTTATTTAGAATTTTAAAACTAAAACAGTTAATAATTAATAATAATATAAGAATTAAACACTGCATAGTTTGAATTTCTATATTTAATGTAGAATGAGTGGGTGTGCGTTATATATGGGGTTTTTTCCTTGGTATAATGGAAATGACGGAATAGCTAGATGTAGATCCACTATCGATTAAAAATATTCAAGAACAGGCTTTTCTTAGAAGGCTAGAAAAGGTGATGAAAAATAAGGGAAATTTATATATAATATCAACCTTTTCAGAAATAAGTTTGGAGATTTCCTCTCTCTCTCTCTCTCTCTCTGTGTTAACATGTCAGATTTTTATACGAGTGTGGATTTTTATATATATATATATATTCCTTTTTTAAAAAAAAAACAAAGGAATTTTATAGATGAGGTTATGTTGGCCGAAACAAAAAAGATGTGTTTATGATCATACACTTGTAGATAGGTCTGGATAAAGTCTGGTGACCTGTTTTCTTTATAACCATCTACTTTTTCAACATTATATGCTATAAGTGTATAACATCACATAAGTTATATGCTTTTGTACCACATCCATTGGATTCGAAATTACTTTTGCTGTCGTGCTGGAAACAGGCAAATATTTATTTTATATTAATTAATAAGTAATATACTAGGAATATATAGTTAGTGAAAAAGGTTGATCATAAAGCAAATTAATTATATTGAAGGAATTCATGAGTTTTGCAGGTTGATCACAAATCTAAATACAGACGGATATATCTTAAATTATTGCGAAAGTATATCTAGCTACTACTTTGTTATAGGTCGATCAACAATGCATCATAAAGAGTGTGTGTATCTCAGTGATATCTTTGATTTTTTTTAACTGTCTATCTTTTTTATTTCTTTGTTTCTATCTGTTGGAGTTCATACATAATAAATTAAGCTCACTGAAGTAGTAAAAGCATGAAATAAAATCAAAGGCCTTTCTCTTATTGAATGAGTCTCTCTTTTTTTGTCTTTGCCCAACATATTCTTCGAAAGTCCACAGATCATATGTTATTAGCAGAGATATTGTGGCCTTGCTGTCCTTATTTAATATGTTTAAAGTTACTTATACTTAGAATCACTGGATATATTTTCAGGTATTTAAATAATTGTAATACATATAATATTTGTGTATGACTGAAGTTAATTAATACCATTTTTCGTATATTAAAAAAACTGTATAGATTTTGTTCAAAAAAATGTATAGATTATATAAATTTGGTATATGACTAGACTAGATGGAATACAAGTATCATTGAAAAAGTTCTTTAAGTGGGTCTCACAAATTATATTGTTTATGATTAAATCTTAAAGAAGAAAGTGGCAAAGAAAGTAAAATCCTCAGGAAACAATAATGGATTGTAGTTACGTATCAGAGTTAATTATAGTGTTTTATCAGTATTGCATCACTAAGCATGGTCTACAATTGATTTATAATAAAGCAAACAATAGTAATCATGTATTTGTGTGCGATAATATACTATTTATAGTGCTGTTTGACTGGACACTTTTTTTAATTATCTTATCAATTCTTAAAGCTTGTTTGGGTTTTGTGACTCTTTTTTGATTGATTTCTTGAGCACTGGGGTTATATATGTAATGGTTTTTGAGTTGATGACGACACTGATAACGCGAGAAATCATCAAACTTATATAGGAGTATGTTGGTTAAAAAGCAAGAAAAAAATAGTGAGCTAGCACTTAGATTAAAAAAAAGTGGCACGTTGAATCAACCTCTGCCCTTGAATTAACTGGTGTGTGCGCGTCACTTAGTATAATCTTTGATTTGATCCATCATTGTGATCTTTAATTTTATTGGGAAACAAAAGTTCATGGGGTTCTCTCTATACACACACACCCGGGCGCGCGCACACACACATTTATATATAGTACTCCCTCCGGTCCTAAATATAAGACCTAATTAATTTTTTTGAAAAATCCTAAAAAAAAAGCAAAATACGTTAATTATGAAATTGATTTACCTGATTTTTTCCCTTAAACTAGTTTATTTTACTTATAAACTAATGGATAATCTAAAAATATATCAAATATGTCATGATTTAATAAACTATTTTTCAACCTTAACCTCTACAAAAAAAGTCATCTAGGTCTTATAATTAGGACAGGGGTAGTATATACTAGCAAAATAGAGGTATTGAAGATGGGTTTAAAATGTCTGTATTCTTAGCATCTTTAGCATATTGTTATCTATCTTGTGCACATAGAGAATTTCTAAAAGCGTCCATAATCATTTACGTATTAATATAATTTATGGATAAAATAAATGTTGTAATGATTTTTTTATTTTTAATTTATTTCGTTTGCATCTTTAATTTTGATGTTCATATCGATCTGAGCGGCCAAAATAGACTGGTGAGACTTGAGTTGAATATAGTGTCAATCTTAAAATTACTTTAATACACATGCATGCATGACAAGTATCAAAGATTAGAATATTTTTAACTTTCAAGTGTCAATTTGATAAATTTAGAAAAAAGTAAATTTATACTTCTAATTAACTAGTGGGATTACACCAAGGGTGTTCCATATGCATCATTACACATGTCAAAATTTGTCAAAATTTGACCACAATTATATTTCTTTTGAAAATGATGTGGTCACTTCCCTCAAAATAATTTATAGGGATAGATAGATGGATGATTCCTTTTTTTATGGTCGCTTTATTATTTCCTTTTCTCACTTTTGGGTTGCTCCAACTTTTTCAAATATCTTTTTTACATATTATAATCTGTTGAATACACTTACACGTGTTGGGTTACCTTTAATTCTTCCTCCTCATATTTCAACATCATTTTCTCCCACAAAAGTGAAGCACAATTCGATATAAAGTAATTGGATTAGACATGGTTACTGAAGCATCTATATATATATCTGTGTTATAAAAATCAAAGTGGCAGCAAGTAGTGGACCAAACTTTGATATCACTCATTGCACCATTCTTAGTGGAGACTTGTATATATTCATAAAACAGAAAACACAAATCAGCTTTTTTTTCAAGCTCCACTACGAACCATCATAAATCTGACACTTAAGAATAATCAATTATTTAATAGATTAATTTTATTTATGGCACGTAGGAGTAGTATATATTTAGCTTCTTTGTGTGTTTGTGTTGTGTGTGATTATTCTTTTATATATATATTTTCTTCCATACAGTATGTGAAAATATTCTGCTATTTATGCTAGCTCCAGCTATCATATATATGCATGACACGCAAAGAGATTTTTTTATATTAACTGAATGTATTTACAGAAATGATTGAGATAATAATGGGGTCTATCGATCTTGCATCGATAAGGATGTTTCATAGGAAGGTTGATTAATGTGGCTAGCTTTCTTTCCTTTATCTTTCTGTCCTAAAGTCGAAGAACCTATTATTCTTGCCAGCCAAAAGCAAACTAAAGCATTCTTGTTTTTTCAAATAAGGAATATATATATATATATATATATATATATATATATATATATATATATATATATATATATATATATATATATATATATATATATATATATATATATATATCATTTTTAAACTTGTCGGTTTTCTTTTTGTTTTCCTTTGCCCTGTGGGTCATTTGATCAGTACTATTCTCCTAGATTTTCCCCTTATATGCTGGGCACTTTAGTGTCAGGAAATGGAAGTGCATAATTAATTTTTTAGGTGATACATATTGGAGTTTGATAATCACGAACTTTCTATAATTTTGTTTGAGATAAAATACGACAAGCTAAGATTAAATAGTTAAGATTTTGTGTGTCTAGTCAGTGACTCTAACAGCTTCTTATTAATTCATAGCTGTGTAAAATATATGTAGTTTATTTATCAATCAAAAGGGAACATCTAGGTTCATTATTACAATAGGTGGTCCTTATATAAGTTTGTTTTCCATAAAAATAGATAAAATCAATTTAATAATTCAATAAGAAAATCAATTTAATGAGATGTGCCTTAAGATTACATATGTTTGATTCATCTATCAATTAGCTAGTTAGTGTGGGACTATATTTTGA
Organism: Mimosa pudica; assembly: GCA_029929735.1. NCBI lineage: Eukaryota > Viridiplantae > Streptophyta > Magnoliopsida > Fabales > Fabaceae > Mimosa > Mimosa pudica. The sequence goes on along the minus strand of JAKELP010000023.1, from coordinate 3,358,066 downwards.
ATAAGTAGTTGAGTGATAGGTTATTGACGTAGTTGTGGAAAATGCAACATATATAATACAGTTAGAAGAAGTACTATGTGTTTTTTCTCAAAAAAAAAAATTGTTCGGATCAATTGAATATGTCTAGCCTGCTTCAATGTTGAGTTCTTTCAATTCACCTATCTTTTTATTTAGTGAGTGTGGGACTGTATATATGTTTGATTAAATTTGATAAGTGATTGGGATTTGATCTCAATGAACTTTCTAGAAAATGTCAATTAACGAAGCTTGATCTTGTTGCATGCAGGTGTTTGTCATCAGGCAGAAAATAGCACAAGTGAAAGGGACAGACCAAATAACACAAAGCAAAACCTAGTCAACTCTTACAACACAATTCTAGCTCCCAAAGTCAAAGAAGCAATCTTGAACAACAACACAGACACTTGTACAAAACTCAATCCTCATCCTCATCCTCATCATCATCCAAAAACTCTAGAAACCACCATTTCCAAAGTAGGGAGAACTTATGGTAACAAATTCAAGAACATGAACATTACAATCTCCCTCTCTAATTGGTTCAACCAATTCAGTGTCCTCCTCAAAAGAAGCCTCAAAGAAAGAAAGCATGAGTCCTTCAATCCTCTCAGAGTCTTCCAGGTAGTTGCCGCCGCCCTCCTGGCCGGCCTAATGTGGTGGCATTCTGATTACCGGGATGTCCAAGACCGCCTTGGCCTCCTCTTCTTTATCTCCATCTTCTGGGGAGTCTTCCCTTCCTTCAACTCTGTCTTCGCCTTCCCACAAGACCGGCCCATATTTGTCAAGGAACGAGCCTCCGGCATGTACACTCTCTCCCCTTATTTCACTGCACGAATCGTCGGTGACCTCCCCATGGAACTCCTCCTCCCCTTTATCTTCCTCACCATCACATATTGGATGAGTGGCCTAAGGCTAGACCTATGGTCTTACCTACTAACCCTTTTGGTAATCCTCTTCTATGTCCTTGTCTCTCAGGGGCTAGGGCTTTTCCTTGGCGCCGCCATCATGGACGCCAAGCAGGCCTCTACGGTGGCAGCCGTTGTGATGCTAGGGTTTGTGTTGATTGGAGGGTATTATGTACACAAAGTCCCTTCATGCATGGGGTGGCTCAAGTATGTGTCCATCACTTTTTATTGTTACAGGCTTTTGATTTATATTCAGTATGGTGATGGGAGGAAAATCTCAGAATTTCTTGGTTGCTTTCATAATGATGGAGGGAATATTATTATTAGCGACAAAGGGCATTGTAAGTTTGTGGATCAAGACGTGGTTGGTCAAATAAGCCCTTGGATAAGTGTTGGGGCTTTGGTTTTGATGTTTGTGGGTTACAGAATGTTGGCTTATTTAGCACTGAGGAAGATCAAGAGTTGAATATATATACAATTATATATATGCGTCTTCTAACACACAGGTTGATGAAGGAGATGAAGAAAGAAGAAAGAAAGAAAGAAAGAAAGAAAGAAAGAAAGAAGAAATTATAGAAGAAGAAAGGGAAGGAGGATCAGATTCTTTTTGGGGGGTTTATAGTTTAATTTTAAGATCTAAGACTATATAATGTAGGAGATGATTTTTAACAACTGCAAGTGAACAAAGAGATCAGAGAGGTAGAAGGAGAGTTTGAATGTCTAATGGTGAAGGAAGTTTTATTTTATGTACATTTTGGGCTTCAAATTATGATATGTATTTTCAGTTTGGAGCTGATGTTAAGGGGAGAAATGAAGAGATTTTCTTCCCTGAAAAAATTGTAATTTCATCTCCTTTTGTAACAACGACCTTTAAATCTGTATTTATTTTTCTTTACTTTAACAATTGGGATATTAAAGAAATTAAATAAATTATTTAATTATAATATTTCGTGTTAAAATATATCGGTTTACAAGTAATTAACGTAAATGTATTTTGGAAGTGGAGGGTAAACAATTGATATAAATATTGTGAAGTACTTTAAAGATCAATTGAAAACAAAGTTTTATTTTCTCCATTGATTTCCTTGAATGAGACAATTCGATCTTATAAATTTCACGGAGTGTACAGAGTGAATCCTATGTTGCAGATAGGAGGTAGGTAGTATTATAAAGTTTATGTTCCAAGATTTTAGCATTTGTATATGGTCAACAAAAGTACGCAATTGATTTTCAAGCATGCATTAGAGAGAAATATATCAGATGAATTCTATATAATCACAGAGCTATAATGAAATCTCCAAATGATGAATCGTTTCGAAATTAAATGATTATATCAGATCCAATATAGCTTTAATTTATTTAATTTGAAAATCTTATTAGCATGGGGGCGTGACTGGTTGCCATCAATCGAGCTTCGTTTTTCATCTCATCTGATTAAGTTGGCTTCATCTTAATTTTCTATAATAAAAATGAAATATTTCATTAAAGAATAAAATTACAAAATACTGGGTTAAAAAAATTATGCATGCATGATCACCATCTAGCAATAACAAAAAGGATCGGAGAACCCATGTAGACACCGTCAAAAGATGTTCAAAATGTTTATAACTGGTAAATTGAATAATCTGCAATCTCAAATGATGAAGGCATAATATTTTCTGAAAACATGGTTCTAATCTCCACGGCTACAAAAGAAGGTTCATTTCACAAAATTTTGTGGGGAAAAAAAAAGAATCAGCTCACATTGAGTTAAAAATGATTTACATGCCACCAACTTTATTAGCAATATGACATCATACACATGACCTCTCAATTCTTCTACATTATCTCACAACTAATAAGGAAGTATGTTTCGTTTGCATTGTCATATGCCTTCAGGTCATTATTGTTCATTGGCCGGTCTAACTCTAAGTTAACCTCCAGTTTGATTAACTCACACTTGAATCACTGTTTCAACTGGAGATTGCATCAATCCCAAACAATCTTTAGCAACTAGCGACCACAAATGATAATCAATAAGGAAGAACTTGATAAATCACCCTTAACTAAAGAATCTAATAAGCAAATTGGTTGTGCTCTTCAGAAGTAAATTGAAACTCAAGGTCTATAGTTCCAAGAATTGACAATCGAGTTCTGAATTTGCATGACAAAACTGCACTCTTTTTTATGTCCACTCTTTAACATATATCGGTCAAGTTTATTACGAAAAATTGCTATTAAATGAAACCTGCTAACTCCAAATCCAAAGTCCATATGCCTCCCCCCCAAAATCCCAATGGGCGTTCTCTGGACTTGGGTCGGCCCAATTACTCAGATGAGATTCCAGTTATCACGTTTTTCACCATCTTTTTAAGCTTAGTTCACCTTAATAATTTTCTCAAGCCTAATGGCACAAAATTGGATTTTATAGCCGACAAAAGTTTTCAAGTTGGTAAAGTTATGGGTTCAAATGCACTATGTAGATGGGCAATATCTAAATACACGTGTAACCGCTTTTTTGTCTTACAGACCTATTTAAACTCTAATGAGGCCCTTAGATTCAGCTCACCAAAAATTTTCATGTGCCATGAAAGAATTTATTTATAGAAGATAATAATATTCAATCTTAGAAGTAAAATATGATAATAACATAAAAAGCCTTGAAAAAAATTACTTACTATGATGGCCCATATCTATGGCCATATTGGTTAGTAACATTCTTTCCATTAGCCTTGTTCTTTTATTTTATTTTTAGGTTAAACATTGTTGGTAATTTTATGTTTAATTTTAATTGATTAATCCGGGTTTAACGGAAAAAAGTGTTGTCCACATAAGTAGGTTTATTTCCTCTTCCAATATGAGTATTTTCTATGATTCAAACACACGTTATCATACTTATATAATAGACACACTTACTAACTCTACCAATTATCGATGATTGTTATTTTAAACTGCCAAATGATCTTTGTTTTAATGCCTAACTTGACATCTCAACCATTTTAAGTGAGTTTTGATAGGAATTAAAAATCAACTCCCAAAAGCATCTCCATTTATTTGATTACAATCACCTTCATTTCTCTCTTTTAGCCATAGACACCTATTTTATTGCATCATTTAATTGAACCGTTGAAGTCGAACTACACTTTATGGTTTTACCAGCTATTAAGTTTGCATATTAATTATTAGGAATTATTTTGCGCTAGGTTTCTCGAGTGAACGACACCCATGAATTAGATTTTACTATTTTTTAGTCTAATTTTCTTAAAGGATAGGTTTGAGATGGTACTACATCGATCAGTTTTAATGCTTGAGAATTGGTGATATTCAAGAGGAGAGAGAAGGTAAACATTTTTTGAACTAAAGAGAAGGTAAACATGAAGAAACGAAGGAGTTGGAGACTAAAAAACTTGTAATAACGACAGGCCACTATGTACATAAATGCCACTATGTACATGAGGTGCCACTATAGCTTGGTCTCGTTATATTCATCACATGTCCACTTTCCCTAATTCCCATTATTATTTATTTCTTATTGTTGGACTTTTCCCTTCATCGCATCACCAAACGCCATTACATCTTCCTCGTATTGTCTCATCTATATGTATGTATTATAGAGCCTCAAATTATGAGTAAAATTACTTTTCATCACATTCTGTAAAATTTGAAACTTACTATGTTTTTTTGTTAGAAGCCCATAAAGGGAAGATACAATCAGGTGAGAAACTAGAATAAGTGGATTTATCTTAATACCATACATTGATCCAAAAACTTATAATTAAGACTGTATAAGTTTTTATTAGGCTTATGTGTCTGTGTACACACACACACACATCTTATTATAGTTAACCTCACATCCTAGCAACATTATGTCGGGATATTTTTTAAAGCCTGATCTAACTTTGGTGAGGTGGTGGAATATAATTATAAAATTTGGTTTTTGAAGGGGAAAAACAATGGAGAAGTTGGAGAAAGAATGATGCTTGCATGATTATAACCGACAAAAGCATATGCATGTTTGCCCCCACATGATCAATATGTCAATAAAATTATATTTTAGTGACACGAAGTTCTACTACAAATGAGACTGTGAATTCCCCACCAACGTAAAACCAAATATGCATATATTGGAATTAGTTTTAGTAACTCATCACTATGATAATCACTCCATAACGCACATTGTTATGATGAGAGACAAGCTTTGTGATGTTCAATTACAGCTGCCATGAAACAAATTTAAAGTTTTAACTCATACTTTTCAAATGATATTTTTGTTTCGAAAAGGGCAATTAGGACATTGTCTTTATTTTAAATTATTGAAGGGCATCGTGACTTGTAGTAAGTCAATTGATGTAGTGTGTCTTGAGTCTATACTTCAAGAAAAATGAAATCTCAGATTAGCGGAAGTTACCCTAAGATGTCGTTCTCTTGGAGCAGCCTAACTAAACGTGTATGGAATCCTAGAAACTAAATACAAACTAAATTTGAACAGAAGAAAAACATTGTGATTGATATTATATGAACATTTACGAAAAACATTATATGGATAAAAAATTGCAACTAAAAGTGAGATTGGACACAAAGGGGACTTGGAGATAATGAGGTCATCCTTCATAAATGGAGGTAATCACAACATCAAAACTTTTTTTTAGGAAGTTCTTGGATTGCATTTTAAAGACCCCTAGAGGAATCCTCTAGACTAGGCTTAGATTAGGTGAATTAGTACCGAATTCAGGCATACTAATCCCTCTAATCAAAGTTGAGTAAGTACCAACGCCCAAGTAGAGCATGCTAATAATAATGGGCTCCTAATTTCACAACTGGAAATCCAAAGCTTAATTAATCCTGACGTTTCAATTTATTATTAGAATCCAACAATCAGAATAATGAATAGCCACTTAATTAATTCTAAGGCTTAATAATTTGTTATTGGAAGCCCAAATAATGAACCAACGCTTTAAAATTGTGTTCCAATTAATGCCACTCAAATGATTTGACAACTTCAAGCAAAAATTCCTAATTGCAATTACTTGATAAAATCAAATCCACTAATCAATAATACTCAATTATTCACATAATAATAACTCAAACGTTCATTCAAAATGATGAATCCATACATTTAAAATAAAGTTCAAGTAAATGAAGCTCTAATGTCAAGCATACACAAATGGAATTAAATAAAGTTAAAATTGTTTCTACCACTCTCCAACAAAGCATATAGATTAAGCATAGAACCATATGAAGAATAAATCCTAGAATCATAGAAAAAATGTTCAAACATAAGGAAGAGAGAGTGTGAGAACGAAAATTCCCATATTGAAGGCCCATTGCTCAAACTAAAGCTTCCATCACCAATGCAAGGATCAAGATGAATTAGTTGTTGCCTTCCACCAGAAATTCAACAAGAGAGGATTTTGAAGGAATCAAGGTGGAAAGAGTGAGAAAATGGAGATATAATGATGAAGAATGGAGAGGATGAATTGTGTTAGGCTTTATGATGAGTGGGTATGTCCAAATCTGTTTTGGGACCTTATTTTCATTCCTTTTCTGTCCTAGAAACCAGGTTAAGAGGTGGTAAATGAAGCAACCTCGAATCTGATCCGAAAAACACAATTCAGTAGCAGAATTCTCGTGTCTTTGCTAGCGGAGTGTCTCCTCCTCTGACCTCGAGGCGAACGGCCTTCTTCTCTGATCTTGGAAGGTTTGTTGAGTACTCGCCGGGAAAGTTTTTTTTGTTACAAAAAGTTTAGGTGAGTTGGGTTTCTGGGCTCACTAGGCCAGGACAGACCTCTGGGCTTAAAGAGTGTTTACAAAGGTACTTAGTACTTACAGATCGCCCAGCAACAAAGTCCTAACATCGGCGAGATTCGAACCCACAATCACATAATTATGAGTCAAACCCTTTTTACTAACTGGACTAACCTTTGTTGGTACTGCGGGAGAGTTATATGCACATGATTCGTTCTTCCTCTTTTAATCTGCTCCATGCTGCTCCAAACTGATCCAATGTTCATACAAGTGAAGGATGAAGAGATGGGAGATTAGATAATTTAATAATTTGAATTATAAAACCTCATAAACAATCAAGGCAAATTCACTCGCTTTCAAGACCAAATTTCACTTAAAGGCATATATATCTAACAAATTGTAATTGGAGCATTTCTTGCATCTTAAATATGTTAATTTCCTCTCACTTTGGCAAGGTAAAACAATACAAATTGTTGCAATTTGTCAATTATTATGTACATATTAAAATAATTATTTTTAAATTAAAAATTAAAAGTAAACAAAATTAAAATTTGAAACATCCAAAAATTATATTTGCTCGGTACACAATAGTAGTAACCTCACAGTACTCATCATTATTGAAAAGAGCAAAACAAACAAAACAAACAGTTGCTCCACACATATGTATTCACAACTAAATGATGGGGCAGGTCTTGGAGGATGCTGTTCACCTTCCTCGATCTGTTGGGTAGTTCTCTTTTCCTACTGTTACGTCACCAGTTTGTGTATACATGTGTGTGTTGTACGTGAGAAATGATGTGTGGTTTTCATCATTATAGGTGCTCATAATTTTTTTCCTTCTGTGTTATATTTTGAGTAGTATGAAGATAAATTTGGTGGTGGCAAAAAAAATGAGACCTCTCAATACAAGTCCACACTTTTTTTAATACATTTTATTGAGGTTCTAATCATAGATTATTTTAATTTTTTTTTCTAGAAATTAAGGATTCAAATTTTACTTTAATTTTCTATAGTTAATTTTCTTTAAAACAAAATAAAATTGTTTTACATATAAATTAATGTATCATCTATTTAAATGTGACATATGTTTTAACTTTGTTATTTGATATGTTTTCTTAACTGCCATAAAAAAAAGTAAAAAAATTATATTAAGGACTGGGGGAGTATATATTTAAAGATATAAATAATATTTCTGATTATGGCATCATTTTTTATTACTTTTATAAAATGAGTATCAACTATGCATTTAAATATTTTCATCTTATTATTATCCCTTGCTTACTCCAAAGATTATATTGGTATTTATTTTATACGACCATTTTTTTACTTCTCATTTAACTCAAATCGCTACAATTCTTATTCTCAATGATTATTTTTTTGGGAATGCTTAATATGCAACTAGCTTTATGACAAGTCAATTATCCAATTAAAAATAAAATTTCATTTATTTCTACAAATTTACAATTTATGTTGGATTTTATTTAAATTATATGTATTTCTTCAAAAATATAAATACTATATTTTAAATTACTTATTAAATATAATTAATCAATAAATACGCTAAATAATACATTTTAGAATGTTTTTAATGAAATTATTTCTTGGTCGATATTAATAAATTTACTTTTTTTGGTGGCAGATATTGATAAAATTATTTCAGTATGTCCTATACAAAAATATTTTTACTTTGAATTTTTGTTGTGAAATTTCTTAAATATGTTTTTAATCGATTCACAAAAGAAAAAATAATCCAGACGTCGCCATAGTTGTTAGTCATTTTAATTTTAGAAAACGTATATGTAATTCGAGATATCATATTCAAAATATTTCAAAAAACAGATAGATATAAAATTTGAAAAATGCTCTAAAATTTTAAACGTCTGAAAAATAAAAAATCATAATGTCATTTAGCTTAAAATTTTGGCCATTTTATTATTTCAAACCAAGAGCTTCGAACTATGCCTGGGACAAGTTGGTCTTAGTTCTCTGCATTTGTACAACGTTGTGCTCATCATGAATCAAACATGAAGATATCATTGTATCATTTTCTTAAAAAAATAATGAAAAAGAAGAGAAGATCAAATTACAATAAATATGTTTTGAATGTTTACAATTGACACTGAAAAGAATGGAGATACTATAGCGCATTTAACTGAAAATTATTTCAGGAAAAATATGAGATGAAACTAGAAACTGGATTGTTTGCCCTGGAAGGAACATCCACTTCACATCGTATATTAAATCTGAGATTAATTGAAGTGAAAGAGATCTATCCATTTAATTATCAGTATGTTACTGCCATCAATTGCAGTTAAACCCGATCCCCAACTTTATTTTGGTTTTTAATTCGTAATAAATTAAAGCATATATCACGTTCATCCATTTAATGCTGTAATAACTTATTAGCTGGATCATACCATATGCACCTTTTGTACCCTATTTGTTTTTCTCAATTTGATGATGATTTAAATTAACACAAATCGATATTTTCATATACTCCATTGGTCCATCCTATTCATATTAATTAGAAATCACTTTTGATAGCTTACCATATTTCTAATAAAGCATTTGAGTTATTTAATAACTTTTCCCCAATAAGTAGAAAAAAATTAAAAAAAAAACATACTCTGCATAAAAAATCCATATAAAAATACTGAATAAAAATTAAAGTATGTTTTAGTAATTAGCAATAGAGATAATTCAGTCAAACAGAAATAGAGATAAAATTGAATATTAACAAGATATATAAGGGCATGAATTTATTTTAGAAGCTAAGACCCCTTATATTAGACACAAGAGTGTGTGTGTGTATATTACTTTCTTTAATAGTTATAAATTTTAGATTCTATATTTAAGACACAATAAGTATTTTTTAAAAAAACTCTCATTCAATGTTGGTTTATGTTTTACAAGCATAACCACCGTTCAAGCAAAAGGAAGAGTTCTCTTTGACTTTTCAAAAGACGATTGCAGATGGGCGGGGCGGCAAATTTTCCGAAACAATTGATGAATATTTCTTTTTTAATTCTGGTAAAAATATTATAATATATGGTTATGATGTAAATTTTTGTTGGAAGGTATTTCCCCTAAGCTATTTTGCCCTGAAAATGTTTATAGGTTTAAAATTTCTTAAATGTTTCGAAATGTAACAGTTTCCACCTTACCAGCTAAAATATCAACGTTGGGCGATAAAAAAAAATTGACTTTCTCCTTCGCTCTTACACAATCATCAAATTTTAATTAGCTGTGTTGCCTTACTTCTAAGTACCTACCATTAGCACATCTTGTATTCATCACTACTTTTGGTTACTTTCAAGGGAATTTTGAAACTAAAAAACTTTTAGGATAAAACAGTTACTAAGTGAAAACTTTCAGGGAAATTTGCATATTAACTTATATATTCTCATAACATCTATATATGTATATAATATTGACAAATAATTCTTAAATTTATATGTTTTTAATGTGTATATTTTATGCTATTAACTTTTAAAGATGCAATATTAGTCTAATTGTGTCCATTTTGATATCATGGACCCATATATAGGTGAGATTAACATGAAAACGAGATTAATTGGCCATAATTAAAGAATCATTTAGCAATAGTTGATTTTTACAACCCTTTGATCTTTGTTGATTGCATAGTGTTACTTGTAGGATTGCTCGATGACCAAGTATGGTGGAGTTTGGATGGGAAGAAACAAGAAAAATGGGTAAGAAGTTGAACATTCAAGAAAAAGGGCAAAAATGGACTTTCCAGACAAATTGTGAAAATTACTAAAAAGAACCTTGAATCTCCAAAAATGTAATTTAGTCCTCCCAATTTGGCAATTCAGGGTGGTTCAGTAGTAAGATTAAGAGTTTTATACAATTACCAGGTCTATTAATTGACACAAGCACTAAAGGGCTCAACAATGTTTAATTATTAGAGATTCTATTTATTAAACATTGGACTCATGCATTAATATGAGGTTTGATAAATTAGTGAATAGTGCATTTGCATCCCCAAACATGTAAATTGAGTTAGGAAAATAATTTTCAATCACTCCCCAGAAGCACTTCCATTAATTTATCCAAATTTTCCCTTTTCCCGATTTTATTTACTCTTGCACAACATATCTCACACCACTTTTAAATATCAATCAATATTTTTTTTGCAATTTTAATTCAAATTTACATATAGTTACTAGGTAATTGATTGCATTTCTTAGGTTTATCCAAGTGAATGAAAATTGAGGGTAGCTTCCACTAACTACTTTGTCTGAATTTCATTGAGAATATATATGAGATGACACAACACCCATAGTGACTTTTAAACCCTAAGTCACGTTGTCCTTCTTCAAATATCAATATAAACCGTACGTAGGGAAAAATTTACAAGTAGATTTAATCTTCAAATATCAAAATAATGAATCTAGCTATAGTTTGGTTGAAGGATTAAATAATGTGGGACATTGCATTAATATTTTAATTGGTTTTGACTGTTCCAAGTAAATTAGGTCAGTTTTGATGAACTTTACATAAAAATAATACTCCCCTCGGTCCCTAATATAAGAGCCAAAATTTGAATGGTTTTGCTCTCTAATATAAGAGCTCATCTCACATTCTCTCCTCATTTAATGCGTTTTTTCCTACTTTGCCCCTTACTCTCTTTCATATTTATTAATGCTTATGAATTTCTCTCTCTTTAAAGTATCATAATAAATATGAGCAATATTGGAAAAGAAACATTAACTCAAAACATTTGTTAGATCACGTGAGTTAACAAATGTACTTATTTCACCCTTCAATCCAATTTGTCTCCCTTTTCCAACAACTCTTCTTTCCTCTTTATACACTACTGGGAATGTATATGCAAACAAGGGTTGAAAATTTATACTCTCGTGCCCAAATTAAAAAAGGCACTGAAATAAGGGTTAAAATTCAAAGAAATCCAGAAATTTCTTCCCTTTTGTGGTTGAAGAGTCTTTTTCATATAGTTCAATTACATGGAGCATTTTCCTTTTCCATTGCTTCAATATATAGTGTATATGCTTCACATTTCAAGATGCTGGCATATTTCTCACAATCACATTCTTAAATGCTATTCTTTTCGCCCTTCAAATAACTTATTGAGTTACATTTAAAAGAATTATTGCAGGACGTTACTATTGTATACAAAAATCGGTTACTAGGGAAAACAATATATGTATAACTTGATCCTATAATTTATGGAATGTATTAAATAATTGAATGCTCATTTCAAATGAAAACTACTTAAGACATACACTCCCAATTCTCTCAACATTTTCATTAAAGTTACCTCAACAATTTTTACATAGCTACTACCCTTTTACTTTTTACAGAGGCCACAACAAGTCTAGTTCTGATATGTTTATTATAAAATTTTATATACTTTTTTCTTAGTATTGTCATTTATGATACTTCAACTTAATTTATCCTTGTAAATAATATTGTCCCTTTAGTGCCTTTTAGGAAAACCATTTCGAAAATGCATTTTCAGCCAAACCATGGGTTTCAGCTCAAACCTCCTAAATAGTAATAACAAATCAGTAAATGTATTTTTAGGGTAAAATGTATTTTGAGGAGTCAAAATCTATGGTTTTTGGGAAAGATGCTTTTTCTCATATTTGTGATATTTGTGTTATTGGTTGCTTAAAATTTATTCTTAAAATTAATTTTCTCAAATGCATTCTAGAAAATAGGGCAATGACCCTATTTTTAACCACCCTGGACCACTGGGCACCCTAAACTAACATCGAGTACAATTTTACCCTTGAAGTAACCAAAGTGATCTAATTTTACCCTATGGCGAATGTAATAATGTTGACATGTGGATGACATGGTACAATTTTAACTTCCACGTGTCAACATTCCATTGGTCATAGGGTAAAATTGGACCACTTTGGTTACTTCAAGGGTAAAATTATACCCGGTGTTAATTTAGGGTGCCCAGTGGTTCAGGGTGGTTACTTTAAGGGTAAAATAGGGTCATTGCCCTAGAAAATAAATCCAAGCAAAATTATTAGTCGATTGATCGACTTATCAATAAAACCGTTTTAAAGATTTATTAATTATTTTTTATCTTAAATAATAATTTAAAAGCCAAATTGTATAAAAGAACATGTTTTGTTGTGGTTTATTTTTGAGAAAATATAATAATCAAAAAATGAAATAGAACCTATTAAATGGGGAATTGAAGGGGGGTGATGGGTATGGATTTGGGTAAGACGTTTAATGCACAATTAATGCTTCAAAAGACACACAGAGACAACTGAATAGCAGCGTGTGTCCCTCTCCATGTGATTATAATTTCCTCCCAAATCCTCCTCCTCCCTTATTCTTTTTTTTTTTTGATGGAATCCTCCTCCCTTATTCTACACTTTACTATAAAACTCCTCTTTTGTGGCACAAATTTTTTTTTTTAAAAAAAAGTCTTCAATTATGTTCAACCTATCCTTTACTCACTTTTTTTTTTATTTTTCCATTATGTCTCTTCCATTATAATATAATACAAACAACAAGAGATAATAATATAATCTATTTGTAAGTAGAAAGAAGATGAAAAAGTTATGCAATGGAAAGGCATCCCGACTGCCCTTTTTATATAATGACATTACAATTTGATAGCTAAAATGGTCCAAATCAAATAAATTAAATGTTTTTTTTGTATTTATAATGGGCATATATTCTCTCTTCTTTTCTTTTATTATAATTGACCTATTTTTAATTATTTTAATAAAATGATATGACAATTTAAAAATATACAATTGTTTAGAAAATAAGAGGGAAATGTAAATTTTATCGTTTATTCCTTAAAACTTTACCTTAATTTTCAAATAGGTATATATAATTTCTATTATTTGAACTGCGCCATTATAATTTGATGTATTATAGACATCAATCTTTGAGTATAAAATTCATTAATTTTAATTTATAAAAACTCATATATATATATACTACCTCCGGTCCTAAATATAAGATCTAGATAATTTTTTTTTGGAAAGATTAAAGTTGCGAAATAGATTATTAAATGATGACATATTTGATATCTTTTTAGATTATCCATTAACTTATAGGTAAAATAAACTAGTCTAAGAGAAAAAATTACCTAAATCAATTTATAATTAACTTATTTTTTGCTTTTTTTAGGATTTTTAAAAAAAGTCATCTAGGTCCTATATTTAGGACCGGAGGGAGTATAACGGAGAAACCAATAAAGTCCCACATCGAAAAGCATCAACAACATATGTGTGCCTTTGAAACAAAATTCAACAATAAATAGACTCTATCACATGTTTCATTTCACACTATTTTAACACTCGAGTATTTATTCCATGAATGAAATTTCATATACAAGCTATAAATAAAAATTAATGATCAAACATATTTAAAAGTGATATATATACTACATTTAAAAATGATGATTAATTGATTTATCTAATGAATATTTTTGTTGAGCACAAATATATCTAATGAATGTTAAACTTGAAATCTTTTACGTTGATGATAATAAACACCCATGTACTTCGAAAGGTTGACTCTTCGATTTTTTTCTAGAAAACAAATCATAGATACAAACCACAGTTGTATATTGGAAAGTATGAATATACTAACTCAGTTTTTAGATATAATGCCTATTTTTTAATTTAATTAAATTAAGGATATTTATCACATAATATTATTAAAAACCCTTTAATTTCATGCATTAATTCCAACTCTTTCTCTATTATTAAAACATCAAGTGGGATGATTGAGGAAAACAATAACAACAATAGTCTTATCCCAACAGATAACAGAAAAACATTGAGAAAAAAATAAAAAGACGTCTTAAATTTAGGAAAAAACTTACCTTTCCCTAATAAATATGTCCTATAATATCTAAAAACCGAGAAAGTATTACTTTGATTTATCATGTTCTAACATTAATGTTTGTTCCGTCAAATTTTTATTTAAGAAATTGATAGAAAACGAAATATGAAATTTATTGAGTCCTCTTGGTGCATATATAAATTGCCCAACCAACACACCAAAAGAAACTAAAAATAAAAACTCAAACCTCCTCCCCCTACTCTTTCCCTTTTCTTCTTCCCCCATGGATTCTTCTTCAACCCTCACAACTCATCACCTCCACCCCAAACCTCCCCAAAAACAACTACAGCCGCCTTCTCTACCGCCCCGGCCCTCTCGCCGGACCTCGTCATTCTCTTCCTCTTCCTCCACTGCCTCCTTCTCACCCTACAACTCATCCTCCTCATCACTTGAATCCCTACTCTATTTTCCCAGGGATGACAATGACCACAACCACCCCAGCAATCCTTATTCTCCCATGGGAATCTCCGGTGGCCGTGGTGTCCCGTTTTCTTGGGAGCATCTTCCGGGAATTCCCAAGAAACAAACATGCTACAACAAGATTAACAATATTCATCATCTTCAACAACATCATCAGGAATCTTCCATGAAACTCCTCCCATTGCCTCCTCCAACAAATAATAACATTAGAAATTCCTATAATTACAAGAAGAAGAACTCTCTTCAAGTCTTTCAGAGAGATCCTTTTTTTGCAGCCATGGTTGAATGCTCCAAGGGTGAAATTGGTGATGACCATCATCAACATGATGGAAGAGGAAGAGGAAGAGAAGGAGGGCTTAGTAGTAATAACAATAATAAAGTGACAAGAAGTATGATTGATCGTTTGGGATTTGTGAATTTCTATTCAACATGCAAAAATGCTTCTGCAATTTCTGAATCCATTGTCTACCTCCCTACCTCAAGGAGATCATCAAGAACCAATTACCACCATTTGAATCGTCGCAGGTCTCTCTGATCCATCCCTCCTTTATTCTTTCATAATTTTCTTCTATTTACCTTTTTAGTTCGTTATGTAGAGGCCGAGCCTCCAAGCAACGCTGAGATTGCTGCCATATAACTTAGATGTTACATGTTCAAATCCTGAAAATATCCTTTCTGCTTGTAAGAATATCACACCTCATAGGAGTCTTATGCTTTGGGCTGGCCATCGGTTCATTATGTATAAAATATAAAATTTATATAAATGGGTAATTACTAAGTATGTTATATATGTATGTATATTGTTTATTTATTTTTTTTTGTTAATCACCGCCCGGTTTAATCTGGACTCGAGGGGTAGGAGTGTTGCCCACATAGGCAAGGTTGTCCCCTCTCCCAATGAGAGCGCTTCCCGGGATTCAAACACGCGTTCTCATCCTTACGGGGTTGAAACCCACTTACTAGCTCAACCAACTACTCATTGGTATGTATATTGTTTATTTGTATGCATGGGATCTTTCTTAATTAATAGCTTGTTTGATCCACACACACACATATATTATCAACTTTGTGAGTTGAATTCATAATCACATGAGGACCTGTATGTGTTAGTGATCACGAGTGAGAAGGAGGAAAGAGAGGAATCTGATTTGTTTTTTCCTTCTGTGAGTGAACTCTGTTTCTTGTTTCCTTTTGACTAGGTTAGAATATGGAATGTAAAGACAAGTCAT
Organism: Mimosa pudica; assembly: GCA_029929735.1. Taxonomy (NCBI): domain Eukaryota; kingdom Viridiplantae; phylum Streptophyta; class Magnoliopsida; order Fabales; family Fabaceae; genus Mimosa; species Mimosa pudica. Next base: position 3,341,901 of record JAKELP010000023.1, on the reverse strand, counting down.
GTCTTTGGAAACTAAAGTTATTATTATTGTAACATGTTAATACACGCGTATATTGGAAGCTTGTCTGCTTCTGGTCATAGTACTTGATACTGTCTTGATTTTTTGATATGATGAAATAAACATTATCGAAATGAACTAGGGTCGCTCTCTAAAAAACATTTTTACATTATTCGAATCCAAATTTATTTGAGTCTTCATGTCTGTCAAAACCCATTTCTTTAGAATTAGCAGTAGAATAATATCATTAAAATATTATTCAATTTGATTCTAAGTTCGTTTCTTTTATTAACAAAATTTAAATGTTGAATATTCATTAAGAGAAATTGTGTTTCTTCTTCTCGGCATAACCGGTGTTGCTTTTTTTTTTTACACATTTTTTTTAACACACATAACCGGTGTTGCTTAAGCATATAAATTTTCTTATATGTATAATTATGTGATTGTGTGTGTATATACTTTTATATTTGGAACTATATTTTGATGAGATAATGTGGCAAATTAAATGAGTGAAGTTTCAGTGATCCCATGTGGGAACAAATAGAGATAGAGGACCACAGTGTGGGATGGGAGGGACTGATCAATATGAATTATTGATTTGACTTTTCTAACTTTTATTTGTGGTGCTTGCTGATGTTGATAAGTTGTTCAGCTGCCATTTTATCTCATCTATACAAAATAAAATCCATATTTTAATTATACTACCCGCTTGGTTACTATACGTATTAAATTTTTTTTTTGCGCAAAATATTGAATGTTTAATGGGAGTTTGTAAACCAACAAATATTCTTTTCAATAATTTTAAAAATCGATTCCAATTTTCACATTTAATTCAGTCGTATAATTATTCAAAATTGTTTTTTACACAAAATATTTGTCAAGTTAAGAATCCATGTTTGCCTTACTTATTATCGAGACTAATGTTTAAATTAAATTCTTTACATTATCAAAAAAATTAAATTCTTTAGCGTCAAGATAATTGAGAGACAGAGTAATAAAATACTAAAATTTTTAGCCATGAATTATTCTTTTCTGACCGCATCTACGATAAGTTATTAGAGAAAATGACAATATAAATACCTTCGAATATCCAAAAGAACAAATAAGGAACTCAAACTTCCAAAATGATAAGTAAAGAACTCTGAATTTCAAAAGGGCAATTAATAAACCAAGCAATTGTTAATTGCTATGTTCCAAATGTTAATAAGTATGTTCCAATTGTTAATTTTTACTGAAGTTCCTTACTTGTCCTTTTGGAAGTTTGAGTTCCTTACTTATCCTTTTGGACATTCAGAGGTATTTATTTGTCATTTTCCCAAGTTATTAAGTACATTTGACTTTCCTTATGTATGTTTATTACATGTTATTTTTTTTAATATGAATTTATAGCCAAACGATAATACCGTAAAATATGATATATGAGTATGTTTTTACCAAAAAAAAAATGGATATATGACCCCATTTCATTAAAGAACTCTAACATATTTAATTTAATAAGAAATTTAACTTAGAAAATTTTCAATTTTTTCTATATTTAACTTACATCTTTTTTATCGATGATTGCAAGTGGTTGGAGGTTCGATCCCAGCTCTTGTGAATGGAGCAAATTCACAGGCCAGCTGTCTACCCCCTATATGGGACTTCAGAATAGCGAGAGATTAGTCTCACTTGACACGCGAGTGGGGATACCCTTGGATAACAAAAAAAAATAATGAAAAATTTTATCGAGATCTGGAAACAAAGAATCTCTTAATTAAGCCTAGTTGATCCCTAAGTTGGGTGAATTCTTAAATGTAAGAGTTGACACTAATTAGCCACAAATTATTTTATAGTTAATGGTTGAAATTACTCTAATTAATTAACATCCACTTCCGTGCTTTGAAAACACTTTATTACTTTTCTATCTTTGTTTGGATTATTTCGCCAAACTTCTGAAAATGTACATTATTTGACGCCTAAACTACACGTGGTTCTTAAATGCGTTTTCAGACCTAGACACATGCATATAGGAAAATGACATGCAAGTATACCACAGTATTAGAACCCAACAATAATTTCTTAAAACAGGCTTAAATTTCCATCAAGATTTTAGAGGTTACTCTACAATTATTTTTAGAAAATAACTTAACTGCTTATAAGTGAAAGAAATTCTTAAATGAATCTTGTATTTTAGGAAAATTATAATGACAATAATATATGTTACTTTAATTTGGATGAACTATGAATGTTTATGGATTCAATGTTAATTAATAATTATTTAGATATAAAATATATGTAAATTTAATTTATTTTTAAAATTTCATTTTGATTGTTTATTCATATATGTTTTTAGTTGTTATTTATTGATAGAGGTAAACTATTTCGAGTCTACAATATGAATTTATAATCCAAATTTATATATTTTTTTGAACTGAAATAATCCAAATTTATATATATGGGCTTATAAATAGAGGAATACAAATCTTATTTATAATTTTTTTATAACATAAGAAACCTCGTCTTTTTTTCACAACTTTTATAAAATAGAAAGTTCACATTAAAGCTAAAACAATTTAACATAGCCGGCGAATTGGAACTGAAGGTTTGATATACACGGAATCGATACTATATTTTGTCGAAAAATTTATTTCTAATAAACGTTCTTTGATTTTTTTTTAATTAATAGGAGGTTACGCTGATCTTATGTATCAATCACGATATTGTTTGAATTTGAATTTTTGATCACAAACAATATAAAAGGACAAGAGAGATACGAATATATTTAGAGCTTATTAGGGATCGGATGATGATGATATGTACACACAGACTTACTCTTATAATGAATACATAGAGACAGTCTTAAAACTCAAGATATAGAAAATGGGTCCATATAACATTCTCACATTCAATGCACTTGTTTTTCCTCTAGATTTCTATTCAGCTTCTCCAATTGTTTATTTCCTTACAAATCACAATCATATCATGCATTTTTAAACTCTCTCAAGACAAAAAAAAAATAACAAATTAATTTGATCCAATCATATCATACGGGTGCTTCTAAGTCGACTTTAGCGCTGGTGAGAATGATGAAAGGTTGTATGTGGCATCTCTTGCGTTATCATTACCTACCTATGATCAAAAGGATCAAAAGAAAGTTGTTTTGAAAAATATAATTTTTTTAAATTAATTCAACAAAATATATAGCACTGCAGAACTATAGTGGTGGGCTCATTAACGTTTATTTTAAAAAGTAATTTTATGTTACTCGTGATTTTGAGCAGTTATTCGAAATTTCGAATTCTAGTTGAACAGTTGATGAGGTTGAGTCCTGGTTACTGGGAATTATTTTAAACATAACATGAACTCTGTGTTATATAATTTATTTAATTATATTTTTTTGATATAAATTAAATCTTTGTTATATATATTATCATGTATACATACATTCGGACATTATTTATTCTTTCAAGAAAATGTGGTATTGTTTTTAACAAATACAACAAGATATATGTGTGTTTCTATTGGACAATATAGGAAGATCTTTTTAGAAAGGGTGTGATCTGAATATGATCGCAACTGTTGTTAGCAATTTGTCTGTTGAGATGGAAATATTAGTTTAATTTAAACACCAGCGATCCATTTTTTCAAATTTTTAGTTTAACTTTTTTTACAAGCAGCAACCATATTATTTTTACCATGTTTATTTTGAGGATACAAAAATATATATGGTAAACCAAAATGGGGCACTCCGTCATCTTTTTCTTCACTCTCACAATTGACCATGTATATTTTTGCACCTTTTACAATATAATTTATCATGTATATTTTTGCCTCATTTTGGTTTACCATGTTTATTTTTCCACACTTAAAATTACCATGATGCTAGGTGCCCTTTTTATAGTTTACCATTTATATACATTTATATATTTGCACATTCCCATCATTTATATGGTTAGATTCCCAACTTTTATCTGCGTGCAGAAAAATTAGATAGGGAGGAGGGTAGCGTCACCGACTACAATATACGTAGTATATTGTTCCTTTGTTCCTAAATTTGATTTGATTATATTAAAGGTGTTAATGATTAGTTGAAATCACATGATATAATATAACCAAAACACTAAAACCATATTCTGCTATTATTAACATTCTTCTCTTATTTATTATTAAGGAGAATTAAAAGGAATAATTTAGTTGAAATGTGTGAGAAAAATGAAACAAATGTCTTATATTTAAAAATAAGTTCACATTCTCAAGATGTCATATATTTAGCAACGGAATGGGTAGTCTTATTTTTTTACTTTGTGAACGATATTTCTAATGACTTGGGGGAAAAACTATATGCATAATGTGTGTAATATCAATGTACTGCAGATCAGATTGGTCGTAAAACCAATTCAAATGGTAGTTTTTGGGTTGATTAGTCTAACGGAGTTGAATCATCGATCGAGTTTACCTGATTTGTATCAAAAACTAACGTATCATTTGATTGATCTAATTTAACTCTTTAACTTTTAAAAAAGTCAAAATATTTAGTACCGGGAAGAGTAGTATGTGACAATAGTAGGGTGAGGAAGGGGGCAGGGAAGGGAGCAATTGAGTGCGACAATGTGAAGTGCTCCTGCATATGTTTGTTTTCTTGTGTAATACTACCTCGGGTCCTAAATCTAATTGACTTTTTTTTGGAGAGATTAAGGTTGCGAAATAAGTTACTAAATGATGACATATTTGATATATTTTTAGATTATCCATTAGTTTAGAGGTAAAATAAACTAGTTTAAGGGAAAAAATTAGGTAAATCAATTTATAATTAACTTATTTTGCTTTTTTAAGGATTTTTTAGAAAAAGTCAATTTAGGTCTTATATTTAGGACCGAAGGGAGTAGTATATTCTATAAATCTAAATTCCAAACAGCCCAATTAATCACTTTTTGATTACACAACCGTGCTTTCATTGATCATTTTTATTTTGACCAAATCACTAACAAGGAGCAACAACTTCTCATTTTGATTAACTGCAAAAGTATAGTCTTTACTACTATCTCTGGTCCTAAATATAGGACCTAATTGACTTTTTTTTGAAGAGATTAAGGTTGGGAAATATGTTATTAAATGATGACATATTTAATATATTTTTAGATTATCCATTAGTTTATAGGTAAAATAAACTAATTTAAGGGAAAAAATTGGGTAAATCAATTTATAATTAACTTATTTTGCTTTTTAAGGATTTTTCAGAAAAAGTCAATTGGGTCTTATATTTAGGACCGGAGGGAGTATTATTTTTTATATTTTTAAGTTTAGTATATTATGTTTATACTATTTTTTTTATAGAAGTACTATCTTCGATCCTAATTATAAAATCACTTGGACTTTTTTAGAGAAATAATGATACAAAATTAATGATTTTAACTTGTCTGTAGTTATATTTTTTCCTCAAAACTAATTTATTTATTCAACTTATAAACTAACCTATAATCTAATTACACATGATTACACATGTTATAATTTAGTTGTCTAATTTATTTTTTTAACTTCAAAGAAAATGTCAAAGTGATTTTTTATTTAGGATATGTTCACATTTGAATTTATTTCTTTCTTTCTTTTTGATAAATCGCATTTGAATTTCTTTAAGAAATGCATTCATATTGTTCATCCATCGCAAAGAAGTTAAGTATAAAATTATCTTTCCTACAAATCAAATAACAGGCTCATGTATTCAACAAGTTTTGAACTAATCAAATTATTTTAGAAAACAGGTTTTGAAAGCCATTTTAAGATAGAAATAAAGAAAATATCTTGGGTTTTTATTCATTAATAAACTAAGTACAGGATTAACTCTCATAATTGTATTTAATGAACTCTATATTTAGTTCTTGAATGACAATATGCGTCTGTCTAAGACTCTAAAGCATTTAAAATGCTCCAATGAGTTAAAATCAAATATGTAAATCTCTCATCAAAATTTGCTCAGTCTCTTATTACAAATTAATGAACATACCCCTTAAAATTCAACCTTAATATGACAAAACTAAATTGATCGATATTCTACCCACAAACCCTTCATTAATTGATTTAAACTTTAGGTCTATCTAATCTTATTTATTTGTGTTCTTTTTTTTTGATACATCGGAAAGAATTATTTATTTGTGTTCTACACCTAAACTTTCTCACACAAATACAATTTAAATGAGTAAGTCCATCTAAAAGGTGGCACATCTAATAGAAGCTAAGGACATGATAACTCAACACAAGAAGCCTTGAAAAAAAATTGGGTTGCCATTTAGGTAATTGTATCTCTTGAAAAATTTAGAAACCATTGACAACCCAATTAGTTGGGATTGACAACTCAATGACAAACCATTTAATATCAACTAAGTCTTTTGAGACTTCAATGTAATTTGATGGTTTTTTAGGACCTCAATGTAATTAATTGCCTTATAAGGGACCTCAGTGTGATTTTCCTATTATATATTATATTGGTAGGTTACTTGTATGATTTGGTCGAAAGTGGCGATGTTGTGCGCAAGGAGGAAACTGAATAAAGTGCATAGGACTATTTATAATAATAATAATAATAATAATAATAATAATAATAATAATAATTATATAAATAAAAATATTCCCATAATCATTATTCGCCGCTTTTCTTCTTTTAATCATCAATGTTTTTCTCTCTCGATCAATTCTAATCATCAATGTTGCATTATACTATTTTTTTCCCACGCCGACACTGCTCTTGCATCTTAAATATTTTCCACATAAAGGGGTGTGCGTGTCCTTTTTTTTTTTGATAATATGTGCGTGTCCTTTTTTGCTTGTATATAAGTATAAGTGAATTCATAAATTAAAATAAATACAACATGCATCCTCATCAAATACACTCATATTTTAGGATAGCACATACGTGTTTTTTTTAATTAAAACAATATGAAATTAAACATGATTGATAGGTATCGTCCCATTTGATTCTGTTGAGGTTTAGAGGTCGAGCCCAAGAGTCACCAAAAACAGGTGTTCATTACCAGCTGAAAATTAAAAAGATGCAGAGGCGCATATAGGGACAATTTATGCAAAATCTCAACTTACAGATTCAACAAATAAAAACCAGCAATTAGGAAGAATTTCATGGCAATCAAATAAATATTTGAATTTCACCAAACTTCCTTAAAAAGTTCCCATCTATATTTAACTTGCGGTGGAGAATATTTCTGTGATTTCCAGTAAAGTAGCTCATTGTTGGTTTAAGTCCATTCTTTGTTTTACCCATTTAGTAGTTCAATATAACTTATTATTTTGACCTCCACAATATCCAACAATGCTGGACTTGTTCCTTACAATAAACCTATTCAATATTTTAGAAAATTATCTAAGTTAATCATACAATAGCATCTTGAAATTATGTAAACTATTCAGATGCAAAGCTGCAAACATAATATTATTTTGTCATATATATAAAAAATGTTTATGTATTAAAACATTTATTATATAGACAACATTGCCTTATTCAATTAATTAATGCTTCATTCACAAATTTATATTAAATGCTAGCACATCACTTGAAGTGACTATTGAACTACTCGTAATAGTGTATACTTCTATTGGAACATTTTTATATGAATGTCTAAACTAATTCTATATTCTTTTTTTGTTTCTCCCAACAAATTGAATATTTTCTCACCACTACACTTTGATTGAATTGAAGGACTCAATGTTTTGCTCCTTTCAAGCTAGTGGTCATAAAGCGGCATCAAAAGAAGAAACCAACCACTGATGTAAACCCATAATTAGGTGTTTAGCTAGCCATTTGATTGAGTTAAGATTACATTTAATAATATTTGTAACATTTTATGTGTTTTCAACGATCTTAAAATCTATAATATTTCATTTTGATAAAAAATCTATAAATTTCATTTTAATAAAAAATCTATAATATTTCACATAACAAAGTTTTTGTTTTACATTAAAAACATCAAATATCGTCTCTCAATCCTGAATGTAATAATATTAAATTCAAAAATTTATTTTGGTTCCAATGGTAAACCTCAATTCCATTCGCCTCCAAATTAATAACTTTTGATTGCATGTGCTAGATGGAGTTTCTACAAATGGGAGTTCTGATATTAATGATTCATTTTATTTTTGAGAAATTGACACACACACACACACACCACGAATAATTCACTTAACTAATTTTGTTAATTAGGTATACATACATTTGATTATTAAGCTTTATCTTTAGTATAGTTTTTTGAGTTTCTATAATTAAAAATTAATCCTTTAGTTTTAACATTAACTAAAAATATAAATAATGGAAGCTGTTGACTTAATATATTTTAATGGTTACTCTGAATCAAATAACGATAAAACATACATAAGTTTTTACGGAGGACTCGACAATTTTAGTTGTGTTTGAAGCTTTTTCCATAAACTTAATTTGGATCTAAGGATGAAATCTCAACCTCCATTCTTGAGATTGCTCATTAGGTAGGAGAGTTTGTTATGGAGGAGTTCTAAAATGACTTGGTGTTCTTCAGTTTTGCCTTGTTCCCTTGGCACCGCACTATACGTCACGAGACAGCCTCGGTTGTGGTAGACTTAGATAACTCTAGGAAAGTCACAAATACTTTTGGCAACCATATAATACTTGACTGTCTATGAATAGAAAAAAGAGTGCATATGTGAAAAAATCCCAATTAAACTGAGCTTGTATAAAAGTAACCTTGTACTCTTTGAAAGATCTATCTTGTGATTGATATATACTACATGATCGATTTCATTTTGCCCAAATCATTCTTTTTTTTTTTATTATGAAATGCCTTTTTAGTTATAATTTATAACATTATGGCTGCCCAAATCATTCTTTCAAAACTCATATTCATCATGATTTGAATTTTAGGATATGTTTCAATTATTATTGCTAACATGATTTTGTTGATGGATGATATGTATACATTAAAACAAGGAATCTTTGAATTTTGAGGTATTTATTCTATTTTAGAAAAAAAGTTAAATTTGGAAGCAATCACATTAGTGTCAAGTGTCAATATCTTAATGATAAACAATTGAGATTTATTATATAGGTCTCAAGTCTCCTTCATAAGCTCAATTCTTCGCATCAATCCCAATCTGGCACGTTGACTAATAAAAATGCTTTCAAGTAAAAGTTGACATTTTCATTCATACAATCAATTTATATATACTCCCTCCGGTCCTAAATATAGGACCTAGATAGAGACTTCATTTTGGTCCTAAATATAAGACCTAGATACATTTTTTGTCACCTTTTTCCTAAATTACCCTTCTTCTTCTTAACAACTCCTTAATAATAGGGGAGGAAGGGCTACTAAGTAATTAAACTAATTAAGGAGGGGTATTATTGGAAAGACATCTAAAATTAAGCCTTCCTTAATCTCCCCAAAAAAAGTTATCTAGGTCCTATATTTAGGACCGGAGGAGTATTTAATAGTGCAGATCCATTTGATGTTAAATATGAAAATAAATATAAAAGGAACATTTCGTTTCTACCAAGACATTAGAATAGAGCGTACTGCAGACTTGCAGAGACACAAACTTATTTGTGAAGGCAGGTTATGTTAGAAGAACTTATTCTCATATAACCAATGGTTATACTCCCTCCGGTCCTAAATATAGGACCTAATTGACTTTTTTGAAAAATCCTTGAAAAAGCAAAAATAAGTTAATTATAAATTGATTTATCTAATTTTTTCCCTTAAACTAGTTTATTTTACTTATAAACTAATGGATAATTTAAAAATATATCAAATATGTCATCATTTAATAGACTATTTTGTAACCTTAATCTCTCCAAAAAAAAGTTATCTAGGTCCTATATTTAGGACCGGAGGTAGTAGTATTATATATTTATATTACTTATAACAGAAAGGTTTTATAAAGTATATTCTTTTTGTTTGGCTTATCAAATGCAATATGAATTTATCAAATTCTTTTTAAGAGATTTAAACTTCGTAGGGGCTTCTTCAAATTAATTAAAAATTTGAACTTAATATAATTAAAGTCTCTCTCTAAACAGAATTTGAATTTCCATAGAAATTTTCTATTTTTGATAGAACCTGGAAGGCTGGAACCTCAATTTAATTTGGAAATTTCGTGCAATCTCATCTCAATTAAATTCCTTCCATTGGACTTATAATTTATTTTCATTTAATTTAATATACTAAAGTGAAAAATAGATCAAAATTTGAAAACAAACACCAGTATTTATGATAACATGATAATGAATTGAGTTTCGGACAGCATGATAATGAATTCAAATTAAATCAAATAAGGGAAATGGAGATTAAAATTACAATAATAACAATTACCAATATAACCATGACAGTGTATCGAAAATTGAAATTTCGTCACCCCTTATCACTCACATTAATTAGATTAATGTAATCCTTTCAACTTATTACACTTCATATTATATAAAGAGTTACTACGAGGAATTGAGAAAGTAGTCACCAAATTATCCCACAAGCGAACAATATGCAAATGTCTTCATGATCATTGTAAGTTTTACTTGGAACATACTTCCCCAATCCTAAATATATTATCTATTTTGGAGAGTTGGTCTTCATCTAAAGTGACATAATTCTAGCATGATTATATAGGATCATTTGTGTGGTTTTTAAAAATATACAACATGGTCACTAGCATAACTAACATCTTTAATTTAATTAAATTGATTAAATAGATCACATATTTAGGTTATCAATACTCATCAACATTACTCCATGATGAGTGAAAATAAAGCTATATGCGTCACTCAACCTGTCATCATTCCATATTGGGCACGTTTAGGACACTATTGTGGAGAGATGAACACAATGAAGAAGGAAAGATTTGGTTGAAGGCTCTATATCAAGTTTGGGATAGCTTATGCCCAAAATGACTTTTGGAGGTAAATGCAACTAAATGTTCAAGCAACTTTTCCAACGTTTGAATATTCTTGTATAAGAACATTCTGTAACTCTTCTCAATATATCATTACAAAACCTGTCATCATTCCGGAACAAGAATCTTGCGACAGGTCATTTTCTTCTGGTAATGCCCAGGTGCATGTGAAAATGTCGAACATGCTGGATATATGATACAAAAAGGCCTCAATAAAATTAAGGTGAGAAGGTGTTTACCCTGAGAGACTCTGCCCAGCTGAGAAAACTAATACACAATCAGAACATACAGAACTAATCCAACTGCGATTTTTCTGTACATGACAAACATTTCATGTTAGCAGTTATGCTATATTTTGAAAACGGAGAATATGACATGGTGGAAACATATTAGCGCAAACAGCAGACCCATTATGACTTTAGGCAACCATATACACCTGAAAATGCAAGAACACCAACCAGAATAAAACAAACACCACACATTGATGTTACAGTAGCATACACCTCAGCACAGATATGACATGTGACCACAACATGGGATGGAAGCAGATAATTAGCCACATAACATGGCAACGGATTATCTGATTTGTTCCAGAGGTCATGAATTTGCAGATTTTGTTCCATGTCTCTTCTTCATGACTAACTGCACATGCGGTCCACACCTAAGAAATTGTAACTCAAAATCTGTTTCAATAACTCAGCATTCTGGAAGGGAATTGGCAGAAACAAACGGAGAAAAACTCGCCGCTGACTCGCTATAACGAAGCGGGTGCTGATGATGACTAGAAGAACCAAGATAACTTATCGAAACATTGCTCGGGCTTCTAATATGTGGAGACAAGTACCTTGAGTTCATTGATGACATTGATGGGTAACCCATAGAATGTGGAGAATTCAAATGAGAAGCCTGAGATCTTTGGGATGCATTCCTAAGATCCAAAGAGCTTCGACTGACAGTCATGAAGGGAGATTGGCGGTGGGACCTAAATGATGGCTGAATGTAGGGAGTACTAGCCAAAGAATGGTCCCGAGAAACAGATGGCGACCGAGATGATGCCCGGCCAATTTGTATTGCAGAAGATGATGCTAATGATGATCTCAGAGATGACGCTACAGAGGATGATGCAGATGCTGCAGCAGATGAAAGCAAAGGTGTGGATTCCGAAGGTGGCGGATCAGGTAGACCAGTCCTTGCGTCACGCTTACAAACTGGACAAAAGGTTCTCCATGAAGTGAGCCAAGCATCCACGCAAGCAGCATGAAATTCTGCCAAGTAGTATTTGGAAACACAAAATTTGGTCAAACTACATAACAGAATCATTTTTTTCATATAATGCATTTGTACAAGACAATATCAGGTTCTACGTTTGCTTTAAGCTTTAATTGACCTGCAGCAGATCCCCAGACCAACTAAGACAATTTTCATGAATTGCTGCTTTGTTCTATTGAGGTATTTCCAGCCAGCTGGGTAAGCACCCAGACCTCAGAGTACTTAAAATAGAATCCAAAATTGTATTTGCATGTACAGCACTGGGGACTATATAGTTTTCAGGTTAGAATATAATGAAGAGAAAGTTAACTAGCCTTCTATACATGGCCAACATTTTTACAGGATTGATACGTACGAACTATGAAGAGCTTCATTATGACACAATCATCCTCATAGGATCCATATATGAATATACAATAGGATTCCACGGATTTTTCATGCATTTTTTCCCTTCATTTTAATGATTCCATCTGTTTGGGTCCTTGGAATAATACAATCCTATGTAGGAATCTTCTAACATAGATATTTTCTTAATGGATTGCTCTTTTATCAATCTGGAAAAAGGAACCCGATATCCAGTTCACCAGGTAAGATACACTGCAACAAGGAGTTATAGACATTTCTAGGGGGTATACCAAAATAAGGAATATAGTTAGAGTACGTTTGGATAATGATGTTCACAAGTTTCTATATTACTTTTCATTATATGCCAAAAAGAGGAACACAAGTGTTCTAATTCCCTTCTAAAAGTAACCCATAAGAGAAAAAAAAAATCTTTTCTAAATGAACATCAATTCTATGCAGCATACACTTAATCTTCAATGAAAAGTAGCAAAGCATATGAGATCATTTGCAATTCAAACAATCAAATACTAAGAGGAACAAAAGAAAGACAGAAGCCGGAACATGAACATAGTATCCCACTCATGATGCTTAAGGAAGTTGCAAAGAACACTGGAGACATCTCAGAGGAAATAAAATTGGAAAATTACACTTGTAAACAGAAGAAAATACAGGAAAAACTATCAAGAAAAGGGCATCGTATGCTGTTAACTTATAACAATCTAATGCAGCAAACACTTAATCTTCAATGAACCTTAAGAGAAGTAGCAGTAAATGATTTGTCATAAGAATACATTCATAGCAGAATATCACAGACATGCAGCAAGAGAAATAAGATTTAGTGCTCTACCCACCAAAATATAAGCAAATTCCATTAGAACACACTCTGACCACATAAATGTTTTCCCAAGTCATTCCAGACCAACTAACTGAAATAACTTTGAAAACAATGAAGCTGAGAAAGAAGTCAAATGGAAGGGCTTACTGTGACAGCAGGGCAGAATCCTGAGCTTCTCTCCAACACAATAGTCTTCAAGGCATATCGCACATGTCATTGACGTGCAATTATCTTCTAAAACAGCAGTGAATATCAAACTAGGCATTGCTTTCACTAGGCGACTACTCATCCCATGAAACTCACGAACACGAGAAGAATGTGGCCTTTCTCTCCGAATGCGATGTCTCCGGACAAAGAAACAAGTAGCCAAAACTGCTGACATTGCTAATAGGGAAATGAATGATATTGCCATGATAGACCATGCTGAGTTTTCAAAACTTGGAATTAGCCACACTTCAATGTTAGTCAGTCCGGCATATCTTTTCAGTTTTTCACCCGAGGCCTTAGTCACAAATACTGCATGTATTGTTATACCGCTGGAATTACCTGCCACTAAATTTCAAAGAAAATTTAAATTGTAGCTGTGATGAATGCGAAACCAATGCACACTCAAATAAATACTCAAATAGCACTTCCTCGAGAAATGGATGCAAAACAGCAACTTTTACAGCCACATATTGTGGCAATTGTGCATTTAAGGATACATCAGATGCCAAAATATAGCGTGAAATGTTTTCCTCATAGAGTTCAAACAATGTATGATGTAGTGTTTTTGAGGCACTCAATCCTCAAATGTGAAATATTGATTTAACACAGTTTCATAGTTCATGAAAATGGCTAAATTGTTTTGTTGCTTAAACCAGCCAGGAATAAGATACATATTGAAAATAACGTGCATAAAATTTGAAAGTTTGTGAATGATATTGACTCCAAGTGAAGTGGCATCACATTAAAAACTTGATTCCATGGTAATTCCTATACAACATTTAAGACTCATAATCAGAGTTCCAGCGTATGCAAATGTTGGCTACATTTTATAAAATGCCCTATTACCACAAGAAAGAGTGTATAACCAAATTGCAACTTTGGAAAGAATATGAAATCACACAATACCAAAACAAGGGAACAGATCATTACTTGAAACTAAGACACCATCATCTTCATTGTCATAGACAATTGCAGCTTTGAATCCAGCATCTTGTGCTCTTCTAACCTTCTCTTCAAAGCTACATCCCCCTCTAATGATCAAAACAAAAGGCGAACTTGCATTTGAATGCGGTTTAACTTTATTCGTCAGTTCTGTACAAGCATCAACCGGCTCTGCTATATACAAGACCCCACATTTTCCAGAACCTTTCATCGCTGGAGCTGCAACCAAAACTCCTTTCAAGTCAACAGATCATGGATGACACACACACACACACACACATGTAGAGAGAGGGATATTTAATGACACTACATACAAAGTAACATATTGACTTTCTTTTCCTTCCCAAGAAACGCAAATACAGGCAAAAAAGATGATAACACTGGCTTTGTAACAACAGGCGTATGATAAAAACAAGTTTCATTGCAAAAGACAGTTCCTTGCATAAATAAGCACAAAAGTATGCTAACATTTCATCATCTGTCACACTTTTTCAGCTCAATCAAAAAGTCAACTCTTTTGTTTTCTCATTCCATACAGATCCTAAAGTCAACACATAAAAATTTCAACTCAATTTTTTTCCCCAGCTATAAAGCTACACCAAATTCCTCCTTAAAGCTCAAAATTGCACAAAATTCATAATCTCCACAAACCAAACAACAATCAACTTCAACAGCATCAAATCTACAATAAACCATCAATTACTCTTACCACATATGAATTTCAAGTACAGAAAAATAAAACCCACTAAGAAAAGCCTCAAAAGCTTACCAAAATTAGCTTCAATGTCATCAAAGGAAAGAGTAACGTTGTTCCCAATCAGCACAACTTTGGCCACCGCCATATAACAAGAAGTCATCAAAGACAAGAGTAACAACAAAACAACAAAATTCATCGTACCCATCGAATCAAACGTTTTTTGATTTCAAAAAAGCAAGGCTTTTTCAGTAAATCTCATCCAAAGAAGAAGATTGGGTTGATGGGTGTTTAGGGTTTAGCTCAAGAAAAGAGAAAAACAAAACACTTCAAGTAGTGAAGAAAAATGGAGACATCAGCTTCCATATCAATAAATCTTTTTGTGCTTCTATTTGTTGATGCTATTTGTTTACTGATACATGTATTCAATTGATTGCTCCATTTTCATACAAATGAGAGATCTTTTAGATAAAACGATATAAAACTTTCTTTTTTGGTTTTTCCTTTGCTTTGGGTTTTTAATGCTTGTCTGTCCTTCCTTCCAATGGTTATTAAGGAACACAGTATTGATAAGAAAAGCAAAGATATTAATTATTATTATTATTATTATTATTATTATTATTATTATTATATTATTATTATTATAATACTGAGCTGACAAGGAAAAATTAATGTAGTCCCTCACAAGGAACTTACTAGTAGAAAAGTCTCATAAACTCCACATATTAAAGTAGGGTCCCTAGACCTTACTTTAATTATTAATATACTTCAAATACAATATGACCAGATGTCTCTCCTTCCTTGCCCATGAACTTGTTATGCGTGCACATAACCTTGTCATTCATGCTCATGACCTCGTTGATGTTTGCCCATTAACTTGTCACAGGGTGAGTCATGACCTTGTTAGAGTTGTCCATGATCTTGTTATACGTGCGCATGACCTCGTCATTCCCTGCCCATGACCTTGTCACAGGGATGAGCAATCTAGTCTTTTTGTATTTGAAGTATATTAAAGTAAGGTTCCTAGGGACCCTACTTTTTTTTAGGTGAATAGAGACCCTACTTTAAAATGTGAAGTTTATGAGACTTTTCTCCTATTAAATTCCCTTTTTGGCCAGTTGTGGGCAAGGAGGGATTCGAACCCCCGACACCGTATTTCGTAGCCACGTGCTCTAATCCTCTGAGCTACAGGCCCCACCCCGTCTCCACTGGATTTATTCCCCGGAGTACCCTAAAAAAAGGTCCGTGTGAGCCGTGAGGGACTACAAATTAATTTTCCAAGCAGATAATTATCGTTGGCAGCTAAAATAAAGTAAATGCCAAAATTCATTGTATTATTTAGAATCACGTTTTATGTGTGGATTTTATAATTAAGTTCGAAGAAAATTTAAGAGATGTTCATGTAATAAATAGAAGAAACTTGAGGTAATTGATTTTCTTAAATTTATTACATTTGTTTTAGTGGTACATAGGTTGTGTATATGTAAATTTGTATTTGAATGATACTACTATAATAAAGAAAAAAAATCAACTCTTATGGTTTTACATGCTATTGAATACCTTGGCCAAATGAATAAAAGAAACTTATCTAATTACTTTAGGAAAATGAAAGAATTATACTTTCTTAATTTTAAAATCTTATTCAAAATTTTATAACCAGTTCAATAACAGTATTAATTGGTTCTATAGATATTAATAACTCTAAAGCACCTATATGAAATTTTGAAATCAAAATGTTTTCTTTCATTTCTTCAATTATTTTCCTATTAGTTTTGTAATCATACTTGAGAACAAAATGGATATAATGCTATTGATTAAAATATTTTTCTTACAAAAACTTTGAAATAATAAAAAATGCCCAAGAGTTGCAGATACAAAGAACACAGAAAAATGAAGCGACGCCGCCGCCAAAGGGACTAGATTAGTCTAAACTTTGTCACATAAATACAAGAAGAAAGGGAAAGTAATCAAATTTCAAAAGAAAAATTGTAAATGAGAATAATCGGTAGAAGTTGACTGATTGATTAATATGGGACCCACTTTAATATTTCATTATGAAGCTTAACCGCTGGAATGTGCCAACGTGTCTGAAGGATGAAGCTATGACATGTACAGCTCTTGTCTAGATCAAAGATCGATTTTTTTTTAAAAAAAAAATTGAATCAAGTTGAGAATATAAATTGAATAAACAACCCCTTAAATCTTAAATGATTTACTTTGAATCAACTTGCAAGAACTTATTTATCTCGAATTTCACAAGCAAAAGTGATTTTTTTTAGTGTCTTTCTAGACATTCTTGAATGATATATTTCAATATATTAATGAAAGAACCAATTCACTTATTTAGCTAAAATACTGAATTAAAAAAATTGAATAAGTTAATTTAGAATAATAATTGTGTTATAATTCCTTTTAAAAACACCCATTTATAACATTAAATTGTGAATTAATGTAAGAATTTGTTCAATTATTTTTTGTTTTACAAAAAGTACTACTCTTCGGTCTTAAATATAAGACCTATTTTACTTCTTTTGTGATAGTTAAGGAAATAAATTAGATTACTAAAATTATAATATACTCCCTCCGGTCCCTAATGTAAGAGCTAGCCGTCAAAAAAACGCTTCTTAAGAAAACATGTGAATGTTAGTTGGGTGTCTGGAGTTAATGCTTATTTTCCAAAAATGCCCATATTTATTATGATACTTTTAAGAGAGAGAAATGCATAAGCATTAATAAATAAGAAAGTGAGTTAGGGGTAAAGTAGGAAAAAATGCATTAAATGAGGAGAGAATATGAGGTGAGCTCTTACATTATTAGGGACCAAAACCATTCAAATTTTGGGCTCTTACATTAGGGACCGGAGGGAGTATTTCATATTTAATTAGATTATAGACTAATTGTTAAATTGAATAAATTAGTTTTGAAGAAAAATAGTTATAGTCAATTTAAAATAATTAAATTTTTATCTACAATTTCTTGAAAAAATTAAATGGGTCTTATAATAAGTACAAGAAGAATGAGGGAATCTTTGTAATTCCATATTTTGGTATCTCTTCTCATACGCACACAGATTTTTGTTTTTGTTTTCCCATAATACACGCACACAGATTTTTAAACTCATCTGAAACAGTGTACTCAACAAATTAGGCCACCTGGTAACTGTCTCATCAACAACCTGAAATTATTTTTTTCGTGTGACCGACATTAAGGTTGTTACATCAACAAACAAGCATGTAGCACGGGAGTTTGTGCTTAGTGCTTACATGCATGTACTCCCTTCAGTCCTTATTGAATGGATATGAACGCAACAATAAAAAGGATTACTTGTATGTTTTGAACAGAATTGAAATACTAAAATGTATCATTTTTAAAAATTAATCCTATATCCTACAATGGTTAGTGAGAAATACTAATATTTATTCGCTCACTCTACTTTTAGGAAAGTTCACCCACTCGTTTGAGGATAAAACAATTTGAGTACATAATTTTGAGACTTGGGTTTAAGGATTTAATTAGAATTTTTCCCATAATAAAATAATATAGTAGAAATTTTACAATACAATCAAGAAAAAAATTGGCCCCAAAAATTAAATATTCTTTTTAGTAGAGGGGGCAAAGAGGCGAGAATAGGTAGGGGGAGAGTAGAGACATTCCACATTCGAGTATCTATTGGGGTCCCTACATATCTATTTTTGCTGGACCTGCCCAAGAAAAAGGGTATATACATGTAATATTGGAAATAATTAAATTAAACCATATTTATATGAAACACGAGTTATAATTAAAAATATCATTATCTTTATTAGGGGTGGAAGTCTAGTTTCCTATAATTAAGCATCATCTTTTATAAAGTTGATTGGTCCAAGCATGATATATGACCTCTTTTTTTTTTGAACTGAATGATATATGACCTCTAATAGGCCTTTTTTAGCCTTAAATATGACATGTTTACAAAATAAGCCTAGGATGTAATCTGTTATGATAAAGTATGGTACAGGTGCACAATAACAACACAATAACACAAATATGACCAATGTAACAAGTTCAAAAGACAAAACAAATGCACAGCAATAGTAAAAAAAGAATTTTGACCTTACCTTTTGTTTATAAAGGTCAACAAAATATATAGCATCTTGTTTCTCTTCTTCTAATTTATAATTTATAATCCAAGCCTCGTGTTTCATTTTCTAATTTTCTAATTCAAGCTTTACTCACAAGTCAACAGTACACTATTTAGCCCAACTCAGTCAACACTAATTTTCTAATTTATACCCTTGAGACTTTTTGTTCTGTCCAACCTTAAAACCCCAAAAGAGGCATATTCTACGATCAAGATATTTTTTTTTGGAACTGAATACCATCAAGATATTGACCCACATTGAACTAGTTCAAATTAATATAAATGAGTAAATATCTACAAGAATCGTCCATGCATCGTTTCAGACAATTTTATTTGTTACAAGTACGTCTACCTAATTGAGCTATCCATTACGCGAGAATATTATCTTCTGGGTAATTGTAATACTAAATAAAAAAACATGGCAGAAATAACCAATAATCAGCATTAATAATTATAATCTCTACAACATCTTAAAATTAACTAAAGTCAAATTGATGGCAATAAATACCTAAATACTCCTACATCAATAAAATGCAAAAAATTTTGCTGGTCTAAAAAAAATTGAAACTACAACCAATGATATCTGCCTGAAGCCTGATACCAAGAACTAATTAAACTCTAAAAAATGAGTAGAATTCAATCATATGTCAATGACGAGTAAGATTAATCTTCTTTATCACCAGGTTTATACTCTTTCCTTTCGGCCTCTAAAGCAGAACTGCTAGCATGATCAACCTGACCTTCATTTGGTACATTCTGGTACTCATCATCTTTATAACAAAAGATCATAGAAAGCATTAATATTGCAGACACAGTCAGAGAGATACACAGGATTTTGAGGCCAGGAGATTTATTCAGCACACGCGTTAGTGATGGGCCCCAGAGTCTATTCTGTGTTGTTTTGCCTTCCCTGTATCCTTCTAGGAATTTACTGATTTGAGTTGCTTGATCCTCCTCATCAAATACTTCTGAACCAATAACCTGAAGATCACGAGAAACAATTCATTAGCTCATCTACCATGAGGAGGAAGTTAGATAATAAAGGAAATATCACTAGGGAAATCAAATGATCCATTGGGTTAATTAAAAGCTAGACGATTGCTGAAAATTCCACTCGAGAAAAGGACATATTAACAATATACAACAGGCAAATTTCTGTCATACTGCACATCAATAAGGACTCTCATTACATATCATTAGTATTTTAGAAATAACATGAAACTTTGTAGTCATAATTCATAGACATTATGGAGGCATTCGGTGCATCAACATTACGTAGATCATCACCGTATTTGGAATATATGAGGGTAATTGGGACCATTATTAACGTGTTGGCATAAACATAAAACTAAAGAGAGAGGGCATACAGCAATATGACATTTTATATGTTTTCTCTTTTTGAATACAGGCATGCATATATGCAATTTATAGATGTTGACAAGACATGGAACAGATAAGGAGTATCAGAGCAAGATAATGATGTAGGCTTAAGATTACACCTACAAGTAAAACAAATATAAACTTTCCATAACATTATCATACAGTGAGATGTAATTAGAGTGAACTTAACGGACTAGAATCTCATTCAAAATAAAACACATTTACTTACAGATAGGTATTCATCACTTCCATCCCAAATAACCATTTTTGGAAACTTATCGAGGTTGAATTTTTCAGCAAATTCTTCCATCCGTTTAACACCGACATGACCAAATATTAAGTCCCGATTTGTAGATGCAGCATCCTTCAATAGTTGAAACAATTTCTTTGATCCTACTTCATTTTCATCCTCAACAATTGCCAAGACAATTTTCCTCCAATCACTTCTCATCACCTTTAGTGTGTCAAAGGATACAGGTGCCACTAAAGGAAGCAGGTTTTGTCTCACAAAATCTTCCAATGCCTCCTCTGATTTTTTAGCCAAGAACAGTAAGAGAAATTTTAAAATGATGTATCAAAGTCGATGTATTTAAAATATTAAAACAGATAAAACAAATATGTCACAATATGCAATGTGATGATCTATCCAAGTACATGTTGATAAACTCACAACGTCATGTTGTTTTCTACAGAAGCAGCAAAACACTTCAAATACATATACAACATGATTTCAGAATTGTTTTGAAGTAGACATATACCATCACCAGGCATAGAAGTGGGAAAAATTGATACATAACTCTTAGGCTCTGATACTCTACTACTCTTTTATCATTTGCGGGATTTTCTTTATAGTTATTTTCAATCTATTAGTTGAACTTAATGACATCCTTTCTTATAAATGAGAAGAGAGATTCAGGGAAGTGATATCTAATATCTAACAAAAAAAATTAAAATTTGAGTATAAAGTATAAACTCACCTTCAAAGGGGCCATATAAAGTGTTCGACTCATTATAGTCCTTATTAATGGAAACCAAAGCAGGAACCTTGTCAAAATGATATGATCCCATCACATCCTCTGAAAAATCCTTTGCCACGGAAAACCATGCATTTGTCTTATACTTTATCGCAAACTTTTCTATTGTAGAACTACTCAACCCGAAGCCTATAAATATGGGGAATGATGGGCCGGCTGCTTCAATGAAGTTATTAATAGCAGAATCTGAATCAAGAATAGTAACATCTGCAGCAGCATACTTCTTTATATAATGAACTAGTTGTTCTGCTTTCCTTGGTCCATTATATTCTGTGGGTACACCATTTATAAACAGCATAAGGGAAGGATAAGCACTGCATCACAGAACAAAAAATTGACATAAGTTCGTACGGAAGAATAATATTCTCAAGTAATTCCCAATAATAATAATAAAAACAATTAGATAGAATAAATGGGGTCCAAAACAAAGAAAAACAAGATAGATATTACCAGCTAGTTGACCCTTTTTTGAAGATTAAGGAAGCAAATTAGACCCCAAATCTTAGTATATGCAACATGTAATTATATTATAGGATAGTTTATAAGTAAAAAAGGACTGACTTGACTCAACTGTAAACTTGCTTGTCGTGAGATTAAGGTTATGAATTTGAATAAGTCTCTTTGCATAAAACATAGGTAAGACTACCTAGTATATTCTCTTCCTCATCCTCTCACCAAGTGGAGAGTAGAACTGAGTTGACTCTTTGATAGTTTATAAGTAAATTGTGTAATGAACTGAACATGTGTAATGAAAAAGGAAATGGAATTAAGTGTAAAGAGGTAAAGATGAAAAATAAAGGTAAATTAGGTAATGATGATATGCAAAAGTTTGTGGGGCCAAGGAAAATGTGAGATGTAGAGAAAAAGTTTGTGGGCCCGAGATATATAAAAATTACTTTTTTCATTTCCTTTTCTCAATTTCTTTTCTACTTTCCCATCATCCAAACTGCCCCTTAGTGTTGAGTAAAAGAGACAAATATATACAATTTCAAGTGATGTAATTTGCATCTTTAATTTTTCTATAAAAGTCAACTTGCTTCTATAATTAGGAAGGGAGAAATTACTTCATATTTCAGTTTAAACTGAAGAGGGAAAACATTAGTGTCACTTAGGGCCCGTTTGCTTGGGAGGGACTTAGATTATGGAAATGAAATTGGAAATGAATGTAAATGAAGGAAAGTAGATAGAATAGGAAAAATGTGAGATTGAGAGATAAGACTCGTGGGCCCGAGATATATGTAAATTATTTCCATCCTCTCAATTCCAACCATCTTAACAACTGACCCTTAATACAAGGCATAAGAACCATACCTAACATCATATTTTTTTGCAAGACGGGTAAACTTATCTGCATCCACTTTTGCTATGACTACTGGGTCCTTAAGAGCTGCAAGTACAGGTGCAGCTGCATCTAACTGCAAGTTTATAAAATTGAGGTTATTTTTGTAAAAGTGTCATGAGCCCTCTAAAATATCCTTCAAAATTTCAAATTCATTCACTCCAAAAACATTTCATCCTTTAAACATTTTAATATTTATTTAAAAAATAGGAACTCAAAACGTACCTCGGGGGAGAGACGCTTGCAATGACCGCACCAAGGCGCGTAGAAATCAACCAAAATACGATCAAAAGTAGATATGGCGGAATCGAAGTTAGATTCATCTAATTGTAACACCGTACCGTCCACACTGAAAGACTGAGCAGAAGAACAAAAGTACGATGATAATGAAATCAAAACAACCGCCGCAATTACTCCTACACTATGCTTCATCATCGCTGATCATCCAATTCAAAATCCTAATTCACAAACCAACACGATCGATCTCTTGTTTAAACTTTAAACCTATCTCTCACTCTCTCTCCTATTTTATTTGCAATATATATATATATATATATATATATATATATATATATATATCTGTTTAGATATATTGATATTGATTATCCATGATTAATCCATTAATTAGTTCATTTTTTAAAAAATAATTTGGTATAATATAGAAATTAAAGGACAGATTATCTTTAGTTTTTACATAAATAAATACACTACCAAAAAAATTTTCAGTGTGTATTAAAGGAAGAAATTTCAGCAAAATCAATTTAATATTTATTTGCTAAAATATACTTACCGAATTTTCTAACTGAATCCGTTAAGGAAATTTATTTTTTTTATCAAAGTTGAAGAAATTTATAAAAAGCGCAGTTATGTTACAATTCTTTTTTATGTTAATATAAAAAGAATTTTATGACCGAGTTATCTTTTTCTAAAACAGAAATTTGCTATAAAAAGCGTAATTATGTTTACATATTAATTTGATTTCGTATCTTAATTAAAATGTTTTCTAATAAAACTTAGATATTTTTTTTATCAGAAAAAACTTAGATATTTTATATCAAAGATAATATTACTTTCATTATACTGTTGTTTTCATTATTTTTTTCATGAAAAAAATCATTCATTGTATTTGTTTTTTTGCACAATCATTCATTGTATTTGTAATATCAATTTTTGTCACATAATATTTCTCAAATATTGGCTTTTTTAAAAAAAATTAATCACTTGATTTTTTCTAATCACAAATGAATTTTTCATACAAATAAAATGACTATGAATTTAAATCAAACGTTTTTTTGGATAAAAAATTAAACGTATTTATCATATAAAATACAAAGATTACTGTAACAAAAGAATAAACTAAACCTTTATATTCTGATGACAAAAACTAAACCTTTATAATGTGATAGAAGATATGATCTCTGATCAAAAAGATAGAAGATATCATCACCAAATTTTTAATCTTTTTAATGCAATAATACCTTTGTTTCTCAATAACAAATTAGGTTGTTTCATTCAAATATGTTCTCTTTCTGATAAAAAAAAAACAAATATGTTCTCTCAGTTTTTTTAATAAATAAAAAATCAGGTTGACTTTTTCCCGTCAAATCAGGTTCTTCAAACCCACAGAAAAGTTTTTGGCCAAAATAAAGTGCCACAGAAAAATGGAACTATTTCAGTATTTTTCTTAAATCAAATATATATCTAATTCGTATATACACCGCCAATAAAGGAATTTCTTGTTGGGTTTCACACTTGCACCTAGGGTGGAAACAGGCCAAACCCTTAACAGGCGGCCTTTTGCTCGGCCTATTTAGGGCCTAGCTTGGCCTAGTCTATTTATTAAATAGGTCAGGCTAAGACTTATTGGAAAGTTTTTTTATGTAAAAAGGCCAGACCTAATTTAATAAAGCTCGGCCTAAAAGCCTTCAGGCTTGGCCCGTTTAATAATTATTATTTGTTGAGTTGAATCTGAGTCATGTTTTGATGACAATTATCATTTTTGATTTTATTAAAAATAAAATTATAAGTGTTAAGTTTGGTTTAAAGGCTTGAAGCTTATTTATGGCCTTTTAAGTTTGATATATAGGCCTTTAAAAGGCTTTAGGCTTTTTGAAAGCCTAAATTCTAAGTAGGTTTTTAAAAGGCTTGAAGCCTTTTAAAGGCCTACATTGTAAGTAGGCCTTTAAAAAGGCTTTCGGCTCATTTCCACCCCTACTTGCACCGCCTCATTTATCATTCATCGGTTTAGGTGCCTTTCAAATGTAGTAGTTTCAATGTTTTTTAATATTTTTTTACCTTTCAAATGTTTCTTAATTTAAAACTTCAGAAATATATATTTTAGGTGCCTAAATTGAAAATTTATGTTAGACATTATGTTTTTACTTATTAATTAGACTCAAATAACAAGTGCACTTGTTGTCAAAAAAAACAAGTGCACTAAATTCACACAAGAATTTTTTATTTATTCTATATAACTTGGCCAATCACACCTTGCTATCTTATAAAAGCTCCTACCAAGCAACGAGTTTTGTACTTTTCTTGCCTAACAAAAGAAATTGAGAAAAGTTCATCGGACCCTTATAATAAGAATTAACCTCATATGTAATCAAAAAAAGAAAAAAAGAAATTAACCTCATATTCTTATGAAATTTCATTACACCTGCTTAACGGCTTAAGTGATATTAAATGTTTCAATTAAAAACATAGCAGATTAACATGAGTAGTAAATATTTTGGTTTCTTAAATAAGTGGTTGGGGGTTTAAACTTCAATTCTTGTAAATAGAACAAACTCACACGTGAGCTATATGCCCCATATATGAGATTTTAGATTAGTAAGGAATTAGTCTCACTTGACACAATATTTCAAATAAAAAGGTAAAATGTTCTCTTTGAATTTTGTAACCATAATTCAAGATACATGTGGAGAGTTATTTGTGATTATTTCTAAGTCTCAAAAATCGTTAAGTCCAACATTAAAGTATTAAACATCTCACAATTGGATTTTCAAATAAGTATGCAACTATTTTCAACATCAATGTGGGTACTTTTAAATTTTCAAGATAATTTTCAAAACATTTATCGGCAATGTTTGAGATATATATGGGGAATTTTCAAGGTATTTATCCATCTTTTCAACATCAATGTAAGTATTTGAAGTATAAAAATAATGGAATTCAACACTATAATATCCAAAACTTTGCAAATATATTTCCAAAATTAAATATATATGGAGAATTTTCAAGACACACAAGAAAATTCTAAGATATCTGTATTTCTTTTAATAAGGACATTTTTGTCTTTTAGCTAAAAATTTAATATCACTCTAGCTTCTTAATGGTGTAGTGAAATTTCATACTCTCTCCGTTCCTAAATATAAGATCACTTTAGGGAGGAGAACTTGTTCCTAAATATAAGATCACTTTCTAATTTGACTCAAGTTTTCCCCAAATTACCCTTATACTCCCTTCACCCAAAAAAACTAGTGGTTTGAAGGTAAGATGATACTTTTAAAACTTAGGTGAGGGGTATTTTGGAAATTTCATGTAATCCTAACTCATTGGAATGTCTTCTTTAATCTCTCCAAATTTACTAAAGTGATCTTATATTTAGCAACGGAGGGAGTATTGTTTTAGGGGGAATTTAAGATTAACTCCTATTATGGAGGTCCAATGAAAGTTTCCCGAAGTAATTATTGCTTTAAGAGGAACACTACGTCATTTGTGGTACAATCAATTACTACTTGTAAATTAACACACATCTTACATGAACATTTTAATCTGCCTTAGCATCCTAAGAAAATCAACTCATTAAAAGGATATTTTTTCAATAGGCGAAATAAAAAAGCATTGAAAATATTATATTTATTTTTTTGTGTGCTAATAAATTTTTTAAGGTGCCAAGTCATATTAAAATTTTTAAGTTAGACCTTATATATTTACTCATAATTAATAATCAGACAAAATATGACTTCGGCTTACAAAGCTTCTCTTGGATATAGGTTGAGCAACTTTCAGTTGAAATCATCGAGGATTACTTTTAATCAATAGTTTATCAAAAATTTGATTTTTGATTGAACAGCATAAGCTTTTATTCAATAATAAATTTTTGAAGGTGCCAACTTTCATGTAATAGGCCATAAGCTAATAGATCTAATAGGCCACAAATTATTAGGTTATAGACCATAACATTTAAAAAGGCCACAAATCAATATGTCAATATTGATGAGTCTTTTTTTTCTATAGAATTAGACTTAATGAATACTAGCCCAATGAATACTAGCTCTAGATTATGTTCAATAGGTTAGCCTGATAAGTTTTATAGGCTTTTTTTTAACCTAGGCCTGACCTATTAAACAAAATAGGCCCAAAAAAAACTTGTGACTGAGTCTAACCTATTATAATACAAAATAGTCTAGGCTTTTAGTAGGCTAGGCCATAGACCCAATAGGTCTGCTTGGACTATTTTCACCCCTACTGTGAACTATGATGCTTTTGGTTAGTTTAATTAGTGTGTGAATCATTTGTTTAATTACAATAATCAATTCCATATTTATGTTTTTATATAACTATATATATTTTTATCAGTAATATATACATGGCAAAAATGACTGAAAAATGTTTTGAAAATTTTAGTTTCCCAAGGCCCGGCCCTAGACCGAATCCCTTTACGTTTGGGCTTTCAAAAGGGCATTATTTGCGTATCAAACCTAAAAACAGACTTGGTTTTTAAGCCCGACCCACATTCAAAGCCTAATTAATTTTTCATATGTCATTTTTCGATGATGCACTCTTGTTTGTCATTTTTCGACTGATCAGCAATAGAAAATGGAAGGAGCTCATTACCTTGTTAAAAAAGTCAAAGTGTTACTATTGACTAAAGACAAGGGAGGGTCCTATTACATTAGTTGTCATTGTCATTCTTGCTGCCTTACTTATCAACACGTCAAGTCATGAAAATTAAAAAAAATTATTTACATATTAATTGTGGTAATTACATACTGTTTGCTTCCAAATACCTATATATACACTGTATGTTATAGTCGCTTGCATAAAAAAAAATCATACAGCTCTTTAACAGTGGTCTGCATGGATTTTTGCATCTCTTGGATGTAGGATTAGCCCTCTAAAACTTTCTTATTTAATGGAAAAAGTTTTACTTGTCAATGCTTTTAGCCTGACTTTTTGATTTGAGCACACTCAACTAATGTTTTAATTTTAAGACATTTAATTAATGTCTGTATATATCAGTTTTGGTTAAAATGTGATATATATTTTGAAATGATTAAAGCGAGTTGTTATTATGTATTGAAAAGATCCTAACCTGTCAATATCCACGCTCTTGTTAAAGTTGACACCTTGATTTTGCTTGGCATCTTAATTTAAGTGAGTTGTCAATGGAGAGACGTTCACTATACAACACTTTCACTGATAATTGTTAATGTAAACAACCTTTTTTTACCGTAATAATTTGAACAACCTCAAATGGACAGTTAATAATCTAAATATATCAAATTATGGCTATATAAGAATATCATATTTTCACATAAAATGAATTGTTATTGAAAGGCCTTTAATTTCTCAATACGCACACACAATTGTCAATGCTGATATCTGGACTTGTTAAAGTGAGATTCTTTTAAACTGTTTCCTCAACAATAATCATATCATCCTCAAACTTTATAACATAACCTATAGTCTATACTACGATGCGTATAGAAGTTCCCGATCATTATATGAATAAATTGACATTAAAATATATAATAATCAAAATTAGTAGTTTGACAAGAATCAACTCGATGATGGAAAGATGTTTGGGAGAGAGGATGAAGAACTTACAGATGGCATAAGCAATAAAATTAGTTTACTGAAAACAAGAAATATTAGATCACCTGTTTCAAATTTTTTATAGTCACTTGTTTTATATAAAGCTTGCATTTAAACTAACTTATTAGAAAAACCCATTCAAAAAGGGAAAAGTTTTAATTTATTTAGGTTTTAGACACATGTTACCTATCAAGTGGTTATATATAACAGTTAAAATGCTCTAATATTGCTATATAAAGTTAGGTGTTACAACTTACAACTAATTAGAATTTTATACTCACTCTATGCAGATGATATGCTCGATAACGTCTAAAAACGTTTTTAAACACCTAAGGAATCAAAAAGGTCATCATCATTCCATGGTTTTGTTTCGTTTAAAATCTATTCGACAAATCCAACGTTTATTCCTTCGATGACACTTTTTCCAACCACCACCCAAAGAAACCTCCTCCTTTCAACTGACCACACAAACGACTGTTTTCCGTCCACTTCAAACTTCAACCCTTCTCATTGGTTGCTGGTACTAACAAAGACAAAGAAGCTTCAAGGAACTTGTAGAAAAGCTATTCTCTTTTTTTACCAACAGGAACTTACAAATCTTACATGGAAAAACTCAACTCAAGATCCATGATCTCTTTTATTGTACTGTTGTTTGAGATCTACACCATCTTGGATCATATCATCGTGTTATCTAGACATGAAAGGTCAAAAACAAAAATCTACATAGAGATGCCCACTCCATTATACTGTTTACTCTCACAAATTTTCTAGATGTCGCGGGGAATGATATTCGATGTCTTCTGTAAGACTTCAGAATTTCCATTTTCTGAAAATTGAAATGGATATATCTCTTTGGTTGCACATACGTTACCCTGAGATTTCATCTTTTCTTTTTTGGTCATAGAGATATCAAGTTCAAGAGATCCATCCAAAGGATTAGATCTCGTAGCAAAAAAGAGATACCATCTTCTTCAAATATTGTAATCTTCTTCATTTTGCTGTAACTCTGCTATCTATTTTGTGCTTACCATGCCTCAATTTTTAATGCTTTAATTTGTGCTGGACCTAGAGCCATTAAATACGTTACCTCACTATATAACAGTTGCAAAGTGATCATTACGTATTTTCATGTGGAGTAAACAACATCTTCATATACAATGGGTTTAACCATAACGTTAAGTATGAACCATTTTGTAATAGTGAAACCAAATTGGCAATAATTACCACTTGAATTATACTTCAATTAATTAACATCAAAACATTGACAAAGTGAAGTTGACCATAACCAAAGTACTAAATGCTTATTATTCTTCCAAGTTTCGGATACACGCACCCTGTAGAAAACAATTATTAAAATTAACTTTATAATACATCAACAAGAAAAAATGGTGAAACAATACGATATATACTTATTATTTTGATTATTTAATTTTTTAATTACTTATTTGGTGGTAAAAGTTAGTGACTACTCTAATTTGTTGAAATATTTACACATTCATCATCTAAATTAAAATAATATGCGCGAGTATATTATAATAAAAAAAAGTAAACCTGGACATTTGAAGAGGCTGAACGAATATGTTAAAGGATTACATGGGGCCTAAAACTTCAAGCTATATTTTCCGAATTTCTCTTGGGTGATACTATCAATGTGTTTGATCATGTCATTACTAAGAAAATTCTTCCAATCTCCAATTTCTCCACGCCTAAAAAAGATCTTATTTTCTACTGTACCCGCCCACATTGTTCCATTTTTATTCACTTCCAAATTACTCAAATTCTCAAAACTACAAAGGCTCACTATATTACCTATAATATCACAATTCACTTCTTGCTCTGAGAAACCATGCCCTAAAAAATCTGCCAAGTCCTCCAAAACCCTGATGGATTCATTCTTAAGCTCTTCATACTTTAAGAACAATATTTTCTCTTCGCTCTCCAAACTCTCCTTGTAGTACCCCAACACATGATCCCAATATGGACCAGACAACAACACTCCTCTGCAAAACTTGTCAAACAAATAGTCAATTGTGTTGAGCTCTTGAACCTCTGGACTAAGCCTATTCAAGAAGTGCCATGATGAGATGAACACATCCTTCGGCTCTCGACACAAGTACACAATCTTACATCTTGATTGCTTCACTGACTCGGGCAATGAAACATATGGCATATGACTTGCAAAAAGCCTTGGTGGTGAGAATGAGCCTAGATCAGGATTTTTGGTGTTCTTGTAGAGGTTAATCTCTAAGAATGGTACCAAATCATGAGGGTTGGAAGTGAGAAGAGGGTGTGGTTCAATTATGGTTTCGGTTTCTACTAGGTCTTGATTTGACTTCGTAATACTGTACTTATTGTGGTTCAAGATGGTGAAAGTGAGGGCTTTTAGCCAGGTGGTGCCACATTTTGGTGGGGTGACAATGATAATGTCAGAATCATGGGCTTGGAAGTGATCCTGAACATTGAGAGTTCCTTGAATTCTGCTTTTGAGGTACCAAAAACCTTGATATTGGCAGAACTGGACATTAGTCCAAAGCATTTCCATGGGTAAGGTGGAAATGAGATTTTCACATTCTGGTGATATGTCTTCGGTATATCTCTTGACAAGCTCTTGAGATCTAATAGGATCATTAATACCTTCTGATTTTCCAGTCGCCATATTTATGTATGAGAAATTAAATAGCCAGAGATGTTGTTGGAATGAAGATAGAGGAAAATGCTTATGCTTGTGGGTTAAGCATGGAAAGACGCTTGAGGATTCTTGGGATATTAATAGCAATTGGAGAAGAGAGAATATTGATTTTTTTAACTGTGTGGCAACTCATAACTTCAATATTATAATGTGCATCTGATAGCATGCTAATCATTTGATCCCCATTTACATGCAGTACATTCTTATTTAATTTATTGATCAGACCCTCAATAACATGGAACTTGGTCATTTTCATGCTATGCTATCATATTCACATTTCTGACTTGCCAACATGATAATAGGTACGCGCAATTATTACTTTGTCCGATTGATTTTGGTAAAACATCACTTCATCATGTTGAATAAGATAGAGGCAAAGAGACAACCGAATTTTCAGAAATAAGTGATCAGTATAATTGATTGGATTGTACAAAGCAAAATTAAAGAAAAAAGTCTAAAAAAATGCTTGGAGATCTTTCTCTTTATTATCCAAATGGTACTCCTTTCGATTCGTAATATAAGAGCTCAGCCGACAAAACACATTTCATAATAAAAAATGTAAAATTTTTAGTTAAATTACTACCAAAACTCGCAAGTTAACTGCGGAACGTTCCCGCGCTTTAAAGAAAAATGCTGCTAAAATCTCATTGACCCTTATAATAAGGAATTAACCCATATTCTTCCTAAACAATGCAATATGAAATTTCATTGCACTCCATTGGTATAAAGTGATATTAAATGTTTCAATTAAAAAGTAAAGTGTTCTCATTGAATTTTGCAACAATAATCATCCTAGATACTTGTGGAGAATTTCCGATATTTTGTGTTGTTTTTTCAACATCAATATGAGTATTTTCTAAGTCTCAAAAATTGTGGAATCCGACATTAAAGTATTCAATATCAAATATTTTTTCCAATATTGCCTTACTAAAATATTATATTTTAAAAAAGTTGTGTCAACATTTTTTTGGAAAAATGAGAGAGAGATGACACTCCAATTAAAACATGTCATTTATTCCCCACATATATTTTCTTTCCTCCATTTTAAATGACGACATTTTCAGAAACAATTTTATCTTCTACAAATCATTGCTTTTTAATTAACTTTAAATAATTTTTTGGGACGAATCGATTATTTGGTTAACTTAGACTTATATTATAGGAAGTAGTGAGTAATACTATTAGAAGAAGCCAATTGCAACTAGGTGTCATTGTTATTTAGCTTTTATTTATTTAATTTCCATCCTTTCAGATCAGTGAATACAGTGACGTTTGCATTAGAGAGACGTTTGCATTAGAGAAGAGAGAGGAGCCGCAAGCACGCACTCACATCAACATATTCGGGCGAGAAATAACGCGTGCATGCAGAGAGGGATGAGCTCCACGGTCTAGCATCAATGAAACAATATTTTAAAGAATGCAATACATATATATGCGGCATCTATATAGTACATTTCCATGCCCCATCTAGATGATATGTCAGCTTGGCTTCGTCACCAAAAAAATAAACATTTGAGCTTTACCATACAAAACTTCTCACATATTTACACTGTAAAACGCAAAATCATTTTAAGTTAAGCTATTCCAAACAAAAACAAAGCCTATCACGCTCTTGCCCCTCTTAACACTTAATATTCTATAAATATCAATTGTATCAGCATCAGGGGGGACCTAGCTTGACTTTGTTTTCTTTATTGTGTTATCTCAGTGTCTGCAACAGAATTGATGGGCCGTAGAGAATTATGATCAAAAGACTCAAATAATGGAGCTCACTCCATCTTTTTACACGCTTAGAATTGCTTTTCCTCAACCAATCAATACATTCCTCTGCAGTTCAAGAAGGACGTGCCAATTGCCAAGCCAGTGCCTTGTCAAGCTGTAAGCCAAAACAATGAATCCAAAAGTAAAATACTCCATCCGATCCTTATTATAAGTCACAAACTACCAATTTTTCTTGACCCTTTTTATAAGTTACTTCATAGTTTCCAATGTGCATTAATTAGTTTTTTCCACATATACTCTGTTCACACCGCAAGTGCACGGGTCGCGCCAAGTAATAAAGTGATAAGAAAAGTATCGTTCCCACGAGAATTTGGACTAAAATCCTAACCAAGCAAAAGTCTAGGTGAGTTCAATTAAGTTGAACTAAGAAAACATCGGTGGTTGTTTAAATAAAATAAAAGAAATCTATTTCTAAAACTAATATAAACAATTGATCTTTTGACTCAAACAATCAAATGGGATCTAGGATTATTTATTCCCCTTGTATTTCTCAACTGATTTAACCGGTTTCTAGTCGCCTTGGGGGTTAAATGCAAATTTATTTTAAACCAAGGATTGCAACACAGTGGCACAACCTCGGGTCGTCTCTAAGGAGTCTTTCTACACTACCCTAGTTAACTAAATGCAATCAAAAGCAATAAAAGGGGATGAGAGTTTTTTGAGTATTTTCACTACAACTAATTGGATGCAATAAGATTAAATCATAAGCTACTATATTTTTGGTGTTTTATGTCAAGATAAGTGAAATAAAATGTGAATGTAAGCTTCCTTGATGAATGAATGCACTAGCTATCCTTGTTCCAATATGATTGAGTTTACTTCCTTCCTTTACTAAGTACTTAGGCCTGTGAGAAGAAATATTCTCCAAACAATGCTTCTAGTTACCTAGACTTATCTATTCACCTAGACTAGTCTAGTTCACTAGCTACATTTTAATTGGCACCTAATATGCATTATACTTTGCTTAAGGCATTCTCAACTCCTAATTGACAAGGTTAGCAACCTAAAGGCCAATCAAGAGTTTCAAACACATGAGTGATAAAATAAAGCTAACATTAGGCTAACAATAATTCAACCACATCATTAAAGCATAAACATAATACAAATCTCAGTATTAAAGTGTATGTAACCAAAACACAACTCCATAAAATTGCAAATTATAATTCCTAGAAACCTAGGTACCATAATATACAATCATAAAGAGAATAAAACTGAAACTAAGGAAAGAGGAAACCCTAGTAGCTCAAGAAACTCCAGCTAGCTTCAACAATCACCAAGGAACCAAGGATTAGCTGCTCATGACAATGGGATTACCTCCCCCGAAGTAAATCCCACTCTCGGCCATCAACAACAATCTGAGGTGGAGAAGACACTTATTATAGTGGATGAATCTTTGGAAATGAAAAGTGGATGGAGGAGGGAATGGCCGCGGCAGTGGGTGGCGGAGGAGGATGCCGTCGACGATGATGGATGAAGATGAAGTAGATGGTGATGAAGGTGTCAAGTGAAGTTGTGCGATGTGTTCTCCCCCTGGTTCTTCGTGCTTTCTGTGTATTAAGGCAATTGGAAAGCTTTAGGGGCTGTTTGGTTGATGAATTAAAGCCATAAATCTAAGGGTTTAGATGAGATATCCAAGTGAGCTTCCAAACAAGACCCTTATTTTTATAATCTCCATTTAGAAAAATAGGAAAGTAACTCCAAAAATTTCTATCTTATCTTTGCCATCCAATAAACTCCCAATTTGCCTAATTTGTCCTTGACCAATCCAAAAAATCAGTGTTATAGCACCAAGTTGTGATTTTCCAAATTCGAGCACTAAAATGTAATTTCTGAAATTCAGCCCTTGTGTTTGTAAAACCTCCTGAAATGAACAAATTCAAGCACAATTGTAATATCTCAAGCCCATAAGTCTTAAATGCATGAGTTTAATCCTTAAAATGATCAATTTAGCACTAAATGCAAATAACTCAATGCATCAAAACTTTAAGTACAAAAGTGCCTAAATTTCCATATATTATCCTAGGACAAGAGGCAATTCACTATAATTAATGGGTTAAAAATGTCGAATAATCATATACAATCACTCCCCCACACTTGAACTCTTGCACTCCTGGGCAAGATCAAATCAAAAACACAAAGAGGCTAAAGATGATTTAGTATAATCAAGTACCAAAAAAATGACATTTAGAGAATAATGGTGTATCTTCTTGTTTCAAGTCCATGAGTATGCCATATATTGAAAGAACTAATAAATGATGTAAGGTTTAATTAAAATGTATTTAATTTGGAAACCTCACAAGGATAAGTGTTTGCTCTCAACTCTCATGTAGGGTATATTCACTCAAATCCACTAAATCATGCTCTACCATAAGCTTGTGATCTTTCTAAGCTCTCCACTACTTATAACAATGACATGAGTAGATCCAAAAAGACTTTTTTTTTTGGCTTTAGAGATGGAATAGGCTACATGAAATGGTTGAAAGATATATGTCAAGTAACATGCACACAATACAAATAGTCAAACCAAAGTAACTCCCATTCTCACACATTAACTGCAAGCCTTCCATGTTTGCTACAACAAAAATCAATGCCTTATTTTTTTTTTCACTTTTTTTTCTTCACTTCTTTCTTTTCTTTTCTTTTTTTTTTTCAATTTTTTTTTCTGCTTACATGGCATTTTGACATTTATAATTTTAAAAGTAGCAAGATTCAATGATATCAGAAGGCATGCAAATTACTAGGACACTCTGGAAATCCTAATGAAGTAATGATGTGCATAAATATTGTCACTTGTCAAAATGATGGGTGAAAGGAATTGAAGGCTCAAAAGGATGCAACATGGGAGGGATTAATGAATACTAGCTTGTGTTTGGGATAAAAGGTAATGAAATGAATGCCTATGTCATCTCTACTCATGACATTGCAAAATTTAGCCTCAAGGAAGAAATAAAACAAGTTCTAGAGAGCAAATGCTTTAGTGGAAGATCACACAATAGAAAGAAGAATTAAGCTCAAAATACCTCACAACTAGGCTTTTTGTTTCCAACCAAATTCATGAAAATTAAACAATACATCACCTTTAGGACTTCAAATATATAGCAACTCACTTCATTAAAACCAGTTCCAACATCAATATCCAACTAAATGAACATTGAGACAAAATTTTTGAAAATCGGGCTCAATATGGACAAAACAGCAGCTAGCAAGCAACATTGTGAATTTGTGACAGCAAAGTGGAGTTCCTACAAAACACAAAACAATATAGTCCATCCCTCCCCCACACTTAATCCTTGCATTGTCCTCAATGCAAGCACAGAAAAATATTTTGGCAATGAAATTCATGATTGTAGCAAGGAATCAATATAGACAAGAGTGAACTAACAAAACAAAAGACTAAAAGAAAGAACAACAAGACACAAGCTACCTTTTCCTATTAGTTTCCCTCCCCCACACTTGTTCAACATCATGCAATCATTAAATAATTATTCTCAAACAGTAGAACAATGTAAAGGAAGGAAACGACCTTATCATGGAGGCTTGTAGCTAGTGTGATACATGCGAAGGCGGCTAGACTTGATGTGAAAATACTTTCCATAACCATCCTTCACTTTGACTTTTCCATTGTGACATAAAGCAATGACTTCAAATGGACCAACCCAACTCTCCTTAATTTCTTCTTTTGGTGTTGCATAATTAGAGAGGTAGGCCATAACATTATCACCATGCATATAATCTTTCTTCTTGGACTCAAGGATGTCGAAGTCTAAACTCTTTTCTTCAAGCATATGGGGAAGCTTGAGATAAGTCTTTGTTAAACCTTCCTTTGCACTTATGTGTTTCGCCTTTTTCCCTTCATCATACCTAAGCTCCATTGGCTTTTTGACTTTTGGTATGTCAGCAGGTCTTTTAGATTTCTCATCAGTAATCACTCCCTCCTTAAGAGCAGCCTCAAGCAGTTGAGGTAAAGGAGTAGGGTGAGTCATACACCCTATGAACAATGGTCCATGAGTAGCATTAAAGGTTCTCAGCTCCTTGAAGGTTTTGAAGGTCATGTCTGCCTTGCTTTTCAGTTTAGAGCCTGCACAGTCAACACCAAAATTGCCTTTCCTAACCTCCTTTTTATCAAACTTAGATTCATCAAGCATGGGATCATCAAATGAATTAGTGCATGGTGTAGAAAGAGTGTAATTCACTAGAATATCACTAGAACATTTCACATCATCACCATGTAAAGAAGGTGTAGGAGAACAAGGGTTAGAAGTAAATGGAGAATCAACAAAGTTAATCACGGGTGCACTATCATCAACTTCAACATTTGAAGAATTACCATGCATGTCACTTAGTCCTAAAGAATGGTTACCATTAAATTTACCATCAACATTAGCACTCAAACAAGATTCTACCTTTTCCAAAGGCACATTGTCATCAATAATATCTCTTCCAACACCATAAGATGTACGCTCCCAAAATTCAGCTAGTAAGTGCCACTTTTGATCAATGCAATCCATACAAATGATATGTTTATCACAATTACATGGCAATTGTTCAATTTTTCCAGCATCATCATCATTACTAGAACTAGGAAGTGAAGCATGATCAACAATTGAATTATGATAATAAAGGGTAGAATCATGGCAAGTAATATTGTCAATCAAATCACTAGAACTAGAACTAGGTATGAAGCATGGTGTGGTGCTACCTAATTGTTCCTTGTGAACTTGTGTTGGGATTAGAGAAGGATTTTCTTGTAAAATTTCCTTGAATACTTCTAATTGTTGAGCTTGACTCTCAACCACCCTTTTCAAATGCTCAAAATTTTTCTCACATTGTTCCATTCTTCCTATCATAGAATCCGTCCTTTGGTCAAGGTCATTGTTATATGATTGCCACTCATCAATAAACTCATTCATTCTCTTGTTGAATAGTTGAATTACATCAACAATGGTAGGTCCTTGACTTGGCTCACATGGTTGGAAAGGAGGTTCATTGAATGACTCATATGTTGGGTATGGACTCTCATCATGTGACCTGAATGAAAAATGGGGATCATAGAACTGTCTATGTTGTGGTGAGAATGATTCAAGATGTGGATTGTGGTTATATAATTCATAAGGTGAGACTTGATATGATGTAGGACATGGTTGAGAGTATGGATGGTAATTTTGTGGGGAAGGACCTTTGAAGCATGGAAGATGTTTGGGTGGAGGGGAAGATGAATTCCTACATGGGGATTCATAGGCCTTGGAAAAGGAATTGGGAGAGTCCATTACTTTGTAGATCTCTTAAGAGAATTCATCCTTAAATGAAGTAAGTGTCTCTTCCATGGTTAAAGCTCAATTTTTTTCTAAGGAGGCATTCTTCAAAATTAGCTTTCAAATCAGTTAGCAGCAAAATGGCAGTTGAAATCAACAAACACAGAGTTAGAGTTGCAGCAAACTCCAAGAAAATTTCAGCAGCAAAGCACAAATTGTTGAAAGAAATAGCAGCAAAAGGGCAATTTTATGCTGCAAAGGCTAAAATGACAGCAGAAAGAAGCATTTAAATCACACTTCAATGTTGTAAAAAATCAGCATCAGACAACAGCAAATATTCAAGTCCAAAGCAGAAAAAATAGTCACACAAGGCTGCTGGTTTTTGCAGAGTTTTGCTGCTGAAATTTTACATTTTTCTTACTGTTAAATGCAGTTGTGTTGCATCAGATTTATCTATTACTTTGTTGCTGGTTTTCACTGAAAAATTGACAGCAAATGCAGCACAAATATTGCACCAATATAGCAGAGAAGTTCAGCAAAAATCACCATCAAACAACTTAAAACAGATCAGTAAAATTTAACAGCAGCAATGACAAATTCACTGAACATTGACAGCAATCTTCCAAAAACTCCACAATCAATTCCAACCTATTTCAAGGCTTCCTAATGGCCAAGACAAGTTCCAAGGAGTGATGGGGTGTTAGGAAAATGTCAAACCACTAGAAAAATGCTTAGATCCAACTATGTCCACTTGAGTTGCGAAAAAGCACAAAGTAGTGATAGGAATGGACTAAAGTTGCAAAATGAAGATTTGAGGTTAAAATCTCACAACAATGATCCAAACAAGTTCAGAATATTAAAAGTGACTTGGAGAAATAGATTTGAGAGCAAATTGGGGTGAGATGTAAAATATGACCATTCAAGGTGCAAATGACTACCAAATTTGACTCCAAACCATGAAATTGAGCAACCAAGTCAATCAAACAAATTTGAGTGCCAGAATAGAAGCCATATACCTATCTAAACACATCCAAAACAGTGGCAAAATAGGGCACACAAATTTGTTGGGATCTTGACAAAATTCAGAATGGATTGCACACACAAAACTGTAGAATTTTCAGCAAAGTTGTAAAAAGTGCAATGTTGATTTTAACCCACTTCAACCCTCCTCAATGATTAAAACAAGTTAGGGAGACTAGAGAAAAATAATAACTCACCTAGAAACTGCTTACAATCAAATTTGGGCATCAATGTGCCAAAATGCCCAAGAATACACTTTTAAGTGAACTAGGAAACCAAAATTTTGCAATTGAGTTCAAAAACACTAACAAATGGTCTCCACAAGTCAAAATAGGTGAGAATGACTTTGTTGAATGGTTTACTTGGAAAGATTGGTGATTTGTCAAATTCTTGGTTTGCAATGCACACAAATCACACAACTCAATAAGAAACACCTTGGCAGTAACAAGTCACAAAAATCATTATGGGATGGTGCAAGAAATTAGAAACACATCAATATCACAGTGAGCAAGTAACTAGAACAAACCGGAGCGCAATTTTTTTTTCTTTTATTCTTTTTTTTCTTTTTTACAAGTTAAGCAATGTGTATGCAAACTACAACTACAAAAATAATTAAATAACACTAAATGATCTAAAACTAATCTAAAACCCCTGTCAATGCTCAATTGACACTTAGTTAGCCTAGAGAGTCAAAAATGACTCCCCGGCAACGGCGCCATTGATTTAACCGGTTCCTAGTCGCCTTGGGGGTTAAATGCAAATTTATTTTAAACCAAGGATTGCAACACAGTGGCACAACCTCGGGTCGTCTCTAAGGAGTCTTTCTACACTACCCTAGTTAATTAAATGCAATCAAAAGCAATAGAAGGGGATGAGAGTTTTTTGAGTATTTTCACTACAACTAATTGGATGCAATAAGATTAAATCATAAGCTACTATATTTTTGGTGTTTTATGTCAAGATAAGTGAAATAAAATGTGAATGTAAGCTTCCTTGATGAATGAATGCACTAGCTATCCTTGTTCCAATATGATTGAGTTTACTTCCTTCCTTTACTAAGTACTTAGGCCTGTGAGAAGAAATATTCTCCAAACAATGCTTCTAGTTACCTAGACTTATCTATTCACCTAGACTAGTCTAGTTCACTAGCTACATTTTAATTGGCACCTAATATGCATTATACTTTGCTTAAGGCATTCTCAACTCCTAATTGACAAGGTTAGCAACCTAAAGGCCAATCAAGAGTTTCAAACACATGAGTGATAAAATAAAGCTAACATTAGGCTAACAATAATTCAACCACATCATTAAAGCATAAACATAATACAAATCTCAGTATTAAAGTGTATGTAACCAAAACACAACTCCATAAAATTGCAAATTATAATTCCTAGAAACCTAGGTACCATAATATACAATCATAAAGAGAATAAAACTGAAACTAAGGAAAGAGGAAACTCCCTAGTAGCTCAAGAAACTCCAGCTAGCTTCAACAATCACCAAGGAACCAAGGATTAGCTGCTCATGACAATGAGATTACCTCCACCGAAGTAAATCCCACTCTCGGCCATCAACAACAATCTGAGGTGGAGAAGACACTTATTATAGTGGATGAATCTTTGGAAATGAAAAGTGGATGGAGGAGGGAATGGCCGCGGCAGTGGGTGGCGGAGGAGGATGCCGTCGACGATGATGGATGAAGATGAAGTAGATGGTGATGAAGGTGTCAAGTGAAGTTGTGCGATGTGTTCTCCCCCTGGTTCTTCGTGCTTTCTGTGTATTAAGGCAATTGGAAAGCTTTAGGGGCTGTTTGGTTGATGAATTAAAGCCATAAATCTAAGGGTTTAGATGAGATATCCAAGTGAGCTTCCAAACAAGACCCTTATTTTTATAATCTCCATTTAGAAAAATAGGAAAGTAACTCCAAAAATTTCTATCTTATCTTTGCCATCCAATAAACTCCCAATTTGCCTAATTTGTCCTTGACCAATCCAAAAAATCAGTGTTATAGCACCAAGTTGTGATTTTCCAAATTCGAGCACTAAAATGTAATTTCTGAAATTCAGCCCTTGTGTTTGTAAAACCTCCTGAAATGAACAAATTCAAGCACAATTGTAATATCTCAAGCCCATAAGTCTTAAATGCATGAGTTTAATCCTTAAAATGATCAATCTAGCACTAAATGCAAATAACTCAATGCATCAAAACTTTAAGTACAAAAGTGCCTAAATTTCCATATATTATCCTAGGACAAGAGGCAATTCACTATAATTAATGGGTTAAAAATGTCGAATAATCATATACAATCATCAACTTTAGATTCACTCCTCTTATAGATGCTATTAATTGACACATGTGCTAATGTAGGGTTCAAAAGGTACTTGTAAACGCTCCGTCGAGTCAAGAACAAGTGTTTAATTCTATTAAATTGCTCAGTCTCTTGTTACAATTAATAAAACCCAATTTCTAAGCTCCAACCCTAATGTGACTATGCAAGGTCAATAAGTATATCTCTATCTTATCAACAAAACCATCCATTCATCAAGCAAACTTCAAGTTCTTGCACTATTTTACCCAAGTTCTACACTCAACCTAACCCTCTCAAGCATTAATCAAGTGAACTCAACATCTAAATGGTGATCAAGCACTTATAAGCATTAGGTAAAGAGTAAAATAAACACATATGTCATTAATCACAAAATAAGAGGAAGAATCTAATGTTAATCCATACAAAGGTTCAAAATAATCCTAGAAATGGGAGTTTAGCTACTCATAAATGGAAGACAATTACAAATCCCAAAAATAGAGGAAGCCATAACATGAAGTTCAAGAGGGAAGGAATGGAAAGAAGAAAAACCAAGGGAAATGAGGTTGAATCTCTTCAAAATCTTCAATCTCCACTTGAATCTCCTTCAAAACCACCAAATCCTATCAAAGAGTTGCCTCCAAGAGTCCCCAAAGAGAGCCTAGGTCGAAAGATCCCTTCAATGTTCCATTTTTCACATTATATACCTCAAACACTTCATTTTAACAAAACTTTGCGTTTTGCAATCTGATGGTGATTTCGCCCAGGCCATAAACTTTGGCCTAGGCTCTGTGACATTCTGTAACTTGGTTTGCTGATCAGTAAGAGTAGTTTCGCCTAGGCCCAAATATTTAGCCTAGGCCTTGTGATGTTCGCGAACTGCTCTTCTGCTCCTGGAAGTGATTTCGCTTGGGCTTCAGAATTTAGCCCAGGCCATGTCACTTGTTCTGGTTCTTGTTCTGATTCTTGGATGCGACTTAGCCTAGACTTCAGAATTTAGCCCAGGCTCCAAGAAGCTTTCTTTGAAATTCATTCCAATGCATCTTATCTTCACTTGATGTTTTCCTACTCTTTCACAAAATGTTTCTAACACTAAAATGTAATCAAAATATATATATTTGAGCAAGAAAATGCAATCCAAAATCAAATGCACAAATTATTCACTCACAGCCCAAAACATGCACAAATATGCAAATTAAGGCTCATAATGGAAGTAAACTTGCTGAAATGTCATGAATATCTTGGAGTTAACATACTCATATTTAATACGACTAATAGGAGAGAATGATAGTTAATAGTTTAGGAAATAAGTGTAATTATTAGAGGTAATATTGGAAAGTACTTGAATTGTAAGACAAATTATATGTATTTAACCAATTTTATTTGGTATGTGAGAAAGTTAGTTAAGTGAATTATAATAAGGACTGAAGAGAGTATCTACTCCCTCGGGTCCTTATTATAAGTCATCAACCGCTCCTAATTTTTGATCCTTAATATAAGTCACCAACCACCATTAATTAATTGATTTCTTAATCTTTTCCCATTATACCCTCATCATTCATGGGAAAAAGAGGATTATTTAATTGCATTGATCATTTTTCCTACTTTTGTTTTTTCCAATATAAAAGAGCATTGAAAAAATGAAGAGAGAGAAAGAGAGATGAGAGGCGCAGAAATGGATAGACAAATAAAATATGACTCATTTAATTATGTAACTTCCATTCCTTGGTATGTGATATTTGGACGGTTAGTGACTTATAATAACGACCGGAGGGACTATGTGAGTGCAATTATATGCATGTTTTAAATAATGACAACAATAAAGAGTCTTATCTCACTAGGTGGTACCAATAATGTACTCTAGTTAAAACGAAAGCTTTGTATAAATTGTTAAAGGTCCCACCCAAATAACTCCATTAGGTGTCATGATTGGACAGTATAAGAAAATTTGTTAGCAGCATAATATAGCTTACCCACTCCTTCACAAGTGGTCCTCCTTTAAGCTGCAAGACACTCATAACTTCTTTCCCGTTGATCAATGGTTTTATTTACCAAATATTTTCCAGACCTACAATTTGCCAAACTTGTCAGACTGCACCCTTGAAAAATTAATGTGAAGGAGACAGGAAGTATTAAGACTGACAAAGAAGCACATATAGCAGGAATGAAAAGAGAAGGAACTTAGTTTACCAAGTTTAATTATGGAATTTTCATCCTCCACTACAAGAAAATGGTTGGATAGTCGCTTCCAAATATAGGGGATAGTCACATTTAAAACGGAGACAAGGGGGCCAGTCACATCCTGTGCAATATGTACGTGACAAGAGAAAAATGCCGCGACAATACCCCATCTCCC
Source organism: Mimosa pudica (assembly GCA_029929735.1). Lineage (NCBI taxonomy): Eukaryota > Viridiplantae > Streptophyta > Magnoliopsida > Fabales > Fabaceae > Mimosa > Mimosa pudica. The sequence continues at coordinate 3,297,613 of JAKELP010000023.1, read as the reverse complement.
TTGTCCGACACCTTTCTCGCGGCACTGCACACACGACAAGGAAATAAAATAAATTAACCACAGTCATGGCCCCAAATGCAACCTAACATTGTAAAAAGTGAAAAAATCATGTCGCGTGTATCGACACGCGATAGAAGTAATAAATATTAAAAAAAGTGTCACTTTTCTGAAAACGTGACATGAAGTATGAGTATTTAAAAGTGTGTCACTTTTATAAATTCTTCTACGTGACAAACATGTTAGTCACTTTTCTTCTACGTGATAGTGAGCCTAGTTATTTGTCAATGAGTGTTTTTTTTGGGTAATACATTATATGAGCAAATGAAATTATTTTTAATAGAAATAAAAATCAAAATGTGATTATTTTGGGGCAATACATTAAGAGATAATGTCATTATTATTACTCTTTCTAAATTGGATAACTAGTAATAAAAACTACAATTACATTGAGCAAATGAAAAAAAACCAAAAATATAAGTAAATTAAATTACAAAATAGTAATTAACAACATGAATGGAGATGAAGTGAGAAATACAATGTGTAATTAATTCATAAATATATTATGGCTAGATGGAGATTGCAATGGAAATTTGAATTTAGTTCATTTTGCTGTAATGACTTTTATATTAATTTGAATTGTTTTCTATTAAAAAAAAAGATTTTAGCTTAACTCTGCTATTTATTTTGTGCTTACCATGCCTCAATTTTTAAAGCTTTAATTTGTGCTGGACCTGGAGCCATTAAATACATTACCTCACTATATAGCAGTTGCAAAGTGATCATTACGTATTTTCATGTAGAGTAAACAACATCTTCATATACAATGGGTTTAACCATAATGTTAAGTATGAACCAATTTGTAATAGTGAAACCAAATTGGCAATAATTACCACTTGAAATATACTTCAATTAATTAACATCAAAACATTGACAAAGCGAAGTTGACCATAACCAAAGTACTAAATGCTTATTATTCTTCCAAGTTTCGGATACACGCACCCTGTAGAAAACAATTATTAAAATTAACTTTATAATACATCAACAAGAAAAAATGGTGAAACAATACGATATATACTTATTATTTTGATTATTTAATTTTTTTATTACTTATTTGGTGGTAAAAGTTAGTGACTACTCTAATTTGTTGAAATATTTACACATTCATCATCTAAATTAAAATAATATGCGCGAGTATATTATAATAAAAAAAGTAAATCTGGACATTTGAAGAGGCTGAACGAATATGTTAAAGGATTACATGGGGCCTAAAACTTCAAGCTATATTTTCCGAATTTCTCTTGGGTGATACTATCAATGTGTTTGATCATGTCATCACTAAGAAAATTCTTCCAATCTCCAATTTCTCCACGCCTAAAAAAGATCTTATTTTCTACTGTACCCGCCAACATTGTTCCATTTTTATTCACTTTTAAATTACTCAAATTCTCAAAACTACAAAGCCTAACTATATTACTTATAACATCACAATTCACTTCTTGCTCTGAGAAACCATGCCCTAGAAAATCGGCCAAGTCCTTCAAAACCCTGACGGGCTCATTCTTAAGCTCTTCATACTTTAAGAACAATATTTTCTCTGGCCTCTCCAAACTCTCCTTGTAGTACCCCAACACATGATCCCAAAATGGACCAGACAGCAACACTCCTCTGCAAAACTTGTCAAACAAATAGTCAATTGTGTTGAGCTATTGAACCTCTGGACTAAGCCTATTCAAGAAGTGCCATGATGAGATGAACACATCCTTCGGCTCGCGACACAAGTACACAATCTTACATCTTGATTGCTTCACTGACTCGGGCAATGAAACATATGGCATATGACTTGCAAAAAGCCTTGGTGGTGAGAATGAGCCTAGATCAGGATTTTTGGTGTTCTTGTAGAGGTTAATCTCTAAGAATGGTACCAAATCATGAGGGTTGGAAGTGAGAAGAGGGTGTGGTTCAATTATGGTTTCGGTTTCTACTAGGTCTTGATTTGACTTCGTAATACTGTACTTATTGCGGTTCAAGATGGTGAAAGTGAGGGCTTTTAGCCAGGTGGTGCCACATTTTGGTGGGGTGACAATGATAATGTCAGAATCATGGGCTTGGAAGTGATCCTGAACATTGAGAATTCCTTCAATTATGCTTTTGCCGTTCCAAAAACCTTGATATTGGCAGAACTGGATCTTAGCCCCTAGCAATTCCATGGGTAAGGTGGAAATGAGATTTTGGCTTTCTGTTGATATGTCTTCCGTAAATATCTTTACAAGCTCTTGAGATGTAATGAGATCAACAACTTTTGATTTTTCAGTTGCCATATTTATATATGAAGAAATTAAATAGCTAAAGATGTTGATGGAATGAAGATAGAGGAAAATGTCTATGCTTCTGGGTTAAGCTTGCGTAAACTCTCGAGGATTATTGGGATATTAATAGCAATAGGAGAAGAGAGAATATTGATTTTTTGACTGCATGACAATTCATAGCTTCAATATTATAACGTGTCATGTGATAGATTGTTAATCCGTTCGGTCCCCACGTTTACAAAATACGTTCTTATTTAATTTATGGGAGTGGATTTTCTCCTTTCCCATCCTCTCATTTCCACTCACTTTCGTTTTTGACACCAACAACAACAACATAAACCTTATCCCAATTAAATGGGGTCGGCTACATGGATCACACGACGTCATTGTATTCTATCAATAGTCATGCTTGGAGTCACCAAAAGAATTCAATGAATAACTTCGTTAAGAACTCTTTTTGATCTTCCTCTCCTTCTTTTGCAATGATTTTATACCCTTTGATCAATTATTCTTATCGCTCATCCAATTTCGTTTTTGACACCATTAAATAAAAAAATGAATATAATTATCAGCATACTTAAAAATATAATAAATAAATTTGATCTGTCAAAATTTAGTGTGAATAGTTCATGCTAATATTAAAAATGTAAAATCAATTTAAATTTATATTAATCTACAGTTTTATAGACAGTCAATATAAAATTTTGATAGATTAAATTTATTTATTACATTTTAAAATGTTATTATAATTACATTATTATTGTTGTGAAAACATTAAATTTGAATCTCTAGATTTTTGATCCAATATTTATTAAAGGGAAAATGAGAGAAAAAGAGAGGGTGGAAAAGGAGAGAATATGGACCCTTCATTTATTTGTTAGACCCCACCAGGTTCACGTTAATTACTATTCCATCCGTCTTAAATATAGGACCTAGTTGACTTTTTTGAAAAATCTTAAAAAACAAACCAAAATAAGTTAATTACATATTGCTTTACCTAATTTTTTTTTTGGTTAATCACCGCCCGATTTAATCCGGACTCGAGGGGTAGGAGTGTTGCCCACATAGACAAGGTTGTCCCCTCTCCCAATAAGAGCGCTTCTCGGGAATCGAACATGCGTTCTCATCTTTACGGGGGTTGTAGCCCACTTACCAGCTCAACCAACTACCCATTGATTGCTTTACCTAATTTTTTTCTCTTACACTAGTTTATTTTACCTATAAGCTAATGGATAATCTAAAAAGATATCAAATATGTCATGATTTAATAACCTATTTTGCAACTTTAATCTCTAAAAAAAAGTCAATTAGATTTTATATTTAGGATCGGAGAGGTAGTATATTGGAGTACGTCGCTATATAACTTGGTCATTCATGCTATGCTATCATATTCACCTTTCTAACTTGCCCACGTGATAGTACGTACGCACATTTATTACTTTGTCGGATTACTTTTGATAAAACATGACTTCATATTTTTTCTTTTAGAAAAAACCAATACTTTCATTCAATAAAAAAAACCATATTACACACTAATACATCTTGATAGAAACAATCTTTAAACCTATTCTTACTTTACAAACATCTTCCCTTGAAAACATTTCTCTATCATATAAGAGTGCCAAAATTGTTTTTAGAGGAGATGATGACCTCTCTAGCAAACCTTGCAGTATTATATTCCTCATTATTACACTAGTTGCTACAAAGTCAGCACTATTATTTCTTGCTAACATCAATATGAATATTTTTAAGTCTCAAAATCCAACGTTAAATTATTCAACATCTCATAATAATACGAAATTTGAAGACATGTGGAGTTATTTTCAACAAGAATGTGATTGTTTTAAACCTCAGAAATCTAGTGATCTAGTACGAAATTATTCAAAGTTTCAAAATAAAATTCTCTAGGTATACAATGAGAATTTCCAAAACATTTATTTGGAATTTTCTACAGTATTGGATATATCTCTTCGTTTACAAGCTTTAGGTGCTCATCCTCGTGTCAACAATGTTGATGGGAAGAACTAATCTGGATATTAAAAGTGCAACTCGCCAATATTCTTTACGTTCCTTCTCTTTAAGTTTAATTACAATGCTCCATTGACAACATTGTTGATAACAAAAAATAGTTTATTGATAACAAAAAATATTAATGTCCTATCAATATATCCATGGTTCTGAAATAAATATATGTAAAACTTAATTGTCTTTCCTTCCTCATTTTGAATCATATGCAAACATTTAAATCTTTTTTACTTTTAACTATTTTCTTACCCAGTCAATTGATTTTTCTTATGCCAAATGATTATGTAGATATTTTAAATTTTTTCCTTACCCCAATTAACAAGTAAAGGTATTTTAAGTGAAACTAACGATGTTACCCGAAAAGGACTAAAATGTATTTTCCAAATATAAAGGACTAAATTGAAATTTGATACAAACATAAGAAACTAAAAGTGTACTTTAGTCTTTAAAGAATGCAATACATATATAGTCATATATATTCAGCATCTACATAGTACATTTCCATGCCCCATCTAGATGATATGTCAGCTTGGAATCGTCACCAAAAAATAAACATTTGAGCTTTACCATACAAAACTCTTCCCACATATTTACATTCTAAAACGAAAAATCATTTTATTTTTTTTAATACATGATCAAGTATCCTCTCACTTGACAAGTGAGAGACTAATCCCCCGCTGATTTGTAGGCACCTCAAAGGGTGAGACAGCTGGCCTGGGAGATTTAATGCTTCTCCATACCCAACGCCAGGGATCGAACCCCAGACAATTGGTTAAGGGTAGGGGTGGAAATGAGCCGGGCCGAGCCAGGCTTTGCCTAAATAGGCCTGGGCCCGTCATGCAATAAGAAAACTTAGGCCTGGGCCTGGTTGTAGGCTTTTTTCAGAAAAAAGCCTAGGCCTGTGAAAAATGGTAAAGACCTGAAAGCCTTTTTAAAAGCATACTTACAATATAGGCCTTTAAAAGACTTTGGGCCTTTTAAAAGCCTACTTCGAATTTAGACTTTTAAAAGGTTGCAAACCTTTTAAAGGCCCACATATCAAACTTAAAAGGACTACAAGAGGCTAGGGTATGACCGTATAACAGATTGTGTAAATGAATTTTGTAGCTTTTATTAATATTATTATTTTATTATTAGTAGTAATTAGTAGTAATATCAAACAGGTCAGGCCTGAAGGCTTTCGAGCCAGACTTTACTGAAATAGGCCTGACCTTTTTAGATAAAAAAAACTTGAGAATAGGTCTGAGCCTTGGCCTTTTTTTTAAAAAGGCCAGGCCGAGCCAGGCCCTAAATAGGCCGAGTCATAGGCCGCCTGTTCAGGGCCTGACTCATTTCCACCCTAGTTAAGGGTGAATGAGTCCTTGCCACTCAACCACACACCCAGGTTGAAACGAAAAATCATTTTAAGCTAAGCTATTCCAAACAAAAACAAAGCATATCTCGTTCTTGCTCTCTTAACACTAAATATTCTATAACTATCAATTGTATCAGCATCAGGGGACCTAGCATGGCTTTGTTTCCTTTACTGTGTTATCTCAGTCTCTGCAACAGAATTGATAAGCCGTAGAGAATCATGATCAAAACACTCAAACGGAGCTCATTCCATCTTTACAAGCTTAGAATTGCTTTCCTTCAACCAATCAATACATTCCTCTGCATTTCTAGAAGGATGTGCTAATTGCCAAGCTAGTACCTTGTCAAGCTGTAAGCCAAAACAATGAATCCAAAAGTAAAATATCTATGTGAGTGCAATTATATGCATGTTTTAATGACAACAGAGTCTTATCCCACTAGACGGCACTAATGTACTCTATTTAAAACGAAAGCTTTGTATAAACTGTTAAAAAGGTCCCACCCAAATAACTCCATTAGGTGTCATGATTGAACAGTGTAAGAAAATTTGGTAGCAGCATAATATAGCTCACCCACTCCTTCACAAGTGGTCCTCCTTTAAGCTGCAAGACACCCATAACTTCTTTCCTGTTGATCAATGGTTTTAGGTCCCAAATATTTTTCACACCTACAGTTTGCCAAACATGTCGAACTGCAACCTTAAAGACTCAAGAAATACATTTTGCATATTAGAATTACAAGCAACTATAGCACATCATATAAGAAGACACAAGTACCTCCTTAATTAGCTTTCTTATCTTTGTAACTGATACTTCTCAGGGGGAGAAACAGAGCAGCATACATGGTTAATCACCTATGTTCTTCCTAAAACACACAGAAAAACGTTCTTCAACATCATGATAACCTAAAAGGAAAAAGAATGGCCTTGAATTCAACTCCCTAGTTACAAGAATAATGGTCAAATCAATAGAATGGCCTTGAATTCAACTCCCTAGTTACAAGAATGGCCTTGAATTACTCAAAGTAAAGGTTGATTCCCCAAGTAAATGGATAAGATTCCATGCAGTATGCAGGTAAGTAAAGCAATAACTGAATATAGAACTATCAATTGATCAGAATGAACAGCCTAAATATCCAAGCCACCATAGAAAATCAAAGAAGGATTATCTAATTGTAAGTCAGATAAGGGTTTTCGCCACAATTTTACTTGAGATTGCAGATGAAAGTAATCGTTTGGTACTGTTATCTAGAATAAACTACCTATTTCTTCACCTACATGTTAATATGCAAAATTATAAAACAACATACAGTGAAGAAGTGCTGGACTCCAATTTATAAACTAAACCTGTCACATCCATCATAAATAGGAGGCTCAAACTCCAATTTATATGTAATTTCTTTGGCAGGTTGGTTTCCAGATATCATTAGATCAATCTACGAAATAAAAAAAAAAGTATAAATAACTTTGCTAACCAAAAAAGATTAAAATGCAAGCTTAAGGTTGCAAAAGTAAAAGTACTTCTGTTCTTTGGTAAAAAAAAGTACTTCTGTTCCAATGCGCACTCTGCTAAGTTTAGCAGCTAGTGCTTATTAGAGTAAGCAAAGTCCCACATTGAAAAGATTTGAGTTGGATTAAGGGTATATAATGATGGGTTGAGTACCATCACATGATGGGTTGAGTACCATCACATTGACTTAAGCTTTTGTGATGGATTGACTCTCCCTCATTATGTGTCATTGATCAAAAAACTCTAAATCTTAACATGGTATCAGAGTCATTCGATCGATGGGACCCAGAGAAAAAAAATGGAAAAAAGAGAGAAAAAATGAAAAAAAAAAGAAAGAAAAGAAAAAAAAGAAAAAAAAAAACGAGAAATATTTGTAGACCTGAGGCCTCTGAGACTAAAAAAGTACAAGCCCAGGCAGACCTGAGGCCCCTGAGACTCTAAAAAACAAAGAGTACAAGCCCAGACAAAGAAAAAAAACAATGAAAAAAACGGGAAAAAAATTAGTACGGTGAATATTAGAGTAAGCAAAGTCCCACATTGAAAAGATTTGAGTTGGATTAAGGGTATATAATGATGGGTTGAGTACCATCACATGATGGGTTGAGTACCATCACATTGACTTAAGCTTTTGTGATGGATTGACTCTCCCTCATTATGTGTCATTGATCCAAAAACTCTAAATCTTAACAGTGCTCCTTTCCCTTCATCACATGCCGCAGCTCTCTTCAGGTCTTCATCAAGAGTAAAATCAAACCTATCCCCTAAATGATGGTAGACATGCACGTCAGTTTATAAGAGATAACAATCAAAATATAAGCAGAAACAAACAAACAAAAAGTTTATGTGATGTTGTCCAGAACTAATGGCAAATGTATAATGGTTGGGGATGAAATATAACTAAATGAAATAGCTGGAGTAAATTGGCCAAGGTTGATCGATATATTAAAAATTGGTTCTCAATGGTTTATCACTTCTCTTCTTTTATCTTATGTGCTGCAATTCGATTCTTATGGCATGTTAGGAATGATTTTCTCATTTCATCTGGTATTTGCTGTAATCATCATGTCATCATGTCATGCAGGTAGGTAACTTTCATAGGGGACTTTGTTCAGTGTGACAATTGAAACTGATGTTTTCTGTTTTTGCTGGCATAATATCTCATATAAAGGCTTGCAAATTCGGATTCAACAAACTAAGTTTTTAAATAAAGAAATCCAGAACCTTGGATGAGGAGATTGAGATCAAGTGAGTGATTCCTTCCATAGTGTTTTACATCCTATTTGACACTTATTTTTTTAATCCAATTGAGGTGACACTTTTTTGCTGTGAGTATGGATTGTTTGAATCTTGATCTCTATGTTGGCACAAAGTTTGAGTCCCATGGCTGAAGTAATGCTTCAAATATTTGACAATTTCAAATTGGTGAGAATGTAAAACTTAGCTCTAACTTCTAAAAACTTCGATGCGGTTAAACCCGTAAAAATGTTGAAATCACATGCTACCTTGCTATAACAGGTGGTCATGATTTTCATAAGGATCAAACTTTGTGTATTAATGAAAAACTAATGAATATAGAGGCTAATACCCCGAGTCCTACTATCCTACCAGAAAGGTCTGTATTTTTAAACTTTGATGGTATTTTGCAGGAGGATGTTGTGGTAGGATCAAGTATTGCTAAAACGTGTGGCTAGAGATGCATATAAGTGTTCATTTTGTGCTGGGACAGGAAAATGCGAGCTATAGTGAGGGGTAATGAAAGATGTTAAAACCATAATGACGGACCATGGAGGTGGCCAACTAATGTAAAGATGGATGGGATATTTTTAAAATTTATTTAATTACCGTGATTAATATTTTATTGATCTCTTTCTATAATCAAATGACTTGGCAATGTCCATGTATAAATTTATATCATTATTTTCAAGGTCTTGAAAATCTTCATATGGCAGTGTTAGTTGCAAGGAAATGAAAAGTGTTACTATTGACAGGTGAGAGTCGTATTACATTTTGTGTCATTTGTACTAGAACACTTGTCAATGGTTGCTATTGACTCTTCAAAGAATGCACTCTTGTTTTTCATTTTTCGACTGATAGCAATGGAATTTGGGAAGAGCTCATTACCTTATTAAAAAAGTCTTCTAATAATTCTTAATATTGAGTATTTTTAGAATACTGTCAAGTGTAATGGTTGCAATGAGATTGAGCCCAATATTATGAACTTTGGATTGGTTTTTTTTTCTTAAAAAAATGAAGTGGGTTGTTAATGAAAGGAACCTAACTTGTTGATACCATTATCAACACCATCATTAGTCAATATTTGCATCTTCAATGCAGGAACATTGACTTGTTAAAGTGAATTGTTAATTGAAAAAAGTTTTATTTGTCCATGCTTTTAGCCTGACTAGTTAATTTGAGCACTCTCAGCGATGTTTTAATTTTGAGACATTTAATGTCTGTATATAATTAACTTTGTTTAAAATGTGATATAATATACTCCTATTTTGATATGATTAATGAGATATCATCTGCTTCAAATATTGTAATTCAGCTCATTGTGCTTAATGACTTTTTCATATCAATGAGAATATTGTTTACTATTCCAATAAAAGATTTTAGCATACCTCGCCTATTTTTTCTGTGCTTACCATGCCTCAAAATCTTATATGTTTTGTGCGACTGTTCTTGACTTACAGCCATTAAATACATTACTCTTTTTGTTTTTGTCCAAATATACGTTACTCATTATATAACAATTGAAAAGCCATTACGTATTTTCACGTAGACTAAATAACATATTCATATATAATTGTGTGTAACCTTAAACGGCTTAAACGTCAAGTATGGATAACCTTTTTGTAGTAGTGAAACCAAATTGGCAATTACCACTAGAAATATACCTCTATTAACATCAAAACACAATGCTTTTAAATTTAGACAGTGAAAACTCCATTCACATCTGCAATAGAACCAACAAATTGATTAAATCTTTGAAATCCAAGACATCATCTTCACATCCAACAATAATAATCATAAAACACTCTACGGTAAACTGCAGGCAGGTTAACAAAGCGAAGTTGACCACCACCATGTACTACATGCTTATTATTCTTCCAAGTTTAACACACCCACCCTGCAGAAAACAATTATTTAAAATAACTTTCATAATGCAGCAACAAGGAAAAATTGGTGAAACAATAAGATACAAACACACTTAATATTTTGATTTATATTTTTAATTACCTATTTGGTGGTAAAAGTTAGTTACTAAACATATTTGAAGAAATATTTATGCATATACTCCAAGCCATACTTTCCGAATTTCTCTTCAGTGATAATATCTAATAATTAAAATAATAACTAATAATTAAAAAAGTGGACCTGGACATTTGAGGAGGCTGAACATATGTGTTCAAAGATTACATAGGCCTAAAACTTCAAGGCATACTTTCCGAATTTCTCTTCAGTGATACTATCAATGTGTTTGAACATGTCGTCCGTAAGAAAATTCTTCCAATCTCCAACTTCTCCACGCCTGAAAAAAACCTTATTTTCTACTTTACCAGCCCACGATTTTCCAGTTTTATTCACCTCAAAATTACTCAAACTCTCAAAATTACAAAGCCTCACTATATTACCTATAACATCACAATTCACTTCTTCCTCTGAGAAACCATACCCTAAAAAATCTGCCAAGTCCTTCAAAACCCTAACCGGCTCATTCTTAAGCTCCTCATACTTTAAGAACAATATTTTCTCTGGTCTCTCCAAATTCTCCTTGTAGTACCCCAACACATGATCCCAAAATGGTCCACACACGTGCACTCCTCTGCAAAACTTGTCAAACAAATACTCAATTGTGTTGAGCTCTTGAACCTCAGGATGAAACCTATTCAAGAAGTGCCATAATGAGACAAACACGTCCTTCGGCTCGCGACACAAGTACACAATCTTACATCTTGATTGTTTCACTGACTCGGGCAATGAAACATATGGTAGATGGCTTGCAAAAAGCCTTGATGATGAGAATGAGCATAGATTAGGATTTTTGGTGTTATAGTATAGATCAGCCTCTAAGAATCGCACCAAATCATGAGAGTTGGAACTGAGAAGAGGGTGTGGTTCAATAATGCTTTCGGTTGTTATTGGGTCTAGATTTGGCTTCATAATATTGTACTTACTGCGGTTTAAGATGGTGAAAGTGAGGGCTTTTAGCCAAGTGGTGCCACATTTTGGTTGGGTGACAATGATAATGTCAGAATCATGGGCTTGGAAGTTGTTTTGAAAATTAAGAATTCCTTGAATTCTGTTTTTTCGGTGCCAAAAACCTTGATATTGGTAGAACTTGAAATTAGCCCAAAGCATTTCCATGGGTAAGGTGGAAATGAGATTTTGGCATTCTAGGGATATGTCTTCCGTATATCTCTTGACAAGCTCTTGAGATGTAATAGGATCAACAACTTCTGATTTTTCAGTTGCCATATTTATATATGAAGAAATTAAATAGCCAGAGATTTTGAAGGAATGAAGATAGAGGGAAATGCCTATGCTTGTGGATTGAGCTTGTAAAGACGCTTGAGGGTTCTTGGGATATTAATAGCAATTGGAGAAGCAAAAATATTGATTATTTAACTGCATGGCACAACTCAGCTTCAATATTAATATATTATAATGTGCCATGCGATAGCATGTTAATCATTCCCACGTTTACAGTACGTTACTATTATTTAATTTATTAGTTAGACTCAAATAACATTATGGTAAAAAAAGACTCAAATAACATGGTGCACGTTGACGCAAAAAATTTATCTAACTAAATGTATATTCTGGTCATTCATGCTATTCTATCACGTTCACGTTTCTGACTACATCATAGGAATACGTCGGATCACTTTTGGTAAAACATCACTTCATTCATCTTGTTGAATAAGATAGAGGCAAAGAGACCCTCTAATTTTCAGAAATAACTTATTAGTATATAATTGATTGAATTGCGGAAAGCAAAATTAAAGAAAAACGTTTAAAAAACCCTTGAAGATCGTCCTCTTCATTAACAAAATTGTACTCCTCTCGGGTCGTAGTATATATAAGAGCTCAACCGGGAAAACACATTTCTTAATAAAACACGTAAAATTTAGTTAAGTCACTACAAAAAAACTCATAGCTTAGCCGCGATAACATTTTGGCGTTTTAAAGAAAAACGCCACTAAAATCTCATTGGACCTTTATAATAAGGAATTAACCTCATTCTTCCTAAACAATATAGTATGAAATTTAGTTGCACCCCATCGGGATAAAACGATATTAAATGTTTCAATTAAAAGAAGCAAAATGTTCTCATTGAATTTTAGTACCCATAATCCAAGATACATGTGGAGAATTTCCGATACTTTGTGTTGTTTGTTCAACATCAATATTAGTAATTTTAAGTCTAAAAAATCGTGGAATCCAACATTAAAGTATACAACATCTCACAACTGGATTTTCAAAACACATGTATATGAAGAATTTTGAAGATGTATGTAGTTATTTCCAACATGAATGTGAGTATTTTTAAACCTCATATATCTTGTAATCCAATACTAAATTATTCAAAGTTTCAAGGACTAAAGTGAAAAAATGTCCATGTAATTGTCACAAATGTGCAAAATTACCCGTGTAAAATTTTTTGGAGCAAATTTGCCCATCAAATTTTAAAATTGGGGAAAAAAATGACCATCACAATTAATTTTTTGACTTTTTAACTCATCATTTTCTGTCGATTCATCTCTCAATAAAACATGTGACAAACTTATATATTTATTTGCCTTGTATGATGATGCGACAGAGGATGATGAGTGAAAAAGTAAAAGCATTAAATGTGATGAGCATTTTTGCCAAATTTGATAGGCAGCTTTGCTCCAAAAAATTTTACATGGTTATTTTTGAACCTTTGTGACAATTACGTGAGCATTTTTGCACTTTAATCCAAGTTTCAAAATAAAATTGTCTCGCCAAACATGGAGAATTTCCAAAACATTTATTGGGAATTTCTGAGACATATATTGGAAATTTCCAAGGCATTTGTCCATTTTTTCCAAAATACCCTTATTATGTATACTTTTTTACAAATAAATTATATCCTCCACAGTTTCACTCATTTCTAATTTTTAAAGAGTGAAAATTATTGGAAATAAAAATAAAATTACCTAACTTAACTACCTTTTTTCACCCTATTTAAATTAGATAAAGTGGCCCTGTAATTAGGACCAGAGGGAGTAATATTATTGTTATTACTATTGATGATATTAACTGATAATCCTTTCGTCTCATAATTTAAGTCCACATTTTTTGAATAATTTTGTCCCAAAATATAAGTTTGTGTTTGATGAGTTGGTTAACATCTATTTTTTATAATATTACCCATACTAAAATATTATATTTTTAAAAAGTTGTGTCCACTTTTTATTTGGAAAAAGTAGAGAGATTACACTCTAACCAAAATATGTCATTCATTCCTCGCATATTCTCTTTCCTCTATTTAAAATAAGGACATCTTTGGAAACAAAATTTTGTCTCCTATATAACCATTACTTTTTAATTACTCAACCTGTTCCTAAATATAAGATCACTTTTAAATTTCATTTTGCTACTAAATATAATCAACTTTCTAATTTTTCCTAATTTTTTCTCAAATAAACCCTAATAATACTTATCTATAATAAACATGTAAGAGAGGGAGAATGAGAATAAATGTATATATAGTTAGGATGAATTAGTAATATCATGTGCTAATAACTAACTTAACTAACATCCTTAATCTAATTTAAATTAGGGAAAATAATCTTATATTTAGAAACGAAGGGAGTAACTTTAATCAATTTTATTGGGAACCCATTATTTTGTTAACTTAGATTTATATCCTCTTTACCTAATAGTAATGGAGGAAAATACTATTCATTTAACAGTAACATCCCTTATTTTAATACTTCCTCTGTTCCTAAATATAAGATCACTTTGGGTAATTTGGGGAGATTAAGGAAGACAATAAAGTTACATGATGTTCCTAAAATCTCCTCAATCACTTAACTTTGAAAGGAGGAGGGGTTTTCAATGAAAAGAGGGAGTATAAGGGTAGTTTAAGCAAAACTTGAGATAAAATAGGAAGTGATCTTATATTTAGGACCTTATCCACTTCCCCAAAGTGATCTTATATTTAGGAACGGAGGGAGTATCTTTTATATCCTGCATTTTTAAAGTTTTGACAGTTTTTAGTTTTATTAAAAAATAACAGTAGGAGATATCAGACTATAGGCTATGGAGTGATGTCTTGTCCCATCAATAGGCTTATTTTTTTATTTTCATTTTAATATTAATGCGTGTATGCCAACTAAAGGGCTTGTTTGGTTCCATTAAATTAACGAAAGTGAGTTGTAAATAATTGAAAAGTTAAGGGATAATATGGTCATTTACATATATCCCGGGGCCCACAAGTTTTCTCTCTCCATCTCACACTTATCGTGGGGTCTACAAACTTTACTCTCTCATTATTAATTATACTTTCCATCTCTTACCCTTTCCATTTATAATTCTTTACTTTTTATGTGGCAGTTCTCTCATTTTCTCTCAGCGGCTTCTTCTAACCATTTATGTAATGTTTGAAGTGTATAATCGTACGGTTCCGACAGGCTGACGGTTGAGATTCAGAGATAAGTAGGGAGTCTGGGAAAAGAAGGAGAGAGTATCGTCTCCCTCAATATGGAGTGCCTCTTTTAAAAAGTCTTCAGAATCCTTTTTCTTTTCCGTCTTTATGCCTTGCTCTCGGGTTGGTTTTGAATTAAAAAAAAAAACATCCAACTACAACTATTTATTTAGCTAAGCCACCCTATATTTTCAGGTATTATCATGTGAATTTATTTGATCAGTTTGTTTTAAAAATATTATGAAAACAAAATTGATTTTCTACATAATTTTGTACCAAGAGAATGAAATAAATTGTTTTTAGAAAATCACAGAACCGGACATTGAATCATGCCCTAGATGAAATATGATTTGTAGTTTATATGTATAGATTGTCAATGATTTTTCCTACAAAACAAAAAATTAGCAATGGTGTGTTTTCTTTTGTCGATGGATATGCTGCCAGCAGCAAACCGTTCACTAGCAATAAATTATTGCCTACTCTAACATTTTTCGCCGTGCAATGCTGTATTTTACCATCATTTTGTCTGACTTACGACATTGTTATGCATGATTTGTATTTTGTTATATTGTTTTCTGGGTTAAATGGTAAATTGCCCCTGGAAGTTTCCATGGGAGAGCATCCCCACCCTGGAAGTTTTTATGGGAGCAATTAAGCCCCTGAACTATTTTTTTGGAGCAATTTCCCCCAACCCTAACGTGAGACATGATGGACGTTTGCCAGCTGTAATTTTGGCCATGCTAAGTTAATTTGACTGACCACGTCGGACAATAAAATAAAAAAAGGATCTTACTTAGGTCAAGTTCATTTCTCCAGGTTCTCAAGTTCTTTTAATATAGGAGTGACACGTGTCCTTTTATAACAACTAGTCATTCAATCTAATGGCCTATATTGAAAGAACTTGAGAACCTTGAGAAATAAACTTGATGTAAGTTTAAAAAGCCTTCTTCCCGGTAAAACATGTTGGACAGGTGAGGGTGAGGACCAGAAAACAGGGGAAGAAGATGAGAGCAACTGCGGCAACGGTGGTTTAGATTCCACCGAGAAGATGGCAATGGAGGACTCGCCGACTCGAAGACTTCGGCAACTTCGGCAGCGGTGGTTTAGACTCCACACTGATTCTCTTCTTGCGTTCATTCCTTCCTTTTTCTCCATTATCCTTTTTCTTCACAGGTTTCTCTGGATGTCTCCTAATGTAGTCTCCTTTAAAACCTCCATGGACAACTTTGTCTCACACATCATCAAAAGTAAGCACTTTGGTAAAACTGAGCTGCTTCCTTTCTTTTGTTCTGAATGGTTTTTTTGACTCCACACCTTCCAACCTTTTCTCTGGGGATTGTTCAAGGCTATCAAGGTTGAGTCTTTCTTGGGTTTCTGTCTCTTTCTCTTCCCGAGGTCTCTCATTAGTGTCTTTATATTCCATTACTATAGTGGAAGAAGCACCTTCCATGTCTTTTTCTTCGATTTAGCCATCTATCTCTTCTTTCTCTTTCAGTGTTTCTTCACCCTCTTGAAGCATATCGAACTGTTTTATCATCTTCACTTTTCTCGCTTGATTGACAAGAAGACCAACATGGAAACAAGCAATTGTTAAACCCAGCTCCAAATCTCAAAGCTTCACATAGTGAGAGGAACATGAACCCATCTCTGATTCATATTAGGCAAACACTCTTGTCGCATATTCATTTTTTTTAGCAAAAACTCTTGTGTCGTATAGTCTGATGATTTTTAAAATTAAAGTTTTGACATTTTTGTTGTCCATTGAGATTTGGGTTTGCTTTCCTAAAGCTAGCTTCTTTGCTTCTCATGGATCTGGCTCCCATCTTCTTCCCCTGTTTTCTGGTCCTCACCCTCACCTGTCCAATGCGTGTTACCGGGAAGAAGGCTCTTTCATTATTTTTTTATTTTATTGTCCGACGTGGTCAGTCAAATTAACTCAGCATGGCCAAAATTACAGCTGGCAAACGTCCATCATGTCTTACGTTAGGGTTGGGGGAAATTGCTCCAAAAAAAATAGTTCAGGGGCTTAATTGCTCCCATAAAAACTTCCAGGGTGGGGATGCTCTCCCATGGAAACTTCCAGGGGCAATTTGCCATTTAACCCTTGTTTTCTTAATCCTCTTCGATTAAAATGTATATTTGTTTGATCCGTTATCTAACTATTATCTTTTCTTAGTTAGTCGTTGTTTGTTGATTCGAAATGACCGCTTTCCGGGTGATGCCCGGGAGAGTAAATCTAGTTATGCAAAGTAGGGAGTAAGGATATTAGAAGTAGCCAACTAGGTGTCATTGTTATTCAGCATTTATTTGATTTCCATCCCTTCAGATCAGTGAATACGATGACGTTTGGATTAGAGAAGAGAGGAGCCGCAAGCACAGACTCACATCTACATATTGGGGCGACAAACAACGCGTGCATGCAGAGAGGGATGAACTCCACGGTCCAACATCAATGAAACAATATTTTAAATAAGGGCGAAGGCCCAAAAATGATACATAATTATTGGCTAAGGAACAAAAATAGTATATAACTATTCCAAGGTACAAAAATGATACCAACTTTTATCATGTGATCACAAATGATATTTTCACTAATATGACAATAATATTAGACATGAAATGTCCAAAATGCGCTTATAATCAAATAAACTTTCAGCGGGCGGCAATTAATTTATAAGGGCATTTTGGACTTTTCATGTCTAATATTATTGTCATATTAGTGAAAATATCTTTTTTGATCACATGGTAAAAGTTGTGTATCATTTTTGTACCTTGAAATAATTATGTACTATTTTTGTTCATTGACCAATAGTTATGTATCATTTTTGGGTCTTCACTGTCACCAATGTTGATGGGATGAACTAATGTGGATATTAAAAGTGCAACTCGCCAATACTCCTTAAGTTCTCTTAAATGCTCATGTGTAAGATAAAAGCCTAGCCTTCAATAAAAAGAGAGTGAGCATACTATCATGTCCTGAGAAATCCTTACAATTTCATTGTCAAATCGTTCTTTAGTGCCTACAGTTTTACTTAATTTTGAATTAGGTTTCTTTAATTTAAAAATTCAGCATACTATCATGTGATTAACCTTCTTTCAATATTTTGCAACATCTTCACATACCCAACCATATATTATAATGCAATTGAAATCCATTGGTTCAAACCAAAACTAGAACCGCATTAACATAATCATAAGAAACTATAACTCAAATGACAAGGCATTAACTGAGGCTTATATTCAAAAGCTGCCCAAGAAATTTCAAAACACTGATGTAACACCGAGGTAGTGAGAATGTTATACCTGCCAGTACACGGAGTCTAGAAGATATAGGGACATCCGACAAATCACTCATCCAATCAACATCTAGATTGACATCGTTGTTTGATGCAAGACAAGGGATTAATGACATCAATTTGTGCAATGATTGGTGTAAACCAAGCACCTGCATCATGACGGACAAACACAAAAATAAAATAATTCAAACATTAGCCAGAGTTGCAACATCTATAGTTTTTCGGAATTTACTAAGTAGAGATGAGAACTGACCTTTTCTGCATCTTTAGCTTTTCTCTTGAGAGACTCACGGATGATATGATTGACAACAGGTATCTGCAGTTGAAACATATCAGCCAACCAAACACGCAATTTACTTGAAATAATAGCTGCAAGAAAAGAGAATTAAACGCAATAATAATACACGGCAAGAAATAGAACAAGTTGTGAGTATAATACACTTCATCAGGTTATGTCACATGAACAATTCAGCATGCCACAAGAAAGACATTTTGCATCTTAGCATTACAAGCAACTGTAGCACATCAAATAAGAAGACGCAATATCTTTGTAACTGGTACTTCTCAGGGGGAGAAACAGAGCAGCATACAGGGTTAATCTCCTTTGTTCATCCTAAAACACACAGAAAAACATTGTTTACCTTCATGATAACTTGAAAGGAAATGAATGGTCTTGAATACAACTCCCTAGTTACTAGAATAATGACCAGATCAATAATATGGAATAGAAATGGTTCACTTGACTATTAGTTACAGTAAAAGTTGATTTTCCAATTAAATGGATAAGATTCCATGCAGTATCCAAGTAAGTAATGCAATGCCTGGATAAAGAACTGTCAATTGATCAGCGTGACCAGCCAAAACATCCAAACCACCATGGAACTTGAAATCTTCAGAAATAAAAAAAGGGTGATCCTCTTGTAAGACAGATAAGGGTTTTCACCACAATTTGTCAATTTTACTTGATAGTCCAAATGAAAGTTATAGTTTGGTACTGTTATCTAGCATCTAAACTACCTATATTTTCCAGTTACATGTAAATATACAAAATTTTAAAATATCATATAAAGAATAAGTGTTGGTCTCCAATTCATAAACTGAACCTGTCACATCCATCAGTAATGGGAGGCTCAAACTCAGGAGGAAGACTAAAGACAACCCAAAACAATGTGAGATCATATATATGAGTCATTGCTTTAACAAGTTGGTTTCCATATATCATTAGATCAATCTACGAAAAGACAAAAAAGTATAAAGGCAAATGTGCAAAAAAAGTCACCATAAATTTTAAAAAAAGCACCTAAGGCTCTAAGTAAATTTAAGGGGGTAAAACCGTATACTGTAAACCAATGGGGCAAATGTAACATTCTCAAACAGAGGTATTAAGTGTGACCATTAATTAATTAGTATGGGACTTATTGATGTGACAATATGTGGCATTAGACGTCAATTTTTTTTGACGTGACATATTCTGATGGGGCATATTGAGACTTAAAACCAGCACAACACAACACACAACACATCAAACCCTTTCAGAGATCAAGCCAACCACATTTCGAACCCTAACCTTAGAACCCTCATTGAATTGATTTTTAGGTTTAGGGTTTAGATGATTCGGGGTGGATTTCATATGATTTGCAGAAGGTATGAGTTCTAGTAAAAATGATTTGAGAAAGGTATGAGTTATAGTCAAAATGATTTGAGGGTTTAGGATTCGTTTTAGATGATATAGGGTTCAAGTGGATGCATTTCAGCTTCCACAATGGATTTTGGAATTGACATGTCAATTACTGATGGTGGGACCTTCAACTGAAAAATCTTCCGTTTAACTATGTTTAACCGAGAAGTTAGATTTGCCCCATTTTAGTTTATAGTGTACAATTTTGTCCCCTTAAATTTACCAGAGTCTCAAGTTTTCCTTTTTAAATTTATATTGACTAATTTTGCACATTTTCCCAAAGTATAAATAACTTTGCTATATAAAGTAAATAAGATCAATTTTCCATCTGAAATCTAGACAAAATCTCAAAAAACTAAAAAAGATGGAATGCAAGGTTGCAAAAGTACTTTTGTTATTATATATTTTTTAACTAATTGTTATTATATATTGTTACTGAACATGAAATGTAAATTCTGACCAATTGGAAAAAGGACAATTGGGAAAATGACATATAAAGTCTGCTCAATTGGAAAAAGGACAATTGAGGTGGGTAAATTGTGAAAATGACAAGTTGGGTCATTTGAACTTAAAACAAATTACCACATTTGGGGAAAAGACTAAAGTGCTCTTTACTAATCTAATATATTACAACACAACCAAACATGAATCCCACACTAAACAAAAAGAAAAAACACGATGCCCACACCCACTAGAAAGCAAAAAATGAAACAGAGAATGAACACAAAGCCATAACGGTGACGGAGACGGTGACGGTGACGGAGCTAACGGCGGTGGACATTGGGTGACGGAGCTAAGGTGTTTATCCTTCTTGGGTGGAGGTTAGGAGGTATTTACACATCAACAACTTTGTTTTCTTCTTCCTTTTTGGGTTGAAAATTGTTGAGGACTATAATAATTCATGATCAAAAGAAAAACTAATACAAGATGAAGATTGAAAAACTACTCTCTTCAAGTTTGTTTGGTCATTATGTCTTTTAGGGTATGAAATAGAAAAATTATGTATATATATTGTATAACCCTAAAACCTTATCTGGAATTTAATGGTGGAAGAAGAAGTTCAGGTGGACTTAGATGTAATGAAGATGATGAAGTAGATGTTCATTCACTGTTGCATTGATTAGATTTTGGAAATAAAAATGCATGTTTCTATGGTTAAAATGCATGCGATAGTGGTTAATACGCATGTTACTGTGGTCATTCGGCATGTTACAGGGAAGCAAAAATGACACATCAAGTTAAAGAACTATGTTACAGGACAACTACATGTTTTTGGAGGACGTCACGTCTCTTCCATTGTTGTATCCACCTAAAACCAGCCGAGCTTCTGGGCGGCCTAAAAGTAAGAGGCGTGAGTCGCAATTTCAAGACAAGAAGATTTATCATTGTGGAAGATGCAATGAAGTTGGTCACACCCGAAGGTCTTGCCGGAATCCAAACCCAAGCTGAAGATTCATGCATTTTGTGGTGATTTTTTGGAGAAGCAACATTGGTTGTAGCTAATTACCCCATATATGTATTTTTGGGAAAGCAACTATGTCTATTTTTTGGAGTTACAACATTGGTTGTAGCTGATTACACCATACATGTCTGAACTGCATGTCTTTTATGTATTTTTGGGTTACATATTTTTAAAAATTTTGATGTGGCAACTTCGGTGACGTTGTTGTGGTTAAATGGGATGATAATATAGTTAATATGTATATTTACGTGGTAAATATCAATGATGATTAACAATGAACATATCCAGGGTCCAGGCAACCCCAAAGAACTGGGGAAGTAAACGTGGTTAAATGGGAAGCTGGTATGGTTATTATGCACGATGCCGTGGTTAAAATGGAAGTGTAATTAGTTAAACCATTCCACGTTCACATGCACCTAGCAACCCCACCAAAGACTCAGGGAAGTTAACGTGGTTAAAGGGAAAGCTGGTGTGAGTATTTTGGACGATGCAGTGGTTAAAATGGAAGCGTAATTGGTTAAACCATTCCACGTCCACAGGCACCTGGCAACCCCACCAAAGACTCAGGGAAGTTAACGTGGTTAAAGAGGAAGCTGGTGTGGGTATATTGGACGATGCAGTGGTTAAAATGGATGCGTAATTGGTTAAATCATTCCATGTCTACATGCACCTGGCAACCCCACCAAAGACTTAGGGAAGTTAACGTGGTTAAAGGGGAAGCTGGTGTGGGTATTTTGGACGATAAAGTGGTTAAAATGGAAGCGTAATTGGTTAAACCATTCCATGTCCACTTGGACCAAACTGTAAAAACAAACCCACCAAAAACTCAGCTACATAACAATGGTTATCTGAGAAAACAAACAAAATATGATTATAAAGAGGCCACAATACAAGGCTCCAATATTTTGTACAAAAAAATCAAGGCAATACATAATGCTACATCAAGGCCATATGTAATGCTTTTTAACTACATGATAGCCCACATAATATCAAAGTTATTAACAAAATGGCCTAACAATGCTACATCAGTCAATATCCTCATTGTGCAGTCCTCTGCCTCTTTGATTGTGTAACATTGGTTTTCTTTTCTCTCATGGAGAACCACTTCTGCCTGAAGAGGTTGAGACCAGTAATCATGGAAGAGGTGCTTTTTTCTTTTTTGCCGGCCATTTTTCTGCAATACAGCCACAAATAAAAAAAAGTCATCATCTCAAATTACCATTAGCAGGAATATGTATGCACTTGACTAATATGTATGCACTTGACTAATATTTTGATAACATAAAACTAAGTCGAATATTGACCAAACCAATGTAATTAAACTCTATAAACTGTAACTCAAACAAGAATCAAACTAGAATTTGAAACTGACATAACAAAAGAGAAAGAATGCAAACTTGGCAAGTTAAACAAAACTCACACCAGCACATACTAAACTTCAATTCAAACAAGCTTTCACAACAACAGATTTAAGGCTTTTGTACCCCCAATTCTATATTTAAATTGGTCTCACACTCCATAAGAAAATTGTACATCAACATGCAATTGCTCACAGAACCTCCAAAATCAAGTTAATTCTAATAATTTAATTCAGAAAAGTCATCTAATTCATTAGGAAGGAAACTAAACATCTCAAGTAAAATCCATCAATCACACACAAGATATAAGCTTTCATATTCATTAAACATTTTTCCTTTCATTAAACAACATAAATTAAGCATGAAATAAGTATTGGGTTCATCAGGAACCCACCAAAACAAAGAAAAGGCAGAACATAAACAAGGAAGGAATCGAAAGCAGTAACAATTACATTTTACATTTGATTTTAACATGGAAATATGAAAACATCATTAATATGTCATTTATCATAATTAAATTGTGATTTGAAACACTCCTAATCAATTGGCCAGTGTAAGCAAGAGGAACAACAAATTTGTACATCAACATGCAATTGCTCACAGAACCTCCAAAAGGCTATGGATTATCCAAGAACCTTAACTCAAAAATCTCAAATTAAAGATAAACTCCACCTTAATACTTCCAAGATTGAAGCTTTAGCTTCCTCTTTAACCCATTATATGACTTTACTCACAGAACCCATTCGGACCTTCACTCTCAAAGTCGCACATCTCGTCCAAAGCTACTATGAATTGGAAGAAAGAGAGATACCTGAACTCATTGTTGGTCTTGCATGCATCCTTGGGGGCTGAAGCTGCAAAGACTCACCAATGTTGCCGTCGGATTTGAATGGGGTTCAAAATGAAAGTGGTGACGTTCGAACAGGGCAGTAGGTTTGGCAGAAGAAGAATTTTTGGATGGGGTTCGCGGCTGGGTGGGCTAGGGTTTGAGGTTGAAGAGGGGGGTGGGGATTCAGATGTGTTTTGTGAGGGAGGGATGGGTAAGAGTTTTTAAGGGCACATTAGTCTTTTCCCCATATTTGGTAATGTGTATTAGGTGCCAATGACCCAACTTGGGCTTTCCACAATTTACCCACCTCAATTGTCCTTTGACCAATTGGGCAGGCTTTATATGTCATTTTCCCAAAAAAGAACATGAAATGTAAGGACTCCATTGAAAACGAAAACAGATGGCTATAAAACGATTATTTTTTTACTATTATCACGCTAAAGGATGAATAGAACGAACTTTTGAAACCTACAAGAAAAAAGATTAAGGTTAACTAAATACATTTTATAGCTCCCTTGGCATGATGGGACTTAGCTTGGCTTTGTTTCCGTTATTGACAACATACTATTGATTCCCTTCAAGTGTTTGATGTGAAGATTTTCATTCTGTAGATTCCATTGAAGACAAGGATTGGACAATTATCATAGTTCAATACAAGAAAAAGTGGCAAAAGAACATACTAAATGAAAATACTTTTTTTGCCATATACTAAATGAAATTACGAAAGTTAGAGTAAGATATAGAACATAAAAGTGCAAGGGCAATGTCAGATAAGGAATAACTACAACAACAACAAAACCTTATCTCAATTAAATGGGGTCGGCTACATGGATCACACGACGTCATTGTACTCTATCAATAGACATGCTTGGAGGTAAACCTTTCATCAAACGATCTCATTGAATAACTTCGTTAAAAGTTCTCTTTGGTCTTCCTCTCCTTCTTTTGTAGTGATTCCATACCATTTGATCAATTATTCTTATTGCTCATCCAGTTCTCTTCTTTGAACCTTTTGTTTCTTTATATGTCTTCTCCCATGATAGTGTGATAGCCCTTGTGAAGTACCAAACAATGACCTATTGATATAAACAATGCGTGTGTCCATGCTCAATAGATTCGACATATTTTTACGTTAGCTGCCGAACCCTAACACAACCCTACTCTTTTATCCGAGCTTGAGACCGGCTATAAATATAGGCGGTGTATTTCGTGGACACACAGTCTCACGAGGGTAAATAACCAAACGTAACACAAAGTCACGAAACAAACGTTGACACACAGTCACTAAAACATGTGTGGACACACAGTCACACAAGGGTAAATAACCAAGCGTGACACGAAGTCACGAAAACAAGTGCGGACACACAATCACACGAGGGTAAATAACCAATCGTAACACGAAGTCCCGAAAAAAAGCTAAGTACGAAAAAAGCGCAAACATATAACCCACGAGAATCAAGAGCTTTGTGTCTAGTTTCTCAATATATATATATATATAATGAATAAATTAATTTTAATGATAATAACTCATCTATAAGAAATAAAACAAAATCTCTTCTCATTATAACTCTGTTCCAGTCAATAAATTTGTTCAAGAACATTTTCTCATTTTAAATCAACTCACAACTTCTAATAATATATATATATATATATATATATATATATATATATATAGCAATATTCAAAATACCAATGAATAGACTCAAGTTCTCCTAGTTAGGCAAAAAAAAAATCGCGGGCTAAAAAGAAATAGTTATGGCAGTTAGGGCTTAAAAACGTAATTTTTGTTCAATTTAGGCACTTGAAAAAAAGGGCAAAAACATAATTTTCGCGGGTTAAAAAGAAATGGTCATGGCAGTTAGGGCTTAAAACGTAATTTTCGCTCAATTCAGGCACTTGAAAAAAAAACCGGGTAAAAACATAATTTTCGCGGGTTAAAAAAAGGTCATGGCAGTTAGGGCTCAAAACGTAATTTTCGCTCAATTCAGGTCTTGAAAAAAAAACGGGCAAAAACATAATTCATCATCAATGTGATAAAAGCTAATTATTTTTTTTTATCAAAAGATAAAAGCTAATTATTAGCACTTCCACTTTTAACTCGTTCAGCCATTTTAATTGATAAATAAGGTCATAATAATAAATTTGTTATTACCTCACCTCCCATCCCCTCCCAAACCAAACAAAAAAATGATCAAAAACTGACTCCGATCCCTGCCTTCCATTTAAAAAAACAACAAACAAGGGAATATTAAAGTCTCCCCCTCTCCCATCTCCATCCTCTCCCCTCGAACCAAACAAACGTTGAAACTTAAGACATCATCCTCACATCCAACAATAATAATCAAATAATATTCTACGGTAAACTGCAGGCAGATTAACAAAGCGAAGTTGACCATCACAAATGTCCAAGATTCGAAAACACACATACCCGCAGAAAACAATTATTCAAAATAACTTCCATAATACTCCCTCCGTTCCTAAATATAAGATCACTTTAGGGAAGTGGATAAGTTCCTAAATATAAGATCACTTTCTATTTTGTCTCAATTTTAGTCCAAATTACCCCTATACTTCTTAGCTCCGTCACTTCTCTCTCAAATCCCTATTTGTCTTTTAAATTTAAGTGAGGGGTATTTTGGGAAGATCATGTAATCCTAATTCATTGGAAAACCTTCTTTAATCTCTCCAAAGTAACTAAAGTGATCTTATATTTAGGAACGGAGGTAGTACATCAACGATGAAAAGTGGTGAAACTAGACATATACACTTGGTATTTTGATTATGTATTTTTAAATACTTATTTTGGCGATAAAAGTTAGATACTAATCTAATTTAATGAAATAATTACGCATTCATTATCTAAATTAAAATAATAATAAATAAAAGAAAAATGAACCCTAAACCCAAAAATCAATTCAATGAGCAGACTGAACGTATGTGTTCAAGGATTACATGGGCCTAAAACTTCAAGCCATATTTTCCAAATTTCACTTCTGTAATAGCGTCAATCTGTTTGATCATGAAATCTGTAACATCCTAAAAATTTAATTTAGGATTAGTGACAATTTAAGATTTAATTTTGGGAATTAATTATGAGTTTAGGGAGCTTCAAAGTGAAATTCCTATAAAATGGAAGCATTTTGGAAAATAAATACATTTTTGAGAAATAAATATACCTTTTTTCCTTAGAAATTAAGGAAAAATAGTTAGAGGTTGAGTTTTATATTGCAAATATTATGAAAAATAGTCAATGACATAGGTAATACGAGATAATACATAAGTTGGTGCATAGATTATTTATCTTATTTGTTTTAAGGTAGGATTTAAAATAGAAAAGTAAATAAATAAAGAAGGGCAATATGGTAATTTTTCCCAAAACCCTAACATGTATCCTCTCCTTCCTTCTTCATGATGCCGCAGGTCCCCCCCGCCCTTTTTTTTTGGACAATAGCAGGTCCCCCCCCTTAAACACCTCCATTCTCATCCTCTCACCTCCAACCTTACACCATTCTTCACATACTCTCTTCCTCTCACCTACGTTTCCTCTCTCTCTCTCTCTCTCTCTCTAATGTCTAAATTGCTCAAGAACGCCTCAAGCTCGAGTCTCACTTTGTTCCCCATCCTCATCGTCTTCCTCCCTTCATTTTTGCGTTTTCCGGCGTAGCATAGGCGAGAAATAGGTAAAAGCTTCGGCCTTTCTAGTATGTCTCAGACTAAACTTCTATTTTAGAGTTATTTCTCATGGTTTCCATTCTTTTTCCAAGTTCTTTTCACCCTACCTTCGGTGGTGGCTGTTTTCCGGCGACGAGGACAAATTTCCGGCGACGGCGAGCTAAGTTCAGACCGGCGGAAGCGTAGAACGAGCTTTGGTGAGCTTTTTCATGCGATTCATACTCTGTTCTCTGATTTCTATGCGATTTGAGAGGAAGTCAATTTGGGGTTGTGGGATTTAGAGTCATTAATCAACTAAAAGGAAGTGTGATCTTAGATTCTCACTATGTTGGGTGTTTTACTGATTTGGAGTTTCCCTTTGTGTTGTCTGATCGATTTCTGTTTTGTGTGTGTGTTTCTAGAGATGATTAAATTCATATGCTTGAACTATTGTTGATGCTTGCAAGTGTGTATGTCAAGTTTCTGATGCCTTGAGATTTTTACTGAATCTGCCTTGCTATTTTGGTATTTGATGGGTTCATAAATTTTTTTTCCCTCTCTATTTTGTATGTTTCTTTGGTATTAAGGTATTTGAGGGTTCTCAAGTTGTTTTGTTTGCTTGCATGATGATTGAAGGACTCTATCCTATTCTGCAGTGGCCAAAACGAGATTAATGAAAAAAAAATATATATATGATGGAGTTGGGTGAAATTGTAATAAGAACAAGAAAGAAATGATTTTTATACATGCTAGGATATTCTTTTTCTAACTATGATAGAGATATTGATATTATTGAAATTCCTTTTTCTATCATAGTTAGAAAAAGAATATCCTAGTGAATAAAACATTATCCATGATAGAAAAGAATAAACTAATACAACACAGCTGCTATCATGGATAATTCATTGCTAACCATGTTAGAAAGGATTTGTCTAACATGGTTAATAAATAAAACTAATTGATATTATTGAAATTCCTTTTTCTATCATAGTTAGTAAAGAGATTATTGAATTAAAAGAGATGTCACAGGTTAATTAGGTAATTAGTAACAATATATTACATCATCCGTAAGAAAATTCTTCCAATCTCCAACTTCTCCACGCCTAAAAAACACCTTTTTTCTACTCCACTCACCAATGTTTTTCCATTTTTATTCACTTCAAAATTACTCCAACTCTCAAAATTACAAATTCTTACTTTTTCTAACTATGTTTTATTTTATTTTATTTATTAGGGCATTTTGGACTTTTCATGTACCTCAGAATAGTTATGTATTACTTTTGTTCCTTGGCCAATAGTTATGTATCATTTTTGAGCCTTCGCTCTTTATTTTATTTATTAGGGCATTTTGGACTTTTCATGTCCAATTTTATTGTCATATTAGTGAAAATATCATTTTTGATCCCAAGTAAAAGTTAGGTATCATTGATGTACCTCAGAATAGTTATGTATTACTTTTGTTCCTTGGCCAATAGTTATGTATCATTTTTGGGCCTTCGCCCTATTACTTATAACATCACAGTTAACTTCTTCCTTTGAGAAACCATATCCTAAAAAATTTGCCAAGTCCTTCAAAACCCTAATGGGCTCATTCTTAAGCTCCCCATACTTTAAGAACAATATTTTCTCTAGTCTCTCCAAACTCTCCTTGTAATACCCCAACACATGATCCCAAAATGGTCCAGACACGTGCACTCCTCTACAAAACTTGTCAAACAAATACTCAATTGTGTTGAGCTCTTGAACCTGTGGAAGTAACCTTTTCAAGAAGTGCCATAATGAGACGAGCACGTCCTTCGGGTCACGGCACAAGTACACAATCTTACATCTTGATTGCTTCACTGACTCGGGAAATGAAACATATGGTAGATGGCTTGCAAAAAGCCTTGGTGATGAGAATGAGCTTAGATCAGGATTGTTGGTGTTCATGTAGAGGTCAGCCTCTAAGTATGGCACCAAATCATGAGGGTTGTAAGTGATAAGAGGGTGTGGTTCAATAATGGTTTGGGTTATTGGGTCTAGATTTGGCTTCATAATATTATATGCATTGCGGGTCAAGATGGTGAAAGTGAGGGCTTTTAGCCAAGTGGTGCCACATTTTACTGGGGTGGCAATGATAATGGCAGAATCATGGGCTTGGAAGTGGTTCTGAAAATTGAGAATTCCTTGAATTTTGTCTTTCCGGTACCAAAACCCTTGATATTGGTAGAAATGGACATTACCCCAAAGAAATTCCATGGGTAATGTGGAAATGAGATCTTGGCATTCTGGTGATTTCACTTCCATATATGATCTCTTGACAGGTTCTTGAGATGCAATAGTATCAACACCTTCTGATTTTTCAGTTGCCATATTTATGAAGAAATCAAATAGCCAGAGATGATGGAATTGAGATATAGGGGAAAAGGCCTATACTTGTGGTTAAGCTTGCAGAAACTCTTGAGGGTTACTGGGATATTAATAGCAATAGGAGATGAGAATATGCTGATTTTTAAACTGCATGACAACTCCTAGCTTCAATATTTTAATGTGCCATTGTGATAGCATGTTAATAATTTAATCCCCACGTTTACAGGTTCATCTTTAATTTGTATCTGTTAAAATATACAAACTCTGTTTTTTTTTTAATTCCTCATCCTTCTCATACATATATAATATATATAGCTTAAGACTTAGATCGCCCATCTGCCCCATGTGATATATAGTTGTATTTGTAAGTAAAGCAGATGCAATATCATGTATTTAAATGAAGGGAAACAATTCGCTTTATCAAATAAAGTGTATATAGTCCAAGCGATAAAATCGTGCATTGAGTTCAAGACTAAGTGCTTAATTTACACCGTATTTTGCTGAAACTAAGCTTTCTGTTTGCTTTGGCCTATCTCACACACACGCATAGAACAAAAAGGTTCAAGTAAAACTTTCTATGTGCAGTGCTTCTTAAAAGTGCTAGTGTCAATTATATCAATTTATTTTCATGCAAGTATTTAGAGAGTTTCAAAAATGTTTTTATGTGACAGCTGCCCTATTTGGATATTGTCAATGGCATATGTACACTTTCATTCCCTGCCCTAAAATCTTTTTTCAATAATTTCTGATTACACACCCTTAGGAAAGGAATGGTCTTGAATACAAGTCCCTAGTTACTAGAATAATGACCAAATCAAGAACTGCTGGTCTCCGATTTATACACTGAACCTGTCACATCCATCAGTAATGGAGAGCTCAAACTCAGGAGGAAGACTGAAGCCAACGCAAAATAATATCAAAATAATGAACCTGTCACATATATGAGTCATTGCTTTGACAAAATAAAGACAAAAAAGTATAAATAACTTTGCCATACAAAGTAAATAAAGTCAATCTTCCATCTGAAATCCAGACAAAATTTCAAAGAACCAAAAAAGGTTAAAATGCAAGGTTGCAAAAGTACTTCGGTTCCAATTCGCTCTCTGCTAATTTTAGCAGCTAGTGCTTCTATCACTTCATCACACGACGCAGCTCTCTTCAGGTCTTCATCAAGAGTAAAATTAAACCTATCCGGCCCCTAAATGATGGTAGACATGCACGTCAGTTTAGAAGAGATAGCAATCAAAATGTAAGCAGAAAAAAACATAAACAAAAAGTTTATGTGATGGTGTCAAGAACTAATGGCAAATGTATAATGGTAAGGGATGAAATATAACTGAATGAAATAGCTGAAGTAAATTGGGCCAAAGT
Organism: Mimosa pudica; assembly: GCA_029929735.1. Lineage (NCBI taxonomy): Eukaryota > Viridiplantae > Streptophyta > Magnoliopsida > Fabales > Fabaceae > Mimosa > Mimosa pudica. The sequence continues at coordinate 3,266,749 of JAKELP010000023.1, read as the reverse complement.
TGATCGATATATTAAAAATTGGTTCTTCATGATTTATCACTTCTCTACTTTTATCTTATGTGCTGCAATTCGATTCTGATGGTATGTTAGTAATGATTTGCTCCTTTCATCTGGTATTTGCTGTTATCATTATGTCATCATGTCATGCAGGTAGGTAACTTGCCTAGGTGACTTTGTTCAGTGTGACAATTGAAACCAGTAATTGTTTTTTGTTTTTGCTGGCATAATATCTCATTTGAAGGGCTTGAATTCGGATTCCATATAATTAAGTTTTTACATAAAGGAATCTATAACGTTGGACGAGGAGATTGAGATCAAGTGAGTGATTCCTTCCATACTGTTTTACATCCTATTTGACGAGATTTTTTAAATCCAATTGAGGTGACTCTTTTTTTCTTTGAGTGTGGATTGTTTGAATCTTGATCTCTAAGTTGGCATGAAGTTTGAGTACCATGGCTAATCTGAAGTGATGCTTCAAACATTTGACAACTTCGAATTGGTGATATTGTAAAACTTAGCTCTAACTTATAAAAATGTTGAAATCACACGCTACCTTTCAATAACAGGTAGTCATGATTTCTACAAGGATCAAACTTTGTGTATTAATGAAACAAATAATGAATATAGAGGCTAATACCCCGAGTCCTACCATCCTACGAGAAAGGTATGTATTTTCAAACTTTGACTGACATTTTGCTGCAAGATGTTGTGGATGGTAGGATCAAGTGTGGATATGAGTGTTCATTTTGTGCTGGGACAGGCAATGCAAGCTTTAGTTAATGTAAGAAAGATGTTAAAACCATACTGACGGACCATGGGGGAGGCCAACTAATGAAAGGATGGATGAGATATTTTTTAAATTTATTTAATTACCATGAATAATATGTCATTGATCTCTTTTTATAATTAAATGACTTGGCAATGTTCATGTATACATTTATATCATTATTTTCAAGTTCTGGAAAATCTTCATATGACAGTGTTAGTTGCAAGGAAATGAAAAGTGTTACTATTGACAAGTGAGGGTCGTATTACACTCATCTGTGCTGCCTTACTTGAATAATCAATGGTTGCAATTAACTCTTCAATGAATGCACTCTTGTTTGTCATTTTTCAACTGATAGCAATGGAAATTGGGACGAGCACATTATTACCTTATTAAAAAATTCTTCTAATCATCAATATATATCTTAAAAGGTGGGTTTTAACCCCTTTGTGTTCACACTAGAACCGATTCCAATTGTGGCTAATTCAGGATATTGTATTAATGGAACCTCATTGATTATCATAATAACAATTAGTCATTATGAGTCATATTCTTAGTAATAAAAGAACAATCACATGACCAATTTGAATTTAAACCTTAATAATTCGCACCACAATTCGGCTATTTGAATGTTTCCATAACCTAAAAAATCAATATATATCTTAAAAAGTGGGTTTTAACCCCTTTGTGTTCACACTAGAACCGATTCCAATTGTGGCTGATTCAGGATATTGTATTAATGGAACCTCATTGATTATCATAATAACAATTAGTCATTATGAGTCATATTCTTAATAATAAAAGAACAATCACATGACCAATTTGAATTTAAACCTTAATAATTCGCACCACAATTCGGCTATTTGAATGTTTCCATAACCTAAAAAAATTACGTAATTACCAAAATGCTAATATCAATCATATATAATTAGTTTTCACTTACCCAATTAAAAAATTTAGACCAAGTTAATTGAAATTATTTGAAAAGATCGGCTATCAAAAAATTTAGACCAAGTGAACTTTTAGTTGAAGACTGCGCTTGGGGAGAAATTTGGTTTATTTTTTGGAGGGGGTTTTGGATAGAGAACGTTGTTGGGATGAAATTTAACTCTTCTATTGGTATTATAAATGGGCGAGTTTGATTCTCCGTCAAGTGATTAATAGATGCTATAAGGTGAGTGAACTTTTGAATGGGGATGTGACAAGAGAAATTTGTTTTATTCGGGATTGTATGACAGAAGTTGAGGAATTTGACTCTTCATTTGTTTTTATGTATGAGTGAGTTTGATTTTTACTCAAATTAAAAATATTACATATAATCTGAATTGAAATTATTTGGAAAGTTAAACTATAATAAAAATTTAGTCATAGTAAACTTTCGTATGGAGGAGGTTCCTAAGGGAAACTTGGTTTTTTTTGTGGGGGTGGGGGTAGTTTGACTCTTCTTTTGTTTTTATACACAAGTGAATTTAATTCTCGGTTAAGTTGAAAATATTAAAAGTAATCTAAATTTATATTTTTAAAAACAATTCATCGGTAACAATAATAGTACTTGAAATATTTATAGTTTAGATTCTCTTTAATTTTATCTTTTAAAATATCCTCATTGCTCAAATAATTTTATCAAAATATCTTCATGCTATTAGTGGAGAAGCTAGAGGAGAAGGAATAATGTGTATGGTGGTGGTGGTGGTGGTGGTAGAGTGATGGGAAATGGGAAAACAGTTTTGGGGTATAGACAGTATTATTGAATGTGGTTTGTTGAATTTGGAATTGGATGATGAAGGATGTGTTGCTTTTGATTGAGAAATTGATTGCTGAAATTTTATTGGTTAGTTGATTGGTTTGATTTGATGGTATTGTTGATTCTTTCAATTTGCATTTTTTACTTACAGTATTCTGTATATGTAAAGCTATATTTTGTGTACACCTACGGGTTGGGCATTTATATTCATGATACTATTGTTATATTGCAGATGTTTTGTTTTGAGCATGCCAATATAATAATGTACCTGGTTTTTTGGTAATTCAAAGTGGATGATGGAGAAGAGATATTTTTGTGTTTTTATATCATGTGTGCTCTTTGTTTTATCAGATATCATGTATGCTCTTTTTAGAATCAAATGTTGTGAAATTTTAGCTGAGAGGAGAATGGTAAAACGGATATACGCAGCAGGGTGTGTTTCTCTTTTGAAGTAACTTTGTTCAAGGTGGTCAAATTTTCTACTATAACAATTTCTTTTCTTTATTACATACTATAACAATTTTTTACTATAACTTCTTACATATCAATCTATAATGTTAACTTTTTGACTCATTAAAAGTAATATAAGTTTTAAATTTTACCTATATTTATATTCATGCTTTTTTTACCTTCACTACTTTTTGCAATGAAAAAATTATTTTTTAAAAAAATTTAGAGTTATCAAATTAAACTTAATTTTGATTTTGTTTACAATAAAATAAAAAATTATTAAAAACATTATCATTAATTAAATATAAATATGAATTACTATATAATACAAGTAAGCAACAATAAAAAAAGTGAACCTGGATATTTGTGGACGCTGAACGTATGTGTTCAACTATTACATGGAGTTTAAAACTTCAAGCCATATTTTCCAAATTTCTCTTGGGAGATTGCGTCAATATGTTTAATCATGTCAACTTTAAGAAAATTCTTCCAATCTCCAACTTCTCCACGCCTAAAAAAAGCCCTATTTTCTACCTTACCAGCTATTGATTTTCCATTTTTATTCACTTCAAAATTGCTCAAACTCTCAAAACTACAAAGCCTCACTATATTCCCTATAACATCACAATTCACTTCTTCCCCTGAGAAACCATACCCTAAAAAATCTGCCAAGCCCTTCAAAACCCTCACCGGCTCATTCTTAAGCTCTTCATACTTTAAGAACAATATTTTCTCTGGCGTCTCCAAACTCTCCTTATAGTACGCCAACACATTGTCCCAATATGGTCCAGATACGTACACTCCTCTGCAGAACTTTTCAAAAAAATACTCAATTGTGTTGAGCTCTTGAACCTCTGGATGAACCCTATTCAAGAAGTGCCATAATGAGACAAACACGTCCTTCGCCTCACGACACATGTACACAATCTTACATCTTGATTGCTTCACTGACTCGGGCAATGAAACATATGGTAGATGGCTTGCAAAAAGCCTTGGGGATGATAATGAGCTTAGATCAGGATTTTTGGTGTTATTGTAGAGGTCCATCTCTAGTAATCGCACCAAATCATGAGGGTTGGAAGTGAGAAGAGGGTGTGGTTCAATAATGCTTTCAGTTGTTATTGGGTCTGGATTTGGCTTCATAATATTGCATGCATTGCGGTTCAAGATGGTGAAAGTGAGGGCTTTTAGCCAGGTGGTGCCACATTTTGGTGGGGTGACAATGATAATGTCAGAATCATGAGCTTGGAAGTGCTTCTGAAAATTGAGAATTCCTTGAATACTCTCTATGCGTTGCCAAAAACCTTGATAATTGTAGCACTGGACATTAGCCCAAAGCAATTCCATGGGTAAGGTGGAAATGAGATCTTGGCATTCTGGTGATATGTCTTCTGTATATTTCTTGACAAGCTCTTGAGATGTAATAGGATCATGAACACCTTCTGATTTTTCAGTTTCCATATTTATATATGAAGAAATTAAATAGCCAGAGATGTTGATAAAATGAAGAAAGATAGAGGAAAATGCCTATGCTTGTGGGTTAAGCTTGTAAAGTTGCTTGAGGACTCTTGGGATATTAATAGCAATAGGAGAAGAGAGAAATAGATTTTTATAACTGCATGGCAGCTCATAGCTTCAATATTATAATGCGGCATGTGATAGCATGTTAATCATTTGATCCCCACGTTTACAGTACGCTCTTATTTGATTTATTCCTTAGACCACACGAGGTTCACGCAAATATATTAATCTATCTAGCTATATAAATTGGTCATTCATCCTTGATGACTCCCCATATTTAGTGGTTTTTAGGAAATATTTTATTGTATTTGATGAGTCATTAATTAAGTAATTAAGTGATTTTGTTGTGAATTGGAAAGAAAGTAATTTGACGATTATATGAGTGATTCTTTTGGAAAATCTGAAATTTAATTGAAATAGGAAACTTAATATATTAAAAGAAATATTTTGATGAGAAGTTTCCTATTAATGAGATTATGTGATTGAGTTATTGTGATTATTTCCTATTTCCTTCTCTTCATGAATGCAGATTTAATGAAAAAGGAAATAAAGAGAAGGAGATGATTTGATTATGTGAAAGAAAAGGAAAGAAAAGAAACTTAACATGCAAGACAAAGACAATATGGTGTTGGGCTATTTTATTATAAATATACACATGCAATTGAGGAGAAGGGAGGCTGGTTTTAATTCTTCCAACCATAAAGCCTAAACACACACGCAGCAAAAGAAAAAAAGGAAAGCGAACGAACTGAAGACTACACACGCGCAGGACGGGGTGGAATTGATTCAAGAGGAAAGGAAGCTTGAGGTGGCAGCTGTTTGTCTTCTTGTGGGGTGAATCCGTTTCTTACCTTGGATATATGCAAACACACGTTGAAGTATAGAGATGAGCAGCACATTATTCTTCTTTGTGGGTGCTTGTTTTCTTCTTTATTTCTTAGGCTTTCATATTCAATTTTCAATATCTTTTGGAATTGTTTTGAACCTCATGTGTGGCTAGTTTCCTTTTGCAACCTAGAGTACTATGAACTTATTTGTAACTTAGTATTTTATTTCCCACTATTTAGTCATGGTTAATTCAATTTAGTTTATTTAATCTTGTTTTTAGTGATTAACTTGTTTAGTGCTTATCACCATTAGACATGTTTAGGGAATTTAGAATTGGACTCGGAAGAGGGAATTTTAAATAGACCATGGGATTATAGTGTAGGATTGGATTTTAATATGATTTACGACTAGGATAGGAATATACCTAGAAGCCATACATAGTCACATTAGAGCGGAACCGTTATAAATTGGCCTAGTAAATTAGTGCAAGACATTGTGTAATTAAGCTAGGCAAGGATGTAAGTGGACCAGAAGGCATTTATAGACACTAGTACTCTACATTAGCTAGTTGAATTAATTCATAATTAATTTAGTGGGGAATAAAATCTAAGAAGCAGATAAGGGATTGGTGGCTCTAGGTTGTTCTTTTGACTCGTGAATTTCATCTGTGTGAATATTTGTTTTATTTTATTTTCTTAGATATTAGGTAATTAAAATCAATTTTCTTTTATTTACTCAACTTGAATGAAAATAGGAGATCTAATGCCTAGTTATTAATTGTCTGAGTCTCTGTGGGATCGACCTTGAACTACCACTTTACTAAATTTACGATCCGTACACTTGCGGAATTTTTATTAAAATTTTGGTAGCATCAAGTTTTTGGCGCCGTTGCCGGGGACTCAAGGCAATTAGTAATTAGAATTAGAAATTCTTTAGTAGTTTTAGCTTGAGGTTTTTTTTTTCTTTTAGAAAAATAGAAAGATGGACTTTTCGGAGCTTAATTATTATAAATGGTATCGATGTTATCTCTGCGGAAATAATCATGTGTTAGAATCTTAAGTTTTGATAAAGACTAAAATATGAAAGAACTAGTTGATCACATAGGAAGAATTAGGCTAAAAGTGAATCCTAAGTTAAGTCACAACCGGATGCAGAATCACTTCCGGATGGAATAGAACTAGCGCTCGCGGATGGAATACACATCCCATAGCGGAAGCAAGTGAGACACTGAGTCAGAACCTAGTCTATGCTGTTAGAGTATTGAACCTTGATGAAGACTAAGTTAGGACACAACCGGATGCAAAATCGCTTCCGGAAGACTTAGAGCAAAATAACGTGACTAACGCTCACGGATGAAGAATACGTCCCACAGCGGAAGTCAATAACATGCTAAGTCAGAACATAGTCTAAGTAAGATTGCTTCCCATAGCAAACACGCTTCCCACAACATGTATAGTTCTTACTGCACTTGATTATATATATACTACTTTATTGGACTAACAATTATGTGCAGAACTTAGTTTTACTTCCGGATGCAAAAGAGCTTCCGGATGCAAATACTCTTGGCACTGGGATTCTGAGACTAACACTTGCAGAGCAAGATTGCCGCTTCCGGATGCACATTGGTGATCCGTCAGCAAGAGTACAAGAGACAGAACGTACATATGCCCAGAAGTCAGAATGCTTTTTGTCAGAGCAGTGTTGTCAGAGTTGCTTTTCAGAGATAAAGCAAGTCAACCCTGCTGAGCATTAATGGAGCCAACGGTAACAAGGGATAAACGGACATATTCAAACGGCTTTCCTACCTACCAAACATTGGAGTATGAGAGATGCTATATAAGGAATTGCTTCATCATTTATGAAGCACAAAGAAGAATTGCACCGAACATAATTCTGCAAAAAAAATCATTCAAGCATTCAAAGCTCATACTACCCAGAAAGCAAGAGAGCACTTATTGCATTGAGAGTTATTTATTATCCATCTTGTACTCCTTGTAGTTAAGTTTCTTTAGTTGTTGAGAGCATTCATTGTACTTAAGTGAGTAACATTATTTGTTCTTTGAGAGAACTAAGTAGAAAATCCTTTGATTAAGAGGTTGAACCCTTACAAGTAGTAAGGGGGAGCGAGTCAGGTTGTAAGGTTGCAAGTGAGCCCGTAAAACTTGTGGTTGTAAGGTTGCAAGTGAGCCCGTAAAACTTGTGATTGTAAAAGGTTGCAGGTGAACCCGTTGTAAAACCTGTGGTTTAGTGGAACTCAATCTGGGTGATTGAGAACTGGACGTAGGTCAAGAGTTGGACCGAACCAGTATAAAAGTTTTGTGCGATTTAATTTTCTAAAATTTATTTGGTAGCACAATTCACCCCCTGATAAACTCCATAATTTCACACATTTCATCTCTATTTCCTTCTAGTTCACACTCTTTTTGATGATACATAGATAACAAAACACACAAATATTACTAGAAAGTGATTCAAATAGAAAAACCATTCATTTGTGTGAAATTTGGAGTTTAATGCTTGTATATTTGAGAAATGGAAACTCTTCAACCCTCTTTCTAGCTTGTGTAGGAAGAGGTGGACAGGTGTTAGAAGCTTGATGAACCCAAGTGATGCAACAAAGGAGAAAGATGAGCAAGGGGAAGCTAAAAATTAAAATCAAGGTCTGCTTGCCAGCGGCACGCCAACTGGCGCGCCACTGGCAAGCCACAAAGCCAACTGGCATGTGAGTGGCTTGCCGTCTCTGGAATCTCGCCAGTGGCTCGCCAACCGGCGAGCAACTGGCGAGAATACTTCGCAGATGCGCGTTTTACTCGAATTCTCAGCATATAAAAAGGGCAAGTGGGGCATTTTCAGAGGAGACTGGAAAACTCGACTTGGCACACCTCTAGGGCACTTCTTGGAGGCTTGAAGAGCTTGAAGAACCTTGGGATCTCTTGGGAATCAAGTGGGGAAGCTTGGAGAGATTTAGGTATTCCTCATTTGTGGTTGTATTTTTCTCCCTATTCTTCACCCCTCTTCAATGCACTCTTGCATAGTTTTAGGGTTTGTTTTATTTGCATTTGTTAGAATCTTAAGTTTTGATGGTGACTAAGGTATGATATGGTCTAGTACTTAAGAGAACATAATCAACACTTAGGAGGGATTAGATGACATGGTTAGAATCCTGAGTTAGATCACTTGAGAATGCAAGATCACTTCCGGATAGATTAGGACTTGCGCATGCGGATGAATGTTTTCATCCCCCAGCATCAGCAAGTAAATCACTGGGAAATAACTTAGTCCATGAGAATTAGACTGGCGCAGAGCGACAGAATAGATATTACCCCAAGCGTCAGTGAGTCTACTTCCCCAAGTGAAAGCGCTTCCTGTTAGAATTAGACTGGCGCAGAGCGACAGAATAGATATTACCCCAAGCGTCAGTGAGTCTACTTCCCCAAGTGAAAGCGCTTCCTGTTAGAATTAGACTGGCGCAGAGCGACAGAATAGATATTACCCCAAGCGTCAGTGAGTCTACTTCCCCAAGTGAAAGCGCTTCCTGTTAGACTTAGACTAGCGCAGAGCAATAGAATAGTTATTACCCCAAGCGTCAGTAAGTCTACTTCGCCAAGTGAAAGCACTTCCTATTAGATTTAGACTGACGCAGACTGATAGAATAGATTTCACCCTAAGCGTCAGTGAATTCACCACGTCAAGTAAAAGTGCTTCCGATAGCTCAGTGACTAGCGCTGAGTGGTGGAATTAAATAGACTAAGCGAGAGCAAGTCATATTGAACTAAATCCCTCATCAAGCGAATTTACTTCCGGATGTAGAAGTGCTTCCGGATACTCCTTAGATTTAGGGATCACCCACTGCATGAGACTATATGATTATATTGCTAAACTAACGTTCAAGTGCAGCACACTCAGTAAGGTTGCTTCCGGATGAGAAGTTGCTTCCGCAAGCAATCAGAATGTCTGAACGTTCAAAGAGATGCAGTGTCAGAATGCTTTTAACAGAGCAGAGGTGTCAGGACTACTTTTCAGAGATAAAGCAAGTCAACCCTGCTGAAGCATTTAAGAAGATGTTCCTTCCAACGGTAACAAGAGGATAACAGACACATTCAAACAACATTGTTACCTACCAAGCATGAGGAGTATGAGAACGTAATCTGAAGATTCACTCAAGGTGTCAAAGCTCATACTACCCACAAGAGTCGGAGTCCATAAGAGAGCTTCTGATAGCAAGAGAGCATCCAATAGCAAAGCACTCTTATCATTCATGGACAAGTGCTTGGAAGACAAAGTTCCTCTATGATAGCAAGCAGAATGTTAGAGTCCACGAGCTTCACTTCAGTTAGCAAGAGAGCTTCCGATAGTGAGTCTCTTAACATCCTGGACTTATGCTTGAGGAACGAAGTCCTCTCTGACAACAAGCAAGAGTCAGACCGTACAAAGTGTTCAGATGTCAGAACGACTTTTGTCAGAATAGTATTGCCAGAACAGTGGTGACAGAACAGCTTGGTCAGAGCACCTTTTTAGATAAAGCAAAGTCAACCCTGCTGTGCATTAATGAGGACAACGTAAACAAGGCCCCAACGTCTATAATCAAACGGTCTTATTGCCTCTCCAACGGTTAGATATTCAGAGGCTGGTATAAAAGGGATGTTCTTCATTTCTAAAGCAGGGGCTTGAAAAAGAGAGAAAGAACAAGGCTATTATCTGAAAAACACTATTCTACATTCCTCTCATCTTCTACTCTCGGACTTTGATATGTAATATTCTTAGAGAGTGATTCATTTGTACTTAAGTGAGTAACATCATCCACTCTTTGAGAGAGTTAGTTTTGAGCTTAAGTGTTTAACGAAATCAGTTCATAGAGTGAACATAATTGTAATCTTACATTTTGTAAGGGGGAGCATTTAGAAGGTTTTCTAAATCTCCATAGGTTGCAAGTTAGCCCGTAAAACTTGCGTTTGTAAGGTTGCAAGTGATCCCGTAAAACTTGCGGTAAGGTTTGCAGGTGAACCCGTTGTAAAACCTGTGGGTTGTTAGGTGAACCCGTGCTCGTAAAACCTAAAGTGTAAAGGCTTCTCTTGTGCCCGGTTTAAACAAGAATAGTGGATTGGAAATCTCAGGTGTAGCCTGGGGACTGGATGTAGGTCTGGGTGACCGAACCAGGATAAATTTATGTGTGCATATACTTATACTTGATCATTCTATTTTGCATCACATAGCATACTGACTTGTGCATAGCATTATTTATTATCATCATCACCGAGCACAAGCAGTCTTTCGAAAAGAGTTTAAGTTTTTATTCCCTCACCCAATTCACCCCCCCTCTTGGGTGACAGCCACAAATTTCATTTGGTATCAGAGCAGGTCACTTGTTTAAAGGATCAAACGATCTCAAGTGCAAAGACCTTGGCTGATTTGGGTTAAAATGTTTTCCAAAGGCTTTGATCATACCATTCCACCTGTGTTAGAAAATATTGATTTTTGTTGGTGGAAAGCAAGAATGGAAAGTTTTATAAAATCCACTAGTTTGAAAATGTGGGATATTTTTGAAAATGATTTTGATTTCAAACCAAGAGGAAACTGGACTGAAAGGGAGAAAAATTTGTTTTCCTTAAACATTAGAGCAATGCAAATTTTATACAAAGGCTTAACTGAAAATGATTTCCAGAAAATCAAACATTGCTCTAGTGCTAGAGATATTTGGAATACTCTTGATGTGATATATGCTTCTAACCCATCTCTTGAAAGCACAGCTGTCCAAAGCTCAACTCGTGCTCTTTGTGGATCATCTACTGATGAGCTTCTGGAAGCTGATATTGAGGAAGCAGACTTCAGTGAAGAGAGTATCCATCTCTGCCTAGAAGATTCAGAAAGTGAGGTATCTGGATCTGAAATTGAACTCTCTGATTTGCAAGATGCATACAATGAGTTATATACTGAATATTGTAAACTTGCAAAAGAACTTCTAGGCTTAAAAGAAAAAGATAGGAAACTTGAAAAACTAATTTCTTCTTCTACATCTAAAGTTTCCGAGGGTTCTTTTAAAGAACTAGTGGTTCCGATAGCTAGCCCACTATCGGTAGGGAAAACTTCAACATGTCTTGAAAAATGTTTTGATTGTAAACACGTGTTGAAGGAAAAAGAAAAGCTTTCAAAAGAAACTGAAATTTCAAAGGAACAAAAAGCTTTTCTAAAGAAAACTAATCATGATAATGATAGGAAGCCTCATTTTGATTATCATTCCATTATCTGTCATTATTGTGGTAGACTAGGACATATTTCTCACACATGCAGTCTTAGAAGAAATTCAAATGTGAGAAATAAGTTTGTATGGATTCCTAAAGGACAAGTAAGGTCCAGTGCTAACCATGTAGGACCCAAGTACAAATGGGTACCAAAACATCCTCCTAGTGCCTTACTTGTGCAGGATAGATCAAGAGTTCCTCTTATCCCAAAGAAGAGAACTCGTGGTGATGCAACTGCTGAAACCCACTGGTACAATCATAAGAAGCTGTCGGCCACCACAAGGGACAATGGTTCTGTCTCAAGGATGAGCTATCACAAAGTTCCATTCAACTATCCTGAGAAGAACAAGAGAGAGTGGATTCCTCGATCATCATTGAAAAGGCTCTTGAATCCTACCTCTCAGAAGAAAGTGCTTCGAACCAAGGTTAAGTATAGAAGATCTCCTTGGGTAAGCAAGGGATCACTTAGCAACGAAGCATTTGATAGTAAAATCTCCTATGCTAATGTTAGATGGACTTATTGAGATTTTGCATTAAGCATCCTAAGATGTGAACATTATATTCATCATAGAAGAAAGCTTGAAGAAATAAGTAATGTTCATAATCTACATACTGTCCATGACTATCTTGATCAAAAACCTTGTATATCCTTGTGCATATAGTCATGAAAGATTCACCATGCCATACACATAGGACGTAATCTAAATGCATGTGAACTATATATATATAGCCTACAAACTGACCTTCAGATCCAGACTTGGATACAAAAGGAAGGAACTATCTGGTATTTTGTAGGAAGGGCAATCCGAAGGTTCAGCAAGACAAGGGTGAAGAAGACCCTTGCTAAAAGGAAGATCTCCTCCCCCCACAGTGAGCCATCTGATTCATGTGCCCCCAACAATCTGCTAGCTCAGAGGCAAACTTGAGATAGCACTGAGTGATCAACCTGCGGAGATACCTTCTGCTGAACCTGTGTCTCCCTCTGCGCCAGCACCCAATCTGAGTGAAGAGCTGTGTATGAAGTATGGGTTCAAGAGGCCAGAGATGCCAGTGGTAGTGATCACAAAGTAAATTCATCCCTCTGCACCAGCTCCAATCCATCCTATTAGCCTCAGCAAGACTCAGGACTGTACCTCATCTGAACAATTAGTCAAGTCTTGATAAGCATTCGTCACGCATAGATTTTGGTACTACTCTAAATATAGATTCCATGCATTGCCAACCAAAATCAAGCAAGCTACTGCTAGATGCGAATGGAGCTATGGTGATATCATTCTTACCTTCCTCCTTACTTGAATAATCACTTGGCTAGTAAATGCATGATGGGCTCAACAACTTTTATTTCTCTGAAACTGATATGATTTCCCTTATCTGTGATGAACACTTATTTTCTGTAAAAACGACCCTATCATATCAAATTCATTTTCTGATATAATGCATACAGATTTTACAAATTCAAGAAGTCCGACACCTTGAAACTGAACCTTCTTCAAAACCTTCTGAATTTGTACATGCTGAATCATTGTGTTCTAAGATTTCTGACATTGTTAAGATGATTCGGAACTAGCTTCAGAATTTTGACACTAAAACTAAAAATCTTCCTCAGAATTTCATATGGTGTCTAAATCATTTTACTCATATATGCTTAGTGAATTCTTTTAAGGGCACCTCTCATGGAAGAAAATGGTTTATGCATTCACCTTGATTTTTGAAAGATCCTTTTGAAATACAAACTTTCAAAACAGATTCTGATCCTCTTTAAACCTACATGACAACCGTACCTCATGATAGCACTCAAAAGCTATTTCTGATTTTCCATTTCATGTGGTATCTCTTGCATCAACTTTTTCAATGCATAAGCAGCTATGGTTTCGAGAACAATACATCCCTCTTAATTACATCTTTAAGTTCTCAATCTACTAATGATCTCAGTTCAAGTTTGTGGTTTAAGAATGTTGACACAGATTATTGAAGCTTGAACAATGAATATAACCAAGAGAGAATGACAACGAGAATGTCTCTTATCAAGATGTGTGGAATGGCTATACCAAACCTGAGAAACTTTCGCCGATACACATGAGCATTTCTGTCCCTTACATATTCTGTTATGAAATTAAATGGATAGTCTCTCTCTTGTCTGACATGCATTAGAAATCTTAGGAAATGCCCTGAATTAAACTCTGCTAGATCTGTAAAACATGGCATAGTATCACAAGCATGCTATAATCTGTATTAATTTCAAGCTTGTTGATATCCTAAGAACAATGAGATCACATTGAGCATATCTAGAAGAACTCGAGCTAATATTTGGAAATTATTCTCGTAATCATATGCTGAAATTTGATTGTTTTTGTAAACCGAATTTAGTCTTAAAATCAAACTATTCTGTGAGCATGAAAATTTCCAGTATTTCATTTTTGTGAGGATGAAGATTTTTTTTTTTTTTTCAAAATTTCATAGTGTTAATAATTCACTTGTCTTCATGATCTAACATGAACATCCTTGAGGCATATTTATTGAACTATACTTGCTTATGAAACTCTGAAAATATGCCACCTGTTTGATACTCTTTGTACTATCACATTGATATTTATTTATGAGAGTAAATAGAGTTCATGTCTTGATAGTGAAACTATGTGAACGTATAGACAATTTCAAAATTAGTTTTCACATAATCATTGCTCATATTTTCTTAAACCAATTAGCAAGCATGATTTCTTAAAATTATTAACTTGTACTGATTAACACAGATTGACTTGAATGTCCTGAGGATGGTCTTCAATGTTAAATCTTAAGTTCTTTCACTGACCATCAGAAAGCATTTGTTTCCTCAAGAATATGCAGGACCAATCATCAAGTTTGAGCAAGGTTGCTTTCACAACAATCAGCGGCTTCGATAGCAGGCCAACTATTGAACCATGGGAAGAGTAGAGTGACTGCCCAGTCATGTCTGCTTGTGGTTGTAGCTCAGCTTGCCGAAGCGAATCATCAAAGCACTTGCGCTAGGGGTTTCCACTTGAGATAGCACACCTCTTGAAGATGTCAGGAAGCATGCTTATCTGCGTACGATTCAGATTCCTGAGTCTAATAGAGTATGAGTACCCCTCATCTGTGGTAACATCTACACCTTACCATCTCTTACATATGATGCATACATGGCATTGGTAAGGGTGTCAACTTAGGATGTTTCTCTCAATCTGCATTGACTTCAAAATCATTCACTGTCTTAGAAAATCATCCTAGCTCACACATCTGTATCCTCTAAATGACATGCCGGAAAGTAATTGATAACATACCTCTCTTATATGCTTCCTTTCTTGATTTAATGATGATTAATCTTAATATAGAAGAGAAGTAAGTGGACATTACCTGTTAATGATCCCTAGAAAATAGAGAGTCACATGCTGTCATCGATAATAAACTCTTAAGATGCTGTGATGCAATTTGTTTGGAAATTATTTTTGGCACTTTTTAAAAAAAAAAAAAAAACACAAATTTCATTTGATTTGATTTCATTTCATATGGTATCACAAATTTCATTTGGCATTCAATCATTTCCTTTGATACCACAAGTTCAAACTCACAGATCTCATTTGATTTCATTAGGTATCAGATTTCATCTCATTTGAATTTAAAATCACATATTTCATTTGATATCATAATCATCATTTTTAAACACATCAAAATTACATTTGGAAAGAATTTTCACCTTCAAAAAGAAAACTGTTTTGTATGTTTTGATCTTAATTTAATTATGATTAAATTTGATGTATCAATATCTCCTTTGAAAAACATGTTTAACTATCCTACATAATGTTTAGGGAGAATACAATCATTTAGGATCATGAGCCATTATTGCTGTTCCTTGTTAATTCTCGTACATTGTATTGAATAGTCTAGAACAAATCTTTATTAGCGATACATAGGGAGAAAGAAAGCCCATTCCTAGGAGAACGATAAAAGTATCCCCATCCCTAAGGCTAGCTTGCACCTGTTGGATTTTGATGAAGCCAAAAGGGGGAGAGAGATGAGATGTCTAGAGATGAGATGAGATGTCTAGAGATGAGATATAAGATGTCTAGCTAGAGATGAGATATAAGATGTCTAGCGAGAGATGAGACATGAGATGTCTAGAGCTGAGAGATAGATAAGATGCCTAGATTTTTGGGGAGAGAACTGGGGAAAGGAATATAGCTCTAGGATGAGTGATCTAAGTTTAATTATGTTCTCTAGTCATCTATAGGGTTTGTCATCATCAAAAAGGGGGAGAATGTCTAGAGCTGAGAGATAGATAAGATGCCTAGATTTTTGGGGAGAGAACTGGGGAAAGGAATATAGCTCTAGGATGAGTGATCTAAGTTTAATTATGTTCTCTAGTCATCTATAGGGTTTGTCATCATCAAAAAGGGGGAGAATGTTAGAATCTTAAGTTTTGATGGTGACTAAGGTATGATATGGTCTAGTACTTAAGAGAACATAATCAACACTTAGGAGGGATTAGATGACATGGTTAGAATCCTGAGTTAGATCACTTGAGAATGCAAGATCACTTCCGGATAGATTAGGACTTGCGCATGCGGATGAATGTTTTCATCCCCCAGCATCAGCAAGTAAATCACTGGGAAATAACTTAGTCCATGAGAATTAGACTGGCGCAGAGCGACAGAATAGATATTACCCCAAGCGTCAGTGAGTCTACTTCCCCAAGTGAAAGCGCTTCCTGTTAGAATTAGACTGGCGCAGAGCGACAGAATAGATATTACCCCAAGCGTCAGTGAGTCTACTTCCCCAAGTGAAAGCGCTTCCTGTTAGAATTAGACTGGCGCAGAGCGACAGAATAGATATTACCCCAAGCGTCAGTGAGTCTACTTCCCCAAGTGAAAGCGCTTCCTGTTAGACTTAGACTAGCGCAGAGCAATAGAATAGTTATTACCCCAAGCGTCAGTAAGTCTACTTCGCCAAGTGAAAGCACTTCCTATTAGATTTAGACTGACGCAGACTGATAGAATAGATTTCACCCTAAGCGTCAGTGAATTCACCACGTCAAGTAAAAGTGCTTCCGATAGCTCAGTGACTAGCGCTGAGTGGTGGAATTAAATAGACTAAGCGAGAGCAAGTCATATTGAACTAAATCCCTCATCAAGCGAATTTACTTCCGGATGTAGAAGTGCTTCCGGATACTCCTTAGATTTAGGGATCACCCACTGCATGAGACTATATGATTATATTGCTAAACTAACGTTCAAGTGCAGCACACTCAGTAAGGTTGCTTCCGGATGAGAAGTTGCTTCCGCAAGCAATCAGAATGTCTGAACGTTCAAAGAGATGCAGTGTCAGAATGCTTTTAACAGAGCAGAGGTGTCAGGACTACTTTTCAGAGATAAAGCAAGTCAACCCTGCTGAAGCATTTAAGAAGATGTTCCTTCCAACGGTAACAAGAGGATAACAGACACATTCAAACAACATTGTTACCTACCAAGCATGAGGAGTATGAGAACGTAATCTGAAGATTCACTCAAGGTGTCAAAGCTCATACTACCCACAAGAGTCGGAGTCCATAAGAGAGCTTCTGATAGCAAGAGAGCATCCAATAGCAAAGCACTCTTATCATTCATGGACAAGTGCTTGGAAGACAAAGTTCCTCTATGATAGCAAGCAGAATGTTAGAGTCCACGAGCTTCACTTCAGTTAGCAAGAGAGCTTCCGATAGTGAGTCTCTTAACATCCTGGACTTATGCTTGAGGAACGAAGTCCTCTCTGACAACAAGCAAGAGTCAGACCGTACAAAGTGTTCAGATGTCAGAACGACTTTTGTCAGAATAGTATTGCCAGAACAGTGGTGACAGAACAGCTTGGTCAGAGCACCTTTTTAGATAAAGCAAAGTCAACCCTGCTGTGCATTAATGAGGACAACGTAAACAAGGCCCCAACGTCTATAATCAAACGGTCTTATTGCCTCTCCAACGGTTAGATATTCAGAGGCTGGTATAAAAGGGATGTTCTTCATTTCTAAAGCAGGGGCTTGAAAAAGAGAGAAAGAACAAGGCTATTATCTGAAAAACACTATTCTACATTCCTCTCATCTTCTACTCTCGGACTTTGATATGTAATATTCTTAGAGAGTGATTCATTTGTACTTAAGTGAGTAACATCATCCACTCTTTGAGAGAGTTAGTTTTGAGCTTAAGTGTTTAACGAAATCAGTTCATAGAGTGAACATAATTGTAATCTTACATTTTGTAAGGGGGAGCATTTAGAAGGTTTTCTAAATCTCCATAGGTTGCAAGTTAGCCCGTAAAACTTGCGTTTGTAAGGTTGCAAGTGATCCCGTAAAACTTGCGGTAAGGTTTGCAGGTGAACCCGTTGTAAAACCTGTGGGTTGTTAGGTGAACCCGTGCTCGTAAAACCTAAAGTGTAAAGGCTTCTCTTGTGCCCGGTTTAAACAAGAATAGTGGATTGGAAATCTCAGGTGTAGCCTGGGGACTGGATGTAGGTCTGGGTGACCGAACCAGGATAAATTTATGTGTGCATATACTTATACTTGATCATTCTATTTTGCATCACATAGCATACTGACTTGTGCATAGCATTATTTATTATCATCATCACCGAGCACAAGCAGTCTTTCGAAAAGAGTTTAAGTTTTTATTCCCTCACCCAATTCACCCCCCCCTCTTGGGTGACAGCCACAAATTTCAGCATTTATGTGTAACTAAAACCCTAATCTAGGGTTGTTATGAACCTATTTATGGAATGAACCATCTACTCTCTCTTTCTTTAAGTAATTAATGAAGTATATGTGTAGCTTTTATCTTGCTCTCTATTTGTTTTAAGTGCTTGATCACCACTTAATTAGTTAAATGAAATATGACTTGGGAAAGTGTATTTTGTTTTAGAACTTGGATAAGAACATGTTAGACTTGAAGTTTATGGTTTTTTTTTTTGATACAAAAATTTTAGGAAGGGGTTTAGGCTCAACCCAATCCAAGGGCAGGGCACCTAACTCATGATCCATTGGGGCCTGTCCCTGTGGGCTCTGGAGCATGACCAGCAAGCCCTTTATGTCTGTCCACACAGGTAGGTTACTCCCAGTTTCACTTAGCTACGGAGATGCCTCCCCAAGCGCCGCGATGGAGACACAACAAAGTGTCACTCCCCAGGATCGAACTCGCGCCGTGGTGGACAACCCGACGCTCATTGTTCAATCCCTTCGGCACTGAACCCACGGACGATGGGTTGAAGTTTATGGTTTTAAATGGAAGGTTTGTTGATAACATAGGGATATAGTTATTAACCTAACATAGTCATAATTAGGGTGGTTAAGGAAAAGAGTTAGCATTTATTGTGACAAGAGATTGTGCAATAAATGCTAGCATAAATTTGATCTTGACTTGGGAAAGCTTTTTCAAATGATTTTGAACCCTAGACTTGCACATATTTTCATTTAATCACTTAAAGAAAAGAGGGAAACCTTGGTTCATGAAGTAAATAGGGGATTAGCAACCCTAGGCCTTAGTCATCATTGTTAACCCGTGTTTGAAACTCCAACTCTTTTTACATTTCTATTTTAAACTCTTCTCTTACTTGAACAACAAACTCTCACTATGTTTTTACTTAAGACAATTAATGATATAATTAGTGCTAATCACGTTGTTTAAACTACAATCTCTGTGGAACGACAACCCTCTACTATACTACTTTTGACGACCCGTATGCTTACGGAAGCGCACTAAATCCGCGTTAAGTCAATGGCGCCGTTGCCGGGGATTGTATTTTAAGCAAAAAGTTTATTTTCTTGTGTTGATTAGCTTAATTATATGATTAATTGCTTTTAAGTAACCTCTTTCCTTATCTTGTGGTAACTTTGTGTTTTGTTGTTTCTAGCTACCTTGAGTGTTAGAAATAGCTTTACCTTGGTTGCCTTGCTTATTTTCACTTTTGGTTACTTTGATACTTGTGATCTTGTAGTGCTTGTAGGTGCTCCTTTTTGTAGGTACTCATTTCTTGGTGCATGCAACATATTGAGTTTGGTGACTTGGAAGTAGTACTTGAAGGGGTAATTAATCTTGAGCAAGAGGTTGAGGTTGAAACTGCAACTATGGCGGAGGATGAGTATGATCATGCCACGGTTAATGACTTTGCTAGTCGGAACTTGAGAGGAACTCAATCTTGCATTCGGATTCCGGATGTGCAAGTAAGGAACTTTGAGATCAAGCCAGTGATGATCACAATGCTTCAAATGCAAGGGATGTTTCATGGTCTTTACAATGAGGATGCTAACAAACATTTGATATATTTCTTGGAAGTGTGTGATTCATTCAAGCAAAATGGGGTTCCAGCTGATATTCTTCGACTGCGATTGTTCCCTTTCTCTTTGCAAGGCAAGGCCAGAGAGTGGTTCAACAACCTATTAGAAGGTTCTATCACCTCTTGGAATGAGCTTGAAACCAAGTTTCGTGCTCGATTTTTCTCTGATGACAAGTCTGTTGAGGCTAGGGATGCATTCTTGAGTTTCAGGCAATACGATGATGAGACTCTCTATACTGCTTGGGAGAGGTATAAGATGTTACTGAAGCAATGCCCTAATCATGGAGTGGACAAGTGGGTGATTGTTCAAATTGTCTAGGCGTAGTTGGAATTTTGAGCAAGATGAGTGTTGGAACCCACATGTAGATTCTTATTCACATGCATTAAACCCACCCTTCATATCTTATTCACATGTTCAAGGAAACAATTTTGAGGATGGTGAAATCTCTCGTAGAGAAGAAATATTTGACAGATTAGAAAGATTAGCCGATATGTGTTTGATAATGCTAGAGGATAGTTTGAAATGACAAGAGGATAGTTTGAAATGGCAAGAGAATTGTTTCAAAAGGTTAGAATCAGTTGAGACTAAGTTTGAATCAAGCGCACAAAATATTGTAGTACAGATGAGTCAAATGTGCAGAGACCTTGAAGAATTAAAACAAAATTCCTCCTTTAATCATAGTTCCCCTTTGTTATCTAATGAAATTGAATATGAGGAAGTTGGGGATAGGGATGACCATGAAGTTAAAGAAGATTTAGAGGTTGTCTTAGAGCCTGAAACTTGTTTGGAAGAAATTGATGGGTGTCTAATTGATGTTCAAGATGTAAATTCAAATGTTTGTGATTCTGATATACATGTTAATGTGAGTGTTCCTATAACTATTTTGGGTTATTCTCCTATTAATGTGATGACTCTTACTGATGAGAGTCAAATTGATTTTATTGGATGCTCATTATTCTTAGAAAGACATACATCTAATTGTTTGCATGAGCATATTCTAATTCCTTTGAAATCAGTGATTGCTTGTTCTTTGAAATTGTCTATGATTGAAAAGACACAAGTCATTACTTTGATTGATCATTTATACTGTTTGAAATGGAATGAAGATGAGTTGATTATGGTTTTTGATACTTATGACTAAGGATTTGTTTGGAAAGTCTGGCTGAAGACTTTAAACTTAGCGCTTATTGGGAGGCAACCCAAGGTTTTGGTATTTGATGCTTTGTTTTTGAGTTTGTAGGATTTTTTTTCTTCTTTTGACCCCAAAGGATGCTTCAACTTGATCTTGATGGACTGGGAGCTAAGAGTGGAAATCGAGAAGAGGAAGTGGAGTATTCTTCTAACTTTTTCTTGATTTTATTTGATTAAGAATTGTTTTGGTGATGAGTCTTTATGCTTGTTGATATGTGCTTGTGTGATGATTAGTCTTGACTGTTGACAAATCATTGGATTTACATGGTTTTATATGCTTAATTTGAGGCAATTAACATGATTAAGATGCAATATTGTCCAATTGTGTTTTGATTAATATATAAAGCTCTTATGTGTGATGACTCTCATTTTTAATTATATTTGGCAAATATTTTGGTTATATTTGGGAAGTCATTAATAGAAAATTAAAATGAGTTTGATTTTAAATAGTATCTTTTGAGTTGGTTGAATAAAATAAGAAATTAAAAAGGGGTCAAATTTAGTGCTTCATTAGTTAATATATATTGCAAATTGTTTAAATGTTTCCTATTATCTTTGACCTTTGAGCACTTTAAGTTTATTTGAATTGTTTAAATGAAATGTTTTGGTTTAGCAATTGAAAAAGAAAAGCAAGGAGAGGAGATGGACTTGAAACAAATACTCACACATTGAATATAGGCTCTTTGGTCCATTGGGCTGGAAGAAGGAAATTAGAAAAGAAAAAAAAAAGAAGGAAAGGAGGGTCCAGGAGCAGCCACGTGGGTGAGGCAGGAGCTACAGAGCGAAGGAAGGATCAGATCTGGAGCTGGTTTTTGGAAGAGCAGGGTGTACAGTGAGGAGCTGGAGCTGCGCGATCAATTCCAAGAGGAGAAGAAGCAAGGGCGCGTTTGGTGAGGAGGGAGCAGTGAAGGGAGGTGCTCAAAATCAACTTTCATCCTCTTCCTTCACCTCTTCAACTCTTCAAATTTCTCCATTTCTTCCATGGCTTTCACACACCCATCTCTCTTTGGTGTTCTCCCCTTCCACATGAGTAACTAAACCTCTTTGTTCTTGGTGATGGGAATGGATGGTTGAGCTAAGTGAGCGTCATATGGGGTAATTTGTCCTATACATTCTCCTCCTTTTATGTAGTCTAAATTTCTAGGGTTCTAGGAATTAGTTCTATATGATTGGTTGTTTGATCTATCCTTATCTTTTGGAGATGTGTAGGAACAATTTGTCTTGTTAATTTTTTTTGTGTGAATTATCAACATTGATGCTTATTGACT
The DNA here is from genome assembly GCA_029929735.1 of Mimosa pudica. Classification (NCBI taxonomy): domain Eukaryota; kingdom Viridiplantae; phylum Streptophyta; class Magnoliopsida; order Fabales; family Fabaceae; genus Mimosa; species Mimosa pudica. The sequence goes on along the minus strand of JAKELP010000023.1, from coordinate 3,244,434 downwards.
TGAACATATGTTAATTTCATGGTCTTTGATTTTAACACATGCTTATAGTTAAAATTTTGTGCTAATTAAGGGTTCTTGTTAGTGGATAATGGTGTTGGTTGTTTGACTTAACGCGGATTTGGTGCGCTTCCGTAAGCATACGGGTCGTCAAGTGTAGTATAGAAAAAGTGTCGTTCCGCAGAGATTATAGTTTAAACAAAGTGATTAGCACTAATTGCATGCCCAATTACCTTAAGTAAAAACATATTGAGAGTTGTTGTTCAATTAAGAAAAGAGTTTGAAATATAAGTGTAAAAAGAGTTGGAGTTCAAACACGATTTAACTATGATAATTAAGGTCTAGGGTTGCTAATCCTCTATTTACTTCATGAACCAAGGTTTCCCTCTTTTCTTTAAGTGATTAAATGAAAATATGTGCAAGTCTAGAGTTCAAAATCATTTGAAAAAACTTTCCCAAGTCAAGATCAAATTTATGCTAGCATTTATTGCACAATCTCTTGTCACAATAAATGCTAGCTCTTTTTCTTAACCACCCTAATTATGACTATGTTAGGTCAATAACTATATCCCTATGTTATCAACAAACCTTCCATTTAAAACCATAAACTTCAAGTCTAACATGTTCTTTTCCAAGTTCTAAAACAAAATACACTTTCCCAAGTCATATTTCATTTAACTAATTAAGTGGTGATCAAGCACTTAAAACAAATAGAGAGCCAGATAAAAACTACACATATACTTCATTAATTACTTAAAGAAAGAGAGAGTAGATGGTTCAATCCATAAATAGGTTCATAACAACCCTAGATTAGGGTTTTAGTTACACATAAATGCAAATAAAACAAACCCTAAAACTATGAAAGAGTGCATTGAAGAGGGGTGAAGAATAGGGAGAAAAATAAAACCACAAATGAGGAATACCCAAATCTCTCCAAGCTTCCCCACTTGATTCCCAAGAGATCCCAAGGTTCTTCAAGCTCTTCAAGCCTCCAAGAAGTGCCCTAGAGGTGTGCCAAGTCGAGTTTTCCAGTCTGCCTTCAAATGCCCTAATTTTTCCCTTTTATATGTTGAGAATTTTGGCTGAAACACGCAGCAGTGACGTGCTCTCGCCAGTTGCTCGCCAGCTGGCGTGCCACTGGCGAGATTCCAGAGACTACATGCCGCTGGCTTGCCAGTTCGCTTTGTGGCTCGCCAGCGGCTCGCCAGTTGGCGCGCCACTGGCGTGTAGCTTCTCTAAGATTGAAAATTGGCTTTTCCTTGCTCCTTTTTCCTCTTTTGTTGTAGCACTTGGGTTTCATAGAGCTTCTAACACCTGTCCACCTCTTCCTACACAAGCTAGAAAGAGGGTTGAAGAGTTTCTATGTCTCACATATACAATCATTAAACTCCAAATTTCACACATATGAATGATTTCCTATTTGCATCACTTTCTATTGGTATTTGTGTGTTTTGTTGTCTATGTATCATCAAAAAGAGTGTGAACTAGAAGGAAATAGAAATGAAAATCTGTGAAATTATGGAGTTTATCACTCCCCCAAACTTAAGTTCTTGCTTGTCCTCAAGCAAATTTTCAAAACAATTCCAGAGTTGACTATAAGTTTACTTTACTTTGATTGAAATACTTGTTCTCATATGTTGCCATCACTATTTGATGTATGGAAAACATAGGATGAATGCAATGATAAATGTCTCGCTACATTAAAACAAGCTTTTCAAGATTCAATGAGTAGGTGTGTGTGTGATGAGGTTAAGGGAATCCTTCCAAGTTTTTTAGTCCTTTTGCAGTAACCTCAAACCATGAATATGCTGTCATTTTTCAAATTTCTCATTCTTTTCTTCTCTCTTCTCCACTTTAAACTTTTAGCACATAAAATCAAAATCAAGAGGACTTTTCATGGCTTGTAATAAGGCTAGGGGTTTTAATTGTTTGGCTATTTGAAAGAACGAGTAAAAGGAATTCAAATATCTTGAGATAAATGAATACATTTCATTAGATTCACTCACACAAAATTTTCTTCCAAAAAGCTTAGAATTCCCCCAAACTCATCTCAATTTGATTCTTTGTACTCCTAGTCTTATTGCACCCATTTTTTTCAATCATTTTCTTCTTTTTCTACTTTTCTCTTTTTCTTTCTTTGTTTTTTTTTCTTTCTTACTTTCTCTTTTTTTTTCATTCATCACTTTCTTGATTTAGGAGTACAAACTTTCCTTTCAGAACCGATATTCCCCTTCTCACAATGTAATAACATTTACACACCTTTAGCAACCGTACTAATCCTCACTACTAATGAAATGTCCATTATCTCAAGATTCAGGTAGTTCATGGTTTTTCGGGCTGTAAGGGTTAAGTCCATTGTGGGTTTCAAAAAGAAATTTCACATGGTTTTTCTTTATAAGGCTCAAAAAGGGTGCAAATGGGATATAAATTATCAAGGATAGCTTGAAAGGCTCAATCGCATTTGAGAACTGCCTCAATCATTTTTCAAAGTTATGTGCAATTTGTGAAAAATGTTGAAGTTTTCCAAAAGGAATTTTGAAATTTTTCAAATGAAAACAGATGCATAGATTTGTGTTATTGCAAATCTTCCTTCCTCAAACCCTTCCAAATACACCTTAACCTCTAATGTGCACAAATTACTCATTAGAATCAGGTAAACATTTGCCTTAATGCAACAACTCATGTTATGCAATGCATACATATCTATTTTTGCATAAACCATACAGTTATTCAACTAGTTGTAATCATTGAACTTTCTAGCAGATTTCAAGAGAACTTATAGCCCACTCATCAAAAACTAAAGCAACAACTTAAGTATGGTATGCAAATCTCACAATTTCATCATCCAAAACAAAAACTATTCCCTGTGCACTAATTATTTACAAAAGAATTTATTCATAGTGCTAAAAAGTTTCAAAAGTGATTAGCTCTCCCCCAAACTTAAACCAGACAGTGTCCTCACTATTGTTCTACAAAAGGGAAGAGTCAGACATAATACACACACAAACAACTAGGAGATAAGCACATCAAAAGTGGAACATGAACCTGCATATATCATTGAAAACATTGGGCCATCAAGGGCAAAAACAAGACAAGACACTTAACACACCATAGAAACAAGATTGGTGAAGAAAATTCTTAAAAATCCTAACACAAACGAACTACCTAAAAGAGAGAGAAAAAAAATCCTAATACAAGCTCCCCCAAACTTGGACTAAACTAGTCATCAAACCTATCCACAACTTTCAAACCTAGGCTTAGTTCACTATACCATTATTCTCAATATTCACTTCAAGTCCAGAAAATCAAGTGTAAGAGGTTACACAAAGCGGAGGGGCGTCGACTTTTGGAGAGGGAGTGGGGGTTCAGGCGTAGCTTTGAGTAGCAGAAGGAGGAAAATTAAGTTTCAATTTTTTTTTCTCGCCAGCGGCTCGCCAGTTGGCATGCCACTGGCAAGAATACAAAGACGTTAACAGATGCCCTGCTTGCCAGCCGCTCGCCAGTTGGCGAGCGACTGGCGAGTTTCCAGAGAAGACACGCCATTTGGCTGCCCATCCTCAATTTGACAGCAAAGCTACTGATTCTGCAGAATTTGACCAACCTTAAAACTCCAATACAAAATGCCACATGCCTATTTTAACTAGCACATTAACCCCTAAATCATCCTTATGAGCAACAAAAACACCATATCACACTTCAAAGTGACTGGGTATCTAAAATGACCACATTTTGACACCAACCATTAATCACATGGCATAACCAAAAATCACTAACACCCCATGCTTTAACTTCAATACAGGTCTAAAAGTCAAACAATCAGCACATAATCACAGGTATTTAATCACATAACAGACTCTTCATTTACCAGACATTGCAAGGTGCTTTTAGTATGCCAAGGAAATATGTTTGCAACAAATCAAAACAAAGTTCACACACCACAGACATGGATCCATTCACATGCTACTTACTTCTCACAACCAAAAGTACTCACAAAAACACCAAAGGCTATTTCAACATAAACAGACATTCATTTCATCACAGTTCAACTCATCAAGTGCAAATTGGTCAAGTGGCACATGAACACCATATTTCCAGCTCAGCAGGATGATTCCATGCAATCAACAACAATAATGCCCAAAAGTGAATTTAAGGTTGGAATTCAGATCTACTTCCCTTTGTAGACTTCTTCTTGCCTTCCAAAACGTAAGCTCCAGCTCTCCATGCCAAGTGGTAGTCTAAGTATCAGCGGGGACCTTTCTTCCTACAGACACGAAAACAAGAACAAAACTACCAAACAACCTAAAGTTAGGTAAAACATCAAAATGAAAGACAAGAGTTGAAAACTTGGGTTGCCTCCCAAGAAATGCTTAGTTTATAGTCCTTAGCTCGACTTCTTGCAACATCATGTGGACTGAGAGAGTGAAATCGAGGTGGTTTGACGATCAATCTCCCCACCCCAATAATGCTTCAACCGGTGCCCAAACACCTTGAATCTTTCACCCTTTTTGTTCTCTAACTCCACAGCACCAAAATCATAGGCTTGCACAACGGTGAATGGTCCAGACCAACGAAATTTCACCTTCCTTGAAAATAATTTGATCTTGCAATTATACAACAAAACTCTCTGACCATGTTGAAAATCATTTGGAGGAAATACATCAGCATTTTCACACAGCTCACATTTTTCATGCCAATGAGCATCCATATCACACAAATTCCTTGAACTGACATTATGCACATCTTCAAGTCTTTTCTCTTCCACTAACAATGATTTCACATCACCTTTACTCACTGAAGCATCAAACTTGTCTTGACAACCAGAACCAAGTATATCCACAAAAGAGCATTGATAAGGATCATCAAAATATTCTACATCCTTGTTCATGTTGAAGCTTACTTGTTCATCATCAACTCTCAAAGTGATCTCACCTTTTTCCACATCAACAAGGGTTCTAGCTGTAGTAAGAAATGGTCTCCCAAATATGATAGGAATGTTTGGATCTACCTCACAGTCAATAACGATGAAATCAACTGGAAAAATGAATTTGTCTACTTTAACCAAAACATTTTCAATGATCCCTTTAGGCCGAGATACACTCCTATCAGCAAGGAGTAGTGATACCGTAGTAGGCCTTGCTTCACCCAAACCCAACTGATTAAAAATAGCAGAGGGCATCAAATTCACACTCGCTCCCAAATCACAAAGGGCTTTTCCTTGGAAGCTCTTCCCGATATGACATGGAATGTAGAAACTCCCCGGATCTTTCATCTTTGGCGGAAGCTTTCTTTGTAGGATAGCACTACAATCTTCATTCATGGCCACAGTTTCAAATTCATTAAATCTCCTCTTCTTAGACAACACATCCTTCAAAAACTTGGCATATTTAGGCATTTTCTCAAGCGCGTCTGCAAAAGGGATGTTAATGTGCAATTGCTTGAACATCTCCAAAAATTTCTTAAATTGTGCATCCCCTTCTTTCTTCTTTAGTCTTTGAGGAAATGGGACCGGCGGTACATACGGAGGAGGACCATTTGTCTTGGGCTTTTTGTCTGGCCTCTTTTCACATTCTCTCTTCTTGTATTTTTCTCCATCATCAATAGCTTTTTCAACTTGTCTTCTTTTCGTACTTTCATCATCCACAACTACAAGATCTTCCTCAAATTTGTCATACCCATCAAGAGCAACAATTTCAGAAACTTCATTGCTCTTTTCATAAGATTGAGGCATATTAGGCACTTTCCCCTCACTTCTAAAGAATATTGCTTTACATTCCTCTTTGCCTTCCATTCTTGGATTAGGAATGGTGTCACTTGGGAAGCTTCCTCTTGCCATAGCATTCATTTGAGAGGCAAGTTGGCCTATCTGTATTTCAATATTCCTGATAGAAGTCTCATGACTGGCCGTTTTGGCATCATTTTTAGCATTATACACCCTTTGCGCTTCTTGTCCGGCCATGATCTGAGCAAACATTTTCTCCACCTTAGATTCTTCCTCTTTAGGAGGTATTTGTCTAGGTTGATTTTGAAAACCAGGTGGGTAAGGGGCCTTTGCACCAGAGGATGATGATGCATTCACATTTTGCCCTTGGTTCCAGGAAAAGTTGGGATGATTTCTCCACCCTGGATTGTAAGTCTGAGAGTAAGGGTTGTTCTGAGAATTCTGTCCTCTTCCCATATAATTCACAGATTCTGGAGTGGCGTAGAGAGGACAATGATCCGGTAGATGCACATCATAACACTGTTCACAGACAACCGGAGTAGACTGAATTGCTTGCACCTCTTGAGCACTACTCTTCCTAATCTGAGTTTCCAAGACATCAAACCGCTTGTTGAGTGCAGAGAGCATAGAAGCAAACTGGGCAGTAGCGGTATCCTCCTTAGGAGCAATGGAAGAATGAGGAATCCTCTTATCTGTCCCTTGAGAATTGTTGGCTGATAGCTGATCTAACAACCGAAACACTTCATTCACTGGCACATTCCGATATCCACCATTAGTCATAGAGTCAACCATTGCCTTAGACTGAGGATTAAGGCGGGTGCAGAAAATTTGAACAATTACCCACTTGTCCACCCCATGATTAGGGCATTGCTTCATCAACATCTTATACCTTTCCCAAGCAGCATAGAGAGTCTCATCATCATGTTGCCTGAAACTCAAGAACTCATCCCTAGCCTCAACAGATTTGTCATCAGAGAAAAACCGAGCCCAAAACTTAGCTTCAAGCTCATTCCAAGAGGTAATAGACCTTTCCGGTAAGTTGTTGAACCACTCCCTAGCATTTCCTTGCAGAGAGAAAGGGAACAAACGCAGTCGAAGAACATCAGCTGGAACCCCATTCTGCTTGAATGAATCACATACTTCCAAGAAATACATCAAGTGTTTGTTGGCATCCTCATTGTAAAGACCATGAAATATCCCATGCATTTGAAGCATTGTGATCATCACCGGCTTGATCTCAAAGTTCCTTGCTTGCACATCCGGAATCCGGATGCAAGATTGAGTTCCTCCCATGTTCCGAGTAGCAAAATCATTAACTGTAGCACGATCATACTCATCCTCCGCCATATCTGCAGTTTCAACTTCAACCTCTTGCTCAAGATTCACTAACCCTTCAAGTACGACTTCCAAGTCTCCAAACTCAATGTTTTGCATACACTAAGAGAAGAGTGCCTACAAGCACTACTAGATCACACGTGTCACAATAAACAAAAGTGAAAATAAGCAAGGCAACCAAGGTAAAGCTATTTCTAACACCTAAGGTAGCTAGAAACAACAAAACACCAAGTTACCACAAGATAAGGAAAGGGGTTACTTAAAAACAATTAATGACACAATTAAGCTAATCAACACAAGAGAATAAACTTTTGCTTAAACTACAATCCCCGGCGGCGGCGCCATTGACTTAACGCGGATTTGGTGCGCTTCCGTAAGCATACGGGTCGTCAAGTGTAGTATAGAAAAAGTGTCGTTCCGCAGAGATTATAGTTTAAACAAAGTGATTAGCACTAATTGCATGCCCAATTACCTTAAGTAAAAACATATTGAGAGTTGTTGTTCAATTAAGAAAAGAGTTTGAAATATAAGTGTAAAAAGAGTTGGAGTTCAAACACGATTTAACTATGATAATTAAGGTCTAGGGTTGCTAATCCTCTATTTACTTCATGAACCAAGGTTTCCCTCTTTTCTTTAAGTAATTAAATGAAAATATGTGCAAGTCTAGGGTTCAAAATCATTTGAAAAAGCTTTCCCAAGTCAAGATCAAATTTATGCTAGCATTTATTGCACAATCTCTTGTCACAATAAATGCTAGTTCTTTTTCTTAACCACCCTAATTATGACTATGTTAGGTCAATAACTATATCCCTATGTTATCAACAAACCTTCCATTTAAAACCATAAACTTCAAGTCTAACATGTTCTTTTCCAAGTTCTAAAACAAAATACACTTTCCCAAGTCATATTTCATTTAACTAATTAAGTGGTGATCAAGCACTTAAAACAAATAGAGAGCCAGATAAAAACTACACATATACTTCATTAATTACTTAAAGAAAGAGAGAGTAGATGGTTCAATCCATAAATAGGTTCATAACAACCCTAGATTAGGGTTTTAGTCACACATAAATGCAAATAAAACAAACCCTAAAACTATGAAAGAGTGCATTGAAGAGGGGTGAAGAATAGGGAGAAAAATACAACCACAAATGAGGAATACCCAAATCTCTCCAAGCTTCCCCACTTGATTCCCAAGAGATCCCAAGGTTATTCAAGCTCTTCAAGCCTCCAAGAAGTGCCCTAGAGGTGTGCCAAGTCGAGTTTTCCAGTCTGCCTTCAAATGCTCTAATTTTTCCCTTTTATATGCTGAGAATTTTGGCTGAAACGGGCAGCAGTGACGTGCTCTCGCCAGTTGCTCGCCAGCTGGCGTGCCACTGGCGAGATTCCAGAGACTACATGCCGCTGGCTTGCCAGTTCGCTTTGTGGCTCGCCAGCGGCTCGCCAGTTGGCGCGCCACTGGCGTGTAGCTTCTCTAAGATTGAAAATTGGCTTTTCCTTGCTCCTTTTTCCTCTTTTGTTGTAGCACTTGGGTTTCATAGAGCTTCTAACACCTGTCCACCTCTTCCTACACAAGCTAGAAAGAGGGTTGAAGAGTTTCTATGTCTCACATATACAATCATTAAACTCCAAATTTCACACATATGAATGATTTCCTATTTGCATCACTTTCTATTGGTATTTGTGTGTTTTGTTGTCTATGTATCATCAAAAAGAGTGTGAACTAGAAGGAAATAGAAATGAAAATCTGTGAAATTATGGAGTTTATCATTGTTTATGCTTAGGAGTTGGCAAATAAATTTAGTAAATTTAATTCGGTCATGTGCTTAATCAACTTAGATTAAGATAATTAATGTTAGGGGTTCCGGCATTAATTATATTGATCTAAGCCTAGCCTAGAGGGGTTCCTCTAGGGAGTTTATTGATTTGACCATTTTACCCCCAAATATTTTATATAAGCTATGATTCTTGAATTTCCCAATCACTAAGAACATCTTATTATTTATTTATCCAAAAATCCTCCTTTATTCTATTATTTTTATCATACAAAATATTTTCTAGATTTAATACTAAAAAAAAACGAAGTTAATTAAAATGATTTTCCTCGGTTTCAAACAAGTTTCACACTAGTACTAGGTAATTAGTTACATCTATAGGCTCCTTTGAGATCGACACCCGGGGTAACTTTCGCTTACCCCGAGGTCCAAATTATCTTGAAGGATTGGTCTCGAGGCACTACACCGACCAGCTAATCCGACATCCTTCAAGTGGCGCCGTTGCCGGGGAGCCAAGTAATTGGTTCCCTAGTAATTGGTTGTCAAACTTGTTTGACAGGGTCTTTATCTAGGTGCATTTAGTTTAGGTTAGTTGCATTTAGTTTAGTCATTTTTTTTCCTTCTACCCTTTTCATACTAAATTTAAAAATCACAAAAATATTTGCATTGTTACTTGCTTACTTGGTGATTTGGTTGTTTTATGTGCTTACTTGTTATTGCTTGTTGTTGATTTGCTTTAAGTGCATAATTCCATTTCCCAAGTCATTTTTCTTACTTGACACATACTTTCATACACATACATCATTCCATACACCTCATTCATATTTCTTACACTCCATTCCATTCATTGTTACTTGTTTCTCATTGGTTCTTGATTCATTGAGTTTGCATGCCGCCACGGAGAGGTCGTAGACGGTTGGGTCCCCTACCACATATTAGCCCCCAAGTTCAAAGGAACCTTACCGATCAACAATTCTTAGAAGCCGGAGGTGCCATAGTAGACGACTACGACTCATCTAGTGAATCCTTCCAACAACACCAAGAGGACACCCAAACCTTAGTAGACTTTGAGATACCCATAGTAGTCCCACCAATGGAGCAAAGACAACCTCCCAATAACCAAGACCAAGCCAATGTCATAAACCCACCTCCTCCAAATATACCCTTTCTCAATATCCCTAATCACAACCCACCCAATCAACATGGCCAAAACATAGGAAATTCAAACCATGGTCAAATTCCATAAGGGGTAGGGCGTAGGAGGACCATTAGAGAGGTTGTGTCTCGTGGGGTTGCTCATGATCCATTTGTGCATGCATATCCTAACCTTATTGCAGATTTTGAGATCAAAGGACCGTTGATTGCTGCTCTTCCTCATTTTGCCGGATTGGATAGTGAGGATGCTTATGGCCACCTCCATAGTGTCTTCCTTGCTTGCACAAGCACAAAGCCACAAGGGGTTGATATTGATGATGTGCAGTTAAAGGTTTTTCATTTGACCTTGGATGGGAAAGCTAAGGAATGGTTCAGGTTACTACCTCAGCATGATCCGGATGCCCTTACTTCTTGGGCAAATCTCAGAAAAGCCTTCTTGGAGCATTATTTCACTGATGATAGGACTGCAGAGCTCAAGAAAGATATATATGCAATCAGGCAAGACCCATCTGAGAGCTTCTATGAGTACTGGTGCAGATTTCAGCAGTTATTGGCCAAAATACCTCATCATCAAATATGTGATGAAGAGTTGATCTCCTACTTTCACAAGGGTCTCATGTCCAATGAGAGAGGTATTATAGATGCTACGGCAGGTGGTTCTTTGGAAGATGTTCCAGCGGATGCAGCATGGGCCATAATCAAAACAAGGGCTAAAAATACAAAAGAATTATGGTCGAAGGGGTTCTAAAGGTGTTTTTGAGATTCAATCCACTCCTCAACAATCCCAGAGGATGGATTCTTTGGAAGCTAAGGTGGATGGCCTAAGTTCTCAATTGAATAGTCAACTTCAGTTCATCACTTCTGAGTTGAGAAATCTAAGTTTGCAACAGTTGGGTCATTCTCCCGCCTCTCCTACTTCGCCTTCTAAGTCTTTGGCTTTGGTTGCCCCGAGTTGTGAGCATTGTGGCTCAACTATGCATATCTCTAATGTGTGTCCCGGTTATCCGGAAGAGGTTGGTGCCGTCTTTCAAGGGAGATCTCCCTCCTCAAGTCAAAGGTGGGATTCCCAAGGTACTACCTACAATGAGGGTTTGAGGTCACATCCCAACTTCCGATGGAAGGACAATCCCAATGTTTTGACTTACAAAGGGCAATCCTCTAGTACCTCTCCAAGAGCTATGGTTCCGGTTGATTCCCCAAGAGCGATGGTTCCTCTAGATTCACCAAGGGCGGATGATGTTAGTCTCCAAATCCTTAAAGCCGTCCAAAAGATACAAGAGGACAATGTTCGTTATGATGCTAGGTTTGCTTCATTGGAGTCCAGGATAGAGCAGTGGGAGACTAGATCAAATAATATTCAATCCCATGTTACACAGCTCTCAGATAGCATGAATGATAGGCAAGCTCACTCAAGTGGGGCTTCTCCATCCAACACAGTGATTAATCCTAAGTCTTTGAATGCTATCACCTTGAGAAGTGGAAAAAAGGTGAGATTTCAAGGTGTTGATGATGAGGATATAGATGGTGAAGTTGATGAAGAGATTATTTGTGAGCCACCACCATTGAGTCATGGAGACTACTCTCATTCTAAGTCTCCCGAGGAGTGTTTTCTTCCTCCTCCATCTACTCCGGTGCGTAGTGAAAGCCAACAAGAGAAGAAGCTACTTGCTACTCCCTCTACTCCAAAGTTCAAGAGAGGTGTGAAGTTTGATCCACCGCTTTCATCCAACCAAGATCCTCAAGCAAATGGTAAGGAGGTAAACATTTCTAACCTTCCTTTTCCTAATTCCTACTTAGCTAGTAAAAAGTTTGTTGATGATAGGTGTGATAAAGAATTGTATGAGATGTTTTCTAAAGTTGAAGTCAATTTGCCTTTGCTTGATTTGATAAAGAAAATGCCGAAATCGGCAAAATTTTTGAAAGACTTGTGCACCAACAAGAGGAAGTACAAGCATAGTGAAAGAATCCAACTTGGGTCTAATGTTAGTGCTCTTTTTAAACCTCAATTGCCTTTAAAATGCAAAGACCCGGGTTCTTACACTATTCCATGTACTATAGGCAAGACAACTATTTCACATGCATTACTTGATCTTGGTGCTGCCATTAATGTCATGTCTACCTCTATCTTTGAGTCATTGGGTACCAAATCGATTCGGGACACAAGTGTGGTTCTCCAACTTGCGGACCAAACCATTCGGTATCCCAAGGGCATCATTGAGGATGTCTTGGTGCAAGTAAAGGATATTGTATTCCCAGCTGACTTTTATGTTCTAGACATGTCTAGTGACAACCGTAGTGAGAGCACCTTGATTCTTGGTCGCCCTTTTCTAATGACGGCTCAAACTGTTATTAATATGAAGCAAGGTGAAATCACTATGGGTGTCGGTGACCAAGAGGTCAAGTTCTTACTTTCTGAAGCTATGCGTGGTGTTAGGGATGATTGCTCTTACTTAGGCATTAATGTTATTTCTGTTATTGATGATGAGATTGATTCATTGTGTGATGCCATATTTTCTGATTCATTTGATCATGTTGAGTCTCCCTCTACACTTTCCTCTTTGCATGCTTCATCTTGTTGTCAGTGTGTTGATGATATGCCATGTGTTGCTTGTGTTGAAATTAATGATTGGCTTGTCACCTCACATGCTTCTGATGCTTCTCATTGTTCTGTTGATACTGCTTGTACTCACCCCTTGCCAAGTGGTTTTGGGATAGTTTCTTCTGCTTGTGTTGCAGGTACCTCTGATCACATAGACACTGATACTCAAGCTACACCGGTGGCTTTGTCTATGGTTGATGTTTGCCCTTCTTTGGGAAGTGGAGAAGTTACTGCATGCTTGGATGCACCCATATCTCCTTCCCCGTTGGTTGAGGACACCACTCTTGCCCTTGGAGCGATTGAGCTGCAGGAGTTGGTTCCTTCTGTGGTAAAACCACCTATGGTGGACCTTAAACCCTTACCCTCTAATCTTAAGTATGTTTTTCTGGCTGATGGTGATAAACTGCCTGTTATCATTTCTAGTGCATTGTCTGATGTTGAGGAGGGTAGACTTGTTTCTCTGCTTAAGTCTTATAGGGGTGCTATAGGTTGGTCTTTTGCTGATATACCAGGGATTAATCCCTTGGTGTGCACTCATAAGATCCTCTTAGAGGAAAGTGCTAAGCCTGTACGGCAACCTCAGAGGAGATTGAATCCTCTCATTTTAGATGTTGTGAAAAAAGAGGTAGCCAAGTTGTTGAGTGCTGGGATTATTTATCCCATTTCTGATAGTGAGTGGGTGTCACCGGTGCAAGTAGTGCCAAAGAAGAGTGGTATAACAGTTGTCCGGAGTGATAAGGATGAGTTGATCCCCACAAGAGTACAAAACTCTTGGAGAGTGTGTATTGACTACAGGAAGCTTAACGCTTCTACTAGGAAAGATCACTTTCCCCTGCCTTTCATTGATCAGTTACCTGAGGGGATTTCAGGGAAGACTCACTATTGTTTCTTAGATGGTTTCTCTGGATACTTTCAAGTGCCAATAGCACCAGAGGATCAGGAGAAAACCACATTCACCTGTCCCTTCGGTACCTTTGCTTACCGTATGATGCCTTTTGGTCTGTGCAATGCCCCTGGCACCTTTCAAAGGTGTATGATGTCAATCTTCAGTGATTTGCTAGAGTCTAATATGGAGGTATTTATGGATGATTTTACTGTTTATGGGTCTAACTTTGAGGAATGTCTTTGTAGTTTAGAACTTGTGTTAAAACGTTGCATAGAAAAAAATCTTGTTCTGAATTATGAGAAGTGTCACTTTATGGTAGATAGCGGTATTGTGCTAGGCCACCTTATCTCCCAAAAGGGGATTGAGGTAGATAAGGCCAAGATTGAGGTCATCTCTTCTTTACCCTATCCCACCAACCTTAAAGAAGTTAGATCTTTTCTAGGTCATGCGGGCTTTTATCGGCGTTTCATCGCCAATTTTTCCAAGATTGCTTTGCCTATCACTTCTTTACTTAAGAAAGAAACTGATTTTAAATTTGATGAGAAGTGTAAGCATGCTTTTGACACATTGAAATCATCTCTTGTTTCACCACCCATAATTAGTGCACCAGATTGGAGTGTCCCTTTTGAGATTTCTTGTGATGCATCTAATTTTGCGGTAGGTGCTATGCTTGGTCAAAGAGTGGATAAGGTTCCAAGAGTGATAGCCTATGCCTCTAGGACCTTAGATTGTGCCCAAGTGAACTATACCACAACTGAGAAAGAGTTGTTTGCTGTGATATTTGCACTTGATAAGTTTAGGCAATACTTGGTTAATTCTTCTGTTGTGGTGTATACTGACCATGCTGCTGTGAGATACTTGTTTCAAAAGCCCCAGTCTAAGGCTAGACTACTGAGGTGGGCTTTGCTTATGCAAGAGTTTGATATACAGATCAAGGATCGTGCCGGAGCTGAAAATCATGTGGCCGATCACTTGAGTCGTTTGCCTCCCGACACAAAGGGAGTTGACTGTTCTGATATTTGTGTTGATTCATTCCCTGATTCTGTTTTGTGTGCATTGACATCTGTTGAGCCTTGGTATGCTAATATTGTGAATTATCTTACTGTTGGTGTTGTGCCCTCTTCTTTGTCTTCTTTTCAAGTTAACAAGTTGAAGAGAGAGGCCAAGTACTATATTTGGGATGCGCCGATCTTATGGCGTGTGTGTAGTGATCAGATTATCCGTCGTTGTGTTCCAAACGATGAGATCCACTCTATCCTAGATCATTCTCATTCTTTATCATGTGGTGGACATTTTAGTGCTAGGAAGACTGTTAGGAGAGTGTTAGAGTGTGGATTTTTCTGGCATACATTGTTTAAAGATGCATTTGCCTATTGTAAGTCTTGTATGAAGTGTCAACAATTTGGGAAGAGGCATGAAATGCCTATGCAGCCCATTCATTTATGTGAAGTTTTTGATGTGTGGGACATAGATTTTGTTGGACCCCTTCCCCCATCTTGTGGTTTCTCTTACATATTGCTTGCAGTGGACTATGTATCTAGGTGGGTTGAAGCAATCCCCACAACGAAAGATGATGCTGCTACTGTTTCGAAGTTTCTGCGTTCTCATATTTTTTGCAGGTATGACATCCCTAGGGCAATTATCAGTGATCAAGACACCCATTTTTGCAACCGGACTATCCAATCTCTTCTTGCCAAGTATGGAGTCACACACAAAGTTGCAACACCATACCACCCTCAAACCAATGGACTTGCTGAGGTTTCAAACAGAGAGGTGAAGCACATTCTTGAAAAGATAGTGAAGCCATCGCGCAAGGATTGGAGTGATCGATTGGAGGAAGCTCTTTGGGCTTATCGGACTGCCTTTAAGACACCTATTGGGACCAGACCCTTTAGAATTGTCTATGGCAAGTCTTGTCATTTGCCCATGGAGTTGGAGCATAAGTCATATTGGGCTATCAAAGCATGTAATGCCGACTTGGAGGCCTCTTGGGCAAATCGGATGATGCAGCTCCAAGAACTTGAAGAATTGAGGTTGCAAGCTTATGATGAGGGGATTGTTTACAAGGAAAAGTTGAAAAGGCTCCATGATCGAAAGATTCTCAAGAAAGATTTTAAGGAGGGGGAAAAAGTCATGTTATTCAAGGCCCGCCTTAAAATTTTACCTGGGAAGTTCAAGTCTAGATGGGAGGGGCCTTATGAAGTTGTGAAGACTTATCCCTTTGGAGCATTTGAGCTACTTGATGGTGCTTCTGGAGCAAAATTCAAAGTTAATGGTCATCTCCTCAAGCATTTTCATGAGTCACCAAAGCCACCTTGATTGTCAGGTCGTTTCTTTCCTTATACTTGCTCTATGTTTTTAATTGATATATATTTTTGAGCTAAGTGTGGGGGAAGGAACAAATCTAGTAGTAAAAGTAGATTAGTTTAGTTGTTTTTGAATTCTTAGGTGTAGGAATAAATGCTCCTTGCTTACTATCACCACCACACTTGATTTTTGCATGATTTGAACTTGTTGGAATAGCATCTTGACTTGTTTTTGCATGAATCCGCTTGCTATTTCCATTATTTGGCTACATTGAGGACAATGTAGAATTTAAGTGTGGGGGAGGGGATTACTTTTGGTTGCTCCTTGGATTGGCTAGCTCAATTTTTGGGTTATTGCATCTTGGATATGTTTTTAGCTTCAAATTGGCAAAATTTTGAAAAATTTTGAACTTTCCCTCACTTTTACATTTGTTAACCTTGGACATGACCTATTTTCAAAAAAAAAAATAATAAAATGTTTTCTCAATGTTTATTTAGTTGGATATTGATGTTGGAACTAGTCTTAATGAAGTGAGTTTGCCATATATTTGAAGTCCTAAAAGTGATGTATTGTTTAATTATCATGAATTTGGTTGGAAACAAAAAGCCTAGTCGTGAGGTATTTTGAGCCTAATTATTCTTTCTATTGTGTGATATTCCACTAAAGCTATTGCTCTCTAGAACTTGTTTTATTTCTTGCTTGAGGCTACATTTTGCAATGTCATGAGTAGAGATGACATAGGCATTCATTTCATTACCTTATCCCAACCACATGCTAATTTTCATTAATCCATCCTTCCTTTTGAGCCTTAAATTTCCTTCACCCATCATTTTAACAAGCACCAATACTTATGCACATCATTACTTCATTAAGATTTCTAGAGTGTCCCAATAATTTTTATGCCTTATGATATCATTGAATCTTGCTACGATCATAAATTGTTAGAATGCCAAGGAAATGAAAAAAAAAGAAAATAATGAAAAAAAAGAAAGTGAAAAAAAAATGAAAGAAAAAGAAAAAGAAAAAAAAATAGAGAAAGAAGGCATTCATTTTTGTTGTAGCAAACATAGAAGGCTTGCACTTAATGTGTGAAAATGGGATGTACTTTGGTTTGATTATTTGTATTGTGTGCATGTTCCTTGACATATATTTTTCACCCATTTCATTTAGTCTTTTCCATCTCTAAAGCCAAACATAAAAAAGTCCTTTTGGATCTACTCATGTCATTGTTATAAGTAGTGGAGAGCTTAGAAAGATTACAAGCCTATGGTAGAGCATGGTTTAGTGGATTTGAGTGAAAATACCCTACATGAGAGTTGAGAGCAAACACTTATCCTTGTGAGGTTTCCAAACTAAATACATTTTAATTAAACCTTACATCATTTATTAGTTCTTTCAATATATGGCATACTCATGGACTTGAAACAAGAAGATACACCAATATTCGCTAAATATTATTCTTTGGTACTTGATTATGCTAAATCATCTTTAGCCTCTTTGTGTTTTTGATTTGATTTTGTCCGGGAGTACAAATGTTTAAGTGTGGGGGAGTTGACAAATCATTGGATTTACATGGTTTTATATGCTTAATTTGAGGCAATTGACATGATTAAGATGCAATATTGTCCAATTGTGTTTTGATTAATATATAAAGCTCTTATGTGTGATGACTCTCATTTTTAATTATATTTGGCAAATATTTTGGTTATATTTGGGAAGTCATTAATAGAAAATTAAAATGAGTTTGATTTTAAATAGTATCTTTTGAGTTGGTTGAATAAAATAAGAAATTAAAAAGGGGTCAAATTTAGTGCTTCATTAGTTAATATATATTGCAAATTGTTTAAATGTTTCCTATTATCTTTGACCTTTGAGCACTTTAAGTTTATTTGAATTGTTTAAATGAAATGTTTTGGTTTAGCAATTGAAAAAGAAAAGCAAGGAGAGGAGATGGACTTGAAACAAATACTCACACATTGAATATAGGCTCTTTGGTCCATTGGGCTGGAAGAAGGAAATTAGAAAAGAAAAAAAAAAGAAGGAAAGGAGGGTCCAGGAGCAGCCACGTGGGTGAGGCAGGAGCTACAGACCGAAGGAAGGATCAGATCTGGAGCTGGTTTTTGGAAGAGCAGGGTGTACAGTGAGGAGCTGGAGCTGCGCGATCAATTCCAAGAGGAGAAGAAGCAAGGGCGCGTTTGGTGAGGAGGGAGCAGTGAAGGGAGGTGCTCAAAATCAACTTTCATCCTCTTCCTTCACCTCTTCAACTCTTCAAATTTCTCCATTTCTTCCATGGCTTTCACACACCCATCTCTCTTTGGTGTTCTCCCCTTCCACATGAGTAACTAAACCTCTTTGTTCTTGGTGATGGGAATGGATGGTTGAGCTAAGTGAGCGTCATATGGGGTAATTTGTCCTATACATTCTCCTCCTTTTATGTAGTCTAAATTTCTAGGATTCTAGGAATTAGTTCTATATGATTGGTTGTTTGATCTATCCTTATCTTTTGGAGATGTGTAGGAACAATTTGTCTTGTTAATTTTTTTTGTGTGAATTATCAACATTGATGCTTATTGACTTGAACATATGTTAATTTCATGGTCTTTGATTTTAACACATGCTTATAGTTAAAATTTTGTGCTAATTAAGGGTTCTTGTTAGTGGATAATGGTGTTGGTTGTTCATGCTTAGGAGTTGGCAAATAAATTTAGTAAATTTAATTCGGTCATGTGCTTAATCAACTTAGATTAAGATAATTAATGTTAGGGGTTCCGGCATTAATTATATTGATCTAAGCCTAGCCTAGAGGGGTTCCTCTAGGGAGTTTATTGATTTGACCATTTTACCCCCAAATATTTTATATAAGCTATGATTCTTGAATTTCCCAATCACTAAGAACATCTTATTATTTATTTATCCAAAAATCCTCCTTTATTCTATTATTTTTATCATACAAAATATTTTCTAGATTTAATACTAAAAAAAACGAAGTTAATTAAAATGATTTTCCTCGGTTTCAAACAAGTTTCACACTAGTACTAGGTAATTAGTTACATCTATAGGCTCCTTTGAGATCGACACCCGGGGTAACTTTCGCTTACCCCGAGGTCCAAATTATCTTGAAGGATTGGTCTCGAGGCACTACACCGACCCGCTAATCCGGCATCCTTCAACTGTGTTGCCTCTTGATTGAATTGCATGACTGATATGGAACTTGAAATAACTTTATCATTCCTACACTTGCTATGGATATTTTTGTAATTCCACGACTTCTGTTACTTATTCACATTGGGGACAATGTGACATTTAAGTGTGGGGGTATAAGGGTATCATTGTTCTCTAAAGATTGTCCTCAAACTTTCATTTTGTAAAATTTTCTTGAAAAAAAAATCTTTTTGCCAATTTTGGGATTGATTTGGACTTGAAACAATTGGGTTTGATTAAACTTTGATTTCATCCTCTTTGAATGTAAGTGAAAAGGCAAGCTATTTGATTTAGATAAATTACTCTAGTATGTCAAAAAGCCCTGTGAGGAATTTGAACCTTAATTTTATTATTTCATGAGTGAGTACATCTATTGTAATTTCCTCTCTAGAACTTGTCTTGAATCTCTTTTGACGCTCAAATCTCTTGCATGCACAAAAAAATGATTAAGACCTTCGTTTCATAGCCAGTTTAGCCATATAGCCATCCCTTTTACATTATTTCCATTGCTTAACCCCTTTGAGCCTACTTCTCTTTTAAAAAGAATGATTGCATATTTTAGCCTTTGAATTCTTTTGATGCAATTTTTCATCTCTTGTCTATTTCTTCCATTTATGCTTTGAAAAGTGCTATGCTATATTCATATGAAAAAAGGGTGAAGGAATTAGAAAAGGAAAAGGGGAAATATATGAAGAAAGGAGAAAAGAAATAGAGGTGAAAAAAAAGTGAAGGTGAAAAAAGAGAAAAAAAAAATCACACAAAGTGTGAAAAAAAAAGAAAAGAAAAATAACAAGAAAAAGAAGATGAAAATAAAAAAATGAAGAATACTTGTGGAGTTCAAAAGAGTCAACCCCTATGTGCTTGTTAAGTTATGTGATTCCTTCATTCTTTACTATAATTGAAATGGTTTAGCACTTTTCAAATATATCTCCATCTCATTTTCATTTCATTATCCTACCTTTTTCATTACAACCCTTAAAAGTCCTTTTGATTTGTGTGTGCATTGCTATATAAGAGTGAATATCGAGATGATAAACAAGCCTATGGTAGCTGGATTACATAGATGAAATTGAGTGAAACACAACCCCTATATACTTTGAGAGTAGAGTGTAAACACTTGACCGGTGAGGGACATGCTTTTGTGATTTATCTCTATCAAAATGATTGTCTTATTGCTTGCATTTAGGGATGGTGAGAGAGATTTCTGAGAGGATTTAATTGTTGAGAGTTTGAATTGATTTCAACTTTGTGATGATAAAACATTGATTTCATTTTTTTGTGCTAATGTGTTAACAATTTGAAATCTTGAGGACAAGATTTAATGCAAGTGTGGGGTGTGATGACTCCCCATATTTAGTGGTTTTTAGTAAATATTTTATTGTATTTGATGAGTCATTAATTAAGTAATTAAGTGATTTTGTTGTGAATTGGAAAGAAAGTAATTTGAGGATTATATGAGTGATTCTTTTGGAAAATCTGAAATTTAATTGAAATAGGAAACTTAATATATTAAAAGAAATATTTTGATGAGAAGTTTCCTATTAATGAGATTATGTGATTGAGTTATTGTGATTATTTCCTATTTCCTTCTCTTCATGAATGCAGATTTAATGAAAAAGGAAATAAAGAGAAGGAGATGATTTGATTATGTGCAAGAAAAGGAAAGAAAAGAAACTTAACATGCAAGGCAAAGACAATATGGTGTTGGACTATCTTATTATAAATATACACATACAATTAAGGAGAAGGGAGGCTGGTTTTAATTCTTCCAACCATAAAGCCTAAACACACACGCAGCAAAAGAAAAAAAAGGAAAGCGAACGAACTGAAGACTACACAAGCACGCAGGACGGAGTGGAATTGATTAAGAGGAAAGGAAGCTTGAGGTGGCAGCTGTTTGTCTTCTTGTGGGGTGAATCCGTTTCTTACCTTGGATATATGCAAACACACGTTGAAGTATAGAGATGAGCAGCACATTATTCTTCTTTGTGGGTGCTTGTTTTCTTCTTTATTTCTTAGGCTTTCATATTCAATTTTCAATATCTTTTGGAATTGTTTTAAACCTCATGTGTGGCTAGTTTCCTTTTGCAACCTAGAGTACTATGAACTTATTTGTAACTTAGTATTTTATTTCCCACTATTTAGTCATGGTTAATTCAATTTAGTTTATTTAATCTTGTTTTTAGTGATTAACTTGTTTAGTGCTTGATCACCATTAGACATGTTTAGGGAATTTAGAATTGGACTCGGAAGAGGGAATTTTAAATAGACCATGGGATTAAATAGTGTAGGATTGGATTTTAATACGATTTGCGACTAGGATAGGAATATACCTAGAAGCCCTACATAGTCACATTAGAGCGGAACCGTTATAAATTGGCCTAGTAAATTAGTGCAAGACATTGTGTAATTAAGCTAGGCAAGAATGTAAGTGGACCGGAAGGCATTTATAGACACTAGTACTCTAGATTAGCTAGTTGAATTAATTCATAATTAATTTAGTGGGGAATAAAATCTAAGAAGTAGATAAGGGATTGGTGGCTCTAGGTTGTTCTTTTGACTCGTGAATTTCATCTGTGTGAATATTTGTTTTATTTTATTTTCTTAGATATTAGGTAATTAAAATCAATTTTCTTTTATTTACTCAACTTGAATGAAAATAGGAGATCTAATGCCTAGTTATTAATTGTCGAGTCTATGTGGGATCGACCTTGAACTACCACTTTACTAAATTTACGATCCGTACACTTGCGGAATTTTTATCAAAATTTTGGTAGCATCAATCCTATTTGCCCACTTGATATTACGTATGTATAAGTATTACTTTGTCGGATTACTTTTGATAAAAAGTCACTTCATCATATTGAATTAGATAGAGGTAAAAAGACACGGCCGAATTTTCAGAAATAACTCATTAGTATAATTGATTGAATTGTCAATGCAAAATTAGAGAGAAAAGTGTTAAAAGAAACCCTTGAAGATCTTCCTCTTTATTATCAAAACGGTACTGCTTTATGTTCATAATATAAAAGTTCAACTGTTAAAACACGTTTGGTAAAAAAATATGTAAAAAGTTAGTTAGATTATTACAATAAAAACTCGTAATTTAGCCTCAATAACATTCCTGCGTTTTAATTAAAAAGGTTGCTAAAATCTCACTAGATCTTTATAATAAGGAATAAACCTCATATCCTTTGTGAACAATACATATGAAATTTCCCTGTACCCCATTGGGATTGTAACATCCTGAAAATTTAATATAGGATTAGAAAATGTTTTTAGTAAATGACCATTAGAAAATTTGAAATTTTTAGGAGTTTTGGGGAAACTTTGGATATTTTGGAGGTTTTGGAGAAATAAGTGTCTAAAATAATCGATTAAATATTTTAGAAAATTTGATCTAGATTCAAATTTTGGGGACCAATTGGAGAATTTTATGGTCAAAGATATAGGAATGAGAAAGAATATTCCAGGCATAAAGCATCTTCCCCATTTTCTTTTCTTTTTCCTTTTTCTTTCTTTTTGTCTCTCCTCCTTTTCTTTCTTTTTCCTTCTCCTTCCTTCTCTTTCTCAGCCAAGCACTCCTTCCTCCCTCCATTACCAATTTTTCTCTTCTTCCTCAAGCTCACCATTCGGTTTTCCCTCTCCCAAAAAGCTTCCTCATTTTCGTTTCATCTCTCTTCTCCTCCACAAATCTGTGAAGCTCAACCCCGATCTGTTCTTGGACGTGGTGCTTCGGCCATGGCGTTTTCCGGCGGCGGTGGCTCTTTTTCCTGCGACGAACGACTGTTGGGAGGTAGGCTTGACATTTTCCATTTGTTATTCAAACTACTTTCCATTTTCCAACTTTATTTCCTTCTTTTCCTCATTTCCCTTTTCTATTCTGTTCGGCCAGCCACTGTTGTGGCCATTTTCCGGCGAAACCCAAAGTGTTGTCCGGCGAATCTGAGCCTCTCTTTCACTTGAAACCATGTAAGCATCTTTACCCACTTTGATTTTGGAGGTTGGGATAAAAGTTGCCTCTTTAAAGTTAGGGTTTTGGATATACTAAGAATTTTGGAATGTTAATGCTTTAATATTGAAATTGAGGCATTTAATTTGAGTATTCTTGTGAGCAATTGGATTTTCTATAGAAGATTAAATATTTAGAAATTTTTGGTGATGGTTATGATACTTTGAAAGTAGGATTTGAACATAATTAAATTCTTGAAGGTTTAAACAAGAAATTGTGGATATTTTAGTGGGTAATGGAAGATATTTAGAAAGAATTTAAGTTATGGTAGTTGAGATTTATTTTGGGAATTTTATGGACATTTTTGGACTCTTTGAAGTTAGGATTTGTTAATGAATGATGTTTTGAATAAATTGGTGGGAGGATAATAGTTGTTGAAGAAGTTATTTAATAATTTTTGGATTGTTGAAATTGTTGGAATTAGTAGTTGGGGAAGAAGTTGATAGTTAAAGTGTTGAAGAAAAGGGTTTTGGTCAGGTAAGAATATTTATTGGTTTGGTGGTAGGTTTGTGAATTTGGGAAGTCACCTTGGTTGGTAAATTAAATATTGATACCGTGTTTTGGTGGTTGGTGATTGTTTTGCAATTTATGGACATTTTTGGTATCTATAAACTAAAGGATTGGTTTTGTGAACTGTATGAATTAAATTGGATGTTAAGAAATGTTAGTGCAGGTGTTATAATGGTGTTGGAGGAGTGAAATCATTTGAAATTGTGTTTGGAAAGGAGTTGGGAATTAAGTGTTGGACTAAAGTGTTGGAGAACTTGGTTAGGTAAAGGTGTGGTTGATTAGCAGTGGAGTGTTTGGGAGTTAGAAGCTACTTTGAATGCCAAATGATTATATATGAAGTAATTTTAGTAAGTTATACATGTTTTGGTGATTAGGCAAAAGTTAGGGAAAATGGTAAAGATAATGCTTTAGTAGTCAAAAGTAAATGAATAAAGGAAATCATGGAAGTGTAAAGAAAGGTATGAGAATAAAATTTGAGTAATGAGTGTTTCTTGAAGATTTTGGCAAGTTGTTTGAAATTTTGTTAGCCTTTAAGGTGCTTTAAAGTGGGATTTATTAATGTGAAAGGTTGTGACAATAAAATTGGTGGTTTGGTAATACTTATTAAGGGTTATGAAAATATTGAAATAATTGAAATAGTTAAAGTGGTGTTTGGAAAGGAGTGTGGTTATTAAAATATTGAAGAAAGGGGAAATGTTATATAATGGAATGTGAGAAGTATGACGGAAGTTGTGTGAGGTTGAGAGACCTCCTTAGTGTCAAATTAATATTAATAAGGTTAGCTTGGTAGGTTTTGTAAGTGTGGGATGATTTTTGACAAGAAATGTTAAGGTTTAATACTGTGAAAGTTATAGGTAATTGGTTAAGGGAATTATGAAGGTTTAAAGGGTATAGACTATTGCTGATATTAGAAGTAATTATTACTTCAACAATTGTTTAGAATTAGATTGAATAGGTGGTCAAAGTCACTAATGTTGTGTCTTGACCATCAGCAGCTCATTGCATGATTATAGACGGCAGTGCTTCGAGTGGAGCTCGCGGAAGGCAATAACTGAGGGTGTTTATTGCTGTTTTTGAACTTATACAGGTAATCACACTTAACTGACTGTGATATTGAGGGTGATGGTAGTTGAGGATTTGTAAAATCCTCTTCTACTTATATATATAAATAAAATTGTTTCCAAAGTTATTTTCTATACAAAATTGGCTATAGGGTGCCTTTCCAAATGTGAATTACTTTTATATATAAAGAATTTGATTGTTGCATGACACTGCTTGTACCATCGGCCGATGTAACCGTTCGATAGCGCAATCGACGGTTAGTTGTACTAGTCCTATTGAGTAGAGACAGGGACTTAGGTTCCCGAGTAGAGACGGGCTCCGTTTATTATTTCCTTTTGATTAGAGACAGGGGAAATATGCCTTTCAGAGTAGAGACTGGGGCACAGTGTCAATCATGTTTATTTTGGATATTGGAGATGGATGATTATGATTATGCAGGTTTTGAAAACTGTGGTACCCTGTAGACACTCCGCTACCCCACTTCTGAGTCTCACAGTGAGTTAAGTAGTGATTACTGAGACATAGTTTTGTCTCACCCCATTCCCTTTATTTTTTTACAGGTGATCATGCCCAGAGAGGGAAGCAGAGAGGAAGGGGAAAGGATTGGCCGGCCCACACGAGTAGGCCGGAGGTGATCTATAAGGAATATATATTGTCATTTATTAGGTTGCATCTGCTTCCGCATTTGTTTGTATTGTTTTGAATAATTGATTTGTTTGATGACTGAATTAAATGTTTCTGTTGGGTTTTGGTTGGGTTATGGATACTGGTATAGTTAAGGTGTAACTATGACAGATGTAATAGTCGTAGCTATGCTACGTACTCTGTTAGTTGATGGTGGTTATGATGCAGAATGGTGCGTAGGATTATTGGTATATGAGGATTGCCTGTTAATGGAAAGACAATCTTTGTTCCTGTTTAGGGACTGTATGTGGATAATTTGTACAGGGTAAATTGCCTGATAATGGAATGGCAATTCCTTTTGCTTGATATGGACTTGTTCAATGGTTGTACTTTGTGATGTTTGTTTTGTTGTATTATTTGTACAGATGTTTTAGAATAACCTTGTTAAGGAAATTCTGTTTCTAACAGGGTTATATGGTATATGTTGGTGATGTGTGACTGATTGAGTGTTGTTTATTTATATAACCATATTAGATGGGCCCCGCTCTAATATGGTTACCTTTTGTGTAGCTTGTTTGGTTTCTTTTCTAACCATGTTAGGTGATTCTTTTCTAACATGGTTAGATTTGTGTTATTACGCTGATTGTATGGATTGGTTAGGATGATGATAGTTCTTTTGCTAACTATGTTAGGAGATTCTATTTTCTAACATAGTTAGATATGTGTTAAGCATATGCTTGTAATCTCTTCATAGTAGAGAAATTCTTTTGCTAACCATGTTAGGTAAATCTTTTACTAACATGGTTAGGGTATCTAATTTGAAATCATATTGTTTTCCTTTATCTAACCATGTTAGATGTATTTTTACTAACATGGTTAGACATCATTTGTTTGGATTATTGAGTATGTGTTTAATTAGGTGAAAGCTAGTACATAATGGAGAAACTTCAAAACATTCATTGAGAATTTTTGCGACATACACGGGGAATTTCCAAGGCATTTGTCCATCATTTCCAAAATAAACTTATGTATATTTTTTACAAATAATTGTGTCCTCCACACTTTCACCAATTTCTAATTTTGAAAGAGGGACATTATTGGAAAATAAAATAAAATTACCTAACTTTACTACTTTTTTATTCCCTCTAAATTAGGTAATGTAGCCTTATAATTAGGACTAGAGGGAGTATTATTAATGTTACTACTATTAATATTAAATAATACTCCTTCCGTTCCATAATTTTAAGTCCAAGTTTCTATAATGGTTTTGTCTCAAAATATAGGTCTATGTTTGAGTTGGTTGACATCTATTTTTTTCGAATATTACCCTTGCTAAAATATTATAGTTTTAGAAAGTTATGTCAACTTCTTTTTTTGGAAAAAGTAGAGAGAGATGATAATCCAACTAAAACACGTCATTTATTCCCCTGGCCATGTTCTCTTTCCTCTATTTTTTTTATACAATCTCTTTCCTCTATTTTAAACGAGAGCATTTTTGGAAACAAAATTTTATCTCTTACACAATTTTTTAATTAACTTTAATCACTTTCTTGTTAGCATTACTTGGTATACTTATACCTATACTATGGGAAGTAGGGAGTAATAATATTAGAATTTTCTAGAGTATTGAATAGATCTCTTCGTTTACACATCTGCAAGTGCTCTTCCTCGGTGTCACCAATGTCGATGGGATGAACTAATGTGGATATTAAAAGTGCAACTCGCCAATACTCTTTCAGTTCTCTTAAGAGGAACCCTGCATAAATAAGACCTAGTTGAAAATATTTTCATTTCAATATTTTTCAAAACCGACGTTAGTTGTTTCTTCTGTTAATCGCATGTTTAACACGCGTTCTCCACAATCTACACGCCTTAATAATAAGATTTAGGGTCTATACCATGATGTTGGCCAAGCTCTTAGCTTCTATGATGACTTAATGGCAAAAGGTTTTCTGTTCAATGAAGTTATGTACACCAAAATAATTGATGCACTTTGTAAAGATGCATGGCCTTGCATTGTCAATGATGCACATAACTTGTACTTGGAAATGATTAGCCATTGGGTATCTCCGAATGTTGTTTTTTTACAAACACTCTGATCCATGGTTATTGCTGAATAAGTGGTATGAAGCAAATCAAGTACTCAATGAAATGATATCTAAAGGCATTCACCCAAGTGTTGTTACCTTTAGAATCCTAGTTGATGCCTTATCCAAAGATGTGGAAGCATTATTGAAGCTCAAGCTCTATTTGCTAGGAAGTTTAAGAGTATGCAGAGACCTAATATTATCACCTACAATAATTTAATGAATGTGTATTGTCTGTCTAATCAAATCATTGATGCTAAGCAAGTTTTCAATAAGAATTAACTCTTGATGACAAGTGAGGGTCCTATAATATTAGATGTCATTATTGCTGCCTTACTTGTCAATGGTTGCAATTATCTCTTCAATGATGCACTCTTGTTTGTCATTTTCGACTGATCAGCAATAGAGAATGGAAAGAGCTCATTACCTTGTTAAAAAAGTCAAAGTGTTACTATTGACTAAAGACAAGTGAGGGTCCTATCAAATATATCTAGTAATTTCGTGTGGGGAATCTTGCTCGGTTTCACACTGTGATCTGGTTCTGTATATGGTTTGACTAAAGTTGTCTTAGCTAAAATCATAGAAAATATTTTCCAATCCCATTTCAAGCTCTTTCCTTTCACACGGAGAGGTAAAGTGATTTCCGGAGTAGTCTTCTTTGCTATGCCCAATTCGTCTCATTGTATTCCCATCCCCACTCTCCAATTAATTAATTACTCCAATCAATATCAATTAATAATCATTCCTTCTGTCTTCCAATGCACACTCGCTCATGCCTCTATTCTCTGTATCTTTCCGTTTCTACTCTCTCCACCCTACGTCTTCGCTTTTAAATGAAGATTTGTATGAATCAGAAGGAGGATTGCTTAAGCATTTTGAAAGATCATGCCCAACCTGATGATGACAATTAGGATTAAAACGAAAAGCATCTAGCTTTAAATGGCCGAAGGTTTGTGTAACTTTTTCCGTTAAGATTGTCCTTGTGATAATTGTTGACTTTGTTGTTCCTAATGAAAGGAAATTTAACTCTCTAAATGGCTTCATCGGTTATGACATAGGTGCTATGGGGAATGACCTGTTTAATTTGTTTAATTTTCATTTCCCATTATAGGTTAACATTAAAAATCCCAACATTTCTCTTTGGGGATTTTTAGTGGATGCACTAAGCTTGATATGGGTAAAGTAAAATAATCATGGTTTTGTAAGTTGGGATTATTTTTTGGCTGAAAATTTTTACAAATCATGCATTAGAATGGGAAAAACTGCCGTCTTTGTTCTCTCAACCTTGCAGCAGATTGATCCCATTGCCGGCCAAGTTGCTGCCCTTATTCTATGTCATACTAGGGAATTTGCATACCAGGTACTTATGGCGTGTATAATCTGATTAAAAATGAACTTATATGATTTGAATTTTTTAGACCTTTATAAAAGGAGAGTAACATGAGTTTCTTTTGAGTTTTGCTGTAAATGGAACTACTAATGTGAAAAAAAGGAGGTGATCCATTGGTGAGTTTTTGCTCGACAGGATTTTGAGTGACATTTTAATATGCATTATGAAATTTTAGAGTCTCTTTGCATGCTCTCAATTGTTATGCTACAATATACTCAAATTTTTGGTAGCTAGGTATATCATTATGGTTGACTGGCTGAATGACACGGACATGTACATTGTGTAGCATTCAAACAAAATTTGAGATTAGTATGAATTAATTTTCTTGGAAGCAGACACAGATGTACACAGCAACTGGAAAATCATATAAATTACACAAAGTAAAGCTAATCTCATCCTCTTCTATTTAATGGTAGCAAATAGGTTATAATTTTTTTCCTGCTTTTTGTTCCTCTATTTTCAATGGTTTGATAGCAATCTCTTATCATCCTAACATTTTACTTTCCATTTTTTCATGCTGTTAAATTTTTTTTCTCTATGCAGACCATTCCCACGGGAGTAGTTTACATGATAAAATTGGGAAGCTTATAGTACAATGGCCATTTGAAGAGGTAGATAAGCCACATGATAACTCAGTTAGTATTGATATAAAGTTTATTGAGATGCAGTCCAACGGTAAAGAAACAATCCCATACTCAAAATGTATGACAGGGTGAGGGATGTGGATAGTGAACATGAATTTGATTTTTTTTGTTACAAACATTGATCTAATTACAATAAAAGTTTTGGGTTTCGTAGACACAAACTTATTATTTGAAGAGTTTTTAGGGTTGATTGAAGCCTAAACTAGACTAAGTTTGTTAAGGATTGTTAATGATGAATATAGCCTATTTGAGTGAAAATCTGTTCATATGCCTTTAGAATCACGTTTTTAACATATTATTATTATAAAAGTTGATTATGTTTTATAAGATATTCTTATTGAGCCCCTCATTAATTAGGTAAGTGCATTAACATAGAAAGTGCTCCATTAATGCTTCTTTCATGGGTTTCTCTGTCTATCTTTGGTGCAGGTTGAGCATCTAACTATCAGTGGATTTCAATTGGAATTTTATCACCAGATTACATTTAAGCACATCTGATTGTTGAGCAGGTCAAATATGATTCCTAAATCCTATTAATAGACTGTTTTTTAATTCTCAGTGAATACACGCCTAACTTCTTTTCTCTGTGTTTAGAACTAATTTTTATTCTACTGCATTCAGGTTCTGTTGGCTGCCTTAATTTATTTGATCCCCTGATTCTATGTAATCACAATGTCCTATTGTTTGCAGTGTTAACCCCACATGGAAAAGGCAGCCCTCAAAGACTTGCTTGGTAACAAGGACACTTGGGCTATTATATTTTCTGGTATATTTTAAGTCAATTAAATGTACTTTCTTGTGAGTTTTGAGAATCATCTAACATAAGCTATGTTGTTTCATTTTTAAATATAGTGAGAACCTTTCCTTTTAAACTGCAAAAATATAGTGAGTTTCCATCAAAAATATAATTTTCTGAAAATATTATCAACATTCTAAATTTATTAAGAAGTTCACTGAGATATGTATAAGATTATGATTTCCAAGAACTGAGACAAATTCCTGTATTGTAACTATGATTGTAACAATTGTTGTGCGGAAATACCTAATTTCATTATGGTGACTCTGGTGACCAGGGGTTCTGCTTCAATCCATCACGATGAGGCAGAAAAAAGAATCTGTTGAGAACCTATGTGGTTATTTTATGGGATTGAAGGAGAAATTTGACGAGGCAACTAGAAGAAATGATGTGAGGGCCATAGTTTTGACTGGTAAAGTTTCAATGGATTGAACTGTTTAGTGTGTATGCGATCATACACACTCTCATGTTCAATAATTTTTTAAAGTGTAATGTTCTCATTTCACATGTTTTTTCTGTCAAAAAATTATGATCAGTTATATGAATCAAAGTTATTGTAAAGTCAAAATGTTCGTATAATTATTGCGTCTTCAAAAATTCATTATTACGTTTTTAAACAGTGATGACTTAGATTGATTTCAGCTGTGATCATACCAAAACTTATAATACAAATTTGCTTCATAATATATAGTGTGGTTCATAGGTGCAGGCCTACCGATGAGCTTACCATGAAGGAGTCCATTTTTACAAAATTAATGATCAGTCAAGATAACTAACAAATCAAAAGCATGATAAATTATGCTGGTTTTTGGTGTATAGTTGGTGTAGCAATTGGTGTGCTTATTGGGTTCTGCCAATAAGCATAACATGGCAGGCACTCCCCTTTTCTTGGACTATTTGGTTGTCCTTGGACTGCTGACTTTTTAAAATTTGTTCAGAAAGGAAGATGCAATGAGGAAGAAGCATCATTTAAGGAGCTCTTGGGAAGGAATACATGTAAAACCTGCAATGACAGAATTGTTGAGGACCGGCAAAGATGACAAGCCTAATAAGGTGAAATTTTCAAAATTACTCTTTAGCTATTATTTCGAAAAAGGCTGAAATTTATTGTTGTATGTCTCATCTCAAGGATGGATTTTGTGACATTAAATTTTTATTCTTTGACAGGGGTTGGTGTTTATGGTGGTTACAAGTAGTTTGTGATTACTTCTAATGCTGTGGAATGTATTTCTGATCTTTCTTTGCCTTTTTATTTCTGTGTTGGGTGAGTTTTGGGTTTACTTGTAGATTTTGGGTTTATTTGTTTCTTTGCTCATGGGGTAAGCAACCTAAATAAGAACTTATACAATAAAAAATTAGTATATTTCCCTATATTTTGGTAGCTATTTATTATTTTATGGAGAAAAAAGTAGTAAACTAACATTGCATAGAGAGGTAAAGATATATGAGATTAGCAATATAGGTAGGTAAAGTGATTAGAGAGGTATTGCTTATTTGTTTATTGCTTTTGTCCATTGTATCTTTCAAAATAATGGACCAGAATGATAATTAAATCCATTTTTAATTAATATGGACACATATTCTATTAATCATCATTATTTCCAAGGATTAATTGACGCGTTAATAATGAGATTGAATTTTCAAAATTTTAATTTTAAGTATCATTATTATTCACAATGGTAAATTATTATGGTGAAGAAATATCTCTCTATCTTTTCACATCTAATTAAGTATATCAGCCAACTACTTAAAATAAATATCTCTCCATCTTCTTACATCTAAGTGTACCACTTCCAGATTTTAGGTTTAGTTATCCTAAAATAAATACTCATTCTGGTTTTTAGTGAAAAACAAGTTAACCTTTTTACAAATGTTGAAAAAACAAACAAATCACTTTTTAATTCTATTTCTTTGTATACAAATTAACATAACTTATGAATTAACATATAATAACTTAATAAAATTTATAAAATAATTAAGCTATTTATCTTTTTTTAATCTTTTCAAATATATCAAAAGATTGTGGATATCTCTTTCCATTCACAACACAAACTGACGTGTGTATAACTGATATGCAGAACAAGTAAATGAAGAATGCCCCGCGCATCGCACGGGGTCCATGCTAGTTATATTAGTTGTCATTCTCGCTGCCTTACTTATCAACACGTCAAGTCATGCAAATCAAAAAAAAATTATTTACATATAAATTGTGTTAATTACATACTGTTTGCTTCCAAATACCTATACACTGTATGTTATAGTTGCTTACACAAAAAAATCATAAAGCTCTTTAACAATGGTCTGCATGGATTTTTGCATCTCTTTGATGTAGAATTAGCCCTCCTACACCTTCTTATTTAATGGAAAAAGCTTCACTTGTCAATGCTTTTAGCCTGACTTGTTAATTTGAGCACCCTCAACTGATGTTTTAATTTCAAGACATTCAATGTATGTATATACTACCTCCGGTCCTAAATATAAGGCCTAGTTACAAAAAATGTTATTAAATTATGACATATTTGATACTACCTCCGGTCCTAAATATAAGACCTCATTGACTTTTTTTTGGAGAGATTAAGGTTGCGAAATAAGTTATTAAATTATGATATATTTGATATATTTTTAGATCATCCATTAGTTTATAGGTAAAATAAACTAGTTTAAGAGAAAAAAATTAGGTAAATCAATTTATAATTAACTTTTTTTTTTGCTTTTTTAGGATTTTCCAAAAAAGTCATTTAGGTCTTATATTTAGGACCGGAGGGAGTATATTTTTAGATTAACCATTAGTCTATAGGTTAAATAAACTAGTTTAAGGGAAAAACATTAGGTAAATCAATTTATAATTGAACTATAGTGCTTTTTTAGGATTTTCCAAAAAAGTCAACTAGGTCTTATATTTAGGACCGGAGGGAGTTGTAACACCTCAACAAAATAGTATACAATTTAAAAAAAAATTACATTTACACTCCAAAATAAATCTTTTTGAAATAAAAGAAAGTAAAACATTAAAGGTTGAGGTCAATGACAAAATAAATATAAAATAAACGTGCTTACTTCTCAAGTGTCTTCCCTTACTTATTATTAAATCCTTCACCTAAAAATGTTAATAATGGGGTGAGATCGACATCTCAGTAACTACCGAAATCTCCTAACATACACCAGCAACTCATATACAAATATATTACAAATAATTATACTCAACGAAATAGTTTACAGTTTCTAATTACACACATATTACATTACACAAACACATAAATAAAAATAATAATAATTTACTCATGAAATTAAAGAGTGTATCATGCATGCCTCCCTTATACCGTCTCCCTCCCTTATACCGTCTCCACCCTTATTCCACTGACAGGAGCCACAGGCTAACCCATACACATAGTCCAAATAGAAACACATCTCATTGACTGGATTGTTTCAAGCTCACCATTACTTGAGATGTACCCTGCCAAAGGTACAGAGCTCAAGCATGGACTATGGCTCCCCTCCTTAAAGAACGAATGTAAGGAGGTGTCACATGTCCCATAACTTCTTGAAATCCCTGGCAAAGGAAATCATAGAAGAGAGGGCCCTGACAATGTGTCACTCACTGTGCACCGAGTGATGGCTTACCACGTGATAACACAATTCTCAATACAAATCTTCTCTAATCCTACCCATTACCATGAATGCAAATGCTATGACATTATTATCAATCTCAGAGAAACAACATATACAATTCTAATTCATAATATCATAACATACCCACAACATATATAGTCATGCTTCCAATAGGTCCAACTACCAAGTAAACGGTATTAACACATAAGCATGCTTGAAAAAGAACAAACTATAACACATTTCAAGACAAGCATGCTTAAAAAGACTAAAGTAATATTCAATTATAACAATACACATAAGCATGCTTGAAAAGGGACAAACTATAACACATTTCACATAATAATATACATGGAAAACAAGCATGCTTAAAAAGACTAACATAATATTCATACAACTAATTTAACAAATTCCTCAATATATAACACTATAATTTATCTTACATATTTCAATCAAGTCATAATTATTTATAATACAGTTATACACAAATCACAAGTATACGGAAGAATTTTCCGGAGTTACCTTTTATTCCCAAGCTTATAGAAATACCAAAAGTTACTCCCAAGTTCTTAATGATAGTCTACAATGTCATAACACAAAATCTATTAATAGATGAATTAAACCTGCTCTTAATTCCCTTAAGGCTACTATTAAATTACTTATAATTAAGGTACCTTCAAATTTGCTATAAATAACTAAATATCATGTCATGGTTTAGCAAAATTATAGTTAGAAACTATATAGATCATATTTATTTTAAAGTTTGGAGCCATGTAGTAGACAGAATGTGTTCAAGAAATTTAAAGAGGTCATATCATATATATAAGAACTAGTTTGGCCATGGGTAAGAAGAATTAAAGTCTTGTTTTTTATTTGTACACAGATGGACTCAAATGGTGATTAATCAGAGGTAGTTAGAAAAACAAATAAATACTTATCATTAACTTAATTGTGAGGCTACACAGTAGGGTGGTGTTTAGGAATTTTAGAAATTACTATATTTCTCTTAATTTAGAACTTTCTAAAAATAAAGAATATGTGTGAGGGGAAAAAAACACAGGCCAAATCGGTTGATTATAAAAGAATGACCCAAGAATGAATAAGTGAAAAGTCATATAGCACTGTGAAGAAATAATCATAAGTTTAATATAATATTAATCTATAAATAAAATACTCCCATCCTTAGAAAAAAAAGAAAGAAACGCATGGAAAAAAAAAGAGATGGAATGTGATTGCTAAACCTGACAAACATGATTGATTCAATATATATGTGTGTGTGCATAAAACGCAAAATGGAGAAGGAAGAAAGAAAAGAATAAATAAATAAATTTTGACATGACAATATACAAAAAGAGAGAATACTAAACAAACAGAGAAAGATACCTATGACAAGAAAAGTGGCGGCTGCAATTGTTTTGGAAGAGAGAGGGTATATATATTTGTGTAGGAGAAAAAGAGAGAATTGAGAGAGCATGAGTGTATCCAGGGGAGATAGAAAAAGTGGTAGATTTTAAAGAGAATGAGTAGAGTTTTGTTGTAATTGGGCTTCACATATTTGGGCCTCCTCTCAACATTTTTTTTTTCAAATATCTTAGTTACATATATTTAATTCCAATAAATTCTTTTATAAAAGAAATCATTTATTTATTTTTAAACAAATTTATTATTTCTTTGGTACCTATTCTTATAAAAATTATAAATGTCGGAAAGATAATTTATTTCTAAATACTAAAAAAATTAGGGATGTTACACGAGTAATTAATTTTGGTTAAAATGTGATATAATATTTTGATAAAATTAAAGCGAGTGTCGAGTTGTTATTATTTGAAAGGATCATAACCTGTCAATATCAACACTAGACCTTGTTAAAGTTGGCACCTTGATTTGCTTGGCAACTTGATTTAAGTGAGTTGTCAATGAAGAAACGTTCACTATACAACACTTTCACTAATAATTGTTAATTTAAACAACCTTTTTTATCATAATAATTTAAGCAACCTCAAATGTTGTTTTAAAGACAGTTAATGTAAATGTATCAAATTTTTGCTATAACCATAACCTCTAGTCCATGCTACAATGCCTATAGGAAGTTCCCCGATCATTATATGAATAAACTAAGACATTAAAATATATAATAATCACATTAAAATTAATAGTTTGACAAGAATCAATTCGATGGAAGGTTGTTTTAAAGAGATGATGAAGAACTTACTATTAATTTTGTTCTTATCATGCCTCAAAATTTTAAATGCTTTAATATGTGCTGGACTTGGAGCCCTTACATACGTTACCTCATTATATAAATATTGAAAAGCCATTATGTATATTTTCATATACAATGAAGATGTTGTTTAAACATTTTCATATACAATGGCGTGAAACCATAACGTTAAGTATGAACCTTTTTGTAGTAGTGAAACCAAATTGACAATTAACGCTTGAAATATAAATCTATTAACATCAAAACACAAGTGCTTTCAAATTTAGAGAATGAAAACCCCATTCACAATTGCAATAGAACAAACAAAATCATTAAAGCGTTGAAACTCGAGACATGACCCTCACTCCAACAATAATAATCAGATAGCATTCTACGGTAAACTGTAGGCGGATTAACAGAGCAAAATTGACCATCACCAATATACTAAATGCTTATTATTCTTCCAAGTTTCGAATACACGCACCCTGCAGAAAACAATCATTAAAAGTAACTTTCATAATACATCAACGAGGAAAAAATTGGTGAAACAATAAGATATAGGAAAAAACTTACCTCTGGTTCCTTACTTCCATTTCCTCCAGTTTCTCAATAAGAATTTGACACATGTGCAACAAACCCAC
This sequence comes from Mimosa pudica, assembly GCA_029929735.1. Lineage (NCBI taxonomy): Eukaryota > Viridiplantae > Streptophyta > Magnoliopsida > Fabales > Fabaceae > Mimosa > Mimosa pudica. The sequence continues at coordinate 3,207,888 of JAKELP010000023.1, read as the reverse complement.
CCATGTTCAACTAACACATGGAGGAGAGAAAAAAGGAGAATGTGGTGTGAGTTAGTTGTACATGTGTCAAATTCTAACTGGGAAACGGGAGGAAATGGAGGTAAGTTTTTTCCTAAGATATATACTTAATATTTTGATTAATAATTATATTTCTTTTAATTACTTTTTACGTGGTAAAAGTTTGTTACTAAACAAATTTATTGAAATATTTACGCATTCTTGATCTGGATTGTAATAATAAAAGTAATTAATAATAAAAAAAAGTGAACCTGGACATTTGAGGAGGCTGAACGTATGTGTTCAAGAGTTACATGGAGCCTAAAACTTCAAGCCATATTTTCCAAATTTCTCTTGGGTGATAGCGTCAATTTGTTTGATCATTTCAATCTTAAGAAAATTCTTCCAATCTCCAACCTCACCACGCCTGAAAAAAACTTTATTTTCTATTGTAGGAGCAGCCAACAATTTCCCACTTTTATTCACTTCAAAATTACTCAAACTCTCAAAACTACAAAGCCTCACTATATTACCTATAACATCATAATTCAGTTCTTCCTCGGAGAAACCATATCCTAAAAAATCTGCCAAGCCCTTCAAAATCACCGGCTCATTCTTAAGCTCCTCATACTTAAAGAACAATATTTTCTCTGACCTCTCCAAACTCTCCTTGTAGTACCCCAACACATGATCCCAAAATGATCCATTCACGTTCACTCCTCTGCAAAACTTGTCAAAATAATATTCAATTGTGTTGAGCTCTTGAATCTCTGGATGAAACCTATTCAAGAAGTGCCATAATGAGACGAACACGTCCTTCGGCTCGCGACACAAGTACACAATCTTACATCTTGATTGCTTCACTGACTCAGGCAATGAGACATATGGTAGATGGCTTGCAAAAAGCCTTGGCGATGAGAATGAGCTTAGATCAGGATTTTTGTTGTTATTGTAGAGGTCCAACTCTAGGAATCGCACCAAATCATGAGGGTTGGAAGTGTAAAGAGGGTGTGGTTCAATAATGGTTTTGGTTGTTCTTGAGTCTAGATTTGACTTCGTAATACTGTACTCATTGCGGTTCAAGATGGTGAAAGCTAAGGCTTTTAGCCAGGTGGTGCCACATTTTGGTGGGGTGACAATTACAATGTCAGAATCATGGGCTTGGAAATTGTTCTGAAAATTGAGAATTCCTTGAATTCTGTCTTTGCGGTGCCAAAAACCTTGATATTTGTAGATCTGGACATTAGCCCAAAGCAAATTCGTGGGTAAGGTGGAAATGAGATTTTGGCATTCTGGTGATATGTCTTCCGTATAACTCTTGACATGCTCTTGAGATGTGATCGGATCATCAACACCTTCAGATTTTTCAGTTGCCATATTTATATATTAAGAAATTAAATAGCCAAAGATGTTGATGGAATGAAGAAAGATAGAGGAAAATGCCTATGCTTGTGAGTTAAGCTTGTAAAGACGCATGAAGATTCTTGGGATACTAATAGCAATAGGAGAAGAGAGAATATTGATTTTTTTAACTGCATGGCAACTCATAGCTACAATATTATAATATACCATCTGATAGCATGTTAATCATTTGATCCCCATTTACATACACTACGTTCTTATTTAATTTATTGATCAGACCCACAATAACATGGAACTTGGGTCATTCATGCTATGCTATCATATTCACGTTTCTGACTCGCCAACATGATAATACGTACGCTCAATTATTGCTTTGTCCGATTACTTTTGGTAAAACATCACTTCATCATGTTGAATGATAGAGGGAAAGAGACAACTGAATTTTCAGAAATAAGTGATCAGTAATAATTGATTGAATTGTACAAAGCAAAATTATAGAAAAAAGTCTAAAAAAATGCTTGGAGATCTTTATCTTTACTATCCAAATGGTACTCCTTTCGGTTCTTAATATAAGAGCTCAGTCGTCAAAACACGTTTTTTAATAAAACATGTAAAAGTTAGTTAAATCACTACCAAAACTCGCAACTTAACTACCAAACATTCCGACGCTTTAAAGAAAACGCTGCTAAAATCTCATTAACCCTTATAATAAGGAATTACCTCGTATTCTTCCTAAACAATGCAAAATTAAATTTCATTGCACTCCATTGAAATAAAGTGATATTGAATGTTTCAATTAAAAAAGTAAAATGTTCTCATGAATTTTGCAACTATAATCATCCAAGATACTTGTGGAGAATTTCTATATTTTGTGTTGTTTTTACAACATCAGTAAGTATTTTCTAAGTCTCAAAAATCGTGGAATCTGACATTGAAGTATTCAATATCAAATATTTTTTTCCATTATTGCCCTAATAAAATATTATATTTGAAAAATGTTGTGTCAACTTTTTTTTGAAAAGATGAGTGAGAGATGACACTCAAACTAAAACATGTAATTATTTCTCCACATATTCTCTTTCCTACATTTTAAATGACCATATTTTCAGAAACAATTTTATCTTCTACACAATCATTGCTTTTTAATTAACTTTAATTAATTTTTTTAAGAACCGGTTATGGCGTGGTTAACTTGGACTTAGACTTATATTATAGGAAGTAGCCAGTAATACTATTAGAAGTAGCCGAGTAGGTGTCATTGTTATTTAGCTTTTATTTAATTTCCATCCCTTCAGGTCAGTGAACGCGGTGACGTTTGCATTAGAGAAGAGAGGAGCCGCAAGCACACACTCACATCTACATATTGGGGTGACAAATAACGCGTGCATGCAGAGAGGGATGAGCTCCACGGTCTAGCATCAATGAAACAATATTTTAAAGAATACAAGACATATATATGCAACATCTACATAGTACATTTCCATGCCCTATTTAGATGATATGTCAGCTTGGCATCGTCACCAAAAAATAAACTTTTGTGCGTTTCCATACAAAACTCTTATCACATATTTACATTGTAAAACGCAAAATCATTTTAAGTTAAGCTATTCCAAACAAAAGGAAAATATATCTCGTTCTTGCTCCTCTTCACACTAAGAGCCCGTTTGGTTGTGTGAAAGAAAGTTAAGAATTAGAAATGGAAAGGGTAAGAGATGGAAAGTAGGGTAATGATGAGAGAGTAAAGTTTGTGGGCCCCAGGATAAGTGTGAGATGGAGAGAGAAAACTTGTGGGCCCCAGGATATATGTGAATGACCATATTACCCCTTAACTTTTCAATTATTTTCATCTCACTTTACTTTTCTTCACACAACCAAACAAGCCATTAGTATTATCCCACTAGGCGGCACTCAGGTACTCTATTTAAAACGAAAGCTTTGTATAAACTGTTAAGAGGTCCCACCCAAATAACTCCAGTAGGTGTCATGATTGAATTGTGTAAGAAAATTTGGTAGCAGAATAATATAGCTTTCCTTCACCAGTGGTCCTCCTATAAGCAGCAAGACACTCATAACTCCAGTAGGTGTCATGATTGAATAGTGTAAGAAATTTTGGTAGTAGAATAATATAGCTTACCCACTCCTTCACATGTGGTCCTCCTTTAATCTGCATGACACTCATAACTTCTTTCCCGTTGATCAATCGTTTTATGTCCCAAATTTTTTACAGACCTACAATTTGCCAAACTTCTCAAACTGCAACCTTGAAAAATTAATGTAACGGAGAGAAGAAGTATTAAGACTGACAGAGGAGCATATATAGCAGGAATGAAAAGATAAGGTTAATTCACCTAGTTTAATTATGGAATTTTCTAGAGTATTGAACAGATCTCTTCGTCTACGTACACAGCTGCAAGTGCTCATCCTCAATGGGTCTGTTTGGGAAAAGTGGTGGAGAAATGTTTTAATTTCAATATGGTTTTTTAAAAGTTGGTTTGGGTAAAAGTTGGTTTGCGAGAAACGATTTATGTTTGGATCCGTAGTTACAAAAGTGTTTTTTTTCATACTACTTTTACAAACATGTTTGAATGGTGATTTTGAGAAACCAGTTTAGATGGAAACATGATATTTATTGAATAATACACAATTAAAATATTCAGATATTTTCAATAATTTAAAATTAAAAAATTTAATAGATTAAATTGCATAAGGTTTCCAATAATTGCAAATAAGAAAAATTTAATACATTAAAATGCATATAAATTAGAGGTCATGGATCACATTACATTTGGATGATTCAATTCCATAATTAGTTGTATCAAAGATGTTCTACAATTCGATCTCGAAACCTGTCACGGATACGATTCATGCGAGAAGAAGATGATGTAGAAAAATTTGATGATAAAGCCTCTTGGTTTTGATGACAATTATCTTCATCTATCAAACTTTCATCTTCAGAAACCAGTTTCTCAGAAATAAGCTGGTTGGAGAAGCTCCAAATTGGAGTTTCTCAGAAATCAGTTTCTCAAACTAGTTTATCCAAATAAGCTGGTCAGAAATAAACAGGACCCAAACATGAGAAAAAACCAAAAAATTGTTTATGTAACTCAAACCAGCTTTTGGGGGTCCAGAAACAGTTCCCAAACACACACAATGTCACCCAATGTTGATGGGATTAACTAATGTTGATACTAAAAGTGCAACTCGCCAATACTCTTTTAAGTTCTCTTAAGAGAAACCTGGGAGAGGGGTTTCTCCTTTTCCTTCCCTCTCCTTTTCCCTCCTTTTCCTTTTTAACAAAATAATCTGGTATTATTTTACCCATTGAGATTCATCTAAGAGTTCATAATTTGCCACTTATACTATTAAAAATAAAACTAAAATGTATTATAATATAAAAAATATTTTAGCATAAAAAATTTTAACTATCTAGCCTATTTCATTTCAATATAAGGATCTATAAGAGATACAGACTAGTCCAGTTAACTGTGAAATAATTTTACAGTTAACCAAATCAGATAACTGTAAAATTATTTCACAGTTAACTGGACTAGTCTGTATCTCTTATAGATCCTTATATTGAAATGAAATAGGTCTAGATAGTTGAATTTTTTTATACCCAAAAGTGTTAAAAATTAAAAGTACTTCATTTATTTTATATGTTAATACATTTTTTTAATTTTTAATGGTACAAGTGACAAATTATGAGCTCTTAGATGAATCTCAATGGGCAAAATAATCCCAAAAGAGGGGATTCTGAGAAAATAGGAGGGAACGGATTCTGAGAGAATCCGGACTCGAGAAACCTTGCATAAATGCTCACATGATTTGAGGGTTTAGGATTCGTTTTAGTTTATATAGGCTTCAACTGAATGCATTTTAGTTTCCACAATGGATTTTGGAATTGACATATCATATACTAATGGTGGGGTCCACATCTGAAAAATATTCTGTTTAACTATGCTTAACCGAGAGGTTACATTTGCCTCATTTTAGTTTACAGTGTACGATTTTGCCCCTTAAATTTACCAGATTCTCAAGTGTTCCTTTGTAAATTTAAGGTGGCTATTTTTGAACATGCTCAAAGTATAAATAACTTTGCTATATAAAGTAAATAATATCAATTTTCCATCTGAAATCCAGAAAAAATCTCAAAAAACTAAAAAAGATGGATGCAAGGTTGCAAAAGTACTTTTGTTATTATATATTTTTTAACTAATTGTTATTATATATTGTTACTGAACAGGAAATAAATGTAAGTTCTGACCAAAAAAAGAACATGAAATGTAAGGACTCCGTTGAAAACGAAAACAGATAGCTATAAGTTATTTTTTTACTATTATCACGCTAAAGGATGAATAGAACGAACTTTTGAAACCTACAAGAAAAAATATGAAGGTTAACTAAATACATTTTATAGCTCCCTAATTGGCATCATGGGACTTAGCTTGGCTTTGTTTCCATTATTGACAACATACTATTGATTCCCTTCAGGTTTTGATGTGAAGATTTTCATTCTATTGATTCCATTGAAGACAAGGATTGGACAATTATTATAGTTCAATACAAGAAAAAGTGGCAAAACAACATACTAAATGAAAATAATTATTTTGCCATATACCAAATGAAATTACGAAATTTAAAGCAAGATATAGAAAATAAAAGTGCAAGGGTAATATCAGATAAGGACTAACTATTATGCTAAAAGACAACTTGTAAAATCCATAATCCATCATCAATGTGATAAAAGCTAATTATTAGCACTTCCACTTTTAACTCGTTCAGCCATTTTCATTGATAAATAAGGTTATAATAATAAATTTTTTATTACCTCACCTCCCATCCTCTCCCAAACCAAACAAAAAAATATCAAAAATTGACTCTGATCCCTCCCTTCCATTTTAACAAAAAAAAACAAACAAGGGAATATTAAAGTCTCCCCCTCTCCCATCTCCATCCTCTCCATTCCACTCGCTCCCCTCGAACCAAACAAGCGTTGAAACTTAAGACATCATCCTCACATCCAACAATAATAATCAAATACTCCCTCCGTTCCTAAATATAAAAACACTTTGACTTTTTTGGAGAATCCTAAGAAAGCAAAATATGGTAATTAAAAATTGATTTTCCCAAATTTTGCACTAAACTAGTTTATTTGACTTATGAACTTACATATGATCTAATAATATTTAAAATATGTTATGATTAAATTGTTCATTTTGCTTTCTTAGGATTCTCCAAAATAGTCAAAGTGCTCTTATATTTAGGAACGGAGGGAGTAATACTCTACGGTAAACTGCAGGCTGATTAACAAAGCAAAGTTGACCATCACAAATGTACTAAATGCTTATTCTTCCAAGATTCGAAAATACTCATACCCTGCAGAAAACAATTATACAAAATAACATCCATAATACATCAACGAGGAAAAGTTGTGAAACTAGACATATACACTTGGTATTTTGATTATCTATTTTTAATTACTTATTTGGCAATAAAAGTTAGATACTAATCTAATTTAATGAAATACTTACGCATTCATTATCTAAATTAAAATAATAATTAATAAAAGAAAAATGAACCATAAACCCAAAAATCAATTCAATGAGGAGAGTGAACGTATGTGTTCAAGGATTACATGGGGCCTAAAACTTCAAGCCATAATTCCCGAATTTCACTTTTGTAATAGCGTCAATCTGTTTGATCATGTCATCCGTAAGAAAATTCTTCCAATCTCCGACTTCTCCACGCCTAAAAAAGGCCTTATTTTCTACCCCACTAACCAACGTTTTTCCATTTTTATTCACTTCAAAATTACTCAAACTCTCAAAACTACAAATTCTTACTATATTACTTATAACATCACAGTTAACTTCTTCCTCTGAGAAACCATATCCTAAAAAATCTGTCAAGTCCTTCAAAACGCTAACGGGCTCATTCTTAAGCTCCCCATACTTTAAGAACAATATTTTCTCTGGTTTCTCCAAACTCTCCTTGTAGTACCCCAACACATGATCCCAAAATGGTCCAGTCACGTGCACTCCTCTACAAAACTTGTCAAACAAATACTCAATTGTGTTGAGCTCTTGAACCTATGGAAGTAACCCTTTCAAGAAGTGCCATAATGAGACGAGCACGTCCTTTGGGTCACGGCACAAGTACACAATCTTACATCTTGATTGCTTCACTGACTCGGGAAATGAAACATATGGTAGATGGCTTGCAAAAAGCCTTGGTGATGAGAATGAGCTTAGATCAGGATTGTTGGTGTTCATGTAGAGGTCAGCCTCTAAGTATGGCACCAAATCATGAGGGTTGTAAGTGATAAGAGGGTGTGGTTCAATAATGGTTTGGGTTATTGGGTCTAGATTTGGCTTCATAATATTATATGCATTGCGGGTCAAGATGGTGAAAGTGAGGGCTTTTAGCCAAGTGGTGCCACATTTTACTGGGGTGGCAATGATAATGGCAGAATCATGGGCTTGGAAGTGGTTCTGAAAATTGAGAATTCCTTGAATTTTGTCTTTCCGGTACCAAAACCCTTGATATTGGTAGAAATGGACATTAGCCCAAAGAAATTCCATGGGTAATGTGGAAATGAGATCTTGGCATTCTGGTGATATCTCTTCCATATATGATCTCTTGACAGGTTCTTGAGATGCAATAGTATCAACACCTTCTGATTTTTGAGTTGCCATATTTATGAAGAAATTAAATAGCCAGAGATGTTGATGGAATTGAGATATAGGGGAAAAGGCCTATACTAGTGGTAAAGCTTGCAGAAACTCTTGAGGGTTATTGGGATATTAATAGCAATAGGAGATGAGAATATGCTGATTTTTAAACTGCATGACAACTTCTAGCTTCAATATTATAATGTGCCATTGTGATAGCATGTTAATAATTTAATCCCCACGTTTACAGGTTCATCTTTAATTTGTATCTATTAAAATATACAAACTCTGATTTTGTTTTAATTCCTTATCCTTCTCATACATACATACATACATACATACATACATACATACATACATACATACATACATACATACATACATACATACATACATATATATATATATATATATATATATATATATATATAGCTTAAGACTTAATTAGATCGCCCATCTGGCCCATGTGATATATAGCTGTATTTGTAAGTAAACCAAATGCAATATCATGTATTTAAATGTAGGGAAACAGTTCGCTTTATCATTAAGGAATGAAATATGGGGAGTCACCACAAAGGAGGAGTCGATATCAGATAGCATAACTGATTTTTGAAGAAAACAGAGGGAGATGCAGCAAAACATTAATGAATCTCAGCCATGGTTGATTAAAAAATAATCCATGCATCCCTATAAAAAAACCACCAAAGAGTGTAAGATGCAGGTACTATGGCCAACCATTTAAATAACATTCGGAATAGTTTCTTCTAATGACTCAAGTCATTGTGGAAGTTTTGAATGCATAACAGAAACAAAAAAGTTCGCAGAACATACCAGAAAAAATATCAGAATTATAGTAAAAAAAATCTGTTATGCATGTATGGGAACAGCATGGTAGAACCTCTACTGTTTATTCTTGAAACTGATTATAGTCCATTTTAAGCTATAATGAATTCATTATAAATGATGAATTCATCATTACAATATAATCTATTTTACTGGCAAAATAGATTTTTCCAAAAATCTAAATCTAAAATAAATTGATCATTGTGGCCAAAATCTCTGTTACTTTAATCAAAACCTCCATACAAAATTATCTCAATTGATTCATTTATAATTATAGTATCGGGCATCATTTTTCCTATACATTCGACTAAATCAAACTTAAAAGGAGAGGGGAATTAGTTGAAAAGTCATTGAAAGATTAACGAAATTAAGATCTAAGCTCAAATCTTGGTATAACCACACCATAATAGTATAATCACACCATTATTATCAGTAATTGTTTACCTTGGTTGCAATTAAGATCTAAGCTCAAATCTTTCCTGAACCCTATGATCAAAAACCAAAAAGACTAAGCAAATAGTTGAAGTCAAGCAGAAAAGGAGCTTGCATTCTAACTTAAGATTTTATGCATGACTTTCAATACTTATTATAAGTTTGCTACAATGATGGTTATATTAGTTTTTCTTAAAGAAATCAAATTTTATTTCTGCATCCATTGTAACATTCAAAATGTGAAAATGGACAAACCTAAGCAATTTTGAAAACTGCACCAATTATGAAAGTTCTTCATAGAGTAAGAAATGGATGTCTTAATAACTTACCATATTCAGTGATTTCTTCTCTGTCACAGGATTTTCTTTTAAAAGAAAGCTTGAAGATCGCTTTCTGCATTTTTCGGACACTGGAGAGCTATGTTTGGCCTATTTGGAGTCTTTTCATCAGAACAAAGTTTAATGTCACTGTATTATCTTGAGCCTTCTCCTCTACTCCATGTTTTTGTTCGTTCACACCTTTGAAACTTCCATGACTTCTTTCAAAGCGACAAACTTCATACTTTCCCGCATCAGCTTTGACATATTTTTCATGGTACTCCTCAGACATACAGTTATTACAGAATCGTGAGCACCAAAAATGGAACACGGTCATATTAAAGAGAGAATGAGATCGTGATCGATCAATCTCTGGTCCGTTCTCTGGTCCGTTGAAGAGTGAAGGGTTTGATCTAGGGAGTGGGATTGGATTATTATACCTAAGTTTTTAACATGCAAACTAAGATAAAATCACATAAAAACTGGATCCCAGTGTGAAAGGAAATGAAAATCAAATACAAGATTTTAAGGGTTATATTTGATTGATTGATTGATGACTTATATATTAATGAGAATTATATATCTTCTATATTCCAAGCAATAAAAGATTTTAGCATAACTCACTATTTATTTTGTGCTTACCATGCCTCAAAATTTTAAATGCTTTGATTTAATTTGTGCTATTAAATATGTCACCTAAGTATATAACAATTGAAAAGTCATAACGTATTTTCACGGAGAATAAACATCTTCATATACAATGGCATGTAACCATAAGCTTAAGTATGAACACTTAACTTTTTGTAGTAGTGAACCAAATTGGCAATTAATGCTTGAAATATACTTCTATTAACATCAAAACACAAGTGCTTTCAAATTTAGGTAGTGAACCCCATTCACAATTGCAATAGAACCAACAAAATAATTAAATCATTGAAACTCGAGACATGATACTCACTCCAACAATAATAATCAAATAACACTCTTCCGTAAACTGCAAGCGGATTAACAAAGCGAAGTTGATCATCACCAACATACTAAATGCTTATTATTCTTCAAAGTTTCGAATACACACATGCACCCTGCAGAAAACAATTATTAAAATTAACTTTCATAATACATCAACAAGAAAAAATTGGTGAAACAATAAGATACACACACACGCACACACAGTTAATATTTTGATTATATATCTTTTAATTACTTATTTGGTAGTAAAAGTTAGCTACTAATCAAATTTATTGAAATATTTACACATTCATTATCTGAATTAAAATAATATGACTAATAATAAAAAAAGTGAACCTAGACATTTGACTACTTATTTAAGGTCGTTAATAGATAAACAAAAAAAATAATTATTGGCTATCACAAATGGACCAAAATGTTGTATATTATATTTGATATTTCTTACTATATTCTAGGGTACTAAAAATGCTCATTTACCCTTGATTCTCATAATTTGAAGTGGTAGTTTAAATTTTTGGAGTTAGTAGCATTTTGCCTTTGACAAAAATTTAATATTGGGATTATGGTTGTGGTCGCATTGTTAAAAGAGTTCTACATAATTCTACATAATAGCAACATGAAATCTGGGAAAATTAGTATGCGGATTAATTGAGCATTGTAATTAATTCACAAAAAAATAGCTTATTGATAACAAAAAATGTTAATGTCCTGTCAATGTATCCTTGGTTCTGAAATAAATATGTAAAATTTTATTGTCTTTCCTTCTCCATTTTGTATCATATCCAAACCTTCAAATCTTTTTACTTTTAACTATTTTCTTACCCTCTCAATTGATTTCTTTATATTGTACCAAATAATTATGTAGATATTTTACAATTTTTTTCTTACCCAATTAACAAGCACTACAAAAAAAACGGGTCATTCCGGCGCAACCTTACCGGCGTTTTGGTCCAAAACGCCTATATGAGACGCATACCGGCGTTTTTACCCAAAGCGCCTATATGAAAACGCCAATAAATTTGGCGCGCGCTTCCCGCCTTTTTTCCCGCGTTTCCATATCGGCGTTTTGGGTATAACAAACGCCGGTATGGTTTTTAAATTTAAAAAAGAGGGGCTGACAGTTTTTTTTTATTTTTTATTCAGAAAACCGCATATAGGCGTTTCTTCAAACCGCCTATATGCGATTAAATATTATTTTAATCGCACATAGGCGTTTTGAGAAACGCCTATGTGCATAACGTGCATTTAATATGCACTTTATGCGCATATCGGCGTTTTGAAAAACGCCTATCTGCGCATTAAGTGCATATTAAATGCACTAAATGCATATAGGCGTTTCTCAAAACGCCTATATGCGATTAAAATAACATTTAATCGCATACAGGCGTTTTGAGGAAACGCCGATATGCATTATTTTAATGTAAATAATGCATATAGGCGTTTGGCAAAACGCCTATATGCATTATTTAATCTTAAAATGCATATGGGCGTTTTCCAAACGCCGGTACGCACCTCCGTTCCTATAAATAGCACATCCCTCCTTCCGCAAAGTTGCTCATTTTCTCGTTTTCTTCTATTTTTCTTCTCTTCGTCTCTCATTCAATGTTGCTGTTGTTTTGTTTTTTTTTTGCTAATTTTGCTGATGTTTTTTATTTCGTGTTTTTTGGTGGTATTTGATTTTATAATGTTGATATGATCTTATTGCTTTTCTTTTACATATTGCTTGTTGTTTTGATTTTATATATTTGGGTATCATGTTTTATGAATTACTCTTGTTATTGCTTATGTTTATATATATTATTCTTTATGTGTATGTAACTTTGGGATTAACATATTATTCCTTATGTTTTTGAACATTTTTCTTCCTGGTTCTAAACAATCAGGAAGAAAAATGTTTTTTATTTTTTTTGGAAAACACATACCGGCGTTTTGCAAAACGCCGGTATGAAATATTATTATTTAATACCGCACATAGGCGTTTTATAAAACGCCTATGTGCATAAATAAAAAAATATTATTTCCGCATACCGGCGTTTTGCCCCTCGTCTAGGCGTTTTCCAAAACGCCGAGATGCCGCATTTCGACGGCAAATTTATAGGCGTTTTGCCAAAACGCCGTAGCGCTATTTCGCCGGAAAATTCCGCCGATGCGAGGCCCTATAAAACGCCGATATGGGCCCCGTTTTTTGTAGTGAAGTGCCTAAATCTATTTGTTTCCACCAAGGGTCTTGTAGCCCAGTGGTATGATATCTCCCCTTTAGGTGGGAGGTTCCGGTTCGATCCCGCTTGTAACCTCAAGCCGTTAGTGCTTGCTCCTTTGAATCAAAAAAAAATCTATTTGTTTCCTTATATTGTGTCAAGTAAACTACTCCCCATCACAAGAAATCAGCTGATTATCTGAAACAATCTTTTAGGTGTGTCATGTTAATGATTGGGAGTTGAACTGTGCTTGAATTTGTCTCCCAAAATCTTAATTTGTTAACTAAGAGTTTTGTCACTTTTTGCACACCCATCAAATTCATTCTCTTCAATTTATTTGTTGCCTTACAGCCTCTGCAACACAAAAGCTATTAGTCAGCAAACACTTCTTCTCCATGTAGAGTAAACAACATCAAATATGAGTAATTTATAATAAAAAAAGTGAACCTGGACATTTTAAAAGGCTGAAACGTATGTTTTCAAGGATTACATGGGACCTAAAACTTCAAGTCATATTTTCCAAATTTCACTTGGGTGATACTATCAATGTGTTTGATCATGTCATCATTAAGAAAATTCTTCCAATCTCCATTTTCTCCACGTCTGAAAAAGATATTATTTTCTATTGTACCCGCCAATATAGTTCCATTTTTATTCACTTCCAAATTACTCAAACTCTCAAAACTACAAAGTCTCACTATATTACCTGTAACATCACAATTCACTTCTTGCTCTGAGAAACCATGCCCTAAAAAATCTGCCAACCTCTTCAAAATCCTTACTGGCTCATTCTTAAGCTCTTCATACTTTAAGAACAATATTTTTTCTGGAATAAAAAAGGTCATCATCATTCCATGGTTTTGTTTCGTTTAAAATCTATTGGACAAATCCAACGTTTATTCCTTCGATGACACTTTTTCCAACCACCACCCAAAGAAACCTCCTCCTTTCAACTGACCACAAACGACTGTTTTCCGTCCACTTCAAACTTCAACCCTTCTCATTGGTTGCTGGTACTAACAAAGACAAAGAAGCTTCAAGGAACTTGTAGAAAAGCTATTCTCTTTTTTTACCAACAGGAACTTACAAATCTTACATGGAAAAACTCAACTCAAGATCCATTATCTCTTTTATTGTACTGTTGTTTGAGATCTACACCATCTTGGATCATATCGTTGTGTTATCTAGACATGAAAGGTCAAAAACAAAAATCTACATAGAGATGCCCACTCCATTATACTGTTTACTCTCACAAATTTTCTAGATGCCGCGGGGAATGATATTCGATGTCTTCTGTAAGACTTCAAAATTTCCATTTTCTGAAAATTGAAAGGGATATATCTCTTCGGTTGCACATACATTAGCCTGAGATTTCATCTTTTCTTTTTTGGTCATAGAGATATCAAGTTCAAGAGATCCATCCAAAGGATTAGATCTCGTAGCAAAAAAGAGATACCATCTTCTTCAAATATTGTAATTTAGTTCATTTTGCTGTAATGACTTTTACATTAATTTGAATTGTTTTCTATTAAAAAAAAGATTTTAGCGTAACTCTGCTATTTATTTTGTGCTTACCATGCCTCAATTTTTAATGCTTTAATTTGTGCTGGACCTGGAGCCATTAAATACGTTACCTCACTATATAACAGTTGCAAAGTGATCATTACGTATTTTCATGTGGAGTAAACAACATCTTCATATACAATGGGTTTAACCATAACGTTAAGTATGAACCATTTTGTAATAGTGAAACCAAATTGGCAATAATTACCACTTGAATTATACTTCAATTAATTAACATCAAAACATTGACAAAGCGAAGTTGACCATAGCCAAAGTACTAAATGCTTATTATTCTTCCAAGTTTCGGATACACGCACCCTGTAGAAAACAATTATTAAAATTAACTTTATAATACATCAACAAGAAAAAATGGTGAAACAATACGATATATACTTATTATTTTGATTATTTAATTTTTTAATTACTTATTTGGTGGTAAAAGTTAGTGACTACTCTAATTTGTTGAAATATTTACACATTCATCATCTAAATTAAAATAATATGCGCGAGTATATTATAATAAAAAAAAGTAAACCTGGACATTTGAAGAGGCTGAACGAATATGTTAAAGGATTACATGGGGCCTAAAACTTCAAGCTATATTTTCCGAATTTCTGTTGGGTGATACTATCAATGTGTTTGATCATGTCATCACTAAGAAAATTCTTCCAATCTCCAATTTCTCCACGCCTAAAAAAGATCTTATTTTCTACTGTACCTGCCAACATTGTTCCATTTTTATTCACTTCTAAATTACTCAAATTCTCAAAACTACAAAGCCTAACTATATTACCTATAACATCACAATTCACTTCTTGCTCTGAGAAACCATGCCCTAGAAAATCGGCCAAGTCCTTCAAAACCCTGACGGGCTCATTCTTAAGCTCTTCATACTTTAAGAACAATATTTTCTCTGGCCTCTCCAAACTCTCCTTGTAGTACCCCAACACATGATCCCAAAATGGACCAGACAGCAACACTCCTCTGCAAAACTTGTCAAACAAATACTCAATTGTGTTGAGCTCTTGAACCTCTGGATTAAACCTATTCAAGAAGTGCCATGATGAGATGAACACATCCTTCGGCTCGCGACACAAGTACACAATCTTACATCTTGATTGCTTCACTGACTCAGGCAATGAAACATATGGCATATGACTTGCAAAAAGCCTTGGTGGTGAGAATGAGCTTAGATCAGGATTTTTGGTGTTCTTGTAGAGGTTAATCTCTAAGAATGGTACCAAATCATGAGGGTTGGAAGTGAGAAGAGGGTGTGGTTCAATAATGGTTTCAGTTTCTAATGGGTCTTGATTTGACTTCATAATACTGTACTTATTGCGGTTCAAGATGGTGAAAGTGAGGGCTTTTAGCCAGGTGGTGCCACATTTTGGTGGGGTGACAATGATAATGTCAGAATCATGGGCTTGGAAGTGATTCTGAACATTGAGAATTCCTTCAATTATGCTTTTGCCGTTCCAAAAACCTTGATATTGGCAGAACTGGATCTTAGCCCCTAGCAATTCCATGGGTAAGGTGGAAATGAGATTTTGGCATTCTGGTGATATGTCTTCCGTATAACTCTTGACAAGCTCTTGAGATGTAATCAGATCATCAACACCTTCTGATTTTTCTGTTGCCATATTTATATATTAAGAAATTAAATAGCCAGAGATGTTGATGGAAAGAAGATAGAGGAAAATGCCTATGCTTGTGGGTTAAGGTTGTAGAAATGCTTGAGGATCACTGGGATATTAATAGAAATAGGAGAAGAGAGAATATTATATTTTTACTGCATGACAATTCATTCCTTGAATATTATAATGTGGCATGTGATAGCATGTTAATCATTCGATCCCCACGTTTACAGTACGCTCTTATTTGATTTATTCCTTAGACCCCACGAGGTTCACGCAAATATATTAATCTATGATCTATCTAGCTATATAACTTGGTCATTCATGCTATATTTGCCCACGTGATAATACGTACGTACAAGTATTACTTTGTCGGATTACTTTTGATAAAAAGTCACTTCATCATATAGAATAAGATAGAGGCAAAATGACACGGCCGAATTTTCAGAAATAACTCATTAGTATAATTGATTGAATTGTAGAATGCAAAATATTAGAGAGAAAAGTGTTGAAAGAAACCCATGAAGATCTTCATCTTTGTTATCAAAATGATACTCCTTTACGTTCGTAATATAAAAGTTCAGCGCTCAAAACACGTTTCTTAATAAAACATGTAAAAAATTAGTTAGATTACTACAAAAACTTGTAATTTAGCCTCAATAACATTTCAACGTTTTAACTAAAAAACGCTGAAGATCTCATTGAATCCTTATAATAAGGAATTAACCTCATATGCTTCCTAAACAATACAAGATGAAATTTCGTTGCACCCCATTATTGGGATGAAGTGATATTAAATATTTGAATTAAGAAAAGTAAAATGTTCTTATTGAATTTTGTAACCATAATCCAAGATACATGTGGAGAACTCAAGATGTTCTTTGCTGTTTTTTCAACATCAATATAAGTAGTTTTAAATCTAAAAAATCGTGAAATCCAACATTATAAAGTATTCAACATCTTAGAGTTGGATTTTTCAAGACACAAATATATGAAGAATTTTGAAGATGTATGTAGTTATTTCCAACATGAATGTGAGTATTTTAAACCTCAAAAATGTTGTAATCTAATGAAGTTATTCAAAGTTTCAAAATAAAATTGTCTAGACATACATGGAGAATTTCCAAAACATTTATTGGGAATTTCTGAAACATACACAGGGACGAGGCATTTGTCCGTTATTTCAAAAATAAACTTATGTATACTTTTTTTACAAATAAATTGTATACTCCACACTTTCACCCATTTCTAATTTTGAAAGAGGGACATTATTGGAAAAGGTCATAAAATTACTTAACTACTTTTCTTATTTCCTCTAAATCAGGTAAAGTAGCCTTATAATTAAGAATAGAGGAAGTATTGTTATTGTTACTACTATGAATATTAAATAATACTCCTTCCGTCCCATAACTTAAGTCAAAATTTTTTGAATGGTTTTGTCCCAAAATATGAGTCTATGTTTGAGTTGGTTGACATCTATTTTTTCCAATATTACCCTTATTAAAATATTTATTTTTAAAAAGTTGTCAACTTTTTTTTTTTGAAAAAGTAGTGAGAGATGATAAAAATCAACTAAAACACGTCATTTATTCCCCCCTATTTTCCCCCTATTTTAAATGAGGGCATTTTAAAAAACAAAACTTTATCTCCTACATAATCATTGGTTTTTAATTAACATTAATCACTTTCTTGTGAGCATTACTTGGTAAACTTAGACATATTATGGGAAGTAGGGAGTAATAATATTAGAAGTAGCCAAGTAGGTGTCATTGTTATTTAGCTTTTTTATTTGATTTCCATCCCTTCATATTAGTGAATACGGTGACATTTGGATTAGAGAAGAGAGGAGACTCAAGAACACAGTCACAAGTTACATCTACATATTGGGACGAGAAATAACGCGTGCATGCAAAGAGGGATGAGCTCCACAATCCAACATCAATGAAACAATTTTTTTTATCAGAAAATGAAACAATATTTTAAAGAATGCAATACATATATATTGAGCATCAACATGGTACATTTTCATGCCCCATCTAGATGCTATGTCAGCCTGGAATCGTCTTCAAAACATAAACATTTGAGCTTCACCATACAAAACTCTTCTCACATATTTACGTTGTAAAACGCAAAATCATTTTAAGTTAAGCTATTCCAAGCTAAAACAAAGCATATCTCACTCTTGCCCCTCTTAACACTTATTATCCTATAAATATCAATTGTATTAGCATCAGGGGACCTAGCTAGGCTTTGCTTCCTTTATTGTGTTATCTCAGTCTCAGCAGCAGAATAGATAAGCCGTCGAGAATCATATGACCAAAAGACTCAAACGGAGCTCACTCCATCTTTACACGCTTAGAATTGCTTTCCTTCAACCAATCAATACATTCCTCTGCAGTTCCAGAAGGATGAGCCAATTGCCAAGCCAGTGCCTTCTCAAGCTGCAAGACAAAAAAATGAAAATCCAAAAGTAAAATATATGTGAGTGCAATTATATGCATGTTTTATTTTTCATTTTTTGGTTTCCCAACCGCGTAACAAGTGTGACTAATCCCTCGCTGTTCTGAAGTCCCATGTAGGGGGTAGACAACTGGCACAAGAATTTGCTCCATTCACAAGGGCTAAAGATCGAACCTCCAACCACTTGCTTAAGGGATGAGAGTACTTACCACTCACACCAACCCGCAAGGTTATTATATGCATGTTTTAATGACAACAATAAAGAGTCTAATCCCACTAGGCGGCACCATTGTACTCCATTTAAAACAAAAGCTTTGTATAAATTGTTAAGAGGTCCCACACAAATTACTCCATTAGGTCATGATTCAACAGTGTAAAAAAATTTGGTAGCAACAGAATATAGCTTACCCACTCCTTCACAAGTGGTCCTCCTTTAAGCTGCAAGACACTCATAACTTCTTTCCCGTTGATCAATGGTTTTATGTCCCAAATATTTTCCAGACCTACAATTTGCCAAACTTGTCAGATTGCAACCTTGAAAAATTAATGTGAAGGAGACAGAAAGTATTAAGACTAACAAAGAAGCACCTATAGCAGGAATGAAAAGAGAAGGAACTTAGTTCACTGTTAGCAAAATAATTATTTTGCTAATGATAAGTAACAATAACAGTAGAGAAGAAGAAGTATAGAGGGTTAAAAACAAAGAAGAAGCCAGGTTAAAGAAACAATGACGGCAGCCGTCACAAATTAGGTTTACTCAATTCATAATGCAAGACAATGACAAATAGTTTACCCTAATCAGGTTATATAGCCTGACCTAGTAACAATTATTAGCCTAATATAAACTCATTAGGCCCAAATAAAACATAACACCCATCCCCAATAAAATAAAATACGAAATATAAATTCATTAATTAATTCAATTAGTCAAGATAACTAACCAAATTAACTAACTACTTTATTCCAAATATTAAAATCATAACAATACTCCCCCCCTCGAAAGATCCTTGTCCTCAAGGATCAACCACAAACGTAGGAAACTGCTCTTGAAACTTATACTGCTGCACCCAAGATGCCTCCTCCTCTGGTAACCCTTTCCACTGAATTAGGAGCTCAATAATCCGGCGTCCACGACGCCTCACAGATCGCTTACCAAGAATCTTTTCCGGTTCCATGGATGGTGGTGGTTCTGGAAAGTCAACTGGCGGATGGCGTTGTGTCACAGACGGCTTTGGGCATAACTTCAACATAGACACATGAAAAACAGGATGAATTCTGGATTCTGGTGGTAACTCCAATCTATAAGCCACCTTACCAATCTTGTCTATAACTTGATAAGGGCCAAAAAACCGCGGAGCAAGTTTCTGAGAACTTCTAGAAGCCAGAGAAAGTTGCCTATAAGGCTGCAACTTAAGGAACACCCACTGACCAATCTGAAACTCACGATCAATGCGGTGTAAATCAGCGCGCTGCTTCATTAAATTTGCTGCCCTATGCAAATGGTGCTTCAACACACCCATCATATATTCCCTTGCTTGGAATGAACGATCAACAGCTTCCAAAACAGAGTTATGAGGCAAATATGGACTATGGAGCGGCGGTTTCTGACCATATAAAAGCTCGTAAGGAGTAGCCTGAGTAGCAGAATGGAAGGTAGTGTTATACCACCACTCAGCTTGAGGTAACCACTTGCTCCACTCCTTAGGCTTCTCCCAAGACATACAACGAAGATACGTTTCTAGACAGCGATTAAGGACCTCAGATTGGCCATCAGTCTGAAGATGATAAGCGGAGGTAAGCTTCTGTTCAACTCCCAAAACTCGAACAAATTCCTTCCAGAAACCGGAGATAAAGAGAGGATCACGGTCACTAATAATCTCCGATGGTGCGCCATGCAGCTTAAATACATTATCCAAAAACACCTGAGCTAAAGAAGCAGCCGTATAAGGGTGAGACAGAGCCAAAAAATGGCCATACTTACTCATACGATCAACGATGACCCAAATAACTTGTTTCCCATTAGACTTAGGAAGTCCCTCAATAAAATCCATGGTCACAGATTCCCAGACACGGCTAGGAATAGGTAAGGGCTGGAGAAGTCCAGGTGAAGCAATGGTCTCATATTTGCAACGGCCACATGTATCACACTGCTTAACATATGTAGTGATATCCTGAATGAGTCCCTTCCACCAAAAAAGAGACTTAATGCGGTGGTAAGTAGCCTGAATACCAGAATGCCCACCTTGAGGACCAGAATGATATATCCTCAAGATGTCATTACGTAGAGAAGGGTCAGCCCCAACTATTAACTTCCCTTTGCGCCTCAATAACTCTCCATCCCAAGAGAAATGCTTCAATGTACCACCATTCTCTTGAATCTTACTGATCAAAGGCTGCAAAAATCCATTTGTTTCCCAACTTCGCTTCAACTTTAATAACAGATCAGAATCAGAAGTACTCAACACAATATGCATAAGCTGGGATCTCGGCATCCGAGAAAGGGCATCAGCTGCAGAATTATCATTGCCCTTCTTATAATGAATCTCATAGTCAAAACCAGCTAACTTAGCCACCCAAAACATCTGAAAAGAAGTGTGTAACTTCTGACTAAGTATCTCAAGCTCTGCTGATCGGTTCGGATAATAAATGGCTGTCTCTCCAGATATTGTCGCCAATGAAGCACGGCTAACACTACGGCCATCAGTTCTTTTTCATACACCGACAACTGCTGGTGTCGAGGAGCTAAAGCCTTACTAAAGAAAGCCAATGGTTGTCCTGCCTGCATAAGAACAGCACCAACTCCCACTCCACAAGCGTCAGACTCCACTACAAACTGCTTAGAAAAATCCGGTAAAGCAAGAACCGGAGCAGTTATCAATGCCAATTTGAGCTGCTCAAAAGCACTAGTAGCCTCAGGAGACCAATTAAAGCTATTCTTCTTCAAGAGAGTAGTAAGAGGGCGAGCCAAGATACCATAAGATTTTATGAAGCGCCTATAGTATCCTGCCAGCCCCAAGAATCCACGAAGTTGCTTAACTGTGGTCGGAAGTGACCAATCTGCAACTGCTTGGATCTTCTTGGGATCGGTAAGAACGGTCCCATTAGTAATGAAGTGACCCAAATACTCAACACATGAAGCTGCAAAAATACACTTAGAGTGTTTGACATAAAAATGATTATCCTTCAAGGTCTGCAACACAACTTCCACATGCAAAACATGGTCAGACAGGTTAGAACTGTAAATCAAGATATCATCAAAGAAAACTAAAACAAACTTCCTCAAATGGGCCCGAAAAAGATCATTCATGGTAGCCTGAAAGGTCGCAGGTGCATTAGTCAAGCCAAAAGGCATAACCAACCACTCAAAATGACCCGAGTGAGTCTTAAAAGCTGTCTTCGGAACATCTTCTGGCACCATGCGAATCTGATGATACCCAGCCTTCAAATCAAGTTTAGTAAACCATCTAGCCGACCCCAACTCCTCAAATAACTCTTCAATTAAAGGTATGGGATACTGATTTTTAATAGTATGCTTATTGAGCTGCCTGTAGTCAATACACATCCGCCAAGATCCATCTTTCTTCTTTACCAACACTATCGGAGAAGAAAACGGGGAAGAGCTGGGTTGTATAAATTCAGATTGCAATAATTCCTCCACCAGCTTCTCAATAACATCACGCTGGGCAGCAGAATACCGATATGGCTTAAGACTGATTGGATCAGTACCTGATTGCAAAATTATGGGATGATTATGACCATCTCTCATAGGGGGCAGCGACTTAGGAGTTTCAAAAACATCTGTAAACTTGTCCAAAACTTGTTGGACTTCATCCGGAATAGAACCAGTACCTACAACAGCAGCCACAGTATGAATAGGCTCATCATGAACCTTCATTAAATGTAAAATAAAGTTCTGGTTTTTAGAATCCACTAAAAACTTCCCTGGCCTAACAAGATGCCCCTCATTAGGTGGTATGGCCTGAAGTGTCCGCAAAGCTCCCTCATACCAGAAAAACATCGTCAATGTTTCATAATTCCATAAAGCATTTTTAATGCTCTTAAGCCATTTAAGGCCAAGGACCACATCATAAGTCTTCAAGTCCATTACCCTTAAATCAAAGGTAAATTCCAGCCCCTGCATACGCCATTTAAAATCCCTCATAATTCCAAGAACCTCCAATTTTTGAGCCCCAGGGATCTCCACAACAGGTAAAGGTGGTCCTGTCGGTTGCCACCCGAGTCTACTAGCCAACTGAAAGTCTACAAAGTCGTGTGTGCTACCATTATCAATTAAAATCTGAATGGATTTCTTACCCACAGTACCCGGTACCCGCATAGCATGTAAGCCATCTACACCTTCAATGGCATGTAGGGAAATTTTTGGATTAGCCTCATCCTCAAACTCCTGCTCAGCTTCCTGAAAATCATCACCATGTGTATCATCAACAAGGTCACTGTTATCAATATAGTGAAGCTGAAATCTCTCCCTTTGAGGGCAGCGGTGGTCACGGGAATATTTCTGATGACAATAAAAGCACAGATTTTTCACCCGATGTTCAGCTTCTTCATCAGGTGAGAGCAGCTTGGCCGTGCGTGAATTGTTTTTCGAAACAGAGGTAGGAAACGCGTGGTTCAGACCTGTAGCAGCTGGGTTTGTTTCGTTTGGTGCTGAAGGGTATTTCGGTAAATGCCCAGGATAAGTAAGGGCATTTTTGTAATCTTCCCCACCCTTAAATTTTGACGCAAAAGCCCTAGATGAATTCGAACTTGCGAACGGGGTTTCACGCGCAGCAGCCTTCGTCTTCCTCAACACCTCCTCTTGCATCCGAGCCAGCCGCCGTGCCTCATGCATGGTTCTCGGATTAAACATCCGGACAGACCCCTGAATCTCCACCTTCAGGGCCGAAATATAAGCATCAACAAGATAAGCCTCAGGTAAAGCTAATTTCGCAGTCACCATATCCCAATCCCTATTAAATTCAGCCAAAGAAGCAGCCTGCCGGAGATGCGTGAAATCACCCATCGGTGAGTCAAACGGCGGCCCAAAAGCATCTTGCAGAAGGACAGTGTACTCCTCCCATAACGGCAGTCGTCCGTTTAATTTGCGCTCAAGTGCGCGGTGCCATTGGTACGTATCTACGTCTAGGTGAATAGAAGCAATCTTCACCTTATGCTCTTCAGGTGTTTGATCAAGTGAGAAGAAACTTTCGCATTTAAGAAGCCACGATAAAATATCCGTCCCATCATATTTCGGAAATTCCATCTTGGCGAGTTGTGTGTGCCGGCGCTGATGGTGGCCGTGGCCCTGGTGGTGGTCCTCCGCGCGACGGCCATTAGCAAAATCATTGCGCAACTCTGTAATCTGAACTGTCAATTGCATTAGTGCCTCTTGCAATTGATCAACCCGAACAAGTTCTCGTTCCACTGCAGCAAGGCGATCGTTGTTCATTCTGATCTCCTGGGCACGTGTCGTTACCATATAACAGAAGAATACACGTGTAAAAAGTGCCAAGGATCAAAGGCTCTGGTACCACTGTTAGCAAAATAATTATTTTGCTAATGATAAGTAACAATAACAGTAGAGAAGAAGAAGTATAGAGGGTTAAAGACAAAGAAGAAGCCAGGTTAAAGAAACAATGACGGCAGCCGTCACAAATTAGGTTTACTCAATTCATAATGCAAGACAATGACAAATAGTTTACCCTAATCAGGTTATATAGCCTGACCTAGTAACAATTATTAGCCTAATATAAACTCATTAGGCCCAAATAAAACATAACACCCATCCCCAATAAAATAAAATACGAAATATAAATTCATTAATTAATTCAATTAGTCAAGATAACTAACCAAATTAACTAACTACTTTATTCCAAATATTAAAATCATAACATTCACCTAGTTTAATTATGGAATTTTCTAGAGTATTGAATAGATCTCTTTGTTTACACAGCTGCAAGTGCTCATCCTCAGTGTCACCGATGTCGATGGGATGAACTAATGTGGATATTAAAAGTGCAACTCGCCAATACTCTTTAAGTTCTTTTATGAGAAACCCTGCATAAATTCTCACGTGTAAGATACAAATAAAATGAGAAAGTGAGCATACTATCATGTCATGAGAAATCCTTACAATTTCATTGTCAAATCGTTCTTTAATGCCTACAGTTTTTCTTAATTTAGAATTTGGAAATAGGTTTCTTTAATAAAAAAGTTTGAACTTAGGTCACATTAGTTTTAAATTTTTTGAAATTAGCTCATGTTATAACTTTCTTTCAATATTTTGCAACATCTTCACATACCCAACCATATATTATAATGCAATCAAAATCCATTGATTCAACCAAAACTAGAACGGACTAACATAATGATAAGAAACTATCACTCAAATGACAAGAGGATTAACTGAGGCTTATATTCAAAAGCTGCCCAAGAAATTTTAAAATACTGATGTACCACCAAGGTAGTGAGAATGTTATACCTGCCAGTACACGGAGTCTAGAAGATACAGGGACATCCGACAAATCACTCATCCAATAAACATCTAGATTGACATTGTTGTTTGATGCAAGACAAGGGATTAATGACATCAATTTATGCAATGATTGGTGTAAATCAAGCACCTGCATCAAAACGAAAAAACACAAAAATAAAATAATTCAAACATTAGCCAGAGTTGCAACATGTATAGTTTTTCAGAATTTACTTAGTAGAGATGAGAACTGACCTTTTCTGCATCTTTAGCTTTTCTCTTGAGAGACTCACGGATGATATGATTTACAACAGGTATCTGCAGTTAAAAGATATTAGCCAGCCAAGCAAGCAATTTACTTGAAATAATAGCTGCAAGAAGAAAATAAAATTAAATGCCATAATAAGACACCGCAAGAAATAGAACAAGTTGTAAGTATAATACACTTCAGCAGGTTACGCCACACGAACAATTCAGCATGCCACAAGAAAGACATTTTGCATCTTAGCATTACAAGCAACTATAGCACATCAAATAAGAAGACACAAGTACCTCCTTAGATTTCTTATCTTTGTAAATGGTACTTCTCAGGGGGAGAAACAGAGCAGCATACAGGGTTAATCTCCTTTGTTCATCCTAAAACACACAGAAAAATATTGTTTACCTTCATGGTAACCTAAAAGGAAAGGAATGGTCTTGAATACAACTCCCAAGTTACTAGAATAATGACCAGATCAATAATATGGAATAGAAATGGTTCACCTTGACCATTACTTACAGTAAAGGTTGATTTTCCAATTAAATGGATAAGATTCCATGCAGTATCCAGGTAAGTAATGCAATGCCTGGATAAAAAAAGTGTCAATTGATCAGCGTGACCAGCCAAAACATCTATGAAACTTGAAATAAAAAAAGGGTGATCTTTTTGTAAGACAGATAATGGTTTTTGCCATAATTTTACTTCGAGACTCCAGATGAAAGTTATAGCTTGCTACTGTTATCTAGCATGTAAACTACCTATATTTTCCACTTACATGTAAATATACAAAATCTCAAAACATCATATAAAGAATAAGTGTTGGTCTCCAATTTATAAACTGAACCTGTCACATCCATCAGTAATGGGAGGCTCGAACTCAGGAGGAAGACTGAAGACAACCCAAAACAATGTGAGATCACATATATGAGTCATTGCTTTAACAGGTTGGTTTCCAGATATCATTAGATCAATCTACGAAATAGAGACAAAAAAGTATAAATAACTTTGCTATATAAAGTAAATAAGATCAATTTTCCATCTGAAATCCAGACAAAATCTCAAAAAACCAAAAAAGATGGAATGCAAGGTTGCAAAAGTACTTCTGTTCCAATTCGCTCTCTGCTAATTTTAGCAGCCAGTGCTTCTTTCACTTCATCACATGCCGCAGCTGTCTTCAGGTCTTCATCAAGAGTAAAATCAAACCTAGCACCTAAAATGATGATAGACAATGTCCATCAGTTTAGAAAAAATAGCAATCAAAATATAAGCAGAAACAAACAAATAAACTTAATGTTTTATGTGATGGTGTCCAGAATTAATAGCAAATGTATAATGATCGGGAATAAAATATAACTGAATGAAACAGCTGAAGTAAATTGGGCCAAGGTTGATCGATATTTTAAGGATGGAATGGAGTGGAAAGGGATAGCCACTTAGACCACTTCTATATCCTAATCATCCAAACACTCAACTGTTGTGTCCCCCTAATTGGGGCACCAAGTACGGAATGTAATAGACATGACATACAAATACATATACTCTTTAGTTAATAATGTGTCCATGTCTATGCCATACCAAAACGAATGGCTCGAAGAACTCTCAGTGGATCATCCAAAAAGGTTTCCTTTGGAGGCAATGGA
The DNA here is from genome assembly GCA_029929735.1 of Mimosa pudica. NCBI lineage: Eukaryota > Viridiplantae > Streptophyta > Magnoliopsida > Fabales > Fabaceae > Mimosa > Mimosa pudica. Next base: position 3,181,071 of record JAKELP010000023.1, on the reverse strand, counting down.
GTTACTATCTTTCCCGATTTCAAGTCAGAGATCCCTATAGGGCACCAAAAAAGAGAATCATTTTGACAGATAAAGGGAAACTGAGCATCTCCGAACAACTTATTTGGAAAATTATCATTTGTCCCCACCTCTTTTAGTAAAATCTTCGACTGAGTCAGTGTTGATATTGTAGAATAAGCTGTCATGTACAACCATAAATGAGACCATCATCCAAAATATGAGCAGGAGCAAGATGAATATTCATACACGCGTGACGAAGACAAGAATACAAGTAACTGAATCTTATAATTGTTCATAGTATCGCACAATGTGCATACAACTGTAAATGATTGATGTTAAGAAAGATACCTATTTATGGTCAAGTCCCTCCTATAGGCATCTTCTTCAGCAGTGCCAAATCTTTGCTGTTAGTCATAAGATAAATTTTAATCCTGGCGTTTGACTTGAAACTGTGTGTTTCAAATGTTCTCTAAAATTCAGATTCAACTTTTAAAAAATTAACAAACTTAGCACTGAGTAAATCAAGAGACATGGGCGCACTTGCACAAGGCAACAACTTTTAGTTAAAGCAAGTCATTATTTATGGGAAAAAAGGCACAAAGTTTCAACCCAACAAAGTCCCTCAAACTAACAAGAAAACTGTTCATGATTTTCATTTTCAATCCAAACTAAACATGTAAAGTAAAGCAAACTTCTCGACCAAAAAAAAAAGTAAAGCAAACTAGAAATCCTAGCAGAACAAATAATCTATCCATTTGAAAACAAAAAAAAAAAACTACTAAAAACATACCTTTGTAGGAATGCGGCTATTTTCAGCATACTCCTCACTTCTCAAGTTTACAAAATCAATCCAAATATCAAACAAACGCATCCTAGCCGTTTCCAAGTGTTTGGATTGCTCAGGATTGCTGCCAAAAGTTGAAATTCCAAGTCAAAATCATCCAATACAAAAGTGCCATTAACACCCACCAAACAAAAATCCTCCTTTAATTATATAGACAACATCCAAAATCATACATTCAAAACAATAACTCATTCAACAAAAAAAAACACATTACATACCTCTCAATAACACAAACCCCTTGGGCATCCTCACCCACAGACAACAAATATTCCCTCACCTTATCTACAAATTCAGTACCCATCATATCATCAAGAGCAATATCAATATCATAGCAATCCTTCCCCAAAAGCTACAAAACAAAAAAGAAACAAACCCCATTAAATCAAACACACCATTAAACAAAAAAAAAGCATTTTTACATTACAAACATCAATAAAAATCAAACCCCAATAACTCAATCACCATTAAACAAAAAAAAAAAAGCATTTTTACATTACAAAAATCAATAAAAATCAAACCCCAATAACTCAATCACCATTAAACCAAAAAAAAAGCATTTTTACTAAAAACAACTAATAAAAACAAAACCCCAATAAATCAAAGCATGGTTTACATTACAAAAAGTGATAAAAATCAAACCTTGTCCCTAACCCATCCACCAGCAACACGAAGCTGAGTGTGAAAACCGAAACGGTGAAGAGTAGACAAAAGCCTATCAAAGATTTTCTTCTCTGTATCAGAAAGTTCGATGCTTTCTCTCACTTGATGGTGTAAAGGTGAGGTTTTGTTGGCCATTGAAGTGTGAGTGAGAGAGGAAAGGGGTTTGGTTGTGAGATGGGGTTTTGTGGGGTTTAAGGAAATGTGAGAGAGAGAAAGAGAAAGAGGGAAAGGAATGAACTTTGAAGGAAGAAGAAGGTGAAGAGAATGGTGGAAGTTTATTGCACTTCTCAGAGTGCTTCCCATGAGGCTTTTCAATTATCATCATCACTTCTTTTCTTATGTCCCTTTGAAACTAGGAGAAAGAAAGACTCCCTATTTTTCCATGCAAATTTATTTAAATTTAAATTGAAATATCCTTATGTTCAATTATTCATTAATACTTAAAGTCATATTTACTTAATTTAGTTATATTAAAAATGTTGGTAGGATTTATTAAAATGACATTATATTTTTTGATAACATAAAATGACATTATATTACTAATACATCATGACCATTCATATTTATTATCATCTTGCATCCTTTATTTATTTATTATTGAAGAACTTTAATAGGGATAATTTGAGGGAAGTTGATGATAATTATAAAAATATCTCATATTTAGGATCAAACTCGCATTTCTAAATATGTGTAAAATTTAGGAACAAAAGGGAGCTAAAAACATAAAATAATTGCTTTTGCATATGATAATATGGAACAAGTGATTACATGTGAAAGAGTTGTGGTTAGAAAAGTATCCTCGACAAATTAATGTCACTTATTTGATATTAATTGTCTCTCTTAGGACTTGAATGATTTTTTCCATTGAAATTTAAATTTAAATTGCCATATTTTTTATCTTGAAATATCTTTATGTTCAATTATTCATTATTACTCTTAATTATAAGGCATATTTATTTACTTAATTTAATTAGATTAAGAGTATTAGTTAAAATATTTAATCACATTATATCATCAATACTCCCTAGCTATCCACATTTATTCTCACCCTTCATTTCTTGTTTGTTTGTAATTGAAAAGCATTACTAGAAGTAATTTGGGCAAAATTGAAAGACATTTGATAACGAACAAGTCGTATTGCAAATAAAAGAGATGTGATTAACAAGTAGAAATGTATCATATGAATCAATGCGACTTATTTGATATTGATTGTTTTTCTTGAGATTTGAATGAATTTTCTTGCAAACTACATTCCATCCATCCCGTTCAATTTGGTGATCTCTTAGCTAGTGTGGTTTCAAATAAACCTATTCTTTTTTGATACATTCAAAGTAAACCTACTCTATTCTATTCTATTCTACTATTGAAATGGAAAAGGGTATTAGACAAAGTTTTCATATACTATTAGCCCATATTCGTGGATCATTTTATGAAAGAGGCCCAACTGGAAGGTCTGGACCTGATAATAAATCGAAGAAGTGAGGGTGGGTGCATGAAGCCCAATATCAAACCAAAACAATAATGGATATAGTTATATTATAAAGAAAAAGGGCCCATCATGCAAAATTGAGAGAAGAATGAAATGAGTACTAAATTAATTAACAATTAAATTTTAAAGCACTAAATTATAATACTATTACCCCTGTTCCTAAAAAAATATAGTTGGTATTGTCTTTTGATTTCTTAAGGGTATCCCACCCGCGTGTCAAGTGAGACTAATTCTTCGCTGTTCTGAAGTCCCATGTAGGGGGTAGACAGCTGGCCTGTGAATTTGCTCCATTCGCAAGGGCTGGGGATCGAACCCCCAACCACTTGTTTAAGGGACGAGAGTACTTACCACTTACGTCAACCAGCCAGGTTGTTGGTATTGTCTTTTGATACTAACTATAAGATTGTCTGATAAAAAAAACTACTACCTCTGGTCCTAAATATAAGACCTAATAGACCTTTTTTTTAGAGGTTAAAGTTGCGAAATATGCTATTAAATCATGACATATTTGATATATTTTTAGATTATACATTAGTTTATAGGTAAAATAAACTAGTTTAAGGGAAAAAAATTAGGTAAACAAATTTATAATTAACTTATTTTGCTTTTTTATAGAAATTTTTAAAAAAGTCAATTAGGTCTTATATTTAGGACCGGAGGGAGTATAAGATTTGTTTTATTTTATCTCATATATTTATCATGTAAATAACTCAAATATATTGATAATATATGCTATAATTAAGTAAATTATCTATTTTTTTATAATAGTTTATCTAATTTTTTTAATCTCACCAAATTAGTCAATTGAATAAGGAGTAGAGGTAATATCATTTTTTCACAAACGCACGTGGAAAAGATTTCAAGTTTATAAATAAATTATTTCAAGAACCAAACAACAACGCCTCAACTTGTTATATTATATCATCATCACATAAAGCCATAATTTCGGATCTCTCATCTATTGCCAGAATTGCTTACACACATATGCTTTGTCCTTAACATATTGACTCAGTCTATCATCTCCTTCCCTTCTTCATTTCACGACTACTATCACCATTACCCCCTTATGCATAATCTCTTATGTACACTCTAATTATACTTTTGCACTCAACATTTTATGGATTTGTAGATTACCGACCTTCATATACATCAACATATATTCATACATTAATAACTTTTATTTTCATATTTGGATCAACTCTGCGAGTATACAATGCAACACATCATGTTGATACTACCATCTTATGAGATCAGATTAATCAAGCATTGTTGGATGCTTAGCTATTGATAGCTTTCCCAAAGACTTCCTCAACCATATCTAGACATATCATTCAAAAATTCTAGAAGTGACTTTTCAACATTCATTATTAGTTGTTTGAATATTCTTCTCACATACAGCTAACTATTTCTTTAACTACCATATCTAGACATATCATTCCAAAAATTATTTTAGTTTTGGAGAATATTATGCATGAAAGAACCCAAGCAAGTTGTCTCAAATCACCATCTACGCGTGTGTCATCTTCTCCAGTCTCTGCATGCTTCCAGTCAACACGTATTATTTTCCATCCACTTTCCTGTGATAAAAACATCAAAGCCATCTCTCTTCTTACCCAAATCTGGACCCCATTATCTTTGTATCATACATCTCCATTATTAATGCTTATATGACCACTTGATCTTTCCTTCTAACCCTTTGACCTTTCAATTGCCCCTATCTTTGTTTATCCTATATATCTTAACTTGGTTTTAGAACACTTGAATATTGATTCATCTTTGAAGATAGTGAATCTTTTAGTTTTACTTCGTGCCATGGTTAATTCCTAACCCTACTTGCTCTTTTCTTTTATTCCTTGACTTTTCTCTATATAGATATGTATGTGTGTGATTCTTCCTTGTGTATATTCCAATCATTCATCAATTTCCTTTCTGGGAAATAATATTCAAGACATGTTAGAGAGAAAGATAATGATTTTCACACGTTGTTGCCATAGTCATAACAAACTCATAAGCATCATCAATGTGATGTGTTTGACTGTGCTGATTATGTTGATCTCTGGGACTATTGAGCTTCCTTCCTCTGTATATTTCTATTCTTCATTACCTTCATTCACCATCTTCAACAACGATATTCATCCTCATGAGGGTCATGGATTCACAGATTTGCTTGGTGCCTTTAAGGAGTGGGATTCAAAAGTGGGTTGTGAGAGGTTTAAGGAGAAAGTGAAGATGCAGAATTATAGTACAGATCCTTCTCCTTCTTCTCCTTCTTCTTTGAAACATGATGATCATAGAGTGTGTGAGGGTTTGAAGAAGAAGCATGTGAGTGTATTGGTAAAAAGGACATCGTGGATTCCTGATAACATATTGATGATGAGCAGAGGAAGGTGGGAGAACCAGTGAGAGTATATTTGGATCTGGAACCAGGTAGAAAAAGAACAGGTCAAGAGGACATATTCGTAAGTTACAATGCTGATGATGATATTCAGGCAACCTATGCTGGTGCCTTCTTCCACAACAATAGAAACTACCACGTTTCCTCTAAAAAGAACACTGTAAGTCTTCTTTCACACCCACACTTCATCCTAATTAATAATTATAATAGAAATTCATTGTCCATAAAACCGATTAGCACTTTGAACTAGATAGTCGGCTTTCTCATAACATGGAAGATTGAGATATGGTGATATTTTTCATAATCTATTTTCACAACTTCCATATGTATTATACTCCCTTCAGTACTTGCTATAAAAGTCAGATAATTAATTTGATTATATTAAGAAAATTAGTTATTAACTTAGCAATTGATATTAAATGTAAGTGCATTTTCCTAAAATACCCTTTAACTATTCCTATTGCAACTATACTTTGCGAAAGAAACCCGTTGATGTATGTAATGGTTAAATATCATTTTGGCCTTTTAACTATTTCTAATGGCTCAATTTAGCCTACAAACAATAAAATGACTGATTCTAACCAATAAACAAAATAACAGGATCAATCTAGCCTACAAACAAAATAAAAGAGTCAATCTAGGCAATAAAAGGGTCAAAATAAAATTGCTCATTTTAGCCAGATTGACCCTTTTATTTTGTTTGTAGGTCAGAATGAGTCATTTTATTGTTTGTTGGCCAAATTGAGCCATAAGAAATGGTTTAGAGACCAAAATGATATTTAACCCTATATGTAATCAATGATATACTATGAAAACAAAATTAAAAATTTGAGAAATAAAATAAATCAAAGTCTTTTATTTAAGATTAAAGGAAACTTGTGACTCTTACATTGAGCATCTACCTATTGACTTGGTCAAAGTGTCCATTACATTTTTCATTATATTGAAGTTCATTGTTACTTCAGGGTCCACTTGTGTACTGGTCATCATCCCACTGTGTATCCAAAAGAAACAAGATAGCTCAAAAGCTTCTCTCCATGTTACCTCACCATTCCTTTGGGAAGTGTCTAAACAATGTTAATGGTAGAAACAAGGCTCTATCCTTTTACCCTCATTGTGCTCAATCTACATCTTCTTCCCCAAAATGGTGGGACCACCTTCATTGTGCCATGTCACATTATAAGTTTGTCCTAGCCATAGAGAACACTTTGACTCAAAGCTATGTCACAGAGAAGCTCTTCTATGCCTTGGACTCTGCCTCTGTCCCCATCTACTTTGGAGCACCCAATGTCGGTGATTTTGTGCCACCTCATTCTATTATTGATGGCTCCAAGTTTAAGAGCCTAGAAGAGTTGGCTTCATACGTTAAGGCTTTGGCTAATGACCCTGTGGCTTATGCTGAGTATCATGCTTGGAGAAGATGTGGTGTGTTGGGAAACTATGGTACAACTAGAGGACTTAGTCTTGACTCTTTGCCTTGTAGACTATGTGAACTTGTTAGCAGAAAAGGAGGAAGAAATGCAAAGTCCAATTGAGATTGATTTTTGATTGTTTTTTTAAATTAGAGTGACAATCACTAAGAAGGTGCATGATATTATTATAAATGAGATCAAATATGGGACTTTTCATTTATAAAAAGCTTTTGAGTTACTGGACTACAAGATTATTTTGCCAATTGTGATTGCTTATGTATCTTTTTGTAAAGTAATTAAGTTGGTTAAACTGTAAACATGATTATGGTTACGTGATGAATATCTTAAACTTCCCAAAATGTCTCATGTTTTAGGTTTCTATGTGATTGAATTAGATATTGTTGCTGATAAAAAAAAAATTAGATACTGTTGATATCAAAATTCACTTGATATTGTATATATGAACGGCATAGAAGAATTATCGATGGATAGTTATGTCCAGTCGAAAAATCATTTGACATTGTATTAATGGAAAGAATAGAAGAACTATAAATAAATGATTAGTTTTCATTAATGGTCACGTTTTACTGTTTGAGCATATTACCAGAGTAAATTTGGGTTAGATTTCCTAAAATTGTTTTCTACCTTAATTAAAACTTTATACTATCATATACTTCAATTGTTAAAACTTTTTTCCCACTTGAACAAATGACTTTTGATAAGGGTAATAGATATTGCTTCAATCTTAAAAAAAAACAAAAGAAAGAAATTTTGCTTCAACACTCCTTTCCGGCTTTCTGTGATTTTTATCATTAAAGGATGATTATAAGGTTATGGACTCGCTGAGTGCACTATGCAGATACTAAGTTCATATCTGTTACATCCTAATATAATACATGTCGACTTGGTGGTAGAAGCTTTTTTTTCCGTAAGTCATATTGTAGCCATAGTTACAAATATGATTCTATCTACTTCCTCATCCAATGACAAGTTTGGTCAATCGTAAACCTAAACTCTGATATCAAATTGTAACATGATTTCTAAATATTGTAAATTGTAGACTAACTATGTTAGGAAAAGAAATTAACTTGATAAAATATCTAATATAGTTAGAAAAAGAACTTCACTTAATTCACTAATTAATATATATATATATATATATATATATATATATATATATATATATATATTACTAACTATGTTAGGAAAAAGATTTAAGTAATAAATAAATAGCTAACATAGTTCGTTAGAAAAGATTTTCCATAATGATTCAAAATAAAACATTTTTCATAGGTTTAACTATGATAGCAAAAAACTTCCAAAAACATGAAAATAAAACTATCATAGTTAGAAAATAATAAATCTTATAAAAATAATCCATAATAGAAGAGCATTTAGTTACCATTTCAGCTACATGTTTTTTAAGTTACCATAGGTTCGGTGGTCAAAGTTTCTGTTCAATTCACTTTAACAGATAATTTGAATCTGAGTTACTTTTGAAGGAATATCGTTAGAGTTAACAAGTCTCATGTGAACTTTGTCGAGTTTGTAACTAATTTATTTTCCCAAGAAAAAATACATTAAAAAATTTCCCATTCTATTTAACCGTACAGAATTGTTCTATTTAAGTGCACAGAAGTGCTGCTTTGGCCTATATTCTGAACAATGAATATTTTTGGTGGTAAGGGAAAGAACAAGAAGAAAGAAGGAAAAGAGGCTAAGGCACAGACATGGAAGGAGATGAAGGAAGCTGCTGATAAGAAAGAAGTTGGCCTGAGTAATGAGTTAGAAAACCTCAAAACATGGGTACTACCTTTTATCATTTCTTCTAACTACAAGTTTCCTTCAATCTAACAAGCTTCCTGCGTAAATACATGCTTCTCAAAAACTCAACAAAATATTTTTTAATCCTGTATTATTTCACAGGTTGATATGATGCAAACCATGGACAAGGACCAAGTGAAGCAATATCTCAAGAACAGAGACCTGAGGATTTGAAGATCAAACCAAGCCAAAAGAGCCAAAAGAACCAAACAAACCAAAAGAGCTAAAAGACCAATACAAAGGTAAGACAAATGATTAGAATTCTGCAGGATATAGTTTTCTTTTCCCTTTTTGGCTCCTTAGATGTTCAACCAGATGAGATTTGTAATGCAGGTTCAGGGTAGTGGGAAGGCCAAAACTTCAGCTTATAGTGGGATATTGGCTTCAGTTATGAAGTTCCACAAGGAGGACTAGGATCCAGAAGGCAATCACCTCCTATATCTTCATTATTCTCATTAGATCTACTGCATTCAAACTTAGTGGTCAAGTAAAAATCTTATTTAGATTGTTTCAATATCTCTAAAGGTCATTTTCATGACTGTGGAAATAGTAAATATCCACTTCATGAAGTGTCTGTTAAAGGATTCTGTACTTTTCACTCAAGAAATTGAGGGGAAAAGTTGTAGACAAGAAAATATTAATGAATAAAAGATAGAAAAACTATTTTACTGCAGTACTTGGGGCCTATCATCATCATACCACTTGTTTTAGATATTAACTATGGGTGGTTACAGGAAATTGTATGAATATGATGGCATAAGTGGCTTAAGCAGGAAGTTGTCATATAATCAAAGGAATTGATTAGAACTGGCGTGAGTGAAAGTAATCATAGCTTAAGATTATTTCAGTTTTTCCTTTTTTTGAAAAAAAAAAAAATTGATCTTCAGCAAGTTTCTCTAAATCTAAAATATGAAGATCTGAACCCTGGCCAATTTAACCCCTCCACTTTTAGTAATACTTGACTACATTATAAATGCAGTTATATGCTTTCCTGTATGAGCTGCAACAAGTTCTCACTTTCATAATTTTTGCATATATATACACTTTGAAAATGAAACGTCATATTTAAAGTGTGATCTGGTTTCACAGAAGAGCTTAAATGTAAAACAAGAAACTACAAGAAATACCTCTTGTCATAACATCAGTCAATAATCTAAGATGACCAATGAAGGCAACAAAACCTTGACATTTTTGCCAAAGGGCACATGTACATTTTTGTCATAAGTTTAACTAAAGCTTCAACATCTTTCAAAAAGAATTTAGGGCTTAAGTGCAAAAATGACTATGTAAAATTTTTTAGAGCAAAACTACAAATCGAATTGTAAAATTGGGGCAAAAATGTCCATCACAGTTAATTTTTTTTATTTTTTCACTCATTATCCTCTGTCGCATCATCACCACACAAGGGAAAATAAATATATAAGTCTGCCACATATTTTAGTGGGAGATGAATCGGCAGAAGATTGAAAGTAATAGATGCACAAGAGAGGGGTGAATTGTGCTACAAAATAAAAGCTCAAATAAAAACAACACACGAGTTTATACTGGTTCGGTCTTCCTGACCTACATCCAGTTCTCAACCACCCAGGCCGAGTTCCACTATCCCCAGGTTTTACAACGGGTGCACCTGGAACCTTTACAACCGCAAGTTTTAGACGGGATCACTTGCAACCTTACAACCACAAGTTTTACTCAAGGCTCACTTGCAACCTTTCTAACTAGCTCCCCCTTACACCCAGCAAGGGTTCAACCTTTACAAATAAAGGATTTTCTAACTAAGTTTTCTTCAAGAACAGATAATGTTACACACTTAAGTACAATGAATGCTCTTAATACAAGAAGAGACTTAACCACAAAGAGTACAAGATAAGTAGATGAAAAGATCACTCAATGAGTTAAATGCTCTTTCTCTTTTCTGGGCAGCTTTGAATGCTTGAAGGATTTTTCGTTTTCTCTCTCTCTAGCTTTCTTCAAGATGTCAAAGATAATAGATGGCTTCATAAATGAAGTTGAGCTCCCTTTATATAGTCTTCAAACATTCTCACTCTTGGTAGGTGAGTTAGCCGTTTGAATATGGCCGTTTTTCCCATGTTACCGTTTGCCCAATTAATGCTCATCAATGCTTAGCAGGGTTGACTTGCTTTATCTCTGAAAAGTAGTTCTGACAACTCTGCTCTGCCAAAAGCATTCTGACACTGCATCTCTGAACGTTCTGACATTCTGATTGCTTGCGGAAGCAGGTTCACATCCGGAGGCAACTCTACTTAGTGTACTGCACTTTGAACGTTAGTCTAACAATATAATCACATAGTCATATGCAGTGGGAGTTCATTTAGTCTAAGAGGCCTTTCTTGCATCCGGAAGCACTTCCACATCCGGAAGCACTACTACTGGGTGAAGGGCTATATGTACTTTTACTCACTCTCGCTCAGTGTCCTTCAATCCAACAGCCAGCGCTAGTCACTAAGCAATCGGAAGCAATTCTACTAGACGTGACTCATGTTCACTGACGCTTAGTGTTACCCATTCCAACAGTCAGCGCTAGTCACTAAGCTATCAGAAGCAATTCCACTTCCGGTTGAATCCTAGCTTAGTCTTAAGGTTTTGTATATTTAGTGCTCCTTGGACTAAGTTATTTACTTAGTTAATTACTTGCTGTTGCTGGGGGATGAGACATTCATCCGCGAGCGCTAGTCCTAGTCTATCCGGAAGTAAATCTACATCCGGTTGCACTCTTACTTGGGATTCTTATATTAACCTAATGCCTAAGTGCTTGGTTCATTCTTTCATACTTTAGTCTTCATCAAAACTTAAGATTCTAACATTCTCCCCCTTTTTGATGATGACAAACTATGTGTATCGATTAAGTTCATATGAAAGAGTAAAAAACAATAATTAAATAAGGCATAAATAACTTAGACAATTATCATTGATAGACAAAGATTACACGTTAGTGTTACACAGTTAGATAAAATATACAAGTAATCTACACTAAGCAAAAATGAATTATGCATGAAAATCAAGAAAAAAAAATTCTAAGGTAAAAGGGTTGAAGTGGGGGTTCAGAGTTGATGTTTCTTTTTCCTTTCCCTCTTTCTCTGCCTATCCTCATTCTCTTTCTGGAGCTGGGCTAGATGGGCATTCTGCACATTCAGGTCAATCTGAGCAATGATACGTTGGAGCTCTTCCTCTTCCCTTTCCCTTCTGAGTCTCTCAGACTCAACAGACTCCTCGAAGGCTCTCTTCAAGTTTTCAACTTCCTCATAGCCTGGGAACCCTGTTGCATCTGAGAAAGGAGTGACCTCGCCATTTGGATAGTGGACAGCCCTGATCTTTACATTCCATACTGGGAAGTTGGGGTCCTCCTCAACTTCCTGGGCTTTCCTTTTCCCTTTGCCTTTGCCCTTTCCTTTCCCCTTGCCTATCGTTTGGGTAGGCTTGGTTGCTGCTCTCTCAGCGTCCAGGCAAGCCATCTGACCAAAAGAGATCTTATCCGTGTACCAATACTTCTCAAATTCTTCAGGAGTCATATCTTCTATCTCTAGCTTAACTTCCTTTAGAATTGGGATGGCTTGTACTGAAGGAATCTCTTGCTCAGCTTGGACAGATGTAGTCTCTTGCTCAGGTTGGTCTGATGGAGTCTCTTCCTCACTCTCAGCAGATTCAGTGGAGGTAGCACCCTTGTTGGCACGCTTTCTAGCAACTGCCTTCTTTCTTGATTCACTGAATTTAACTGCTGGCTCAGATGGAGGAGGAGGGGCAAATGTTTGCTCAGAAGCAGGAGTCTCAGACGTTTGCTCAGAGGATGAGAGGATTGGCTTAGCGATCACAATGGGGGGTGGTTGACCTTCTTCAGCCCGTACTTCATCATTATCTCCTCAACAATATTCTTGCTTTGCTCAGTAGATGGAGATTCTGAAGATGAAGAGGCTGGTTGTGGAATTTCTTCACTTTGCTCAACTACCACCATGTCCCACTTGGACCTTTGCTCATCCGACCTCTGCTGTTGCATAAACCGGATGACTTCCCCTCTGATTAGGCTCTCAGCACCACTTAGTCTCTGAGACTCCACGGCTCGGCGGAGGGCAGCCGTGATGTCTTCATCTAGCCAGAGGGATGGCTGAGTCAGAACATCCCTTGTGTCCATGGTCTGGCGGAGGGCGATAACAACATCTCTCCCCCTTTTGGCATCATCAACAAGGGCGAGGGCCAGGGAGGATGGACTAGGTGAAGAGGAGGGTGGAGGTTCAGGGCCAAAGCGTTTAGGTGGTGAGGGTGTGGATGAAGAGGATGTGGGTGAGGTTTGTTCTGGTGATTTAGGAGGGTTGGGTAGGAGGGCTGCGTTTCTTTCCCAGAAGGAGGGGTGGGTGAATAGGCCATCAAATGGATAGGTAGAGTAGTAGATATCGGGTTGTCTAACTTTCCACCGAATAGGGGATTGGTCTCGGAGGTAGTAGGTCTGATTTGGGTGATTAGGAGAGGTGAAAACAATGTTTTGGGCTGTGGTAGGTTGAGGTGTGGTAGGATTAGGATTGGAAGGCTCGGTGGAAGTGTTGGATGGTGAGCGATTGGGGGAGTTATGTGGAGATGGAGAGTTATTGGGGTGAAGGGGTGATTGGCGAGGAGATTGTTGGGGTGAGTCTTGTGTTTGGTGGTCATGGTTGGGTGAAGGCTGGGGTTGTTGGTCGTTGTTTGGTGATGTGTGTGGTTGTTGGTCATTTTGTGGAGGTGGCTGTGGTTGTTGAGTGTTTGGGGGAGGAGGAGGAGGAGGAAGTAAGGGTTGATTAGGTGGAGGAGGAGGAGGTGGGTTTTGAGGAGGGGGTGGTGGTAAGTTACCTTGTTGGGGTTGAGGGATCTGAAGGTGTTGGAGGATAAGATCTAACTTGGCATCCACTCTGGCAAGTTGAGTCTCAACCTGACCCACTCTATCCTCGAGCCTCTGGATTCTTTCCCCCTGCTGTTGGAAACCAGCGTCGCTCTCATTACGGAGGGGAGCCACCAATGAATCAGTCAGCCTAAAGAGGATCTCCTCCTTTACATCTGCAGCAAAGGCCTTGACTGTTGCTGGCACCTTCGCGAACCGGCTGGGACCAGGCTGAGAGTCGACTTCTTGATCCCCAGCACCTGACACAGAGGGGGCTGAGGTATGAGAGGCACTGCCTGCCTGAGACCCTGAGCGAGTGGGCTTGGCCTTCTTAATATACTTGATGCCCATCTTGCTGATATTAGTGGCACCCACAGGAGCACACTTGACATTCTCTTCCTCCACATCAGATGTAGCCTTGATCAGATTCTTCTCAAGGAGGAAGGCAAGGATGGTGGGGTAGGGAAGAAAACCAGCCTTATTATTCATCATCCATCTATGCAGTTCAAGACTGATCAACTGCCCGGGGTTGATTGGCTGCTGGGAGAGAAGTCTAGGGAACCACGGGTTGTCCAGCAGAGTGAACTCGTTGAAGTTACCCCCCTTGTGTGTCATCATGCGGGAGTAAACATAGTACAAGAGTCTGTTGGAGTCAGACATCTTGGACACCTTCTTCCCTTGGGTGTCATAAATCTTCCTGAGTTCCTCCTTGCTGTATTTGAGTGACTCAGGGTACGGCCACTCATTCATTCCCTCTTCTGTGATCCCCATTAGGGCATTTATGTCCCTCCAGGTGAAACTGAAGGTTCTCCCCCTGACAGTGGCAGTGAAGGTGAGTCTGCGGATCTGCTTTTTCCCATCCACTTTCTTATGCTTCACCTTCCCAGTGAGAGACTCGCAGAAGACCCTCAAGGCATTAATGTTGTACTCCTGGTTGATCCCCAGCCAGGGCATGTACTTCTCCAGGTATGGCCGTAAGTGGGGAAACCCTAGTTCGTTAATCTTGGCCCGATCTAGGAACAACCCATTGTTGAAGTAGGGTTTGAGAGTTTCAAACTTGGAGGAAACAGCCTCCAAAGGCCAATCTCTATAAACTAGAGGATCATCCTCCTCAACCCTCTGTCTTTTGGAAGAAGGCTCCTCGCTAAATTGAACCTTCTTCTTCCCTCTTCTCTTGGCATGTTCTTGTTGTTGTTGCTCAGTCTGCCCAGCCTGTTCTTGGACTCGCCCAGAATGTCCAGGCTGTTCCTGGACTTGCTCATCCTGCCCTTGTGTCTGCCCAGAATGTTCTTGGCGTTCATGGTGTTCTTCATGGTGTTCATGGGATTTCCCAGATTTCCCAGAGTGCGAATGCCCAGATTTCCCAGTTTTGGACTTTGATTTCTTAGATGAAGTGGCTTTCTTTGTGTTTGGGTTGGATTCATGTGAGCCGGCCATTTTTGTGTGGGTTTAGAGTTTATGGAAGATGAAATGCGAAGAAGAAGATGAAGAAGATGAAGAGAGTATGAATGTATGCAGAGAGTTTGTTGGTAAGAAATTTGTGCAAGTAAAAAGTGAAAGTGAAAAGTGACTTCCTATTTATATGCAAAGTTACAGAGGGGAAAATGGGCAACTCTTCATATGGAAGCATACGTTCATGCATTGGGTAACGTAAACATTTAATTGGAACGGCGCACCTTTTGACATGTGTCGCTTCATCTTATCAGAGAAGGCACAACTTCTCATGGAGGATGAAACGTTTTCTGAAGTGACGTGTCCCTTGATCCAGGCACTGGCGCTCTTGCTTGTTTTAGTTTAACACTCAGTGCCAGCACATGATCATCCGGAAGTGGTTTTGCTTCCGGTTGCACTTGCTTAAGATTTAACATTGGGGACCTGCAAAAACAAGGATTGGCACTCCGATGCCTAAGTTAGTAAAGTTGCAGGTTTTAATAAAGCTCAAGATTATTTAAGGAATTAAACTTCATTTGGGTTTACCATTCCCAAATCACCTCTTATGAATGTAAATTGATCAACCCCCAGAGGCTTGGTGAAAATGTCAGCAAGCTGATGCTGAGTGGGGACAAACTTCACTTTGACATCTTTCTTCTGAACATGATCTCTGATGAAGTGATGTCTGACATCAATGTGCTTTGTCCTTGTGTGCTGAACCGGATTCTTGGCAAGGCTGATGGTGCTTGTGTTGTCACAGAGGATGGGTGCCTCTGGGAACTCCAAGCCAAGGTCTCTTAGTTGGTTCTTCAGCCACAGCACTTGGGCACAGCAGCTTGCGGCAGCAATATATTCAGCCTCTGTGGATGACAAAGACACGTAGGTTTGCTTCTTACTAGCCCATGAGACCAGACAACCACCAAGGAAGGAGCATTGTCCACCAGTGCTCTTCCTATCAGTTTTATAACCTGCATGGTCAGAGTCAGAGTAAGCCCACAAGAATTCTTGGTTACCTCTGGGATACCAAAGACCAAGCTCTTGTGTTCCCTCAAGGTATCTTAGAATGCGTTTAACACATGTTAAGTGTGACTCCTTGGGGTTGGCTTGAAACCTAGCACACATGCCTACACTAAATTGAATGTCAGGCCTGCTTGCCGTTAAGTATAGTAGGGAACCTATCATTCCCCTGTACATGGGCAGGCTGACAGATTTACCCTTTGCGTCAGCATCGAGTGCGGCAGTGGTACTCATGGGAGTGTCATACTCCTTGCACTCATCCATCCCAAACTTCTTGAGTAGCTCTCTGCAGTACTTAGCTTGGGAGATGAAGATTCCATTCTTCTTTTGCTTAATTTGCAGGCCTAGGAAGAACGTTAGTTCTCCCATCATTGACATTTCAAACTCACCCTGCATAGTCTTAGAGAATTCTTCACAAAGTTTTTCGTTAGTTGCCCCAAAAATAATATCATCAACATAAATCTGGACAATTAGCATGTTTCTATCTTTGTGAAGAATAAACAGTGTACTGTCTAGTTTGCCTCTTGAGAAACCCTTGCCCAGCAAAAAGCTGCTGAGTCTCTCATACCAAGCTCGAGGAGCTTGTTTCAGGGCATATAAAGCTTTCTTTAGCCTATACACATGTTTAGGATGCTTGTGATCCTCAAAGCCAGGAGGTTGTTCTACATAAACCTCTTCTTTGATGTAACCATTAAGAAATGCACTCTTTACATCCATTTGATATAATCTAAAGCCTTTCATGGATGCAAAGGCTAGAAGAATCCTTATTGCTTCGAGTCTAGCGACTGGAGCAAAAGTTTCTTCATAGTCTATGCCTTCTTCTTGGTTATATCCTTTGGCTACTAATCTGGCTTTGTTCCTCGTAATTTGACCTGTCTCATCCAGTTTGTTCTTAAAGACCCATTTGGTCCCAACTATGGATTGATGAGACGGTCTTGGGACTAGTTCCCAAACTTGGCTTCTTTCAAATTGATTTAGCTCTTCCTGCATGGCAATAATCCAGTCGCAGTCCTCAAGAGCTTGTTCAACTGAAGTTGGTTCGATTTGAGATAGAAATGCTCCAAACTCAACTTCATTTTGAACCTGCCTTCTAGTTCTGACACCAGAAGAAACATCACCAAGCACTTGATCAAGAGGATGATCCCTGTGATGTCTCCTAGCTGTTGGCAACTGTGCCTCCTCAGGCACGGTCTGCACTCTAGGCTCATCACTGGGTTCATCTTCTTCTTTGGGATTGCTTGCTGGTGTTTCTTTTGGTGGTGAAGAAGATGATGGTGGTTTTGGAAGATTTAGTAATTCATCATCTTCTGTGGATTGTCCCCATGTAGGAGTTTCATCAAATACAACATGCATTGATTCTTCTACGATTCTAGTTCTCATGTTGTATATTCTGTAAGCCTTACTCCTAAGGGAATACCCTATGAATATACCTACATCAGCTTTTGGATCAAACTTACCCAGATTTACATTTCCATTGTTATGCACATAGCATTTTGATCCAAAGATTCTGAGGTGGCTGATGTTGGGCTTTCTGCCTTTGTACAGCTCATAGGGTGTCTTGTCCAAGCCCTTGCGAACATAGGCTCTGTTGGAGATGTAGCAGGCAGTGCTCATAGCGTCCGCCCAGAACACTTGAGAAACCTCTTTCTCGTTGAGCATGCTCCTGGCCATCTCAGTCAGAACCCTGTTCTTCCTCTCGACTACTCCGTTTTGCTGAGGAGTCCTGGGAGCTGAGAAGTTATGTTCAATACCATTCTGCTCACATAGCTCAGAGAAGCTATGGTTCTCAAACTCGCCTCCATGGTCTGTCCTTATGGCTGTGATTTTGAGGTCTCTCTCATTCTGCACTTTCTTAGCCAGGACAACAAAAGCATCAAAAGCATCTTGCTTAGAGGCAAGAAACATCGTCCAAGTGAACCTTGAATAGTCGTCCACTACTACTAGAGCATACAGGTTTCCACCCAAACTCTTCACTCTCGCTGGCCCAACCAAATCCATGTGGATTAGTTCCAAGGGCCTGCTAGTGGAGACTCTCTTCTTGGTTTTAAACGAGGACTTTGTTTGCTTTCCTCGTTGGCAGGATTCACAAATATAATCGTGCTTAACTTTAAAGGATGGAATCCCTATAGCTAGCTCTTTCTTAATTAGCATGTCAAGTTGAGTGAAATTAACATGAGCTAGCCTTTTATGCCAAAGCCAACTGTTCTCATCGCTAGATATTAGACATTTTTCTTCCAGTTGTTGACATAAATCTAGAGTGTAGAGGTTTCCATTCCTATTGGCCTTAAGTTTGCATTTTAAGTTGGCCTTATCTAGATTCAGATCCTGCTTATATACTATTATGCACTCATGTGAATCAAAAATTACCCAGTTTCCTTTGTCAGTGCTCTGGCTCACGCTTAGCAGGTTGTGACAGAGACCATCCACCAGATAGACATCCTTAACTGGTCCTACTTCTCCAACTCCGGTGATCTTTCCGCTTTGATTACCTCCAAAGGTTACTGTGGCTCCATCTTTGATCACCAAGGACTTGAATTTGTCTCTGTCACCAGTCATGTGTCTCGAGCATCCACTGTCAATGTACCACTTTTTGTTCTTGGATGCTTTGAGACAGACCTGCATAAATTAGACAAGCTTAGGTACCCAACCTTTATTGGGTCCTTTATCATTAGTCTTCTTTCCCCTCGGTCCAGTATTGACCTTGGGTTTGTGATTGTGTTGTGCCTCTGGCCTTGTGGAGGCTCTAGGCTGACGGACTTCCCTTGGAATATGTTTCCTATATGCCCTTTGGTTCATCAAAATAACATTCAACATTTCAGAACCATTTGTAAACTTCTCCAGGGCATTTTGCAGTCTATCTCTTTCAGTAGAGATCTTGCTGCAGTTAGGGCAGCCTTCTAGTGTTGTGGCCTTGGGTTCCTTTTGGGGAGATCCCTTGCCATCTGCTATCGGAAGCTTTCTAGCTTCCGCTAGCTCTTCACTCAGTGAGTCCACCTTGGACTCAAGTGATTCCTTTTTAGCTTTCAACACTTTATAGGCTTTACATAATCGAGAGAATTCTTCATGAACCTCATTGTAAGCCTCTTGTAGTTCAGAGAAAGTTACCTCATTGTCCTCGTGGGTGAGATCAAAATCTGAAGAGGCTTCCTCATCATCTTCTCTGGCCACCAGGCAAAGGTTGGCAACCTCTTCTTCATCACTTGCTTCATCGTCTGAGCTATTCACCCAGATGGAGGATACGAAGGCTTTTCTTTTGTCTTTCCCCTTTGATCTTTGCAAGCTTTGACACTCAGCCTTGAAGTGCCCAGGCTTTTTGCACTCAAAGCACACCGGGGCCTTTTCCTTCATTATCCCTTCCTCTGACTGGAATCACCTTTCTGAAAGCCTCCTTTCCTCTTGAAGAACTTTCTGAACTTCCTCACCATCATGGTCATCTCCTCATCGTCCAATTCCTCCTCATCATCCTCATCATCATCATTCTCATCAATCTCCTTGCTGGGAGCAACAAGGGCAAGATTTTTGGTTTTGGATGAAGCTTGAGGAGCTCTCTGAGCCAGCAGAGTTGGTTCATATTCAGCCAGGGAACCAAAGAGTGCAGTGATGGAGCTAGTTGACTCTCCTTGGACTTCCTGCAAGATGGTAACTTTGGTGATCCAATCACCTTTCAAGACTTTTAGGATCTTGCTGACTTGCTCTCTTTCAGGAATGTCCTTACCCAGGGAGGCCAGATTATTGATAAGGTGAGTGAACCTGAGCTCCAGTTCTCTGATTGGCTCAGTTGGACTAGTCATGGCGAATTTGTGAAACTCTTCCACCAACATCTCAACTCGTCTTGCCTTCACTCCTCTGGTTCCAGAGTGAGCAGCCTCAAGAGCCTCCCACATATCCTTAGCAGTTTTGTGGTGGCTGATCCTATGAAACTCCTTAGGGCTGAGAGCACACTGAATGTAATGCATGGCCCTGTAGTTTAGTTGGACTAGAGCATAGTCCTCGTTGGTATATCTGGATCGCTGCTTTGCAAAACCATCTTCATCTAGGGGAGTGTGATCCCCACGTTCAATTACATCCCAGAGTCTGATGTCACTGGACTTGATGTACGTCTCCATTCGAAATTTCCAGAATGGATAGTTATACCCATCAAAGCCTGGGGGCTTGTTGGGTTGAATGGAGACATCGGGCAAGGAGTAATCTGTATCCATTACTGGATCTTTACTTTCTGGATTCGTTGGAATCGAGTGAGAAAGACCTGCTCTGATACCAAATGAAAGTAATGGATGCACAAGAGGGGGGGTGAATTGTGCTACAAAATAAAAGCTCAAATAAAAACAACACACGAGTTTATACTGGTTCGGTCTTCCTGACCTACGTCCAGTTCTCAACCACTCAGGCCGAGTTCCACTATCCCCAGGTTTTACAACGGGTGCACCTGGAACCTTTACAACCGCAAGTTTTAGACGGGATCACTTGCAACCTTACAACCACAAGTTTTACTCAAGGCTCACTTGCAACCTTTCTAACTAGCTCCCCCTTACACCCAGCAAGGGTTCAACCTTTACAAATAAAGGATTTTCTAACTAAGTTCTCTTCAAGAACAGATAATGTTACACACTTAAGTACAATGAATGCTCTTAATACAAGAAGAGACTTAACCACAAAGAGTACAAGATAAGTAGATGAAAAGATCACTCAATGAGTTAAATGCTCTTTCTCTTTTCTGGGCAGCTTTGAATGCTTGAAGGATTTTTCGTTTTCTCTCTCTCTAGCTTTCTTCAAGATGTCAAAGATAATAGATGGCTTCATAAATGAAGTTGAGCTCCCTTTATATAGTCTTCAAACATTCTCACTCTTGGTAGGTGGGTTAGCCGTTTGAATATGGCCGTTTTTCCCATGTTACCGTTTGCCCAATTAATGCTCATCAATGCTTAGCAGGGTTGACTTGCTTTATCTCTGAAAAGTAGTTCTGACAACTCTGCTCTGCCAAAAGCATTCTGACACTGCATCTCTGAACGTTCTGACATTCTGATTGCTTGCGGAAGCAGGTTCACATCCGGAGGCAACTCTACTTAGTGTACTGCACTTTGAACGTTAGTCTAAAAATATAATCACATAGTCATATGCAGTGGGAGTTCATTTAGTCTAAGAGGCCTTTCTTGCATCCGGAAGCACTTCCACATCCGGAAGCACTACTACTGGATGAAGGGCTATATGTACTTTTACTCACTCTCGCTCAGTGTCCTTCAATCCAACAGCCAGCGCTAGTCACTAAGCAATCGGAAGCAATTCTACTAGACGTGGCTCATGTTCACTGACGCTTAGTGTTACCCATTCCAACAGTCAGCGCTAGTCATTAAGCTATCAGAAGCAATTCCACTTCCGGTTGAATCCTAGCTTAGTCTTAAGGTTTTATATATTTATTACTCCTTGGACTAAGTTATTTACTTAGTTAATTACTTGTTGTTGCTGGGGGATGAGACATTCATCCGTAAGCGCTAGTCCTAGTCTATCCGAAAGTAAATCTACGTCCGGTTGCACTCTTACTTGGGATTCTTATATTAACCTAATGCCGAAGTGCTTGGTTCATTCTTTCATACTTTAGTCTTCATCAAAACTTAAGATTCTAACAAAGATGATGCGTAAAAGAGTTAAAAAATTAACTGTGTGCCCTGGTTTTGAATTGGATGGTCAGTTTTGCTCCAAAAATTTTTACATGGTCATTTTTGCACCTTCGTGACAATTACATGACTATTTTTGCACTTTAACCCAAGAATTTAATATCTGATTTGTCTAAGTAATTAAAATCGCAACTAATTCTCACTTTCATTAGAATTTTCCTTCACTTTTCTATTGCATTACTTAAGTCCAAGCCAACTCATAATTTTTTTTTTTTTTTTTTTGCTCAGGAAAAGCCAACTCATGAATCAAATTTACCAATACTCATACGCTGAATAATTCCTATAGTAAGGTTCAAATCATGAATGACCACCGTCCCAATTTTCTGCTTCTTTACAAACAAACAATACACATAAAGAAAGGGTTGATGACAGCATCACCCATATACGGAGTAAGTATGAGATGATAATTTTGTTCAATTTTGTTGTCCAGCTATGTAGTCTTCATTTGCTATTGTATAAACATTTTTAATTTTCTCTTAAGTACTGTGCATATCAACTAGGAGAAGAGTTGAAAGATAATTTTGTTAAGAAAAACGTGTGGGAGTTGACTTATATATGGGATATGTGAGTGTATATACGTAGTGTAGATAATGATTTGACCCAAATTGAAGGTTGATTTGGTGAACATTGATGATGGCAGAGGAAGGTGGGAGAATCAGTGAACCTATATTTGGATCTAAATCCAGGTAGAAAAATGACAGGTTTTGAGGATATATTCGTAAGTTATCATGTTGATGATGATATTCGGGCAACCAATAAGTTGGTCCCTTCTTCCATAACAATAGAAACTACCCCGTTTCGTCTCACAAGAACATCGTAATTCTTCTTTCACACACACACACACACTTCATCGTAATTTATAATTAAAATAGCAATTATCCATTAAACCAATTAGCTTGGAATTAGATACTTTGGGTTTCCGATAACATAGAGGATTGAGATATGATTATTCTTTTCATAATCTTTAAGTATCAAAACTTCCATAATTATTATAAATTTATAATCCCTTCGGGCTTCAGTCCATGCAATAACATGATTCAAGAAGCTAGAGGTATATAAACTGGGCAAAGGTGCACCCAATATCATAGCAATTTCTAAATGGTGCATGCAGTAGTATGATAATTTTAAAGGTGTCAATTTGGCCCTTGTAATTTAAGTGAGACAGCCAACAACATGATAATTTTTAAAAGGGGCATTCAATAGCATGAGAAAACTTAGCTTCAACAGAATAAGAAATGAATTTGCCCTATTTTAAGTTATAAGTGTCAAATTTAGACCTTTAAAATCATCATGTTGCTAGGTGCATCTGTTAGAAATTATCATACTATTGGGTGCACCTTTGCCCAATAACATGATAATTTCTAAAAGGAGCAATTGTAATGAATGTTTCTTCATGCATTTCTTTGTCATTCTCAAAAAGGAAATGATGAAATAATTTCCAAGGCATAATAGTATGGTTAAGCACACATTCACCCAATTCGCTCTCCAATTTATTTGGGATTGTCAACTGAAAATTATGTGCCTAAAGTTGTTGCAAATTAATTTCCTTCCGGTATGTCAAAAATTATTTTTGGTTCCAGTGTTTCCTTCTTCCAACATAAATTCAATATTTTTTATTTCTAAATAAAAATAAGAATATACATTGAAATTTGAAGATGTTAAAGAATAGAATGAGGAAGAACAAAAATAAATAAGAAAATGCCAAATTAGGTTATAATATGTATGTTATAACACATAGTAAATGCATTATCATAAAATAAATAAGAAAATAGATCTATTGTTCCTATATGTCAAAGAACAAAAAATAATGTGAATATAGAAAACATTTAAATTTTTAATTAAAAATTCAGGTCAAATTTCTGAAAATGTTCATTATTTACTATATGGCAAGCTATAACTACTCTTAATTGTTTATGCACTGGCATATATTCATTCACTCCCAACATAAAGATAGAGTAAATCAATTAGATAAATATTATAATTAAAAAATTTAGATTGTTACTGCTCTCTAAAAGCAAAGAATCCTCGACACTTTAGATTTTACCATGTGTGTGTGTAACAAAAACGGACACATTGATAGTATATAAACACATTCATCCCTTCTCTAATGTACGCCGCACACATTGCCTCTAGGCAAACCCTAAAATTTATCTCCCTCTCTCCCCCTCCCCCTCTCACTCTTACTCTTGTTGCCCACAGATCTTATATGTGGAACAAGTCTCCTTAGCCTCCTTTTCTTTCTAACCTTTCTCTATAGGAATAATTTGTGCCTTGTCGATCTTACAAATCTATCATAATTGTTTTATGTGGAGAAATTTTTTCAGGTGTGTGTTTAAATTTTTTTTTGTTGCTAGTCATTTGGATGGTTGATGGATGATGCATCTAATAACCTAGTGATCATTTTTTTGTGAGTCTATAAGATCTGAAGTTACAATCTAAGTATTTTAAATCAACTCAACATATTTCAAATTTATTTAGATTCACATGAAATGTTTTATGGTTGCAGAAATGATGTGGCGATGTTGATTTTATTCAAGAAGCTAGTAGTTCAATTTTATGATGTTGATGGTTACGAAATAGAAGTGTTCTTACTCATGTTGGGTTGTGATTTCATCATGTCCCTTAAGTTTCTTTTGGTCCAGGATGGTTTTGATCTTCACTTTAATTTTATAGCTTATAGTAGGTTTTGTCTATTCTAGATCAAAATTCATATATTTAGGTTGTGCTTTTTATATATCTTATTCGATTGATTTAACCATATATATCACATGACTTTATTTGTACGAACTTTCTTTATTACAGATAGCCATGAAGGTTGGCACAACTTCTGAAGATGATGAAAATGAAGAGGCTAAAACCATCCTCAAATATTATACGGGAGACGTGTTTATTTCGCTTATCAAATCAATGATATACCAAAGGTATGCCACCGTGAATTCTTGTTTTCAAATATAGTTTCCAAGAAATTTCGGGATTGTCTTTCAAGTGTTTATTAGAAGGTTTTTAATATGATCATGCATCAATTAATTAGGTGGTTGAGAAGAAACTTCTCTTGATTTTTATAAAGTAAATTTCATTCAAGATCCTTTCATCAGTGTGAGCTTTACATTTCTAAAGCCCTATTAATGCACCGCATAAAACATTTTTTATTGAAGGTGTCACTCTCGCACGAGCACCATCATGCTTCCAACAAGAACACTGAAACCACCACTTTCAAGCCGTATTCTTTGAATTTGGCTATCGGTGTAATCTTTGTTCATGGTAATGTATAATTCTCTTATTGATAACTTATATAGTAATTCTATTCAATTGCAATTTATTTTCAATCAAATGAACAGCTGCTTTGGACAAAAAAAATCTTGGGCTTGTTTTAGCTATTAAACTGACCATGTCTCATGAGCTTTGATTTGTTTTCAGGAGAGAGAGGAGAACTGCAGGGTTTCAACAACATCTACCCTGTCCTTGCAAGATTCAAGAAGATCTTTAGAAATGCAATATGAATTAATGACCTTCGTGTATGTATTGGGGATTTTCAAATGTATTGATGATAGTTTAAAAAGAACTTCGAAGGCTCGTGATGAATCTTGATAGACAGAATCTTGAGGGAAGAGAGGAGTTGTGCAAGGGGAAGTGAAGAGGCTAAGAATCAATAGATGTCCCATTAAGAATGTTGGGAACACTTCCTTGGTCATCGATGGAGAGATGGGGTTATCTGAGAGATAAAATATATAGGGTTTCGACAGCATCCACTACCCTGTCCTCATCGGATTTAAGAAGATCTTTAGAAATGCAATATGAATTAATGAGACCTTCGTGTATATATTTGAGATTTCCAAATGTATTGATAGTAGTTTAAAAGTTGCGTATCATTGTTAAAACTAAAAATAGTTATATACTGTTATTGCTCCTAGAACAATAGTTAAGTATCAGAAATGCACCTTAGCCCAAATTATAATTAAGGAATTATGGACCAAATGTCAAACGCTATATGACTATTGATCGAGTACAATGGGGTCGTGTGATCTATGTAGTTGACCCCGCCTAGTTGGGATAGGCTCTATTGTTGTTGTTGGTTTCTTAAATGTAAAACAAATAACTAAAAGAAATATGTTTTGTCATGAACATCAATCAATAATATCTGGTCAAAGAAGATGATCAATAATCTCTGATCCATTCATTGGAGTTCAGCAGACCCAGGAACTCAGAAGCACCAAAATATCTGATGATTCACATAGGTAAACAATACTATATGGAAAACTCTCAATTACATGAGAACTCAAAAAATAAAACATTAGACACATAACTGCATGTATATAATTCAACAAAAACTGAGGAGTAGCAAGAACTTGTTTCAGTAGACCTTAGAGCACCACTGATCAGATTCTGCTGATATCTCAAACTGCCTGATATATATTGTACTAATGAATATAGAAGAATGGCTGGATTAGATATTGTTACCATCTAAATTTCAAACTTCTGAAAATGTCACGTGTTTTAGGCTTCTTTGTGATTAGATTAGTTATTTTTTATATCTAAGTTTACTTGATATTGTATTTATAAATAGAATATATATAAGAGTGAATGGTGAATAGTTACTTTTCATATATATATATATATATATATATATATATATATATATATATATATATATATATATATATATATATATATAGTTGTATTTGTGTTATCAAGCTAAAAGTCACTTGATATTGTATTTATGGAAAAAGTAGAAGAATGGTTGATAAATTATTACTTTTCAAAAATTGTCGGATTCACTATCGAACTTAATTGGGGATAGATTTTTCATAAGTGTTTTATACCTTCACTTGGATTTAAACTTAAGATCCCATACTTGAACTGTTAAAAACTTTTTTCCCACATGAAGAAATGCCTCTTGTTATGGTTATAAATACCTT
This sequence comes from Mimosa pudica, assembly GCA_029929735.1. Classification (NCBI taxonomy): domain Eukaryota; kingdom Viridiplantae; phylum Streptophyta; class Magnoliopsida; order Fabales; family Fabaceae; genus Mimosa; species Mimosa pudica. The sequence continues at coordinate 3,154,547 of JAKELP010000023.1, read as the reverse complement.
GCTTCAATCTGACCCCAAAAAAAATCGATATCATGCTTCAACACTCCATTTTGGATTGTTACCATTCCGAAAAAGAATAACATATAATGATCATAAAAAAAAATGAACTCGCTGAGTACAGTAAGCACATATTAAGTTCAAATAATGTGTAGTTCTCGTAGTGGCGTATCCCTCCAGTTCCAACCACCTGTTGCTTTCAGAAGGTCACTGGTTGTCGGAATTTCTACATTAGTTCTATATGGTTACTTGCATGCTGGTGGTCAGAAGGAGTTTGATGTTGTCTCTCTACTATTTGTTTTAATTATCTGCTTGTTTAATTTTAAGTATGTTCTAATATGCTTTGGATATTAACTTGTTGTAATAGCTAGATATTATTTAATGTCATTTTGCCTTTTATCAAAAAAAAAGTTCAAATAATGTGTAAAAGAAAATGTGCTAGTACACACTTTTCTCGTTTTCCATTACCGTATATGTTGGAACTTGTGAATATTTTAGCTACATGCTTTTTAAGTTATTATTTGACCAAATAATTATGTTTGGTGGTCAAGGCTTCTGTTCAATCACTTTAACAGTAATGTGAAACCTGAGTTACTTTTAAAAGTATATAAAATATCATTAGAGCGAGCTAACTTTCATGTGAACTAACTTGAGTTTGTAACTAATTTCAAAAAACATTAATTTATTCTTCCCAAGAAAAAATACATTAAAAAATTTCTCATTCTATTTAACTGCAAACCATTGTTCTATTTAAATGCACAGAATTGTTGCTTTGGCCTGTATTCTGAAACAATGAATATCATTGGTAAAGGGAAGAGCAAGAAGAAAGAAGGAAAAGAGGCCAAGCCACAAACATGGAAGGAGATGAAGGAAGCTGCTGATAAGGAAGAAGGTGACCTGAGTATGGAGCTAGAAGACCTCAAAACATGGGTATACTACCTTTTTTATTTCTTCTCACTACAAGTTTCCTTCAATTTAACAAGCTTTCTAAGCATATCAATGCTTTTCAAAAACTCAAAAAAGATTTTATAATTCTGTATTGTTTCACAGGTTGATATGGTGCAAACCTTGAGCAAGAAGGAATTGAAGGAATATCTCAAGAACAGACCTGATGATTTGAAGGCCAAACCTAGCCAAAAGAACCAAAAGAGTCAAACAAACCAAAAGAGACAAAAGAACCAACCAAACCAAAAGAGCCAAAAGAGCAAGGCAAAGGTAAGACAAAGGGTTAGAAATCTGCAGGGTTTAGTTTTTGTTTCCTTTTTGATGGCTTAGATGTTCAACTCGATGACATTTATGATGCAGGATCAGGGTAAAGGGAAGGCCAAATCTTCAGCTTATAGTGGAATACTCGCTTCAGTTATGAAGTTTCACAAGGAGGACTAGGATCCAGAAGGCACATTCCCCTACAATCAAGATTATTGATCAACCAACATCTTATTTAGATTGAGTTTATATCTAAAGGTCTTCTTCATGACTGTGGAAACAACTTATAATGTCCACTGCATGAGAAATCTGTTAAAGCTTTCTGCACTTCTCACCCAATAATGAAGGGGCCGGGGAAAGTTTTAGATAAGATAATTTCCTTATTAATGAATAAAGGATAGAAAATTATTCTCTAAATTTATGTTATCATGATCTAAAGCCTTGACAATTTAATTCTCTAGTTTCAATACTACTTGACTAAATTAGAAATACTATTAATGTTTCTTCCCACTATGAAGCGCAAAAAGTTCTCACATTCCATATTTTACATATATACACTTTGAATATGATACTTGATTAACATCATTGATTTATAATGTAATCTGGATTCACTAGAAGGCTTTAAATGTAAAACAAGAAACTAAAAGAAATAGCCTTTTGTCATTAACATCAGTCAAAAATCTCTGGTCAAGAAGATAATCAGTGAAAGCAAGAAAAGCATTACATATTTCCCAGAGGGCATAAACGTTATTGAAAAGCCTATATCACAAGGAACAAATGGATTCGCAAGTCTTAGAAATTTCATTAACAATGCATTAATAAGCACCTGGCAGTTTGCTTTGGAACTCCATTTTTCATAAGTTTAACTAAAGCTTTGAACATCTTCCAAAAAGAATTGAAGTTCCGATTTCTCTAAGTAATTAAAATCCCACATAATCCTCACTTTCATTAAAATTTTCCTTCACTTCTCTATTATAGTACTTAATTAATTCCAAGCCAACTTTTATATCAAAGTTACTAGTTCCCTGAATTATTCCTATAATTTTCAAATCATGAATCATCACTGTCTGAATTTCCTGCTTCTATACGAACATGCAATTCATATATAAAGAAAGGGTTAGTGACAGAATCATCCATCTACTGAAAGATTATGCTACGGTAATTTTTCTCAATGCGGTTCCAGCGAGAAAAAACTTCTTTTTGATCAAAAAATAAAGAGAGAAAGCTTCTTAATTGTTGACACTGATTTAAACTTATTATTCTCTAAGAATAAAAACATTGGAACCACGACTGCATGTGTTCTTCAGCTCAATAGGAGTCGAATATCTGATGCTGATTAGTCGTTAACATAGGAAACAATATCATATATATGGACAATTCTCAGTTAAATAACAACTCTAAAAATAAAACATTAGTCAGACAACTACATGTATATAATTCAACAAAATTACCTGATATTATGTTTATGAATAGAATTATAGAATAGAATATTAAATGATGAATGATTACTTTTCATGTATAGTCAGATTCGAGTGTTTCCGATAAAGAAAAAAAGATTCGAGTGTTTCAAGATATTATTGGGAATATTTTTATAAAAAAAATATATTATTGGGATCAGATTTCTCAAAGTATTTTCTACTTTCACATAAATTCAAACTCAAAGCTTCGTGCATTTTAACAAACAAAACAAAACTTTTTCCCACCTAAACAAATGCCTCTTGGTAGAGTAATGTGTATCTTGCTTATACACTCCTTTTTGTTATTCATTCTAAAAATATCTGATGATGATGATGACGTGGTGGAGTCGCCGAGTGTAGCATGCAACTATTAAGGAAATTTTGTTAAGAACAAAAGCATGTCCTAGCATGCTCCCTTGTCTCACTTTTCCATAAAGGTATGTAAGGGAACCTCTGAATATATCAGCCACATGTTTTTAAGTTACCATTTGACCAAATCATCAGGTTTAGAGGTTAAAGGCTTCGTTCAATCACCTTAACTGATAATTTGAAATATGAGTTACTTCAAAAGGTATAAAAGCCAAATATTTTATGTGAATTCAGTTCAGTTTTTTTATTATATTCAAAAGACTATATTATTTAATTTTTCCTTAGCTTATTGGTGACTTCTCATGTTTCAGTCATTTGCTTATTAAGTTATGATTTAATCAAATCATTGATTTACTAGTAAAGGCTTTGCTTAATCACCTTAACCCGATAATTTGTGAATATTTTAGTCATTTGCTTTTTAAGTTACCATTTGACCAAATAATGAGGCTCAATGATAGGCAAAGACATCATTCAACAACAACAACAACAAAGTCTTGTCCCACTACGTGAGGTCGGTTATATGGATCATACGGCGTCACTGTGCTCTATCATTCATCAACTCAACTCTTTGGGTAAAGACATCCTTCAAATACCCTAAATGATAACTTGAAGTTGAAGCTACTTCAAAAAGTATTGAATATTACTAGAGTCAACAACTCTCATATGAGCCCATTTGAAGTTTTTACCATATTCAAAAGACTACATTAATTGGTTTTTCTGTTAACTTATGTATTGGAACTTGTGAATATTTAGGCCACTTGCTTTTTAAGTTACCACTTGACCAAATAATTAGGTCGGTGGCAAACGCTTCGTTCAGTTACCTTAACAGATAATTTGAAATTGAGTTACTTGAAAAATTATTGAATATTATTAGAGCCAACAACTCTTACGTGAACTCAGTTGAATTATTTATTATTATCCAATTACTACATTAATTAATTTTCCCCAAGAAAAACTGTATTAAAAATCTTCTCATTCTATTTAACTACTCACAGAATTGTTGTTTTGGCCTGTATCTAGAAACAATGAATATTATTGGTGGAAGAAAGAACAAGAACAAAGAAGGAAAAGAGGTCAAGGTACAATCATGGAAGGAGAAGAAGAAAGTTGCAGATGCAGCTGTCATGAGAAATGACATTAAAAACCTCAACACATGGGTACTTTTTCATTTCTTCTCACTACAAATTTCCTTCACTCTATAGGCTTTTTGAGCAAATCAATGCTCCTCAAATAGTCAAAAAAGGTTTTCTGATTATGTATTCTTTCACAGGTCGGTATGATGCAAGAAGCCATGAACAATCAGCAGTTGAAGGAATATATCATGAACAGACTTGATGGTTTGGAAATCAAACCATGCCAAAAGAGCAAGACAAAGGTAAAAGAAAGGATTAAAAAATTTGCAGGGTATTTTTTCCTTTTAATTCCTCAGATGTTTAACCAAGTGAGATTTATGATGCAGGTTCAGACTAATGGGAAAGCCAAATCTTCAGGTTGTAGTGGGATAATGGCTTTAGTTTGGAAGTTCCACAAGGACTAGGATCCAGAAGGCAATCACCCCCAATATCCTCACTTTCTTCATTAGATTTCCTACATTCAAGATTATGCATCATCTAACAATCTTGTTTTAGATTGAATCTATCTCTATAGATCATTTTCATTACTGTAGAAACAACTTAAATTAAATATCCAGTGCATGAGGTATCTCTTGAAGCTTTCTACACTTTTCACTCAAAAAGTTAAAGGAGTGGGGAGTTGCGGACAAGAAAATTTACTTATTAATGAATAAATGATAGAAAAACATTCTACTGGCATATTTGGGTCCCATACCACTTGTTCTTGAGATAAACTATGGGTGTTTAGTGCTTACAGAAAATAATATCAATATAATGAGGACATTAAAGCTAAAGCAGGAAGTTAATATAGTTCAAAAGAATTGCCGTGATTGAAAGTAATTACTAATTACAATTCATATGATCTTTTAATTTTTTGGAAAAAAATGGATCCTTGGTAACTTGACATAAATTTCAAATTCGAAAATCTAAGGCCTTGATAATATAATCCTCCACTTTCAATGCTACTTGACTACATCGGAAATGCAGTTAATGTTACTTTCCTCTATGACATGAAAAAAGTTTCTCACATTCCTAATTTTGCATACAAACACTTTGAAAATAATTGTCATCAACAGTAACAATCTATAGAGCTGGATTCACCAAAAAGGGGTTAAATATAATACAAGAAACTACAATGAATACCATGTAAGTTTTTACCGTGTGAGTTGAGTCTTCTATGTGATCTAATTTTACAACTTTACTTCGTAAAACAAGAAATTTCCCTCTATAAAGCCTGTCCGATCAAATTCAGAGCATCACTAAGTTGAAGTCCTACAATTTCGGCAAAAAATCTTAGTCTAGCCTCTTGCATTTCTTCCCCCTCTCCTGCTAACAGCTTCACATAACCGACATGGTAGCGTGTCCAGGCTCAATGCTCGAGTTTTTCCATAGTTACCCAACACACCACACCTTCTCCATGCATGGTATTCTGCATATGCCACTGGATCATTAGCTAGGGCCTTCACATATGAAGCCAATTCTTCCAATGACTTGAACTTTGTACCGTCTATAATTGAATGTGGAGGGACGAAATCCATGACATTTGGTGCACCAAAATATATAGGAACGGCACCAGAGTCTAAGGCATAAAATAACTTCTCCGTCACATAACTATCTGTCCAAGTGTTCTCAATTGCAAGAACAAATTTGTAGTGAGACATGGCACAGTGAAGGTGATCCCACCATTTTGGGGTAACACTGGCATCGCTTGCACACTCAGGGTAAAGCGATAGAGCCATGTCCTGACCACCAACATTATTTAGGCACTTCCCAAATGAATGGTGAGGTAGCAAACTGAGGAGTTTCTTGGCAAGTTTGTTCCTTTGAGAAAGGCATCGCGATGATGACCAATAGACAAGTATATCCTGGAAATGAAAAATTAGGCCAAGTTACTACAAGATCCTATTACATTCTGATTCATCCTCATATGACACATTACTTACATCGTTTTTACGAGGTGAAACATGGTAGTTTCGACCATTGTGAAACAGAGCACCAGCATAGGTTGCCTGGACATCATCTCCAGCATGATAACTGATGTACAGATCTTCTAAACCTGATCTCTTCCTCCCAGCTTCAAGATCCATGTATACACGAAGTGGCTCTCCCGTGTGCCTCTAAAATACAAAGTAGGCATGAAAAAGTGAGCCCAATGGAATCTCAAAGTGGATTAATATCAACAAAATAAAAAGTCGTGAAAGCCAACCATGAAATGAGAAGAAGCATTCATGAAAATAAGCGATGGTGTTAAAAATCTCTAAGTGGCAATGAAGGAAATCTTACTGAGTTGATAGGAAATCAATCAATTAATATAGGCAAAACAAAGCCGTAATACATAAAGGGTCAGCCTCCAGGCTCCAGGATATTTTTAATCTTAGATTGCACATATCATGTGAGAATTGACATACAACAGAAAATAAGTCCTACTATCACAACTTCTACACCTGCTGAAGTGAGCATTTTAGATTAACTAATAACTACAAAGCGATTCAAAACATCAGTCAATAATCTTTGGTCAGGATGATCAATGCAGGTGACAAAAGGTTAACAGTTTTGCCAGAGGGCAAATACGTTTATACAATTTCAATCTCAAGTGTTCTGACATTGAAAAGCCTGTATCACAAGGAAAAAACACTATCCACAATTACGTCCTACGGCATTTAGAAAGGTAGATAGCTATAAAATGCCAAATGTTTTTATCAAAATTAATTTTCCATCACTTTCCTATTACAATACTTTATCCCAAGCCAGCTTATAAGTCAGATTTGTTAATGCTTATACCCTGAATTATTCCAAAAAGGATCAAGTCATGAAATATCACCATCATCACTATTTACTGCTTCTTTATAAACATGCAATACTGCGTGATTATGCTAAGATAATTTCGTTCAATGCAATTCCAGTGGGAAAAAGCTTCTTGATTAATGACAACATCAACAAAGTCTTATCCCATTAAGTAGAGTCAACTGTGCTCTATCAATAATCAAATCTTTAAATATATCGTTAACGAAAAGACCACTATCACTATGCCATGATCATTGATCTTGTTAAACTTTCAACATTCTAATTCCACATCAAATATTAGGATTGTAAATAAACCAAGCATAGCCAATTTCAGCTAATCTGATAGAACAGGCAAAAAAAACAAGGTCTCCAATCAAAGACCACTACCACTATGCCATGATCATCAATCTTGTCAAACATTCAATATTCTAATTCCACATCAAATATTAGGATTGAAAAGAAAACAAGCATACCCACATTCAACTAATCTAGTAAAACAGTAAAAAAAACAAAACTTTGAATGAAAAGACCAACCAGAATAGGAGGCGTAGTAGTTTCAAACAACAAAGCATGAGGCTTGTCCGCAAGGACCGAAGATTTAGTCCACAAACAGGTCAACCCACATTTGCAAGAGTACAAATTATCTAAATTATCAGGAATCCAAGTCCACCCTTTGACCAAAACACTAACATGCTTCAATTTCAATCCCTCACACTTCAAATCACCTTGCAAAGAAGAAGAAGAAGGCATGGAATTATTATGTTTGTCGTTGAATTTAGAACAACCCACTTGAGAATCCCATTTTGTGAAGGAACCCAGAAGATCAGAGAAGGGTTCTTGTGATGAGAAAGAAGGTTTGGTGTCTGAAACAGAAATGGGGTCGTTGAGGGAATGGGGAGAAAGGGATGGAGATGGAGATTTGAGGAAGCCGAAGAAGATTAAGAGGAAACTGAAGACGAGGATTATTGCAATGGTGATGGTGTTGATGGGTTTCTGAGACATGATGGCGAGGTATGATTTGTTTGGTTTTTTTCTTCTCTGCTTGATTTGGGAAGCAGAGAATGGGAGAGAGGAGAAATGAGAAGAAGATTTATGAGAAAGTGAGAATGAGTCGTACATGGGAGTCCAGAGTCAGCTTGTAATTCATTTGTAATTGTTACTCCTTCCTTCGTCAATGTAAAATAGTGATATATGCCCTACTTGGCTGGTGATTTTGGTTGATGCAGCTTGTGTCATCTATAAGTTTTAAAGAAGCGAGAATTAATTAGAGGTTTTATAAAAGAAAGATAAATACGATAAAGTCCATAGATTTTAAATAATAACAATTTATTGGTCAATAACTCATTTTAATTATCTTTCGTTTATGGTAGCTATTAAAGGATGCTACATTATTATTTGGGCAAGAAAAATTTGACCAATTCTGATAAAAGAAAAGAAACATTTGACCAAAAGAAAAGGATGTCACGTTATGTTATAGTTTAGATTAGCAGGAAACCATTTTTGTTTCGGAAATTTTGTTAATGGTATGATTTTGTCTCAAAAATTTCTTTTAGGTGCAATGTTGCAGTGAAACTCGAAAAAACTTTGAGGTGAAATTGTTTCTTGATGAAATTTATTGAATAGAAATGGTTTATCTTCGTCTTTACGTGAACCATGATGTAGCATGTGTTGGAAGCTCTTTTGTTAAAGAGAGACATTGTTACACTTTTCGTGGTTTAGAGGTGACATTTGTCCTAAAATTTCTAAGGCAAAATTAGTATTTAACCTTATGAAACTAATTTGACTTTTCAAAGAGTAAGTGAATTTAATCACTTAATCATAATATTTTTGACCTATTATTATTTTATTAAAAAATTTTGACAAACTAATTAATAAACAACTTATTTAAAATTTTCAAAATTTACTAAAAATATCAAATAAATCTTATATTTAATAATGTAATAAATTTAAAAATATTCGGCCTAAAGAATGAAAATAAGAAGAGAAAAGATTCAACTCCCACTATGATAACTTCATTTTGAAGAAACAAGAATAAATAAAGAAACTGTGAAAACTTGAAAAGCATAAAGTCCCAAAAAGTTTTTTGAAACATCTCAAGAGCCTTTTCTATCCAATAATGAATTCATATTGTTTAAGGAGAAAGACAAAATGGAAAAGTAAAAAATCAGTTGCATCACCAAAGTTTCGGTTATTTGCAGGTATAGTTTCATTGGTTAAACGCCCAACTTTAGATTAGTGGCTTTTTTATAGACAAATTTTAGGTTCAGAGTTGGACTCACTCACAATCCAAAAGAAAATTTCTAACTCCTAATCAATCCGTACTTATGTTGTAAAGCATGACAAACAAACCCTATTTAAAATATATTTTCAAAATAAAGGGGGGATTTATATAATTAAGACAAATAGAGGCAAGGTTGGTGTATTTTAATCGGAATTTTATTGTGAATTTAGTTAAATTTATTAGTTCAAATTGTTCAAACACGTATTAAATTCCCCAACTGTTTTACATGTCAAAAGTAATAGTCAACACGTCTAGGCTAACAAGAGAAATGTAAGCAAATTTAACTGCCCTGTATCAATCTTAATTTTCTCCCATTCATAAGTATTCATTAGTTTCAAAATTTCAACCTTTGTTACTTTGTCAATAAGCATCATCATTAATTATCGCCTCGCCCACTTGTAAAATTTTGCCATCAATCTTCACGAGAAATTCTACATAAAAAATTTCCAAAGTAAATGTAGAAGCTAAAGAAGAGCAAAGACAAATTTTTTAATATTCATAAAGATGTGATGAAATCAAGCATCAAATAATGCACTCATCAATCAAAATCAACATTTGCAAGTGAGAGTACATTCAAAAATTAAAATTTATTATGTTTGAAGGGTTTTATTCCTCATTTCGTAAAGATGTTCAATCTCCTCATTGTGGGTCCTCCATTTCAGTAAAGTGTTGGTCACGAAATACTTTCTATACCTAATGGTGGGACTCGAATTTCCAACCACTCAATTAAAGGAATAAATGAAGAACCACTGGGACACTCTTGGGTGGTTAAATAAAACATTGAACTTAAACATATGTTAGAAGTAATTAAATTATATACTAGCAAAAAAAAGTAATTAAATTATATGTTGATTGTGATCAGGACCAATGGACTATTTGCATTGGATGGTTCTAATCCAATGATGGACTCAGGTCTCGGTTATATTAATGAGCCTAAAGGTTTCGTTTGGTAAGAGGGATTTGGAGGCGAGGGGAGGAGAAGAAAATTTTTTTGTGAGTTGAATTTTTAAAAATTAAAGAAGAGCAAAGTTATGCTATTTTGGAAAAAGATAAGATCCTAAACAAAAAGAATAATAATTAATAAACATCAATTTAAAACCTTCAAGTCTTTGACCCACTTGATAATTTTTTATAAATATTCATGGGCCTTACAAAGGACATTAAAAAAACCCATTCTGAATAAAAGCCCAATAAACAAGAAAGTAATCAAATACATGAAATTATCTGCAATCTAAAACTAATCTTCGCCTCGTCGTGTAAGTTCTTCTCGCACTTCTTCGTGGCTTCAATCAACTCTCCATGTAATTAATGATTAAGTCTTTGATTCCTTATAAATTGTCTTATGCTTCGTTTTATTTTGCTATTAGGGATGCTAATGTGAATTATCAGAATGTTTGGTATATTTAGGAAGTGATTAGCATCAATGTTGATATTTTATTTCTCTTGTCTAATTATTAGGCTTTAATTTTATTATACTAGATGGAATTTGATTGTAGTGGTTGGTATTGTTCTTATAGAATCATGTTTGGAATAGCTTCTGATATTTTCTGGAATTATTTCCTCATTTAATACTTTTTTGGATTAAATTGTGCTAATTGCTAAAAATTTGCTGCTAAGTTTTTTTTGACCTACCAGATTTTGGTGCTATTTACAGCTTGTGGACTTTTGTCTTTGAAATATAGGGCTTTGATATAATTTGTTGTAGTAAACAACCAGAAGAAAATGTACTTAGACCATATATGAGGGGAAGTACTGAGTTTTTTTCAAGTGTTTGGATTAGCTCTTTGGACAGGATTTTTCGGTGTGCAGAGTGAGTATATGAGATGTGTGTTGTCTCATATACTTAATAAAATTTACAGTTTACAAAATGATTCTCACTGATTACAAGTAGCTTCAAGAAAATGCACAAAATATTAATGCAGAACCAATACAAACCACTCCTTTCTTACTGTTAGGGTCCGTAGGTTAAGCGTCAGAATCGGAAGTATTTTGCCCCCATTATCCTTTTGGTCTTCCTTGATTCCCTCTTATATGTTTTAATAATCTTTGCAGCCCTATTAGGCTCCTCGGTGGTGCAGCTTCTAATTGTGGGGTTTTTTTTTCTTTTTTAACAGCAGATACAGATACAGCCATGTCTGGAAACACAAGTTGCACTATATACATAGGTCAGGCTCCTATTTCTTTCCTTTTCTCCTTGCTCCCCCAATCCCCTGACTGTGGTAGGAAATAGCTTTAATAATTTTTTTTGGATTTTGATATTGAAAAGAGATTTTGCATGTGATGTGCATGCTGCCTGCCAAATTAATTGCAATTATCTATATTGTCCATTTGGACATAAGCATTAAATATTTAATGCATGCATAGATGAACATGCGAGCAAACATTTTTCTCTTGCATATTTCATTTGTAAAATGCCACCAATCTTCATTCCCAACCTAAGTATTATGAATAGTATCTCTGTTAGGAAATTAGCCTAAGAATCTGAAAACATGACACCAAAGAACAAGAAAAGGAGCAAAGAACCCAGTAATAGCATATATACACCAATCTTCATTCCCAACCTAAGTATTATGATGTGTTTTGGCTCTCTGGTTCATACACCTAGTCTACTTTTCTGGTTCTTGGTTCTCTGGTTGACTGGTTTTGTGGGATCTTTCTGGTTCTTTCTTTAGTTTCTGTGCTATTTTCCGGGTTCTTGGGTTAATATCTTAACATTCTCATACCATATAAACCTATACATTACACTTTCTAAAACTTGAAGTGTCAAGCATCTTTTAAAGATTTTCTATTATTTTGCCTGTCAAGTGTCAAGGTCTTTCCGATTACCTTAAGATATAACCAACTTATGCATACACTGAGCTGATTTAGTTTCTCTTATTCGTCTCAGGCAATCTGGATGAGAAAGTCACGGAGAGGATCTTATATGATATATTAATTCAAGCGGGACGAGTGGTGGAACTGTATATTCCTAGAGATAAGGAATCTGAAAAACCTAAAGGATATGCCTTTGCAGAATATGAAAGTGAGGAGATAGCAGATTATGCTATCAGGCTTTTCTCAGGCCTTGTGACACTCTGCAACAGAACACTGAAGTTTGCGGTCTGTTCTTCACCTCCTGTTGTCACTTGAATTTTGTTTGAGGAACTTATTTTTCATTTTCTTCAATTTACCATATTCATTGGGAATCTATGAAAAGTCTTATTGCTATGTTATATTTAGTATTAGCTATAGTTGAATGTATAGGTGCAATTCTGTGAAGACCCACTTATCCCTGTGACATTATATAATACCGTTCCATGGGTTTTTCTGCTGATCTATGTTATATGTAGCTGATTTTTCATAGCTTCTGGTGGAATATAAGAAAAAAATGTTTTGTCTGCTACTCTACAGAAATCTGGCCAAGACAAACTTGCTCCAAATGGTTCTGCAGCGGCTACACCATCCTCAAATTCTTCTAAAAGATCGAGACCCAGTCCAGTGTCAATAAATAATTCAGAAACTTCTCAGCACTCTGCTGGATTCCCAACACCTGGCCGAATTCCAGATTACCCTGGAAATTACTCCCGAGGTAATATATTTGCTTTATGCCCTGAACTTATTTTCTATCTTGGTAGACTTCTTTTCTTGCAAAGTTTTACCAGAACATAATCCAAGGTTACTGAACTGTTGTTTCCCCCTTAATCATTTAATTTTATTGCCAGTTACCCACCGGGTAGTTGACCAACCTGGTGGGTATGGATCTCTATACGATGGCATCGATTATGAATACAGCCGAAGAGTCCATGAGCCAACATTGGATAGCATTAATCAGTATAGGTCAGGCCGCTATGATACAAGTAACCCAATCCATTACCCATCCTACTAATTTTCCCCATAAGACTGGTTGGGAGTTAAAGTTTAGCCTCCCCTAATCTAATTAGTATGAGTATTACCAGGTTACTTGTAAATCTTGGTAATGTATGTAAATGGGAAATATTTAATTATTAGAAGATACTGCTTGATATTAGCAAAAACATTCATGTAGTATTTAGTGTGCACCACTCCATCTAGGTAGGCTAGGTATTCATGGATTTTATTATGCTGGTTTCTTCTTCATCAGTGAAGAACACTCAGTAGGTTAAACTCTGGTATGAAGTTCGAATTTCTTAGTGTCTCCTTCTAGATTTTCTGTTGTAACTAAGGTTGTCAAACTCGTGAGTTTAAGTGAACTCGTGGAGATTAGGTAAACTCGGATCGGTAGACTCGAATCGTAAACTCGTAAGAGTTTACATTTATCAAAAAACATGTATTTCTTTTATATAATTAAATAAGAATACAAAAAATAATAATAAATTGACTTGAATTTATTTTAAATACAGATAGTAGATTTAAATATATCAATATTCATATTATATCAACCACAATCAAGGTTGTCAAACTCGTGAGTTTAAAGTAAACTCGTGGAGATTAGGTAAATTCGGATCGGTAAACTCGAATCGTAAACTCGTTAAAGTTTACATTTATCAAAAAACATGTATTTCTTTTATATAATTAAATAAGAATACAAAAAATAATAATAAATTGATTTGAATTTTATTTTAAATACAAATAGTAGATTTAAATATATCAATATTCATATTATATCAACCACAATAGACAAATTTCTATGAAATCCTTATTTAAATTCATTGAATTTTGTCAATTAAAAATAATTAAAATGAGGTTAGTAGCAAGTTATTACAATTTTTTTTAAGGTAGAAACGTAAAAACGGTGAATTCACAATATAAAAACGTAAGTTTCTACCGAATTTTCAAAGATTGAAAATATAGGTGACTTGTGACACGTTTTGTTTAGGTAGTGTCGTAAAAACATTAAAATCGGAGAGTCAACTCGTGAGTTTGACAAAAATAGTTGTAACCATCTGAAGGTGTTGTTGCTACTTATTGTTGGGGATGATGGATTATGCATTATTCTGGGTTGTGAGGGCTATAGAAAATCTTTCTCTAGTGTAATTGATAGGTTGACTTTTATTTCTATGCTTTCATGTCTTTTTCTTTCCTAACATATTTTTATTGCACAATGATCCAAGAAAATCCCTTTCGTATTTAAATCGTTTTAGAATATTTTATACCTATCCCCATTCTTTTGTCCTTTGTTATGTATTTTTCATCATTGGAAAAATAGAAATGGTATTTTCATTATAACCTAAAAATAAAAGTTTTCTCACGATGGATAGGTTTCCTAAAATAATATCCTTGAGTCCGCTGGAGCAAGCAGCAATTGCCAAACTGAGGATTTATGCAAATGGTATTTTTATGTTCAGTGTGTAAAATGATCTCTCCCAAAGTTTGTGACCTCATGAAAAAATGACATTGTAGAAATATGCTTCTAGCAAGTAGCAAGGATAATGAATACATCTGTATTGTCATGTCGGTAATACTATTGTCATGTCGGTAATACTTTGGTATCTGTCCTCTTTAAAAGAGAAAAAAAATGTACCTTCACAACTCAAATGTTTTCGCCAAATTTCTTTCCTGCTCTTCTTCTGTTGCTGTACACCACAAATAATCAGGAAGACAATTTTGAATGACCAATTTTTAAATATATTATTCCCTCTCATCTTAAATATAATATTACCTCCGGTCCTAAATATAAGACCTAGATGACTTTTTTTTTTTAGAAATTAAGGTTGCGAAATAAGTTATTAAATTATGACATATTTGATATATTTTTAAATTATCCATTAGTTTATAGGTAAAATGTACTAGTTTAACGGAAAAATTAGGTAAATTATCAATTTATAATTAACTTATATTGTTTTTCTAGGATTTTCCAAAAAAGTCAATTATGTTTTATATTTAGGACCGGAGAGAGTATATATTTTGGAAGTTGATTTTGTCCTAAGTATGACACTTTTTTTCATTTTGTCCAGTTTTTTTAAAAAATATTTCTATTGATGATGATGATGATCAAGTATGACGGAGGAGAAAGGGTAAGAAATGTGATTGGGGTTGTAGGAAAAAATATGTGGCTTAAACTAATATAACTATATAATGTGATTAAATTAGGGGAATAAACCTTATTTGGTTAAAACAGTAAGAAATGTGATTGGGGTTCTATGGAGTATATTTTATTTGGTTAAAACAGTAATTCTTCACATTATTAACCGGACTCAATATTATCACCCGTGGGTGATTAACATTTAATGTTGCACATTATTTAAATTCTTATTGAAAATTTGAATTTCTTGGGTGTTTGACATGGCCAACGAGCTGAATAAAAGTCCAAACACAAGAGAATCTCAATCTCAAATTTTTAATAGTTGGGCAAAGAGGCAGCCGGGGAAATAATCAAGTAAGGCAATCCTGACCAATGACCATTGGCATTTGGTGAAGCATTTTCAGTAAATAATGTGGTGTTATGAGTGATCAAAGTTTGTTGGACCTTATCCCGCTTGTAAGTTGTAACCTTAAGCCGTTAGTGCTTGACCCTTTAAATAAAAAAAAAAGTTTGTTGGACCCCTCACCATAGATAAAAGAAATGTTAAATATAGATTTGCTCATCAGCAATGAAAAGATGGTTAATGATATACTTTATTCTGAAAGTTTTTGTTTTTGCCTAATTTTTTCGAGTTATTTTTTAGTTTAAAATTTGTTTTAAAAGTTTCAAAACATGGCAATATCAAAAACAGCAATATCGTACTACTTATAAATGCCATACTGAAGGATAAAAAAGTTAATGTTAATCATTAATATTTCAATGTAAAGTCTAAAATTGCATCATTTTAATTGTAATATTTCCATAGCATGTTTTGGCCAAGTAATACTTTTAGTAAAATTACTCTTTAGCTAAAATCTTGGTGTTAAATTGACCTTTAACGCATGAAAGTACTGTTTTTAAATGTGATATTTAGTTGACATTTTTATAATATTAAGAAAGTTAAATAAGTTATTTATAAACTGATTTGATTTACGTGATCTTTTTATATTTGCTTGTTAGACATAAATTATAAACATGAACTATGATAAAGTAATTCAGTGTTGCTTATCTAAGCTATGAAGAGTCAAGCCCAATTAAGCAAAAAAGTATGCATTCTGTTTAATTAAGTAATATAGTTTGGGAATTTATTTTGACATTACAAAAGGGAAAATGACAAATAAATTCTCCTAATATTCAAAAGGACAAGTAAGAAATTCAAACTTCTAGAAGAACAATTAAGGAACCACATATTTACTTGACATTTGTAATTGTTGTGAAAATGTGAAACTCATCATTTACTGAAGGGTGAAGTTGTAAAAAGTGAAAAAGTTAACATGAATTTCAGGACTCAACTACCATTCATTGACATGTGAGAAATGAGTAGTTGATGACTTATAATAAGGACCAGAGGGAGTATCATAATAAATATGAGCAATATTGGAAAAGAATCATTAACTTTACATTTAACTAATGTTCACATGTTTTCTTAAGAAGTATTTTTTTGGCGGCTGGTTTTTATATTAAAGACCGAATAGAGTATTTTACACATACAACCATAACTAATCCAAACATACACAATCTAACTTATGGAAAATAAGTCACTTGTTTCCAACTTAGTTTCCTACAAACTATAGCTGCACCATATTGGTATGTTTAATTATGTAATCATTATGATCATTTTCCAACTTTATTTTCCTACAAAGTCTATAGCTACAAGAACTACATGTTTATTATTTTCCTACAAAGGCAAACTTAACATCAATTACTTAATAACTTAAGTTTACAATCGTTTTTATCATATGTGATATACATCTGCCTACTGCTTTGTTAGACCACATATCGTCCCAAGTTGCGCTATCCATTATATCAAATTTGATCGTCCTTCATGTTTATTATTTTCCTACAAATGCAAACTTTACATCAATTACTTAATAACTTAAGTTTACAATCATTTTTATCATATGTGATATACATTTGCCTGCTGCTTCGTTAGACCACATATCGTCACAAGTTGCGCTATCCATTATATCAAATCTGATCGTCCTTCCATTGTTTACCTTCCGATCCGTGCCTTAAACTTGTATACGGCGCCAGTTCACCCTATATTACTATGAAAAGTGTTTGAATATTAGAATCAAGAACTCTCACATGAACCTCACGGCTTTAAATCGCGTCGAGATGGGAAGGTATTCAGACCTATATAGAACCTTTCGTTCTCCTCCTCAGCCGATGTGAGACTTCGCAATCATCCCCCCTTGGAGCCCAACGCCCTCACTGACACATCAACTTGGAGCCCAGGCCCTGGCTGACATATCGACTCGAATCTTGCTCTGTTACCATCTTGTAACAACCACAATTCTATGACTTATTTTACGCCATTTTTATCACAATTTTTTTATTTATTTTAATAGTACTAATTACTCCCTCCAGTCCTAAATATAAGAAATAATTGACTTTTTTGGAAAATCCTAAAAAAGCAAAATAAGTTAATTATAAATTGATGATTTACCTAATTTTTCCCTTAGAGTAGTACATTTTACTTATAAACTAATGGATAATCTAAAAATATATCAAATATGTCATAATTTAATAACCTAATTTGCAACCTTAATCTCTCCAAAAAAAATCATATAGGTCTTATATTTAGGATCGGAGATAGTATTTTAGAAAATAAATTTACTCATTAATAATACTAACATAGTTAGAAAAAGAATTAACTTAATTCTTTTTCTAACTATGTTAGTATTATTAATGAGTAAACTTCTTTTCTAACATAGTTAGTACTATTAAAATAAATAAAAAATTGTGATAAAAATGGGCTAAAATAGGTCATAGAATTGTGGTTGTTACACATGTCCTATCGTGATTTGACATTTTCAAGTTCTTTTAATAGAAGTGATGGGGTGGCCTTTTTTTCATTTGGGAAATCAACATTGAATTTAATTTAAATAACAATAAAAGTATAACCCTTTCATTTGACTTTTTTTTTTAATTTTCAATAAAATTTGTTTAATCAAAATTCAAGGTATCTCCACACTAGGTGTTAAACTAATCCTCTTATAATTTGTAAGTATTTCAAGGAGGTGAAAGATGACCCCTATTTAAGCCCAAAATATTGAATCCTTGACATTCATTGAAATTATATTAGGTCCACCTATATATCTTATTATTTGTTTATACTTAATAGTCACAAGAGTATATATAAGTAAATTTCTTATGATTATATATAATTTTTTACAATAGTTCACACTTTATATGTACTGTTGTGAATTATACTCCCTCCATTCCTAAATGTAAGATCACTTTCCCTAATTTGATTAGATTAAGAAGTTTGTTAAGTTAGTTATTTATACATGATATTACCAATTAATCTCAACTATATTCTTTCATACTCACTCTCCTTTTTTTGCTTGTTATTTTAGATAAACATTGTAGGATTAATTTGGAAAAAAGTTGGGAAAAGTTAGAAAGTGATCTTATAATTAGGAACAAGTTAAATTTCAAGATCTTATAATTAGGAACAAGTTAAATTTCAAAAGTGATCTTATTTTTTAGAAACGAAGAGAGTATTATATAAGCATAAAAAATAATGTGAATGGTATTTGAGCTCAAAATATGTAATTAAAATGTTAATGAATTGATCCATGATGCTATTCAGGTTTCAAGCATCCATTAGTTTCTAGGTTCAAATTAAAGCGCAAAACAGGTTTTACACTTTCTAAATATATGAACTCCCATAAATTCAAAATCTCATTAATCATGAAAGTTTATGCTTGTTAAATAACTAACTTGGCATGTATGGGTCTTAATTAATTATAAAACCACTTTAAATTTTTTAGAAAATTAAGAATTCTAAATTGATCACTTAAAAATGTCTATAATCATCTTCTTCCTTAAAATTATTTTATTCTGCTTATAAATTAACTGATAAGTTAATATTTTTTTTAATCTTTGATTGGACATATTTTTAACTAACCTATTTAAAATAAGTAGCTTATTTCATAGGTAGAAAGATGTATGAGTAGTTTATGATGTCCCCCACAAATTCTAACTTTTTTTTACACATACAGCACAACTAATCCAAACATATACTATCTGATTTATGGAAAATAAGTTATATGTAAGTTATTTTCACCATTAATTATTTAATTTAAACATAAATAAATATGAATGAGTATCTGAGAGAAGGAGTAGAATGTTGTACTGAGAAAAAAAAATCAACCCAAGTCTCAATCTCACTACTACTGCGAACAAGTGTTACCAGTTGGTGAAGTGCATGCCCAGTGAGGCACATTCTCTGCGTAATGTCCCACGCCTCTTCCCAACCACCAATGCAATTAAACCAAACCCACGTGTCCGTTGCATTCATTGACCCAGTCAACGTCTCTTTTTTTTTCCTTTGAATGTCTTGATTATTCATTATAAGAGCCCAAAATTTGAATGGTTTTGGTACCAACTGTAAGACAATAAGAGCACATCTCACACTATTTACTCATTTAATGTGTTTTTTTTAATTTGTCTCTAACTCTCTTTCATATTTATTAATGTTTATGTATATCTCTCTCTTAAAAGTATCATAATAAATATGAATAATATTGAAAAAGAAGCATTAACTTCAGACGCTCAACTAACATTCACATGATTTATTAAGAATTAATTTTTTGCTGCTGACTCTTATATTAAGACCGAAGGGAGTAATTTTTCTTAAACTTTTTCCATAAATAATTCGATCATGTGTTTTATTTCTGGCTTTATAGTTACGTTTACATTATTTTGTTGGGTCATTTAAAATTTGGACGAGGCATCCATATTTGACAATGATAAATACTCCTAGGCCCTAGCATGTAGTACTACTTTTATTTTTTTTTATTTTTTTTTTTGGCCAACGAACATGTACTCCATGATTCTCTCTTTGTTTCCCCACAACACGATATGCAAAATGACGTTGTTCATCTATGTAAGGAACACAATTAATTAGAAGGTCACCTAATTCTTTATTGAAAACGTTCCATCTACCCCCACTTAATGTTCCACCTTCTCTTTCCACGTTTTGAATATTACTCCCTCCGGTCCCTAATGTAAGAGCCCAAAATTTGAATGGTTTTGATCCTTAATGTAAGAGCTCACCCCATATTCTCTACTCATTTAATGTATTTTTTCCTACTTTACCCCTAACTCTCTTTCATATTTATTAATGCTTATGTATTTTTCTCTCTTAAAAGTACCATAATAAATATGAGCAATTTTGGAAAAGAAGCATTAACTTCAGACACCCAACTAACATTCACATGTTTTCAAGCGTTTTTTTGACGGCTAGCTATTACATTAGGGACCGGAGGGAGTATATATTTATATGTGTGTGTATTTGCCCACTTATATGTATAATATATACTCCCTATAAGATCAATTTTTGTGAGATACTCCTATTAGTATTACTGTATTAGGTATCCAAAATTGACATTTTTGGAGATATTAGGTATCCAAAATAAATCAATTTAAGGTACTATTTATAGAAGTATTTCTTAAAATCAATTTACTTTACTTATATAAACTATATATGTTTTAATTATATATAGAGTGCTTTATTTAACTTCCTTAATTAATATCCACAAAAAGTTAACTTAATTATTTAACATTGGAGTGTGCGCTTATCATGCTTTTTCCCTCTCTTATTTCCCATGATTTTTGCTAAGCCATTGGATTATGTTTTGTCATGCTTTATTTGTTTCCAATAAAAACTATGTCATGCTTCACACGCCTATACAATACCAATTTATTCAACTTTCATGATATACTCTATTGATTTAAAAACGACATTTAGATTACGATCGTAAGAAATTGTGTTTCTTAATTTGGTTTT
The DNA here is from genome assembly GCA_029929735.1 of Mimosa pudica. Taxonomy (NCBI): domain Eukaryota; kingdom Viridiplantae; phylum Streptophyta; class Magnoliopsida; order Fabales; family Fabaceae; genus Mimosa; species Mimosa pudica. The sequence continues at coordinate 3,133,522 of JAKELP010000023.1, read as the reverse complement.
TTTATGAAAGTCAATTCAAAGTTTATATGGAATAGAAAACTAACGATTAAAGGATATACTATCCAAAGAAAAAGGCTAAAGAATATGCGAATGAGAGGGAAATTGTGTGATGCCACACCTTAAACGTAGGAAAGATGAAAGCAGAAGAGGAGGTGAAGTTTTGTCCAAAAAGGGGGGAGGGATGAAGTCAACCATAATTGAAGCAATCAATTCAAAGGTGGAAAAAGGGTGAGAATTTGAGGAATACATAAATTTGGAATTCTCATGCCAAAATTATCAGACTATCAACACAAATTTTCAACATCTTATTCAATATGTTTGCTTTACTGTGCCTTGAAGAACGTATCATTGATTCATTGTTATTGGTTAGTTTAGTCATCTTATTCACACTATTCATCATCAACACCTCAACAGCTCAACTCCACCAGATGGATAAGATTTCCAACTCATTGCTGACTCATTTCTTTTTTCCCATTTAATAATTATCTAATTTCCCAAATTTTTACTAATATTTATATTTTTCATTGTAAAAAATAATTATTGACTTTATTCACACACACACACATTACATAATTAAATAATATAGTATTTGATTTTCTTAATTAATCCATAGAAAAAAAATCAGTCTAGTTTTGTCTTAATATGGATGGATGCGAGTATTTAATTTTTCCAATGTATAAACACGTTAACCCTGGTTCTCTTTCTAACAAGTATTTTATCCATGCATTTTATTTTTAATAAAATATCATATATTGTGATAATATGAAGGTTTTTGTATGTTCAAAGTCAATGAGTATATTAAGTGATACTTAACGTATTATCAGATAAGGGTTACGTAAATCTCTATTTCGATGTGATAAGGGCAACCAACCATGATCCGGTATATGTCTTTTTTTTCAATTGATTTTATTTTGAATTTGAGAATTATATGTTCAGATAGGGAGTATTTGTTCCCAATATATTTTTTTTATGATAGTCAGATCTCTTATCATGTGTAAATTAAGGGAAATTGCCTGGCAAAAAAAATTAAGGGAAATTTAGCCTTTCAATCTAACTAATCAGTAATCGCCATTAATTTATGACCGATCTTTATCTTTTTCATTTTTTGCCAACAATGATTGTTCTTTGTCAATTGGAAGGCTATTATATTCAATTATATTTACACATTTTAGTAGCTTCGAGATTGGCGTAAGAATGAAATGTGAATAATGCTTAAAGTTCAAACTTTAGACCTATGGATTTTTTTCTGAGTATCTTCTAAGTTCACCATTACAGAAGAATGTAAATATATTTAAGGCCAATAAAAATCTTGACATTCATATTCAACTCAAATCTACTTCCTGGCCTCTAGCTTGGAGTATAACATAAAGTAAAGTTTGAATGGATAGAAAGTGAGACAGCTGCTTGTTTGGTATGAGGGGAGGGGAGAGAAAATGGACATATAGAAAATTTTTTGTGACTTCAATTTACAAAAGATTGAGAAGTAGGATTAACAGTTCTGAATTAATATTGATTGTTCTTTTATTTTACGTCTTATATTTCCTAAAATATTATAATCTCACTTTTTCAATTTCAAAAAATTTAACTGATAAAAAAATTCATTTCCCTCCCCTCCAAATTTTGTACCAAATTTTCAAGGGAAAAAATTAGGGGAAAATGAGGGAAGATGTGAGTTTTCTCTTATTTGGTCAGCAAAGAAACTGAGAGGGAAAAAAGGGTGTGGAACCATCTTTATTTTTGTCCTAATTTTCTCTTCAAATATGAGAAAAATGAAAAGAATGCCTTAATCTTCTTGCTTCTTTTCCCTACAGACAAGGGAAATGCATCTTAAATGGATGTTTATGAACGGAAGGATACTTTTTGTTGGCAACCCATCTTAATCTTAAATTGATACTATTACTCCTAAAACAATTGACTAAATTAAAAAAAAACAGAGTATTAATTAATTATGCCCTTCTTCTTTCCCTTGAATCAAATACTCCTTCCCCTTCCGTTGTTTAGACGGAAAGCCTATTGAAAATCAAGAACAAATCAGCTACTTCGAATATAAAGAAAGGATGAATATCATTCTCACATAATCACGTCATTCTTATTTCTCAAATTCACCAACTTATAAAGACATCTCACCCCTTGATTTTTGTTTGATCCACCAAAAGCAACCGCCCAAATGGACAATTAATATTTTTTCTGCCAACAACAATTAATATTCTGTTGGAGTCTATATTGGCGCCATCCTCAAAAAATTGTGTAGTCCTTTTTCTGTTATGTAATATCCTTGGGTGAAATTAAGACTAAAGTATGTTTTTGGTCCCTTAACTTTGGAGAAAATCATGTTTTGGTCTCTTAACTTTGAAAAGTGTGTTTTTGGTCCCTTAATTTTGGACAAAGTCATCTTTTTAGTCCTTTAACTTTGAAAAGTGTGTTTTTAGTCATTTTAAATTGTTTAAGTATGTTTTCGGTCCTTAAATTTGCAAAAATTCATGTTTTAATCCCTTAATTTTGAAAAGGGAGGAACTAAAACATTTTTATCCTTTTATCAAAGGACTAAAAACATTACTTTATCCTAAGTTAAAGGACAAAACACACACTTTTCAAAGCTAGGGGACCAAAAACACATTTTCTCCAAAATTAAGGGACCAAAAACACACTTTTCAAAGTTAAGGGACCAAAACATTACTTTGTGCAAACTTAAGGGACCAAAAGCATACTATAGCCGTGAAATTAATTATTATTTTAAAATTTAAAAGTGTTCACAAACATGCTTAAATATTATAAGCTCATTTATTTTAATGTCAACGAAATTCAAAAGGAATTCAAATCGTAATGCAACCCGCTTAATTTATTATTTATTAATTGTTGGGAAGGGTTATTGCATATTTTAGAAAATAAATAAATAATCTGTCTGCTGCTTCTTTATTTATTTTTGGACTGATGTTCCGGCTGCTTTTCTTTTTTCATTTTCAGGACATTTGAATATGGAAATGTGTGTGGGATTTAAGAGAATAAAGAATAATCTGTGTAGTTATCGTTCTCTCTTCGTCCATCTTTCCCATTATATAATAATACAATATATAACAATATAATTGGTTTGAAGTTGACATTTGTAGTCGGATAATGTTATGTGGCATATTTTAGGAACTATCTTAAATTTTTCTTTTATCAAAGGGGAATCATCTTAAATTGACTACGATGTAATTCCATGATAATTTCTCTACTATTGTTTTCACTGTCAACATTTATTAGCTCAGTGGTATCATATAATAAAGTTAATCAGTCCTATCTATTTTAGTCACGCTTGGTGTTGATTTGCTTCCTTTCTCATACTATATTGATTTACAAGATTTGTTTTCAAATTCTTGTGGATCCCCACCTTTGATCCTACTAACATTGTTTCGTAAAATTCAATCAAATTATATATCTATATAGTGAAATATAATTTTCTTTGCATCATTTGCCTGCAGTGAATACATAAATGCATAATTTCTTTCTCAGAATAGAGGACATCTTCTGTATTGTTTTTTTAACCCTTGTTGTTTGATTCGATCATATTTTTTCATATGAGTATTGGACTAAGATAGATTTTAATTTTATTGTTTAACAAAACATATGATAGCCTTATCAAAACATGGTTTGTGCAATTCAAATAAAACCTCAAATTTGAAACATACTCTTCAAGCCGCCATTCCAGCCAAAGCCCATTCTACTAGGGCTATTAGGATAGTTGCATGTTGATATGATAATTTTAATTTATACCCTTTATAAAATTTAATTTATGGAAATGGAGTATTACATAATATCAAGAATATTTCATAAAGTCTATAAAAATAATAGAAAATATTAAAGATTTTTACCCTCAAAGATAAATGCTTGTAACAGAGGATTGAATCTAAGTAATTGAGTCAGTTCAAAAAAAATAATTAAGTAATTGAGGTTTTGATCCCAAATTGAGCTAAGTCATAAATAATTATATTTTATTTAACAAAACAAGACCCATATTCTTTTTTTATACTGAAATTTTTGGAAAGGAGTCTAGCTCAAGATTTACTAGAGTTTGTACTTTAATACCCAGATTTTTATATTATTCTTGAGAGTGGGTTGTGATTCGTGAATGTCGATTTTGTAATTATAATTATAATTATAATGGAATCTTCAATAAAGATTCCTCCCTCCTGCAGTCTTGGGATGTGGGGTTGAGAAGTGTGATTATATTAGAAATGTTATGAATTAGTATTTTTATGACCGGTAAGATGTTACTGTTATTTATCTTTATTAGGCGAATAAAAACATGATATAATTAAAAAGGTTATACTCCATTACAAATTTCAACGGTTTCTCCATTTCGGCTTCGGCATATGGAATATACTTTTTTCCAACATCACTTAATGAGAATATTTTTTTTTTCCCACACACAGTTAGTGAGAATATTATTCAACCCCGTTTTTTGAACTGAGATTATTTAACCCCTTTGGCAAAAAAGAGTGAAATACAATCCCCAACATTTCTGTTGACTTACCCTTTTCAATTTGAGATTATTTATACGATTTTTTATTTATAAAATATAATTAATGCTTCATTGAAATTTAAGAAAGTGTAACTAGTAAATATTGTAAAAAATTACAAGATCAAATACCTCAACAAATCATTTTATGATTTTAAAATTAAGACACTAGTTTATAAAAGCGAGTGAAAATGAGTTGGCAAAATATAGTGAAAATGCAGTATTGATAAGAATGGAGGTTTAGTCCAAAAAAAGATAAGAGTATTGATAACTTTAAATTCAAATATAAGAAATCAATCCACTGGATCCTTTTTTCTTATTTTGGATAAGGTGGAAATATGGAATAGAAATAAATAGAACACTAAAAACAAAACACATCCACAATCAACTTAATTTTTAATTCACAATTTTTTCGGGATAATGATCACTAATCTTCAATTATTTACCCAAAAAAAATCCATGAATACTCAAATTTCCATAATTAGTGACCGCAACCTTTTTTGGACCACATAATGAAGGGTCCAATACAGACAAAACATGCTGTAACTGCTAATTCCCATATCACTGTTTGTGGAAAAAAAAAATCCCATATCACGGATATGCGGATACGGAATAAAAAAGTAATCTCCATATGCTCAAATTTAATATAATTCCTGAGTTTTTACAAAAAATCCACATAATTTCATTTCAGTCCTAGAACTTTCTTTTACCTTGCTTTTAGTCTTAGAACTTCAAATTTCAAAGGGAAAATTAATTAGAGGTCCCTCACAAGGGAGTTAAGACTGGAAAAGTCCCAAAATTTGAAAATATTAATGTAGGGTCCCAAGGGACCTCACATTAATATATTTGAAAAGTGAAAAGACAGTTTTGCCCCTAGCCTTAATAAAAAATTACTCCCCCCACCCCACCCTCCTCCCTCCTCTCTCTCCCCCCACCCCCACCCTCCTCCATTCTCTCCCCCACCCCCTCCTCCTCCCTCACCCACCCCCCTCCCCCCTCCCCTCCAGCCGCCCCCACCCCACCCCCTCCCTCCATGGAGGGATGGAGGGAGGGGGCGATGGAGGGGAGGGGGGTGGGTGGGGGGGCGGCTGGAGGGGAGGGGGGAGGGTGGGGGCGGCTGGAGGGGAGGGGGGGGGGGCGGGTGGGGGAGAGGATGGAGGAGGGTGGGGGTGAGGGGGAGAGGAGGGAGGAGGGTGGGGGTGGGGAGGAGGGTGGGGGTGGGGGAGTAATTTTTTATTAAGGCTATGGGCAAAACTGTCTTTTCACTTTTCAAATATATTAATGTGAGGTCCCTTGGGACCCTACATTAATATTTTCAACTTTTGGGACTTTTCCAGTATTAACTCCCTTGTGGGGGGACCTCTAATTAATTACCCCAATTTCAAATGAGAGCTTTTAGGTTCTCAATCTCTCCAATGTCCATATTATATCAAACAAAAAAACAGTTTAATATTTATAACATTTGGATTTAAATTTTCCTCATTCTCAATTTAGTTCCTCAAGTGTTTTTTTTGATAAAAAGTTCCTCAATTTTTTAACACAAGGTTTTGATAATGTAATTTTATTTATTTTAAAATATTTTTCCCTAAAATCAAATAAAACTTAAAAACATGTACCTTATTATCTATATAAGGACCAAAACTTCTTTAAAATTTGAGGGATAACACGAGGATAATATCAAACTTAAGGGAAAAAATATTATATCAATTAAAAAAATGTTTACAATATAGTTTTGGTCTCTTATATTTACATCAAATTTCAATCTAATCATTTATATTTAGAAAGTACATTTTTAGCCCTATTCCGGGTTGGTTTCATTTAAATGTTAAATACTTTCATTCATAACTAAACGAGGCTAAAAATGACAAATTTTTTCAAAAAAACATAAGAGTAATTACACAAAACTATTTTAATTTAACCATTTTTCCGATATTTGATCTTATATTAACCATTTAAAATTGTAAATGTTAGTATTTTTTGTTAAGTGAAACAAATAATGTTAAAAAATAGACTAAAAGCATATTTTCCAAACATAAAGAATTAAATTGAATCTTAATGTAAATACAAGAGACTAAAAGTATACCTTAAGCTAAAAATAAAAAAAATATATAAAATAAAAAAAATAAAGAAGAAGAGAGAGATATAGCTGTGAGATGTGTGTATAGTTTCACCCAAGGTGACCGGTAATTGCCACCAATATTACCAATATTACCGGTAATACCCGGTAAAACCAATTTCTTACATTAGTTAGAAGCTGGTCCAATCCACTCTCTCTCTCTCTCTCTCTCTCTCTCTCTCTCTCTCTCTCTACTTTCCACACTTGCTCAACCATCCTTCTCTCTCTCTCTCTCACTATAAATATCTTCCCCTGATATCATGTTTTCTTTTTCGCTCCTCCTTCTTTTTCTTCACCATTTCCCATTTTCTCCTCTCTTTCCCTTCCGGCGAAATCGCCGGCAAACCACCGCCGTATCTCCTCCTCCGCCGCCGCCTCCAGGTCCTCTCCTCTCCTTCACCACCTCTCACTTCCTTTTCTCTATATCACACCTTTCTGTTTTCTTATCCATAATGCTTCAGATCTGTCATGTTTTTTGCTGTTATTCATTCATTAGACTTGTTTTTATGACATGTTTGGTGCCTGCAATGTTTGATTCTGGTTTTTACTGCTTTGTTTGTGTTTACCTGGCTTCATAATGCTGGTTTTCATTGTTTTTTAATGGATCTTGATGTCATTTCTCTTGCTTCAGATTTATGCAGGTGAATTTCTCCGTTGTTTGATTGTTCTGCATGCGTTTTTTTGTTTCATTTTCAGATTTTTTCGATTTTCGAGTTTGATCTTGTTCAAAGATGTTGCAACTTTCTATTTTGGCATTCATGAGGCGTTCTCATATTCTTTGTTGTTGTTTTTTTCATTTTTTTTCTTATATGTCTCTGTGTGTGTAATGTATGTATGTGTATTTATATATCATGTATGATGTTAGAATTTGAATGTATTACTGTTGGTTGTTAATATAGTTTATATTGCGTAAAAGTTACTCTGCATTAAATATTTCCGGTCTTATCGATATATTTACCACGAGGTAAAGCCTGACGTATAAAAACTTCTATATGTGGAATGGTAGTGAGCAATTGGGGGCATTTTACTTGTATGCTTTATGTTTCTGATGCTATCATTGGCTTCATGCCGTGTTGGTTTCGGCTTTGTTGAATAATTTGTTGAATTTTTATGTTTGACTTTTTGAGCATTTTATATTTTGGCTGCAGATCTATATTGCTGTTTCAGTCATTTGGCCATTGGAGGAGTGTAGAAAATGGATGGGGTTGGGGGACTTCGAAATGTGAGCTCGCACTGCTCTATCTCTGAGATGGATGATTATGATCTCTCTCGTCTCCTTGACAAGCCAAAGCTGAACATAGAGAGACAGAGATCATTTGATGAAAGGTCACTTAGTGAACTGTCAATTGGGATCAACAGAGGCTGCTTTGATGACACATACTCACCTGGGGGAAGATCTGGTTTGGACACACCCGCTTCATCAATGCGCAACTCTTTTGAGCCTCATCCTATGGTTGCTGATGCTTGGGAAGCCCTGCGAAAATCTCTTGTTTCTTTCAGAGGCCAACCAGTTGGAACGATTGCTGCAGTTGATCACCAATCAGAGGAAGTTCTGAACTATGATCAAGTAAATTTCGCCAGTTACACTGAAATGCATTTTCATTGCAGAGTCTAATACATTTTTTGTGGATATTTTATCTGCAACTGCAAACTCATTGATTTCTGACAAATTGTCACTAAATTTGGAATCTTGAATGTCATAACATGTGGGACTGGCTGCCAACTTTACTTGGCAATTGGTCGATAACAACTTTAATTTAGATATGATAACCAAAACTACCTTTCAACAAATAAGTTTGGATGTGGTGGCCATATTGGAAGTTTGATTGGCATCCACTCTTGAATTAATGGATATGTGTAGTTGAGGCTAGCGTTTTAACAATCTCCTACAAATTTGGAGTGAAATGCCTAACATATTAAATGTACATGATGGGTTGTGTCTTTATAAATGTATATGATAGATGGTTATTGACTATGATAAGGTTTAGTCAAGAAGGGCATTCAATGAAATATTTTATTAAGAGTGAAATGCCTAACATATTAAATGTACATGATGGGTTGTGTCTTTATAAATGTATATGATAGATGGTTATTGACTATGATAAGGTTTAGTCAAGAAGGGCATTCAATGAAATAATTTATTAATCTCATAATTTTTCTTCTCTAGGTTTTTGTTCGGGATTTTGTGCCTAGTGCTCTGGCCTTTTTGATGAATGGTGAACCTGATATAGTCAAGAACTTCTTACTAAAGACACTTCATCTTCAAGGGTGGGAAAAGAGAGTAGACCGGTTTAAGCTTGGCGAAGGTGTAATGCCTGCCAGTTTTAAAGTCCTTCATGATCCTGATCGGAAGACAGACACTTTGATTGCAGATTTTGGTGAAAGTGCAATTGGACGAGTTGCTCCAGTTGACTCTGGATTCTGGTGGATCATTTTGCTTCGTGCCTATACAAAGTCTACAGGGGACACATCTCTGGCTGAAACACCAGATTGTCAAAAGGGAATGAGACTTATATTGACTCTATGCTTGTCAGAGGGCTTTGATACATTCCCTACTCTGCTTTGTGCTGATGGATGCTGCATGATTGATCGAAGAATGGTAAGCCAGATTCCAATCAGTTGTTTCTCAAAATATTGACATAATCAAGTATGCTTTTAGTCCTCTAACTGCTGAATCCCAATTCCATAATTGATTATATTAATGTAATCAAGTAAACTTTTAGTCATGAAATTAATCTGACTTAACTGATGATGTCTATTGTTGTGGTGCGAAGTCTCATGCATTCGAGACCATTGAACTATTGTTTTCATCACCACAATGTGATGATATACGATGATTACAAGTTAAGGAGATTTTTTTTCTTTTAAGTATCTATATCTTGCTAATGCTTATTTGAAGTTGGTTTTGGTATTAGGCTATCAGCTTTATTGTCTTTGTAGTATATACTCAGTGCTTGTCTGGATTAGTTTATTTTAATTGATTTTGTGTTGTACAAGATAGTTATGTGAGACGAGTTATCTCGTAATGTGCAAGTGTTATTTCTAAGAGATTCCAAACAGGAATTCATTGTTCCTTTGAAGTAACACATAAATATTCGCTAAGAAGAAAAATAACAAACAAATATTTGATTTGGAGATGTCATGAAGTGAGGCAGCTGGCTTTAGTAACAAAGGACTTGCTGTGTTTAAGCTGAGAAGGCTAGAATAGTGAATTACTTGGAACTGAATTAGTTGATGTATATCTGGCCCTTTTCCTTTGCTGTTATGAGTAACTAAACAATATTCTTTGAATTATCCATTTTTCTCTTACGTATGAACTATTTTTTGGTGAAAATGCATTTTTATTTTCTGTCAATTTGCATTGCCTTTTGCATATTTTGACGAGTATACCTAAAATCAGCTGCATTATATATTTTATATGGCTTACAAGTGCTTCAAGTTTAGCTTCCACTTATAAACCAAAATATGGCCCAGTGCTCATAGGTGAATCATACTTTTTGGGCTTATGTATAGTATGGTTTCTTTTAGATTTTATATTAATTCTTGAGGTTTGATTGACTTGCAAATTTTATTAGTTACTATTTTTGTGCAGGGTGTTTATGGCTATCCTATTGAGATTCAAGCACTTTTCTTTATGGCTCTGAGGTGTGCTTTGGTGATGCTGAAACATGATGGGGAAGGGAAAGAATGCATTGAGCTTATTGTGAAGCGTTTGCACGCTCTAAGTTATCACATGAGGAGTTACTTTTGGCTTGACTTCCAGCAACTAAATGACATTTACCGGTATAAGACCGAGGAGTATTCCCATACTGCAGTGAATAAGTTTAACGTTATTCCTGATTCAATCCCAGAATGGTTATTTGATTTTATGCCTACACGTGGAGGCTACTTTGTTGGAAATGTTAGTCCTGCTCGGATGGATTTCCGGTGGTTTGCTTTGGGCAATTGTGTTGCAATTCTTTCTTCTCTTGCTACTCCAGAGCAATCAATGGCTATAATGGACCTTATTGAAGCCCGCTGGGATGAGCTTGTAGGAGAAATGCCCTTAAAAATTTGTTATCCTGCAATCGAGAGTCATGAGTGGCAAATTGTTACTGGTTGTGATCCCAAAAATACTAGATGGAGTTATCATAATGGAGGATCTTGGCCAGGTTCTTCCCTTGTCTCATCATATGCTTAATTTTACAAAATAGATTTAGCTTGGAGTGCAATTAGGTTATCTTGATAATTTTGAATTTATCAAATCTTTCGTAAGAGGACCATCAATCTGATTTTTTAGATGTTATTGGAATTAAAATGCTTTATAAGGATAATTGACAAGACTCTTATGTTTGTTTATAGAAAAATGATAGATACAAGATATTGAATGAGAAAAATCCTTGTATTAAGGACCAAAAGTCAACTCTAAACAATTCTTATATTTATGACTAGAGGCAGTATTTTGCAATGAAAATGCGTTACATTGGTGATTTCTTATTGGGCCTTATTTTTTTTCTTTTGGATTCATGCTCTTGATTGCAGTGCTCTTGTGGCTACTAACGGCCGCTTGCATCAAGACTGGGCGACCACAAATAGCAAGAAAAGCAATTGAGCTTGCTGAGAGCAGATTATTGAAGGATGGATGGCCAGAATATTATGATGGGAAACTTGGTAGATATATTGGCAAGCAAGCAAGAAAATACCAAACATGGTCTATCGCAGGTTATCTGGTGGCAAAGATGATGCTGGAGGACCCATCTCACCTAGGTATGATTTCTCTAGAAGAAGACAAGCAGATGAAGCCATTGATTAAAAGATCATCTTCTTGGACTTGCTAAGAGTAAAAAGTTCAAGCGATATATTTAAATAGCAGAAACCAAAAGGTGAGAGATTGTGTTATTTCAATACGGCACTTTTATTCTTGCTAATTTCCTTCTCATATTATTAGGCTTTGATTGGAATGTTTGGTTATTGTAAAATAGCAGCTGCTGAGACTAGCATTCTGCTTTTCCCAAATAAGGAAAAAACAATTCGGCCCTTTTATTATATTTTTTTATGGTTTTGTATTTATTTCTTGGAAAATTTCTATGCTTCTCTTTCCACTTGAGGTGGGACTATTCTGATTTGGCCACTAGATGGCTCTGCTAAGTAAAAGATCTGTATATTTTAAACATAGAAGATTTCCTTCTAAAATATCGCAACTATGTCAGTTTTGATTAGTAGTAGATTGTGCGATCCAACGTAGAAATAAGAACCTTCGGCCAAAAAGAAAAACGTAGAAACAAGAACTTGGCCCTTGATTTTTTTCCCCGTTCACGCCTATCACATGATCAGCATCCTGCTTTGGGATTAACAGTAAAGCCCTCCATATCTGCATAAGAACAAGCTCCCCTTTAAATTACATTGGCATTTGGATGACATTAAGAACGTGAAATATGGATCCCTGAAAGTAAACATATATGCAACAATTTTCGTGATTAAGTTGTTTTTTTACCCTTAATTTAGCACATTGTAAGGGACTAATCTTTTCCTCTTATGTAAACTCAACCTCCATTTTTAAAACTACCAAGGAGTTGAGAGTGATCTTTGGAACATTAAGGATAATCTAAAAACAAACAGTTCGTACAAGAGTTGAAGTTCTCCAGTAAAAAGTGATGAAATCTACGATCGTACATGCAGTGAGATTGTTAAGAAACATACATGTCTTTGCTTCCAGAATAAGCAGCTAAGGAGGAAAGTCTTTGAAGCATCGCCAACATGCCGACAAAGATTATATAGAAAGATGTATTTGCTTCCACCAGTTCGCTTTGGTCCTAAATATATGTCTCATTTGGGGAGATAAGATTATCCATAAAATAAGGCCATTTTTTAATTATCCAGATTAATCATCAATTATGAATAAGTAATAGAGGGAGGATTGGGATATACCTAGATGGTTATAATACATTACTAATATCATATGATTTTCACTAACATTTTTAATCTAATCAAATTAGGTAAATATGTCTTATATTTATGATTGGACAGAATATATTGCAATGACCATTTCAGAATTATTCCCTCATAATCCTTTGCAGTTTATTCTCCCTTATCCTTACATAGGTTAATAAATGTACTCAAATATCGTCAAAGTTGTGGACAAGCTTGGAACTGAGCATCTTAGACAGATGAATCTTTCTTAGTACATTCATTTGGGGTAAAAGAGTTGGACCTATTAACACATTGGCCTATGCCAATGAAGCATAGTCATAAAAAATAGTGATAAAATATTTGTTTTTTTTCCTTATATTTATAGAATTCTTCTCAACTCTAACAAAAAGCAATGTGTCATCAGCAAAAGGATGTGATGAAGATAAAACAACCTTAGCAATACTGAACCCCTCCTAAATCCTTTATGTTGTGCTTGTAAAAACCAAGCAGAGAGAATATTGGCACACAAAATATAGAGATATGGTGAAATAGGTTCACCTTGTAAAATACCACGGTAAAAAAAAATTCTTGAATGAGAACCATTAATCAATAGTTGATAAGAGTTCATAGTTAAGTACAAGTTCAAAGTTTGTCTATAGACATAGAAGTGTTTCCATTGAAAATAGGTTAAGGTGCACTTTTACCAATAAAGCCTAAATAAAGCATATAGAACAATTATGTTTTGAAGAGTTTTTGTGAGCCAATAAAGTTGTAAAATTGCGCTTATTAGCCAACATCATTAGAATGGACTTAATAATTTCCTTTTGTGTTGACGCCGCGTGACATGTAGCATCACACATTGTCGCGTGTTATGACATGTAATCACATAAGATAACACATGTCTTCACACATCATCACACAAGCTGACATGTATCATGACATATCATCACAAATTGACGTTGTTAAGTGCTTTTTAATGGTCTTAGTCAAAATGACACATTTTAAAACTTTATTAGCATACAAAACCCTTCAAATCATAACTGTGACAGGTGCTTCTAGGCTAATACTTTATTGACCCAAATGTACCTTATTCCTTTAAAAAACAAATATATTTTTGTTGTCCATGAATTTGACTTTTATACGCGATGAATAGCTCTACATTTTCATGGATTAACCGCAGTGCATCCTCTCTTTTGAAAACTTTTTTCCACTATGCAAAAAAAAATGTTGCAAAGAAAATCCTTAAGCACCCGCTCAAGAGTGTTAGTTAGACTCAACAAGAAGTTGTCATCCACTAGGCGTAATTAATCATATTATGACCAAGGGGTCCTGCTCAACGATTTTATTTATTGTTTACTTTCATATTCCTCTACTCTTTTGTAGAGAATTTCGTACTGCTTAATCTATCCCTCCACACACCGAGATTGAAAGAGTCTTCAATCATTCAATAAAAAATCGGAGTTCCCACCATCTTATGGAGATAAAATCTTTTTTTTTTTGATACAATATGGAGATAAAATCTAGTGCTCTCCCACTATAAACACACACACACACACATTACACGATCTTTATAACTTGTTTATGTACATTATTAAATTTATATCCATTTATAAGTCAAACAAATTAATTAGAAAAAATGGTAAATTATTTTAAAATAATTGATTTAACAGTATTAATATATTCAAATATCAAACTAGTCAACCGAATCTTATATTAAAGACAATAGTTTTTTTTTTTGTCATAAAAATGTTTAGGTGAGTTGAACTCAGTGACTCAACAGGTCTAGTGTGTGCCTTCAGGCTTCAAAGCATTAGCACACACAGAGGTAATGATAGATAGATTGTCTACCAAAAGGTCAATATCAGCAAGATTTCAACTTACAGTTAATAAGCCACTCTTTCAAGAACTGAACCAAAATTTGTTGTTGGCAATAGCTACTGCCTTTGAGGGAAAAAATATCTGCAACTTGCCACATGGTTGAGCCATGACAGGACTTAACTTCTGAAATTGGATCTTGCTTTTGGGAGTGGACTGAATAATCTTTCAGGGCACTAAGGTCTGGGCAACTGTGCCACGTTCATGGGCCCAAAAAACTTCTAAGAATCGATAACCGAAAGTATATTTCACTCAAGTTAAACTGGCTTCATTCTTTTCAAATGAAACGTTTTTGCTAAAACCTTTACACAAGGTTGAAACTTTTCACAGTTTAAATTTCATTTTTCAAAATTATTTAAATTCCATATTTTAGTTTTCAACTACACATTTTTTAATATAAAACACTTGGTCTATTTTAAAAAGAAAAACAAATACATATCAAATAATGTCCTAAAGTTTTCGAAGGATTTACATTCACTCATAAAAATAGGAGATATTTTTCTTGTTCATTTATGGAAATTTGCGGCAATTTGTGCTAGGTGCGCATACACTTTAGCTGTTTGGCACTTGGTCTTTTTTTTTTTTGGTTCTTTTCTTGCTATTAAGATGAAAACAATAATAGGAAAACAAAAACTATTTTTGATGCCTCCATATCTCCAAAATAAAATGTATGGCCCACCATCAGATATTTGCCCAACAAACGTAGAGCAATGATCACCCTCCAACCTTTCCAACTTTCCGCATGCAATCCAAGTCCTAATCTTCTGAAAAGCTAACTAAAAATGGCTTATAGTTTTACTTATTTACATTTAGGTACTACGCACATAAAATATATTATCTAAAAGGATAGGTAGAGTATAACTAATCTAGAAGGGGCTACCATTCTTCAAACAAAGGTATAATGAAAGTGTTAAATATAATCATAAACTACTTTATGTAGCCACACTAAAACAAGCCCGAGTTTCTTACTAAACACATTCAGAAAGGAATGGGTAGTTTTTTTATATTATCAATCATTGTTAGGGTTTATCTTATAAAATCTGTGCCTTTTTTCATTATTGAGATGTAATTCATGGTTTTAAATTTAAATATTGTTAGTTATTTTTCCAGATAAATTCAACGACTTTATTATGTCCCTTATACTAGTACTACTATAACAAAGAGTCTACAGAATACTCTGAAATACCAAAATATTTATAAAATAAAGAGGTATGCATGAGACCGTTTAAGCTTTTTTCAAATATATTTTATAAATTTCTTATTTTAAATAATCTAACCTTCTACCGCTCTCCACTGTGTCCACTAATACATATTATAAACAAACAGAATCAAACTGTCACAAACCATGTTATAATAACAAACAACAAACTTAAAAGGTACTTTAAGACAAATTGCTGGAATTTAGGGAGACTTCTAAACAAATGTAAAGTAACAAGGTCGGAAAGTTAAAGGATAGAATAAGGGTCGCTGTTTGACCTTCCCAACCTCATTATTATGTCACACAAATTGCACAACTTGTGCCTCTTTTTTCCATTCCCTGAATGTTTTGGAAAGAAAAATTTATTCTTAATTTTTTATATAATTTTTTTAAAAAAAAAGTATTGAGATTTTTTTTAAAAAAATTCTAGAAGTTATACATCCTTATTATTATATGAGAAATATTTGTACAGCCAAAAGTATGTTGTACTATATAAAGTTGAGGAAGAGTTGCACTTGCTACAAGTGTCCGTGTGTTAAGTTGATGAAAGAGTTGGTATTCAATTATTTTGGTGTGTACTTAATATGGAGAAATCCTAAACTTAAAGCAAAACATGCATACAGAATTTCTACCAATTACATAATAAACAGCGGAAGACTTAGATCATAAATTCCTCTTGTCATTGCTTATTTGAACCGTATGAAGAATCCATGAACAAGAAGTCTTCTCTTGAACCGTCTCCCTTAATCTATATGAGACATAAAGAAAAGAAACAGAGGAATCTTCTGACTGGTAGAGAGACACAGTGATGGTCTGTTTGGGTTGTCTTCTCCAGTTCAGGGAACCTCCTATTTATAAACAAATACATGGATGGACATGTCTCTTTACTGATGAGACATGTATGTATTGTTTAAAAGGTATGACTTATTATTATAACTTTCCATCAAAGCTAATAATAATACTATGGTCATAATTACCCTAAATCATACTTAATGCATCCAACATGCGGGCCACTTAAAGAGATATTTTAATAACTAGAACATCCACAAAATATATACTCTAACATATTAAAATATCCAACACTTAATTCATTACCACTTACTTGTAATCTCAATTATGACATTTGGAAAAATATTTTCACATCTAAGTAAAGTTGAACGAACTTTACTCTGTAGATAGAAAAACAATTTGCTTGTCATATTCCAAAACTCACAAGTATAGACATTAGCGGATCATCAGTTATGAACTCAACCCTTAAATTAAAGTGTTAGAGGGCACAACACTTTCCTAAAATTTCTTTTATGAAAATAAAAGAGTTGCACGCCTAAAAGTGATATGCATATTAAAAGACCTAGGTCCTTGTGTATGTAATGTATTTTTGGACGCAATAAGTTTTCAAAGAAGATATTTTCAGCAATTTTTCATAAAATGTATTGTGTATATATATAAAAATGTTTTGTAAAGTAAAATAATATAACATCAAACCGTGAAAACATATCACGTGTAATAATTTATTAAAGTTCTTGAGAGTTAATCACTCAGCAAATATTCTGAATTTGTGCTCTCTAATAAATAATTAAAATCAGATATCTCAAAGTTATTAGTTGCTTTTTATACATACGTTATTAGTTTTTTTTCATAACATTTAATATTGTATATTAAGTTACGAGAGATATTTTAAAATTCAGGATAATAATAAGATCATATAATATTTTTTTATAAGATATATTAGTGTTATTATCATCATTACGATCACTGAGATCAACTTTAGTATAAGATTAATTTAATATCTACATATTGCATGTGAGTTTTCCACAAACTTCAAATCCGAAAAGGGCTTTTCGATTGTTCCCAATATTTATTTTGACTTGTATGTGTCCCCAACAGTCATGATACTATACATTCTGTTATATAACTTTTTGAGGATTAAATATCACGGAAAAAATTTGCCCGACTATAATTTGAAAGAAATAGGGAAAATAACAAATAAATACCTCTGAATATCCAAAAGAACAAATAAGGAACTCAAACTTCTAAAACGACAAGTAAGGAACTCAAATTTCCAAATAGAAAAAATAACAACTGGAACATAAGTATTAACAAGTGGAATATAATGATTAACAATTTTCTGGTTCCTTAATTGTCATTTTGAAATTCAGAATTTCTTACTCATACTTTTGAAAGTTTGAGTTCTTTACTTATTCTTTTGACATTGGGATGTATTTATTTGTCATTTTCCCTTTAAAATAAGGTTTGATTCTCTGAGGAATCAAATTACGGCTTCCATTATCAAAGGAAGATTAGTGACTTGGAAAATACTAACAATAACTTCAAATTATTATTTAGTTCCTAAAAACTATTTCATTTCTGATATCAATTTTTTTGACATTAAGAATGTTCGAACTCGAGACCTCAACTCCCATCACTTTTAATTACCACTTTTTTTTTGACCAAGCACTTTTATTTACCACTTAAATTAGCATCAATGGATTCTTTTAATTAATATCATTTTATAAATTGGAATTACTATACCTTGTTTTATCTAACACTAATTCAGATGACAATGGAATGACCAGGTGTGGATTAAGATCAGGTCTCAAATTCTACTAATATCCCAAAAATGTTACATGTTTTTTTTTTCAAAGTATAATAGCACCTCCGAGTATTTTGGTGTGTTTTTTTACAAACAATTTTACAAATAATTTGATAATGAAACATACTTAAATCAAATTCCTTATTTTTTACCAGAAATTTCTTATATTTTGATCAAAAACAAAATCAAGTTCCTTATATTTATCGCATGGAGTTTTCCTAAAATATAAGTAACATAAAGTATTTCATATGTATTTATATGAATGATAATATTTTAAAAGATAAAGCATATAATTACACATTATGATTGGAGAACTTGACAAAATTGGTATAAAAAATCTAGTGTAATGTAAGGATTTTTCTTTGCTAATTTTAAAAAAAAATACTAAATTTTTTTCTTTTAGTGTATGTCCACATGTAATTGGGGTAGCAAGAGAAAGTAAAAATTAATATGATACATATCCATATAAATAAATCAATCAGAAGTAACGAGAGGGAGTTCTTTACCCATGATGTGACCTGAAGTCACATTCAAAACCAAGTGTTTTAATTTTTCATGTAAAAAATTGGGAAAAGAATGAAAAGAAAACACATGAGTGTAGAGTCCAGCTCTAGCACTAACTCAATCACGGATTCACGGGTGTTCATGTATTAAAAAAAATTCCAAATGAATATAAAATCAACTTTTCATGCATTATATATACACTGCACACCTTCGTGCTACCCTCACAAGTTCAATCCATACACATACAAATAGCTCAATAATATTAATATTATGGCATCCAACCTTCTCATCAATTTCACTCTCTTCTTTCTCTTCCTCCATATGACTTCTTCAGCCACCATAGCCAGTGGTGGAAGGAAGTTTCTTTCTTCAGAAATGGGCTCTAATGGGGAGCCTCAAGCTGCAGGAAACCCGGAAGGAGGGTCCGGGTCGGGTCATGGCCCGAATTGGGATTACAGCTGGGGTTGGGGCTCCGCTCCTGGAAGTGGGTGGGGCTACGGGTCCGGGTCCGGGCGGTCCCCTAATGGCTTTGGTCGAGGATTTGGGTTCGGTTTTGGGTCCGGGTCTGGAAGCGGGTATGGTTATGGGTCGGGTGGTGCTTCTGGTGGTGGTAGTGGCTCTGGCAGAGGAAGTGGCGGCAACCATTGATTTAAGGGTTAAAAATAGCTATAAACAACTGTGTCTCTCTACTTGAGTGATCTCAATACGTCACGGCTACTTTATATATAAATATTATATTTATGTTTGTGTGTGTGTGTGTGTTTGTGTATATATACTGTTTGGTGTTGTGCTTGATCTATGAATGATGATGACTACAGCTAGCTAAACAAAGGAGGAGGAAGACTTATTGCTAGCAAGCCATAATAAGCTTTTGAGTTGAGATTAGTATAGTTGGTGACAATCTTGATGTTTTACTATGATAGTAGTTTATGTTGATCCTAATTTTTCCTGTTGTTTTCCCTTATAGGATGTTATATACGAACAAATAAAATTTTGATAGTAGATGCCAGCTAAATATTATGTCCTTGAATGGGTATACTTATGGTTTTCAGCAGATGCACGTGCTTTGTGATAGTACATGAGTGCATGAAATTCATCCCATTTTTGTTCCTAATTATACATTAGCTTACCAATAAAAATTAGTCTAACAAATAAAATACCACAAATATTTCTTGTCAACAAATAAAAATTGGGTGTGTTTGGTACGTGGGGAGGGGAAAACATGTGCTCATAAAAAAATTTTAGACTTGAAATTGCAAAACATTTGAGAATTGGGGTAAAAGTTATAAATTAATATTTATTACTCTTTTAGTTATCTTATCTATCTTAAAATATCATAAGCCCTATTTCTCCAATTTTTGAAATTCACCTAAAAAATTTTCCCTTCCCTCACCAAATACCTCGTATCAAATAAGCCCAAAAGTCATGCTACTATATAGAACTTTTTTGTTGAGAGGCAATTTATAAACTAAGACCATGCTTTTAAGTCTTGATCTCATATTAGGTTTTTATAACCCAATTTATAACATCTTTCACATGAACATTGAACACAAATAAAAAGGATGATCTTATTCAATGTTCATGGATTTTATAGTTTGCATATTGCTCCTTACTATCTTAAATATATGACCATTTGAGAATGTAAATTTGATCATAAATATAACACATTTTTCTGGTTACTCCCAAACTTTCCTCTAAAATATCTAATTAATATCTCTCAATAATAAAAGGTGAGAGAGGGAGAGTGAGAATGAAGATAGATATTTAGGGTGTTTCAGTAATATTATATTAATTTAATTATTTTAATTAATAACCTTATAAGATAAGTAAATCTTATATTTTACAACGTAGTTGAGTATTTATTTAAAAGTCTCTCGAGCTCAATTAGTCCATTTTTTGGTCACGGGGAGCTTCAGATTTAGATTTTCTAAAATAGAAATAATTTATAGAATCCACCCAGATTTAGCCTATCAATGGTAGGCCTAACGAAAAACTGTCGCCTCCATAGAAAGTAGGTCACGTTATTCATATTTCATATACATGAATCAATTATTAATTAATAAGAAATTATTTCTATGTTATCTTATTCAATCCTTTATATCTTAGAATGTACAAATAAATAATGGAATATCTTTGGCCAAAAAAAAAAATAAATAATGGAATAGGCAAGTGCTTCTAGCTCATACGGAGCTAACCAAAGATAGGGTGTGTGTAGTTTTATTTAATTTTTTTGATTAAATGTGTAGTTTTATTTTATCAATGAAAATATATGCTCTTTATTGGCAAAAAAAGAAATGATAAAATCAATGGATTTTAAATGGTTCAAATAAAAATAAATAAATAACGGCATATATTCAATAAAACCTTTCATCTATGCAGTATATAATAATGGGTGATAAAATGTATGGATTAATTGTAATTTGACATTATTAAACTCGTTTTTTATACATCAACTCACAATAGACACCATTTTTGGATTTATTATAAATAAATTTCATTTACATTTTTTCCGAAAAAATAATGCTTTGTAAGCTACTCCCTCCGGTCCCTAATGTAAGAGCTAGCCGTAAAAAAAACGCTTTTTAAGAAAACATGTGAATGTTAGTTGGGTGTATGGAGTTAATGCTTCTTTTCCAAAATTGCCCATATTTATTATAGTACTTTTAAGAGAGAGAAATACATAAGCATTAATAAATATGAAAGAGAGTTAGGGGTAAAGTAGGAAAAAATGCATTAAATGAGGAGAGAATATGGGGTGAGCTCTTACATTAGGGAGCTGAGGGAGTATTTTATAAAGAAAACTATGTGAATGATCCCCACTATATTTATCAGATATGAACAAACCTATTGCATACTAATGGATTATTTCAATCAAAATTTTCATAAGTTCATTGATTGGATATTATACATGGAATTTTGTTTTCATGTGTCACAACAGTTCAATTACCATATGGTTTATTTGATTAAACTGTGATCTGCATCAAATGCCTCTGGAATCAGATGGAAATAATACACCTATTCCTTAGTCATCTTTCTCATACATCATTCACTTTGAACTGAAATCATTAGTGATTTTCCAACCAATATACAACTAAGAATGATTTATGGACGTAAGGAGTTCACTACTCATCTTCCAGTCCAATTAATGTCACATTTAAGGTAGAGAAAATGTCACATTTTTTTTTATTCAAAATAAAATCATAGCTATAAATGATGCAACCGATTCCACATGGTGGGATAAAGCAATGTTGTTGTAAAACACTTGCCTGCCAAGCCTCCAGAAGAATGTGTGGAAATCCATATTGGTCATTCACGCAGATCATCATGGCTGATAAGCCTCAGGAAGACGAAGTCCCACACTGGCAGCAGATTTTCCAATAACCCTTGTCATCTCATCACTTCTATCCACAGCAATGTTGTAAGAGAACAAGAGATCCTGCAAAACCACCATTCAATGGTTAGAATCACCAAGACAAAAATGTGTACAAAGTTGCCAAAAAAATTGCAATTATTATTGAACAAATAAAATTCATTGGACAACATTAACCGCAACATAAAATCCAATACAGCAAATAATAACAGGGCATCTAAAGGCTTTAGTTTCAAATCGAATGAGCAGGTCTAAATTTCATTTAAACAGGCTCAGCTGTTCAAACATGTAATTGCATGCCTATGTGTAGAAATATTTGAAGGAGAATCACTATGAGGTCCCATGGAAGACATGTAATTACCAAAAGGTCCCACACCAAGTGAATAACAAGCAATATTGGCATATTTTGGTGCGAAAACGACAAGTCTGTGCTCTACTTCATTGGTTATTGGAAATCTTTTGTGATTGTATTCCTTCATTAGGACTTCATAGTAATTCTCCTAAAGTTAATAGAAAATAGCAACAGAAAGAGAGTGAACAATGCCTTGTGATGGTGCACACTATTAAGGAGAAAAGTATAGTCTCGAGCAAGCTTGATTTTCTGTTGGACATCTGCACCATTAGAAAGACTGCTGTTTTTGCGAAACTCAGAAGTTATGAATTCCCGGAAATGCCTCTTGTTGTCTTCCTTGCCAATGTGTTTCTGAACCGCCTTTAGAAGATGGCGATAAATCTTAGCTGTTTGGAAGGATGCTTCTGAACCCATTTGCTTTTATCAAAATTCTACTTCCTGCATTAAAGGCCACATTCAAACGACCAAATATGTTCTATTTTCTAATGAACCAGAAAAACTAAAGAGAATTTGTGGCAACAAACTGCATTTCTTCATTCACAGTTGGAGTAGATTAAATTATTAATTCTGGCTCACATAAAAATATGTCAGAACTCAAATGGAATTCAATTGACTGTTCCAGTTAGCATGGCTGAGATTTGGGGGGGGGGGGGGGGAACTCATTTCAAATTGCACTATACTACTTAACAAAATTTGTAAAGGAATTTTGGCCTGGCAAAAATATTGGCATGCCGCCTAGTATGTTTGACGGATTGTTTGCAAGGTTTGGTAGATACAGATAAAGTCATGGTTCTTCATATTTGCATATGCAAATGAAAAATAAATACAAAGAAAGAGAAACACAGAGGGCATGATAAGAACAAGAACTGCAACATAAAAACCCATCATAACCATTAACCAGCCAAGTAAAAAATGCTTAAAAAAGGAATAAGTTAATCCTGAAATCATTTATAATTAAACAGGTTGGGAATAAAAAACCAGACTAACTCCCTATCAGATTGGCTTCTGCATCACAAAAGTAGAAAACCAAATTAGGATGCACTGAGATTTCCTATACACGATCTCTAATAAATCCTTAGTTTTGAGGAAACCTATGGTCATGACTTTCACTAAATCTATCACAATGAATACAATGGGGGGAATGGTGAATCACCGCCTGGTAATCTGGCGCCTATTGACAACCGACTAATCCGGGCTCATGGGGTAGGAGTGTTGCCCACATAGGCAAGTCTCTCCCCTCTCTCAATGAAAGTGTTTCCCAGGATTCGAACACGCATTGTCATCCAAACAGGGGTTTCAGCACACTTAGTATCTCAACCAACTACCCATTGATGCGCAAGTGCCTTTTTGTACTACATGGAAACTTAACCTATCATCAGCTAGAACTAACACAAGAATGCTAAAAGGACCAAATAAGTGTACAATATACTCCCTCCGGTCCATGTTATAGTAGCCGGTTTACTTTTCTGGAAAAATTATGTATGCAAATAAAAACCACTTTAAATTGTTTATATTTGTCTATATTCCTTAAAATTATCGTATAATCTTGTTAAGGGTCTGTTTGGTTAAATTTCAATCAAGGTGCTCACTATGCCACATCAATATATTAACAGTCCAATATGCAAAATCATTTATCCAAGTTCTTTAGGTTGAATTATTGATATAGGAAACTATTATGTATAATGTCAGCATGAGCTTGTGATTACAGCAAAATCAATCAAATATTAAACTTGAAGAATGCATTGATATGAAAACATAACACACTCACCTGAAAATCAGGAGGGAACGACGGCCGATGAGTGTCGATGGCAGAAGATCGACGTTAAGATGGGAGCAGGCGGCGGCGGCGGATGAGGGAGAGAGCACGATGAAAAGTGAAGAGGATAGAAGTGGAATATTAAAAAATGATATGGGCAATTTAGTCCAGATTTGACACAAGTTTTTCATATAGGAGATTTTTTTTACCTTAAAAGTTTTTAGGGTGAAGGTGCAAAAATGATACTAAATTTTACCCAAAATTGCCTTTCTAATACTGAAGTTTCGCAAGGAGCAAAAATGTACCCAACTTGGGCTTCGGGTGCAAATATAATATTTTCACTTGAGGGAAATAAAATTTAGATATAAATAGACTCTTATGCCCCTCATTCCTCCATCATTAAATAAAAAATTAATGAGGGGCATAAGAGTCTTTTCGTATCCAAATTTTATTTCCTTTAAGTTAAAATATTATATTTGCACCCAGAGCCCAAGTTGGGTACTATTTTTGCTCCTCGCGAATGTTTAATATTAGAAAGGCAATTTTAGGTAAAGTTTAGTATCATTTTTGCACATTCGCCCAAGTTTTTATATATAGGAGTTAGGACTCAGGACCACATTATTCAATTAATTTCAAATTGCTATCAAAATATCTAAAATTTCAGTGCACAACTATAGGTTGGTATTTAATTGGGAAAATGACAAAAAAATAAGACACTTGAATTTGAGTTGGATAAAATGGGGTCTCTAATTTCAATTAGATAAATAAGGAATAGTCCCCAATTTATCCTAAATGAAGATAGTGACTTTGTAACAAAAGGTTAGTTACTTTCAATTTTCAAGTAGGTATTGGCTATACATTACTGAGGTGACTAATCATGTAGTGCAGTTAAGTGCCCTTATACCGTTGTTAACTACCCTTCTTAGTAATTACTGATGTATCGCCGATAAACTACATGAGAATCACCAGTAAGTCAGTAACTACTCTTTTACCACAAAGTCACAAATTTCATTTAGAATAAATTGGAGACTATTCCTTATTTGTCTACGTTGAAATTGGAGACCTCATTTTGTCCAACTCAAATTCAAATGTTTTTTTCTTTGTTATTTTACAAAAGTAATGTAAGAGTACAAGAAATACTTTATTTCACTTGTCAATGTAAGATTCTGGTGGAGTGAGCTCCTACTCAATCTCTCCACGACGCTCTTTTGTATGTCAGGCTTGTTTTTCGTCATGTAAGCGCTGCTCCTCTTTCGGATTGAATGACTCCTTACCAAGACGACGAGACATATCAAAAGCGACGGAAGTATATATATATATATATATATATATATATATATATATATATATATATATATATATATATATATATATGAGTGGACAATGAAAATAATTTTGATGGTGTAACCTCCAACTCTTGAAAATTGTGAAATGAGTTTCGCCGGAATGCGTTTATATAATGTTTCATTTTCCGGCGTTTTTGCACACTTACCGGCATTTATAAAAATGCCGGAAAGTGAAATAAATGAGGATTAATTTCATGCCAACATTGTTTTTTATTTCACTTCATCGTAAGTTTCTATCTTTTTTATAGGCAGATTTTCCTTTGTTTAATTCATATGACTATTATTTCACATTTTTGTATCATAACAATTATTTCACATAACAACAAATAATATGTAACATCCCCAGCTGAGGAGGAGAACGAAAGGTGATATATAAAGGTCTGGATATATCCCCCTCTCAACGTGTTTTAAAGCAGTGAGGGGTAAGGATTCCCTAAAGCGGACAATTTCGAGAGCGAGACATTGAGATGTTACAGATGGTATCAGAACCAGACTCAGGTCGATGTGTTAGCGAGGGCGCTGGCCATAAGGGGTAGATTGTGAAGTCCCACATCGGCTGGGGAGGAGAATGAAATGTGCTATATAAAGGCCTGGATATCTCCCGTCTCGACGCGTTTTAAAGACGTGGGGGGTGAGGATTCCCCAAAGCGGACAATTTCGAGAGTGAGGCACTGGGATATTACATAATATATCACCAAAGGTCATTTAAATAACATCTAGAAGAAAAAAAAGGAAAAAAAGAGAAGGATTACCCACTTCCCCTACCTTCACTTATCACTATCATCTTCTTTCTTTGTTTTTTTTATAACACTATCATCTTCTTTCTCTCAGTACCGAAAATGACAAGAATGATCCTTATCCTTTAATTAATTTTTAATATTTTCTAAACAACAAAAATCTCAATCTTGCACCATCACATAATTTAATGTTCTTTAACCACTATTCTTTGTGGTATTTAAATAACTTATGATGATGAGATGTGTGATAAGATGGATTATTGCATGTAATCTGGAGTGTTATGTTATATAACAGTTAAACTTAACTTTAAATAATGGTTTGAACAAACTTGTTACTATTTAAATGCTTTCGGGACGAAAATAGACTTGATAATGACTACATTTGAAGCAAAATGAACTTTTAGACGATGACATGTATATGGTGCCAAAATCATGTCAACATTGTTTGGTAAAAAAGGAGATTTAACTGTCAAATTTAAATATTTTTTATATTATGAGTAAATTTGTTATGATTCGATTACTTATAGTTTGGAATGAAAATGGGTTAAGCCTAATAGGACTTTTGTCAAATCGGTGTGGGTGTGTGACAGAATTGCTAAGTTTGACCCTAGACCTATATAAATATTTAAACTTTATTTTTGACATGAGTCTGGGCCTTCCAAAAGCTTGATAAACCTTGAAATTTCTTTTGAAAGCCTATTTAAAATATAAACATTTAAATAATTTTAATATCTTATTAAAGGTTTTTAACTTTTTATGGCCATAAAACTAGACTTTCTTGTTCTCCATTTTATTGTAGACATTGTTATAAACTACTCCTATTGCCATTATATATTTTATGTAATCACAAAAAATAAATTTGTTGCAACAATTATTATGCTCAACTAAATTATATAAATTAGAGAGTGATTGAACTAACAATAGTATTGCATCTTACTTTGTGATTGAAAGGGAAGACATTGAAAATAGGTAAATCTATAGTGAATGAAAGGGTTGAATTTTCTATATGAGTAATAAAGTGTATGGTTTAAAATTAAAGATAAGTGGATAATATTACCAATTTATGAATAATTTATATATTTTATATTAATATCATAATATACATTTAAAAAAAAAGGTCAAGTTAAAGACTTGTAAGCTAGACTGTACTAAAAATGTGTAGTATATTTACTTATAGGCCTAGAAGTAGGTCTGAATATGAGATATGAGCTAAATAAATCAAGACTAGACTGAGAAGGTTAGGTTGTAAGCCCCTTTTTACGGGCTTGGCAAATTCTCACCTCTAATGCTTCTCAAATTACATCCAATAGCAAGTGCTATTGTGAGAGTATCAGGCCTAAAATGGCTCATAATCTATTTATCACCCCCACTGCTATTGAGTCATCAACTTATGTTTTACATAGGGTGTGCAAATTATTCCAGTCCCGATCTTTCCCACTCATCCCATCCCATCACATGGCTTTTTGATTTTTTGTCCCAAAAATTTTTGAGACGGGATAAAATTCATCTTCAGGGCAAGACATCATGATCTTGTCCCATCCCGAATATATGTGTTTGTTTTTATATAATTTTTTTAAAATACATGTGTTGTTTGTATCATGTAAGACAGTATATATGCATTTTAAATGAAAAATATGGTCATAATAATTTTTAGCTTATTATGTTGTAAAAATATATTGTAGAAGTAATATCGAACTAATTTCTTTATTTAAACAAACCAAAGTGGTATATTTTTTTACAAGTAAAGATTTTTAATAAAAAAATTTCAACAAAAAATTTATTTTCCATCTTGATCTCGATCAAGATAAAGTTCGAGACAAGTCGTGACACAGGCCAAAAACCCTATCCCGAGCCTTTTTCGAGACAAAATCTCGATCTCGTCACGTGAACAATCCCTCGTTTTACAGCATGCAAAATGATGAATTTGGGGGAGGTTGTAGGCACAAATGTTTATGCACTTGATTACATAGATAGAAGTGATTAAAAAATAGCCGTTCAGCCACTTCATGTACATTAACAATAAACTCAGTACAACAAATTGTTCTACACGTATTTCCTTATCCTCTAAAGCTCAGTTCCACATTTTCACTCCGTGCTTAAGACCTTTGGAACCTTAATGTAAGGATCCTCGTAGCTCGGAATGGAGGCAACCATGGTACCCCTATCAAACATATATTTACCAGTTTGTACCATTAGTTTTTCCAATAATGTTCAATAGAAATATAATGATTAATCTAACTACCTGTTGTCAAAAGTCTCGGGAACATCATCACGCACATTGTTGTTTTCAGTATCTGCAGATTATTATGGAAGCTGATAAATTAGCACCATGTGAAGCAAGAAGCATAACACTTGCTGTTTTCAAACATGGATGTACTGTAGTTCATAAAAGAGCTGGACAAGTTTGAAGTACCACAAAAAAACCAGTTTTTTGCAAATAAGGGGGGATAACTCACAAGCCCATGATGCAATAGAATTAAAAAAGGGCAGCCCAATTTGAGTCCCTACTTGGTGGTGTTGAGGAATTGAATATGTTAGGCAACCTTACCCTTGCTTTATATGCAGATTGACTTATTCGAACCTATAACTTCGGATCCCATAGCAAGCGAACTTACCGCCAAGCAATAAAACTATTTCAATATTTTCTCAATTATGAAGAATTTTCAATTAGATTTGCCAGCAAGGTGTATGTACACAGAATAAGCACTAGCAGGACTTTGATAACAACGGAGTTAGCAGATAGATGCAAGTCAAAAAGGTCATAGAGAACCTGCTCTAATGGAGGGTTCTATGCTTTCAAGATCAACACCTTGGAGCTGTCCAAACCTGCCACAAGAACAAATTTAAGTTAAGGCATTATAGGTGCAATCCTATAACAAACCAACTGATTGATCATTGTTTACATATAAGGAACAATGAAGGAGGAAACAAAGCTTTTGGATGATTCAACAACAGTGGACATTAAACAATTATATCTTAAAGCACGCAGAGAATTCAATTACATTTTTGCAACGTTCATCATGCTGTACAATGCAGAGTTTAAAACTTAGGAGTCCTTTTGAGGAGTTGGGATAGAGAAAACAGGATTTTACCACTCTATGACTTGTTGAATCTTAGGAGCAAATTTTTCCGCCTGCCAATAAATAAAAAAAAAGTAAAAAAGGAAAAAGAAATAAAGAATGGGCCAAATCAAAACTACTCAAATTCCTTGCAATAAATCATCATGGTTAAATCACCTCATTTGACGTAAGGGCGATTCGAGCCGTATCTGCCAAACGAGCGACATCTGGAGCTGGAAGAGAGGACACAATTTTTGTGGATGAGCAGCTTCGAACTTTATTGTGATAGACAGTAACTTTAGGGAGACCAGAGTAGTTGAAACTTCTCTTGGAGTTGGTAAGGAAGCTATTACATATTGCTGATGAATATGACATTCCTTTGAGCAAAAAGACTCTGCTTCCCATCTGTTTCAATTTTGCATTAATTCTAGTTATCATACAGCAGAACTCAGCTACTTCTTGACCTTAAAATTTAAAGAACCAAAGTCCCTTTCTCCCATTAAAGAAGAAAATTTACAAAGGAAAGCACAAGAGTTTTGAATTCAACATTCGCCAAACAAGAAACCAGGCAAAACCTGAAGGTTTCAGGTGTTACATACAAAATAACTTAATATATCAACAAGGTCTTATATTTAGGACCTGAGGGAGTATTGTTTATTTATTTTTAAAGTGAAATGATATACGATACACCTGACAAGTGACAATTATCAGGAAAATGAGATTGAAAATGGAAACAACTTACTCTATATGTTTAGGAGAAGATGTGACCATAACATGAAGACAAAAGGCAAAATCAGTACTTGCATTCAAAGAAAACTAAACATGAAATTAAGATGGCCATCAATTGTACTATCTACATAAACATTAAGATAGCATGACAATCCAATATGTTTAACATTAACATGCATCAGATAGAAGCAATAAGGGCTGAACAAAAAATTCAAAAATTCCTCATTTAATTAATTGTCTTTTCAGCAATTACATTGCATAATTCCTCATTTAAAAGACACTCATTTTTGTTGGTAAAAAAAGGCACTTTTTCTTTTAGATTTTTCTGTCATGAACGAAGTTTTCAAAATGACATGGAGACTACCACCTTGTAGGCATATCAAAAACTGAACCTTTCTTTAACATTTTCCAACATTCTATCACCTAACAATGTTTCTCCAAACTTTGAGCAAATCAGAATTTTTGCCTTCAACAATAATAATTTCTCAAATTGAGACGCAAATAAGCTGAACCCACAAAAAAAGGTGGAAGCTTTGAAAGCCTGAGAGTTTCATATCATCTTCAACATTTTGGTGAATAACAGATTTTGCAAATTGTGGGTCCCACGAAACATATTGATATTACATACATACCTGAAAGAGACGAAGGAACGTGGAGGAGAAGAGTGAGTGAAGAGGATGGCCACAGTATTTGTTTATGAAGAAGATAATGGAATTTGGTAGGGAGAATTTCAGTGGAGGACCAAATTTGATAATCAATTTCACTTTGGGACCAAGACTTTTTGAAGCTTCACTGCAAGCCTATGGTCCCTAAATGAAATAAATTAATGTAATAAAAGACTAAAACACCCCTTTATTTGCCCCCTCAACATGGTGGATTGGTGGTTCCCATTTCATTTTGAAGACTTTTTTTACCAACAAAAATATGTGCCTTAAAGATGTAATTTTCTTTCCTTTCTTGCAGCCAAATCGACCCTTAAAGATGTAGGCGTTGGAAATAGCTTAACTACTTCACAATATTTGTGACCTATAATAGTAGTAAAATATACATTAGAAAATGAGCGAAGGGGATCTTGAACATCCTATAAAACCACATTGAAATCTGGTGAATTGATTGCTCAGAAGTTGACAAAATTTCATGATATTCCAAACCATTATAATGAAGTTTGATTTAGTTCTGTTAGTGAAATGTAATTGTAAGCATTCCTAATAAGCATTCCTCCCTATTCTACATGAGACTTTTGAGTGGCATGAATTGTTATTTATACACACTTTTCAGCTCAGCTCATTAGAAGTGTTTTCAAAGGTAAGAAAATAAAATAAAACACAATTCTGATATACTTCCCATGTTTTTAAATATAAGTACTAATTGATTTTTTTTAGAAAAATTAATAAAAGTGAAATAAACTAATTAATCAAAATATATTTTTATATTATTAGACCCTTTATTAGCTTTTAAGTCAAATAAAATAGTTTAAAAAAATTTAAGAAAATAAAATAAATTTTAAATAACTCATTTAACTTTCTTTAAGTTCTCCAAGAAATTCAACTCACTCTTGTATTTATATTTAAAATGGAGAGAGTAATCAGAAGACTAATCCTCCCAAATTGCTATATAATGATCAAAAGTCAGGGATGGAGCAAAATTAACCCGAATAAAATTTAAAACTAATAGGTCCTATTAAGTACTAATACAGAGCTATTTATCGAGCATCCGAAAAAAAGAAGCAAGAAACATTCCTTAAAATCTAAAGGACGAAGATCCAAAAATGATACATAACTATTGGCCAAGGAACAAAAATAGTACATAACTATTCCAAGTTACAAAAATGATACTCAACTTTTATCATGTGATCAAAAATGATATTTTCACTAATATGACAATAATATTAGACATGAAAAGTCCAAAATGTCCTTATAATTTAATCGCCACCCAGTAAAAGTTTATTTAATTATAAAGGCATTTTGGACATTTCATGTCTAAAATTATTGTTATATTAGTGAAAATATCATTTTTGATAAAAGTTGAGTATAATTTTTGAACCTTGAAATAGTTATGTGCTATTTTTGTTCCTTGACCAATAATTATGTATCATCTTTGGGTCTTCGCCCAAATCTAATTATTGCATTCTCTCACTGGATTTGTCATTTGTTGACCTCATGGTATGTAGAAAAAAAGTACATTACCGTAAGGTTCTAAATTCAGACACTAGTTCTAAAAAGGATTCCCGCATAAGACTGAGGTCTCTGCAAAGTCTTTTACAAAGTACAGCACAACATAGTACTAGATTAACATTAGTCAAAAACCATGTTATGTACAAAACTAAAGCTCAGCTTTCCCACTTTCTCCCTTTTATTGCCTTCTGTTCTTGTTTGACGGGAGAAAATGATGGATGTATAAGTTATCTCTTACAACATTATTGTAAAAGCTAAAGGATTTTCAGCCGTTGGGGCGATCACTGATCAGGCAGTCACAAGATGGGGAGATGTGTTCGTGGGAGGCCACACGAGTAAGTGACATACTTGACACTATCCATGAGCACAACCACAAAAATCCGAGAAAGTGATTTAGGTTGCATCACACCCATCCACATCGCCATCTCCAACCTCTTTAGGATCGACAAGAACTGAAACCACCATGGAAGATGATGCTGATTTATTACTATGGAGGCTCTCATTCTGGGAATTTCTCATAACATGTTCTTCACTTGCGTTGAGACCAGATGATTTGGCAGGGGAATGTGGTAGCTTGTGAAGGAACCTTCTATTCCTTCCCTTGTTGACGCTTGTATCATTCTGGCGGTGAACAGCGGAAACATTTGCAACTGATGATGGTGGTGGTGGTGATGATGCTGGAACTATAGCTCCCGGTTTCGGTGAGGCATCAAACTGGAAAACCTCTGTGCACATCCCAGAACTCAACATTGGCCCTGCATCAGGAACCCAGAACCTTCAGTGGTTGTGAAAAATAAAGGGTAGCTTAAAATGCATAAAACACTCAGCTTTGGGCATAGCTTTGGACAGATATCACAAGATAGAAAATAACCAGCAACCAAAGTTAGACCATAGGAAATGAAGAGTGCTAATCAAAAAGTCTATCTTATTCCTGCGAGTAAGCGGGTAAGCTTGCAACAAACACTAGCCTTGTTTTTACATACCAAGTCAATATCATTGAAGAGGACAAGCAGCTACCACACACACATACATACACATTTATATGCATTACAATCTAACTACTTAATTATCAATCCAAACGAAAAACTCCAATTGTGAGTTTACATATGTCCATCTGAAAAAAAGCAAATATTGAATTTACAAAGATAATAGAGTCTATTACTGGATAACATTTTTTTAATATATCAAATTGTGAAGAGGGCAAAAGGAAACATTGCTACCTTCTTTTAAGTTCAGAATAAACATGTCACCAAAGAGAAGACTTAATAAACGTAATTCGCATAACAAACATACAAATAAGATGAATAAATACACAATCACCAAAAAATATGATGATTTTTCCACATTGCTTTGACAACTTCGTCGAGTACTTTGGACAATATATATGATACAGGCTTAGCTAAAAGCAAAGACAACAACTATCATGTAAGTCAGCGAAAAATGCATCTTAACTCACAATCTAAAAGTCAAGATAAACACAGAAAAAGAGGCAAAGAAAAATCTCACCAGCAAGACCTTCACGAAACCATTGCTGCATTGAACCATCAGTAGCAGTTGACTTCATATGGTTCTTCAATGTTTCAGCTGAACCAGAGGCAAGAGCCTTCTGCTGTTCAGTTGGGCTGCTATATGTGTGAGTTTGTTCCACTCTGTTCCTTCCAACTTCAGGAATAGCCAGTGCAGAATCCCAATTATAGAAACCACCAATACATTTTCCTTCGTACTCTTATCTGTATGAGCAGTATCAGTTGCCATGGCCTTTTCAGAAGCCAGAACAGAGTGAATTATCAAGTTACCATCAATTTTCACAAGTTTATCATTCCTTGGAACATACAAGGAAGCAACAAGAGGCTCGGTCTCACTACCATTTCCCTTACGAACAAAGTCATCCGAGTTCATTCTATACGATGAGTCCTGTTGTCTCATTGTTTCTTCTAATCTGCGACCTGTCTCATACAACAATCTACTGGGATTTTGGTTCCCGCTAGAGAATCTCACTCCCTCTTCTCCTCCAGATGTATTCCTATAACCACTAACCTCCCAAAATTTACCTTCATTCTGACTATAGAACCTATCATTAGCAGAGGTAGACATCCTAGATACATTGTCCCCTACATCTCCAAACTTAACATTAACTAGAGGAACCAGTCCACCAAAAAGAAATATAAAGAAAAACAATCCTAACAAACTAATACTAGCAACCTTCTTAGTTTTCCCCTCAGCCTTCTTAGTATCCGACTTCTTGGCCTTTGGAGCCGATTGCGGCTGTTGAGGCTTTAACCTGGGGATTGGAACTAAAGGAACCTGAGAACCTTGTGGTTTAACAACATAAGGTGCATAAGGCACCCCATGGATAAGTCATAGGTGGCATTGGAGGATGAGGGTGCATCCCACCAGTAGTAGCACCCAATTGCTGCCTCAAAGCAGCATTCTCCGCCATAACAAACGACACCTTACTGCTTAAATCAGTTATAGTTGAATGCATTGACCTCACCTTCTCCTCAAGCTCCTCCACATAATGCTTCTTCCTCTGCCTCGAAAGCTGAGCACTCTCCCTATTCCTCATCAACCTAGCCTTCCTCTTCTCATCCTCCTCATCCCCAACACTGAAACCACACTCCTCAACACTATTCTCCACCGGCATCATCGACGATTTCCGATACTTCGCATTTCTCGCCTCACCATTTCCTTCATTCTGCTGTTTCTTCCTCTTCAAGTCACAATTCTTCCCCTCATCCTCCAATTTCACACTCCCATCACCAATTCCACACCACGATACATCTCTTTCCGGCGAAGACGTCTTCAACACTGAGCCCTGCGACGAAATCGACCCTCCCGAAGATTCCCTATCGGAATCCGGCGATTTAAAGCTCGAAACTTTACCACGCATCGAATAATTTTCCGAGTTTTGATCATCACCTGGATTATCCAAACAGTGTGTGACAGACTCAGGTGAAGATTGTGTGGAATTCAAAAACTCTGCCACGTCATCAGCGTCATCCGCGATTTCGAAGCCTGAAGAAGGAGAATCCGATTGCCTATGAAGATCGTTGAATTCTTGCGATGCAGGCTCGGAAAGTAAGAAATCGTCGGTGAAATCGTCGAAGGAGATCTGAAATTCGCCGTTATGCTCGAGATCTGATGCGAAGGGTTGTTCAGAGTCAAAGTCATGGTTTTCGTTGGAGAAAAAGAGAGGATCCATGGAAGGAAAAGGTAGGGAATCGAATTCGGAGGATAGATCGTCATTGAAAGTGGGATCGGAGGATGAATTTGGTTGAAGTTCAAGCATGTTCATGTTGATAGTTAGGGTTTTAGGCTTTTAGCTGCAGAACGGAATGCAATGGCAGAATCAGAATGTTCCGTCGCGTTTACCAAACCTTGAAAATTGGTAAATTGCTTTTTCTTTTTTTAAAAAGGTCAATTTCGTTTAATTTCACCTTTGGTTTTGGACTCACGTAAATTCAAATTTCTCATGGTTTGAAGTGTTGTATCTTTCTGGTAAAAAAAAAAGCAGTGTTGTATCTGGCAAAAAACAAAAGAGCAGTGTTGTAATAAATCAATGGTCGCACTAGAATGTATAACCGTTGAGCCGAAATGTAAAACGACCGACAGTTGGACCGATCCAACCATCCAATCCGGTCTGGTTCTTACAACAACACTGGTTCTTATAAGATTCGGACTAATTTGTGTGTTTAATATTTTATATTTCACTAGTTAATACTATGAATATTCAACAAATCAAACATTTTATATGAGATTTTTACATGTTAAAGCTATTTGCTGTTCTGGTCAAAAAAATAAAAGAATTGACATTACTTTTTTGGAAAAATTAGTAACACTAGATGTAACTTTGTATTTGTCTTTTAACTCAAAACTAATTTATTTACTTATATGACAAGGAGAGTGCAGAATTCTATGTTAATGACATAATAATCTTCTTATTCTACAAGTTAAAATTAGACTATTAGTTAATGGGTATAGAGAATTAGTAAATTAATTATTGGTAAACTACGTGTGAGTTTTCTTAAAATATCTCTTTATTCAAATTTATGGGAAAGTATGTCCTGCTGGAAAACTTTTTAGTAATAATAATTAATTTACATTTGAAGAAACATTAAGAATTCAAGAAGCAAAGTGATTTTTGGCAAAAGAAAAGCAAAGTGATTTTTTGGCAAAAGAAAAGCAAAGTGATTTTAGTTTTATATCAAAACAAAGTCGTCAACTATTTAATATTCATGAAATTACAAATTTTGAATTTTTTACTTAAGGCTAAATCACGTACAATTTCAAAAAAACTAAAGAAGCTCAAAAAATTTCATAAAATTACTTATTATTTTAAGTGAAAAATGTATTTTTAGGTTCCTTAAAAGCTCCAAATTAACTGAAATTTGTAAATTGTTAGTTTTAACTTAACAAATCCCAAACTATTCCTAAGAAAATATGAATTAGTCAGGAAAAGTATAATCATAACGACATTTAAATGTCATTACCTTTAATAAGAGAATAATTATTACCTAAAGAATGCAATGATGCCTCCAGCAACTAATCGATTTCAATTGGGTCAATTCTATCAACTCTGCGTAGATGATCCTGAAGCTTCCACTTTCCAGTCTATTTCACTTTCACCACTCATTTGCATCTAACCATTTTTTAATCTCTGGGTAAATCATGGTTTGGAACCTTATCCACTATCAATTACTTTTTTTTTTTGACCACTATCAATTACTTTCAAACTAAGCTGTCCACCTCTAGTTACTTCGCCATTGCATTGTTATTCTCGATTCTCTGGCAAAAAAAAAGTTATTCTCGATTCTTTGCAGTGTGACTATTCAATTGGGCCAATTTAGTTTTCGGTCCACACTTGATGTCAATGCTTGTTCGAATTTCTTCCATTTTGATTTTTGAGTAATTTGTGACAAAAGGCCTTATACAATTGTTTAAGTTTTTCCTATTTCATACGATTATGATGCTGTCATTTTTTAACACACGGGTGTGATTCGCTTATGAGAATTACAAGCAACGAATATCAGATAATGTTACAAAACTAGTCAATAACATGAAAACATGGGTCTTAGTCTTGTATAAGCATTGAAATGATCTGAATATCGAATGAGTTATTAAAAAGAATCGAGTAATGCATGCTTCTACTTCGCAATATCCATAGTACAACATACTCCCTCCGTTCCTAAATATAAGACCTAGATAACTTTTTTTTGGAAAGATTAAGGTTGCGAAATAGGTTATTAAATGATGACATATTTAATATCTTTTTAGATTATCCATTAGCTTATAGGTAAAATAAACTAGTTTAAGAGAAAAAATTAGGTAAATCAATTTATAATTAACTTATTTTTTGCTTTTTTTAGGATTTTTCAAAAAAGTCATCTAGGTCCTATATTTAGGAACGGAGGGAGTATTATAATGTCTAAACCCTAAACCGCGGTTAATTCATCTATGGATCTAGAGGGGCAGGCTAAATCAACTGCTTCTTAGGGGCTCAAAGTTCTCTTAGCCCAAAGCACAAGAAGTGATGGTTGGCATGTTATGACCTTATTAGTTGATAAGTACCCTGATATCAATTACCATTGTAAACATTCTATTAAACTTGGAGGCATTGTTAGTAAGTTAGTAAGTTCTCAAGATTAACTCCACTTAAAACTCTTACGAAAATACCACAAGAATCATCACTAATAGTTTAGATTGGAAGTGATTTATTCTAACTTAATCAGTAATTTCAAATTTGAGCCTTATTCAACTATGATAATTATTTGAAAATAATGAGGTCTACAATACTTTAAGTTTCTCAAATATTAATGAATTCTTCGTGGGATAGTTACCTCCACAAAGAACCAAACTACACCTAGAATAAGATTGTATACAAAAGGGATACTTTTTTTTACTCCCCGGTCCTTATTATATGTCACTAACCGCCTAAATTGTACATATTAAGAAATGAAGTTTAATGGAATTTGCATCATTAAATTAGTTTTATTTTATCAAACTTTTCCATTTTTGCCCCTCCCACATTTATCACTATGGCTCACTATCTTTTTCTCTCTTTGTGAATCATCTATCTTTATAGTCATAATAGTGGGAAACAAAAGTGAAGTGCAGGAAAAGTCAATTGAATTAAAGAAATCTTTTTTTCCAATGATAAAAGTACATGGGAAAATTTTAATAAATGAGTTACTTAATGGTAGTTGATAACTTATATAAAGGACCAAAATTTAGAGGCGGTTGATGACTTATAATAAGGACTCGAGGGAATAGTTAAAAAAAATAAACACCATAATGTAAATCATAATGTATAAACATATGATTAGATTACTAAATCATAAGGTACATCAAATGAAATTAAATTACGATCGAAAATGAAATTAAATTATATGTTAACATATGCCACAAAATAAATTATATTTGGAGTATAAACAAAAAGAATAAATTTTTTTCTCAAAAATAACATTAACTGGGATTATAATAAGGAATTTTGGTAAAAAATATACTACTATTATGATAAGGAGTGAAGGAAATATTAGATATTCATCTGAGTTTGATGATTCAATCGTTGTTATTCGCAGAGGAAACTATTCACTACCAAACTCAACTGGAGATCGCAACCACATTAGAAGAGAGTTGAAGTGAGCGATTTGATAATCCAAATCCAAATAATATAATATGTCGCGTGAGAGAGTCAAACGAGTCGCTCTTCCTCCGGTTCAAGAGGTACCATACAATTCCATCCATTAATCTTTCATTCCTTCCTATCATGAATGGAACATATTTTTTGTCAAGTCAATGTAAATTTTCAATTTTTTTTATGTTTCATATTCAGCTCACTCAAAATTATATTTTTTTGGAAAGTAATACGTTGATTATAATGTTCAACAAAATGGGTTTATGGGATGGTCCATATTATGAATGTATAATTCCTTAGTAGCCTGCTTTCTTTCAGTATAGCGTGGGAACTTATGCTGTTTTCAGATTCAGCTCAGTTGAAATTACATGTCTGGAGGCTAAGGCCTTTAGTATAATGGTCTAGATAATGGCTTTATGTCGATGGTTTGATTACTAGACCATATTATGAATGTGGGATTCCTGGTAGCCTGTTTTTTTAGGAACTTATGGGCTCACAATTTTGCATGGAAAATTATTGAGAGGTGAATGTGAATTTTGAAGAATTTATGGTGTTTTCCAATTCTGATCACTTGAATTTATGCTGGTTTGCGTATATGGTCTGATTATAGATCATATTATGCTTCTTAGTTGATGATGATAGTCTTGAATTGTTATTCATGGCTGTCTCTTGTTTGTAATTTCTATGGAAATCGTCCACCATAGATGCAATGCTTTCGTTCATTTTTAGTCAATTAATCAATTTATGGAGGGAAGGACCGGCTTAGCTCAACAGTAAGCTTGTTTTCAATGGGATTTGAGGTCGTGAGTTTGAATCAGTCTCTCTGCATAAAGCAGGGGTATGACTGCCTAATATATTATCTTTCTCAGTACTCTCACCAAGTGGGGACTACAACTAGATTGACCTATTATTTTAATCAATTAATGGAGGATGAGTCTAATCATTATACACTTATCTCAAGCAAATGGTGTGTAACTTCCGTGGCTGAGGAGATTTTCTGTTTCTTATGTGTTGAGTATATGATTTCTGACTTGCATTTATTATGATTTGCTCCTGCCACTCATAATAATTTGGCATTTATTCAAATGTTTTCTATATAAAATTAGGATGAATTGATGTTTTTATTTTTATCATTTGGCAAAATGCAGAATATTGATAAGTTGCAGAAAGTTGTAAATGATGGCAATTATTATGGAGCTCAACAAATGTACAAGTCTGTCAGTGCCAGGTTGAAGTGGATTTTTGATGATAGTTCTATAAAGCAGTTTACTTTATTTTCATAGAGAAGTGTACATCCCATCCCTTTTGACTTAATGATTATTTGTTCTGCAATGGGTTTGTGATTTTCAACTATCATCTGATCTGTTGTAGTTATTTTATCTTAATCTAAAGAAAACACTTATCATGTAATGAATTCATCTTTTAGATTAGAAAATAAATTTCTTTTCATCAACATGAGATACTGACAAAGCATTTGCATGTCACTGCAGATATGTTTCGGCTCAGAGGTATGCTGAAGCATTAGATCTCCTGCAATCAGGAGCATGCATTCAATTGGAACATGGACAGGTTGCACAATTCTAATTTCAGTATCTTTCTGCATTGACTTTTATCATGTTAACAGTCTCTACTCAGGAATGGTGGAAAATGTTTATTTGCATGCAATGCATTTCTTCTAATGTAAAAGTTTTTTAAACATCTTCAGTTAAGTAAAAACAGCTCCCCCCATTTATTAATGATGGAAAATAGTTATCCCTACGCACAGACCACTTGAACTGTAATAACTTTTATGGAGTCCATTAGATATGGTCGTTAAATTAATGTAGGATCTCACTTTAACAACTCAAGCTTTTGAGTTGATATGACGAAGACCTTGAATTCTGTCCTTGTTCCTTTCTATTTAATAATTGCAAATAATTTGCAACTTTAATGAAGTGCGTATGCTATATCCATATTTCAAGCTTAAAGGGATTTTTTTAGGAGAAGGGACTGTAGAAATATTGTGAAAACCAATCTTATAAACCTTTGTTGGTAAAAATTAATATTAATTTTCTCAGACATCTTGAAATTTAACTATTGTTTTGCTCCTCCTCTTTATTTGTTGTTTATGTGTGTGTGTGTGTGTTTCCACTTTCTCACTCAATTTAAGCATGTTAAAATGATGAATATTCTAGATTGTAGTATTTTGTGTGAATGTTCTAGTATGTGTGTATGTTCTAGAGAGTGTCTAGAGAGTGAGTAGTGTATGTTCTAGAGAGTGAGAATATTCTAGAGAGTGAGTAATAGTTCATGACCCACATGTATAAATAGGCTATCATACTTGAGAATAATGAATTAGAAACTTTTCTCCTTAAACTTTTATCATGGTATCAGAGCAAGGTTGCTCTATACTCAGCTACCTCGTTTCTGGTCAATTTTAAAAAGAGAAAGAAGGGTTTAGAAAGAGAAAGCATCTCTGCCCTAACCTATCCACTGACGTCCAGAGCTCTGACAGCGACACGCGCCCCACCACCGTCTTCGGCGTCCTCCGATCGGCCGATCCCAGCCGCCGCAAAGTATTCCGGCAAGCCACGCGCCACCACGCGCCTTCATCGGAGAGTCACGCGCCGCCGTCTGTAATCCACGCGCCGCCTGCCGGAAATCGCCCAGGCCCACCAGAGAGCGCGTGAGAGCGCGTTTTGGCCGCCGTTTTTTCCCATATTGCTCAGAAACACCTCTCCCTCCTATTTAAACCATGGCTGAGATGAAAAAGGCCTCTAATGATACTGGGTCTGCATCAATCAGCGGTGTTAGTGCGCATGGAGACTTGGCAAATGTTCCAGCAGCTTATAAATGGCATGGAACTAATTTTCTAAGCTGGTCTCAGTTTGTACGCACATTTTTAAAGGGTCGGGAGAAGCTTAGTCGGACTGATCTTAAGGGGGAGTTAGAGAGGTTAGAGTTTCTTATAGAAACACTTGAGAATTATTCCCCTTCTACAACAGGTACCTGTGCTTTGGGGTTCTCAGGTATTTCATTTCAACCTTCAGCTGTTTTATTTTCATCTGCTCTTAATGCCTCAAATAAGGATTTCCTCCACTCTTGGATCATTGATTCAGGAGCTACTGATCATATGACTAATTCATCTAAGCACTTCATTTCATATAGTCCATGTCCTAGTAATAGGAAAATTGTTGTGGCTGATGGATCAGTCATGACTGTAGCTGGCCAGGGAGATGTTTCCATTAACTCTGCTCTTATTTTGAAAAATGTCTTGCATGTTCCTAAACTTTGCACTAGTCTCATATTTGTTCAAAAACTTGCTGCTGATTCTAATCTTTTTGTTATCTTTTCTTCAAACTCTTGTATTCTTCGGGAGCATGAAACGAAACAGATGATTGGACTTGCTAAGGAAAAGGATGGACTTTACTTCTTTGAGAACTCTGGTGAATGTAGTAGAGTTAAGACCTCTTCATCTTCCTCTTTTCAATCTAAAAGTGTCATGTCAAATGAGGAACAAATTTGGCTGCAACATCGACGCCTTGGTCATACTTCTTTTAATGTTTTGAAAATAATATTTTCTTCTTTGTTTAAGAACATATCTATTGAGTCCTTGCATTGTGATATCTGTGAGTTTGCAAAACATAAGCGTTCCTCATATCCTATAAGTAATACAAGAAGTCTTGTTCCTTTTGAGCTAATTCACAGTGATATTTGGTGTCCATCTAACATTTCTAATGTCTCTGGATTTCGATGGTTTGTGTCATTCATTGATGACTGCACTCGGGTGACTTGGATTTATTTGTTGAAACAAAAATCTGATGTGAGCTCTGTTTTTCCGCGTTTTCACAATATGATTCAAACACAATTTGGAGCTCAAATAAAAAGATTTCGTTCTGATAATGCTAGAGATTTTTTCAACCAATCCTTATCCACATTTTTGAAAAACAAGGGATTTTACATGAGTCATCTTGTGTCAATACTCCTCAACAAAATGGAGTAGCTGAAAGGAAAAATAGTCACCTTCTTGCAGTCACAAGAGCATTGTTGTTTCAAACAAATGTGCCTAAACATTTTTGGGGTGAAGCTGTTCTGACAGCAACACATCTCATTAATCGACTCCAAACTCAAGTTCTTGGTTCAAAGAGTCCTATAGAAGTTCTCACTCATTTCTATCCTAATTTTAATGCATCAAATGGTCTTATTCCTAGGATTTTTGGGTGTGTTGCATTTGTGCATGTGCATTCTCATCAAAGGACCAAACTTGACCCAAGAGCTCTTAAGTGTGTGTTTGTAGGATATTCCTCTACTCAAAAGGATACAAATGTTATCATCCTCTGTAGAATATTGAGCATAAAACACCGATAACTTTATTGATGGGTGATAGCCGAATATATAAACGGCAGATACATAAGCTGTTGTAAGCAGCCCTAGGAACACGTTGATTTAGTCTCCTAATATCTAGCAACTAAGTAGCTGTTACATAATTAATAAAAGAAATAATAGTCCTGGGAAAAAGTCTCCTAATATCTAGCAACTAACTAGCTGTTACATAATTAATAAAAGAAATAATAAACTGCTGACCACGTGCACACACTTGACACATAAGCCTAATAATTTGCATATTAACAATACTCCC
This sequence comes from Mimosa pudica, assembly GCA_029929735.1. Classification (NCBI taxonomy): domain Eukaryota; kingdom Viridiplantae; phylum Streptophyta; class Magnoliopsida; order Fabales; family Fabaceae; genus Mimosa; species Mimosa pudica. Next base: position 3,090,074 of record JAKELP010000023.1, on the reverse strand, counting down.
CCTCAAGTTGAACCATGAATAGTAAACATGTTCAACTTGCGTACAAAATAAGCAAATAACTCTTCAGATAATCCTTTAGTGAGAATATCAGCCAGTTGATGACGTGTAGGCACATAAGCAAGACATATGATGCCACCTTCAACTTTCTCCCTAATAAAATGTCTATCCACCTCCACGTGTTTAGTTCTGCCATGTTGGACAGGATTCAGTGCCATGCTCAGCGCTGACTTGTTGTCACAATACAAACGAAGGGGAGAAGTACTAGTGACATGAACTTCATCAGATACTTTCTTAAGCCACAAACCTTCCATAAGTCCTTGAGATAAGGCTCGAAGTTCTGACTCAGCACTGCTCTTTGATACAACTTTCTGCTTCTGACTTTTCCATGTGACTAGGTTGCCCCACACAAAAGTGCAATAACCTGTGGTAGACCTGCTATTCTCTTTGTCACCTGCCCAATCAGCATCAGTGAAAACTTCAATAGTTCTAAGAGTGCTCTTTTTGAAGAATAAACCCCTACCAGGTGTCCCTTTAAGATACCTCAATATCTTGAACACACCATCCATATGTTTCTGCCTAGGATCATGCATACTTTGGCTGGCTACACTTACAGCAAATGCAATATCCGGTCTGGTATGAGAGAGATAAATGAGTCTTCCCACTAAGCGTTGATACCTTCCTTTGTCTACTGGAGCTTCATCACGCTGCTGCCTCTTTTGTTCGACAGCATCCACCTTACCATCTTTCTGTTTTACTTTCTTCTTGTTTGATTGGGTACTAATTGGAACTTTACTTGGCTTGCATCCAAGCATACCCGTCTCAGTCAACAAGTCAAGTACATATTTTCGTTGAGAAACACAAATACCATCACGTGATCTAGCTACCTCCATTCCTAGGAAATATTTAAGGTTCCCTAGGTCCTTTACTTCAAACTCTTTGTTCAGAGCAGCCTTTATGCGAGTCATTTCACTCATATTATTACCTGCAAGGATAATGTCATCTACATAGACAATGAGAATGGTGATAAGATCACCCTTCTTCAATACAAACATGGTGTGATCTGACAAACATTGTATATACCCTTCTTCTTTAAGGACAGTAGAGAATCTATCAAACCATGCTCTGGGAGATTGTTTCAAGCCATAAATTGACTTGTTTAGTTTGCATACCTGTCCATTTCTGCCCTTCTCAAATCCTGGAGGAATTTTCATGTACACCTCCTCTTTCAATTCACCATTTAGAAAGGCATTTTTTATATCAAGTTGCTGCAAGGACCAATCCAGATTTACAGCAAGAGAAAGTAGAATACGAATAGTATCTAATTTAGCTACCGGGCAAAAGTTTCCTTATAGTCAAGACCATAGGTTTGAGTAAACCCCTTGGCAACTAACCTTGCTTTATACTTGTTTAGACTACCATCTGCATTGTATTTAGGTGAGAAAACCCACTTACAACCAACCGGTTTTTTACCCTTGGGAAGAGTAGTAATATCCCAAGTATGGTTTTTCTCTAAAGCCCTCATCTCCTCCAAAACTGCCCCCTTCCATTCTGGTTGCTGTAATGCTTCATGAACATCTTTGGGAATAGAAACTTTGTCTAAATGAGTTACAAAATTGTAATAACTTGGAGAGAGAGCAGTATATGATAAAAACTTTTGAATAGGATGTTTAGTACACATCCTAGGCTGCTTACGCTGAGCTATAGGAAGATCTATCTCTTCAACTTCAGCAATAGGAGGCATAGTATCTTGTAAGGGTTCAGGAACCCCCTCGGTTGTAAATAATGGAACAGGTTCAGGAGCATGTTGATTTCTCACTCTTTTCCCCCTCCGCACATACACATTATGCCTGTTAAATCTAGTATTGTCCTTCCCTGTCCCTGACTCTTCATTATTATGGCATAAAATAATTGGTTCAGAAGGTGGTAAAGGTTCAGGAACACGTTTTGAAGATAGAAAATCATTAAATGACTCCCCCTTACTTGAATTTTTATAAAAAACCTCATTTTCAAAGAAGGTAACATCTTTACTAACATATAGGCGTTTTAAAACTGGATCAAAACATTTATAACCCTTTTGAGAGTTTGAATAACCCAAAAATATGCACTTTACAGCTCGTGCATCCAATTTAGAAGGAGGGTGATGTACATGGACAAATGCTGAGCAACCAAAAACTTTAATAGGGAGGCAAGAATCAATGTGAGATACAATATGTGTCTCAGTTAGCTTTTCAAGTGGTGTTTTAAAACCAATAATACGATTTGGCATCCTATTTATCAAATGAGTTGCAGTAAGGATTGCATCTCCCCAAAAATATTTAGGTACATTACATGTAAACAAGAGAGCTCGAGCAACCTCAAGCAGATGTCTATTTTTCCGCTCAGCAATTCCATTTTGCTGAGGTGTTTGAGGGCAGCTTGTCCTATGACAAATGCCGTTTGACTTCAGATAATTAATAAGGGACGAATTACAATATTCTGTGCCATTATCAGTGTGAAGAACCTGAATATTACTTTGAAACTGATTTTTAATGTAGGTAGCAAACTCAATGAAGATAGAACTCACTTCAGATTTTTCTTTTAGCAAGTATAACCAACACATACGTGTATGTTCATCTATGAATGTGACAAAATATTTTGAGCGTGTTCTGTTAGAAATATGAGTTGGCCCCCAAACATCACTATGAATAATAGAAAAAGCACGAGAGGGTTTATAAGGAATTGAAGGAAAAGTAGTACGATGATGCTTAGCTAACTCACAAACATCACAATGAAGCAATTTATTAGATGAAAACTGAGGAAACAACTTTTTTAAATAAGTAAGGTTAGGATGACCCATCCTTTTATGCCATAACAATAAATCTTCAGAAACAGAAACAAAACTAGAAATCCTAGAACATAATGCAGTAACGGAAGAGAAATTGAGGTAGTAGAGGCCATTACACTCCTTAGCTGAGCCAATCATCTTCCCCGAGGAGAGATCCTGAAATATACAATGAGTAGAAAAAAAATGAGCACAACAGTTAGCCTGCTTAGTCAGTTTGCTTATGGACAATAAATTGCAAGCAAGATGAGGGACATGCAGTACTGAGTCAATATGTAGCATATCAGAAATTTTAATGGTACCATGACCAGCTACAGTAGCAGAAGAACCTGTGGCTGTCTGAATCTTTTGATTTCCAGCAGAGGGAAAATATGATATAAACATATTTGATTCAGAGGTCATATGATCAGATGCTCCGCTATCTACAATCCAAGTGAAAGAGGAAGGATTTTGTAGAGTAGTGGATAAGTTACCTTGGTGCGCTACAGCTGCTGTAGGTGGTGTTGGCTGGACTTGAAGTTTTTTAAGGAGGTCCAGTAATTGAGACACATTTTCCTGAGACAAGGGAGAGGTATCAACTTCTGCACCTGCTGTATGAGAAACGTCTGTATTCACTTGATGTGCTTTAGACTTAAATTTTCTCGGTTTCCAGTTAGATGGCTTCCCATGAATTTCCCAACACCTATCACGCGTATGACCGGTTTTTTTGCAGTGATCACAAAATAGTTTTCCCTTATCAAGGGAAGGGTTATTGCTGGATCTATTACTTACCATAGCAGAAAGATCTGGAGTTGGCAATATAGGGCTAGACAACATCACTTCTTTCCTTGTTTCCTCCCTGCGAATCTCAGAATAGACTTCTCTAGGAGATGGAAGAGTGGAGGAGCCCAGAATTCTTCCACTAACATCATCAAACGAAGGGTTTAACCCATCAAGAAACAGAAGAACACGATCAACATCTTTGTTCTTCTTATTACGGGCTGCATCTTGTGGGCATGCCCATTCTTCATCTGTGAGAAGATCAATCTCTTGCCAGAGAGCACAAAGCTCAAACCAATATTCAGTAACAGTCCTCGTTCCCTGAGAAGACTTCCAACACTGACGTTGAAGAGAAAACAAGTGAGACATATCCTTCCCATCAACATAGGATTCACGAACAGCCACCCAAATATCTCGTGCAGAAGGGAGATACATAAAGGTGCGTTTAATTGAAGTAGACATGGCATTAATTAGCCATGATGACACAAGAGCATTATCAATCTTCCATTGTGCCATGGCTTTAGATTTAGGATCTGCAGGAGCCGGTGTTTCTCCTGTTAGAAAACCTTTCTTGCCGCGTCCTTCAACAGCAAGTAGGACAGCTTGAGCCCAATCACGGTAATTGGTGAGGGTAAGCTTTTCAGAAACAATAAGGAAAGATGAACCTCCTTCAATAACGGGAAGTAACGAAGAATCTTCTCCATTCTTTGAAGAAGCCGTAGATACCCCTTCTTGCGAGTTTGACATCTCGTTTTTTCAGAATTAGGGTTCTAGAAAAAAAAAATATGATCGGGTACGGAAGCTAGATGATTTGCTCTGATACCATGTAGAATATTGAGCATAAAACACCGATAACTTTATTGATGGGTGATAGCCGAATATATAAACAGCAGATACATAAGCTGTTGTAAGCAGCCCTAGGAACACGTTGATTTAGTCTCCTAATATCTAGCAACTAAGTAGCTGTTACATAATTAATAAAAGAAATAATAGTCCTGGGAAAAAGTCTCCTAATATCTAGCAACTAACTAGCTGTTACATAATTAATAAAAGAAATAATAAACTGCTGACCACGTGCACACACTTGACACATAAGCCTAATAATTTGCATATTAACAATATCCTCCTTCAAAGAAGTTCTTTGTTTCAGCAGATGTGAGTCTGAGTCTTACTTTGGTAGTTCTGTTAATAATGATCAAGAAAATGAACATTTTTCTAATGATCTTTTAGATACTAAATTTCAAGATGTTTCAAGACTACAGTCTCATTCATCTTTAGAAGTTCCACAACAATCTCATTCTAATCCATCTTTAGAGGTTCCACAAGCACTTGACTCTACTCATTCACCGCTGCGTTACAGTAGAAGGAAAAAGAAGTCCCAATTGGAGCAAGTTCAATTATCTAACCCAGTTATTAATGAAGAACCTGAAATTGCTCCTGAAAATACAGAGGTACCTTCATCTCCTTCTAATATACCTGAGAACTATCCTGTTTCTACTGATGATTCTGATTTACCTATTGCCTTAAGAAAAGGGGTTCGAAGTTGTAGTAAACATCCTTTATACCCTTTATCTTCATTTCTTTCATATGACAAGTTGTCTTCCAACCATAAAGCTTTTCTCACTAATCTCCAGTCCATTTCAATACCAAAAACCTTAGATGAGGCATTGGCAGATGATAATTGGGTCAAAGCGATGAAAGTTGAAATGGAAGCTTTGGAGAACAACAAAACATGGGATCTTGTTCAATTACCCAAAGGAAAGAAGCTTGTTGGATGCAAATGGGTCTTCACACCCAAATACAATTCTGATGGCAGCTTGGAACGATATAAAGCAAGATTAGTTGCTAAAGGATATACTCAAACTTATGGAGTTGATTATGAGGAGACATTTGCTCCTGTTGCAAAAATGAATACCTTTCGAATTTTATTGGCCTTGGCTGCCAATCAAGGTTGGGATATGTTGCAGTTTGATGTGAAAAATGCATTCCTGCATGGAGACTTGAAGGGAGAAATCTATATGGAAGTCCCACCTGGTTTTTATTCTCAGGTTGCTCCTGGTACAGTGTGCAGACTCAAGAAAGCACTTTATGGCTTAAAGCAATCACCAAGGGCTTGGTTTGGAAGATTTACCAAATCTATGGTTCGCATGGGATATAGACAAAGCCAAGGTGATCACACTTTGTTAATTAGACATTCATCTTCAGGGGGAGTGACAATTTTACTTGTTTATGTTGATGATATCATGGAGAAGCAAGAAGCAGACTGTGGTCTCAAGATCTAGTACCGAAGCTGAGTTTAGAGCAATGGCTCTTGGAATTTGTGAATTGTTATGGATAAAGATCATTCTATCAGATCTAAGGATTCACTGGGAAGGCCCACTGAAGCTCTACTGCGACAATAAATTAGCCATTAATATTGCTCATAATCCAGTTCATCATGATAGAACAAAGCATGTTGAGATTGATCGACACTTTATCAAGGAAAAGTTGGAGAGTGGTTTGATTTGCACTCCATTTGTACCATCAGAAGATCAATTAGCAGATGTTCTCACAAAAGGGTTGTCTGGCGAGCAGTTTCAGAATATAGTATCCAAGCTGGGAATGGATGATATCCACTCTCCAGCTTGAGGGGGAGTGTTAAAATGATGAATATTCTAGATTGTAGTATTTTGTGTGAATGTTCTAGTATGTGTGTATGTTCTATAGAGTGTCTAGAGAGTGAGTAGTGTATGTTCTAGAGAGTGAGAATATTCTAGAGAGTGAGTAATAGTTCATGACCCACATGTATAAATAGGCTATCATACTTGAGAATAATGAATTAGAAACATTTCTCCTTAAACTTTTATCAAAGCATACTAGTACTAAAGGGAATGTAAACCTAATTGTTTCTGTGTGCTGTAATTTATCTTGCATATGTATATTTTCCTGAATTTATTTTCTCATTTATAGTGTTGTATGCTTAGCTTTATCTCCAATTAGAATTGAAGTTTACTGTGATGCGTGATATAGCCTTCAAGTTGACTTTTGAATGTTTGAAGTTTTATGGTTGGCTTCTGCTGTCTGTAAGTAGACAATGCATTGGCACATCTAAAGTTTGATTTGATATTATTTAATCCAAGTTTCACTTTCTCTAGTAGTGAGAATCAGAACTGATTGTGGCAAGAACATTTACTTAAGAAACTCAGAATGTCTGTTCTTCTTTAGGTCACCTGTGGAGCAGAGCTTGCTTTATTATTTGTAGAGACACTCGTGAAAGCAAAAATTCCTTATGATACTGAAACTCTTGGTGAGCCCTATTACTGTCTTAAAAAAATTTATTGAGAGTAGCGATTTATTTCTTGTTTTAATCTGCGATGCAGTATAATTGCTTTTCTTATATGCCTTCTATATTTTGATAATTTGCATGCTCCTTCTTGATGCTGTATATACTCAAGGAAATGGAAAATTTGTCATCTGGAGTCTCTGTCGCCTGATTTTGTACATATTTTATTTCTCATTTTGGTTCTAAACTCACTCTTTACAAACTAAAAAAATATCTGGCAGATCACCTTGTGAAGATCTACAAAGCTTTTCCACGGATTCCACTTCCACAAAATTTGAGAGTTGATGATGACATGCAACTGATTTCTGAAGCCCTTGGAGCTGCAAAAACACGTGTGGAGGGATGCTCCTCATTCTTAAAAGCTGCTATTAGGTGGGTTGTTAGATGTTTTTGAATAGATTATGCAGTTATTAAGCCTACCAGACGAAGTTTTTGGTGTAATGATTTGATGCAGTAAACATTACTTTGTCAATAGAATTTCACTTAGTTATAAGATATCCTATATCAGTTTCATATGATCAGTTTTGGAGAAATGGCGCCAAGAGATAAAGAAACGGTTTGATGGGTGCTTTTCTTATTGATTCACAAATCAACTAGAAGCAGTGAGAACACACAAAAGGAGAAGGGTCAGAAGGGGATTTATAGTTCCCTGATGTTTGGCCAGACATATAAGGAAAGAATTTTAAAAATAAGCCAGTCATAAAACATTTTATTAAAATGAACCTTTACTTGAAGCGACATCTTCCATAATCTGAATTAATAAGCTTTACCCTATAACAGAGGGACTGTAATTCTGATTTAAATGTCAATACCAGTTTCTATCACAACTTTATTGACGCCAACTTTTAGTAATGTGCTTACTGCTATTGTGTGCAGGTGGTCCGCAGAGTTTGGAGCAAAAAATTATGGATCTCCAGACTTGCACATTATGCTAGCTGAATATATTTATTATGAATCACCTGAGGTGGTATGTATCAGAATTACTTCAAGTATATGTCCTTCCGTTGCTACTGCTTTTGAATTTATACTCTATATGCTGCAATTATGTTTTGCATTTGAAAAGATCCACTTTTACCCTAAAATTAATAAGATCTTCATTCCTGGTCCATTAACACAGAATACTTCTGATATGCAGGATATGGCTAGAGTGACGAACCATTTTGTTAGAGGAAATAATCCAAAGAAGTTTGCTTCTGTACTTGTTGATTTTTTGGGCAAGGTTAGCCTTGTTATATTATCCATTTTTTCTTTCCTTCTCTATTCTCATATCTTGTTTTCTGGTTCAATTTTACCGAATTTATGATGAGAGTTCTTCCCTTGTTAGTTTATATCTTGTAAAATTTGGTTGTGGGGGTAAGGCTACATACATTTGATGCTCTATTGAGAGCCTTATGCTCTAGGCCACCCGTTTTTGTAAAATTTGGTTGGGGCATTCAATAGTCATGTAATTATATTGTTGAGTTATTGTGTTATATTATTGGGTCCTAGAACTGATTTGAAGAAAGGGCAGTCAAAGATTTCCTTTTGTCTTTGTTTTGAAAATGTTCAACTGTTATGCCTCTTGCTTTTTGCAGTGTTATCCTGGTGAAGAAGACTTGGCCATTGCAAGGGCTGTTTTAAGGTAAAAGCAAATTATAATCCCTATGCTCACTCTGGAAAATGATAGAAACCTTTTGTTGTCATAATTGTAACCAAGCACAGATTTAGGAAATTTGATAAGTATCAATGCTGGATAACAATTCACTTCTCCCTGCCACTCGAATACCTTCAAAATAACTTTCTTAATGCCTCACACTTAGTCCTCTAGCTTGCCATGCATTGGCAGTGGTAGCAAATTAGTTATCACCATGAATTTCCCTTTCTGCCTTCCTACCCCACCTTCCTTTAGAATGCACTTTCAACCTTTTAGTTGGGCCACATCATTCAGGTAAAATCGTCAAAATATTGTGGCAGACTTAATCATATAGAAATTAGTCTGTTCTTGTCTAATGATTACAAATGTAGATAATTCTTGAGGTTGTTTTTATAATGCCTTTTGTTCCGGCTCAGACAGCTTTTAAGATTGCAGAATGTCTTGGCAACTCAGTTTTTATTGACAGTTCTGGCTTCAAATTTAACTGTGGTAGGAGCCAAAATAAGCAAAGAATTGAAGGTAGAAAATAAAACTGAAACATAATTCTACTAGGGATGCCCGGGCAAGTATCTCAATTCCACCATTCCAATAGCCAAGATAAATCTGCTAAAAACACTCTAGTGAGGGTCAACCCAGTTTTAGTCCCCACTTGGTGAGAGTGCTGGGGAAGAGTATATACTAGGCAGCCTTACCCCTGCTTTATGCAGAGAGGCTGATTTGAACTCACGACCTCGAACTCCACGCCAATTGAACATACCGTTGACCTAAGCTGGCCCTTCTAAAACACACTAGAAAGAATCTCACTTAAATAATTTTGAGTAGCCATTTCGCCAAGGATAGGAGAAACCCAATTGAATCGAATGCTTTTTTTTCCTCCATGTCTTAGCTTCTCAAATGACCAGTGTATATATATAGTACTGGAATACATTTCAAGTAAGTAAATTAATTTAGATAATGTCTAAGATCATGGAAATAGACTCCAATAATGACAAACTAGATGTTAAGATCCTTCTAACAACCTAGTACATCTTGATCTGACTTTTAGAATTTAGGCCCACGAATAAGCTGCAGAAATTCCTGCATGAATCCGGTGTGTCATATCATTTGTTATCAGAGGAAATCACAAACCCCTCATGAATATTTTAGTACAATTTTAATTTGATATGGCACTATGGAGTCTTGTTTTTGTTTTCTGACATGGGATAAAAAGTAAAGGGGTCTTGATTTGTTTCCCTCCCCACAAGTGCCACATTGGAATAAAATTCTCCAGATGAAAGAAAAATATTCATGAGGTGTTTGGTTGTAATTGAGCACACCATGAGTGATGTGGCGAACCAGAACCAGATTCGATACAAGAATTTCTCAATAACCATGAAAATATTTAACATTAAACAATTGACTCAGTAAATAATCCTATCAGACCTCACTTGCTCCTAAACTTAAGCTGCACTCAACTAACCACTGAAAAGCACCATTAAGATCACACTTGAGCCTTCTGTGAAGTTTTATTTATGTTGGAACTGCTTTCATGTTTAACAAATGCATAAAACATGGTAATAAAGAGGCAATTTGTGTTTGGGAAAATATTTTGATAGGCAGTTCTATAAATGTTGTTCGATTTGGAATTATAAAAGAATCCTTTCTACTATATATTAAAGGGTTAAGGGTCAAATCTAGCACTCTACTATGGCCAAAAGGTCACCCAGCATAAACAACTATTGGATGGCTCAAAAGTAGCACACATCTATTCAAAAATGGCTCAAAAGTAGCATTTCCGCCAACTTTAACTAGTTTGACCGGTAAGTTTGACCCGAGCATGCCACGTCACTCGCCACGACACCCAGTTTTGCCACGTCACCCGCCACGTCACCCAATAATGGGTAGTAAGTGGGCCCATTGGGTGACGTGGCGATTGACGTGGCAAAATTGGGGTGACATGGCGGGTGACGTGGCATGCTCGGGTCAAACTTAACGGTCAAACCAGTTAAAGTTGACGGAAATGCTACTTTTGAGCCATTTTTGAATAGATGTGTGCTACTTTTGAGCCATCCAATAGTTGTTTATGCTGGGTGACCTTTTGGCCATAGTAGAGTGCTAGATTTGACCCTTAACCCTATATTAAATTACTAAGATGGACACATCCTAGAGTGGATGTTTAGGATAGCATTAGATGCACACATTCTCTATTTTGGTTATGTTGATATATTTGGTATAATTTTGAATATTTTTCTCCCTTCTAATGCCACTTACCCTTACTTTCTTGTATATACAACTGGGTTTTAGACTTAGGAGTTACTTCCTTTCTCGTATGACAGGTATTTATCTTCAGGCAATCTGAGAGACGCTAACATATTGATGGAAGAGATAAAGAATGAAGTCACATCTAAAGATATTAGATTTCCCCAGACAGATCTAATGCAGTTCATCAAGTTTCTATTACAAACGTAAGCTGTCATGCTTCATAGATTGATTGATCAAATTTGTTTTCTTGTCTTGTCCACATCAAACATCAGTGCGTACTGACTTTTGAAAAGTACCAAGACCCTTTGAGTTTTTTTTTTCTCTAGCAACTTTGTCGGAATTTACAACTATTTCTCTTTGTATTGTTTTTGATGAGTTAAAATGTTTCCACTTCTAGGTAATTTCCTTGCCTTTACATGTTATGTTTTAATGCTCGTGTTTATGGCTTCATTTTGTTTTTTCGTTCTTGGTGCTTTTAAGGGACACTCTTATCTCAAATGAAAAGGGACTTGGCGGCTCTGTAGTATTTTGAGCCTTTCAGCCTTTACTGATTTTAATTGTTTCTTTGCAGTTTCTAACTCTTTATAGGAAGATAATAATCCCAACTTTTGTTGCAGGTTGGAGAGAGATGCATTGCCTCTTTTCAATATGTTGAGAGCAAATTATAAATCAAGTATTGACAGGGAACCTGCATTCAATGAGGCGAGTTCACCTATTAATGCTTGTGTCTGTGTGTGTGTGTTGACACTTTTATTGGTACCTAACTCATCCATGATGTTGAACTTTCATAATGTGTGAGCTCTATTACGTACTTATCTTTTAATTTTCTAATTATTTATGTCTCTGCATTAAAGAGAAACTCATCATCATTTGACTTGAACATTTTTTATTTAGATGTTGGATGATATAGCAGAGAAGTTCTATGGAGTACAACGGAAGAATCCTATGGGAATGTTTGGAGATATATTTAAGGTAGAGCATTCACGCCTTTTGATATTTGTAGTTGCCACTTTGACATGGATACATAATTTAATCGATAATCAATTAGTTGTTTTGAAACTCCAATTTATATAGACCTAAAATCGATTTTAAGTGATATTAGTGGTGTCATTGTTCCCTGACACTATGGCAGCAGAAATGGGTCCCACCAGGAAACCTTTTACAGCCTGGGCCCACTAAACTTTCCATTTCCATTTCTATTGAGCTACTTTCTTGCAACTAAACGGAACCGTAGAGCCTGTTTGGTAGCTTGAAAAAATGACAATGAATTGGAAAGTTTAGAAAGTTAAGGATATTTTTGTAATATACATGTATCCCGGGGGCCACAAGTTCTCTCTCTCTATCTCCCACTTTTTCTGGGCCCCACAAACTTTATTTTTCATCATTACTTAATTTACCTCTACTTTCCATCTTTACCCCTTTCACTTTCCATTTCTCCACTTTCCTTCTTGCAACCAAACGGACCCTTAGAAAATTAGGGTTATCAGGAAATGAATGTGTTAAGGGAAATTTGTTAATGATACAAACATGATGCAGTGAGCATATTATGTTGTCTATAAAATTGTATAGCTTAATCAAACAAATTTAATTTTCCGGGAAACTATTTCAACTTTAACACTGATTTTAATTTCTTACTATGCAGTTGATGGGGCTGATTTATAATTTTAATTGTTGAGATACAAATGGTACACCTGCTCGATAACATCTTAATTATTATGGGTCTGTAACATTTATTTCTTCTGATTTTGATACAAAAGTGAAGTCATCTACTTTTTAACAATATCTTTGTATGATCAATTTAATTAGGTTTTATTTTAATGTATTTGTTATAAAGGTCAGCGTTTCTTCAGATATTCAACTGCTAGAATATATTTCCTTCAATACGTGTATTGGAGTCCATGGCAAAAAAAACGTGTATTGGAGATTCATTGCATTTTAATTGGCCTCTATAATGTGCCATATTTGAGGTTGGAAATTTTTTTTTTTTTTTGGACAAAGAGGTTGGAAATTAAATAGCCTGCAATGATGATATTTTTCTCCATTGCTGTTTTATGTTTTGATTTTTTGCGTGGAATCTGATATCCTAATGACCACAAATTTTCCGTGGATAACGAAATCGATTACTGCAATAAATTGTTAGAAAAAGTGCTCTCCCCAGCTTATCCCATAGGCCATAGCCATAACCAAGGTTTTGGTGGAGAAAATGGATTTTTGCTAATATTGAGTGTAGTTATCTATCCAACAAACAGAAAGAGATATTGTGTCATTGCCTTTACCTCCCGAGTGAGAAGTTTTATAATTTTCTAGACATTAACATATTGTATGTTTTGAAATTTTCATCACTCAGCTGTAAAGGCCATTATGGTGTCTTACAATTCCAATGATAAGTACTCGGTTTCTAATAAGATCACTTTGATTTTTTTCAAAAAAAATAGAGAAGTATCTCATACCACTAAATTATAGTACTCCTCTTGGTCCTAAATATAGGACCTAGATGATTTTTTTGGGGAGATTAAGGAAGACTTAATTTTAGATGTCTTTCCAATAATACCCCTCCTTAATTGGAACCAATAATACTAACAATGTTTGAAATTAAGTCACAAAAAAAACAAGACCATTCCTAAGAAGAAGAAGTTGTGAAGAAGAAGAAGGGTAATTTAGGAAAAAGGTGACCAAATATGTAATTAGGTCTTATATTTAGGATCAAAATGAAGTCTCTATCTAGGTCCTATATTTAGGACCGGAGGGAGTATGTCACACTCACATGTAATTAGATTATAGGTTATATGGAAGTAGAATAGACTAGTTTTGAGTTGAAAAGATAATAATACACAATTTAAATCAATTAATTTTATATCCACAATTTCTTAGAAAATCAAAATGATATTATATTAGGATTGTGGGGAGTATTTTGACAGCAAAATCCAGGAGAGAATTCTTGTGGATGGACAAGCTTTTCAGACTCACCTTGAAGCTTAAATTATGTTTGATTTCTTATCCCACACAAACTCGCGAGAAAAAACCTTAGGTATGTCAATGTCAATCCAATGAAAAACTAGAGAAAATGAGGAAACAAATCAGTATTGCCGTTCAATTTTACTTTCCAGGCCTTATGCTTTGCAGGTTATCTTAATAAATGCCTTACAGTTTGATATTGATTCGATATTAAACTATGAATACATCAGGTTCTATAACAATTTGCTTCTCTAGAGTAATCTATGAGTCAAGCTGATGCTATTACGTGCTCTTTTATATAAGGAAAATGCTGCTTGGTGTTAGTGCAACAGAAGGTAAAACTTTGGAATTTTAAACAAATTTGTTAGCGGAAAGGCATGCTGACCCAATAGGATCAATTTGCATGATCAAATAATATTTGTTTCAGTTTTGAAAGTTCAATTGTGGCTTTTAATAACCAGTAGTTATGGTTGTCATGCGTCATAATTGAAGCAATCCATATAATTAACTTGAATTAATGTTCCCAAAATCGCTTGTGTATAGATCGAGTATATATAATTCACTCTTCATATGTTAATCTTAATTTTTTTTGTTTTTGTTTTATGAAGTTCACTTGCATGAGTATACAACTATTGATTTGGTTTGCTCTCCTAATAATTTTGTTAAAAATAATATAAACTATCTGTCTGAGTTTTTATTTTTTATCAATTTATCAACCCCCACCTTTGCTATAATAAGAAAGTGCATTTGGAATCTTAACTTTGTTCCCCTTTATGTGACCAAGTTGCATTCATTTGATGTGATGCGACTATTAGTTAAGAGAATCAAATATTACTGTGCTTTTTGATGCTTCTTTCATAATTGAACCAATTGCAAGTTCATTGCCCTCAAAAAGGTCAAATTTTGTTTTTTCTTCTTTTAATATAATTGTTTGTTTTTGGAATTAATTGATATATATAGGTGCAAAGGAAATAAAAATTCAATAATAATTTTGAGATATTAGTAACTTATGACTCTAATTTATATTAGAATATTTAAATAATAACTATAGAACAAACAAAATGTGAGATGTCATTTTCCATCTACCAAATTATATGTGTAAATCTAGTCTATGATATTAAAATGAAACACATAAATAAACATGTATTATATTATCAAAGATGAACACTCATATCACATCATGAGATTAGTTTGTCCACTAATAGATAGGTTGGCATGCTTTACAAGAAAATTCTTAAATTAATTCGATCTTTTGATATTTGAAGTGACACTTTAGCTCAATCTATACTTGCATTTTCATGAACCCAATTTTTAATAAACAAGAGAATGAGTCATGTATGATAAACACTGTTGTTAGATTCTTCATTATGGGGCATAATTTGAAAGTTAGGACCCAGTAATCTGGCAAAAATCTAGAGTTAACCTTATTTCTGTTAGGATTTGGAGACAACCACAAACCCAGAATATTGGGCTTTCTGGCTTTGGTAAATTGATTCCATCTTTTTTAGAATCCTTTCAATCATTTCCGTTCACTTGTTCTCTAAGAAAAGAGACCATCCTTTGTCGGTACAATCATTTCATAACTTGTGCTTCTAATCATAAATCTCTGTCTGCATCTTCTTGGCTTTTTACCCGCATTCAATTAAAATGGACTTGCCCAATATAAATGTATTATTGTTTTAAATTAGAGATTGATTGTTTGGGTTTTATAATGGAAAATTTTAAGAGACAACGATTGAGATGTTGTTTAGGCTTGGATTTATTCATAAAAAAATTATAAATGGGTTTATATGCAGCATTATCTCCTTGCGTAAGGTACTGAGTTTAGATTTCGCGTAAAAATGTTACCTGAAGAATTTTGCACCAGTGTGAGTCAACTTAAATCAACTTCAATTTGTTGACCTGTATGATTTTGTCCTTTATATGGATCAACTCAGTATTAATAAAGTTTTAACATAAAAAGTACTCCCACTATTCCTTAATATATAAGATCACTTTCATATAATAATTTTTTTTCTAAATATATGCAACTTTATAATTTTCTCAACTTTTTTCCAAATAAACCCTAATAATTTTAATCTATAAGAAACAAGCAAGAGTGGGAGAGTGAGAATATAAAGGTATATGGTTATGGTATATTAGTATATTATATGTTAATAATCATCTTAACTAGCATATTTAATCTAATCAAATTACAGAAAGTGATCTTATATTTAGGAACAGGGTAGTATATATATATACAAACGGACACTTAATAGAACTTAATTAATTGTGATCTATCAAAAGGAGGCATACTCCATTAATTTTTTTATCTATCTGAAGTTAAACTCATAATAAACATATTCTTAACAAGATGGTATAGTCGATTTCAAACTTTGATTCAATTGCAATGTGATATTGCAAATTTTTTGGGTCGTGTAGAGGCGTACAGATGTAATAGTTTAACTTAATTTTTTTGGGGGGTTGAATGATTAGCCCGACTTTTTGTTTTGGTTGGTCTCTCTGCTTTTTCTTTAAATATTTGAATAATTAATAATTAGGTTTACAATGACATTAATTAGTTTAGATTCTGCCTTTTTGTTTTGTCCCACCTTGATATATAAATGGGTGTGTGTGTAAAGACTAGAGCCAAAGATATTTTTGATCTTATCATTTTATCATGTGGACAGGGATCATCATCATCATCATCAGTAGCAAATAGCAAGTCAGAACATTATTCATCTTAATAATGCATTATCTCTCACAAAGAAAAATTAAAAAAAAAATAGAAATAGAAAGACAAGAAGAATCTAAAATTTGTCAAAAGTGGGGACACTTTTCTTTTGTTGTTTTAATTAGTTGCCAAACTTAATCCCACTTGAAGCCTTTTTCCTCCTATAAAGCTTTCAAGTGTTTGCATTTCTGCCTCCAACATGCCCTTTCCTTTAATTAACCTTCTTTCTTCAAACTACATCACTAATGTCAACTTTTTTAATTTAATTATTGATTAAGGTGGTTGCCAATCTCTTAGTTAAATCAAGATCATCATGTATAGATTGTTTCTTTCAGTTAACAATTAAATAATTTTCATTGAATTTGAGAAATTGGTAAAAAGTCTTTGTTTAAAATTTGGGGTAACGAGAATGGTCTGAATTTGAGTAAAGGCAATTTTTATGAGAAATCCTGCAAAACATTGATATTTCCTATGTTAAAACGAATTTTTATCTCTCTTTAATATATCTTATATGTTTACTTTTATGCGTGCAAGGGATTTTCAGTCATATTTTTTTCAGTCCATATGGTAGATATATAGTTACCATTAGTATTTTCGCCAAAATAGTTACCATTAGTATAGTGAACATAATTTATAGTGAAAATCACCAAAATAATGAACCTTGAAAAATGTTGCAACTCAATGATTACTAAATTACACACACACAGAGCAATCATCCAAAAATATGCAGCGAGAGACCAAGAATATTATAATAAGAAAGCCGACAAACGTTGTGATAATTAAAAGTGCAAAATTATGAGAACACCAACATTCTGTTTATTTTTTTTTAAAAAAAAAGAAGATTAACTTCTAGAAGCTTCGTCAACTGTATATCCATGATCTACACTTTCAATCTGAGGGGAGGGAGTGATATAGAGATACTCAACACTATAAGAAGTAGATTTACTTCACAGCCTTATATGTACTCCACTATTGCGTGCGTGCTTATTGGAGTTTGTGTGTGTGTGTGTGTGTGTGTGTGTGTTGTGCGTTTGGATTATTAGAAAAGTTTGTGTTTGTTTTGTTTTGTATTGTTTGAAAGGCACAGTACTCTCACATATAGTATGAAAGCAAATGGGATAAGGGGAAAAGCCGGTGGTTTAAGTTGTATCCAACCATCAAGTGATCAAACATTCAAACCCTACTTTTTCTGTAAAACACTTGAAGAATTTGGAAAGGACAATAATACGTCATGTGCCTCTTCATCAATATGTTATTATTAAAATATCATGAGATTCTTTTTTCTTTTCTAAAGAGAGAAAGATGTGTTGCAATTATATTGCCAGTATTGAAAATTGTTGTGCTCGATATGCATGCATTTGCATATGCTCGCTTATGATTTCTTCAAAGTTTCCATCATATAATGGAAGAGGAAACTTCAACATCAGTTAACAGTTGCACATTGATTAATTGATTTCTTTAAAGGGTAGAGGTGCAAAAATGGGTTCAAACTGTTACGCCAGGAGCACGTAGGGGTAACAAGTATTTCCGGGCTCAATTCTGGGATTGAAGAATAAATATTGGTGTAATATAGGTAACTCCGATTAGTTTGACGACGTTGACCGTTAAAAGCTAAAGTGGTGGGGGAAATATTTTTTGCTGAATTGGCATGCCATATAAGCACGACAAGTTAGCAAAAATGTCACATAAGCATGTCCGCCAGCAAAAATTGCCACATACATGCCACGTCAACAAAAAATTGCCACATAAAAACGTCACGTCAGCAAAAAAATTTATTTCTCCCGCCACGTCATCTTTTAGTGGTCAACGTCGGTCAAACTAAACGGTGTTACCTATATTACACCAATATTTATTCCAGTCCCAGAATTGAGCCCGAAAATACTTGTTACCCTTATGTGCTCCTGGCGTAATAGTTTGAACTCATTTTTGCACCTTTACCCTTCTTTAAATCATGGTTTCAATATCACAGACGCCACTCTCTTTGACATAAATTAATTGATTTAATTTTATGATAAAATTTTTTACGGCAATATGATTGGTTTACTTAAGATCATTACGCATGGCGGTCTGTTTTTTATAAGACATTTTTCAAGTACTGATGTAAGTTTATATACTACCTCCGGTCCTAAATATAGGATCTAATTGACCTTTTTTGGAGAGATTAATATTGCGAAATAGGTTATTAAATGATGACATATTTGATATCTTTTTAGATTATCCATTAGTTTATAGATAAAATAAATTACTAGTTTAAGGGGAAAAATTAGGTAAATCAATTTATAATTAATTTATTTTGTTTTTTTAAGGACTTTCCAGAAAAAATCAATTAGGTCTTATATTTAGGACCAGATGGAGTATTTGATACTAGATAGCTTATCAACGGATTTACATTCAATGTTCAACACAAATATGAGCAAATGATTTCTCATCTTAATCTGGATCTTATGGATTCATTTTAATGATCCAGATTTGATTTAATTTATTTATCACCTTTGAAAATTTTTTATTTTAATTGATACAGAATCAAAAATAAAGTTAATTTTAAGACGGTCATAAGAAAAATGTCCTTAATATATATGTAAAAGACAAATAAGATCTCCAATAAGAAAAATCTCAATTTCATTCTGTAATATTAATTTGGGTTTTGAAATCTTATAACATCAGTTAGTTAATTGTCCTCTCCCTATTTCTTAAAACATGCTTTTACCCTCTTGGCGGCTATCGGTCACCACAGCTCTGGCGTGGCGTCAAGACTCCTTGATATGACCTTTGTTTGAGCTCAAGCAGCTATTCACTAGCTAGGTCATGATCACTGGAGTTTCGGAGGCCAAATATATGTTTTTGAAGTTATTTTTTTTTTTTAACTGATGTTTTTGAAGTTAATGAACAAAAGCAATTCACACTAATACTAAATATAAATGTCTAAACTAGGAAATAAGAAGTTTCTAGCTATTTTAATAATAACTACTTTAATCTCTTACGAATATTTTTGTAGGATTTTTTTCTTGGTTTTGTCCCTTGAAGCTGCTTAGTTTGGTGTATATTTACATCTTAACTCCGTGAGTGTGTGTGTGTGTGTTTTTTTTTATTTTCAAAGATGCTTGCTCAACAGTCCACACATAACTTTGGCTTTCTTTGGTTAAAGAATATAATATATCAATTGTACACGGAACTTCACAGTCTACATACAATACATGATACAAATGAATCTTTTTAAAAGAAATTCCAGCTAATATCTTTATACACACATATGAAACACAAAAGTAAAACAATGCGTAGAGGCATTTTTATATAATTGAAGAGAGAAAGCGTGTGCGCTCTCAGTTTCAAGAATCAAAATCCACTTAGCAATGACGCGTGGACCTTACTATCCATATATGAATTTATACAAATGATATTGGAAGCCAGATTTCTTGCACTATATGTGAAATATATATGCATATATATCATGGTTTCGAAGACAGACATGAATAATGCACATGCATCACCTAGCTGTTTCTTCTAAGGTGGAAAAAAAAAACAAATACTTTTGAATCTTCTTGTTTTGACGATCGTTTTATTTATTTTCCTACTCACGATTAAGCAGATATATCAACATCAATTTTCTAAGTAAAATAAAAGAGGCAAGTTAAACTATATAACTAAAAATCGGAAAGAAGAACATTATATATAGTCCATAAGACCATTAGGAATATCATGTTTCAACAATATAATAATACAATTAATAATTTACGTACATGCATGCTTCCCACAGAATTAAACTGCGTTTTGGGTACGTCTCAATCATTAAAGTCATCCATTTTATTTTTGTTTAATTTTATAGGCAAAAACGCTAATCTAATAATTAACTATTTTAGTTGGGACAAAATAATGTAAATGACTATTTTACGATACATAAATAATATCCAACTTGTGACCTGGTGCCAAAATGATAAAATCGGGGTTAGTTGGATATTACTCCCTCCGGTCCCTAATGTAAGAGCCTAAAATTTGAATGGTTTTGGTCCCTAATGTAAGAGCTCACCCCATATTCTCTATTCATTTAATGCATTTTTTCCTACTTTACCTCTAACTCTCTTTCATATTTATTAATGCTTATGTATTTCTCTCTCTTAAAAGTACCATAATAAATATGGGCAATTTTGGAAAAGAAGCATTAACTCCAGACACCCAACTAACATTCACATGTTTTCTTAAGAAGCGTTTTTTTGTCGGCTAGCTCTTACATTAGGGACCGGAGGGA
The DNA here is from genome assembly GCA_029929735.1 of Mimosa pudica. Lineage (NCBI taxonomy): Eukaryota > Viridiplantae > Streptophyta > Magnoliopsida > Fabales > Fabaceae > Mimosa > Mimosa pudica. The sequence goes on along the minus strand of JAKELP010000023.1, from coordinate 3,069,387 downwards.
GTAATTTATAGTTGTGTGGAAACTTATTGATATTATTTTCAAAGTGAAAATATTTTTTGCTCCTCCCAATTAAAACCCAAGGAAGGTGGTTTTTGGTTTTAAGAGCAAAGAGGGGAAGAAGAAGGGTTGAGATTTGATTGAGAGAGGTAAAAAGGTGTTTTGACTTTAGAAAATAATATCAATAAAGTTCCACATAACTACAAATTAACATTTAGCACCGGTTTAATCATTTTTGTACTGGGTCATAAAGTCAGATATTATTTATGCACCACGAAATAGTCATTTTTATTTTTATCAGGAGTAAAATAGTTAATTAATTATTAGATTAGCGTTTTTACCACTAATTATATTACATGATGGATATGGTTTTGGCATGGAAATTGGATTCCATGCGAATTTTGTTCCCTGTATAAACGTGGGTATTACTGCAAGTTCAAGGCTTTGACTGGATTAGGGAAAGTGCATGACTGTGTGAGAGTAAATGGAATGAAGAGGGGTACATTTGGAAGGTTGGAAATGGTACGAAGGAAATGATTTTAGTAATTTACATATAACTCTTCTACCTACAAGTTTTCTCTTTCCATCTCACACTTTTCCTGGAGCCCACAAACTTTACATCTCATCATTACCTAATTTACTTCTACTTTTAATCATTAACCCCTTCACTCATTTCCATTTCCACTATCCATTTTTCATTCAAGCAAACGGCTAAGAACTAAAAAGGGAAACTTTTGGAAAATATGAATTATTTTAATTTTAAGTATTTTTTTTATCCTGCTAGGTTAGCTAACGAGTCAACCATAGTTAACTCACTAGCCCTTGAATCACTTTAATTTCCCGATGGTCCAATTACTGTTTTGGGTTTAATAACCTTGCATAAAACACACACTAGAATATATAGGGATAAACCATTTAAATAATGGGATATATATATATATATATATATATATATATATATATATATATATATATATATATATATATATATATATTGGGATTCAAGAGTATCTTAGTATCCATTATGTTAATTTCTGTCTTTCATTTTACTATTTTACCACCCTTCTTGAATATAATACTCTTTGAAGTTAAAAAATATTTAATAAAAATAACTTGAAATTAAAACACTTTCTAAAAAACACCCTACGTAGGGAACTCGCTGACCCGACACCATAATCATTTGAGTAGGCTACTAACGAGGATCAAGCACCCTGAGACAGCAAGATAACTCCACACAGACCGAGCTAAACCTAGGGTAACATAGCAAATTGCTGGATGGATTGACCTAGTTTAGGTTTTTTAAAAAGACATTTTAATTTTTTTATGTCTATGAATGCAGGTAGTAATAAATTTAATGATTGTAGATATGAATATTTTCCATCATTAATCAACTTTTATATTTGTTATGAAGAATATTTAATGATTTTTTATTATGATGTTATTGGATGGTTGATTGCTACTGCAATGTCGATATGTCAAAGAAATTGTAAAACATTTTGAACAAATATATGATTATTTTGTTAGTAAATTCAAGGTACATAGTCAATATTTAAGGTAATAATTAGTTAATATCAATATGATATGTTATGATGTCAATATGTCGAACCAATTGTGAAGAATGGAAGATATTTTGATAATTTTTTTATCGTGACTCATCAAGGTGATCAAATGATTTTTTTTTGTTTAGAATATTGGAATATGTGATGTGATTTTAAAAATTTTATTTTTTATTTCTCATTGGGTCGGCTCCTTACATTTGACTATAGGATGGCCCACTGACATTGATCCACTTAATCCACCAGGTTAGTGGTTGGTCTGAATTTGATTACCGTGATATATCTATGCAGAATAATTGGATGTGTACGCACACAAAACCTTTTAATTTTCATCTAAGAACAAATAATTATTTCATAATGAACTTTATTTGGTGTATATTAACACTTTATATGACGAGTTTACTTCTGTTAATTAAATTTTTATAAATACTTTTTAGTTAATTAAGTTGCATTGCTGTAGTATATAATAAGTTTAATAATAACTTTTGTTCTTTAACTTTGGAATTTAATTATTTTTCGTTGACTTTGTTATGCGACCAAAAGTAAACTACTAATGTTGATTTTTTCCATTACACATAGTAACTAATTTAATGATGGGTTAGGATTTTACTCACAAAAGGTATGTCTAGATATGTATGGACTTATGGAAACTCAGAAGTTTATTCATCAATATTTCCCGATCGATAAATTATTGAAAATATTTTGACGTCACCCAACCATTAAATTTGTTGACAATCAATACTCCCTCCGTTCCTAAATATAAGATCACTTAAACAAATTTGGAGAGATTAAGGAAGACATTCAAATGAGTTAGGATTACATGAAATTTTTAAAATACCCTTCACCTAAGTTTTAAAAATATTACCTTCTTCAAATTAAACTACTGTTTTTTGGGGTGAAGGGAGTAAAGGGTAATTTGGTGAAAACTTAAATCAAATTAGAAATTGAGGGAGTATTATTTTTTAAAGGTTAGAGCAGATTTACCTAATTTTTTTTCACACATTTCCGACAATATTGATTTGAAAAAAAAAACTTCATTACTCACAAACATAGCTCTTGCGCAAAATCTTTCCGTCAAAATTTGACCTCAAGCTTGATTAACATCCCTGTAAGTAGTCTCAATTCTCTCTGTAGTCACGAACATTATTTTTTCCCAACGTCATCTCCAGCGTTACACGCCGTTTCCATATAAGTAGTGACAATACAATTTTTAAGGGGTGGAGAGGGCCTTATATGTGTGCGTGTGTGTGTATCCAAAACATTTAATTAGTTATTTTGGAACGAATCACATATGAACTCTTCATTTTCTTAAAAATCCAGCGTATGACACATTCTATTAAAGGCAATTAACAAATCATATTCAAATATTCTTGAAATAACTATGATACATTCTAAAGAGTTTAGATTTCCAGGAAGCAATCAACAACATTGTGCATGGTTCATAAAGGAACAAAATTACGCTATTTATTTCCCTTAAAAATCATTAAAGTCAAATTATTCATCAAAAACAAATATAGTTAAATTATACTACCACCATAAGTGTGTTGTTCTAAGCTCTAACACACATTTGACCAAAAAAAGTTCTGACACACATGCCCAATTGATGAGCCCCGGGATTCAACTCACCTAAACTTTTTAATATAAAAAAAATTGAAAAAAAAATCTAATTGTTCATATACGGATTCAAATAAATAAATTTCAAATGCAAATATTTTTTGCCAAAATATAGACATTGCATAATTATCTTTTAAAAATGCATCTCAACCATTTGACCTACTTTATTGTTATATCATTAGATTCCTATGAAATTGTTTTTCCAAAAATGTTTATTTAAAAATAATAAGCATTTTTTATCGCGGAGGACTTAGTACAAAAATATTGATTTTTTATTTGAAAAAATATTCAGGGCAAGACAGAAAGACAGTACAAAATAATGCTCGTCTCGTGTCCCATCTCATATCGTTAATAATGTTATTCCGTCCCGTTTTTTTCCCGCTCCATATTATTTGGTACCTGAAAATCTCATCCCCAAATGACCAGAGTCAGAATGGTGTAGTCGAACGAGCTAGACAAAAGTGAACTCTTCTCTTAGTTTGTTGTGAGGGATTACACTTCACTTGTTATGCTTTCCAATATTACTTAAGTGAAATGCAGTTTATGATGAACTCCTAAGTTAGATAATTGAAGTATAGTTTATAAGTCTCACATGGAAAAGTGTCACAAGTGAAATAATATGGTTTTAAATAATTCATGAATTTCTCCCACCCAGTATGTCAATTTTGGCAAATTTTTTTAATTTGCAATTGTATTTCAAAGAGAACTGACTCAACTAAAGTGTGGAAAGACTACGTTTCGGAAGGACTAAAAGCATCAAATTGTGGAAAGACTTGATAAAGCATAAAGACAAAACACATTTGCACATGGTAGAATTATGCTAAATTATATTAAATACTTTCTAATATGAGACTACGACTTATCAATACAAACCCATGTTATAAACTAGAAAAATTTTCCAACTTGAGGAGAAATTGAAAATAATGCCAAATGCGTCTGGAAAAATTGGGGAAAGGAGGAATTAATTTCATCATCACCAAATTTTGTCACATTCTTTAGACTTCGATATGCAGGTAGTTTTGTAAATTTTGGGGTTTTTTTATATTAAAAATTGTTATAAATTTTAAATACCAAAAATATCATCAAATTCTAATATACTTTCTTCATTTGTATGTGAAAAGCAAAAAATTATTTTAAAAACGAAATAGACTCTCAGCCATATTTCAAAAAGTTTAAAAGAAAGAAAGAATAGATAAACTTGGGCTTTAATTTCAAATAAATAATCTGATTTTAGTCCTTGGATGTGATTTTGCCTTACAAACATCACCATAACTCTCTTGCAAAAGATAAAAAATGTGTGTGTGTAAAGAAGCGGCATTCCCCAAGATTGAATATATATATATATATATATATATATATATATATATATATATATATATATATATATATATATATATAAGAGAGAGAGAGAGAGAGAGATTAAATCAAGTAAAGAATGTAAATGAAAAAAGAAAAACGGAAATTTTAATTGTGTTATTATTCATGTACTGAAGACTACAATAAAATTAATGTCAAAATTTATTTTGTTGAAGTGAGTGAATCGGTAGATTAAGAGAGGACCTACCAAAGGGTGATATTAGGGTGAAGTCATTGTCAAATAGGTAGCTAGGTGGGGATATATAGGGTAGTTGTTGAGAGGTGAATATATGGTTGTTGCTCTAAAAGAATATTTCTTCAATATTCAATATATAAATGTTCCTCTTCTCCTAACATCTCTTACTATTTCTTCTCCAATACTTAGCATCCTATGTGCTCTCTCATAACATCATATATCCACTTTCTATAAAGTCCCATTTCATTTCCCAATAAAAGCTTTATTTTCTTTACTTTCTCTGTTCAAACGAATGTGTTTCTTACTTAATTGTTGGTGTTGTTGTTATCGATTTTCATAGAAGACAATATTATTAACAACATATAAAGTAATGATAATGCACAAGATTTGTATATATAATGTGCGTAAGTGTGTGTATTTTTATTTCTTTATTTCAGATCATTTACTAAGGAAGTAGTTCACAATTTCATTTCATGTTTTGCTAATTTTAAAACCAGAGAATAACAAATATTGAAGTTAAAAAAAGTAAGAAAATTAAAATAAAAAACAATGTAAGTCAAACGTTAAACTAGAATTAAGTAATCTAGTGTTGGCAAAAAAATGAATTAAGTAATCTAATGTTTTAACCTCGTTTTGTCAAGCTGGATGATGTGATTAAAGAAACTGAATTTGGTGGCTTTTTTGTCGATCTATAATTAATTAGTCAGGAGAAACTGTGTGAGAATCCTCCCAACGACGTGACATACATATATATACTCATAAAAGTGTAAAACATTCAAGAAACGACGTGTACGAAACCCCAACCTTGATTATAGACGGTGAGACCCATTTGATATGTGCTATGGGTCTTATTTCTATACTTAATTAACTATCCACTGTCACAGAAAAATTCAAATTGACTCGTACGTACAACACAGTGTACATGATGCATTGAATCGTAATTTTTTCAATAAAAGGATATTAACCTATTATTGCAAACTCTTTATTCTTTTATCCACGTGGAAATCGATCTCATCAAAACTTGCTCAAAAAAGAAAGTGGGGAAGCTATATATTTTTGTCGGCTAGTGGAACAAGTTAAAATCCCAAATGAGAACAATGTGCAAACACACTATACGTCTCAAAACATATCACTATATGGGAGCATGCATGCATGTTGTTTCTTCCCAATTCAACATACCAGCTTAATTGCCAACTATATAACAAAATCTCACATCTAGCTACTGCTATATATATAGCCTCCCTCTATAAAACACACACACACACACACATGCGCATGCATGCATATAAGTAATGCTAAGACAAATTCTCTACCTCCTCAGCAAGTGAGACCAAGTTGACATGTGCTGCTACATATTAAATCTATTTGTTATAAGAATAAAAGTTTTAATGTCTTTGTTACTTTTATTATGTCTCAAACTCTAGAAAAAATTCATGTTTTTATCATCCTTAGTTATTTTGTAAAATTGATTGCTCCTCCATTACGTAATAACTATTAGACTGATTTGAATAGACAATTGAGTAAACGACATAAATAGCATGATTATAACAAATGTAAGCCGATGATTTTAAAATATTCTTATACGTTAGATTACGCACGTACTAATTTAAAATCATATAAATTATTCAAATTTGGAGGAAAATGTAAATATATAAATAAAATGAATATTTTAAATTGATGAAGAGATGAAATTGATTTAATTCTACTCATGCATAGAATATTAATTCCTAACAAGATCTAGTATTTAATTTTTTCCAAAAGGTATTTGATCATGGTAAGTAATTGATATGATATGGATATTGTTGAACATATAATTTATGGCAGAAATAAGAGATAAGGATGGTAAAAGATGAGTAAAATTTGTTGAAACAGAGTTGGTAGTATGATGCAAGTAAAGGCCGCCTTGCAACTTATAAGTCTCGAAGTTGAATATTAGAGGAGGCAATACCATAAAAATGTTACTGAATTTTCTATATATTAGGGAATACCAGAAAATTTTTTCAGAAAAAACGAAAGAAGGAAGGAAGGAAACAAAGAAAGGACTTAGGTTTTGTGTAACTGTCACACAATATGGGGTGAGAACACAGAATATATATAAGTAAATAGATTATATTGTATGCACATGAAGAAATGAGAAGGGGCAATGATTTCTCCCGCATGTAAGGAAAAAACAAAACCAAAAAAACTATTGATGATGTAAATTAAATTACAGATAAGGTCAAAAATATATAAAAGTCCTAGGTTGTACTGTTACCGTATGTGATAGAAGAACTGAGACTCCCTAAAAGAGCTTATAATATATAAATATAAAGTTTTTTGGCCAAGCTACTCAATCATACATTATCCTTTGTATCATTACATGTTTAAGGGTTAAGGGAGATGAATCTAGATAGCTACCATACATTTCATCAACTATTTAACGATTCATATTCCTACCAATAATACATAACACAAACAGATATAATGGACTTATTTAGTTTTAGTTTGTTTTTCTTCTTTTGACTTCCCGACAAGTTCTACAAGATTCGTGTTCCTAAGTTAGATCTAAAATTGAACCTAAAATGGAAATAGTTGTTGTCTTGGCAAGAGGATATGAGGTTATATTTTCATCACCTGTCCTTGTTTATATATACTATTATTTTTTATAGAGATATATATTATTATTATTATTATACTGTACGTGCTGGATGTTTTCTTGACTTTGAAATTTGAACAACGTGCGCTATTTCTGGTATTAGCATGCCAGTTTGTTCTTTCTTTTATTTCTTTTAAGGCAGAAAACATAACTTATTGATTACAGTATTAATTAATAGTACTATAGTAGAAATAAGAAAATCGAAGAGTTTTTATTTTCATTTAATTTTAAATTCATTGACTAATAAATAATGGAAGATTGCTGAAAATTTTCGTGCTAAAAAATTTATTATTGAAGTATGCGTGAATTTGTCGTATTAAGATTCAAATGCAATCTTCAAGCAGAACAAATTGAAATCTATCTAATTTCAACTAATATAAGGTGTAACATCCTAACTTTTTCCTACTATATTTATAGCAATTTAATCAATTTATAACCACTTTATAATGTTAGAAGCCCAAAAATACGAATGAATTAAAACATTTCTCTTTGAAACATGTATGAAATATTTTTCCGCGTAAACTTGGGCTTCTACACAACTTTAAAAATATAAATGTTCCCTGAAATCCGCAGTGGTTTATAAATCCATTAAATAGCTAAATCTACACCTGAACAACCTAATGTAAATACAAACCTGTCATATTTAAATTTAATTACTACAATTCTGTCTAAATATAATTTGCCTATCACAAGGGATAGACTTTACCTAATAAATCACAAGCTATGAGCTTGTATAGTACAACATATATCACAAAATCTATCTCACTCATCTTCTTCGGGCCTATCAAGCATCCTTCCTATCCTGAACTGTTTATCTGTAAAAGTTTTGTTTGAAAAACAGTGAGATTCAAAGAATCCCAATAGTAGTTATCATTTATTATCATGCATAACAATTGATGAACTCATAAACAGAGATTGTGATTTAGATTGTCTGATTAACCATAATCCTGCTGCTCACACAACAATGTAAATTTATTTTCCTGATTGTGTGGCATATGTCATGAATATAACTTTTCAGTTATATCAATTGAACTAGAAGTAGCGAACCTCTAGTCATGGAGAACTCCGATAAACTGAATATTTCTGACAGGATTAGAGCGACCTTTCGGCCCTGAGGTTATTAGAGCGACCTTTCGGCCCTGATGTGATATGATTTTAAAAATGCTTCATGCAATTCTCATACATCATAATAAACAAAACTACTACCTGTACTCCAAGCAATTACAAATCACCTCATTCTTGAACTTCTTGGTGTCACAAGAACCAATCCTCATCCACTCCTAAATTTTAATAAATATGAATGACATGTTAAAATCATTTTTAAATCAAGTAACAGTTTGACGTCTCTCACGTGCCTATAAACTACTCAACCCTTCCTTAAATTGTTTATTTGACTTATTCTTTCTTATCATTACTGTTCAACTAATAAATATTTAAGGTCCTTTAATACTTCACTAATTCACAACAAGATCATTCACCAAGCACTAACACACAGCAAGTAGAGATGAAACACGTTGACACTGTCATTCTTAATCAAACAAAAAATTACTTCAATAAATTCCAAGCAACAATTCTAAACTATGGTATATACTCACTTTACTTCTTCATTATGATCCCATCACTAAAACTGATTTAATAAAATAAAGATCACAATACAGCCCAAAACAGAACATATAATTGCATATAGTAAAGCTCCAACAAACACCAAAAAGTTATAGTTCTTAAATATGAAATTTAACATACAAGTTCAAATATAAATAAACCTTGTATTTCCTTCTACATTATTTAGGATTTGAAACACTTGTACCTACAAATCAAGGAGGGCCAATTGCAGAAGAAAAACAGAAATGTTTAACTTAAACATGTATCAGCAAAAAGAATAAGCTTTATACATTCATGTAACACCTCTCAATCACACTTTAAAAGTTGCATTTCAAACAGATTTAGAACATGAGGAAATTAGAAATAAGAGGACTAATATACAATATGTTTTTGTATGTGTGTTCCAAGTTTCAGCTTTACATGTTATATTTGTATATCAGACATTTTGATTAACACTAACAGCCCCCAAACTCCTAATTCATATCTATATCTAAACCAACAATAGTAAAATCATCAAACCCAATTTTTCAACTTAAGGCTTTCATTTAGTCACTATTATTCAAAATATAATTCCAATTAGCAATATCACATGTATGAGAAAGAAATTTCAGATTTCAAATCATTCTTTTCTTTCCAATAATCAGAACAACCATTCCCTATCATGATTAAATCATTGGTACTAACAGAGCAGAGAGGAAAACAATTAATCCAGCAATGTTCCAATCAAATTTTATTCTAAAAAGACCAAATTCAAACAAGAAATCAGATTCCTCTTTCATAACATTCATACTTTAATTTTAGGAAAGAAACTTCATCAAATCCCATAATGAATTCATCCAAAAGCAGAACATACAATCCCAAAGGAACAAAGAAAGACATTTCCCATTACTACAAGCATAGTTTTATACGCCTAATCAAACCAAAACAGAATAATAATCTTAAGATACCAAAACCACAATCAAAGCTTTTGTATTAACTCACAAAACTCAATCAAATACTGAAATATTCTCCTAGAAGTTGAAATTAAAGCCTAACTTTCACTTGTTCAGTTCTTGCACCTCAAACACAAAATCCCAATTAAAACCCCATCTCATAATCGCCCAAATTGAAAGAATCAGAGAGTAGGAATGAGTTAAGAGGATTAACCTAATGTCAAATCAAGGATTTCATGTACTTGAGGAGCTCGAGTTCACTAGGAATGCTTCCTTCGCCGTCGGCTATGGTGATGAAGTGGGTGACGGTGAGGTTTGAGCAGTGAGAGAGAGAGATGGGAGAGTGAAGAGAAAGTGAAGAAGATGATGGATATAGTTAGTGAAGATGATGATTATGTGTGGTGAGAAGAGAGAACTACAGTGATGATGATGAGAAGGGAGGAGAAAGTAAGGTTGTGATGGTGATGAGAGAAATGAAATAGAGAAAAGAGAGAAGTGAGAGTGAAGGTGAGGAGGGTCGGTGGTGATGGTGAGGTAGGAGAGTGAGTTGGAGTGATAAGTTGAAGATAAAGGTTGGGGGGGAAAGGTGACGAGACAGAGAATGGGAGAGTGATGAAGAGAGTGTGATGAGTTGGATAAAGATAAGTAAGGGTAGTATTTAATAAATAAAATGGATGGAGAGGAGTGATTTAGGGAAAGGATAAAGATGATTAAAATGAAGGGGTGTGATTAATTTTGGGAGGGGATATTTTGGAAGAGGATAGAGTAGGGAGAATGAGATAAGTTTTGAGATATTATGAGTCCCAATATAATTTATCTAGGTATCTTTTAAGTCCTAAATTTAATCCTAAAATTTTTTATATACCAAATAATACATCAAGATTCTAAATATTGCCTTATTTATTCTATTTTAAAATTTGGGGTGTTACAATTCTCTCCCCCTAAAATAATTTCGTCCTCGAAATTGAATGAGATTATCCTTCTGTTTTAAAATTCTTATAATAGCTTAACAACTCAAATACAAAACACAAACAATTTCTTACACATACACACCAATCAGAATTCAAAATCACAATAATACATCATCAAAACACTTCACATGTTCTATAATCCAAGAAGCATTCTCACAAATTGCTTACAACCACATTCAAGCCATTAATAGCAAACAGAGAATCGACACATTCATTGTAACATACCATTCCAATCATTTCAACCTATTTTAGTTTACATCTTTTATCTTTTATCATTTTCAAATTGTTCTTATTCCCTTGAACCCATAAGGTTTTCAATGATGCCTCGACTATGATTATGTTCCGGACCATAATTATATTCGAGACCCCATAGAAAAATCCTTATTTCGTAAATCCTCTCAATAATTACTTCTTATAGTGTTTTGACTAAATTATATCTCTATTTCATTATTTATCTAATAAGCTTACTTATAAATATTTTTAATATCATTTCTTCTAAGTTAAACATATTCCAAAGATTATCTATAGATCAAATTTTAAATTTCATTTGCTAATGACTCTAAAAGAATACTCATAAGCCCTTGCAACCTCACAATTCTACATCCTAACAGCTTCACCTAATACTTAGTCATTTGGTTTTCTACCAATGAACTTCTACTACCTCTTTATCTATTCCTATCATAGTGGCTCCTAAGGTTTACTAAAGGTGTTCTAATAGTATCTATAACTATCTAACTTCAGAGCAAAGTATTTCAGCTAAACTATGCCAGAAACTTTGCTCTGATACCAAATGTAACATCCTAGCTTTTTCCTACTATATTTATAGCAATTTAATCAATTTATAACCACTTTATAATGTTAGAAGCCCAAAAATACGAATGAATTAAAACATTTCTCTTTGAAACATGTATGAAATATTTTTCCGCGTAAACTTGGGCTTCTACACAACTTTAAAAATATAAATGTTCCCTGAAATCCGCAGTGGTTTATAAATCCATTAAATAGCTAAATCTACACCTGAACAGCCTAATGTAAATACAAACCTGTCATATTTAAATTTAATTACTACAATTCTGTCTAAATATAATTTGCCTATCACAAGGGATAGACTTTACCTAATAAATCACAAGCTATGAGCTTGTATAGTACAACATATATCACAAAATCTATCTCACTCATCTTCTTCGGGCCTATCAAGCATCCTTCCTATCCTGAACTGCTTATCTGTAAAAGTTTTGTTTGAAAAACAGTGAGATTCAAAGAATCCCAATAGTAGTTATCATTTATTATCATGCATAACAATTGATGAACTCATAAACAGAGATTGTGATTTAGATTGTCTGATTAACCATAATCCTGCTGCTCACACAACAATGTAAATTTATTTTCCTGATTGTGTGGCATATGTCATGAATATAACTTTTCAGTTATATCAATTGAACTAGAAGTAGCGAACCTCTAGTCATGGAGAACTCCGATAAACTGAATATTTCTGACAGGATTAGAGCGACCTTTCGGCCCTGAGGTTATTAGAGCGACCTTTCGGCCCTGATGTGATATGATTTTAAAAATGCTTCATGCAATTCTCATACATCATAATAAACAAAACTACTACCTGTACTCCAAGCAATTACAAATCACCTCATTCTTGAACTTCTTGGTGTCACAAGAACCAATCCTCATCCACTCCTAAATTTTAATAAATATGAATGACATGTTAAAATCATTTTTAAATCAAGTAACAGTTTGACGTCTCTCACGTGCCTATAAACTACTCAACCCTTCCTTAAATTGTTTATTTGACTTATTCTTTCTTATCATTACTGTTCAACTAATAAATATTTAAGGTCCTTTAATACTTCACTAATTCACAACAAGATCATTCACCAAGCACTAACACACAGCAAGTAGAGATGAAACACGTTGACACTGTCATTCTTAATCAAACAAAAAATTACTTCAATAAATTCCAAGCAACAATTCTAAACTATGGTATATACTCACTTTACTTCTTCATTATGATCCCATCACTAAAACTGATTTAATAAAATAAAGATCACAATACAGCCCAAAACAGAACATATAATTGCATATAGTAAAGCTCCAACAAACACCAAAAAGTTATAGTTCTTAAATATGAAATTTAACATACAAGTTCAAATATAAATAAACCTTGTATTTCCTTCTACATTATTTAGGATTTGAAACACTTGTACCTACAAATCAAGGAGGGCCAATTGCAGAAGAAAAACAGAAATGTTTAACTTAAACATGTATCAGCAAAAAGAATAAGCTTTATACATTCATGTAACACCTCTCAATCACACTTTAAAAGTTGCATTTCAAACAGATTTAGAACATGAGGAAATTAGAAATAAGAGGACTAATATACAATATGTTTTTGTATGTGTGTTCCAAGTTTCAGCTTTACATGTTATATTTGTATATCAGACATTTTGATTAACACTAACAGCCCCCAAACTCCTAATTCATATCTATATCTAAACCAACAATAGTAAAATCATCAAACCCAATTTTTCAACTTAAGGCTTTCATTTAGTCACTATTATTCAAAATATAATTCCAATTAGCAATATCACATGTATGAGAAAGAAATTTCAGATTTCAAATCATTCTTTTCTTTCCAATAATCAGAACAACCATTCCCTATCATGATTAAATCATTGGTACTAACAGAGCAGAGAGGAAAACAATTAATCCAGCAATGTTCCAATCAAATTTTATTCTAAAAAGACCAAATTCAAACAAGAAATCAGATTCCTCTTTCATAACATTCATACTTTAATTTTAGGAAAGAAACTTCATCAAATCCCATAATGAATTCATCCAAAAGCAGAACATACAATCCCAAAGGAACAAAGAAAGACATTTCCCATTACTACAAGCATAGTTTTATACGCCTAATCAAACCAAAACAGAATAATAATCTTAAGATACCAAAACCACAATCAAAGCTTTTGTATTAACTCACAAAACTCAATCAAATACTGAAATATTCTCCTAGAAGTTGAAATTAAAGCCTAACTTTCACTTGTTCAGTTCTTGCACCTCAAACACAAAATCCCAATTAAAACCCCATCTCATAATCGCCCAAATTGAAAGAATCAGAGAGTAGGAATGAGTTAAGAGGATTAACCTAATGTCAAATCAAGGATTTCATGTACTTGAGGAGCTCGAGTTCACTAGGAATGCTTCCTTCGCCGTCGGCTATGGTGATGAAGTGGGTGACGGTGAGGTTTGAGCAGTGAGAGAGAGAGATGGGAGAGTGAAGAAAAAGTGAAGAAGATGATGGATATAGTTAGTGAAGATGATGATTATGTGTGGTGAGAAGAGAGAACTACAGTGATGATGATGAGAAGGGAGGAGAAAGTAAGGTTGTGATGGTGATGAGAGAAATGAAATAGAGAAAAGAGAGAAGTGAGAGTGAAGGTGAGGAGGGTCGGTGGTGATGGTGAGGTAGGAGAGTGAGTTGGAGTGATAAGTTGAAGATAAAGGTTGGGGGGGAAAGGTGACGAGACAGAGAATGGGAGAGTGATGAAGAGAGTGTGATGAGTTGGATAAAGATAAGTAAGGGTAGTATTTAATAAATAAAATGGATGGAGAGGAGTGATTTAGGGAAAGGATAAAGATGATTAAAATGAAGGGGTGTGATTAATTTTGGGAGGGGATATTTTGGAAGAGGATAGAGTAGGGAGAGAATGAGATAAGTTTTGAGATATTATGAGTCCCAATATAATTTATCTAGGTATCTTTTAAGTCCTAAATTTAATCCTAAAATTTTTTATATACCAAATAATACATCAAGATTCTAAATATTGCCTTATTTATTCTATTTTAAAATTTGGGGTGTTACATAAGGCTTTTCTTCAGTCATGTGTAACAAGTTTTTTTTAGCAATCTAGAAATTTTTATTTTGTAATGATGGGTTTTCAAACATAATCTATACTTTTAACAGATCACGTTGAGCCCCAATAAGATTTCAATGTGTACATGGCACAATTCATTCCTTGTTTGCTAATCGACAAATTCATCTAAATTATTTAAGTTACACTTTTATTAAAAAATTATATATTTATTGACACTTAAAATGTGCTCCACATATGAACACGATGAACACCGGAAAAGGAAAAAATGGGGAACACAAGAAGGACCACTAATAATGGACTTTTGTTCTCTGTTTATCTTAAAATTTAGGGGAACTCAATTTGGAATCGCATCGTCGAGCAAACATAATATTAGAAAAGTCCTACTAAATGTTCAAATTAAAGTTGGGTCTCAAGATACCTATTTTATTTTCTTCCGATCCAAATCAAAATGGCATTTATTTTACCGTCAACTCTCTCATTTAAGAAATTAAAAGACTTATGAACGGTGTCCAAGAACTTGTTATGCATGGTCAAAAGCTTGTTACACAAGGTCTCTAAAGATTGTTTTTTTTGTCACAGAAGGTCTAAAGATTGTTAGTAGTTAAGATTCAACAACTTTTGAATGGTGTCCAAACTCTTGTACATAATGGTCAAAAAGTCGTTATTTACAGCGCAAAGGTTGTGACAAATGTGCTTATATATATTCTATTATACTTGGACTAAAATATGTTAAGGAAATTAAAATATTTGTGACATATGCCCAAGAACTTGTTATGAATGGTCAAAAGCTTATTGCATAAGGTCTAAAGATTGTTAGTAGTTAAATCTAACATCTTGTAAATGGTACCAGACAAATGATAAAATTGTTATTTGGATTTAGAAGATAATTGAGCACAGGACAATTGAGACCATAATTTAATTTGAGCATATAGTGAGACTTTTATAATCGTATGGTTCTCCTTGTACCTCAAATTAATTTCAAAGTTATTGCAGCTATTCCACAACTACATTGCCATTTAATAGTTATATCTTTCATTTTCCAATAAAGGGAAAATCTCAAATAAATCTCTCACAATACCCAAAATGACAAGTGAGGAACCTAAACTTCCAAAAGGACTATGAAGGAACCGGCACCTACCTGTCATTTTAAAATTTTGAAAACAAAATTACCCCCATCCTAAAACACAAATTACTACCCCACCCTAAACACACCCTAACACTCACTCTCTTCTCGCAATTTGTGTTTTCGATCACTTGTCCTCTTGGGTATTGGGAGGGATTTATTTGGGATTTTCCCATATTAAAGAACACGTAATGAAGAGAAAAACGCGAAAAATAACAAAATGCTTGAGGCGCACACACACACACACACACACACACATATATATATATATATATATATATATATATTTCTTCACACATATATATATATATGAGGACAAGTGAATATATATATATATTTGAGGCGCACACACACACACACACATATATATATATATATATATATATATATATATATATATATATATATATATATATATATATATTTCTTCAGTTTTATTTTCCACTTTAATACTTCTCTAATTTTCTTAAATCTAAATTCAAGATAACTTTCTTTCAGCTCACCTTGCCTCCCCCTCGGTGGAGGATTGCCATTTGAAGAACAATTAAATCTTCAAAGAATGCTTACAGAGATATTTTTAAACCTGCCTATATTTGCAATATTACTATGGATATTATTTAAATAGGTAATCAATCAATTTTCGTTCTTTTTAAATGCTTTTTCATGCTCATCCAATTATATTGAAAAAAAGAAAAGAAAAGAATTATTTCTACTCTTTATTTCTTGTTTCTTTTTGCCCCTTCTCATCCAATCAAATTATAAAAAAGAGGAGAAAGGTTCATGAAGTAGAGTATCTGTTTTATTTTGAGTAGATTTCACATTTGAAATAAGGTTTATGAATTTAAAGGGCTATCTTCTATGGTGGACCTAACTACTCCCTCCGGTTCGTAATATAAGAGTCCATAATTTGAAATGATTTTTATTATTCAAAATATAAAAGTTTATCTCACATTCTCTCTTCATTTAATAATTTTTACTATTTTACCCTTAACTCTCTTTCATATTTATTAATTTTTATGTATTTTTCTCTTAAAAGTTTAAAAAATGACTATCAGAAAAGGAAAGGACCATCAGAAAAGTTTAATAATAAATATGAACAATATTAAAAAAAAATATTAACTTCAGACACCAAACTAACTTTTACATTTTTTCTTAAGAAATTTGTTTTGGTGGCTAAGCTTTTATATTATGAACCGGAGGGAGTAACTTAAAAAAGATTACTTACATTAGGATATAATGACTCCCTATTTAAATAGGGGTTATGACTTTCACAAAGCTAAGTAAATAGGATATGTCATCTCTTATTTCATGGGGTATAGGTTGTATTAAATATAGGCAAAGTTAGAAGATTTAATGGAAAGTTAATAAGTTTAAAGGTTTTCCTTAATTTTTGTGAAATATGCCGGAAATAATTTATATATAAATAATATCATAGGAGTATATTACTCTTTTGAGATCATATTCCTTGAAAAACTTGTATTTATACCATAGTTAACATTTACAACAAATATTGTAATCATTTTAAATTTATACACACAAAAACAATAGAGTGTCACCATTTTCATTAAGAACAAAAATTTACACAATGCAAACCACAACAACAACAAATTAAAGTCTTATCCCACGCTATGTGTAGGGATCAACTACATGGATCATATGATATCATTGTGTTCTATCATCCACCAACTTTTGGATATATTATTTACCAATAATTCTTATTTTATAAGTTCACCGAGTGTTTGCCATTTACTTTGGGTATATCATACAATGCAAACCACAGCAGCAACTAATTGCATGTGGTATAAGTGGACACCTAATTAGCATTATTCCATTCCCATTAATTAATTCAATTAATTGAGTTCGCATTTGTCGAAAAAACTTTTTATGGATTGCATTTGTAGAAATGATAAATACGTATAACTTTAAGAGAAAATTTCACCCCACCCCTATAACAATAAGCAATTAACCTTATATCAACGAAAATTATGAATACTATATTATTCCGTTTTTTAATAAAGGCCAATTATCTATCTGACTTCATTAGTTTCGTCTACTTATTAGTTATTAGGCAAAAAAGCATAATTATTTTGATGACAGTAACTGGGATCAAATAATTTAACATAATTTTATGAGTGTGGGTGGTCAACAAAGGAAAATGGCATGTGCTTTAGAATGAAAATATTTTGTAAATAGCAGTGCAGCCAGCTGATTTAGAAAACAAATACGAGTATTCAATATTTTCGGCCTTTCTCTGTCAAATTTCTTGTCAGTTTTTTTGGAATTAACTGTACTACCACAGTGTTTACATTTTACACATACATTTCACGTACAAATTAAACATTCTATGAAAATATTAAAATAGAGACACCGCACGTACTCATATTGATGTTACTATTTTAAATTTTTAATTTTATATTAAATTGTACTGTATACATACAATCAAACTTGTTAATTATTTTTATATTTATTTATCTTTAATTAATTAACATTATATAAATAGAAAAACCACGGATCCTTTGTTCATTCAACTAGTTATGCGGTCAATGCATTATATTAGTGTGAAATGTAGATCTATCGTCAAATAAATTGGATGTGTGTGTGTGTGTGTTATATTAATAAGGAGAGATTTTATAAAAAGTGAAAGCATCTTCAATTATTTGAATGGACCAACATCCAACAACAATCTTATATATGGCAGAAACTACTAGCTATCAAAAGCTCGATCAATTTAGAGAAGAGAGTCATTTCTTTCTTTTTTTTGACCTTTAGAAGAGAGTCATTTCAAATCTTCCACTATAGCTATTTATATTCACATTTCTAATGGAAGATTATGTATAATATCTAATAATTGATCTATACTCTCTGTTCTAAATATAAGGCTATTTTGACTTTTTTGAAGAAAAAATACAATTGCGAAATTGATTATTTTAAATTGTCTAGAGTTATATTTTCCCCTAAAAACTAATTTATTCTACTTATAAACTAACATATATTCTAACTACATGTGACATGTAATACTACCTCCGTTCTAAATTTAAGATCATTTTCTCTAATTTAATTAGATTATGTATGTTTGTTAAATTAATTATTATGACATTATATTACCAATTCCCCTAAATTAAACCATCTACCTTTTATCCGCACTCTCCATCTCTTATTTGTTTATTATTGATAAGTATTATGATGTCAATTTGGGGAAAAATTGGGAAAATTAGAAAATTATCTTATATTTATGAATAAATTAAAATGTGAAAGTGATCATATATTTAGGAACGAAGGGAGACAATAAGTGGTCCAATTTTCTTACTTAATTTTCACCAAAAAAAAAGGGGTAGTTAATTAGAGGTCCCCCACAAGGGAGTTAATACTGGAAAAGTCCCAAAAGTTGAAAATATTAATGTAGGGTCCCAAGGGACCTCACATTAATATATTTGAAAAGTGAAAAGACAGTTTTGTCCCTAGCCTTAATAAAAAATTACCCCCCACCCTCCTCCCTCACCCAACCCCCCCCACCCTCCTCCCTCCTCTCCCCCACCCTCCGCCCCCCCCCCCCACCCCACCCTCCCCCTCCAGCCGCCCCCCACCCTCCCCCCTCCCCTCCAGCCGCCCCCCCCACCCTCCCCCTCCCCTCCAGCCCGCCCCCCCTCCCCCCACCCCTCCAGCCCCCTCCCCTCCAGCCGCCCCCCCACCCTCCCCCTCCCCTCCAGCCCGCCCCCCACCCTCCCCATCCCCTCCAGCCCGCCCCCCCACCCTCCCCCTCCCCCTCGAGCCCGCCCCCCCACCCCCCTCCCCCATCGAGCCCGCCCCCCCCACCCCCAACCTCCCCCCTCGAGCCCGCCCCCTCCACCCGTAACCTCCTCCCTCCACGCCCCCCACCCCCAGCTGGATGGGGGTGGAGGGGGGAGGGGGGTGGGGGGGAGGGT
The DNA here is from genome assembly GCA_029929735.1 of Mimosa pudica. Lineage (NCBI taxonomy): Eukaryota > Viridiplantae > Streptophyta > Magnoliopsida > Fabales > Fabaceae > Mimosa > Mimosa pudica. The sequence goes on along the minus strand of JAKELP010000023.1, from coordinate 3,049,595 downwards.
GGGGGCGGCTGGAGGGGTGGCTGGAGGGGGGAGGGGGGTGGGTGAGGGAGGAGGGGGGAGGGGGTGGGTGGGGGGAGGAGGTAAATTTTTTTAAGGCTAGGGGCAAAATTGTCTTTTCACTTTTCAAATATATTAATGTGAGGTCCCTTGGGACCCTACATTAATATTTTCAACTTTTGGGATTTTTCCAGTATTAACTCCCTTGTGAGGGACCTCTAATTAAATTTCCCAAAAAAAAAATCAAAGAGGAGTATTTAACCTGGTGAAGTAGTTAGTGGTTTTTTTCCAGTTTTCTAGCATGCCTAAATTACCAAACGCGGATAAGATTATCCGTACGTGTTCACATATGCACTCTCGATAAATTAATTACGTGTTGATTGGGTAAGGATATTGCTTAATAGTCCCTCTGGTCCCTAATATAAGAGCTAGCTGCCAAAAAAAACGCTTCTTAAGAAAACATGTGAATGTTAGTTGGATGTCTGGAGTTAATGCTTCTTTTCCAAAATTGCCCATATTTATTATGGTACTTTTAAGAGAGAGAAATACATAAGCATTAATAAATATAAAAGAGAGTTAGGGGTAAAGTAGGAAAAAATGCATTAAATGAGGAAAGAATGTGGGGTGAGCTCTTACATTAGGACCAAAACCATTCAAATTTTGGGCTCTTACATTAGGGATCGGAGGGAGTATTAATATAAAATCTTGACACATTTTCAATATGAATTAGTAAAATAATATCCACTAATTGAAAAATTACATTGATAAGCACTACAATATTGACATGATGTTATATAGTAATTTTTTTGTCTAATGTACAGGATAAAATATTATTTCACCTTTTTACCTTCATTGTTATCAACAGCATCTTCAGTTAAGAAAACAACCAACAGCATCGTCACTGTTATTTTCTTTGTTATTATGGTCACGAATATTCCTCTATTATTATTGATCATTATTGTTTAACACATCACTATCAACTTATTATCGTTATTATTAGTACCACATTTACCATTATCATTATTGTTACAAATAAAGATGACTTGATAACAAGGAAATTATCATTCCTGCATTTCAATTATGACATTAATTAATTACCTCACGAGGTTAAAAACCATGGTGAAATATCATAGAACTGTACGTCTGTACGTATTTTCATTTTTCACAAGAATTAAGTTTTTATATACAGTAGAACTTTACTAGTAACAAATAACATGTTTTTATTCATGTAATTATTAGTTTAACATCATTAAAATATTGAATGTATAATTGTTCTCAAGTAGTCAAAGTAATGATGCTTCTTTCTTAACTGATGGAATTTTTTTTAAGAATATTATGTATATGAAAATTCAACTTAACATGAGTACATACACGTAGTGTGTAACATCCCAAATTTTTAATGTCCAAATATAAGTAGGTAAATAAGAATAAGGAATTTAGTATAAGATAAAAACTTATAAAAGAAATTAAGGGGAATGAGTAAAAATAAATTAATCTTGTTGAGGGAGGTTAGGAAAATAAATAGGACTTTACAAAAAGTTAAATGGGCATTGTATATGTTTAATTAAGGATTTAAAGGTAGAAAAGATTATGTAATTAAAAGAAATAGAGAGTAGAAGACAAAAATACCCCTATCTTCATTAACCATCTATATGTCAACAAATACCCCTCTTCAAAAAAAAAAACACTCACACATATATATACACTCTCATTTTTCACTTTCCCATTTCTATTTCTTCATTTTTCTTCTTAATTTTCGTCCTCCCTCCTTCCCCTTCATATACATCACATTTTCCATCCAAAAACCTAGCAAAACTTGATCCAATCTCACATGCAATTGGTGTTATAGCTTCAGGTGCGAATTTCCTCACTTCCCCATATAGTTTTTCTTAGTTTTGGTGAGGATTTGAGAGATTTCAATTTGTTGTTGTAAGAGTTCATTTGAATGTTAATATGATATTGCATGTTTGTTTGATTAATGTTTAATTTTGTTGATTTACAAGTTTTAATATTTTCCCATTCTATGATCAAATATATTTTTGATATGAGAGTTTGAGGTTGATGTTTTTAGGTGTTTAAATGGTGTTTTGAAATTGTTGGGAAAGAGTATTGACAATTGGGAAGTTAAAAATTAATGTTTTAATATCATTGCACATAAGGTGTTTGTTAAAATGCCTAAAAGAAACTTTTAGTAAGTAGTGATAGTTTTCCTTTCTTTTGGGTATGACTCTACATGGTATATGATGTGGAAAAGTGAGATGAACCTTATGTTGATTATTTTATTGATATTGTGTGGAGTTCTTAAAACTTGTTTATGGTGATTTGTTTGTTGTATGTGTAGCTAGAGTTAAATGTATTGTTGCATGTGGGATTAACAGATTTTCTGCAATTGTGTTGTCATGACTGAATGGTTATTGGTATTTTGGAAGGTTAGTTGTGGTCTATGCAATATGAAAAGTAGGGGACATTGTTGTAAATGGAAGGGTGTTATATTGTGCAAGTAGAGTTGTTACATGTGGGCTGCACTTGGTTATAAATCTAATAAGAATGCATCATTTATCATTTATGAAATCTTATATTTGATGGTTTGGTTTAGTCTCTTGAATTGATTAGTTTTTTTTTTATGTATTGGTGTGGTAAATTAGTGGAGTATCATATATTGTTCTTGCATAATGGAGTGGAATTGATCTACTATGACTTTGAGGTTATTTGGTTATGTCTACTTTTGCTTGGTATTTAATACTTTGCTTTGTTTGAAAATGTGCTTAGGACTTTTAGAAGAATTTTGTTGTTAGATTCGTACAAAGTATTGAATGAATAAAGTGGATTGTTACATTGTTCTATTAAGTTTCATTAAACTGAATTTTGTTGAGTTGTATGTCTAGCTCCTTCTCAAGTAGCTATGTTGTTTTGCTTTGATTGTGAGATACATGTTCTGCTATTTTGTTTTATAATGAAATCAGATTTTTGTGCATTGAACATTTTATTTGGTGAGTTTCTACTATTTTCATTACTTGTATATGCCTTTTATGTCTTGTATGTATGTGCTGGTTGATTGATGGAGTATGATGATTGTTGAACCTGTTTTTCTCTTGATTGCCTTGTTCTTGGACTGCTTTAATTGAGAATTTCTTATGAGTATTAAAGATACTTAGGCTAAACAATAATTAAAATATTCCATAAGTTAATGTAAATGAGAAAGGTTTGGGTAGTAATATAGATTTGAGAGACGTTGCTTATTATATAGAATAGTTATTTATAGTCATTATTATTATGTAATGATAGGAAAAGGTAGAAGGCAAGTGTTTGAGAAGCAGCAAGAAGGAAAGGAGAAGTATTAGTAAAGTGAAGGACAGGTAACAGTTTAATTTAATAGTAATAAGCGCGCATGAATATTTTTTTTTTAAAGCATGATAATATTTATCCAAGAGGAAGGAAGTATATTTATCTTAGATAGATAAATAAGAAAGTAGAGTACTCTAGGCATTAGGTGGGTCGCTCCCCCTATGCCAAACATTTTCAGAAACCCTGCAGGTACAGAATACCTCCATCATTTGACGAATATATCGTTAATAATGGTTGGTATAGTGAGGCAAGTTCCAATAAGAGATTGGAAAGAGGCAGGTTCCAACAAGAGGTTGGAAAGAGGAGAATATTATCATGATTTAAAGGTAAACTATTGAAATAAACTGTTATTGGGATTCTTTGAATCTCACTGTTGTTTTAAAATGTTTTTACAGATAAGCCGGGAGAAGTTAATTCCGAGGGAAGCTCTAGGAAGGTAGGAAGGATGCTTGTTAGGCCCGAAGCTCAATAGTTAGATATATTTGTATTATATGTTAGTTGTTATATATATTCTTATACAAGTTCATAACTTGTGATGTATATAGGTATATGCTATCACCTGCGATAGCCGAATTATATTATATAAAATTGTAATAGATAGACTGAAATATGTTAAGTATTTAGTAACAATAGATAGTACAGGTGTATAAAATAAAACTAAGTAGTGACTACTAATTTAGCTATTTAATGAATTTATAATCCGCTGCGAATTTCAGGAAACAGATATAATTTCAAAAATTGTTTAGAAGCCCAAGTTTATGTTGGAAATTCTTTTAATGTAGTTTTTGAAATAGAAAAGTTTTAATTTATTCATATTTTTGGGCTTCTAACATTAGAAAGTGGTTATAAATTGATTAGAAGGCTATAAATATAGTTGAAAAAGCTAGGATTTTACATAGTGCATTGATTTATTGATGTGCGACTTGAATTTGTACATTTACAAGTTTTGAAAAAAAGAGGTTCAAATGGATTTAGGAAGGTTTTACCAAAAAAATGTATTTAAGAATTTACATGTCATTATAATTGATTTATCTTATATTCAAATTTTCGTCAAACAGTTAAAATTATGAAAAAATAGTAAACTTGTGTTCATCACAACACAAATCAGAATTAAAATGGTCACCAATTACTAACTCTAAAATAAGTTTACAAAGTCGTAAAAAAATTTTAGAGAATATTTAAAATATTCTCAAAATATCATAAGTAATAAGTAAGTGCTTTTCATCGAAAAAGTATGTGATTCTTTTATACACTTTATTTAATAATTAGTGAGAATATCCTATCTAAGGTATTTCTTTACATTGATTATATTTGTTACAAAGAGTTGAGTATTTCTGGCCAAATGGAGAAAAAGTTGGAAGCATATCCTCCTATATTTTTTATTAGATTTTTGTTTTCAGTATTTTTTTATCAGAAATATTTGTTTTCAGTATCACTTATCCATTTTTATATTATAAAAATAGAAATTTTTGGTTTAATATGTTATAAAACTCTTATTATAGTAACGGAGATGGGTTAAGACTTGTTCACTGCAAGGTTACCAGTATCTCTAATAAGATTTTATTTTAAGGTAAAATCTCAAATAAATACCTCCCAATACCCAAAAGGACAAAAGAGGAACTTAAACTTTTAAAAGGACTATGAAGGAACCAGTACTTACCTGTCTTTTTAAAATTACACGAAAGACAAAATTACCCTCATCCTAAAACACAAATTACTACTCCACCCTAAATTCACTCTAACACCCACACTCTTCTCGCAATTCGTGTTTTAGGATGGAGACAATTTTGTCTTTTCGCGAAATTTTAAAATGACATGTAGGTGCTGTTTCCTTTATAGTCCTTTTGGAAGTTTAGGTTCCTCACTTGTCCTTTTGGGTATTGAGAGGGATTTATATGGGATTTTCCCTTATTTTAATAGGAAGATATTTATATTTGGGAAAAAATCTCTTATCATAATATTCTATGAACCAAATTTAACAAAACATCAAAATAGAGCATCCATTTTTTAATTGGGAAAATGTCATTTAAATCCCTCCAAATATACAAAAGGACAATTCAGGAACTCAAAATTTCAAAAGGACCATGAAGGAACTAGGACCTAGTTGACATTTTAAAATTGTGTGAAAAGACAAAATTGCCCTAATCATAAAACAGAAATTACTAACCACCCTATTGAAAATGGTGGGTGTAAGGGTGGTTAGTAATTTCTGTTTTATGATTAGGGCAATTTTGTCTTTTCACACAATTTTAAAATGTCAACTAGGTCCTAGTTCCTTCATAGTCCTTTTGAAAGTTTGAATTCCTGAATTGTCCTTTTGTATATTCGGAGGGATTTAAATGACATTTTCCTTTTTTTAATTTAAGTGTGGACATGATATATTCCCAAGAGAAAATGCAATGAGAGTTAGAATAACGAGTTCATTCCAGACAAGTGACTATTAAAAATTTTATTAGTGATGACAACCTAGAATCAAAGTACCAATACTTTTATGTGTATAAAATTTACTGACAGTGCCACTAAGGTTTAATTTTCTATGCATAATTAATATTGCATATAAAGATTTGGAAAAATTGTGTGCAGGTCCCCAAAAAAACAATTACTCCCTCCGGTCCCTAATGTAAGAGCTCAAAATTTGAATGGTTTTGGTCCCTAATGTAAGAGCTCACCTCATATTCTCTCCTCATTTAATGCATTTTTCCTACTTTACCCCTAACTCTCTTTCATATTTATTAATGCTTATGCATTTCTATCTCATAAAAGTACCATAATAAATATGAGCATTTTTGGAAAAGAAGCATTAACTCCAGACACCCAACTAACATTCACATGTTTTCTTAAGAAGCGTTTTTTTAACGGCTAGCTCTTACATTAGGGACCGGAGGAAGTATATATCAAACAAGTTAATTATATGACTTGTGAATAACAAATGAAATCACCATAGTTAACATGTGAATAAGTGCAACGTATTATTCTTTCTTAATGTGCACAAAGTAAATAATACTGAATTAAATTGTTTAGATCTTGACTTTTGTTGTGCGTATTATAACTTATAAGAATTAGTGCGTCATAATTGCTTATGGAATACGTATTGTGACGAAGTCACTCCCAAGGACCCAAACTACTACTACTGATGTAATTTTTTTTTTTGGAAATTTCAGTTGATCATATAATCCCCATAATACTCTTGGCATATCAACCTCATAATCCTACAAAGAAGTTCTTGACTTTTAAATTAAAATTAAATTTTTTAAATAAAAAAAAATTAAAATTAAATATTTTAGCTGTTAGACTAAAACATATCCTTATTGAATTTCGTATATCAATGTGAGAATTTTAAAGTTTTTAAGACATTTGTGATTATTTCTATCATCAATGTGAGAATTTCAAAGTTCTTAAAAAATTTGGAATCCAACATTAAAATATTTGACATTTTACAACTAGATTTTCAAGTTATATAATGAATTTCAAGACATTTGTTCTTTTCTCAACACCAATGTGAGTATTTCTTAACCATAAAAATCATGGAATCCAACACTACAACATTCAAATTTTCAAAATTAGATTTTCAAAATACATATGTGGAATTTCTAAGACGTTTATACTTCTTTAATTTCAATAAGAATATTAGGGATATTTCATAACTATATTTCCAAAACGTTTGTTATTTCGTGGAAAAAACATTTTAGTCTTAGAGTGAAATATTCAATTTCACTTTGCTTCTTGGGGCAAAGTGAAATATCACAATGTTTTGGGGAACATAAGGTCAACTCACAATTGTTTGGTTAATTCAACTTTTTCCATTTTGTTGGTTCATTTTAATTTTATTTAAAATATTTTAAATAGAGTGCTTACTTTAGGAGTCTATATATAAAGACCCACACATCCCCTGCTTTTACATGCTCTGCCCAGCAGACAGACAGATCTAACACTAATCATCACTTTCTTCTTCTTCTTCTTCAACCCTTCTTTTCTCTATTTATCAATCTCAACATCTTCTTTAATTTATTCATCTTACCATAATGGAAATGGAGTACAAAATCAAGACCACCACCTCACCATCTCCCTCTCACTCTCCTCCTCCTCCTCCACCTTCACAGCCACAATCTCCGCCGTGTCCAGTGGTGGTTTCGCCTTGTGCCGCCTGCAAGATCCTCCGTCGGCGGTGTGTGGAGAAGTGTGTTCTTGCTCCTTATTTCCCTCCCACCGATCCCCTCAAATTCACCATTGCTCATAGAGTCTTTGGAGCAAGCAACATCATCAAGTTCTTGCAGGTACTTTTATTATATTTACCTCTATACTATATTAAGTGTACATAAATAATATTGAACAGTAAACTTTTGTATAGAAAGACAAATGTAACACTTATTCACACACAATTAATTTCAACACTTTACTCACCGGAAACAGTTTTATGAGAATTATGCCATTTTCCGTTTTTTCAATGAATTTTGTTTTTTTTCTCTCTAATGGTAATCAAAAGCATTTTTAGAGGGACAGGATGATAATTAATGGTCAAAAGTGGAAGGGAAAGGCATCAATGGGCTTACCTACTTGGTAGCTATAATGACCTGTTTTATATCATTTCTTTGAATAGACTTCAATTCTTAGAATAGACAAAATGATCATGTTCCTTTCCTTCTCTATCTCTCTCTTTCTGTACCGAACTCTGCTTAACAAACCAGACTATTTTCTTCTTCACTTCTAACAGAATTTCTCTTTTACAGTGCATTCATTCACAAAAATTACACACAAAATTCCAATTTTTTGGGCGAATGAGTAAAGGAGCTGTGGTATCTGAACATTTTTTTATTTCAAATTTTGCCTCAAAGTTGACTTTTTCAAAAGGGAAATATCAGCTCATTATTGTTAAATAAATGTTAGTATTAGAAAAGGGTAATTTTCTTAAAGGGATTGTCATTAGCAACTAAAAGGAAAGTGTTCCTCTTTAAATACTTTTAGGACGATTTTGAGCCAACAAAAACTTCTTAATATCCATAACTCTCCCTTGAATACATTCTGAACAAAAACTACCCTTCACTAATTTTTTTATTTAATTTATATATCAAACTTACTCTTAATTTTGTAATCATCATTTTAGTTTCTAAATTTTGGTTCACATCAATTCAGTTTCTATAACTTCAATTCTTACATACATTTGGTTATCTGAAGTCAAAATTCAATAACTATAAATTCTACTTTTTCAACAAGCCAATGATCAAAACACATATAATCATTCCATGGATGTATTGTACATAAGTATGTACACATACTTGAATATATACATATATATAGTAATGAAATTGAATTTTGCAGGAACTTCCAGAGTCACAGAGAGCAGATGCAGTGAGTAGCATGGTGTATGAAGCAAATGCAAGGATAAGGGACCCAGTGTACGGATGTGCTGGAGCCATATGTCAGCTTCAGAAGCAAGTGAGCGAGCTGCAAGGTCAGCTAGCCAAGGCTCAAGCCGAGCTAGTGAACATGCATTGCCAGCAAGCCAACTTGGTGGCTCTCATTTGCATGGAAATGTCAACCCAACAATCTCCATCATCATCATCTCACCCTTCTTCCTCATCTGATGACCCACATAATAGTCACTCCATGAATATGATGATGGCTTCGGCTCAGCCGTCGCTACTTCACGATGATATGAGCTGCTTGTTTGATGACAACAACAACAACTTGAACAGCTTCGGCTCGGCTTGGGCTTGGGAACCTCTTTGGACATGAACTCAAAAAGATTATATATCTGCTGTTTCCTAGATTATATTTATATTTAATTAGTGTAATATTCACTAGAGAGACTAATTTAATGGAAACTCATATTTATATATATCAATAAAGATACTTATTATCCTAAATATAAGAGTTCAACAAGGAGTTTATTTCGGTCCTATATATATTATCATTTTACATTTTGTGTTCTGAATTTAAGATATTTTAGTTCCACACACTAAATGAGCCTATCATGGAAGTTCCAATGTATAATCCATATCTAATCTTGAAAATAATATTTAGTTCATAAATTAATTTTGATTCTAGAATAAGATTTTTTAAAGGGTTACTACTTACTACCTCTTTTATTCCTTTGACTTTCACTTGACTTTAGTTTTGGTCCATGCATGAACATTGAAATAAATGGAACTTTTGTTGATCCTAACTTTCCAAGTTTTTTCATAATTTTAGAGTTCAAAAAAATTTAAGGACCATTACAAATATTAATTGCAAATTCAATGACCAAAAGTAGTATTAACCCCTTTTTACTTCATCTATTATTTTCATAATTAATTTTTCCCACTTATACATATAAATAATATTAAAATATTTAACATAGATATTCCTATATATACTATAATATAAACTGATTAATTGAGCTCCTTTAATCTCTACAAATTAAAGTAATAGATGTTATACTCAAATGAGAGGTAGTCGCAATTAGTTGTGTGTGGTAGATGAATGACGGCCTTGGAACTTAACTACTTATGGTGGTAAAATAATGGTGAAGGAAAAAATTAATTCACCGAAAAAGGAAAATAAAGTAATTGATAGGTCTACATTAAAATGCAATGATTTTAGAGAGAGAGAGATTGAGAATCAACGAAGAAAAAGAAAGCTAGCTTAGCTTGAGTCAGCAATGCCTTGACATTGTTTGCGTTTCTTGTCAAAACAACAACTCTAATATCTGAATATTATTTCTCTCTCTTTTTTTTCTTTTTAGTTTTGTTTTCAGTGTTGGGAACAGAAGATCTTAGACTCGAGTGATATGATTCACCTATAATTTTAATAGCGACGCATAATTTTAATATCATTACGTATATGTTGGATTTATATTAATATCATTCGTAGAAAATTTATGTTATTTGAGTCAATTTAATTTTCATTCTTAAATTCTAAACTAATAAACAAAATAACGCCCTAGACTTGTTAAAAATCATTCTCTCTTCAAAGCAGTACAGCGCAAGATATATAGATAGCAATAGCATTATAAATGACATGTGTGCTCTCACATTTTAATGTATTTCAAAATATATCATTTTTTGTTTAAGTATATTTTTTGTCACTTATGTTTACATTAAGTTTCAATTCAGCTTCATGTTTGGAAAGTACACTTTTAATCCTTTTATGTTAATATCATTGGATTCACTTAAATCTAAAAGATTATTTCATAATTAAATGAGGGATAAATTTTTTTTAAAAAATTTAATGTTCTAACGTAGTGTGAGAAGCTCCTGAATGTGAAAGGAGGTAGATAATATGGCTTAGTGTATCCAGACCAATTTTAATTTCTATTATCTGTGTGTCTGAAAATCTCTTATATTTACTAGCTTTCTTACTTTAAAATGGTGTAAATTTTAGTCAGACTAATGATGTGTTTGATAAAAATAACTAAAAAGATAAGGCAATAAGTGAGGGAACATTTCTTTTTGATTGAGAGGACACAAAAAAGGACAAGGTAGATAAAACATTACAATCATTTGGTTAAATAAATTTTACGCGCTTTGTTTAACTTTTTTAATGTAAGAATTATGTTCAATGACTAAGCTCACCAATTCGTTAATGTAAAAGTCACTAATAATAAATATTCATTATTTACTTATTATGAACTAAAACCCACGTTTTTCAGTAAACATTTGTACAATTGTAGTTTTGCTGTTGAAATTATATTATAATATATTAAGTGGAATTTGAGGGTATGCTTAATAATTAATTTGTGAATTTGATTTTCTTATATAACTACGAGTATATTTATTTATTATGTCGCTGCTAACCTTTTCTGTCACAACAAGACAATTAACCTTTTTTTTCTTTACCTTCTCGTAACCCAAAAAACGCGTTGCAAATTATTCTTATCTCTGTCGTTTGAACATTACTTTCTGTTATCTTATCTCACGTGCGACCCACATCAACCAATCAATGGAGAAAAAGTATTTACATAACTTTTCAAACAAACCCATGCATATTCAATACTTTTTAATATTCATTAAATTTTGAATGCAACATTATCTCAAAGTAAGGAATATTATATCAACTTAAAACCACCAAGAATTTGTTCCATGTCATGTTTCATATTTTTAACGTATACGGAAGAATAAAAAATTTGCATTATAATTAAACAGGAGACAAAAGGTCAAAAAAAAAAACAGGAGATAAAAAAATTAATAAAATTATTACAAGCCAACAAGAATTGAGTGAATTTACTACGGTCAATATATACCCTTAAATATGATTGTAAGTTTTAAACAGTAACAAGAAAAAATATGTTTATAGGGATTTCTCTACACCTAGGTACGTACATCACATTTAAATCTGACTTAATGATATCAAGCTGAGACGCATACAACAATTGGAAGAAAAACGAAGAATAGGGCTGATTCTAATATAATAAATTTAATGTGCATAAAATTAAAAAAATTAAAACAATTGGAATTCCAAACTGTATCTATATGTCGCTCCAATTTGTTATCAAATTTAAATTTATCTGTCAGATCGCATAAAATTTTGAAGTTTAGAATTTCAAAAAATTGTGTGAAACTGAATTGACAAAATAAACTACTCCATCATATCAATAGATGGAGTTTTCGGCACCTCATCAATTGCCCATTTAAATTTCATTGTCATCTCATATTGTTGTCTTGTCGTCTCGAACCAAATATAAGGCACATCAATGATCATCTAGCTAGTGTATGTACAAGTTGATCTCAATGGCGAGATAAGAAAATCATTCTTTTCTCATAATTTTGGACATGGCATGCTTGATTTAACTCCACCACTAGTAGAAGCATGGTAATAAGAATGTTAGCTATTTTAATTATTTATTATAGTATTATTTACTATATTATATTTGAGAAATTAAAATATCCTAAAGGTGGTCCGTTAGTCAATTAAAACCCAATCAAATTAGGGTTTATTACTTATTCTATTGAAACATATAGGCATGATGGAAGATTGTGTGCGTAATCAATAGATTGACAACATAGAAATAAGATAAAATATTTGTAAGAAGAGAGAAAAATCATTTGCTATTTTCTATTTTTTAAGTATAAATAGTGATAAAAAATAATTGTCTAACCAAAATGCTGTAGTTAGCATTTTTATTTAGTTCAATATGCATTAAACTAGAAAATGGCAATCTATGGAAAAAGTGTCAAAATAGTAATGTAACATCTCACTCTCATGTAGCCTCATTTAATTTCATCCAAATGAATATATATACCCCTTGCCAAATGAATGGAACTGGATTTTCATTAAAGATTTCTCACTCTATTAATAAGGTAGAGAAAAAAAAACCTTCTTGATATTTAGGCCGCCTCGTTAAAGTTGTTACATGAATGCATAATGTTCTCCTATATATTATCTTACTTCGTATTAAAATGTGTGTGTCAACTGTCAAATGATTATATATTTTAAAAGTTAATTTTAATACAAAACTATTGAAGTTTAATAATTATGTTTGCTTAATTTCAGTAAAATTTATCAGAAATGCATCATAATTAAGAGTAAAAAAGTATTTATATATTTTTGTTTATAAGTAACTTCCAACATCTTTTAAGATAATGAAATTTACTATTAGTAAATAAATAATTCAATTTTATATATTCACACACACACACACACACGAGTACATATCTTACCAAACGCATACATGTAGATGGTAATAAATACGTGTTGCACGAAAGTTTCATCATATCAACAAAAATATTTATAAAAGAAATCAAAAGTAGAGCAATAATAAATGGGTGAAGAAACAGAAAGTGAAAGTAATAGTGTGGTGATCTGTGAATGATTGCATTGTTTAAGTTTTACGCCAAAAAGGAATATATTGTTTGGAGAAGCATGTGCCCCAGTCTGGATACTCTTCTCATCGCTTGACATTGAAAGCTCAGAGTCAAACTCACCAACTTCACCTCCTTACCTTTTTTCCCTCTCAATTCATTGTACCCATTCATTCATGTTTAGCTCATTTCCTTATTATCAATTCAAATAACCCCAATATTATCATTTCTTAAATATCAAATTTTCACCCTCATCATCTAATGGTAAATTCGGGAAAATGATTTCCATTGGCAATACTCTCTCATCCCAGCTAGGGAGAGATTTCTGGTGGTAGTTACACATAGCACGTTTGAATTTTTGAGATGTTAGTATAATACTACCTCCGGTCCTAAATATAAGACCTAATTGACTTTTTTTTTGAAGAGGTTAAGGTTGCGAAATAGGCTATTAAATCATGACATATTTAATATATTTTTAGATTATCCATTAGTTTATAGGTAAAATAAACTAGTTTAAGGGAAAAAATTAGGCAAATCAATTTATTTATAGTTAACTTATTTTGTTTTCTTATAGGATTTTCTAAAAAAGTCAATTAGGTCTTATATTTAGGACCGGAGGGAGTATTATTTTTGTCATGTACACTTTGTTTTTATGAAGTACTACTATGTGTAGCAAATAGAGATGATGTTAAAAAAATTGAAATTCCTAGATTGATCAGAGAGTAGATGTTGTATAATTTTTTTTAAAGTATCAGTACAATATATTCATAACGACTTGTAAAAATAAGATAACGACATCAGCCATCATGCGCGTTGGTTCGTAGAAGGGTAAATGATTTAAGTCCCTGTTTCAATAACTTGATTTCAACTTATTGTGAGCACAAATTAAAAGATATCTTTTGAAAAATCTTTATCTAATTCAAACTTGATAGAAGTTCGAATTATTATATTAATCTTTAGTTGCAGGAACCTGATAACTTGTTTTATCAACACGTTATGTGATGTTGGATCAAGTCAATTAATTAAAGTCGAAATAGAATACAGTTTTTTTTTAGAATTATAATTTTAATTATGAAACTTCGGTTCATTTTATGAGTTTATTTCTCAAAATGTTTTCATTGATTATAATAAGAGTTTTTATCAATGGGTAGTCTTGACACACAATTAGAGATGATGTAATTTTAGAAAAACCAATCCAAACGTATTATTTATAACTAATTTAAATTTTTCACCATCTATAAATTAGTTATTTTGCTCTCATGTATTAAGCACTCTATATTATATGTGAAGTATTTTTTGTGGCGACTTTTTCATACCCTTCAACGGTTGCTATTCATAGTCCAACTTCCATCTCATGGTTGGACTCTATTTTCGGTTCATTATATGACTCTCCGTGGCAGTCTTGCGAGGAAACAACCTCAAGGCTTGTATTTCTACTTATTTTGACCTCTCAATCTCATCACATTAGACGATATCTAATAATATACTAGCTTGTGTTATGCAATAAATGAAGGAAGAATATGTGTATGTGTGTGTCTGTCTGCTATGTTTTTTCTATGATCTTTTTTTAAATGTGTGCTATGTTATCCATAACTAGATTAAGATATTTAAAAAACTTCAATGATAATTCAAAAATCTATAAAACTATATGGTTTTTGGGCATCATTTTGACCATGTTCTCTCATTTAACGAAATAATGGATAACCAATTTTCTTCTCTTTTAATTTAGTTCGTAAGAGCTACATAAAAATAAATAAGAGTCTATAATGCGTGAATGGCATCACATTTTTTAACTCAAAAATTTTAAAATTTGAGTTTATGAGTTTTTTCAAGTCAAGTTAAATCCACTCACATTTCAATATTCTAACAAATTGAAGTTAACTTGGACATGTAGTATTATTTTAACATCCATACTAATTTATTATTTTTAAAGGTCAAAATCTCGCTTGGGCAAGAATCTTCTTTTAGGAATTTTGTACACCCAATAACTATAATTAAGTTGTTAATTATGACTATGTTAAATTATTTGCTAGTTTAACTAGACAAGTGTATAACAAAGCTCTAGATTAGGCCTCATTATTAGGTGCCCAAGACACATTGATGACCTTCTTTTGATAAAAATGCAGTGCCTCCCTTCTGAGTTCGCTCCGACTAATTTTGTCAAAAGGAAAATATAATTAGAAACTAATTATATATGTTTTAATATTGCTTACACTTTGATTTAATTGAAAGGAAAATTAATATTATGATCTCTATAATTGATTGGGACCGATAAACTCCCAAACTTTGAATGGGCAAACTCAAAAGTTCTATCGCTTTGACTATACTTTCGATTAAAAAGAACTTAATTATACTTAATTCTCTCAACTTTAATGACATACTCCCTCTGATCCTTATTATAAGTTACCAACTGCCCAAATTATACAAACCAAGGAATGAAAGTTAATGGAAGATGCATTATTAAGTTGGTCTTAATTTATTTGTGTTTTCAATTTTTGCTCCTCCCACCTTTATCACTATGGCTCACTGCTTTTTTTTTCTCTTCATTAATCCTCAATCTTTATGAGGGAAACAAAAGTGATGTGGAGGAAAAGTCAATTCAATTATCGAAATCTCTTTTTCCAATGATGAGAGTATGTTAGGAAAAATTAATAAATGAGTTAATTAGTTAATGACGGTTGTAGCGCCCGAAAAATTAGGTTAAATTAAGATGAAAAATGGAGTCGCCACCAAAATTTTAAAAAAGGATATTATGGAAAACCTTCTAAAATAATAAAAAAAATAAAATAGGGTTCGGGAGTCAATTGTGCGTGGGGAAGGTGTTAGGCACCCCACAGCACCCGTTCAAGAAAACGGTTACCCTAAGTTAATTGTTTAAAAATAAATATGAACTTAATTTTAATTTTATTTTAAATTATCAAGAGAAATTAATATATACAAATAAAAATAAAATTAAAACAAAAAGAAAGGGAAAAAATAATTTTTACATTTTTGGACTTGACCTAGGATTTGACCTAGGGCCTACGTACCCTTAAGGGATCAAAGCCCACGTAGTTCGGGGGTAGAAATGTGTGTCACTTGATTTGTGTTTTTTAAGAAAAACATTTGTTTAAATTTAAGAAGAAAAAAAAATTATTTTTGGTTTGTTTTTTTTATATTATGAAAATTCATATTTATTTATTTTTTTTAGAGGAAACACTTCACAATTTTGATTGAATCGCCTGAGGAGATAATCTCTCTCGGAGAAACAATCGACTTTCAACCTGAGAAGATAATTCAATCTTTCACGGATGAAAATCATTCAACCCATTTTCCTCTTTTATGAAAACCATTTCATTTTATTTTTTATTTATATAATAAAAAAAAGAAAGATTTCACAATTTTAAAATAAAATAAAAACAAAGATAATAAATCATATATCAAACAAAGATAAAATATTGTAAAAATATATATACATACATATACAAAAAATTATTTTCAAATAAAAAAATAATAATAAATAACTAAGAATAATCCTCTCTTATCTCAAATCATTGGCTAGGTGAAGAGACAATCAAATTGTCTTAGAGGGTTATATCACCTTTGCCTAAATGAGATTGGAGAGAGATTATGAATGCCTCCGTCTACAATAGACTTTCATCGGCATAAGAATACAAAGGTAAGAAGAAGAAGAAGGGATCTCACATCAAATCACTCTCCACTACTCACCTTCTCTCTATGTTTCCCCAAGAAATATAAGAAGTATGTTATAGATGTATATCTTTCTAATACACCTCTTTTCTTTACTCTCAAAACCCTAGCCTTTTTCTCTCCTTAAAAAAAAACTGCCCTCAAATGCTCTCTTGCTCTCACTTATATAGGCAACTAACTCTAGGGTTTCACCATCAATGCCTTCCTCATATTTTTCCAATTTATGCTCACGTGTTTTTTGCAAGGCAAAGAGACTATTACACCAAAATTCTAATCATTCCCTTTTTAATATGTTAATTGCCTTTTTTTTATTCTTTTAGAATCTGATGATTATTATGTATCAATTCCATGTGAGGAACATTGCACTATTCCCTTTTGACATAAATATCAATTTCATCTTGTGTGCAATCTATGATTATTATGAGATTTGATTGGCAAATAATTTCTAAAACTTCCTTCAAAAACTTCCTAACTTACTCATCAAGTCAAATTCTCATTGATTGTCCTACATGATGAGGAATCATTCTTTTATGACCACAATCAAATAACCACAATTATTTCCAATTTCCTCACTTAGTTGCCAATCTTTGTTTGACCCTTACACAATTTGACTTGTGCTTGCCTCACAAGAAAGAATCAAGAGAGTATCATATTTTATTTTACTTTTTATTGATTATATTTTTTTTTATTTTTTTTATATATATTTTTTTATTTTCTTATTTTTAATTTAGTGGGACCCGGAAAAAATAGGGTGTTTACAGTTGCCCCTCTTTACTTGCTCGTAGCTAAGAAGAGTGAGCTTCTCGTCTATGAAGCAAGTAAAGATAAGAACACTTATTTTGTCCGGCCTGACAACAGGCGCAAGACCAGGATGCCTTTGAAAAAAATGGTGCCTGCCGCTACAGGGCTTTTAAAGAATTGTGCCAGCCGTTACTGGGCTTTCGAGTGCCTGCCGCTACAGGGCTTTTAAGGAATTGTGTCAGCCGTTACTGGGCTTTCGAGTGCCTGCCGCTACAGGGCTTTGAGGGTGCCAGCCGTTACTGGGCTTCGGGGTGCCTGCCGCTACAGGGCTTTGAGGGTGCCAGCCGTTACTGGGCTTCAGGGTGCCTGCCGCTACAGGGCTTTAAAGGGGTGCCAGCCGTTACTGGGCTTTGGAATGCCTGCCGCTACAGGGCTTTAAAGGGATGTCAGCCGTTACTGGGCTTTGGAATGCCTGCCGCTACAGGGCTTTAAAGGGATGCCAACCGTTACTGGGCTTTGGGGTGCCTGCCGCTACAGAGCTTTGGAGTGTCTGCCGCTACAGGGCTTTGAAGGGATGTCAGCCGTTACTGGGCTTCGGGGTGCCTGCCGTTACAGGGCTTTGGAGTACCTGCCACCACAGGGCTTTGAAGGGATGCCAGCCGTTACTGGGCTTCGGGGTGCCTGCCGCTACAGGGCTTTAAAAGGGTGTTAGCCTTCATTAGGCTTTAAAGGTGTTATAACGAGGAACTCGCTCTACCCCTTACTTATGATGTTGATACAGTTCTAATGCATTTGATGATATGTAATGATGATAAGATAATGTTAGTGATACAATGCCTGAAGATTTGATGAAGAGTGTAAATGATCTTGCAGGTATTATTGCCCTTTGTCTAGCCGTCTAACCAGGTTCCCTATCTTCTCAGCACGTCTAGTGATAAAGCCGCAATACTCTTGCGAACTCGGGTCTAAGCATGTCCATTTTTAATTTCTCTTAGAGACCTCGTATAAAAATGCAAGTGGTTTATCCTGTGGAAATCCTGAAATCACACGAGTTAATTGAGAGTAGAAGAGAGCATAAGGTATATCACCGTAAGTGTTTTGTCTAGATAAAAGTTGTGTTTTTATTGAAATAAAAACTATGCTCTTATACAAATTATGTGATAAAGCTCATTATGCGAATGAGAAGAAAGAGAATGAAGATCAGGATCTATTTGAAAGAAATAATCCTTTTAGATCAATAGCTGGGTTGAGCTGACGACGTGATGTTAGGAGATATCTATGAGAAGTCCGCTGATTTTTATTCACAACCCCCATTAGGTGTCTTGTTTGTTACCAAAGACATACATTTTCACTAAGTGATATGGAAGTTGCCCCAGAGACATGCCTAATAAGATAGTTTTCTCGTCTTTGTAGGCTAACCCTTTGTAGGTTTCCAATCTAGTGAGCTCCTTTTGTTTCGCTCTAATTTTTGTCTGAGTCGCCTTTTCAGGTTTTCAACTCAGTGAGTTTTTTTTGTGCTCTAACTTTTGCCTAAGCCGCCCTTTCGGGTTTTCAACTCAGCGAACTTTTTTTTTACGCTCTAACTTTTGCCTGAGCCGCCCTTTTGGGTTTTCAACTCAACGAGCCCTTTTTTTTTTTGCGCTCTAACTTTTGCGTGAGCCGCCCTTTCGGGTTTTCAACTCAGAGAGCTTTTTAGGCATAATACTTCTTGACCGCATCTGCGTTGACTGGTCTTGGCAGTTCTTGACCCTTCAAGTTTGTTAAGATCAGGGCTCCACCAGAGAAAGCATTCTTGACAATATACGGGCCTTCATAATTTGGAGACCACTTGCCTCTATCATCTTCTTGATTAGGCAATATTTTCTTAAGAACTAAGTCTCCTGCTTTGAATTCCCTCGGCCTCATCTTTTTATTGAAAGCTTTTGCCATCCTAGCTTGATATAGTTGTCCATGGCACATCGCGGTAAGCCTCTTTTCTTCAATCATATTTAATTGTTCAAAACGAGAGCGTACCCATGCACTTTCATCTAATCCTGCTTCAGCTAATATTCTTAGCGATGAGATATCTACTTCAACTGGAGTAACAGCTTCCATCCCATACACTAAAGAATAGGGTGTTGCCCCAGTTGATGTACGTATGGTGGTCCGATATCCATGTAACGCATATGGAAGCATCTCATGCCAATCCTTGTAGGTGATAGTCATCTTCGCAATAATCTTCTTGATGTTCTTATTAGCCGCTTCCACTGCACCATTCATTTGAGGCCTATATGGTGTTGAATTGTGATGCTTAATCCGAAACTGATCACACAAACTTGTAACCATTCCCCCATTGAGATTTGGCGCATTATCGGTAATGATTCTTTCTGGCAACCCATATCGAAAAATGATATTAGTCTTCAAAAATTTGACGAATACCCTTTGTGTTATACTAACAAAAGAACTGGCTTCCACCCACTTAGTGAAATAATCAATTGCAACAAGAATAAATCGATGCCCATTTGAAGCTTTAGGGTTGATTGGACCAATCACATCAATACCCCACATGGAGAATGACCATGGGGATACGAGACTATGCATCTGATTTGGGGGAGCATGAGCTTTGTTTGAGTAAATCTGACATTTATGACATCTTCTAACATAGTTGATGCAATCCTTTTCCATCGTTATCCAATAATAACCGCATCTTTGTATTTGTCTAACCAAGGTTTGGTCATTCACATGTGTGCCGCAGATACCCTCATGGATTTCAGACATAACCCTTCGTGCTTCGTTCCCGCCAAGACAACGCAATAAAGTCCCGTCAAAACTTCTTTTATATAGAATGTCGTTGCTAATAAAGAAATTTGATGTCATACGCCTAAGGGTTTTCCTCTCATTATCTGTGGAATTAGGCGGATAGATGCCACTTTTCATATATAACCTGATATCCTGGTGCCAAGGATGGTCGTCTGATTCATCATCAATACTGAAACAAAATGCTTGAGCCTTTCTTATTTCAATCTGAATAGGCTGAACACGAACTCCACAGTCTAGTTGGATCATTGCAGCTAAGGTAGCCAAAACATCAGCGAATCGATTCTTGTCTCTTGACATATGGTGGAAATTGATTGCTTCAAAATGTTTAACCAGTTCTATCAAGTATTCCTGGTACGAGATCAATTTCGAATCTTTGGTTCGCCATTCTCCGGTTACTTGATGGATTATAAGTGCCGAGTCACCAAAAACCTCAAGGTTCTTTACACCAAGATCGATTGCGGCTTGAAGACCATTAATACAAGCCTCATATTCCGCCATGTTATTAGTGCAATCAAATTCTAACTTTACAACAACTGGGAATTGTTTTCTGTCTGGGGATATGAGTACTGCCCCAACACCATTTCCATGCATGTTTGCAGCACCATCAAAATACATTTCTCATCCTTCTGGAGTGCTCATTTCACTTTCATCTTCTTCCGTAACGCATAGGTTTTCGTCTGGGAATTGAAAGTCAAGTGCTTGGTACCCATCAATTGGATGTTCAGCCAGATGATCAGCGATCGTGCTTCCTTTAATTGATTTTTGAGTGACATATTGTATATCATACTCAGACAATATTACCTGCCATTTGGAAACTCTACCCGCCACATGTGGGCTCTCGGAGATGTATTTCAGTGGGTCCATCCTTGAGATTAAGTAGGTAGTGTAATAGAGCATATATTGCCTTAACCTTCTTGTAGCCCATACTAGACCACAACATGTTCGCTCAATTATATGGTAGCGTGATTCACAATCGCTAAACTTCTTACTGAGGTAGTAGATTGCATGTTCTTTTCCCTTTGATGCATCACATTGTCCCAACATAGCTCCCATTGAGTTGGCTTGTATCGTCAGGTAAAGTATCAACGGCTGCCCCGGTGTAGGCGGAATCAGAATTGGGGGGTTCAATAGGTAATCTTTGATTTTGTCAAATGCCTGTTGACAATTGTCATTCCACCTTTCCGTACAGTTCTTCTTCAAAAGTTTAAACAAGGGTTCACATGTTGAAGTTAAATTAGAGATGAATCGGGCGATATAATTTAATCGCCCTAGAAAGCTTCGAACTTCCTTTTCCGTTTGAGGAGGAGGCATTTAATCAATTTTCTTCTTCACTGCCCATATTTATTACTTCAATTATATCTTCATGTGGACATATTCTCTCATCCTTAGATTCAAATTGTTTTGCATATGCTTGGATTATCTCATCGTTATCACATTCGTAATCATGCATATCAATGGTAACAGACAAATCGTCTTCTAGGGGTTGAAGAATCTCAGCATTGGATAAGAGTTCCGAGGAAATTGATTTCCTTGAGGGCAAGAAAATGAATCGCAAATGAATAGAAGAGACAAAATGGATGAAAACAAAACGAACTTTATTCGCATAATAATCTTTATTCATGATCATATAAGAGTTTGCCAAATGGCACTTTAAAAACATGAAAGAACAACTTTTAACTAAACAAGTTACTCTAAGATGATAAAACTGAAGTTGTCTTCAAACTCCCAATTTCCAAGTGCTCTTCCAGAATCATCAGTTGTGATCCACTCGCCAGTCTTCACTATTGATGAAGAAACCATCGCAACAGTCGATTGGTTTAAAACTTCAGTAGGCATTGGAAATGTCATTTTGATATGGGGAATCTCCAAGTTTCCATCCTTGATCTTGGCTTTAATACTTGCCTTTTCAGTTAGTTGCTCTTCCAATGTAGGCTCATATCCTAACCCCTGGCGTTTGTGGTTTTCGAGCAGATTTATAGGAGACTTGATGCCTTGAAGGTTTGCACCCAATCCTTTCCCAAACTCAAACCCGTTTTTCTCCATCATTTTCGTCACTATGGCATTGACATTCTTACATCCTTTAGGATTTTCGATTTCAAAGCCTTGAAACACTACCCCGAGTTCATCTTCAGCAGCTTCAATGTAGGGAACAGAGCTAGGTTTGCTCACCATGATTTCTTCTTCTCCTTTCACTATGATAATCTTCCGTTATCAACAAATTTCACCCTTTGATGCAAGGTAGAAGGCACAGCTCTTGCTAAGTGTATCCATGGTCTGCCTAACAACATTGAGTATGATGAGTTGACATTCATAAGCTGGAAATCTACCATGAATGTGGTTGGTCCGATTTGTAAGGGTAGGCGTATGGTGCCCAGCACATCCCTGCGAGTTCCGTCAAATCCTCTCACCATCATGTTGCTATCCTCAACTTCTGATTTGTCTATGGATAAATGTTCAAAGGTGGACAATTGAAGAACATTTAATGCTGACCCACCATCTATCAATACCTTAGCCACGATGAAACCTTTGCACTTGAGAGTGATATGTAAGGCTTTAAATTGGTCCATAGTAGAACGAGCAATTTCTTCTTCAGAGAAGGATATGGTTGAGAATGCCTTAGTAATGTTCATAATGCTTGCAACTTTCTCCGGGGTAGTGCTGGACAACACGTATGCTTCGTCCAGGGCTTTCTGTAGTGCTTGACGATGTGGCTCAGAGTTCAAAATCAAATTGAGGATGGAGATCTTTGCTGGAGTTTTATTTAACTGATCTATTATGCTATAATCGCTCTGCTTCATAATTTGAAGGAATTCTTCCTCATTCTCATTTACCTTTTCTGCATTTGAACTAGACGGAAAATATACATGTTTCCCCTTCTTTAGCTGTCCGGCATCCAGTGGTAGGTAAGTTTTTCCACTACGTGTGATCCCAGTCATTGGTTCATTACTAGCTGCAGCCTCCATAACTTGACCAGATGGCTTTTCGACAATACCCTTATACCTCCATGGTACAACATGATTGTCCTGATATGGGAAAGGGGCAGGTATCGTGATAGTCACTGGACGTTGGTGTGGTGATGACACGACGATGTTCTTCGGTGGTTGCTCTTTGATCACAAATTCAATTGGTTTTCTTTCAACCATTACTATTTCTTTATCAATGTCATAGAAACCTTGTTCAACAAGTGAGATATTCTTTGGGAGGTCAACTTCCTCAATGACATTTATTTGCCCTTCATGGGTTGGCAAAGGATTGGTTTTGATTGTTGATCCGTCATTTTTCTTCAACTGGATGTGATTAGCATCTACCAAATCCATAACATTCCTTTTAAATGTAACGCAGTCTTCTATTGAATGTCCTATGGCCCCCATATGGTATTCACATTGAGCATTGGGGTTATACCAAGAGGGATATGGTTGTTGATGTTGCTTATAAGGTCGCGGCCCCATTACCCGAGCATCTAAAAGCTGTCGATATAATTCAACATTAGTCATGCCAAAGTCGGGCCATTGACGATTGTCTTTCTGTCGCCAGCTTCCTTGTCCTCCAGTTTGCCTTTGTTTGTTTGGATCATTCCGAGTTTGCCTAAACCCACCTCCGCTTTGAGTGTTGATCGACGGTATTGCTTGCGGCTGCCTTATGGATTGGACAAAGCTCACATCACCTTCTTTTTTCTTCCCATTTTGACCTTTTCGAATATCATTTTGATAAGTGATTCTTCCTTCCCGCACATCAGCATCGATCCTCTCACCTATCTCAATCAAATTGGAGAAATCTGTGACATGTGTTCCAACAATATATTTATAGTAAGGATCCTGCAGAGTACGGAGGAAATAGGAACACAACTCGGACTGAATAAGAGGAGGTTGAACTTGTGATGCTACCATCCTCCACCTCTGAGCATAATCTTTGAATGTTTCGGTAGGTTTCTTGCTCATTGCCTTTAGTTGTTCCCTAGTAGGAGCAGTGTCAAGGTTGAATTTGTATTGTTTCATGAATGAATCAACTAGATCCCTCCACTTTTTAATCTTTGACTGGTCTAACTGCATGTACCATTCCAACGCCGGTCCTTTCAAGCTTTCATGGAAGAACAACAATAAGAAATTTTCATCTTGGGACCAAACAAACATCTTAGTGCAATAAGATTTGAGATGATAAATTGGATTTCCTATGCCATTATATTTGTCAAAGTCTGGCATCTTGAACTTTTTAGGTAACGTAACATTTGGGGCCAAACATAATTCCTTCAGATCGAGTGAGCTCCAACTGTTTGATCCCTGGAGTGCTTTTAATTGGTCTTTCATTTCACCAAACTCTTCCTTCCATTCCTCCTTCTTCTCTACTTTTGAGAAAGTGTATTGTGCATCTTCACCAGGATTTTCTTCACTCTCATCCTTAGGATCCACAATTTTCTTCTCCCTCTCTGTCTTGCTTGTCTCTTCATCAAGAGTTTTCTTCTCCTTCTCTGTCTTGCTTGTCTCTCCCGTTTCCTCTCCATTTGGAATTCCAGACTCCTTCTCACCCTTTTTTTCATTGAGGATCTTAACCAAGCCTGACATCATTTCCTTCAGAGTATCTATTTGTGATTCTAGATGTGACAGTCTCTCATCTTGAGAAGGATTAGTTTCCCCTGAACCAGTAGTCATTTGATGGCTCCGCGTACGTGTGTTATACGGATGCGTTGGGGGTACCTGGTTAGGACGCTTAGACGGAGCAATATTGTATTACCTGTGTTTATGAACAATGAAATGTGATGTTAGTTTATTAAAACTTAGATCTAGTCGGCATACGAGTCATCCGTTAAGTGTTGGCATAAGATTTGACATAGTTGATGAGCGTCCTCCAGACTCCTCAAGGAATTTATTATCCCATAGGGAGATCAAGAGTTGATCATTATGCCATATGGATATCACATCCTATTTGGCTTAAGATCCTTTCAATGAATAATCTGATTCTTTGGACATAATAGCCCCTAATTCCTCAGAGAATTTAATATTCTTCAGGGATTCCTCAGAGAATTTAATATTCTTCAGGGAGTTTTTAGAGTTGATCATTAGGCAATAATTACTTTATTTTAACCTAAGACCTTTCTTGAACAAGGCTTCGGGCGTAAGATCCTCTAACTCCTCAGAGAATTTAATATTCTTCAGGGAAATTTAGAGTTGATCCTTAGGAAAGACGAAAATTGAATTCATTCTATCTAAGATCTTATAAGAGCACATATCAAAAGAAGACGCATTTTATTCATTGAAGAAATTTATTACAACATCAGCTTTTCAATACATTCTCGAATTCTTCTGCTATTTCGTTACAAACATTGAGAAAGTTGACAATCTCTGCTTATGGGCCAATAGGGGTAACCATGCTTTCTGCACGCTTGCAGGCTCTCCTGAACTCTGGGATATTGTTGTTGAGAAAGATGAGCAGTTTCTCGAATCTTATTATCCATTCCCCGAAATTCTGTGAGACTTCTCTTTCTCTACTCAATTTGTTCATGAAGTCTTGAATGATATCAGCCGTGTCTTCCCTCTCGTTAGCCATTTCTTCCTCCTTATTTTCTAAGAGTTGAAATAGATTGCTTAGTTGATTTTCTTTGTTTTCCACAAGTTGAGCCAGATTGTGAACCTCTTGTTGCAGATCTTTCACGAGGCCATTGTTTTGCACTTCTTTCTCAAGTAACTCCTTTTCTTTAGTCACCCTCACCAGACGACTAATGTTGTTCTTCATTTGTGTCTCATTTTCTTGCATTCGCCTGTCATTTTCTCGCATAGCCCTTTTCAATCCTTCATTCTCCTTCTGTAACTTGAGGAGTCTCAACCCTTCTTCTCGATCTTTTCTTCTTCTTTTCTCCATTTGCTCTCCTTGTATGGCATCATACTTTCCTAGCAGCTTGTTTAACTTCCGCTTATTTTCTGAGTTCACCTCATTGAGATTTTCCAGTTCTTTTTCCTTCATCTCCAGGCGCTTAACTAACTCCTTGTTTACTTTCAGGGTATCATTATCTAATAGGGGATCTTGTGGGGCATAGGCAGGATTAGTCCCTCTGATTCTTTTCTCAATCCACATTTGGTAATTAGGATCTGCATCAGTGAGTCGTTTCCCAATCCGATCCTTCCTTTGAAGACTACATGGTCCCAAGCTTCTTTGATTTTCTGGCATGAATTATTGGAATCTTTGTCCTCATACGATACGTACATGGTCCTCACTTCTTTCTCAGAAGGGATCCTTTGGCGAAAAACTAGTTGCCTTAATGCTAGCATAGGGTTGTAATTGATACAGCCTCTAGGTCCCATGAGGGGTACATTGGGAAAGTCTCCGCAACAGTAGATAATCTCCTCCTCGTCATACCACCAGTCTATTTTCCACCTTAAGGAATCTTCTGTTTGTCGCGTGAAAAACGACTCCCAATCATATTCAGTCATCTCATCGATTTCTTAGATTTGTCGAAATTCCCTGAGGGGGTCGGTGTCCAAGTATTTCTTATACTTTGGAACCCGCTCCAAGTCGTACATATGGCTCAACATCCAGATTTCTAACAGTGCTAAGCAACATCTTAATCTTCCTTTCTTTTTAATATGACAGTAAGACAGCGACATGAAGGTTTCTGCTAAAATAGCAGGTATAGGATTGACTTTATAATATTCCACTGATTGAAAGACACTTATAGCTTCGAGGTCAATTATTCCAATCGAGAAAGGGAAAATGATTATGCCATAAATAGCTAGAGCCAGGATTCTTTGAAAACCTTCCCATTTTCCGTCCTTTGCCATCTTCAGTAAACGGGCCTCTATCGCTGACCTACTGATCCCTTTGTATTGTCCGTTACCCACTATTTCAACTTCTTCAGTTCGAATTCCTAATAGCTTTGCTATTGCTGCCTCAGAAGGTAGACGACCTTGATATTGATACACCGGGTTCTTCTTCTTGTATGGCATTCTTAGAATTGCCCCGTACTCTTCAATTGTTGGGGTCAATTGGAAGTATGGAAATGTGAAGCATCTTAAGGAGACATCCCAGTATTGACATAGCTTGATGAGAGTCGTGTTGTGCACCCGTACTTTGAGGAGGTCAAGTATGTTGCCATATCTATACATGAAAGCCAATTGGGTAGGAGCATCCATGGAACGACTTATTCGTATCAGGCTGTCAAGTGGTTCAACTTTTGCTTCCAATCTTACACCCTCTCCTCCATACACTTGGGTACTCGGCTTGAAAACATTTCTTGTGCCATCAAATCTTATGCCAAACTTATTTAATAACTCGTTTACCTATTTAAAAAAAAGAAAAGAGAAAAAAAATGTTAGAATATATTTACATGCTATATGTAGAGTATCATGATATTCTATACAAGATTAAATAAAAAAGGGAAAAAAATGAATAAATAAATATTACAAAGGGAAAATGTGAATGATAATGCGATAAAACCTAGAATTATTATGAATGAAAAAAAAATAGTATACATATGCCCTCTAGTGTCCTATCTTGGGAATAAACTTAGGGTGGGTCATGTACCCTATAAAGGAAAGTGCTAACTTATTGGGTAGGCTTCTAAATTCTTTCTAATATGTGAAAAGGTTTTAGGTTCTCCTAATAATCCTCACAAGGTCTCCTAGTTGCCCTCATCATGATGATGAAGACCCCACTAACAAAAATTAACCTTCAGGGAGTAATGAAAACCCCCCAAAGATTAATATTGTCGCATGGGTAACAACTAGGATGAAGTCTTCACAGTAACCTCAGGGTTGTAAAGCCTCTGGGAAACCGCTAGAAACTTCCTCTCACTAAGGTACTCTCGACCCGGGTATAGGGCCTAATAATGTGTGTGAGATAGTGTAAGTGAGCGTGTGTGAAGAGGGCATACAAATCTGAACCTATATACTACCCAAACCCTCGTCTGCTAAATAGATTACAAAAAAAACAATATATACAAAAATAAATGTCAATGATAAAAAAAATAATAATAACAAATAAATAAAAGAAAAACATAAATAAAATTAACATTAAGGCCATAATTATTTTTAAACAATTAACTTAAATGTGTTTGACTCTTTAAAAAAAATTAAAATGTCCCCAGCGGAGTCGCCAAACTGTAGCCCTCGAAAAATTAGGTTAAATTAAGATGAAAAATGGAGTCGCCACCAAAATTTTAAAAAAGGATATTTTGGAAAACCTTCTAAAATAATAAAAAAAATAAAATAGGGTTCGGGAGTCGATTGTGCATGGGGAAGGTGTTAGGCACCCCACAGCACCCGTTCAAGAAAACGGTTACCCTAAGTTAATTGTTTAAAAATAAATATGACCTTAATTTTAATTTTATTTTAAATTATCAAGAGAAATTAATATATACAAATAAAAATAAAATTAAAACAAAAAGAAAGGGAAAAAAATATTTTTTACATTTTTGGACTTGACCTAGGATTTGACCTAGGGCCTACGTACCCTTAAGGGATCAAAGCCCACGTAGTTCGGGGGTAGAAATGTGTGTCACTTAGTTTGTGTTTTTTAAGAAAAACATTTGTTTAAATTTAAGAAGAAGAAAAAATTATTTTTGGTTTGTTTTTTTTATATTATGAAAATGCATATTTATTTATTTTTTTTAGAGGAAACACTTCACAATTTTGATTGAATCGCCTGAGGAGATAATCTCTCTCGGAGAAAAATCGACTTTCAACCTGAGAAGATAATTCAATCTTTCACGGATGAAAATCATTCAACCCATTTTCCTCTTTTATGAAAATCATTTCATTTTATTTTTTATTTATATAATAAAAAAAAAAGAAAGATTTCACAATTTTAAAATAAAATAAAAACAAAGATAATAAATCATATATCAAACAAAGATAAAATATTGTAAAAATATATATACATACATATACAAAAAATTATTTTCAAATCAAAAAAAATAATAATAATAAATAACTAAGAATAATCCTCTCTTATCTCAAATCATTGGCTAGGTGAAGAGACAATCAAATTGTCTTAGAGGGTTATATCACCTTTGCCTAAATGAGATTGGAGAGAGATTATGAATGCCTCCGTCTACAATAGACTTTCATCAGCATAAGAAGACAAAGGTAAGAAGAAGAAGAAGAAGAAGAAGAAGAAGAAGGGATCTCACATCAAATCACTCTCCACTACTCATCTTCTCTCTATGTTTCCCCAAGAAATATAAGAAGTATGTTATAGATGTATACCTTTCTAATACACCCCTTTTCTTTACTCTCAAAACCCTAGCCTTTTTCTCTCCTTCAAAAAAAACTGCCCTCAAATGCTCTCTTGCTCTCACTTATATAGGCAATTAACTCTAGGGTTTCACCATCAATGCCTTCCTCATATTTTTCCAATTTATGCTCACGTGTTTTTGCAAGGCAAAGAGACTATTACACCAAAATTCTAATCATTCCCTTTTTAATATGTTAATTGCCTTTTTTTATTCTTTTAGAATCTGATGATTATTATGTATCAATTCCATGTGAGGAACATTGCACTATTCCCTTTTGACATAAATATCAATTTCATCTTGTGTGCAATCTATGATTATTATGAGATTTGATTGGCAAATAATTTCTAAAACTTCCTTCAAAAACTTCCTAACTTACTCATCAAGTCAAATTCTCATTGATTGTCCTACATGATGAGGAATCATTCTTTTATGACCACAATCAAATAACCACAATTATTTCCAATTTCCTCACTTAGTTGCCAATCTTTGTTTGACCCTTACACAATTTGACTTGTGCTTGCCTCACAAGAAAGAATCAAGAGAGTATCATATTTTATTTTACTTTTTATTGATTATTTTTTTTTTTGATTTTTTTATATATATTTTTTTATTTTCTTATTTTTAATTTAGTGGGGCCGGAAAAAATAGGGTGTTTACAACGGTTAAAGATTTATATTAAGGACCAAAATTTTGAGGCGGTTGGTGACTTATAATAAGAACTGAAGGGAGTACATACAACTCGATCTTTATAATTTTTATCATGTAAAATATTGATATTTGTATTTTAGAAGATAAAATTTAAGATTTTCTCAAATTTAGTGGCTTAAGTTTTATATAATTAGAATTAGAATAGAATTATAGAAATTGAGTTACTATAAATTAAGTTTATGAATTGATTTTTACGTAAGTTAAAATTGAAAGGACTAAATTGCATTAATTTAAAATTTTAAAACTACAACCAAAGCTAAACTAAATAAATTAAAAGAAAAAAATTATTATTTCCTAAATGTAAGAAAAAGCTTGCAACGTAACCCAAATTAAAATGGGTTAAAGAAACTTTTAAGATTGATGAAAACTCTATGTACTACTTCTATAGTACATAAGAGTTTTTAATGCAAAAGCTAATTAAAAAATTTAATTAAATTCAAGTTATTTAAGTTGGTTAATGTGATCAAAACACCCAAAATATCTTCTTTGATGTCCCAAGTTCCTCTTATAGGCTATTTTAATATTGGGAAAATTATCAAATGGGTCAATTTAAAAAATGATAAATATGTGAATAAGACTTTTACATTTAGGACTGAAATCCTTAATTATATCCTCATTATGGACAGAGGAGTTGTAAATTATTGGGAAAAAATCATTTAGACAATCACAAACACATATATGAAGAGTTCAATAATTAGACGATTAAGAAATATTGTATGTAAACAATAACTTGTTGTTATTATCCTAAGGTTCCTTCAACTACGGAGGACGCGGGTTTCATAGGAACCCAAGAGTGGTGTAACTGCTTGAATTCAAAGTCAAGAAATAGACATAAATTGGTACAATGTTCTCATTACAGTCAATAGACTTCAAAGTGAGAATACATGATTTATATATGACTTGAATTGTATTTGTACATTTTCGACCAAAAAAATATTATTTGTACATTGGACCCTAAACTGAGATAATCTTTTATAGCTTTGAGTGCTTTAATGAACTATTCAAAATCAGGTGGAATAGTGATTAATCACTGAATTTAGATGATAAACGAACCTATCTTATACTTGAACATACGTAACGTAACCCACGTCTTTTTTGAAATAATATTAATTAGGTAATTGTCCCCCACACCTGAATTTGTTGCGACCACAGTATGAACGTAGCTTCAGTTTTGATATTTCTGGAACATATATTTATTTAGTTACTATACGTTCGATTGTAACGAATGTATTCTAGTTTGATATAATAAAGTAGTGCATTTTAATGTGATAAACTATTTGTATAAATGCTCCTCAGTATGCAAGCAAGACAATCTACTTTATTTGTTATGAAATACACAAAACCAACGAAAATTTTGAGCTGGTAAGTGACTCGTCCTTTGTAAGGATTAGAACGTGTGTTTAAATCATTGGAAACGGTCTTATTGATGAGATAAAAAACAACTTTTCTCTTCATTTAAAAGGAGTACTCCCACCCCTCGAATCTAGATTAGTGGTTTGTGAATAAGTGTTGGATTATTGAACAATGCCAATATAATATCCCTCCGGTCCTAAATATAAGATCTAATTGACTTTTTTTGGAGATGTTAAGGTTACAAAATATGTTATTAAATTATGTCATATTTGATATATTTTTATATTAGTCATTAGTTTATAAGTTAAATAAACTAGTTTAAGGGGAAAATTAGGTAAATCAATTTATAATTGACTTATAGTTTGCTTTTTTAGGATTTTTCAAAAAAGTAAACTAGGTCTTATATTTAGGACCGGGGGAGTATATATTAAGACCTTAGTTATCTTTATCCTTACAAAATAATTTCTATAGATTGCACATATTTATGATTTTTCACCAAAGTGTAATTTTGATATATATGTTTAAGAGTAAAATACACTCATATCCCCTATATTTTACCTTAATAACAGAAACCCCCATCTATTTTGAAAATGTATACAAACCTCCCTAATAAATAAGATATATGCTAAAAAAAACTGTCCCTTCTATATATGATATTTTGTTTCGATCCACCCGAACCGTTAGTTTACCATTAAATTTGACTTTTATACTTTGTGTAGACAAAAGTTCCTTTTTAACATAATAATTATTTAAGACATTTATATTTGTCAAAAATATTTTTATGAAATAGAAAATAATTTTTGCACACATATTTATTAAAATGGCGCGTACTCACAAATACGTCAAAAATTTATAATAATTTATTGATTTTTTTTAAATAAAGAACTTTCATCATTTAAATTTTTAAATATATCCTTCAATAAATATCCAGTTTAATTTATTTTGAATTTCTAAAGCATAGTTTAGCTATGTTTTCATTCATAGAATGATAAATGTTTTAGATTATATAATTTATTTTAATTTGCAATTCAAAATTTTTAAATAGATATTTTTCCCCATATAAAAAAATAATTTTAGTTACAAATAATAAACACATTTAATCTAGGAAACCTATTTTAAAGGAAAAAATTGTATCTGTAATATTGTCTACCAGGAATGAAATTTTTAAAACCAAAGAAACTTTAATTGCCCAATGCTCTAGGGTTTTAATAGAATGAAGGGTAAAACAATAAATTAAATATTAATTAAAGTTTAAAATAATATTCTTACCGTCTTTTAAGAATATTCTTATCGGTGTTAAAGAATCAGGTTATAAACTGTATATTTTCAAAATAGAAAAGTGGTTTGTGGAGACAAACAGAAGAGTTAGAGGTCAATGTATTTTATTCTATATTTAGAGATGTTTTTTTCTAAAAAAAAATGCAAACACTCATTTTCTAAAAGTTTTATTCCGCTTGTAATTTTATATTTCTAGTGAGTGCCACTTTAATTTAAAACAATAATCACATCACTTGGAAAAATATCCGACATTAAATTGGTAAGATAATCTCTCTTTATGGTCGAAAAACTAGATAGTTTGGATTTTGGAAAAACACCCTTCAAAATCATACGGATCGGATCTAGTAAAGCAAAATCACGTATTAGTTAAGTGAAAGTCTATGGGAAAAATATAAGAATGAGAAAGTTCTAATCAAATAAACAGGACTAATACATGAAAAACTTCGGACAGAATATTAACTATAAATCGAAGTGAGGACTCTATAAAATATAACTCTTTCTATGGCTCCACGCCCATGCTACGCCTAGTTGTATACGTTTTTGAGTCTCCATAGTACTAATTTAAAAGTTGAAATAATACTTATATGTTACTATCATGTTAGTTCTTAGATGTGACACCAAACCGTTCCAAGGGAGAAATAACATATATTCGTTCAACTAATTTATATAGGCTGCCATCAAAATGTATAGTTACTTTTTTTGAAAAAAATTAAAGAATCAATTGTTTTATATTTATTTCGAAGCTAAAATAATGTATTCACCTTATATCGTGCATAATGTGTTTCCTTATTACAAATTCTAATCGTACTCGATCATTTGTTATAAGAATTATAGGGCCATTTACATTAAATTACTGTATGCCTCTATCTTGTAGGTGGTGCTTTTTTCCAAGGAGAAGCCTAATTCGGTGTCTTTTTTAGACCCTAACCTTTTTCAACATGGCGAGTCAAGTTTATCGATCAGAACAACAGATTAATTCGTCCGGGTCCGAGGAGTGAAAGTGCACTTTAACGTGTTATATCATACTAATTTTTACAATTGTAAGTGCTTTAATTTGTTCCTTTTTATATAACATTCGCTCCAGGAGTATTAATTTTTTTTTCCATATATTATTATTATATTTAACGGTGGTAAGTAAAAGTAAAAACACTATGTAGTTCAAGTGAGTGCGAACTTAAATTTCAATTCATTGTTAAATATTAATAATTCAGGTAAAAGCATGTGATAATTATTTCTTAGCTTAAATTTTTTTTGATATGGTTAATGATTCTTTGGTTTAATAGTAATTCCATCTTTTCTTAAAATGAAAGCACACTTCTTGTTACACCACCTAGTGTGTTTTTTCTGTTTTCTTTTTATCTCACAATTGGATTAATAGCAACGAAAAACTTGCTTGTGTGTGTGTGTATTTACATTACCATTGGACTAAAAGAAAAAGACTCAATCATTGTGTTAAACTTTTTCAGTGTCATAAAAAAAAGACATGCTTCAGTGAGAAATTCTGGTGTAAAGCAAGTGCACTATATTATATTATTTGTGGTTTATTTAATCATAAACAAACACCTTGAATATACGGGTATATCATATTCTTTTTTTTTGGTAAAATGGTATATCATATTCTTAATTTGGCACTTAAAAGTTTTAATTTTTTCTAAGAAATAAAAATAAATGGAGCTTATTTTTTCTTTAATATACGGGTATATCATATTCTTAAATTTATTTTTTCTTAGATCAAGTGTCATATCAAATTAAAATATCTTCTATGTGCTTATTTTTTATTGATTAGATCACAACGTGTAATGCATGCACTTGCTGGTTTGTGCAAAAATACTCAACGTCAATGGTTCCCATTTCCCACCTAGTTTTCGCTTGTTGATTGCATATTCTGAGCCTCCAAACGTGTGTTGATTGCATATTCTGAGCCTCCAAACGTGTTCCAATTAACACAAGTCTAAATACAAACAAAACTACACTTACATCATATAAACTTCATGGACATTGTATATGATTTAACCCAAAGAATACCGCCCGGTTGATAAGTTATATATCAAATGATGCAATGAACAAGCCGGCCAAGATATTTGTGTTGTATTATTTGATTGACTCGCCGGGAACTAGTTACACAAACACACATATGTATACATGTGAACACAAAGTGGTGTATATTGAGGATATATCTAGAACCCACTTTGATTCTTAGTGAGTCTGCCTTTGATCATGTGCGTCTGTGTCCCCATTAGTACGCCGCCGAAATAAGTCATAACACCTACAATAAGATATGACTGACTTCGAAAACGACGTCGGCATATGAAAACTAGTAATCCCATAGCCATCCCGACGTCAAACACCGAGTGGATCGGAGAAGAATTGTTCTCTACATACACATGCTTTCATGCTAGCTATATTGCTTATTACAGCTCCACCTAATTACCATGTTCTCTTTTTAAACTGCCTTTTTATTTTTTTCACGTATGCTTTAACAATTAACACTACTTGGACTTGACATTATTGTCTTTTTTTTTACTGTGTCTTTAAGCTAAGCAGCCTCCGCACTCAATCTTGGAAGTGCGTTTGGCGCGCGCGCGCGCACACAGAGCGTTTACTATGTCAAACCAGACCGAAAATATATATACTATTTTTTTGAATATGATATAAGGCAGTTTAATTATCAAATTAATTTGATTAGATGAAGTATTTTAATTGAAATAATTAATATATTATTTTCTTCTAAAATACACTAATTATCTTCCTTAATTCTTATCCTCATATTTGACATATAGCTGGTAGAACATGAATATAGATAATTTGAACAATTAGAAAATTATGAATAGGTCTATATTTATACATGACCAAGAACAATACCCCAAATAGGTATTATATTAAATAAAATGGAGTTATTTGTATTTAAAATGATTTTTTATACATGACTTAATTAGAATAAGTAATTTCCGTTCTAAAACCATATTATAGGATGAAAACAAATTTCTTAGGATATAAAATTTTCATTTCTGTTGTATTTAATCATTGTTAAAATGTCTTTTCAATATATTAATAACAACAACATAATCTTATATTATGATGTGGGGTTGATTATATAAATCACATGACATTATATATTTATTCCATTAATAACTGAATGTTTAGATATGTTATTAATTAAAATATCTCTTTGGATAACATCATTAATTTCGTTTTGGTCTTCCTTGCCTCTTTTATTCCCATTTTATTCCCATTAGTCCCTTTTACCCCTTTTTAATAGGCACCATGATGTTTGAGGGTTTGAGCTATATACGCTTCTTTTTGGCACACTCACCAGCTTTCATTGAAGGAGTCTAACCACTTAAGACAACGTACCATCATTTTCTCCTAAATAGATTCCGATTTAATATATCATCAAAACAAAATCTACTATGTCAAAATATAGTTTTTCTTTATAAAAACCTGTTCAAACGTGAATTACATACCATTATACCAATTAACTTAGCTTCTACCTGAACTTCAATATGATTTGTAACAGTCAAATGAGATGGAAGTCGCTTTTATCAATATTGATCTATCCAAACAAGTCAATCTCTTTATATTCCAACGTTGATACCGATTGTTCGTTTGAAACCCTTGAAAAATATCCCATGAACGAGATTGAGAATTACTTCATTCGCACATGTTGTAACAGTGCGCGTTATGTTTATTCCATTTGATAATGATGGTGGTTGTGTTAGATTTTAAATAAGACAATGTATGGGGGTGAGAAACACTTTTTCCAATCTAGAGGGTGACTTTATAAAATGAATATAGACATTTTTTCTATATTTGATTAAATTGTTAGTTATATCTCCACGTTTCGTCGCCATCTTCCCCGTCAAATAAGTAGTGCCTTAAACTAGAAAGGATCTGTTCATATGTGGCATATTAAGGGCACTAATCAATGATTTAATTTGCTCTTTCCTCAAGACATATTGCAACAAGAAGTAGGGGTAGGGATATATCAAACCTCAATCAGGGGCTTTTATATATATATATATATATATTAACTTAACTTACTATACTCCTAACCTAACCTAATCTATTTAGTACTCCTTTCGTCCCATAATATAAGTCTAAATTTTTTGAATGGTCTTATATCCTAAAATAAAAGTTTGAGTTTGTCAACATAATAAATGCATTGTAATAATATCTTCCTCACTAAAAGAATTTTAAAAAGTTATGTGAACTTTATTTTTGGAGAGGAAAGAGAGATATTGCACTACCACAAAAACACATAATTTGTTCCCCACACATTCTCTTTTATACTTTTTTTTTGGAAACAAAATTTTGTCTTATAATCTCAAATCATAGCAATAGTTTATCATATTTTCTATATAGAACTAAGAAAAATCCAATTTTATGGCCAATGAAGATTTTTTGAGACATACATAGGTGTTATATAAAATTAAATATAAAGACTCTATATTTTAAGTAAGCTTTTAAAAAGACTTTCAGGCCTACTAAAAACTAAGATTCATGCTTAAAAAAAGACTTATACGTGGGCTGAAACTCATGTTTTAGTTAATGTAGGTCTAGGCTTATTTAGTTGAAACGGTATAGCTTATTTCCTCCCCTAGCTAATAACAAATACATTGAATATTGAAGATTTATTTATTGTAAAAAAAGATGGGAAATCTGGGAATTAGAAGAATATATAAAAAGAGATAAAAATGTGACTAAGCGGTCCAATGTCAAGATTGGTTCAGCTTCCTCAACATTTCTCGCAGGTATGTTTCATGCTTTGTATATGGAAATTGACTTCCTACATTCTTTCTAGAAACTACAAATTAAAAGTCGTTACCTTACTTTGTTAATATTTTACATTTCATATGAAGGATCCCATACGTGGTTTGCCCTTTTGGAATACCAAACCAAATTGGCCTCTCATGTATATCATCATTCATATAATAACATCATCTTCCATAACTCATTACTTAATGTCTTTATTACGATTTTAGTGATTGAAATTCTATATGTCATGAAAAGAATCTTGGACTTGCCTGAACTTTTAATATGGATACCGTCTTGTTGACTGCATATGCTACATATGGCATGACTGTCCATATAATAATGTACATCTTAATTATTATGTAAAATGTGATTGGTATTTCGAATTCTTTGTTGGATGTCGCAGAATACAATACCAACACTCACCATAATCATTTTAATCATGCAAGTTGTGTTCAATTAGTCCATCTTAACAAAACATTTGAGAGATGTTTTTTGACATTTCTTACAAAATGCCAATGTGCTAAAATCTAAATTAATCAATATGAATTATATGGCAATTGGCGGAATGGTTGGACATTAAATCACCTTAACTAGAGTTGGAATATAATTTTGGGCCTGAGCTCATTGCTTATGTGAGTGTTTCTATTTTTCAAACAATTTTTTTGTAAGTTATAAATATCCATAACTCAATTTTTAAGCATCATGGTGACTTCATATTTTTTCGTGGAGGGTCTTTCATAAAGAGATTCAAAATCACATAGCACCTTATCCATTGTTTAATATAATAGCTAGTTGAATTATTTGAAAATTATTATTAAAATCACTTATAAATTGATTTACAAAATTTGTTTCTCAAACTATTTGACTAAGTTAAGATATTGCCCAATTTGCCCAATAATACAATATATGAATGAACATATAAATATATTATGATCAAGAGACTTACTTAACTTCACTAATCTCTCAAACAAGTCAACTTATCTTACCTCCCTCCATTCCTAATTAAAAAATTCAGTTGACTTCTTTGTGGAGGCTAAGAAAACAAATAAAACCACTAAATTGTAACACATGTCACATGTAATTAGATTAAAGATAATTTATAAATAAAATAAATTACTTTTAAGAAAAAAATATAAATAAAAGAAATTTCACATCCTTAATTTCTCTTAAAAAGTCAACTTGATCTAATATCCGCTGTTCCTAAATATAAGATCACTTTCCTTAATTTAAGTAAATTAAGCAAGTTAGTTAAGTTAGTTATTTACATATGGTATTACCAATTTATCCCAACAATATACCTGTACCGTCACTCTCCCCTACCTTTATCGTCACTCTCCCTCTCTTACTTGTTATTTTAGATAAACGTGATAGGGCTATTAATTTAGGAAAAAGTTAGAAAATGATGTTATAATTAAGAAACAGTTAAATTTGAAAAGTCATCTTATAGCAACAAAGAGAGCTATTGGCAAAGAGAGGAGTATTTATTTGTTGGTGTGTGCTTATTTTGTCGCCTTTCCGCATGGCAAGGTAGTAACATTTCCACGGGCTTAGGCCCAAAGGGAGAGGGTGGGCCACATGGGAAGAGAAACAATTTGCTTAAATGGGCCGGCCCAACTGGACAAAAACAACAGTCTGGCAGCCCGGCCCATAAGAAGGGATGCAGAGTGAGTGTTGAGCATAAGGGCATTCATTCATTGCAATTTGCAAGAGCATTTTGTGATAGAGAGAGTGAAAGAAAGAAGAGAGGGTTTGTTGTTTTGGTTGAAGATGAGCGGAACGGTGAAGAAGGTGAGTGACGTGGCGTTCAAGGCGGGAAAGTCTATTGATTGGGACGGCATGGCGGCTCTGATCGTCTCCGATTCGGCTCGCAAGGAGTTCAATGCGCTGCGTCGCGCTTTCGATGACGTCAATCACGCTCTTCAAACCAAGTTCAGCCAGGTAGGCCCCACCTTCGCTACTCCTACTGTTCGCTTTGCGATTAGTTGATGAATTCATTTGCGATTCACTCATGCTGCTTAGTTTAGTTTCCTGAATGCCTTCCGATCTATACTGTTGTCAAATTGTGTCTTCAATTTGGTTCACCATAATCTCCAAAATAACATTATTATTATTATTATTATTATTATTATTATTATTATTATTATTATAGGTACAATTTTACCCTCTTTCACTCATTTCACCACATAACCATCATTCGCTACTCCTACTGTTAGCTTTGCGATTAGTTGCTTCATGAGTGAGTTTTTTTTTTTTTGATGAATTTGTTTGCGATTCACTCATGCTGTTTAGGTTTTAGAATGCCTTCCGATCTATACTATTCTCTAATTGTGTATGTACAATACCGTTATTATTATTATTATTATTATTATTATAGGCACAATTTTACTGTTTTTCACTCATTTCACCACATAACCTTCATTTTCCATATGTTTTTTTTTGTACCGAACTGATTATACTAGAATAGGGGTAGCTGTTTTTTTGACATGTTAGGATAAACATTATGCTAGTACCAGTAGTAAGAGTAGTGAATGTTGGGCTGCGAAGTGATAACATGAACATAACATGGGTTGCTAAAATGAGGATGTTGAGATGAATATTTGGCCATACGAGAGAGAAATGAAAAAAATTTGGAATGACCATGGAGTGACTCCCATTACTGAGAAATTGGTGTAAAATTGTTTGAGGTGGTTTGGACATGGCCAATAGTTGCGCCAGTGAGGAGGGTGTATCAAACAACTTGGAGTCCTATTAAAAGAGGGAGAGGGAGACCAAGAGATACACTCAGTGAACTTATAGAATGAGATCTATTGGTGAATGATATACCCTAAGAGTTGGTCGATGATAGAGCAGAATGGCTCCCTATGATCCATGTAGCCGACCTCATGTAGTGGGATAAGACTTTGTTGTGGTTACGATGAACATTCAGTTTAGCTGATCAAAATGGGGTGGTTATATTCACACTTTCCAATATTTTCATTCATTCTGTTTATTTAATCCATATGTCACCAAGGGAGGATTCGTTTTATATTTAGAAAATTTATGGCTGCTTAATGTCCATTTCAACACCTTTCACTTACAAATGTCTGTTGTGTGAAATGTTAGCGTAGTACCCTTTAGCATCAACGATCACTAACAGATCAATAAATCAAAATTATCAAATGTGATTGTCATCAAGGCTTTTAATATCAAGATCTTTTATGGATGGTCAAGGGGCTAATGAGATCAGATTAGGCGTTGTTACATCATTCTTATGAATGAATGTACTATTTATTGTGACATTACTTCTTGGTTGAACATAACTGAAATGTAATCTCATTATACTTTAGATAAACACCTCATAATCTCATATGTTGCAGAAGCCTGTGTATTATTCACAGCAGCTCTGTCACCGAAATGACCATATCAATTTGTTGACCTAGTCTTGAGTATTAAAAGTGATATTTCACAAGATGACAATAATTCACTAGTTTTGGCACATACTCGACTTCTATTATCGACCCCATCTAAATCATCCTCACCTTTGATTATCTTACTTTCACTAAAATCACTACTGTCACCATCAAACTCACTGACAACTGCAAGTTAGGGACACAAAGTTGAATGTAAATAATTTTGGGGTTGGAAATTTTACTTGAAGGAAGATGAAGATTTGAGAACAAGATTGTGAAGAACTGGAAGAGGGGTGTGGAAAGAGATAACTCTGGAGGAGGCCACTGAATCAAATGATCTGGCTATAAGTCTCGGTTGGGGGGTTTCAAAATCATTCAACCAGAATGCCCTTTTTTTGGAGCAGGCATGATTGAGTTTAGTAGATCGCCTGATCTGACAAATACAATCCAGATCTTATTGATTTTATATAGATCCTATAAATATGATTTCTCCAAATAGTTCAAAACTTCGTGATGAAGATGATGACGATAAAGATAATCTATTGTGTTCAAAAAAAGTATTAGCTATTGAAAGTATAATTATTAATTCTTATGCTAATTAAAATATTATTGCACATTGATTTCATATTCTCTTATCATTTTCCATCAGCCTGCTACTGAAAATGACCATGCTTGCAAATTAGTTGTAGGTTTTCACATATACTTTATACAACAGAGTCCTTGCATCCTCATTGTTGCTTGTTCATTTACATACCATGCAGGAGCCTGAACCCATAAATTGGGATGAGTACAGAAAAAATATTGGCTCACGCTTAGTGGATATGTACAAGGAGCATTATGAAAGTGAGTCTTGAATTCTTTCTATATTGAATTTTGATCTCGTCATTTTTTTCGTTTGGTGTCAGAATAGGTGGCTGACATAACTAAGTTGCAATTTATTGTTAATATGTGGAATTTTGTTGATATGGAAAAGTTTCCTTTATATAATACTTTCTTGTGGTGTAAGAGTAGGTAGTTAAGTGAACTCCAGTGCTTTTTGGTCATACCCCTGGTGTTATATTTTGTTGAAATTTTTATAATGTGGAAGAAGGCTTATATAAAGTTATAAACCCTACATGATGAATTGGCCGAGGAGTGAGCTGAAGAATTCTGAAATAGTTAGCGGAATTCTGTATCAGGTCTTGAGTTTTCTTGTTTCTGCAATGCAAATTACTTAACCCATATTCTTACTTTTGACCACCACTACGACTGATTAAGATGAAATGGATCCTGCTACTTAAACTTTCTAATAGATTTTGACTTTGAAATCTTAATGGGCAAAAAGTCTTTTTATAAATTCAAATGGTGCAGTGTCCTTTTGTATATTTGCCTATCACAAGCATCTGTTTTGTCTTAATATTGTTTTATGTGTCTCTTTGCAGGCATTGAGATCCCCAAGTATGTCGACAATGTAACTCCTCAATATAAGCCCAAATTTGATGCCCTAGTGAGAACCTTTGCTATATCCTAAGATCATTTTCTGGTTACTTAATATCTGATCTCTTTGTAACATTCCCTTGTGCTTTCCTAATGTAGTTAGTGGAACTTAAAGAAGCAGAGGAAAAATCTCTGAAGGAGTCTGAGCGACTGGAGAAGGAGATTGCTGAAGTACAAGAGTTGAAGGTAAATTGAAATGGCTGACTGAGTTTTTATCCCCTTTCCAAAATGAAATGTCTCTAATACAATAATCTATTTTTACAGAGAAAGATCAGTACTATGACAGCAGATGAGTACTTTGCAAAGCATCCTGAGCTGAAGAAGAAATTTGATGACGAGATCAGGAATGATTACTGGGGATATTAATTTCAGTAAATCTCAAGAAAGCAGCAAAACATCAGATATTGCTGTGTTCCTTGTTGGTTCATTAATAATATTCTAGATATTTGCCAATTTCTGAATTGTTGGAATTTTTTAGAGCTGTGTACTTAAAAGAGAAAATGATGTGTATTATCGTTTTTCACATGCACCATTTCAAGGAAAATGTTGTGTTGCCATTCCTGAATAAAATTTGTTGTTGTCTGTGTGAGAATCTTTAATCTGTGACGCAGGACACACCAGGGTGAGTTTATAGCCACATTTGGATAAAAAAAACCTGGTTGGGTTTATATCATTTTGTCTTGGAAAATAAGAAGAGAATTCGTTGTTGAGATTATAATTTCGTTGAAAAAAAATTTAAATTCCTTACTCGAATTTGACAGAAACGTGTTGTCAGCAGGGCTTTAATGTTATTCTATTTTTATTTTAAAATGAATGAAGTTCATATTTT
Organism: Mimosa pudica; assembly: GCA_029929735.1. Lineage (NCBI taxonomy): Eukaryota > Viridiplantae > Streptophyta > Magnoliopsida > Fabales > Fabaceae > Mimosa > Mimosa pudica. The sequence continues at coordinate 3,006,236 of JAKELP010000023.1, read as the reverse complement.
AGAACTCATTAGTTGTAGCTTTCTTTTTCTGCTGACATATACAGTTTGATGTTTAAGTCTGTGAACCAATGAAACACACCTATATATGCCCCTTTAGCATTTAAACTCCTAATTAAAATGTGTGGAATTTCATAAAACGACATTTGGGACTGTTCGAGTAATGACAATGTATTACTCATAACGAGCTCTAGTGAAAATGATACCCCCATTTTGTGGTTTATACGTAGTTTATTATAGTTCACATATCGTGGTATGGACAAGATGAACACGCGATACTTGAAGTCATTTCACAAAAAATACTTTGGACTGAATGGCAAGTGTTTTGTGATATTTCTCTAGACATGACCATGAAAAACTCATACTGATCTATTTTGAGTAAACAGTTCACCCACATTTTCTACAAGTTGCTTTAGTCCAAGTTTTTTTTTTTTTTGATAAAAAGGAAGGAAATACAAACAAAAAATTTAGCCTACATTCTTAAATTGGGCAAGACAGATTTCGCCCTATGCATACATCTAATAATGCTTTTGATCTCTGCTATGGCTTCATACACACTTGAACATTCATTATTATGGATCACTTCATTCCTTCTTCTCCAAATCAACCAGCAAGACACACAAAAAACTTCATTCCAGTTATCCATCCCATACCCTCTACGCATCTTCACATTCTTCCTTAACCAATCATGTAAATTACTTTCCCAAAATTCTTTATTTGCAAAAGAGATTCCCAAGTTAAGCCAAACCTCTTTAGCATTACCACATTCTCTTATCACATGTACCGTTGATTCCAACTGCGAATGACACGACGCTCAAGAACCATCTGGATGAATTCTCCATTCAAGCAACCTCTCATTAGTAAGAGGTCTATCATGCATAAAAAACCACATCTGCATTTTACATCTCTGAGGGACCTTGAGCCTCCAAATGTTCCTCCAACATTGATCCTCCTGAGCATTAAAATCAGCAACTTTCGTATATGCTGATCTGACAGAGAACATCTCACTCCTCTCAAGCTCCCATCTAACTTTATACTTCTCATTCCTGTGAACAACCTCAATCTCATTCTTAACATTCTCCCAAACAGCTTTAATTCCACTCCACACTCTTGACCCCGGCTTCTTTACTCGTATAATATGGATCAAATCTTGACCACAATTATATTTACTTCTAATTACTCGGGCCCACAATGCATCCTTGTTATTCACCAACCCCATCCCACTTTCATCATAAAAGCCTTATTCTGAAGAGAAGTATGACGAAGACCCAATCCACCACACACTTTTGGATAACAAACTTTGTCCCACGCCACCAAATGAGCTTTCTTCTTATCACTTGTTGAACCCCATAAAAAATTCCGAGCATTCCTCTCAATCTCATCGCAACAAGCAACAGGAATAATAGACGTTTGCATCACATGATTAGGAATAGACAAAGCCACTGAATTAATAAGAGTATTCCTCCCTGCCAAAGACAAAGAATGACACTTCCAGCTAGCCAATCTTTGTTTTACCTTATCCACCGTAAATTGATACATTGACTTAGAAACCCTCTCATGATGAAGAGGAACCCCAAGATATCTACCCAAATCAGCAGACATATTAAATCCCAAACTATGACTTAGTTGAGATTTAATATTATGATTAATATTGCGAGAAAAGACAACTCTTGTCTTTCCTTCATTTATCTTTTGACCCGAAGCATCACAAAACGCATTAAGACAATCTTTAATCACTTGTACCTGGTCTAAACGAGCTTCAGCAAAAATAATCAAATCATCAGCAAAAAACAAATGAGATAATGGTGGTCCCCCTTTATTAAGACGAATTGGTCTCCAGTTTCTAGATGAAATATTTGACTGAATCAAATGAGCCAACTTCTCCATACAAATCACAAATAAAAACGGAGACAAAGGATCACCTTGTCTAATACCTCGGGAAGGATTAAAAACATTTGACTTACTACCATTCCACAATAGTTGCATAGAGGGAGAAGATATACACTCCTGAATCAAGAAGATCAAGCTCTCCGGAATTCCCACCTCCCTTAAACAATTAATAGCGAATTCCCAATTAATTCTATCATACGCCTTCTCTAAATCAATTTTTACAGCCATAAAACCTTTCTTTCCCTTCATAGTTTTCATGGTATGGATCACCTCTTGAGCAACAATAATATTGTCGGAGCTCAAACGTCCCGGAACAAAACTACACTGATTAGGGGAAATAATAGTTGACATAACAGGTTTAATCCAATTAACTATGATTTTCGTTATCAATTAATAAATCACATTACAAAGGCTAATCGGACGAAAATCTCTTATAAATTCTGGGTTTGAGACTTTAGGAATAAGCACAAGAAAAGTCTGATTAACCTCCCTAATCAAACAAGGATTCTCAAACACCTTTCGCACAAAATCAATAACATTTCCACTAACCTGTTTCCATTGAGCTTGAAAGAATAAAGGATTAAAACCATCAGGACCTGGAGCTTTAAGAGGGCTCATACTCTTCAAAGCAGTCTCAACTTCCACCTCTTTCACATCAATATTCATATTACTAATAACACCCTCTGTAAGCATAGGATAAGATACATCAACATTCAACACATCCCTATGCGCACGATCTTCAGAAAAAAGCATATGATAAAAATTCACAGCTACATTCTTTATCTGATCCACATCAAATATCCACTCTTCATCCTCATCCTTGAGAGCTTCAATACGATTTATCCTCCTCCTTGCATTCGCCCTTCGATGAAAATATTTCGAATTTTTATCCCCTAAATAAAACCACTCACACCTTGCCTTTTGAGCCCACATAATATCTTCCTGCAAAATTAGTGTCTCTAGTTCTTGCCATAGTTCTTTCTGAAGCTGAGAGAGAGAAAACCAAGAACCTTGATTCTTTAAACTTCTACTAATATCATCAAGCCTAGCAAGAATTTGTTTCTTTCTTCTTCCCACATGACCATATACCTCCGTCTTCCACACCTCCACTTGCTGGGTAAAAACATTCACATTTTGGGACCATGACAAATTCTTATCCCATACCCGCTTCATAAATTCATTAAAATCATTATGTAACAACCATGAAGCCACAAACCTAAAAGGTCGTTCAAAAGCAACCGAACAATGAGACATCTCCATCGTCAATAACAAAGCCTTATGATCCGACTTGAAACTATACAAAACTGTTGTTTTAGCTTCAGTGAATCTATCCATAAACATATCATTTGCTAGAATACGATCCAGTCTGCTCTCACAACCCTCTCTACTCCAAGTAAAAAAAGACCCCATAGTATGAATATGAGATAGACCGGACTCCCCATACCAATTAGAAAAATCCTTATCCACCAAAGAATACTCCTTCCTAGTAGACCGTCGTTCATTCTCAAATAAAATAGCATTAAAATCTCCTCCTACACACCACGGACCTTCCACCTCATTACCAAACTCCTCCAACTCTTTCCATAAACTCCTTCTTTTCACATAATAAGGGCTTGCGTACACCGCAGAAACTAAGCATTTTTCCCCATTATGATCAAAACTCAAATGAACACATTGCTCAGATGAACCAATTATACTAACAGCCCAACTCTCATCACGCCATAACACCCACAGACCTCCACTAAACCCTTGAGCGTCAACAACATATGAGCCATTAAATCCCATCTTAGAGATTATCTTTTTTGCTTTCATACCTCCACAACGAGTCTCAAACAATAAAACAATGTCTACTTTATACTTATACTGTAATTCTCTTATTAATCCTGGGAAAGATCTTGCTCCCACCCCTCTACAATTCCAGAAAATAACATTCATTGGGGAAGCATTGATTTGAGATTGTGGTTCTCACAACCACCACTAACATTTTCTAAAGAACCACTCACCTGAGCATGTAGAATATTATCAACATTAGAAGATGAAGACAACAAACTCTCATTACGAGATAATAATATGAATCTTTCTCCCTCATTATTCGATTCCTCCTCCAAATCCATTAAAACTCCAAAAGCATTCTTGGTCTCATTCATATCATTAGTGACCACTGAATTCGATGTTGAATTTAACTTCTTACAAGACAAAGAACATAATTTTCTCTTATACACATGCCTCCATTCCTCCTTTCTTTCACTATATGATCTTGGGACCCACTCTTTTTTATCATTTAATCCTTGAGCATTTTTAACAGGATTGGTGGTTGAAGAGTCAAACATTTGTAAATCAATAACTGACTCCCTTAAACGCCCATTATTGCCATCAGATTTCAAATTATTCCTTTGCTGAGAAATATGAATATTCTCCCCATCATTAGCTCTCCAATTTCTAACTGAACTCATGATCTTCGCTCTATCCATAACAATTGACGCAGATATCTTCTTCTTCGTATCTTTCGGCTGAACATTCCTCCTCTTTTTCGTTGACTTTCTAACTAAGTTCCATTCCCCTAACCTCTGCAACTCGTGAGTCTCCCCTTCGCCTGCCTCCACATACACGCGCTCCGAATGATTCTCCACCTCATTCAAATGACCTCCTAACCCCTTTATACTTTCATTCTTCACTACCTCCATAAGCGATGAAAGTTTAACCTCATCATTATTATCAAAGACACGAGAGGTCATGCTCAAATCTTTCTCCGGACAAACCTCCCGACAATGACCATATTTACCACAACAAAAGCAAATTTTATGCAACCCTTCATATTCCACTATAAGTTCTTTCCCGAAAATACGAATCGCTGGCCAAAGCTTCTTATCCAACTCCAATTCAACGCAAATTCTAGCAAACTTACCTCTTTCAGTAAGATAAGTTCTAGAATCCACCTTCAAAGTTTTACCCACTAGATTTCCAATCATATGGAGGCTCTCTGCATTAAAAAATTCTAAAGGAAGGACAGGAATACGAATCCATGCTGCTATCTTGCGATGATAATTCTCATCTAAAGGATCAAAATTTGGTTGTCTTCTCTGTACCACCAAATAGTGATCGGCCAACATCCAAGGCCCCTCCATATACACATATTCCATGTCTTCTTCACACAAGAAAGAAACCACAAAGCAATCGTTCCCAATATCTCGCACCGTGAATTTCTCCTTCGTCTTCCAAAGCCTAAGAAGTCTGGATTGCATATTCCACAAAGACATAGATTTCCCCAACAATCTAACAATCAAAGATTTTCGCCAAGGAGCACACCATCTTTCATATTGCTCCCTAGAAAATGTCAAAGTAGGCAAAGAATCCTCTTCTTCTTCACTCCTACCACCAGAATTTTCCCCATCTAAGGATTCCCCGTCAAAGAAACCTTTCAAGTTATCTAGATATTCACGCCATGCATCCTCAAACACACCACAACCACGAGAATCAACTGAGAAACTTGAGCCCTCCACTTGCAGCAACTTATCCTTAAAAGAGACATTTAAACCTCTTTTAGGCATCCCCTCTTGTTTTCTCTCTCCCAATTGCTCTGATAGCTCACCATCACTCCCTCCTTCGCTCTTTCTAACCTCCATCCCAAACTAGTTCTTGAAAAAACTTGTGATAATCAAAGCCTATTGGCCTTGAAAATTCTTGAAAGTCTTGAAGATTCTTCTTGGAGGAATTTCACAGTCTCACTCTACTCTTAAGCCGATTTTGTACTCTAGTTGCTTTAGTCCAATTTTTCCTACTAGAGCAAAACTAAATTTCTTCATACAAAACATCCTCAAAAGTATTTTTTTCACATCCAATTTCATTAAATACATACCGAACATTAAAAACTTGAAATATTGAAATCGTTTGACTGTATATTCATTAATTACAATGGAAGACGATATAAGACAGAATGCAGATTTAAGCCAATTGAACGCTTTAAGAGCTCATACAGAATTCAAAAAGAAAGGTGAAAGAAATGATTAAAATCTGTACACTACGGGGGCAAAAATTTAATTGAACATCTTTCCCTTAAGCCAATTTACAAGTGCAATACAAAATGGATTAAAATCATACTGCTATAGTTGACACTTGACAGAATCAAAAAGTATAGGATGACTAAGGAAACAGAATGGTATTCAAGTAAGATATGTCGGCAGATTGAAAACGAAAATTCTGCTATGAATTTCAAAAACACAGATTTTCCTTTTCTGGTATTGGGTTGCTGTAGGATAACACATTAATCAGAACTCTCCACCTTCTTCTGAGACAGCATGTCCCCTGTTAGCTCCTCATTTTTATTCATGGCCTTCCTTGCTAGTTCATACCCTGCAAAGTTCATGGCTCCCAAAGGAGCAATCCAAAAGAATCTGGGCACTGCTCCTTTAAACAAGCCTAGGGGCCCCTCGTGGCGTAATATTGAGAAGGCTACTAAGGTCATCGACACGGACCGTCCCTGTGCAGTCATCATTCTCGTTTTCATAACATCAAAAGGAGTTGTTACAACTGCAGCCAGGCCACCAGATAAGGCCCCCACAGCAATTGTCTCCCACGGCTCCAGTTCCCGACTTAAAACTTTCTGGACAGCCTGAGATCAAAATTCCAACCCAATGACTATTATTATCCAATCATAGCATACTTTCCTTTTGGATTGAAAAAATTGTAGACAGATGACTTATTCCAGCCAAATGGTGAATGATTTATTAACAAAGATTACCGTCAAGGATCGAACCAAACACCCTTTAATTGAAATAATTAAATTTTAGCAAATAAGAGAACCTCTTGTCCATACATAACTAGCCATTCATCACACTGAGCAAATGTATTTTATAAAATTCAAATGAGATATTTAGAATCGTTTTTAGTGGAAACCGTTCTTCCCCCTTGATAGCTTATTCTAAGGCCTTTACATCTTGTGGGCTAAAGGATGGGTGCGCTTACAAACAAGCATATTGCACTCAAAGCCTACAAGAAAGTGTTATCTACGCCTACCTACGTCTGCCTGTGCCAAAAGGGACAACTTATTATAGATATCTTTTTAACAAATTTAACGTAAACTATATGGTAGATATCATTTGCTAGTCACTATTATAGTTACTACGTTTATGCACACGAATACATGCTGCAATGCAGAATGCGTTTGTCATATTATAATAGTTAACTTTCCATAACTAGTGAAAATCATACCTTCTTAGACTCAGCATACAGAGCCATGCCAGCCACATAAAACGGAACCTCACGACAAAGGGTTGCTCCAGTCCCACGAAAGAAACCCCTAAGACCATCCTGGTTCCAAGTGCCCACTATAGCCTCCCCCACATTATCAAAAAGCCCCGCCTGCAGCCGCTGCTTCAACACTTCACATGGGATACGAACTGCTGTTCCCAAAAATGTGCTACAGAATGATGCTATTGATTGTACCTACACAATATGCTAATGCAGTTATATACATGGATTTAGAAAATTGTACTGGCACATAAATTCATTTAACAACATCCATTGTCAACCATCTCAGGTTGAAGAATTGCTTGTCCAACGCTCAAAGAAGTTGAATGCAGTATTATGCTACATTTTAAACCAATAGTCTTAACATTAAGTAAAATTAATAGCCTAAACTCTCCTTCAGAAGCAAGAGAATTCCAATCCATAAAAGGCAGATTCATAGAACCAGGCCGTGGTCAAATCTAAACACTAAAGCACCAAGCAATTCACCTGGAAGCTCTCTTGAACACCAACAAAATGGAAGGAGAATAAAATAAAGAAAGACACAATCACAAGTTGACCAGATCATAAGTCACAGCAAAGTTGATCATTTACCTGGATGTCTGGCAGTGTTGGAGCAACATTTATCAGCACTAATTTGCTTGCTTCAAATATCCCAGTCCGCAAGCCATGGCTGCATGACCAAAAGTTTACATGAGCTCGATAGGAAGGTAAAAGAAGCATCATTTGGCAAAACACAAGCAGTTTCCTCATATTTTTCCTTATTTTTTTCTTGCGAACGAAAGAAACAAGGAATCAACGGAAGGGCATGAAACAATCCTAACCTTGAAAACTGTCCAAGAATTGCAGGAATTGATCCCCTGTATAAACCAAGCACTCCAATCTGCGGAAGCTTGGAAATGATTTCAGGGAAGGACATTGTTGATGCTTGCACTCGGGTCTATCATATGGAAAAAGACAATGACAGGCCTTAGTTGCAGGAAGGCTCCAAAAACACCAGATATCACAAGAAAAACTTAACATACAAGCCGCACCTACAAAAATCTTATTATAGAAGAATTTACCTTTATTGAATCAACTGGATGCAACAAGGCACAAGACAGAGCACATGAAAGGCCCCCTGCCAGTGCAGACCTTAGAACACTTCCAGCAGGAATTTCAACAGGTGGTGGAACGGCAACTAAAGTTGCAGCTTCAAACCAAATACTCCTGATAACAGATGATGAATAGTTTATGTTGGTTGCAATGTAATTCACATAAAAGAGCACTGGCTACAACAGGGAAGGTTATTCAATTCAAATATTCTCTAATCTACCCGAGGATCTGTCCACAATTACTGGTTTACTATATATTGCAGATACAGAACATTAACCACATCATTTGACAGCAATTAAATGCTTATATTTTAAATAAAATGATCAATGCCTCCCGCAGTGGTAGACAAGAGAAACTATGCCACATACCTAGTTGGATATGAAATATCTAAAACGATTGACATACACCTTTTTTTTAAAACAGCGCTTCGACAACACACAATGGAGATAACTGGTAAAACCAAAATGGAAGCTTGCCTAATATTCTATTGGCCTAATTGCATGTTTGCCTATTTCACTGCCACTTGAATCGAGCACATTCCAACGTTATAATCCCCTTAAATAATCATTCAAACAGGCACCACAAAAACAAAATAAAGTAATAATGCAAAAAAAAAGTCTGTCAGCCAGGGTAAATCAAATTACAAAGCTTATTTTACCTAGGATCCTCCTGAAGGCGATCAGAGGGTAGCAAAAGCATAAAATTTCGGAAGTGTCCATAAGAAATAGATCCTTCAGTATCAGCATTGAGAAATCGCATCATGGCAACTGCATTGTCTTCATTAGCAGGAAGTCCTGCGCTCTTTAATGACTCCAATATCTCACTCTTCTTCAGTGTCCCGGACTTGCTTAGACACAAAGAAGTATATGCACGAAGAATTGTTGGTTCCTTCTGTTCCATCAAAGATAAAAACTGTTTCCACCCGAGAGACTTGGAAAATATGTGACTTCTGGTTCGGCTCATAAATTCATGAGCATATCTCTTTGGTAATTTCCTCTTTCTCATTGCAATTTCTAGATCTTCCAAAGTCACTTGGCCATCACCATCTGTATCCAGTTCCTCAAAGAACCTTCTCCCTGTAAGAAATAAATTTTCCCACCAAAGCTGTGAAATCAGAATGTTTTCAAATGTTTGATCCCACATGCCAATTAATAGTAAATAACCTTCATCATCAGAATCACTTCAAGGCAACCAAATCTACCTATGTTGGAGAGAATTAACATTGAAATATCACCTATGTAAATTAATTATCTGTGTATGCGCTATACTATCATTATTTAGTCTTTAAAGCATGGACAAGGAGACGCGTGCTGGAAATCGCCTATGGACCCCATAATAGAGATGTGCAGAAAATTATAAGTATACTTAAAATTCTAGAACAGTTGAACATTACTAATACTCGGATTTTGACTTTACATAAATAAATTTGGAGTCACTAGCCCAGCATTCTTTATTACATATTTTTTACTTTAGTGTTGACGGTGAAGAGCCGACTTTACTCAACAATAACGGTAAGCTCACTTGCTGTGGATCTAAGATCGTGGGTTCGAATCAGCCTCTTTGCAAAAAAGCAGGGATAAGGCTGCCTAGTTATTTCCTTCCCCAACACCCTCACCAAGTTGGGATTAGAACTAGGTTGACCCTTTAACGTTAACGACATCTTTATTTGAAACTTAGATCCAGAACTCTAATAAGTGAAACATAAACTCAGGTTACATCGCATGAAATGCCACATACGCCATATGCCCAATGATAACTAATGTGTGCAACCTTAAAACTAGGTTAAGTGAGTTACGATTTCAACTGAGCCGACTTAGGATAATATATCACTGCCTTACTGATGATCATATTTCTCCAATAAAAGCAGCCAACATGGATCACTCCCCTTCTTAGAGTTACTTCCATCAACTCAGAGGCAATCTTCTATTTCCTGAAGCTATTTATGCAACCTATAAGTCAACATCAAAATCCAAAGAAGTTTATAAAGTTCATATTTACACTACCCTAACCTCTCACCTTTCACTCATTAAATGGCCTAATTTTAGTCAGGTCTCAGGTTCCCCAAACTAATCTACACTATCACTCCTTCCAATTATGGCATCCCCCAATCATAATGCAGCCCATCCAAACTTCTCGGAACATAAATTATAAGCTAGGTGTCATATATTGATCCTAATATGGATTGTAGGACTAGTAAGTTCCTTTATCACTTTACAGGTCAGCTGTTTATTAATTTTGGGAGCACAACTCAGCCAATTGCAGAAGGAAGAACATCCATCAGTTGGACTTAAGAAGTAACATAATAAATTTAAAATCTGAATCCAAATCAGTAGTCAGGTTTTTAGCTTGCATAATCTAGGATAAGTATAAATTCCTTTGAAAAAACATACTGTCATCATTACTACTATTGATCATAGTGGAAAGGAACATTCAAGTATTGGAACTTATACATACTATTGTTCCCTTCCATTTCTGAGGTCAACAACACAAACACTGCCTGCTCATGCATTCAGAATTTAAAACACTCACAGCCAAATGGGTGCACAATTTTGTTACACCAGCAATTTAAGTTGCAAAAAAGAGTTCATTTGCACTGCATGCTATGCAAGAAACACGTAAAATTTTCCACTCTATTGGGAAAAAACCATACCTTCAGCTTCTGTGTATCTAAAGAAATCCTGGACAGAGAATAGTTTCTTCTTGTCAGGATGATCTTTCGATGCACGCCCAAGCTGCGGTAGAAGCTCGATCAACTCTGACAAAGAAATAGTGGAAATGCTGGACCTTAAACGCTCCACATTTGATAAAGGAATACTGAATAAGCTGGTGGCAACCTTCTGAGCAGAAATTCCACCACTCTCTTCCCTACTTTCAACATTGGCACTACCATCACCCTCTTTATCAGAAGGGCTTACTATAACACCTGATGGCAAACCTACCTTTGCAAATCTCAAATTCCCCAAGAAACCATTCACATTTATCTTATGCCCTTCAAAAATACCAGTAAGTGCTTTCAAATGAATAGAACTTCTATCACACTCCCTGTCATTTTCCAATGCTCCCTCACTATGATTCTGAACAGTACTCTCAGTTAATTGATCAAACATAAAACCTATGAGGCATTCAAGTGGAATATGAATTCCCTCCTTCTGCCTCCTACCGTTTTCCCTAAATTCTCTAACAAAATGGTCCTTACACTCATTTTTCTTCATTCCACATGAAACACTAGGCTCCATGCAAGAGCACAGTCTATCATCATCTTGACAGTCCATTTTCTGAAACCTCCTCTTACTTGACTTAAAAGGAATAGGCAAAGTCTGCAAAAACCCATTAAACAACACAGACCAAGTGACAGCAAAACGAAAGCAATTAGTACAAGGACCATCTTCCTTATCCAAAACCCTTTCTTTATTATTATTCTGAGAAAACATGCCCAAGAAAAAAGCCTTGAAAGGCACTTTTATTGATAACCCTTTCCTTCTCTCATCAACCACAACACACTCATGACCATTCTTCCTCTTCTTATTCACACTACAGATCTGAAATTTCCCAACTTCACTCACTTCACCAATAAACTGAACCCCATTTGCCTTGTTATTCTTAGGCCAACAATGCTCAAAATCCTTCACCGCCTTACGTATACCTATCTCAAGTGGTGAAAACGCTTCTTTAACAACTTGAATAGAATTTAAGAAAGACTCAACTGGGTCATTATTCCCTGACACCATTACTGACTAACTAAAAAAGCTTCAATTTTTCAATAACCCTCTTCCAAGAACAGATTTTTAATCGATGAATACACAAAATAAAAGGATCAGGTGAGAAAAAAAACCCAGGAAGCTATTGATCAGAAAAAAAGAAATGATGGGTATGAATCAGAATTGAAGAACACAAGACAAACCCCATTTTCAGCTCAGAAATGAAGTGAAGACAAGAAAGTTGAATGAATGAGAGTTGAATGAAAGTGATAGAGATGAAGAAAAAAGAGATAAGATTGTTGAGAGATGTGTTAAGCGGTGATTTCGGAGAGGACTTTGTAATTTGTATAGAAATCGATATGGGTGGCAGAGGAAGAAGAAGAAGAAGAAGAGAATATGAGAGAGCAGAGAAGAGATCAAGAGAAGCCTATCATTTATTATTCTTTTATTTTTTTGTTTTTTCTTACTATTTGTTATTTTTTTTTAATAAAGAATGAGACAGTGGTTATCTATGGGGGGAAATAAGAAAATGAGAAATTAATAAGGAAATTGTTTGGTTTGGATAATGGTGTGGTAGCTGAATGGATAATACTAATAGCTGACGTAAGGGCCATGTGTGCAGAGGGACAAATTTTAGGGTCACTAAACTTTTATGGGAATTGTCGATGTATTTATTAACTACTCTCAAACCTTCTTAAATTAAACATAAATTCAATGCTTTGCCGTTTCAGCATTTTTGTTCTGTGGGCACAGTTTTTATGTTAATCAAATCGTTACATTTTGTTTGTGCATGGGGTAAATTTGTAGTGGAATAGTAGGTTCTATTCATCAAATCAAAATTTAAGTATATAGAAAGTGATTTATTTAATCTTATTTATACTCCCTCAAGAAAAGAACACAAAATTTGAATAGTTTTAGTCCATTTGGATGTGTGTATATATGATACGTCTCTTGTGGTCTAAAAAAAAAATATGATACGTCTCTCTCGGATAAACAAAGTACTCCCTACGGACCTAAATATAAGACCTAGTTGACTTTTTTGGAAAATCCTAAAAAAACAAAATAAGTTGATTATAAATTGATTTACCTAATTTTTCCCTTAAACTAGTTTATTTAACCTATAAACTAATGGCTAATTTAAAAATATATCAAATGTGTCATGATTTAATAGTCTATATCACAACCTTAACTTCTCCAAAAAAAGTCAACTAGGTCTTTATATTTAGGACCGGAGGTAGTATAATATATGATCAAAATTTTCGCGCGAATATAAGTATTTACTTATTGTATGCTGATTTTACTTTCATGTTCTGTGGTAGATATCAAATAAACAAAATCTTCGCTCATTTACATGGGAGTGGGAGAGAGAGGCCAATTAAAAAGCATGGTAGGTTTTGATGATAGATTGCATTTTAGATAGCATGTAATTACACCATTTATATTTGAAATTGTAGCTTTTTAATATAATAAATTATATTTGAAATTGTAGCTTTTTAATATAATTAATACTATGTTCATAACTTGTAAGAAGAATACTTTTTTCAATCAAATTTTTCTATGTTTGAGGGTTAGGAGAGACTCATTGACAGTATTTGATATGCGTTGATTTTTTTTCCCACTGCTTTCCATAGTTGGGTTACAGTTGATTCTTAATATGCAAATAGATACTAAGAGATTATAAGCATGACTTGAGTTATATAAAAGACAATTATGTGTAGTTTTTATATTACATGCAGATATATGAATATTGTGTACCTAAATTATTATCCAAGAAAAAAAATCAACCCAATTGCTTTTTTTACCAATTACAACGACCCAATCATTGATTATTTTAGGGGCGAAAAATAATAAAAAACGATTAGCAACTACTTCTGATATTGGAGTCACGTACGATGAAAACTCCAATTAACATGTGAAAACAAATCATACGAAGATTCTAAAATAGATGCTACATTATTAGGCGATCCGTCAACTCTCTTCTGGAATGAAAGACCATAAGAAAACGCAATAGAATAGATCTATATTGATTAATATTCATGATGACAACTTCGACATTATCAACTTCGACATTATTGAGTCATCTGCCAACTCTTCCCACAGTACCTAACCAAAAATCTAGCTCAACTCAATAGAGCCAAGTATAAATGAACATCAAAATTAATGAAAATTGTTGTCCCAAAAGAAAATTAAATGTTGCAAATGATTACTGAAAAGGATACAAGCTTGAAGAAACAATTTCTAAATTTCCGAGTTATTAATAGATAACTTTGTCAATGGATATTGATATCAAAAAAAAAAAAAAAAACTTTGTCAATGGATATTCATTATTTCTTCTCTCTTATTTTTCATTCCTTCCAACTAATTATTTTTTAACCCGAGCATTCACACTTGCACCATTCTCCTTAATGTGTAAAATATTACATCTACATAATTATTGATAATGCTATTTATTCATATTAACTAACACTGAACATCCTCTGGTGATTTGAATATTTGGCGACTATTACTATACATAGTTCAATCCGTCAAGCTACAGATCGATGAACATTTACAATGTGCAATGTTGAAGATTACAAGACTACCTAGCTATGTACTCCCTCTCTTCCTAAATATAAGATCATTTTTCCTGAGTAGATTAAAGAAGTTGGTTAAGTTAGTTATTTACACATGATATTACCAATTTATTCATACTATATACCTTTATCCCCGCTCTCCTTCTTTTACTTGTTATTACAGAGAAACATTGTAGGATTAATTTCAGAAAAAGTTAGAAAAAGATAGAAAGTGATCTTATAATTAGAAACAAGCTGAATTTCAAAATTGATCTTATATTTAGGAACACGGGAGTACCTCAGAAGTGTGACATACCATAGAAAAAGACAGTTCCAAGCTTGTTGTTAAAATGCAGATCCACCACCCTTTGCCTTTCCAAGCATCACGTCCTTGGCCTTATTTATTTTGGAAGTGAGATAGTGACTGCTACCTGCATCAGGACATCTTAACATTTGATGACTTCATAGCAAAAACAAACAGTTATTGTCTACTTCTGTTAAGACTGAGAGTGCCTGTGAGAGTGTGCTTGCATATTGAGTTTTTTTCCCTTTTGGAAAATTGTTGAAAAATCTCTATTCAAAAATTTAATTGGCCAGGAGGACTTGAATTAGAGTATTGATACATTTTGTGCATGAAATTCTGCAAAGTATTATTGTTTTCTTTGTATATAAAAAGCACATCAGGGCCTTCTGACCAACAAATAGCAGTCCGTTCTCTGTTGTATCACCAAATGTCACAAGTTTTTGTTACTAAAAAGAGATGTTGAACTGCAGAAACCTTTAAAGGTCATGCGTATATATTGTTATCTTCTTAAATATTTACTTCAATATTCATCTTCCACCCATTATCAATGAAACTGATGATTGAATTTTTTCTTCCAATTGTCACTCTTTACTTAGACAGACATAAGCAATCAACGGATAAAGAAGAAATTGGCAATATATCATAGTCACCTGATACCCAAAATTAGAGCTGCTTCTCTTGTCATAGTTTACTAGAAACCACTGATTCCATATGGTGACTACACCATAACAGCATGTAGTTTATTAATTTCACACATATATTTTAAAGCACTTAGAGTATACTAATGCTGATAACTAACAAAAGTGCTGGCAAAAAGGTGAAGTGACAAAAAATTTACTATGAATAAAGAAACAAAAACTTGGTGCTTAGTAATACAGCTTCCATGCAGAACTTGTAACAACTAAGAAAGTGCCTCTCTTTTTGATTAAATAAGAAATTGAACAAAGTGGGATGAGTAACATATTTTAGTACAGATTATGACCTTAATGATTAATCTGTCCCTAGAATACCAGGTTTCAAAAACTAAGGATACTTCAACACATTCATTTCAATGTAAAAAAAATATATTATTAGAAATAGGGATTGATTGCACAATACATTAGTCAGTTAGCAGCAGTTGGTTTGGAGGATTTTATTTTCATGGGGCTCGGATAGAAATTTATAATACTACTATCATATTTTTATTGCAAGATATATGATTAAACAAAATATACATCATATATTGAAAAGAAATGTGAACATATTTTTAAAACAAATTGTTAGATACAAATAATAAAATATAAGCCATTAAAATTTAAGAAGATGGGGGGCAACTACACAGACTTTTTTTTTATTGGAAACATAATAAAATCAATATAATTTCCAATAAGGACTAGATTAAATTGATCCTGCCAGGAACAATTATAACAAAAATAAAAAACCTATCATTAAATTGTTATCACCCCCAAATCAATCCTGTTTACAACTACATAAATAAGTAAAGAAGAAAAAAAGTTGACGACTATAATCATGAATACAGCTTTCTGAACAAAATAATAATCCATTAATTGTTATCCTATCTTGCTCTTCATTAAGAATATGATCAAGCAACTATAGAGCCCTGTACATGCCCATTTTCTTCCTTATTATATCCTCTTCATTATCAATCATATCACAAGTTACTGTTATAGTATTATGTATCATAATAATTCTTCTTCACTTCCAATCACAATCTTCCACCATTGGCAACTTTCTTCCTAGTGGTTGAAGCCAAAATGTCTCTCTTAAGAGGACCAGAAAAATTCTTCATACGAGAAGGGGAAGAATCAGTGAGGGACAATCTCTTCTTCACACTAGATCCTTTCTCTGGTGTCCTACTAATACCTGCACTCTCAGTTCTGGATTTGGCCTTAGCTGATTTGGTAGGAACCGTGCAAGATGATATTGTAGATGAGCTTGCAATGCTCTCATTGTCTCCTAATAATGATCCTGTAATAGTATGCCTGCGCCTTGACTGTGAACCAATTGCACTCATCAAGTCATTTTCACGACCCAAAGAAGTTGACTTTAGGCTAGGTGACCTTACTTTGCTAGAAATAGATGGCACTGATGGGGCCTTTTGAAGTGGGACCGAAGGCCGGCGACTAGGAGGCCGGCTTGATTTTTGGTTAGTCAGATAAGGCTTGTTGTTGTTGTTGTTGTTGTTGTTGTAAAGAATAGAACCGCGAGAAATGTAGATTTCAGTGATGTCTCCAATAGATAAGGATTGGTTATTAGAAGATGCATGTTGGTTGTGAACCATCATACCATTTTGGTTATCCAGACCTTGTTGTGGTACTTCCCACCTATCTAGCCAACTCCAACCCCAGTGTGGATTTTT
Source organism: Mimosa pudica (assembly GCA_029929735.1). Classification (NCBI taxonomy): domain Eukaryota; kingdom Viridiplantae; phylum Streptophyta; class Magnoliopsida; order Fabales; family Fabaceae; genus Mimosa; species Mimosa pudica. Next base: position 2,989,097 of record JAKELP010000023.1, on the reverse strand, counting down.
TGGATCTGTGAATGTGGTGGGATGTGCAGGTTTTGAAGAGTTCCTCCATTTTTGCTGTTAAGAAAATATTTAAGATTGAAATTGTTAAGAGAGTCAAGAAAGTAATCTTGAAAAAGTATGTGCATACAGGCCAATAATATATGAAGGTGTGCAATGTTCATACATTATTTTGACCATTCCAATTAAGTGGGAATTTATCAGCTATATAGGAGCAATTTTGCGGTTTACAAGACAAATATTCATACATATTTACCTCATGCAATAACACAAAATTACTTAAAATAAGTTAATTCAAAAACACATTAAGAAATATGTGTACATGGCACTTGTGTATGGTTGCTTAAATTAGGAACATTGCAGGACCTTGAAACCAACCAGGTCATGATTTGCAATAAAATATATTCTCAACCAGAAACCAACTGTATTATATTTAAATACTCCAATGACTATTTTGTCACAAATAATTTCATGAAAGAATGATATAAATGAGTGTTAATGCTTTAATTCAAACTCATTATAAGTGATATAGATTATAGAGCACTATTATCCTAGTATCAATTGCTATATTTGCATATGTGTAAAATAATTATGAAAAAAATGATCAATTTGTTTCATTCTGTGTTAATTCCTCTGTTTTACTATAACCCCAAATGCAAAAACAAAAGAAGGTGACAGCTACCTGATGTGAATATGCATAGGCCAAAGCTCTCTCTCTTCGAACTGCAGCTTCTTGTCTTTTAGACTGTCTTGCTGCAATTTGCTCCTTTGATAATGCTGTATCATCCCAGTCTTCGGCAATTTGCTGAAAAATTATACTGCCCCTTTAATTTTATATTTTATTTGGCCAAATGAAACATTAATTCAAACAACATAAACATAGTCACATCATGGTCAACTTATATGCCTTCACATTCTTTCTATTTTTCAAATGGAAGATGATTTTAAGAAACTCCAACTGGATGGAGAATATTAGTTCGTCCAAGATTAACCAGTTAAATATTATCATGAGCTTAAATGAAAAGGCATTCACAAGTAATGAAAAAGAGGTATATGATGCATGGCACATTTGAGGAATACCACAATGAAAGTCATTATAGGCTATATAGAATATATTGCACCAAAACATAAGTAAAGACTTGCTTACAGCAGCTTGCAACTTCTCCAGCTCTTTTTCATGTCTCAGCTGCATCTCACGCTGAATAGTTTGATTTTCATCTGACATTTTTGCCCTCCTCTCATGGACCTGAGACTGCAATCTAGTAAGGGTCTGCATGCATCGTAAAGCAGAAGCTGATTGTCGTTTAACAGATTTCCCCCGTATCAAACTCTTCAACCTTGCCAAACCTTTCATGCCACGCAATTTTCTTCTTGCCTGGGGCACCCAAAAAAACAAGGAACGTTACAAATACAATATCTCAAAGCCATTACATCATTGCTACATCAGCTCCTTAAAATTAATTCACTACATCATACAAGGAAGAACGCCATTGAAAATGATCATAGCATGTACATGGTCCTAATGAATTAATAACAATCAATACAGGAATAAATTGAAAAATGTATAAAAAAAGCAAGAAATTGAGAACCTTTTCAACATTCAAGCAAAATACTGCGTATTAAAATAAAGTCATACAAAACATTTTTAATTATATTATGAATTATCCTTTTTCAAAGGTATTCGTGATACTCTCTACAATCCATATTATAAGAGGCAGTCAACATTTTTACACGTACCAATAGAACATATTAAAATCATTTATCATGTTTAGATTTAATAAAATTTCCCATTTTGACCCTTAAATAATTTACTATGCGCATTTTCTCTTTGTGTAACATAGAAATGGCAGAAATGGAAAATATGCATTTATTACTTAAATATGTTTAGATGTTACCTCTCTTATGTTATTATTATAGACCAAAAATTTGTCAATGTACCCCTATGATGGACTGGGTGTACATGGTTCAACATACACACAAAGACAACAAAAACAGCTATATGCTGTTATAACTTATAACACAACACAAATAGCACAACAAAGTTCATACCAAGTATCCTCGATATGCTGTTTGAATTTTGATAGCTGCCAAGTCTTCCTTTGACTTTCCACGGAGACGTGACACACTAGTGAGACGAACAACCTCTGCTGCAGCCTGGGCAGCAGCAGCAGCAGCAGCAGCCTCAGCTGCTGCAGCAGTGGCAAGAGCAAGAGAATATGCATACTTGCTCTCCTCATCCTCCATTCCACTTAACTTAATATCCTCTATGCATGGAATGCCATTATGAGTAACAGCAACTTTTGCCCCTTCATTTGGAAGAGTTACTTCCAAATCCTTTTGCTTGTCATGATCTACTTCATCTGACTTCAGCTTTTTGTCCTTCTATATTCAACACCAAAACGGAAGACAATAGTTGAATTAGATTAGAATCTGCCTTGGCAATGGCAACTGATTTCACTAGCAGTCACATAAAAGAAAAAGTTATTCTATTAACAATGCATATAAAAAGATTATATGTATATATTGAAACCTGATCTTTCTTAGAACTAGGATTGAGAACTTTCTTCATTGAAGAAAACCATTTTTTCCTCCCCATGTCTTGGTCACCTACATTGAAGGAATTAGAAAACAGGTTAAACTAAATTTCGAAGCCGAACCAAACAATGAATTTTATTAAATTGAATTCCCATGTTTCCATAAGAGTACAAAAAACAAAATATTTACAATCTTAAAGAAAGGAGAACTAGAAACAGAATCTTGCAACCCAACAGAAAAAGACAAGGCTTTCTACCTAATTTATCAGTCAATAAACAAAACTCTTAAAAGTTAACTTATTGATGAAAGCATGCCAATAACAACAGAGATAAATTGTCCTGTTAATAAGATGACCCGAAACACCAACAAATGCAAATCCTCCATCCCATGAAATAAAAAAAAAAAAGTCAGAAACAAGATTTCCCGCCATTTTATCAACGTAATGAACAAATGGCAAAGAACCCAAGAAACAAAAGAAATATCACATGTCAATGCATCAATGTAATGGACGCCAAACTTTAACATAAATAAACAGTCCTCTGAATAACACTGAACAAAACACGAAACCAACAAGAACGTAACACGTAATCCCACGAAAGAAAAGAAGTCGTTAACATATCCAAAAAAGAAAGAAAAGAAGTCAAATGGGGCTTCCCGCCAATTCATATATAAAGCCTTAAACATATACATAAATGTATAAATAGTCACATAAGTTCATTTATCAGTGCAATGAACCCATAAATTTTCAACATGAATGAACATACCCAGAAACTGCAAAATAAAAAAAAAAACTCTCCCCATAATAACGTACGTGGAAAACATGCATGCATGGAAAGAGAATAAAAGCCAAAAAGAACAAGGAAAAAAAAACAAGTGAGGAAAGTACAATTACTTGACAAGGTTACAAGATATATATATATATATATATATATATATATATATATATATATATATATATATATGAGAAAATACCTTTCAGAGAAAGAAACTAAGATGTGTGGAAATGTATCTCTCTCTTTCTCGCCGGAAAGAGAGAGGAAGGGAAATCCGACGCCGGCTGAAAATTAAAAGGAAAGAATTATTAATTAATTTGTTTTTATATTTTACATTTTCAGCGGTGGGGCCTACCGATTGTGGGTCCTATTTTTAGTAACGAAAACCATTAACAAATTAGTAGTGACAGCCAACGATCTCAACTATCTTCCTGTCTTATTCTAAGATTTTTGGGGTTTTACTTTTTACAACAGCTTGAACAAAGCAACAAAGCAGTATTATTAGTTTATTACTACGTTGTTTTAGTATATTTTGTTATATTATTAAATCGACGTTATTTAACTATAGTAATCTTATTGTTGCTCAAAAATAATAATAACGGGTAATGTTCTCTAATAATTGTTTATTTTGGTTGGAGTTTAACACGTATCTAAGGGTGGAAATCAGTTTCCAAACTAACTAAAATGCTTCTTAATGGCTTTTCTTTTGCCAGAGTTAATGGCTTATTATTAAAAGAATTGTCATCGTATTAATTTAACTCATAAAATTGATATGGTTGCTACATTTAAACTATTTTATAAGTGACGGGTGCTAGATTTAGGACCCGAAATTGTTATTTTATATTGGGTGAACATTACTAATACTTGATTGCTAGATTTGAACCTTAAATTTTTTTCATATATGCGGTAACGATATGGTGGTGACGTGACATATGACATGGCTTAATTGGGTGACGTGGTAGATGACATGTCTAACTGGGTGACGTGACAGGTGAAGTGTCCTAATCGGGTCAAACTTAACGGTCAAACTCATCATAAACACCGGTAAGGACAAATTTTTTGTAGTGATTTGACCCATTTTGTAATAGATGTGTGCTACATTTGAGACACAAAATTTTGTTTATGTTGGGTGAATTTTTGTCAATAGTAGGGTGCTAGATTTAACACTTAAACAAACCTAGATATTAAAACTTTTAAACTTTTATACCAGTATTATGAGTATATTTCACAACTTTTTCTTTTAAAATTAATATAAGTATAGTTAGAAAAATAACTCAATATAATTAATAGATTTCATACAACATTATCTCAATCAAGTTCCTTATACATAGGAAGGGTAATTAATTTCCCCATATAATCAGTAGATTTCACAAAATGGACATGAAGCTCTCTACGACATCGTTTGCCTGCTTACTTGTATTTCCACACCCCAATCCAAACATCTTTCCAAACCACCACATCCCCCTCCTTCCCGTCGTCTCCGGCAGCTTCATCCTCCGCCTCTGCCGCCTCCTAATGTCGCTCAACTCCATCTCCGCCGGCGGTGACATCATCCTAAACATGAACAAATACCACCTTCTCTTAGTAGTCCCTGACCTCATCATCAATGACACCTTGGAATGATCATTATTGTTCTCGTTATCTATCTTACTCTTTTGTGTTGTGTTTTCTGAAGATCTTGTGTTCATGACTTTCCCACAGAAGATGATGTCTCTTTCTATGGTTGAGGTGGTGGTGAAGTCTTCACTAATGAACTCAAAGAACTTGTCTTCATCTTCTTGATATGAATATTCCGATTGAGCTGAATCGCTTGTGATTGGGAGGTCAGAGAGAGAGAGAGTCTCTTCTAATTCTAGTGGGTCATATAATTCTCTATCAAAGTGAGATTCTCTGTCCTCCATCATCATCATCAGGGAGGGAGTAGAGAAAAACAAATAAAAGGTGTGATTTCTCAATTCTGATATGAGAGCAATATATAGTGTTTCAAATATATATACTGGTGTTAGTTTATGTGTGAGGGTTTAGAAGGAGAGAGAGATTTGAATCAGGAGTGACGATATCTTCTAGATGAAGAGAATAAAGAATGAAATAAGAGGTATACTTATGGTAGCAGCTTTACTTTTGCTTTTAAATATGTTTAAACTTGGAAGTGTTAAATCATCTAGAAGGGCAGGCCAGGAAAAGGTTGAAATAGTGGCCCATTGTCAAGTATCATGTAGGCGCCTGCATTGGAAAAATATGCTTCTAGTCTTCTAGTTCTAGATGGGGTAGCTATCTTCTCTTCTGATTTTGTCCATTGCTCACTCTTTTTTGACCGAATAGTTTTAGGTAAAATAGTTAATGTAATGTCTAATCTTTTTAATTTATCTTCCTCTGTTTTCCATTTCTCTGCTCTGGTTGCTCAGAGTTTCTTCTTGTTATTTCATTGAACACTAGTTTATAATTGAACATTTTCGTCCAGTTTTCTATTACTATATTATGCTTAGATAAAATAGTAGTTAATCAGCCTTCACTGTACAGAATTCTCTTGAATTTTGTCATTTGGTGTAGGGAAAATTAATTAGAGGTCCCCACAAGAGAGTTAATACTGGAAAAATCCCAAAAGTTGAAAATATTAAAGTAGGGTCCCAAGGGACCTCACATTAATATATTTGAAAAGTGAAAAGACAGTTTTGCCCCTAGTCTTAAAAAAAATTTACCCCTCCTCCCCCACCCCCACCCACCCTCCCCAGCGCCCCCCCACCCCACCCTCCCCAGCGACCCCCCCCTCCCCCACCCACCCTCCCCAGCGCCCCCCCTCCCCATCCCCCTCCCCCACCCACCCTCCCCAGCGACCCCCCCCTCCCCCACCCACCCTCCCCAGCGCCCCCCCTCCCCCACCCACCTTCCCCAGCTCCCCCCCCCGCCACCCCACCCTCCCCAGCGAACCCCCCCTCCCCCACCCTCCCCAGCGACCCCCCCCTCCCCCACCCTCCCCAGCTCCCCCCCCACCCTCCCCAGCGCCCCCCCTCCCCCATCCCACCCTCCCCAGCGCCCCTCCCCTCCAGCGCCCCCCACCACCCCCACCCTGCCCGTCCGCCTCCCTCCCCCTCCAGCTCGCCCCCACCCCCACCCTCCCCAGCGACCCCCCCTCCCCCACCCTCCCCAGCTCCCCCCCCAGCGACCCCCCCTCTTTTCACTTCGCGAGGAGGAGTGGGGGGTGGGGGCGTGGAGGAGGGGGAGGGGCGCTGGGGAGGGTGGGTGAGGGAGGGGGCTGGGGAGGGTGGGGTGGCGGGGGGGGGGAGCTGGGGAAGGTGGGTGGGGGAGGGGGGCGCTGGGGAGGGTGGGTGGGGGAGGGGGCTGGGGAGGGGGGGGCGCTGGGGAGGGTGGGTGGGGGAGGGGGCTGGGGAGGGGGGGGCGCTGGGGAGGGTGGGTGGGGGAGGGGGGGGTCGCTGGGGAGGGTGGGTGGGGGAGGGGGATGGGGAGGGGGGGCGCTGGGGAGGGTGGGTGGGGGAGGGGGGGGTCGCTGGGGAGGGTGGGGTGGGGGGGCGCTGGGGAGGGTGGGTGGGGGTGGGGGAGGAGGGGTAAATTTTTTTTAAGACTAGGGGCAAAACTGTCTTTTCACTTTTCAAATATATTAATGTGAGGTCCCTTGGGACCCTACATTAATATTTTCAACTTTTGGGATTTTTCCAGTATTAACTCCCTTGTGGAGGACCTCTAATTATTTTTCCCTTTGGTGTATACACTGAGTGGCTTATTTTATTTTATTCTTCGACTTCTATTGTTTGTTTCTTGTTCTCAATTTTTTTAGTGAAAAGAGGATTTCATTAATGGAAGTGTTTACAATGGCGTAGGTTTCTTGTTCTCTTCGATTGTTTATTGCCATATATACTAAAAATTTAGTAATAGAATATTAAAAGTGCAACTGAAATTATATAAGAATGTTGGATGAGCTTAATAATCAATTAATAATAATAAACGCTTTTAAGAAAAATACTTTAAGTCGATATAGCACTAAAAATTAGTCAATTTAATATAATGGGGTCAATTTAATAATCAATTTATGATGATAAGCACTATTCAATCTACTTGATTGAAATTAACAAAAAATTTCCTCGCAATTTCCCTCCGTTCTCTGTTCTGCCGTTCTGTTTTTCTATTTATTATATTTTTTAAGAAAAACTTCAACAAAATATAAATATTTATAAAATCAGTCTCTTAAAATGTGTGCTTTTATCTACCGAATTCAGCATTATTCCTTTTTTTTTTTTATAAATTTATTCCTTTTTTTTAACTAAAGTTTTTACAGCATTATTCCTCAAAAGAAGGCAAAGAACAGAAGAAAGAGATGTCACTCTCTTTTCTACTTGATGAGCCTCTGGATTTAGAAACTTTCACTGTAAAATGGAAAAGGGCAGAGAACAAAGAAAACCAAAACTTCAAATTGAAGCTGAAACTTGAAATTTTTATTGGAGCTGACGATAGCTGACAAGTTCTATGTTCTATGTTCTATGGAGTGCTTAGTATCTCTTTATAGCATTGCTAGATTTAATGGATTAAAAAATGAATTATATAACTATCATTTCTTAACAAAATTGCCAATACAAATTTTAAAATTTTAAATTAGCACAGGATGACAACGTCAATTATTATGATCGGGCACATTAAAAAGATTGTGCAAGATATCAAAATTAATTATAGACTTTTTTTCCATTTTTTAGTTTTTTTAATACAATAAAGGAAATTACAACCGTATAATACTAACTACCATTAGGAAGTTCAAAACAATCTTCATAATGTTAAGTACTTACACATCAATATCAATCAAATTAAAATCTCAGCAAAAAAATTGGGGGAAATTACAATAGATCCCACATAAGAGAATCAAACCATGACCCTATATCAAAAAATCATTAACTTACATTAGAGTCCCTATGAATACGGATGATTATAAAAAATTAAAAAGCTTCTATTAACATGCAGTTTAATGACTTGTTTATATTTACAACTCATTCAATCATACTGAGTTGTCAATGTCAAGGTATTTAATATCATTCAAATTCTAGAAACTTCAATTTAATGTGATAATTTTTTAAAACTAATTGTGATTACTTCCCTTATTTGAAATCTAGTTATAATCCTCCCAAAACTTCATTTGATTGCTATACATTAGAATTTAGAGCACAAACAAGTTAACCAACCAGAGAGTTTAGGGTTTGTTTGCTACGAGAAATTTGTAGATGAGAGAAATTTTTGTCAGATTAATTTGAAAAAAACTTGGAGTAGAGTTGTAATATTTAAACAAATATTATATGTAAGATAAAAGAAGGCATTCTTGACTAAGTTACGTGTGTTACATTTTTGGGTGAAGGTGCAAAAATGATACTAAACTTTACCTAAAATTGCGTTTCTAGTATTAAAGTTTCGCGAGGTGCAAAAAGATTACACAACTTGAGGTTCAGGTGCAAATATGGTATTTTCACTTGAGAGAAATAAAATTTAGATATGAAAAGACTGTTATGCCCCCATTTCTCCCTCATTAAATAAAATTTTAATGAAGGGTATAAGGGTCTTTTCATATCTAAATTTTATTTCCCTCAAATGAAAATATCATATTTGCACATGTACCCCAAGTTGGATACTATTTTTGCTCATCGCAAAACTTTAGTATTAGAAACGCAATTTCGGGTGAAGTTTAGTATCATTTTTGCACTTTCGCCCTAGATTTTTTATAACCATGCAAAATGACATTCACAAATAAACATTATTTCCAATGATGTTTATAGCAAATGATTAGAATAAGATGTCAGTGAAAAAAAATGATTAGGATATATGCAGATGAAGATTGAATTAAATACCAGTGCAGTGAAGAACATTAACACAACTGAATGATTCAATAAGCCTCATGATATTCTTGTAAACCAAGTAACCATATGTTGACCATGATTATATAACCCCTTTATGGCTTGACTTTTGAGTAGCCTGCAAGAAAAAAAAACAGATATAATTGTCATTACAATAATAAACCGAGGGCACACCCGTAAACATAATTATCATATAAGCCTCATTAACTCCAGCCTCTGTTTTCTCCTTGTTCTCTGCTCTGGCTCACTCTCTGTGTTTTAGCTTCTCACTGCCTCTCAGGTTCAATTTCTCACTCTTTCTTCTTTCTTCTGCTTATGACTACCTTATATCATGTCTCTGTAATATTTATTGTCTGTTCGTTCTTTTTTTTTTAAATTCTGTTTCAGAACTTTTTATACACATCCTTGATGATGAATTGACTCATGCTTTAATTATTGTTTCGATATCCCTGTTTATTTGATTTCTGTACTAAGTATAGATCTTGGAGTATAGTCTGTTGTGAATCCTAATTATATTACCTTTGACTTTTCTTAAGAAACTAAGTACAAAATTATTCAATTTTCTATAGATATATTAAAAATAATTTGTTCTACTTATAAACTAAGCTATGTAATCAAATTACATGTGGCATGTGTTATAATATGTGATCTTATTTGCTTCCTTAACTTACCAAAAAGTCAAACTGTGATTGCTTTTGACTTATTGTTGACTGATGAGAATGGATGGTCTTATGTGAAGAAGGTTATGAATTAAGATCCTTATAGGGATTTTAAACCCGATCCCGTGTTTGTAACAAGCAGATGCAGATTTTATTATTCAACTTTTGTGTCATTTGGTTGTTAGTTTTGGGTTGGATTAAGTTTGCTTGATCTACTAGAATCTTTGGTATCGTAGATGATTTGGATATAATTCAGTTTCTGTTATCTGAGTTTTATTTCTATTTTAGTTGGCACTGCTTTGGTTTTCTTTTACTCTCATTCTCTTGGCTGCAATAGCTTTGCTTACTTTGCTAGTGGTTTCTTGACTTCGTAATGGAAGTATATATTCTTTATTGGATAAAAGTTCTGTCATGTTCATTAATTGATACTGAAGTCATTTATTGATAGCTTCGTTTTAAATTTTGTAATGCTTATGATGATGGAATTTATGAACTTGCCTATTTTTAATGTATCAATAATGCATCCATGATATGATTTGTTGTTTTCCCTTGGGCAGTCCCATTTTGTGTGAAGTGTAGGCGCTATGGGTAAGGAGAAGACTCACATAAACATTGTGGTCATTGGCCATGTTGACTCTGGGAAATCTACCACTACAGGCCATCTTATCTACAAGCTTGGAGGTATTGACAAGCGTGTTATTGAGAGGTTCGAGAAGGAAGCTGCTGAGATGAACAAGAGGTCCTTCAAGTATGCCTGGGTGTTGGACAAGCTCAAGGCGGAGCGTGAAAGAGGAATCACCATTGATATTGCTCTCTGGAAATTTGAGACCACCAAGTACTATTGCACTGTCATTGATGCCCCTGGACACAGGGACTTCATCAAGAACATGATTACTGGGACATCTCAGGCTGACTGTGCTGTCCTCATCATTGATTCCACCACTGGTGGTTTTGAGGCCGGTATTTCCAAGGATGGACAGACCCGTGAGCATGCTCTCCTTGCCTTCACCCTTGGTGTGAGGCAAATGATTTGCTGTTGCAACAAGGTACTCTCTTTAGTCTTAAATATAAGAATTATTTAAGGAGTTGAGTTTGTTCCAAAATATAAGACATATTTTTAACTATTACCAATTTTTCGCCAAAATATACTTATTAATACTCCCTAATAATAAACAAAAAGAGAGAGAGACAGTGGAGTTAATGCTCCCTAATACTCCCTCCGGTCCTATTTATAAGTCATTAAACGCCCAAATTGTACATACAAGAGAATTGAGGTTAATGGAAGTTGTTTCAATAAATTGGTCTTATTTTTCTTATCTTTTCCATTTTTGCCCCTCCCACCTTTATTGCTATGACCCACTTCTTTTCTCATCTTCCAATGCTTATTTTCCAATGATAAGGGTATATTAGGAAAATTTTAATAAATGAGTTAGATAATGTTAGTTGGTGACATATATTAAGGACCAAAATTTAGAGGCGGTTGGTGACTTATAATAAGGATTGAAGGGAGTAACAGACAAGAACAGAAAGAGAGAGTGGGGATTTAGTTAGGATATATTGGTAATATCATGTCATTTTAATTAACTTAACTAACATTCATAATGTAATCAAAATGTCTTATGTCTTATATTTAGGACATGCGGGAGTATTTAACTAGAATTGCTTTGTGTGTTTACTATATAGCATCACTGTTGCCTTGATAATCACATCCATTGTCTTTTCATAATGTGGTTTTTCCTCTGCAACAGATGGATGCCACCACTCCCAAATACTCCAAGGCCAGGTATGATGAAATAGTGAAGGAAGTGTCTTCATATTTGAAGAAGGTCGGATACAACCCTGACAAGATCCCCTTTGTTCCCATCTCTGGCTTTGAGGGTGACAACATGATTGATAGGTCCACCAACCTTGACTGGTACAAGGGACCAACCCTCCTTGAGGCTCTTGACCAGATCAATGAGCCCAAGAGGCCCTCAGACAAGCCCCTCAGGCTACCTCTTCAGGATGTTTACAAGATTGGTGGAATTGGAACTGTCCCAGTGGGACGTGTGGAAACTGGTGTTCTCAAGCCCGGTATGGTTGTTACCTTTGGCCCCACTGGACTGACCACTGAAGTTAAGTCTGTGGAAATGCACCATGAGGCACTGCAAGAAGCTCTTCCTGGTGACAATGTTGGGTTCAATGTGAAGAATGTTGCAGTGAAGGATTTGAAGCGTGGTTATGTTGCATCTAACTCTAAGGATGATCCTGCTAAGGAAGCTGCCAACTTCACATCTCAGGTCATCATCATGAACCACCCCGGCCAGATTGGAAATGGTTATGCCCCAGTGCTTGACTGCCACACCTCCCACATTGCGGTGAAGTTTGCTGAGCTGTTGACCAAGATTGACAGGCGATCTGGTAAGGAGCTTGAGAAGGAGCCCAAGTTCTTGAAGAATGGTGATTCTGGTATGGTTAAGATGATTCCCACCAAGCCCATGGTGGTTGAGACCTTCTCTGAGTATCCTCCTTTGGGTCGTTTTGCTGTGAGGGACATGAGGCAAACCGTGGCTGTGGGAGTCATCAAGAACGTGGAGAAGAAGGACCCATCTGGTGCCAAGGTCACCAAAGCTGCTCAGAAGAAGGGTGGCAAGTAAAAAGTCTGCTGCTTGTTTATATCTATCTATTGGTGTTGATTAATTTAGCACCAATAAATGTTTTTCTATTTTTATATTGTGTCCCAATAAATGTTTTTCTATTTTTATATTGTGTCCAGTATCTCCGTCTTAGGCTTTTATTGCATACTGTGTCAAGTTGTCTTCATCAAGAAGTTTATGTTTGTGGAACGGGTGCTTGAAGGATGGTGACAAGGTTTTCTGGTATTAGAATTTATTGTGACAGTTTTACTTTTGAATGTATGTATGCTGTATGGTATAGGATTTGAGGTCAAAAAGGTATAGTATAGGACTAATTTTCCACACTGCCGATTAGATGCAAATGTAAACTTTTTGTGTTTGAATTATACCTTTTAGTTAATACTGCTATGGTTGGGTTTTCTTTTCCAATGGTTAAGTATAATTTTGTTTAAAATGTTGGCTTTTATAAGTTTCTAAAATTTTGAGAACCATTTTGTCCGAAGAGTGCCTAAGATTTCTGATAAAAAAAAGTAGAGTGCCTAAGATCTCTTATGTGATATTTGAGAAACCAAAACCAAGATGAAGTCAACTTGAGGACCAAGGTATTAGCTTTGTTGAGGTGTATGGATACAAGGTTTTCCTGGTAAGGAAGTTTTTGGTCACATGTTATCCATTCCATTACAGTGATAGATCCAAGATAAAGTGTACTCTCTCCGTTCCTAAATATAAGATCACTTTGGCTAATTTAAAGAGATTAAGGAAGATTTTCCAATGAATTAGGATTACATGATCTTCCCAAAATACCCCTCATTTAAATTTAAAAGACAAATAGAAATTTGAGAGAGAAATGAGGGAGCTAAGAAGTATAGGGGTAATTTGGACCAAAATTGAGACAAAATAGAAAGTGATATTATATTTAGGAACTTATACACTTCTTCAAAGTGATCTTTTTTTTTTTTGGCCAAAGGGATAATATCATTGATATTGAAACATAGTTCATACGCTAATACTCAAAAGAAAACACATAATACAGACACTTGACACTTTGCATCCATCCATTGGAGACACCAGGACAAATACATATAAGCCAACACACTAGCTACCATCAAAATATCTGGACAACATTGACATAACAGACTCCAAATACTAATGCCGATACCTAACCAATGCAGGTAAAAGGTGAAGGGAGTGAACATTGGTCCTATCATGGCTGATAATATGGTTACAGGGAAGCTCAAGTGGTTGGGCGACGAAAAAAACTTCGGCTTCATCACTCTCGACGATGACTCCAAAGACCTCTTCGTTCACCAATCCGCCATCCGTACCGATGGCTTCGCAGCCTCGCCGACGCGAATCCGTTGAGTTCCTCATCAAATCTGAAACCGACAACCGCTCTAAGGTCATCGACGTCACTGGTCCTGCTACTGATGTTAACATGGAGGGTTATTCGTGCTGATGATTATTGATTTGTTTATCCAATTGAATTTCAAGATGAATGGACTAGGAGGGATCTAAAATCTGTTATGATTATTAAAATTGTAAAGTTGTTTGATGAGGGTAAATGTTGTCATTTTATTAAATTGATGAGGATAAAATTGTCATTTCACATAACATTACAGGACTGCAATAAGGATTCATAGGGGGACCCCTATGAAAGAAGATTACCAAAAAATATGCAATCTTTATTACAATTGTAATCTTCATTACCATCACCAAGTCCAACCAAACAAGTCACATATGGTAATGTAATGAAGATTACCATTGCAAGTGTGCAATGTGTTTTGAACCAAACGGGCCCTTAAATTTACAAGCAAATTTAGATTTCCAAACAAATAATGGTGAGAAAGGCATGTTTCCTCAATTAGGGTTGTAGACTTTGAGCTGCCGCCTCATAACGAAAGGATATCATTGTCAATAAAAAATAAAACCAAGGGCAATTTCGTAACGATAACACCTATATAAACATCCCAACCCTATAATTTTTCATTCTCTCACATTTCTCAATCCCTCACTTGCTCATTGCGGCTCAGATCTTTGCACCTCATTTCTCTCAGGTTCCATTTTCTTCATTCTATGCCTTCACTTTTCGATTATGTCACATGATATTTCTCCTTTCACGTTTTGTTTAATTCAGCCTATATTTATTTATTACCTTTTATTTGAATTCGTGTTCGTTCCTGTGTTTTTTTGCTTTGATTTTTGTTCCAATCGACCTGTAGAAGAATGTTACATGAATTTTTATATGATCATGAATTGATTTATGCTTTTCGTTCTCGTGTTTAAATGATTTCATTATTATGATGTACAGATCTGTTAATGGATTTAATTTTGGATGATTTGTTATGGGTATTTTTATTCAATTGCTGTTGTATGTATGGTTGTTAGCTTCTATGTTCAATTAATTTATTTAGATATGCATGAATGTATAGTAGAATTATGGCGAATTCTATGAAATTTCGTTTTTGTATTAATTTTAATTATTGTTATCTAGATGTATTTATAATCAATTGATATTGAAGTTGTCCATTTGTAATTTCTGCTTGATGTTTTTGATAACTTTGATGGCGAAAATCATTAAGTTCTGATTTAAAGATTGTGATGCTTTTTCTAAGGCTGTGTTGTTGATGTTTCTTGTGCAGTTTCTCTTTGTGTGAAGTCTAGACGCTATGGGTAAGGAAAAGACTCATATCAACATTGTGGTCATTGGCCATGTCGACTCTGGCAAGTCAACCACTACCGGCCATCTCATCTACAAGCTTGGAGGTATTGACAAGCGTGTGATTGAGAGGTTCGAGAAGGAAGCTGCTGAGATGAACAAGAGGTCCTTCAAGTACGCCTGGGTGTTGGACAAGCTCAAGGCCGAGCGTGAAAGAGGTATCACCATTGATATTGCTCTCTGGAAATTCGAGACCACCAAGTACTACTGCACTGTCATCGATGCCCCTGGACACAGGGATTTCATCAAGAACATGATTACTGGAACCTCTCAGGCTGACTGTGCTGTCCTCATCATTGACTCCACCACTGGTGGTTTTGAGGCTGGTATTTCCAAGGACGGACAGACCCGTGAGCACGCACTCCTTGCTTTCACCCTTGGTGTGAAGCAGATGATTTGCTGCTGTAACAAGGTGTATATTTATTTTTCTTGGTGGATTTGTTTATACTTGATTGATAATTGCATCCATTGTCATTTCCTAATTTCTATATTTTTCCTATCCAACAGATGGATGCCACCACTCCCAAGTACTCCAAGGCCAGGTACGATGAAATCGTCAAGGAAGTGTCATCCTATTTGAAGAAGGTTGGGTACAACCCAGACAAGATTCCCTTCGTTCCCATCTCTGGTTTCGAGGGAGACAACATGATTGAGAGGTCCACCAACCTTGACTGGTACAAGGGACCAACTCTCCTTGAGGCGCTTGACCAGATCAACGAGCCCAAGAGGCCCTCAGACAAGCCCCTCAGGTTGCCCCTTCAGGACGTGTACAAGATTGGAGGAATTGGAACTGTGCCAGTGGGACGTGTTGAGACTGGTGTACTGAAGCCCGGTATGGTTGTGACCTTCGGCCCCAGTGGACTGACAACTGAAGTTAAGTCTGTTGAGATGCACCACGAGGCCCTCCAGGAGGCTCTTCCCGGTGACAATGTTGGATTCAACGTCAAGAACGTTGCAGTGAAGGATCTCAAGCGTGGTTATGTTGCATCTAACTCCAAGGATGATCCCACCAAGGAAGCCGCCAACTTCACATCTCAGGTCATCATCATGAACCACCCAGGCCAGATCGGAAACGGTTATGCCCCAGTGCTTGACTGCCACACCTCCCACATTGCGGTGAAGTTTGCTGAGATTTTGACCAAGATTGACAGGCGATCTGGTAAGGAGCTTGAGAAGGAGCCCAAGTTCTTGAAGAACGGAGATGCCGGTATGGTTAAGATGATTCCAACCAAGCCCATGGTGGTTGAGACCTTCTCTGAGTATCCTCCTTTGGGACGTTTTGCCGTGAGGGACATGAGGCAAACTGTTGCTGTGGGAGTCATCAAGAGTGTGGAGAAGAAGGACCCATCTGGTGCCAAGGTCACCAAGGCTGCTCAGAAGAAGGGTGGCAAGTAAAAAGGTGTGTTGCTTGTTTATATCTATTGGTGTTTAATTATTTTGGCACCAATAAATATTTCTCTATTTTTCTGTTGTGTCCAGAATCTGTCTCTTATGTTTTCATTGTTTATTGTGTCTGGTTTCCTTGGGCAAGCAGCTTATGTACTGCGAACTTGTGCTTGAAGGATGGCGAGAAGGTTTTCTGGTATTTTTATTTCGTGCAACTGAGTTTCAATTTTGGAAGCAGCGGTATGGTATAGGACTAATTTCCTGCACTGCCGATTTGAGGCAGATGTTGATTTTTGTATGTTACTATGGATGCGTTATTTATGTTTTTGAATAGTTTGAATGTCAAGTTTATTGCCCCTTGTTTATTTATGTGGTAATGATTTGTTTTTTATTCGGTCGAATGTGGTATTAATTAATTTAAATTTTGGCTAATGGCCTATTAGAAAATATTAAAATACCATTTTTTAAAATAAAAATAGCATTTCTTCCTCCTTCATCATATCTTCATCTTCCTACTATGCCAATCAGGGTCAATATTCAAAAACATCTTTATAACCTATGTATTGCAACAACCACGTGTATCTGAACCTAGTATTCTATTTCTAATATAGGTCACAAAATGGAATTTGGGGAAACATTAATGATTATTCTAACAAAAGCTGAACAATTAGCCAAGATGTTTGTGTGCAACTCTTCACTGGCCATTTCCTTAGGCTCCAAAAGTCCAGAACAAAGATGCTTGCTGCCCTGTCATCAACAAATACAATTTATTTGTTTAGTAAAGGAAACATGAACTAAATTGAACAAAAATAAAGAGAGGTTTAAATTTGGTATTCAAACCCGTCCAATTATTGAAAGTAAATATTTGAATGGGATTAAATTACTATTATGCGTTTTCAATTATTGATCTCTATTAAATTATCATTCTATCATCAGAGTCAAACAATCTAAGAATCCGACCGCGGGTGCAACCGTCGGAGCCGGCGACTTCGAGGTCGAAGGAAGATGAATGAGAAAGAAATGTTTTTTTTTTAGTTTTAAAAAGACATACATTTTTAGTATTTTCCAACATTTTAGAGTCAAAATGGGCCATTTTTTACATTGACTAGAATGATACATTTTATTTTTCATTAGCCAAATTAATACTTTCAAAATAGTGTATGAGCCAAAATGATATTTAACTCAAAGTAGATTTTCGTCACTTATTCATTCCATTTTTCGTGATATACCATCCACTTATATAGAATTTAGCGAAAAACATTTTTTTTGTGATCAAAGAGCTATGGTAACCAAGCGTGGTTGGTGTAGTGGTTACCTCACTTCACCGCTTAACCAGAGGTCTCGAGTTCGAGCTCTGGGAATGCAGCCTGCCCCTTGGCCAGCACTTTACCCTTAAGTGGAGGCCCCGGTGCGGATCTGGATTAGTCTGAGCCCGTTGAGTTCCCCGTGACATTGGGGCTGGCCCAGGATACCGGATTAAAAACTCAAAAAAAAAAAAGAGCTATGGTAACTTGGAAGTTCCATCACCTTGCTAAGCATGTGATTATATTTTTGTGTGACCAGTGTAAATGGTAAAATTTGGTCGCATAATTGCCTTAAAAAATGATTATGTTGTTCTAACAAATTTAAGTAGAGGGTGCACGCATATATTTATTCAAATCAAAGCAAGCTGAGGTTAAGACAAATAAATCGAGTTTTTGTTAAAACTAGTAGCAATAACTATCATGGATGTTGATGTAATAAAAAAAAACTATCATGGATGTTGAAGTTTCAATATCATTTCAAATAAAAATACTCCATCTATTCAAAAATATAAGAGTTAGTTGACTTTTTTTGGAGAATCCTAAAAAAGTCAAATAGGTTAATTTAAAATTTATTTTTCTCAATTCCCTCTAAGTTAGTTTATTTGACTTATAAGCTAACATATGATATAATAATATTCAAAATATGTTATTATTTAGTGGCTCATTTCGCTTTATTGATTTGTTGAATAAAAAAATTAACTAGCTCTTATATTTAATAACGAAAAGAGTATTGACCAAATTGAGACTTTTTTTTGTTCATTGGCCGAGTTGAAACTTTTTATTTGTTAATTGACAAATGATATAATTTACTATTCCTTGACCATATTGTAGTGAAATTCTAACAAGTATTTCATAATACCGCAACAACATCTAACCATAAATGATTACATTTTGAGTATTTAATATTACATTATCATATCACATAAATATCCTAATCACACTTTTTTAGGTTTTTTATCAGAATCCTAATCACACTTTATTCCTACACTTCCTCCATGACTTATTTATTATTGAAGAGTTTCAATGACAATATTCATAGAAAAAATGTGAGAAAATCAAAAGAGGTCTTTTATTTAGGGAAAAAATTCAACTCCTCAAATAATTCCTATACTTAGGTAGGGATAGAGTATTAGTTTTTGAATTAATTTATTGAAAGTTCAATGTTTGAATAATTTTAGAAAAACATGAGGAAATCAAAAGAGGCGTTTTATTTATTTAGAAAAAAGCCTAACTTAAGTAATTGGAGAAATGGAGAACCTGGATGAATGAACTTGACCTAAGTAAGGTCCTTTCTATATTTAGGTTGAGATGTATTATTTGTTTTTTAGATGAATTAATTTAATCAAAGTGACAACAAGGAAAGTTTAGTTTATTTATAAGATTTGGTTGGACATGTTCTTACTAAATTAAAATTTTCTAAGAAAAACTAAAATTAATTCCCCCTAAATTTTTGGCCAAATCAAAATACTCTACATTTTTGGCTAAAAAAAAATTCACCATAAATTTAAATCTCCAACAAATTGTTGGGAAATGACTGTTTTCGTCATTCTAGGGTTTCACTTATTGAGCTGGCGTCCCATAATACGAGGGTATTATTGCGAATACAATATATAGAAGGAAAGACTTATTCGTAAAAGTTACAACTATAAATACAAGCTAACCCTATTTTCTTTCTTTCCTCACTGCCGCGAAGATATTCGCTTCTCAGTTTCTCTCAGGTTCTATTTTCTTCTCTATACCTTTTATGCCTTCAATCTTCCATAATATTTATTCTTTCATGCTTGTTAAATAACAGACATTTCTTATTATCCTGTGTTTACGATTCGCGTTCGTTTGTTTGCCTTTTGTTTTGTTTTATTTTGTTCAAATCCACTTGTATATCTCTGTTAATTGATTTCTATTTTTTATGTATTTGATGATGAATCGATTTGAGCTTTTTGTTATGTCGTTGAGATGTTATTGTTAATATGATTTCATTATGATGTACAAATCTGTTAGTGGCATTGATTTTGGATGATTTACTTAACTGTTGATTGATGTGGATTTTCTTATTTGATCGTTGTTGAATGTTGAATAGAATATATTGGTTTTAGCTTTTAGATCCAGCTAAGTTATCTAGATCTGCATGAATGTAACGCACACATATGGAGATTTTAGTGTAATTCTGTTTTGTAATCGTGGTACTTGTTATAGCCTGAAAGCAGGATCGATCATCAATTGTTATTTGTGTCGTCGGTTTTTAGCATCTTCTTTATGTTTTTGATGATTCTGAGGATGGTTGTAATGTGATGTGTTTTTAATGTTTCTTGTGCAGTCTTTAATTGTGTGAAGTTTAGGCGCTATGGGTAAGGAGAAGACTCACATCAACATTGTGGTCATTGGCCATGTCGACTCTGGAAAGTCGACCACGACCGGCCATCTCATCTACAAGCTTGGAGGTATTGACAAGCGTGTTATTGAGAGGTTTGAGAAGGAAGCTGCTGAGATGAACAAGAGGTCCTTCAAGTACGCCTGGGTGTTGGACAAGCTCAAGGCGGAGCGTGAAAGAGGTATCACCATTGATATTGCTCTCTGGAAGTTTGAGACCACCAAGTACTACTGCACTGTCATTGATGCCCCCGGACACAGGGATTTCATCAAGAACATGATTACCGGAACATCCCAGGCTGACTGTGCTGTCCTCATCATTGACTCCACCACTGGTGGTTTTGAGGCTGGTATTTCCAAGGACGGGCAGACCCGTGAGCACGCTTTGCTTGCTTTCACCCTTGGTGTCAAGCAGATGATTTGCTGTTGCAACAAGGTATTCAACTAGAATTGCTTGGTTTACTTGGTTTATATTTATGATTGTATCCATTGCCATTTCCTAATGTGGTTTTCCTTTGTTTTCCTATGCAATAGATGGATGCCACCACCCCCAAGTACTCTAAGGCCAGGTACGATGAAATCGTGAAGGAAGTTTCATCCTATTTGAAGAAGGTCGGATACAACCCTGACAAGATTCCCTTCGTTCCCATCTCTGGTTTTGAGGGAGACAACATGATTGAGAGGTCCACCAACCTTGACTGGTACAAGGGACCAACCCTCCTTGAGGCCCTTGACCAGATCAACGAGCCCAAGAGGCCCTCAGACAAGCCCCTGAGGTTGCCCCTTCAGGACGTGTACAAGATTGGAGGAATTGGAACTGTCCCAGTGGGACGTGTGGAGACTGGTGTTCTCAAGCCCGGTATGGTTGTCACCTTCGGCCCCAGTGGACTGACAACTGAAGTTAAGTCAGTGGAGATGCACCACGAGGCTCTCCAAGAAGCTCTTCCTGGTGACAATGTGGGATTCAACGTCAAGAACGTTGCTGTGAAGGATCTCAAGCGTGGTTATGTTGCCTCAAACTCCAAGGATGATCCCACCAAGGAAGCAGCCAACTTCACATCTCAGGTCATCATCATGAACCACCCCGGCCAGATTGGAAACGGTTATGCCCCAGTGCTTGACTGCCACACCTCCCACATTGCCGTGAAGTTTGCTGAGATTTTGACCAAGATTGACAGGCGATCTGGTAAGGAGCTTGAGAAGGAGCCCAAGTTCTTGAAGAACGGAGATGCCGGTATGGTTAAGATGATTCCAACCAAGCCCATGGTTGTTGAGACCTTCTCTGAGTATCCTCCTTTGGGTCGTTTTGCTGTGAGGGACATGAGGCAGACCGTTGCTGTTGGAGTTATTAAGAGCGTTGAGAAGAAGGACCCATCTGGCGCCAAGGTCACTAAGGCTGCCCAGAAGAAGGGTGGCAAGTAAAAAGTGTGTTGCTTGTTTATTTTCTGTATGTTGTGTCCAGAGTTTGCCTTAGGTTTTTATTATTTACTGTGTCAAGTTGCCTTCGGCAATCTGCTTATGTTCGCCGAACTGGTGCTCAGGTTTTCTGGTATTATTTATTTCTTGTGACAGAGTTCCAATTTTGAATGTAGCGGTATGGTATAGGACAAATTTTCCACACTGCCAATTGGATGCCATTGTTAGCTTATGTTTGGTTAAATTATATCTTTTAATTAAATCTCATCTGGTACGGTTGCTTTTCATTTGTTTATAGTATTTCAGCAGGTCAAATTTTTTGCAATTTATATTTAGCAATTTTTGTTAGGTGCCAATAAGAATGATTTGCGAAGAAATCTTCTGCCAACTAAGATATGCTGATATTAGCAGTGCTAATCGTCAAATTTTGTTTTGATTCCTCACATTTTAACGTGGTTTCCTGAGTTTGATTTAGCTTAAAATAGTTGTTTTTACAAGTTAATAAAAAGCTGAACTATTTGTCATTTTGGTGGTCCAACACCTGAGGGATTAGAACAAACATGAGAACCATAATGATGATGTGTATGGGTACAATGTTTTCCTAGGAGTTTTTATGTCACTAGTTATTCATTCCGTTATAATGACTGATTATCCATTAGTAGAATCTTGAACTCAATAAATCATTGGATACAAGATAAAGTGTGCCCGGAGTGGCTAAAGGCATGTTCTGTTACCATAATTTGGAAGGTAAAATAGAAGTTCTATCACCTTGTTTAGCGTGTATGTTTTATTTTTTGTATAAGTTAAAAATTGATTGATTACATTATGTACATCCAAGTAAATGCTTGCCAAACAAGTTAAAGTAGGGCATGCGATTATTTTCTTTTCAAGTCATCGGGGAAGACGAGATAAAATTATGTGTCCAAGGGTCTCAGGCTCTTGAAATCCATGATCGTTCATTCACATGTCACATATTTAATGTAGAAAATATTCGCATGTAAGGAATACATAACTAAGAAGATATTTATATAAAGAAGTAAAGTGGAAATACATTTTTTGGTACTACTATTTAGTTTTGATTTTGGTGCCTATGTGAGTATGTGTATCTTTAACATAATTAAATGCTTTAATTTTAATTTTTCAACACCAAGGCTCGACGTGATAATAAACCAAAGATAAAAGAGCTAGAAGTAGTTGTGATTGGGATTAAAACTTATAAACGCCAAAATTAAAATTTAATGAAACTACATACCAACGAATGGTTTTCCCATAGCAAAACTCATTTCTTTTCATTCATATCCCTCGAGAACATATGATTTGAGCTGAAAGATGGGCGTCATAATGAGATATTGGTAAACACTTAAGTATTCCTTCCTTTATAAGAGAGTATTCAACAACATTTTTGCCCCATGTTTAAAAAATAACAAAACAAGCTCTATAATGGAAGAAATATTTGGATATGGTTGTTGATGAAATTAAGTCTCTTGCTTAAGATTAATGTTTCGTTGTCAAAGCAGTACAAGTATTTTTTGAACACAGAAAGCAGTACAAGTATTGATGAAAGTAAACATATGCATTTAGTGGCTTGGGATCAAATCACAAGAGGCTAGAAATAGAGTGGGGCCAATGTGCAAATGTCAATTTGTTCAAAAAAAAAAAGTGCAAATGTCACAATAGTACAAGTATTAAACAGCTTACTATATGCAAATTATTATTTTAAAAGATAGAATGAAAGATATTTGTAAGCCATGTTGGAAGCTAAATGGATATCGATGCCCTCTTGGTCCAAGTATAGAAGATAGCCACAAGAGTCACAGATTACTTTTTTTTTTTGATAAAAAGACAATTTCATTAAGATAAAATGAAAGGACAATAAAAATCTCCTGTTACGTAGAATAAGAGACTAAGAAGCTACATATGGTGTGGGATGTAAACTAGAAATTAAAATTTTAATACAAATCAAAACATAAAAGCATAGACTATAGTTTGCATGCATACGTTATTGGACCCAAAAGAGACATAAAAGAAACCAAGCCCATAGCTTAAGTTGTGTGATGAGAAGTGAAAAAGCCGATGATCTTCTCTGTCCATGCATAGTTGGAAACAACTAAGTATCTCTTAACACTCACAATATATCAATGAATATTGTTGAAAGTTTAAAACACTCATAGCTTTAAAGCTTCATTATAGAGTTATAGTACACCACCACAAACCCCCTCTAGAATAGACTTCACGACGCATTTGCCACGACTTACATAAGGTTGAAGAGAAGTAAGAATGCCTCACTTATATGTAAAGGAATAGGTGACACGTGAGACATTCAAAAGAGGAGTATAAAAAAATACTCCATCCGGTCCTAAATATAAGACCTAGATGACTTTTTTGGAAAATCCGAAAAAAGCAAAAAATAAGTTAATTATAAATTGATTTACCTAATTTTTTCCCTTAAACTAGTTTATTTTACCTATAAACTAATGGATTATCTAAAAATATATTAAAGATGTCATCATTTAATAACATATTTCGCAACCTTAACCTCTCCAAAAAAGTTATCTAGGTCCTATATTTAGGACCGGAGGTAGTATTATAAATGACCACTACAAACCATCCTGGTTTGAGAGCTGGTCAAAGATGAACAAACCATTGATTGTTTTTTTTTATCAGCAACAAATCATTGATTGATACAACTTTAGGTTGGAAGGTCCGCTGAATAGTAAAAACAAAGTTGTTAATTATAGTGATACTTCTGATATAAAAAATTTATGGTGATGCCTATGGAAATCGAGACCTACATAAACTTCAAATTTGACTGCACCTTAACCCAAAGTCATATGCTACTTGTTTTTTTACACTGTACTTATAAATATATTTATCTTTGGTAATGAAAAAAATAATCAATTTATCTATTATACACTAAAAGTGGTGACAACATTTCTATTGGAACGCTTGCCACAATATGATTAGATCACATGTTTACTTGATTAATTAAAATTTAAAATAAAAAAAATTCAAATAGAATCGATTTCCATTCTTCGAAATCCTTTATTATTAATTTTTATTTCGTCTGGATTCAGTTTTAAAATATTCTTGTATCTATATTTTTCAATTCGCTCTAAAATAAACAGATCCTGATTATTAATGCAATAATTTGTTACAATCGACTATTAAATTAGTAAACATTCAATGAATAATTAACGAATATGCTTAAATAATAATTTTTTTAATAATTACTTTGTACATCGCACCTGGTAATTACTAGTTTTGTCAAAGAATAAACAAACATAAATTCAAAATAATTCTATTACTTTTTTTTTTTGATAAAAAGGATGGAAAATACAAACAAAAAATAACCTACATCCTTAAATTGGGCAAGACAGATTTCGCTCTATGCATACATCTAATAATGCCTTTGATCTCTGCTATGGCTTCATACACACTTGAACATTCATTATTATGGGTCACTTCATTCCTTCTTCTCCAAATCAACCAGCAAGACACACAAAAAACTTCATTCCAGTTATCCATCCCATACCCTCTACGCATCTTCACATTCTTCCTTAACCAATCATGTAAATTACTTTCCCAAAATTCTTTATTTGCAAAAGAGATTCCCAAGTTAAGCCAAACCTCTTTAGCATTACCACATTCTCTTATCACATGTACCGTTGATTCCAACTGCGAATTACACGACGCGCAAGAACCATCTGGATGAATTCTCCATTCAAGCAACCTCTCATTAGTAGGAAGTCTATCATGCATAAAAAACCACATCTGCATTTTACATCTCTGAGGGACCTTAAGCCTCCAAATGTTCCTCCAACATTGATCCTCCTGAGCATTAAAATCAGCAACTTTCGTATATGCTGATCTGACAGAGAACATCCCACTCCTCTCAAGCTTCCATCTAACTTTATACTCCTCATTCCTGTGAACAACCTCAATCTCATTCTTAACATTCTCCCAAACAGCTTTAATTCCACTCCACACTCTTGACCCCGGCTTCTTTGCTCGTATAATAGGGATCAAATCTTGACCACAATTATATTTACTTCTAATTACTCGGGCCCACAATGCATCCTTGTTATTCACCAACCCCCATCCCACTTTCATCATAAAAGCCTTATTCTGAAGAGAAGCATGACGAAGACCCAATCCACCACACACTTTAGGATAACAAACTTTGTCCCACGCCACCAAATGAGCTTTCTTCTTATCACTTGTTGAACCCCATAAAAAATTTCGGGCATTCCTCTCAATCTCATCGCAACAAGCAACAGGAATAATAGACGTTTGCATCACATGATTAGGAATAGACAAAGCCACTGAATTAATAAGAGTATTCCTCCCTGCCAGAGACAAAGAATGACACTTCCAGCTAGCCAATCTTTGTTTTACCTTATCCACCGTAAATTGATACATTGACTTAGAAACCCTCTCATGATGAAGAGGAACCCCAAGATATCTACCCAAATCAGCAGACATATTAAATCCCAAACTATGACTTAGTTGAGATTTAATATTATGATTAATATTGCGAGAAAAGAAAACTCTTGTCTTTCCTTCATTTATCTTTTGACCCGAAGCATCACAAAACGCATTAAGACAATCTTTAATCACTTGTACCTGGTCTAAACGAGCTTCAGCAAAAATAATCAAATCATCAGCAAAAAAACAAATGAGATAATGGTGGTCCCCCTTTATTAAGACGAATTGGTCTCCAGTTTCCAGATGAAATATTTGACTGAATCAAATGAGCCAACTTCTCCATACAAATCACAAATAAAAACGGAGACAAAGGATCACCTTGTCTAATACCTCGGGAAGGATTAAAAACATTTGACTTACTACCATTCCACAATAGTTGCATAGAGGGAGAAGATATACACTCCTGAATCAAGAAGATCAAGCTCTCCGGAATTCCCACCTCCCTTAAACAATTAATAGCGAATTCTCAATTAATTCTATCATACGCCTTCTCCAAATCAATTTTTACAGCCATAAAACCTTTCTTTCCCTTCATAGTTTTCATGGTATGGATCACCTCTTGAGCAACAATAATATTGTCGGAGCTCAAACGTCCCGGAACAAAACTACACTGATTAGGGGAAATAATAGTCGACATAACAGCTTAATCCGATTAACTATGATTTTCGTTATCAATTTATAAATCACATTACAAAGGCTAATCGGACGAAAATCTCTTATAAATTCTGGGTTTGAGACTTTAAGAATAAGCACAAGAAAAGTCTGATTAACCTCCCTAATCAAACAAGGATTCTCAAACACCTTTCGCACAAAATCAATAACATTTCCACTAACCTGTTTCCATTGAGCTTGAAAGAATAAAGGATTAAAACCATCAGGACCTGGAGCTTTAAGAGGGCCCATACTCTTCAAAGTAGTCTCAACTTCCACCTCTTTCACATCAATATTCATATTACTAATAACACCCTCTGTAAGCATAGGATAAGATACATCAACATTCAACACATCCCTATGCGCACGATCTTCAGAAAAAAGCATATGATAAAAATTCACAGCTACATTCTTTATCTGATCCACATCAAATATCCACTCTTCATCCTCACCCTTGAGAGCTTCAATACGATTTATCCTCCTCCTTGCATTCGCCCTTCGATGAAAATATTTCGAATTTTTATCCCCTAAATAAAACCACTCACACCTTGCCTTTTGAGCCCACATAATATCTTCCTGCAAAATTAGTGTCTCTAGTTCTTGCCATAGTTCTTTCTGAAGCTGAGAGAGAGAAGACCAAGAACCTTGATTCTTTAAACTTCTACTAATACCATCAAGCCTAGCAAGAATTTGTTTCTTTCTTCTTCCCACATGACCATATACCTCCGTCTTCCACACCTCCACTTGCTGGGTAAAAACATTCACATTTTGGGACCATGACAAATTCTTATCCCATACCCGCTTCATAAATTCATTAAAGTCATTATGTAACAACCATACCTAAAAGGACGTTCAAAAGCAACCGAACAATGAGACACCTCCATCGTCAATAAGAAAGCCTTATGATCCGACTTGAAACTATATAAAACTGTTGTTTTAGATTCAGTGAATCTATCCATAAACATATCATTTGCTAGAATACGATCCAGTCTGCTCTCACAACCCTCTCTACTCCAAGTAAAAAAAGATCCCATAGTATGAATATGAGATAGACCGGACTCCCCATGCCAATTAGAAAAATCCTTATCCACCAAAGAATACTCCTTCCTAGTAGACCGTCGTTCATTCTCAAATAAAATAGCATTAAAATCTCCTCCTACACACCACGGACCTTCCACCTCATTACCAAACTCCTCCAACTCTCTCGATAAACTCCTTCTTTTCACATAATAAGGGCTTGCGTACACCGCAGAAACTAAGCATTTCTCCCCATTATGATCAAAACTCAAATGAACAGATTGCTCAGATGAACCAATTATACTAACAGTCCAACTCTCATCACGCCATAACACCCACAGACCTCCACTAAACCCTTGAGCGTCAACAACATATGAGCCATTAAATCCCATCTTAGAGATTATCTTCTTTGCTTTCATACCTCCACAACGAGTCTCAAACAATAAAACAATGTCTACTTTATACTTATACTGTAATTCTCTTATTAATCCTGGGAAAGATCTTGCTCCCACCCCTCTACAATTCCAGAAAATAACATTCATTGGGGAATCATTGAATTGAGATTGTGGTTCTCACAACCACCATTAACATTTTCTAAAGAACCACTCACCTGAGCATGTAGAATATTATCAACATTAGAAGATGAAGGCAACAAACTCTCATTACGAGATAATAATATGAATCTTTCTCCCTCATTATTCGATTCCTCCTCCAAATCCATTAAAACTCCAAAAGCATTCTTGGTCTCATTCATATCATTAGTGACCACTGAATTAGATGTTGAATTTAACTTCTTACAAGACAAAGAATATAATTTTCTCTTATACACATGCCTCCATTCCTCCTTTCTTTCACTATATGATCTTGGGACCCACTCTTTTTTATCATTTAATCCTTGAGCATTTTTAACGGGATTGGTGGTTGAAGAGTCAAACATTTGTAAATCAATAACTGACTCCCTTAAACGCCCATTATTGCAGTCAGATTTCAAATTATTCCTTCGCTGAGAAATAGGAATATTCTCCCCATCATTAGCTCTCCAATTTCTAACTGAACCCATGATCTTCGCTCTATCCATAACAATCGACGCAGATCTCTTCTTCTTCGTATCTTTCGGCTGAACATTCTTCCTCTTTTTCGTTGACTTTCTAACTAAGTTCCATTCCCCTGACCTCTGCAACTGGTGAGTCTCCCCTTCGCTTGCCTCCACATACACGCACTCCGAATGATTCTCCACCTCATTCAAATGACCTCCTGACCCCTTTATACTTTCATTCTTCACTACCTCCATAAGCGATGAAAGTTTAACCTCATCATTATTATCAAAGACACGAGAGGTCATGCTCAAATCTTTCTCCGGACAAACCTCTCGACAATGACCATATTTACCACAACAAAAGCAAATTTTATGCAATCCTTCATATTCCACTATAAGTTCTTTCCCGAAAATACGAATCGCTGGCCAAAGCTTCTTATCCAAATCCAATTCAACGCAAATTCTAGCAAACTTACCTCTTTCAGTAAGATAAGTTCTAGAATCCACCTTCAAAGTTTTACCCACTAGATTTCCAATCATATGGAGGCTCTCTGCATTAAAAAATTCTAAAGGAAGGACAGGAATACGAATCCATGCTGCTATCTTGCGATGATAATTCTCATCTAAAGGATCAAAATTTGGTTGCCATCTCTGTACCACCAAATAGTGATCGGCCAACATCCAAGGCCCCTCCATATACACATATTCCATGTCTTCTTCACACAAGAAAGAAACCACAAAGCAATCGTTCCCAATATCTCGCACCGTGAATTTCTCCCTCGTCTTCCAAAGCCTAAGAAGTCTGGATTGCATATTCCACAAAGACATAGATTTCCCCAACAATCTAACAATCAAAGATTTTCGCCAAGGAGCACACCATCTTTCATATTGCTCCCTAGAAAATGTCAAAGTAGGCAAAGAATCCTCTTCTTCTTCACTCCTTCCACCAGAATTTTCCCCATCTAAGGATTCCCTGTCAAAGAAACCTTTTAAGTTATCTAGATATTCACGCCATGCATCCTCAAACACACCACAACCACGAGAATCAACTGAGAAACTTGAGCCCTCCACTTGCAGCAACTTATCCTTAAAAGAGACATTTAAACCTCTTTTAGGCATCCCTTCCTGTTTTCTCTCTCCCAATTGCTCTGATAGCTCACTATCACTCCCTCCTTCGCTCTTTCTAACCTCCATCCCAAACTAGTTCTTGAAAAATCTTGTGATAATCAAAGCCTATTGGCCTTGAAAATTCTTGAAAGTCTTGAAGATTCTTCTTGGAGGAATTTCACAGTCTCCGTTATGATCTAAGTGTGTGAGTATGTGTGTTTGAAATCCGTGTCAAAATAATTCTATTACACTCTCAATACATTTCAAATACTATCGGTTGAGAAATGCCTGCTTCCCTATTTCAGGGTTTTATTATTGACCCGCCGTTACTTAAGGAAAGGATATTATTGTAAATAGAATATTAAAGCAAGGGCTGTTTGGTAAAAGTGACTACTATATAAGCAGCCTAACCCTAATCAGCTCATTCTCTTTCGCTTCGCTTTCTTCCCTTCCTCATTGCGGCTGAGTTCTTTGCTCTTCAATTTTCTCAGGTTTCATCTTCTTCTCTCTCTACGTTTCCTTCAATCTTCGATAACTTCGCATGTTATTCGCCTTTGATGTTTCTACATAGATTGATTCTTATTATCTTCTATTGAATTCTTGCTCCTTCGCTTGTTGTTTTGTTTTGATTTTGTTCCAATCGATTTATGTTATTCGTTATGTCGTTGAGATGTTCCTGTTGATATGATTGCATTATGATGTGTAATGTGTAGATCTGAGAGTGAATTTAACTATAGATGATTATGTTATTGATGATTGATGCTGATTTGCTTATTGTGCTGTTTGGATCTGCCTGAATTTTAAGCCATTTCCTTGAAACTCCGTTTTATATTGATGTTAGCTATTTTTAATCTGAAAGCGTGATCATCAATTGACATTTTAGTCGTCCATTTGTAGTTTCGTGTGTTTGAGGATTTCTAGGACGAAGATCATGAAGTTTTGTGTCAATGTTATTTGGTAATTAAGTAATACAATTGGCAATTTCATCTCAATTGTTGTGGTTATTATGATGATGGAATTTTCAAACGTTGCGTATTTTTGATGTATTAATATTCTTTACAGTGTCCATAATATGTTTTTCGTTTTTTTCCTTTGGCAGTCACTTTCTGTGTGAAATCTAGACGCTATGGGTAAGGAGAAGACTCACATCAACATTGTGGTCATTGGCCATGTCGACTCTGGAAAGTCAACCACCACCGGCCATCTCATCTACAAGCTTGGAGGTATTGACAAGCGTGTTATTGAGAGGTTCGAGAAGGAAGCTGCTGAGATGAACAAGAGGTCCTTCAAGTACGCCTGGGTGTTGGACAAGCTCAAGGCCGAGCGTGAAAGAGGTATCACCATCGATATTGCTCTCTGGAAGTTCGAGACCACCAAGTACTACTGCACTGTCATTGATGCCCCCGGACACAGGGATTTCATCAAGAACATGATTACCGGAACATCCCAGGCTGACTGTGCTGTTCTCATCATTGACTCCACCACTGGTGGTTTTGAGGCTGGTATTTCCAAGGACGGACAGACCCGTGAGCACGCACTCCTTGCTTTCACCCTTGGTGTGAAGCAGATGATTTGCTGCTGTAACAAGGTAAATATTTATGGTTATTGGTGGATTTGTATATGTACTTGATTGATAATTGCATCCATTGTCATTTCCTAATTTCTATACTTTCCTCTGCAACAGATGGATGCCACCACTCCCAAGTACTCCAAGGCCAGGTACGATGAAATCGTCAAGGAAGTGTCATCCTATTTGAAGAAGGTCGGATACAACCCCGACAAGATTCCCTTCGTTCCCATCTCTGGGTTTGAGGGAGACAACATGATTGAGAGGTCCACCAACCTTGACTGGTACAAGGGACCAACCCTCCTTGAGGCCCTTGACCAGATCAATGAGCCCAAGAGGCCCTCAGACAAGCCCCTGAGGTTGCCCCTTCAGGACGTGTACAAGATTGGAGGAATTGGAACTGTGCCAGTGGGACGTGTTGAGACTGGTGTCCTGAAGCCCGGTATGGTTGTTACCTTCGGCCCCAGTGGACTGACAACTGAAGTTAAGTCTGTTGAGATGCACCACGAGGCCCTCCAGGAGGCTCTTCCCGGTGACAATGTTGGATTCAACGTCAAGAACGTTGCAGTGAAGGATCTCAAGCGTGGTTATGTTGCATCTAACCCCAAGGATGATCCCACCAAGGAAGCTGCCAACTTCACATCTCAGGTCATCATCATGAACCACCCTGGCCAGATTGGAAATGGTTATGCCCCAGTGCTTGACTGCCACACCTCCCACATTGCCGTGAAGTTTGCTGAGATTTTGACCAAGATTGACAGGCGGTCTGGTAAGGAGCTCGAGAAGGAGCCCAAATTCTTGAAGAACGGAGATGCCGGTATGGTTAAGATGATTCCAACCAAGCCCATGGTGGTTGAGACCTTCTCTGAGTATCCTCCTTTGGGACGTTTTGCCGTGAGGGACATGAGGCAAACCGTGGCCGTGGGAGTCATCAAGAGTGTGGAGAAGAAGGACCCATCTGGTGCCAAGGTCACCAAGGCTGCTCAGAAGAAGGGTGGCAAGTGAATGGTGCGTGCTGGTTTATCTGTTGGAGCCGTTCATGATGGCTGCTGCATTGAAAGTTTTCCTGTGTCCGTTTTGTTTTTTCAGAATCTGTGTCTTAGTATTTTTATTTACTGTGTCAAGTCCTTACCTCCGGTGAGCGGGTTGCGTTCTCAGAACTGGCTGCTCGATCGTCGGTGGCAAGGTTTTCGGGATTTTAATTATTTCGTGTAGTTGAGAGTTCCGTTTTTGGAAGCTGCGGTAATGTATAGGACTATTTTTATACACTGCCGATTGAATGTTAAATGTGAACTTTTAATATTTAAATCTTGTCTGTCGTTATCATTTTACTTGGGGTCTGTTTGGATTTAGTTTCTGGAGAATAGCTTATAGGAAAATAGATTTTTGAGAATAGTTTTTGAGTAGAATAACTTTTCTCGAAAATAGCTTTTGATAAAATGGGAGTGTTTGGATAAAATGTTAGTAAAATAGCTTTTTGAATATCAAATTACCAAAAAAGACAATTTTAATAAAAAAGTTATTTCAAATATTTGAATGACTTGTGACCAAAAAAAAATATTTGAATGACCAAATTTTGTCATTGTTAGCAAAAATATCAAAAAATATTACAATAAAAACATAAACAATACAATAAACACAACAAATAAATTTTTAATTGGTAAAATAAATTGGAGAAGGTTAAATAAAGGCTTTATAATAATTTAATTACTAAAATTGTATTTGAATGTAAGAGAAGACACTATAAATTACTAAGAATTCTTCTTGTTTTTTTTTTGACCTTTACTAAGAATTCTTCATTACCATCATTGTATGATATTTAATTGATTATTATTTCCTATTATTGAGCCTATATATTTGGTATGATTTACCGGAGAGCCAATTGGACTTCACGCAACAAAAATATTAAAAGAGAGAAAACAAAAACAAAAAAATTGGAGAAGCCTTTTTGGGTGCTAAGAAGAGTGACCAGATTGAGAGGAAAGTCAAGGGTAATTTTGGTTGAGGAAATTGTTTGACAAGGGAATGACTCTCCTCGGGTACCGTTTTGGGTGTGAGAAGTAGGTAAATATAGTTTCTGGGTTTTGAGTTCAAAATGAGGTTTTGAGTTCAAAATTGTTTTTCCCAATTTTTTGAGTGTTTGGGAGAAATTTTGTGAAACTTAGTTTTGATTTCAGAAAACTCATTCTGAGAGTTATCCAAACAGGCTCTTATATGATCCCATCCCGGCATCCGTAGCGTTTTTTGGGCCAAAAATATAATATTTGGGCCAAAAATATAATACTCCCTCCGTTCCTAAATATAAGACCTAGATAACTTTTTTTTGGAAAGATTAAGGTTTCGAAATAGGTTATTAAATGATGACATATTTGATATCTTTTTAGATTATCCATTAGCTTATGAGTAAAATAAACTAGTTTAAGAGAAAAAATTAGGTAAATCAATTTATAATTAACTTATTTTTTGTTTTTTTAGGATTTTTCAAAAAAGTCATCTAGGTCCTATATTTAGGAACGGAGGGAGTATCTAGTTTACTTTTTTGAAAAATTATAAAAAAGAAATATATAAGTCAATTATAAATTGATTTACCTAATTTTTTTCTTAAACTAGTTTATTTAACCTATAATCTAATGACTAATGTAAAAATATATCAAATATGTTATAATTTAATAACATATTTTGTAACCTTAACATCTCCAAAAAGAGTCAATTAGTTCTTATATTTAGGACCGAAGGGAGTATTTTGTTATATGAATTATGAAATAGGGTAGTATAGAAACATTGAAACAAAAAAAAAAAGCGAACAACGTATGCTCATAGACTCATACTAGAGGTAATTACATATTCTAAACCAAGAAGACTTTTATTAACTAACATAACATCATATCGAGCTATACTCATATTGATTGATGATGAGAAGGGCAACTCATGGTTTCCCTTCAATCCATGTTCATAAGAGAATTTGATTGTTTGAAGATGGAATGAAAGTTTTGTATTTTTATTAAGGGCGAAGGCCTAAAAATGATACGGTTAAGGAACAAAAATAGTACATAACTATTTCAAGGTACACAAATGATACCTACTATTGGGCATGATTCGAGAATGATATTTTCACTAATATTACAATAAGATTATACATGAAAAGTCTAAAATGCCCTTATAAAATTTATTCTTTTAAAATATTTTCACTAATTTATAAGAGTATTTTAGACTTTTCATGTATAATCTTATTGTCATATTAGTGAAAATATCATTTTTGAACCATGCCCAATAGTTGAGTATCATTTATGTATCTTGGAATAGTTATGTACAATTTTTGTTCCTTGAACAATATTTAGGTATCATTTTTGGCCTTCACCCTTTTATTAAATGGAAGTTTTCTCTTGTTACCCCTATTTACTTTTAAATATTGCATTAATATAAAGTTGTCACTAATGACTTTCCATCCAACAAATCAATGATTATATTAATCTCTCTCACCTTGTTTCTCTTGCTAATTTTATGCTACAGTTATCTTTGTTGTATACATTATACACCCATCATAAATAAGGATAAAATTGAAAAAACTAAATTATTTTAGACATTTATTTATCTCAAGTGCTTCCTCAATATGTTTGATTATACTCAAAAGTTTCTTATATATAGGGATAAAGGGAGCACAAAAAATAGGTTTGGACTTATAGGCTTTCAACATTCATGGATAAGTATATGATGTCATTTACAAATTTTACTTTATTAACATCTTCAAAATAAAGGATGAATTATATCTTCATCATATATACAACAGAAAAGTATTGATACACCTCAGAGTGTTTGGATACTTGAAATGAGTAGTTTTTAATATAACCAATAATTTGTCGTTCCAATCTCTCGCATATAAGAACAATAGTTACTTAGTAGTAGCAAGGTATCCTATTTATGGGATAACATTCATACCAGCCACAATAGTTGATTGTAGTAGCTCGAATGAAGGTTAACAAGCGTTGATGATTCAGACATTTCCCTACAGGTAGTTTTCTTCATCTCCAAGTATACTTGAGGCATTTTAAGTAACTATATCTGTTTTGGAAAAGTTATTCATGCTCAATCCAATTTCTTGGCCATCAAGAATATAACTAATAATAAAGATGTACAGTTGAAATTGGATCTTCACAACAAAAGGCGGAGGTCATTGCAACAACTTTTGATATAAAAAATTGACAAGGGGCATAAAAGTCCAAGTATTCATTAAAATATAGGACTAACATTTCAGATAAAAAAATTTAAAACTAAAACTTATTTTCTCTGGTTTTAAATAATGATTTATTTGGGGATGTGACCTTCCCCAAATGAAAGACATATCTCTAATTCTTCTAAATATTTCCTTAAATTATTCCTTACTGTTATGGTTTATTGATCTTTTTTGAAATGAAGGTTTATTGATCAAAAGTAACCAATCGAAATCACATATTCCCTATTCCCTAAAGGTTACCTATGATATATATATTTATATTCCGTGTGGGATGTTTTAGTGGAGCACCCAAATATTGCCACCACCCACAAGCAACTTCAATGGCACATATGCAACTTGCAATAAAAAATAGTTATATAACTAATTTGTATATATTTAAAAAAATAGTTTAATGAGGGATTTATAATAAATGTGTTTCTTTAATAATCTATTCTTTGTTTGCATTAATATGCATGTAATATACTTAGTTGACTCATATACGAAAAATTGAGGAAATAGGTTACTTAACCGTTGCTTCTTATTAATTACAAGGCCGAAATGATTATATAAGGGGATTTAAAAACCAGAATAAATTGTTTAATTATCTAATTTGATTATATTAAGGGTATTACTTAATATGACATGATTTTTATGATCTTCTTTGATTTCTCCACTCACCCTCTTATCTGATCGTTATTGAGGGATATGGTTCAAGTAATTTTGGACAGCCTTCACAAAAATTCAAAATATGTCATATATAAATATTTATGATCAATATTAACTTCTCCAATTTTTCATATATTAAGAGCATAAAGGAATATAATGATACACATTTTATTTCAATGATATCATAGAATAACATATGTTTAAATTAAATAATCGACTTATTTAACTTATTTATTTTTAAATAAGTGACGAACCATGTCTTGTAAATAGAGGTAGGTAGCATAAATATTTTATTCCTAAAAGCATCATCAGTTTTCTTAAAAAAATATATTCCATCTTAAAAGCAATCCAATACAGTGCAATTCATCCTATACTTGACTAGTGATTGAAGTTTTGATGGATGCATTTTCGCTATTTCCTCTTGGGCAGATAGAAGTGGAGAGGGGGCCCTAATCAATAAATCAACTTGAGGGGAGTCGGTTTCCTTCAAGCATTTGAGGATAATAAGTTTGATTTATTTGAAAAGTGACAATTTTTTAAATAAAAACCCTTTTGAAGAGATGATAATTAGGAGGTTGTTTCCATTTAAGATTTTGTATTTATTAAATTTTTTACAAAAATAGTACTGTATTAAAAAATCAGCCAACGCATAATTTCAGTACAAAAGCTTGTGGATATGAGGCCATCACGAGCTCACTATGAAGATGGAGACAATAAGATGTGATCATAGGCATTCTTAAGTGGCAGCACACCTATATTCGCTCTATCATGTGCCCATTTGACCGAAGTTTAACATAAACTATTATTCTTTTGAATTGAATTTTAATTTTGTTTTAGCAGTAATAAAAAGCTTACGTAAAAACCTGGGGTGTGTGGTTGAGTGACAAGGACTCATTCACCCTTAACCAATTGTCTGGGTTCGATATGGAGAAACATTAAATCTCTCAGTTCAATTGTCCCACCCTTTGAGGTGCCTACAAATCAGCGGGGGATTAGTCTCTCACTTATCGAGTGAGGGGATACTTTGACCATGGATAAAGAAAAAGCTTACGTAAATTGGGTATTCATATTCATCCGATCGATGTCAATCTCCTTCCTAATTTTCACTTCCTATGCATGAAGAACTACAATATCAAATATGATATTCAATGGGTTTATTGATAGCATAATATGGCTTCCGTCCAATAACCGATGGCAAACATAGTGATAGTCCTTGATTGCAATTAATTGCTTCTCGAAATCATGACATTAGTCCTTGATTTTCTTTTACCCCTTCACTCTTTCCTTTGAGATTCCTGTTCCTTTCATACCCTAATAATTAACCGAGTTTTGGGGTTTGTTGTTTGGTGTAGCCAGGCGCGCCTAAACGAGCATATGGCCGTAGTCAGTATCATTGAGCAATGGTGGCTCCACTAATGTAAGTAAATCCATTCATACATTCTTGTTTGATCATAATAAAGGCAAGCTACGCAATTTGAAATAAGTATAATCGATTACATGACCTCCCTAGAAGAGCGATGGCCCAACAAACGTTTACATGCACAGCATAATGCTCAGCCAAAAACAAATTAAAGAACTGTTAAAAGAAATATAAAGTTATTTAACTAGCTATGTTGAGTTAGTAATAAGTTATATATGTAAGGTAATGATGAAAACACATGTTTGACTAATATATAGAAGATGAACTTGTTGGGAGAGATTGAACAAACTTTGTACTCTAAGTTTCAACAGGGATTAATTTCAAATTCAAACTATTTTGACGATGCCCTTGACTAAAAACATCTAATATTAGACTAATTCTATTGAGTTGTCAATGATATTCTTTACTTGTTAATGTTGAAAATGTCATTTTCACTTTTCAATATTGTCATTGACAACTGTTGATATTTGTAAAATATTATCATTCTATCATTTGGAACTTAAATGCAATTGTAACTATTATTTTTGGTAAAATGACATGATTTCATTTCATTATGGGCTCAATTTTGGCAATATTAATGGAGAGGAGTATTTCAAGACGCAAAATGAAACTATTAAATTTATAGTAAAAAGTTAGAATTATTTAAAGTAACTAAATGATTCACTTCTCTATTATAAAAAAAAAATGATTCACTTCTCACCTCAATAGCAAGAAAGAAGTATGGGCACTCAGAATTAAATTGAATTTTTTTTTATTTCAATACAATTCAGTCGTTTGATGTTTTTTTTAAATTTTTTTTGGTCTGAAATTTTTTAATTAATAACATACATTTTTCTTTTTTAACTGAATTCTTTCAAAGTTCAAAACGTTCCATCAAATGCCAGGATAAAATATTAAAAACAAAAAGCGTAGACTTTCTGATTAAATTGATACACTTTTTTTATCGAAAAATTGATAAACACTCATTCAATAAAAACGTGAAAATTAAATTCAAAAGGCACAACATCAATCAACGTGAAGACATCCTCGATCCTTCGCCCTCTGCACGTTATTATGGATTTAATCAGAAAGCAAATACTACCTCCGGTCCTAAATATAAGACCTAGATGACTTTTTTTTGGAGAAGTTAAGGTTGCAAAATAGTCTATAAAATCATGATATATTTGATATATTTTTAGATTATTCATTAGTTTATAAGTTAAATAAACTAGTTTAAGGGAAAAAAATCAGGTAAATCAATTTATAATTAACTTATTTTGCTTTTTTTAGGATTTTTCAAAAAAGTCAATTAGGTCTTATATTTAGGACCGGAGGGAGTATTAAGGGTGACAGACTGACAATGGGTTTTGCAGTGTCTTTGGAAAGTAATCATTTAATTTTGTTTAATTATTATTTAGATAAAAAACCTAAACAGATTCTAGATCTGAGCATTATGCGACTCAAGCTCAAATAAGATAGCTCGGCAAACTTCTTTTTATTAAAATGTCCTTGAAAAATTTCTGTGTTCCCAATCACCCTTTATCTCTACTTAAAACTTTTTTTTGAACTAATCTATTTAACAACTTCATAGATTGTTAAATTAACTAATTGAATATGACCGAGTGAATTCAAAATCTAATATCAGTCAATTGACCCGATCACTACTGCATAAATATATTTAACTTATTTGAGTATCAGCTGGCACATTCTTTTGATAAAAAAAAGCTGGCACATTATGATAAAAAAAAGCTGGCAGAAATATTATTTAATCATCCAATTTTTTTAATATTATTTAATCATCCAAAAATCATATTATTGAATTTATTTTTAATTCACACTAGAAAATACAACATAATGCAATAATTTGGTAAAAAGTAATACAAATACTTTAATACATACTTTAATTTCTGCTAAAACATTATAAATATATACTTTAACAAATACTTGCCTTTAAGCTAAAAACTAGAAATAAAACAAAACTGCATTTCTCTCAACTACAAATCTTGAGAGTTTTTTTTTGCTATGAACTCCGTTTTATCATGTCGCATATAAAAAATTTCTAACAAACATCTTACCTGAATATTTTGATATAGTCAGCTAAGATTAAATTTTCTTTGAAATCTTCGCATCAAATGGAAAAAAATGCACCTAAGAATCTCTCAAATTTTGAAGATTACTATGAACTATGTATGTAATATATAACTACTAAACAAAAAAATGATTTATGTATTAGGCGGCTAGGGTTAACTTTTGATTTGAATCAAGGCATCAAAAGAGGACACAAAAATGAATTAAAACTATAACAAGGGCAATTTGGTGAATAAAAAAATAAGTTTGCTTTTAGGGTTTTGAGACTTTTGTCCCAAGGTTGCTTCCTAGCCTGCGAGTTGCCGCCTTCCCCATCCATATGTTGCGAGGGGCATTATGGTGAACAAAATGTTAATTGGGCCCCAAGAAAGAAATAGAAAAAACTCTTACTATATATTCCCTCTAACCTCAATTCTCTTCACTTCTCCACTCACTTCTTACTATTTTCTCTCCTGCGGCTGCGGCTAGGGTTTTCTCTTCCTCCTTTCTTCAAGGTTCGTCTCTCCTTTTTCTCTCTCCGCTTTTTCCATATCCATTCATTATTCTCACCTTTATCTTTTCTCTTTCGTTCTCCTTGTTTTGATTCATCGTTCCGGTATGCTTCTCCATTTAGCTCTCGTTTTTGTTATGTTTTATACTTGATGTTATGTAATTATGTTGCTCTTTTAGGTTATGTTGCTTGATTTGTATGTACGATACTGTTTTTACGTTTTCGTTAATTTTAATTTATTATTCTGACATGCTTTTAGAATTAGCTTTATCATGTTGCTCTGTTAGATTGTTTTCCTGGATTAATTGTTAATGAATTTTTTTGGTGATGAACTGTGTTTTTTTAAATCTGGTGTGGATCTTCAATAAGGATTACAGATCCTGAGGAGAGAGGATCTGTTTTTTGGTTTGGTGTTCGTGAATTGTTCTTTGTTGTATGTATTGATTATGATGAAGTTGATCTGGTTAGTGTGTATTTGTATGCATGTGTTATATGCAGATGCCGGATTTAGTTGTTTAACTTTTGAGCGTGGTTGTTTGTGTTTAAGTTTGCTTGATTTAGCACTGTTAGCATATGTTGTGTCATAGTAAGGTTCGATTGTCATTAATTGTTTTCATGTGAATCTTAATGTTGGTGTTATATGTGAGGATGAATGTTTTTGGTTGGTCTTGTTTTTATATTGTAATTAATAGTGTCATAATATTTTTGTTATATGTGAATCGTATTTTTGTGTCATAATATGGTTCGATTGTGTTTAATAATATGACTGCACATGAATCAATTGTTTTCATGTGAATCTTAATGTTTGAGTTACATGTGAGGGTGGATTTTTTGGTTGTTTTGTTTTTATATTCCAATTAATAGTGGTTTGAAATCTGAATATCTCTGTGATGTTTGTTTTTTTCAGTAGCTTGTTCTTGTTCAATCTTAAGGCGCTATGGGTAAGGAGAAGACTCATATCAACATTGTGGTCATTGGCCATGTCGACTCTGGGAAGTCAACCACCACCGGCCATCTCATCTACAAGCTTGGAGGTATTGACAAGCGTGTTATTGAGAGGTTCGAGAAGGAAGCTGCTGAGATGAACAAGAGGTCCTTCAAGTACGCCTGGGTGTTGGACAAGCTCAAGGCCGAGCGTGAAAGAGGTATCACCATTGATATTGCTCTCTGGAAATTCGAGACCACCAAGTACTACTGCACTGTCATCGATGCCCCTGGACACAGGGATTTCATCAAGAACATGATTACTGGAACCTCTCAGGCTGACTGTGCTGTCCTCATCATTGACTCTACCACTGGTGGTTTTGAGGCTGGTATTTCCAAGGACGGACAGACCCGTGAGCACGCACTCCTTGCTTTCACCCTTGGTGTGAAGCAGATGATTTGCTGCTGTAACAAGGTATATATGTATATATGGTTCTTGGTCAATTTGTATGTATACTTGATTGATAATTGCATCCATTGTCATTTCCTAATTTCTATATTTTCCTCTGCAACAGATGGATGCCACCACTCCCAAGTACTCCAAGGCCAGGTACGATGAAATCGTGAAGGAAGTGTCATCCTATTTGAAGAAGGTCGGATACAACCCCGACAAGATTCCCTTCGTTCCAATCTCTGGTTTCGAGGGAGACAACATGATTGAGAGGTCCACCAACCTTGACTGGTACAAGGGACCAACCCTCCTTGAGGCCCTTGACCAGATCAACGAGCCCAAGAGGCCCTCAGACAAGCCCCTCAGGTTGCCACTTCAGGATGTGTACAAGATTGGAGGAATTGGAACTGTGCCAGTGGGACGTGTTGAGACTGGTGTCCTGAAGCCCGGTATGGTTGTTACCTTCGGCCCCAGTGGACTGACAACTGAAGTTAAGTCTGTTGAGATGCACCACGAGGCCCTCCAGGAGGCTCTTCCCGGTGACAATGTGGGATTCAACGTCAAGAACGTTGCAGTGAAGGATCTCAAGCGTGGTTATGTTGCCTCAAACTCCAAGGATGATCCCACCAAGGAAGCCGCCAACTTCACATCTCAGGTCATCATCATGAACCACCCCGGCCAGATCGGAAATGGTTATGCCCCAGTGCTTGACTGCCACACCTCCCACATTGCGGTGAAGTTTGCCGAGATTTTGACCAAGATTGACAGGCGATCTGGTAAGGAGCTTGAGAAGGAGCCCAAGTTCTTGAAGAACGGAGATGCCGGTATGGTTAAGATGATTCCAACCAAGCCCATGGTTGTTGAGACCTTCTCTGAGTATCCTCCTTTGGGACGTTTTGCTGTGAGGGACATGAGGCAAACCGTGGCTGTGGGAGTCATCAAGAGTGTGGAGAAGAAGGACCCATCTGGTGCCAAGGTCACCAAGGCTGCTCAGAAGAAGGGTGGCAAGTGAATCGTGCGGGCTGGCTTATCTACTGAAGCATATTATTATCGTCACAATAAATGTTTTCATATCAGTACTTTGTCTTTCCAGAGTCTATGTTTTAAGTTTATTGGTTACTGTGTCGAGTCTTTCCATTCGTCAATGAGCTTCGGTTCTCAGAACTGGGTGCTTGATCGACGGTGGCGTGGCTTAATTTCCCTTTTCGCTTCTGCATAATTTTGTGATTTTAAATTCTGAAAAATGTGGTGTTGGTGTTGGACTATGATTATCATTATAATTATATACACTGCTTATTTTGCTTTCTTATCTCTATTCTAATTATTTTGTTTAATCCTTTTATCCTGTTATAGTATTTCGTTTTACAGGTTAATTGTGATTAGCTTTTCCCTAAAAAATGTTTTATGGAGAAATTATGATTTGAAGCTTGAAGCTTTGAATAGATTATGATTTGAAGCTTAAAGTTATTTTTGACCAAAAAGCTTGAAATTTCAAACTTGGAAAATTTCGATAATAAATTGGTTTATGTATTCCGTACAAATAAATTGTTCGTATACCAATGATGATTGCCGAGGTTCTATGACATCGTTATGTTGAATCTTGTTTACGTGTTAGTGGTCTACGTACTGAAAACAACGGTTGAAAATTAAATAGTGCACCGTTGTTCCTCTGAACTGCTCCATCAACTTCTGGAGGATTTATTCGTGCTCCAGCACGTTGACAAGTTTTCTTGGTGAAAACACCATGGTGGTAAATGAGTGTTTGGTATTTTGATTGTTTCCAATAAACCCTTTAAAAATTAGGTAGGTCATAATAATTTTACTGTAACCCTTCAAAGTTCTGGGGCATTCCATCAACAACTGATGTTACTCCATTCCTAAGATTCCTTCTAAATTTCAATTTATTGCTAAATATAAGGAAGGTCAGTTTTTGATTTTTTTAATGTACATATTTATAATAAACAAGCAAAAGAGGATGAATATATGTAATAAAAAAAGAGGAAGAATATGATAAAGATATAGGGTTCGAGTAAATTGGTAATGTCATGAGCTAATACTTAGCTAACATCCTTAATCTAATCAAGGAAAGTGGTCTTATATTCAGTAATACAGGGAGTACTATATTACTAAGCAAAAATCAAGAATTGTTCAACAGCAGCAAGCCATCCTCATTACAATGTTGGCATGTAACACCATATGTAATGCGTGTGAGCAGAACTGAAATCTTAACTAATCAAATAATTCATGCGAACTGAACATTGGCCCCTGTAAGATTAGAAATTAATAAAGCTATTTATTCCAACTATCCTACCACCAAAAATCCGTCAAACTCGAGCACAAAACGTCTGGTAAAAATTCTTGGTGCACATATTATGCATGTCCAATCTTACATGCTGGGTTGTAAAAAACTAAATCCTGGCCACTATAAATACGTGCACAAATAGCACCAAGGATGAATTTATTATGCTTTACTCACGATGTCCTGAGGGTAATCATGACTCATGAGTCATCATGACCCCTATTTCGTTAGTGGGATCAGCTTCTTGAGCAGTGCCTTGTTTTGACAGTGCTCTTCATCAATGAAGTAAAACTTCCCATCGGCCTTAAATGTGACAAAAGGCCGATTGGTTTGAGGAGGCCGGATATCGGCAAACCTAATGACCCTC
Organism: Mimosa pudica; assembly: GCA_029929735.1. NCBI lineage: Eukaryota > Viridiplantae > Streptophyta > Magnoliopsida > Fabales > Fabaceae > Mimosa > Mimosa pudica. Next base: position 2,944,726 of record JAKELP010000023.1, on the reverse strand, counting down.
CGAGTATGACCTGCCAACCAAGTTATCATCTCCACCTCAAAGCTATCTGAACCAGGTTGCCAAATGAGTTTGTGTATGTAAGGGCTAACAAACCAGTGCAAGGCAGCAGTTGTAGAAGCACTGAGGAATATTACGGTTGATGCAATCGCACCCTTAAGGATGACATTTGCTTCATCATATGTCATGAAAGTTATCACCGGGCCTAGCGATACAGAGAGGCAGCAAGTTGAGAGAGAGAGAAGCTTAACTTTCTTGATGGTGGATGAGATAGGACCATGATACACAACTCTTGTTTTGTTGTCATCATCTTGTCCTTCTCTATGAGGTCCAATGCTGATCTTGCTGTCTTCCTGTGTAGTGGTAGCTTGAGATGCCCACCTCCTTTGAGCAGCAGCGAGCAAATAAAAAGATTTGGAAGACGGACTAGCGCCAATCGAGTGTAGACATGTCCATGACTTAGTACAGCGATAGTCTGAAGCAAGGAAAAGAACATTCAAATAAAAGGAAAAGAAAGCAACAATAATGTTGTTTACAAGAAAATGGACCTTCAATGAATCCAAAGGGGTAAGTTTAGTTGATACAAGAAGATAATAGTAAAATGCATTAAGGAACTGAAGTGAAAAGGAGTAGCATATAGATACAGGAAATGAACTTGTCAATTGCCAATAAGATAACTTTTCCACTTGATTCAAATCATGTAATGTAAGAAATATTTCAAACAGGGAAGAAGGGAATTGGGACAAGTGAACAAGATTTGATGGCTGAAAATTTAGGTATAAGCATTAAACATAAGATTTGATAGGTGAAAGTGTAGTTATATGCATTATTAAGCATTGGAGGACATAAAAAAATTCACATTTGAATGCACATATAGAACGACTCTGTCATCCTTGGCAAAAAAAGAACTACTATGTCATGGTATTGACCATTAACTTCATGTGCGGTGTTCCGCGCATTGATAATCTTATATATGTTCTAATTTCTAAAGTAGGGTAAGACATATATATATTTCAGGCACAATTTAGAGGAAGTAAATACAGGGCATCTTAAGAGTCTATCCTAATCCTGTGTTATCCCACCTGCTATCTTCAAACAAAACAACTATATCAGATAGATTTACAATTTTACATAGATCGCATAGCTAACGAGATAATTCAGCTAAAGCAGGAGCTTATAGTTCAAATCAAAAGATCAACTGCCTAATATAATGCAACTTAGCTCCAGCTAGTACATGCCAATAATCCTCTAATCTCATAACATCTAGTCTCATTTCCCTTTAGGCTTCACCTCTTCAGAATCAAAGCCCTTCAACCAATAATATGATTATGTAATAGCACATCTTTCCTATTATCAGTGGCATCATGGCATAAGCATCAACCATATCATTAATTCTTTGTGCACAGAAACTAATGTTCAGCAAAATTAGAAGTCCCTGAACTGATAACAGTCATAACACTATCCATAATATCAAAAGGAATCTCCAATACACTTCTCATCCATCTCTTAGCAGAAGATATATAGAATGTGGCTCAAATCAACACTATCAATCTTTCTGTAACATTATAATCAATCAGCAACAGTTAACAATCTGGTAATTGAACAATAATTCACAGTCACAAATGTATACTAATGCATCTCTCAGTATTCAAGACCAGATTTTTAGGTGTTCATTTTTTTTTTGTTTTAAAAAAAAAAACTCATCTTACAATAACAAACCCTCATCTTAGCAATTCTAGGTCTAACCATAGCTGATTGCCCCTTTTTTCCTGAACTCAAAATAAGAGAGACATGAAATGGAGAAACAAGTGAAGCTAAGCAAAGCAATGTTTGAATGTGAAGAGAGAAGACCTGATGAGAAGAAGGTTCTGGAAGACGAAGATCGAACTAAAGAGAGGAGACATTGTCTTGCCATCTTCTCCTCACTCTCATGAAACCCTCTTCTCTTACTCCTCTAATTTATTTAGTTTAATTAATTACATTTAAGATATTCTTTAAGTTAGATAAAAACCTAAAAGCAAAAATCACCCTATTTTGCCCTACCAACCGACATGGAATTATGTGTAACTTAAACTAAGATCGGTTACAATTTCACCTTTGAAGTGACCAAGTTGATCCAATTTTATCGTCTGACGAATGTGATACTGATACATGGATGACACTCATTGATGGGTTTGTTTGGTGGAATACTGGATTAATTTGGTTACTTCAAGAGTGAAATGTAATGTACCCTAATTTATATGCCCTATGGTCTAAATTGGTTATTTGATGAACAAAATAGGTCATTGAGCAACATAAAATTATGTGATACTCACATTCTTTTGTTTTTTTTATTGAAGAGAACCGTTAGAAATATTTAGGGGACATTGTAAAAAAAAAGTTTATATTTAAAAACTAACCAACATATTAGGATTTTATAATTAGGGATTTATATATTCAAAAACAATTAAACATGATTAATGATAAATTGAAGTTGCCTTATATTTAAGATTTTTAGGAAGTTGTTGGATTAAAAGGGTAATGTGGGAAGGAAAGGAATTTTAGGGAAGTTTATTATATTTAAAAGAATTTTCAATATCTCTACTAATTCGCCTATTTTTAAATATACGATTTAGTTAATAATTTTTGTAGAATTCTGAAAAAAAATCAAGTACTTTATTTATAAATTCATTCATCTGAAATTTTTTCACTAATACAATTTATTTAACTTTTAAGATATTTCTTCAGTTCCTAAATATAAGAATCAATTAACTTGTTTTTTAAGACAAAAATTATGAAAACTAAATGAGCTACTTAATGGTAATGTATTTTATTTTATGTACATGTTAAAAAAATGCATTTTATGTAGTACTTTCATTAAAGTATATAGTAATTTATAATTTATAATTTAAATAAAGATAACTTTATTTTACTAGGATTTAAAAAGATACAAGAAAATAGTATTCACTTTTCTTTCTCAATCACACTATAAAACTTGTGTAGTAGATCTAACTCATGTCTTAATTATAAGATTTTTTTAATTTTTTAGAAAATATAATGATACAAAATTAGGCACTTTAAAATATGTACTGCCCTCAAAATTTAAATTAAGTAATTCCATTTTTTTTGTCTGAATTAAATTATTTCATTGATAAACAAGTAGTAAGATACTACTTGTATTTTTGATAAAAAAAAAAATACTACTTGTATATTGTATTGTATTCACATGTGTGCTCGAAGGTGGTGGCTCTCACATAGTACAATTCTTCGTCTTCTCCAAATTTCCAGAAATCCACAAAATCAACGCTATTCTGCGACAAGGTACCAATTTCTGTTTCTCTCTTTCTATTTTTGAAACATTGCCGCGTTTTCCTATCATTCCAATCGCTAATTTTTCAATGTGCTTGTTAGTGAGTCCATATTTTTGAAACAATGTTTGATGGTAGGAAGAAAGCTTTGATGTAGTGCTTTGTGTTTAGTCTGAATTTTTATGTGTGATTGCAGGAGATATTCTAAATGAGTGAATAATCATTCTGTTGAAAAAAAAATTAAACTTGTTAGAACTTAGAAGTAACTTGTTGAAGGGCGGTTTGACTCAGCGGTAAGCTGGTTTACCAAGATTTTGAAGGAACCTTTTGTGAGGTTCAGGTTCTCTTTTCTCAGTTGTTCCATGATATACAGTTGACACAATATTTGTTAAAACTGATTAGTATGTCTGCCTTTGACCTTAAACCTTTGATATATGAACATAGTGACAATTTACTTTTTGGTAAAAAACATACTCCCTCCGTTCCTAAATATAAGATCACTTTGGGGGAGTGGATAAGTTCCTAAATATAAGATTACTTCCTATTTTATCTTAAGTTTTGTCCAAACTACTCTTATACTCCCTCTTTTCATTGAAAACCCCTCCTTCTTTTAAAGTTAAGTAATTGAGGGGATTTTGGAAGATCATGTAATTTTATTGTCTTCCTTAATATCCCCAAATTAACCAAAGTGATTTTATATTTAGGAACGGAGGGAGTATCTTGAGCAATGATGATGATGATGATGTCTCTTTAATTCCTCCCCAGAAGGAATTATAACTTTTGTACACCTAAAAATGTAACGAGATGGAAATTCAGAATTCCTGTGATCTCCATGATGATCATGGTTAACATCTCTTCATTTCCAAAAAAAATGTTTGATTGTGATTTTTATTTTCTGATAAATTTGATTATAGAGATTTACATTCCAAAATGCTGGCTTTCTTAATCATGATGTTGAAAGTCATATTCAAACAAGCAAGTAGGAACTTTATTTTGTCAATTAGCTCATTAGGCTTGTACTTCAATATTGTATAAGAGGTTTTGCCTGCTGGATTTAAGTTCTGACAACCCTTAATGTTTCCAGTGTAGGCTATACTTTTGTTGTGGAATTATCTTTTCTGCATGTTGTGTTGTCTGTATTGTCATTCTCACCCTCATTCACACCCTCACAGTCGCACAATTAAATACCAGAAGACAATGTTTGTCTTGATGCATCATTACAATACCTGTTTTTTTTTAAATAAAAAATAACAATTTTTTTGTGTTACATATGGTGTTCTATCAGATGGAAACTGCAGGTGCTTCAAGTCCATGCGGTAGAAATGAAAATCCAGGAAATGCCAATGGCTATGCTGCAGAAGTTGAGGGTTTTAGGCATCATGTCGATGAGATGATTTCAAAGGTTGATAAGGTATGTTCTAGAAGAGAAAGCCCGTGTGTCAGAAATGATAAGAAGTAAAGTATGTTTTTTGATTGTTAGTTTTAGTTGGAAGTGCAACAAATTGAAATACATTTACTTTCTTACTCTAAGGTGTATATGTTTTAGCCAGTTGAGTTGCAGGAGTTGTTGAACATTGATGAAGTTCTGTTGAAGATTTTTGTAGAACCTCGTATATATCATGATCTGTTATGCTCTGTAAAACCCATTTTCATCCAAAATTAACTATGCATATTGCAGTTTCTTATCTTTTTTCCTGAATTAAAATGCTATCATATTTTCATTGTATTGATCTTGAATATTTTTATTGATGTACATTGTTTTTTTTTTCCGCAGCTTGAGCAGCGATTAAATGAGATTGAAAATTTTTACTCAAACATGAACAAGAAGCAAGCAAACACATCAAAGGCTAGCTCTGCTATTAAAGATAAAGACAAGGACAAACATGTACCAAGCATTAAGAAACAACAGCAGGATGCATCTCGTAGAGGAGCTGCTGCTTCAAAGAGAATGCAGGATCTTATGCGCCAATTTGGCACAATATTACGTCAGGCAATGCATTCTATCTGTAATTATTTGTTTACATATGCTTTAGTTCTGGAGTGTGCTATCTGTGTAAACATCTGCTTTGTTGGCTGGTTTCTATAGCAATTAGGTTTAAATTGTTATGTTAGGTCAATTGATAAGGGGGTCAATGAAGATGACATACAATTATTTTTAGTATTGTGAGAAGCCAATTTGAGCCAACTCAACTTGTACGTGGGCAAAGCATTCTAAAATATGGATTTTGGTTTATGGCAATTCAATACTATGGTTAACCACCTTGTTTTTTCCACGGATCCAAACACATTGTTCATATTATCTGACTTAGTTTATAACAATACTAAGTGGCCGTATAAAATTATAATTTGTAAAACTGGGATTAGGCTTTGTTGTTGTTGTTATTTTTTGTACTTTGAATGTTGTTTTGTTCATGCACTTATGCCTTGTGTTTGCTTTCACTTGCTGCAATAAATTTTTGCCCAATTTTCTTGATATTTATTTCTTCCAATCATAAACATCCAACTATTTTGACCTCTTAAAGTGAAGAGGATACAAGAACTTAAAAATATAGCTAATTACTTAGTGGGCTTTGGTTTAATATGCCAGCGTTAATTCATTGCTAATAATATTTTCAAACCATAAACTTTTAAAAACTAAAAATGTATCTTTTAAACTAGGAAAGATAAGATGGCCCAGTGCTTATTTTTTGCTTCAAGTTCGGAAGGATTTTGAGTCAGGTTATGTCATAGATGGAGACCTTTGTGCAGCCTAAATCTTACACCTCAAATGTTAGAGACATTTTTATTTCCTTAACTGGCATTTTGACTTGTCACATTGAATGGTTTAGGCAAGAAAGTTGGTATACTTGTGGTGTCAAATAAGGTGATTGCTTGCAATTTTCTACTGATTCTGCAGTAAAGCATATTTAATGCAATGGAAACTTGAGTCTTTTCTATGTCTTTATTGTCATTGAGTTGTAGATGAGATTAAGCCCTAAGGAATCAAATGTCCTTTGATATTTTGAATTGCGAATGAAGTTCCCTGATTATTGGTCTTTTTCCATCAGATTACACAACATAAGTGGGCATGGCCCTTTATGCAACCTGTGGATGTGGAGGGTCTCGGTTTACATGACTACTATGAGGTATATTTCTATGTTCTTTTAAAAATTTCCTTAAGCCACATTCTAATTTATGAGTTTTTTTGTGTATTGTGAGTTTCATGTCTTTTAGTCTTTCTTAACTTAGAGGGGTTTCAATCTTTTTCTTGTAACTCTATTAGCCGACCTCTTGTAGTGGTAAATTAGGCTCTGTTGTTTTTGCTGTTGAATATGAGATATATTTGTTATTTACATTTGAGTGGATAAACCTCTTGTCCAGTGCTAAGGGCCCGTTTGGAAGCAGGAAAGTTTTGTGATGAATCTGAAAGTGAGGAAAGTGTTTCAGTTTACCAAGAAAGCAAATCAGGGGTGGCTGTTTGGTTGGCTAATGGAAGAATTTGAAAGTGAATTTTTATTAAAAGCACAAGGACCTTAAATGACAGTAATGCCCCTTCTTATTGTAACATTCCCAAAAAGCCCATGATTGAAAAAAGAAACCCCCACTAGGAGTCATCTCTTTTTTTTCTGCGAAGTTTGATTGTCTCTAGCTTTAAACCACAAAAAAAGCTTGTGCCTTAAGTTCGATATTGGTGTGGGTGAATGAAAGGAAGAATGAATACGAACAGGAATGGAGAGTTTTTTCGAGAAGAGAAGGGTGTGGTTTCAAGTGATGAAAGTGGGTGTGGTGAAAGTTAGAATGAAGAAGAGAAGGGCTTATGCAAAGAAGGAAGACTGTTGCACTTCTTGGGTAAACTCGATTGTGCCGAAATGAAATCGAGTTTTCCTGGGCAAACTCGATTTTCCTAGGTGAAATCGAGTTTTCCTGGGTAAACTCGAATTTCCTAGGTGAATCGATTTTAAACCCCAAAACGGGAAGACAACTAGTAAACGCTGCACTTTACAAATGCAAACCTACAATATGACAAAGATAACATCATTTACAACATCAAACAACACCCATACAGATTTTTACTATGTAACTATAGTTTGGAAAGCAATCATTGCTAACCCATCAATTTTAAAGTGAAAACCAATTCATTTAAGCAAACAGCACACTTCACACACACAAAACACTTCAAATTAAACACAAACAGGGTCATGAAGAAGAAATGCAATCATGTTTGGGTTCACCACCAGTGCCTAGACAAAAATAAAACTACTCCACCAATATGAGACTACATTGATCACCCTTAGCTTTGTCTCCTTACTTGGCACAATGTCCAGCTAGCTAATATGAGTTCAATGTCACTCACGCACTCAACAGAGCCAACCCACACCTCCTCACTAGTAAACTCGTGTGTTGCCTGAAGCTCCCAACCCACAGCTAGCTAATATGAGTTCACTTTTTTGATGTATTTGTTGAGAGTAAATGAAGGGCAATGTGGTATTTAGCACCTGGGCCCACACTCAATTTTGGTGGGAAGCCAAATTTGCATTTTCAGACTTCAATTTTGGAGGGATACTGAAATGCACACTTTCAGCAGACCAAACAGCCTAAGAATCTGAAATAAATTCACTTTCTAATTCTGAGTTGTACTTTCATGCTTCCAAACGGGCCCTAATTGTTTTGAGCATCTCATTGATTCTCTTAAAAAGAGAAAAAAGTACCCTGTTGGCAGCCTGTAAATTGGGTTAGAGTGGTAGACATCACACCAACTATTCAAAGCTGATAATGTGGAATGTAGATCTATACAGATATGTCTCTTGCTCTTAACTTGACATAAGGAATAAATTTTTCTAGTTGATGGCAGAACTACAATTTATTAGCAAATGGAATATAGGTGATTGTGACAGAAGTGTAAATTATTACCAAAGGACATATAGGCGAGTGTCATTGTGTCAGGCTAGAATCTAGTGCATGTTGGATATCCCTTGTGGATGATTTTAGAACTCTTTGCTTAGGCAGGGAGAGAAAAAATTTGCAGCAAGATTTATTTTTCTTTTTTAATTATCAGGGTGTAAGTCATCTGCGTTGACTTTTTCTTTAAGTAGCAATCTGGTGTATAGTTTGTGCTTTCTCAAATGATGAAACATAAGTTAGGTTTCTTGTTATGTACCGTGAAACATACTATTTGTTCACCTTTTTGCATCAGTTGTGAATCAGCTTGCTTATATTAGTTTGTAGTTGGCCTTTTGATTTGTTGTTAATGGTGCATTCTAGGTCATTGACAGGCCCATGGATTTCAGTACTATTAAGAATCAGATGGAGGCTAAGGATGGCACTGGATATAAAAATGTTCGGGAGATGTGTTCTGATGTCAGATTGGTTTTCAAGAATGCCATGAAATATAATGACGAGAGAAGTGATGTTCACGTGATGGCAAAAACTTTGCTGGCAAAGTTTGAGGAGAAATGGTTGCTGCTTCTACCTAAAGTTACTGAAGAGGTAACTCATCTTCAACAAATTACTTTCCCGGAGATTGATTATTGATTGATCACTGATCATTGTATGGAATAAAATTTGATGAGAGATAGACAAGTTTTCTGTATTATTCTTGAGACTTATAAGTTATGTTTTTTTTAAAAAAAATGGAAGAAAAAGAAAACTAAAAGATTTTTATCAGCAATGTTAGTTTCTTTTGATGCATCTTATGGGGTCTCTTAAATTATAGGAAAAAAGACTAGAAGAAGAAGAAGCAGAAGCGCAGATATCCATGCAGCTTGCTCATGAGGCTGCTCATGCCAAAATGGTCAGAGACTTGAGTAAGGAGGTATTCTTAATTTTACAACTTTATTGACAAGTACTATTTTGAACTGCAAGAAAAATTTTGCGCAAAATGTATGCTGTTTTCAAACACAATGAGGATACTTTGTCTTGTTTAGCTCTAAAATCTTTACTTGGGTACTTTGAAACACATTGCTTAAGATGTCATTTGTATCTTACCAGCTGTATGATGTTGACATGCATTTAGAAGAACTAAGAGAGATGGTTGCCAAAAGATGCAGGTTGGGTCTATTGCAACATTGATTGTTTCTCCCAAAAATAAACCATGTATTATTCCTAAAGCTAAATTTAAGAAAAATGGTTGCAGAAAAATGTCAAGTGAAGATAAAAGAAAGCTTGGAATTGCCCTCGCCAAGCTATCTACTGAAGATATCAGCAAAGCATTGGAAATTGTTGCACAAAATAATCCAAGCTTCCAAGCTACTGCTGAAGAAGTGGATCTTGACATAGATGCTCAGGTCAATATTTATATCCCACACCACGTCCCTTTCGATTTTCTCAAACAAGGAAGGTCTTCTAGTGTAGTATTTGCCTAGTAGGTCGGTTTAGAGCCAATAATAATCTGAATTATCATGAAATTCAATTCATTTAATGCATTTAGAAATAGAAAGACAGGACATGGTACCTGTAAACGCGGAATATTGGTTCAACACATTCATATTTTTCTTGGGGAAATTACAATGAGAACCTAAAGAAAATTTGATCACCAAAAAATACAAGTGAGCAGCATGGAGTAGTTATTACCCACTTGTTGGGGGATCTGATAGTTATTTTCCCTTTTTCTAATCTTTCTCTTTCTGTAAATACATCAATTTATATTTGTTATGGATATGTATTAGAGCCAGGATCAAGTGTGACAATTGACAAATACTAGTTGGTGAGCTTAGGTAGGCCAAGTCAGTAATGCCTCTGGAAAGAGGTTCCATGCATGATTTAGTTACAACTATTTTTTGCAAGTGATTCAATGAAAGTCTTTGTAATTATGTGTTCTTAAAGCAGAGTGACTCAACCTTGTGGAGGTTAAAATTTTTTGTGAAGGATGCATTAGAGAATCAGAGCAAGAATTCAGGAAGCATTGGTGACGGCAACAACGAAAACCATAACACCAACAAACGAAGAAAAGAGATATGTGATGCTATTGCCAGGACATCTAGGAAGAAGGCTAAGAAGGCCAAGGAGTAATTTTATGACTCAAAACCGAGGTATTTGAAAGAGTTTAATTCCAAAATTAAAAAGAGTTTGATTCCAAAATTAAAAAGCACACGTGTTTGTTTGGCTTTAGTCTCTTCTATAGCTAATTTTTTAAGGCCTATGGTTTTTCTGATCCTGATCTCCTGGTTAATGACTTGTTGAAAAGGTTGGTTTAGGATTGAGTGCCATAGGCTTTGCTTTTTTTATTTTTGTTATTTTGTTGAATTTCAATTCTTATTGTTGTCTCTTCAGCTAGAGGTATTTCCAGGTTTTTCTTTTGAGGGCCTCTTGTGCTATCCCTTGGCTTTTTATTATCCTAGTGTAGGCTCTCTGTTTATGTGTAACTAAATTAGGTGATGAGGTTAGGTGGCGTATGGGTCAAACTTAGGGTCACTGACTTATGTAAACTTTAGGGATTAGGATTTAGGACTATATATGAATGCACGGGAACATCTTATTATTTCCAATGAAAAAGTGAAGTTGAAAGTTGAAACGTTGAACATGGAGGACCGCCTGAACAATAATTTTCCCCTTTTTGTTTATTTTTGTATATTTAATTGGTATTTTAATATAAAGTAGTGCTACTATTTGTTTATTTTATTTATTTTGGATTTAATTTTCTATAATATTAATCGCCCAACGCTCCAAGCTTGATCTATAAGATTAACACTCTTCCAGGATCATGTGTGACAATCCAATATGATTTTCTTATAAAAAATCTGATGTAGTTGTATGAGTTAACATTGGATGATGCCATGTATCTCAGTAATCTAAATGAATGAATAGTCTTGACTTATTGAAAAAGTTATAGCAGTTTATTTAAAATTAAGAGACAAAAATTGATTTTACGTGATATAATATAAATGAATTATTGGGGTGAGGATTGGCGGTGCTCACTTTTGTCCCGTTCACCTTATCATGGTAATCTTGAATTGATTACTTTGGGGTGGGATTTTCCCGCGTAAATATTGGGACGGAACAAAAGTTGGATGTGACATGGGACAAACAACGTTTCGTATCTTTTTTTCTTGTCCCTCAACAATAATATTTATTTATTTTTTTTTTTTTGATAAAAAGAACTACAATATAAAACAATTACTCAGCAACGATTACTGAGTTTCTACAGTAACACAACAAACTCAAATCAAAAACCAATAGGCTATGAATCAGATCTGGAGGGTCAACATAGACCAAAAAATCAACTTTCATATCTTGAGCTACTCCGGCAAGCATATCAGCAACACAGTTGGCATCTCTTGGGCATATCTTAAGGATCACTGTCCATTTCTTTCTCAAAAAACTTTTAATTTCCTGCAAAACCTCGAAATCTGGATGACAAACTGGAATCGTCTTTTGCAAAATATTAACTAATTCATGGCAATCACTCTCAACAATCAAACTTTGAACTTTCTTCTCCCATGATAACTTGAGAGCCCATAAAAAGCCCCAAGCTTCAGCAGACAAAGAAGACCCAATACCAATACGATATTGAAAAGCCTGTATGAAATCCCCATTATGATCTCTCAGCACTCCCCCACACGTACAATATCCTGAACTCAAATTTCTTGCTCCATCAATATTGAATTTCAAATACCCATAAGCAGGACATTCCCATCTATCCAAATTATTTTCCTTCAACTCTTGATTCAAAACAGGTCTGCCCCATCCCAAACAAGCATAACTTCGAGCAATTACATTATATTCACCCCACAAATTATTGTTAAAAACAAACTCATTTCTCCTTAGCCAAAGATTTCTACAAATAATAGCAAACCATAACCTAAATTCAAAACCTTGAATTAAGATTCTTTGCCTCATACTCCAATTTAACCATTCATATACATTAGTGAAGTTAAAAAATTGAACTGCAATAAACTGAGGGAGCACTTTCCTCCAAACCTGATCAGAGCCACAACAATCTCTTAAAGCATGAATAAGAGTTTCCTCTGAATCCTTACAGATATCACAAGCACTCGTAGCAGAAATTTTCCTCTCCAACCTCAACTCATTAGTCAAAACTCTATCATGAAGACATAGCCATAAGAAAGTTCTATATCTTTGAGGCACCTTTAAACTCTAAGCAACCTTCCAATCTCTAGATATCGTAGCATTACTGGGTTTCTTTAGTTGCTCATACACCGACTTAATTGTGAAAACACCATCTGAAGTCCACCTCCAAACCGGGAAGTCTTGACACTCACTTGACCTCAATGAGACCCTCTCAATAGCCTTTAACACATCCTGAACAAAATAGTTTCTAAATTTCTGCCAATCCCAGGTACCTGAAGGAGATAGAACATCAGCAACTTTCCAATTTTTTATATCCTCAGGAATTGCCAGAACTGTAAGTGCACTTAATTTCCCCAAATGGGGAACCCACGAGTCCTCCCAAAAAGAAATCTCTCTTCCATTCACCACACGCCAAGCAATACCTTCCTTCACTGTATTCCAATTGCATCTAATACCCTTCCATGTTGATGATTCTACCCTTCGTTTCTTTACTTCTGGAATCAAGTCTGCCCCTCCCTTATACTTCTCCCTCAAGAATTGAACCCACAAAGAATCCCTTCGACTAATCAGAACCCACAATAATATTTATTTTTAAAATATATAATTAATACTCCCTCCGGTCCTAAATATAAGACCTAATTGACTTTTTTGAAAAATCCTAAAAAAAAAGCAAAATAAGTTAATTATAAATTGATTTACCATATTTTTTCCTTAAACTAGTTTATTTTACTTTTTTTTTTGATAAAAACTAGTTTATTTTACTTATAAACTAATGGATGATCTAAAAATATATCAAATATGTCATGATTTAATAGATTATTTTGCAACCTTAACCTCTCTAAAAAAAAGTTATATAGGTCCTATATTTAGGACCAGAGGTAGTATTACTTTTGTATAGATTCTTCCCAAGTTTTACCTACTAATGAAAAAATTTTTTTCATTAGTAGGTAAAACTTGGGAAGAATCTATACAAAAGTAATTCATTAGTAGGGAAAAATATTTATTATTTTCGATAGGCATTTACTGAATAAACCTAATTTTACACATAATTTAATTCTATACTTAACACAAAGTATGTCAAATGATTGTGATGCACAAAATTTAATTTCTTGAAAAATATAATTATTCAATGATGGTGTTTGAAATTAATATATCTCTGATATTATTAGTTTGAATATTAATAGCTTAAATAATGTCACTAGAAATTATCATTAATTGGAATATTGATATATTTTTAGTACAATTAAATTATTTAAGATGCCTAATTATCTCATAGTATATCCTAACAACTTATCTAAACATAATTTTCTTTTATTAAGATACAAATAATTTATTTTAATAGAGATTATTGATATGAAAGGATATTTCATCTTCAAATTCAAAATACATCATATCTAAGTAATCATAAGCCCTAACCATTAAAATATGTCCATTCATCTAGCTTGATACATTCACATTCTCTATCACTAATATGTTTTGTGTTTAACATACTTTCATGTTGATACAATTTAATTAAGAAAATGTTTTTTTCAAAGATATGTGGGACGTTCCAATCTGATGCAATGTGATAAGACTAGGAATGAAACGGGACATGAGACTACTTGAGCGTTTTGAGGTCTTTTGTGGAATGGGATACGGAACAAGCTTGTTCCGTTCCGTTTCAACCCATTAACATCATACCTATATGGTAAGCTATATATGTTAATTAAAATAAGTTCTTTTTAAAACCTTGAACAAACAAATAGGACCCGCTTGTCATACCACCTTATGTTTACAGATGATCTCCTACTCTTTTGTGAACCTTCGATACATTTTGTATGCTTTGGTCCAACATATCAATGCGTCCAAATTCGGCACGAGTGTTGGGAAAATACACTTTATATATTCTACTTTCAAGTCGTCAAAACTTTTATGTTCATTTTTATCAATTTGGAGCTATTCAGATTCAAACTAATTATGTAGAAGGAACATTTATCCCAACCTATTAAAAAGAAGATTAATTTCACTTATTTTAAAAGAATTAAAGAAATAACATTTTTTAACTGAATTTAAAGAAATAACATAAATAACTTTAAAGTATTAATATTTTTTGTTTTTTAACAAATTCATTTACTTAACCTATAAATTAAATTGATATATGAGATAATGATATAGTATAACATATTTTATAACCTATAACTTTTTTTTTACCAATATATAACCTATAACTAAACATTTAATTTTGATTTATTTTCCTTTAAAAAAAGTTATTTTTTTTTAAAAAGTCAATTTGGACCTTTTCTCTAGGGAAAAAAGACAAATCATCTACTTGGCAAGAAAGTTGGCGAGAGTTATTTTTTATCACACAACGTGCTCCAAAAATTTTTCATTGTGTTTGCTTGTGAGTTCATATTTGGGGTTCGTGGGTGAGCTGAGCATGTTTCTGATTCTGTTTAGCTTGTGCTTATAGATTGTGCAAACTCATTACAATCATTACATTGCAAGGTACTCTCCATAGTTGACACTTCTTGTGTTTTTCTTGTTCTTGTTTGTTTGGGCCAACAACCAACGTTTGATGATTGGAAGAAAAATGGGTTAAAAGTGTAATTTTAGCAACGGGAATAATATTATAATACTCCCTATGTTCCTAAATATAGGACCTAATTGACTTTTTTGGAAAATGCTAAAAAAACACAAAATAAGTTAATTATAAATTGATTTACGTAATTTTTTTCCTCAAACTAGTTTATTTAACCTATAAACTAATGACTAATCTAAAAATATATCAAATATAACATAATTTAATAGCATATATGGTAACCTTAATATCTCCAAAAAAAGTTATCTAGGTCTTATATTTAGGAACGGAGGGAGTACTTAGTTGCAACCAACAAAATTGACAAAAGAAAATGTCTTGAATTACCAACTAACCTTTTAATGAGGGGTATATTTAGTTATTTACCAAAACCTTGTTTTCTTGTAAATAAAATTTACCTTTAAACCCTAAATTTTATTACTTAAAATAGAAAGTTTTGGCTAAATAGGGAAAATTACACTTTAACCCAAGAAAGATTTGATATAGCATGCATTATAGTAGTATAGTAGGAACCCAAGAAAGTGTTATATACTAAAATTGAAAAAGATGTCCATAACATTTTGATGAATACGATTCTTGACAATCTTAGTTGTTCCACTAATGGTCTTGGTTATGAACATACAATTCGATGATGATGATGTCTCTTTAATTTTTCCCTAGAAGTTAGTACATGTATAAATTTTGTACACCTATAAATGTAATGACATAAAAATATTATGAGTTTTATTTTCAGATAAATTTGATTATAGTGATATAGGAGTACATTCCAAAACACTGGCTCATAGTTCAATATTTCCCAAGAGTTTTTTTTTCTTCTGGATTTTTGTTCTGAAAACCCTTAATAATGTTTCCAGTGTAGACTGTATATTTTTGTGGAATTATCTTTTCTGCATGTTGTGTTGGCTGTATTGTCATTCTCAATCTTATTCACACTCTCACAAGTAAATGCCAGAAGTTGATGTTTGTCTTGGATGCATTATCATCTCTAAAAAGTAACAATTTTTGTGTTACATATGGTGTTCTATCAGATGGAAACATCAGGTGCACCAAATACATATGGTAGAAATGAAAATCCAGGAGATGCTGATGGCTATGCTGTAAAAGTTGAGCATTTTAGGCATCATGTTGATGGGATGATTTCAGAGGTTCATAAGGTAAGTTCTAGAAGATAAAGCCTCTGTGTGTTAGAAATGATAAGAAGTGAAGTATGTTTTTTGACTGTTAGTTTTATTTGGAACTTGGAAGTGCAACACAATGAAATGCATTTCCTTTCTTACTCTAAGGACCTGGTATATATTAGCTAGATGAGCTGCCGGAGTTGTTGAATCATTGATGTAATTCTAATGATGGTTTTTGTTGTTTAGGTTCTTGTATATTGATCATTTCTTTATTTCATAAAAGGAATTATGCAGTCTTGTTTAAATATGGTATAACAGAATTAAAATGCTATAATATTTTAACTGTATTGATCTTGAAGTTTTGTTTATAGATTTACATTTGTATTTTTTGCGCAGCTTGATGAACAATTAACTGAGATTGAAAAATTTTACTCAAACATGAAAAAGAAGCAAGAAAACACATCAAAGGATAGCTGTGCTGGTAAAAATAAAGACAAGGACAAACATGTACCAAGGACTAAGAAACACCAACAGAAGGTGTCTTGTAGAGGAGCTGCTGTTTCAAAGAGAATGCAGGATCTTATGGGCCAATTTGGCACAATATTAAATCAGGCAATGCACTCTTTCTGTTTTTATTTGTTTAAATATGATTTGATCATGGAGTGTGCTATCGGTGTAGTTTATAACAATACTTAGTGGCCATATAATATATAATTTGTAATTTGTTTTATGTTGAATCTTGTTTTGTTCATGCACTTATGCCTTGTGCCGGATCTCACTTGTGTCCTCTGATATTTTGAATTGTGAGTGAAGTTCCCTAATTCTTGGTCTTTTCCATCAGATTAAGCAACATAAGTGGGCATGGCCCTTTATGAAACCTGTTGATGCGGAGGGCCTAGGTTTACATGACTACTACAAGGTATATTTCAATATTCTAATATATGTTTTTGAAAGTCACAATCTAATTTATATGAGCTTCTTGTGTTTTGGGAGATTCATGTCTTTCAATTTTTCTTTACTCGGAGGGTTTTCAATCTTTTTATTGTAACTCTATTAACAGACCTGTCCTAGTTGTAAATTAGGCTTTGTTGTTTCTGTTTTTGAATGAGATATAGTACTTGTTAATCACATTGAATTGAGTGAATAAACCTCTTGTCCCATACTAGTTGTTTTGAGTAACTAATTAAATCTTGTAAAAAGAGAAAAGAAGTACCCAGTTGGCAGCCTCTAAATTTGGATAGAGTGGTAGACACCACACCAACTATTCAGAGCTGTTATTGTGGAATGTGGATGTATACAGATATGTTCCTTTCTCTTAAGTTGATATCACGAATAAGTTTTTCTAGTGGATGATGGAACTAAACTTTATTAGCAAACTACATATAGGTGATTGTGACAGAAGTAGAAATTATTACCAAAGTACATATAGGCTAGTGTCACTGTGTCAGGCTAGAATCTAGTGCATGTTGGATATCCCTTGTGGATGGTTTTATAACTCTTTACTTAGGCATGGAGAGAAAAAATTTGCAACTAGCTTTATTTTCTCTTTTAATTATTGTTAGTATAAGTCATCTGAGTTGACTTTTTCTTTCAATAGCAATCAGGTGTATAGATTGTGCTTGCTCAAATGATGAAACATAATTTAGGTTTCTTGCTATGTACTGTGAAACATACTATTTGCTCACCTTTTTGCATCAGTTGTGAATAAGCTTTCTTTTGTTAGTTTGTTGTTGGCCTTTTGATTTGTTGTTAATGGTGCATTCTAGGTCATTGACAGGCCCATGGATTTCAGTACTATTAAGAAAAAGATGGAGGCTAAGGATGGCAATGGATATAAAAATATCCATGAGATTTGTTCTGATGTCAGATTGGTTTTCAAGAATGCCATGAAATATAATGATGAGAAAAGTGATGTTTACGATATGGCGAAAACATTGCTGGCAAAGTTTGAGGAGAAATGGTTGCTGCTTCTGCCTAAAGTTACTGAAGAGGTAACTCACTTCAACAAATTACTTTCCACGAGAGAATGAGAGATTGATTATTGATCATTGTATGGAATAGAATTTGATGTTAAATAGATATTTTTCTGTTTATTCTAGAGACTTCTATGTTGTGTTTTTTCCCAAAAAAAAAATGGAAAGATTTGTATCAGCAACGTGAATTTCTTTTACATTGATGCATTTTGTGTGGCTATTAAATTATAGGAAAGAAGACTAGAAGAAGAAGCACAGATAGCTATGCAGCTTGATCAAGAGGCTGCTCATGCCAAAATGGTTGGAGACTTGACTAACGAGGTATTCTTAATTTTACAACTTTATTGAGAGCTACTATTTAGAAATGCAAGAAAAATTATGCACAAAATGTATACTATTTTCAAACAAAATAAAGATACTTTGTCTTGTTTAGTTAAAATCTATCTTGGGTCCTTTGAAACACATTGTTTAAGATGTCATTTGTATCTTACCAGCTGTATGAAGTTGACATGCATTTGGAACATCTAACAGAGATGATTGCCGAAAGATGCAGGTTGGGTCTATTGCAACATTGATAGTTTCTCCTAAAAATAAAACATGTATTATTTCCCCAACCCCTAAAGCTAAATTTAAGAAAAATGGTTGCAGAAAAATGTCGAGTGTAGATAAAAAAAAGCTTTCTTTTGCCCTCAAAAAACTATCTCATGAAGATATCAGGAAAGCATTGGTAATTGTTGCACCATATAATGCGAGCTTTGAATATACTGCTGAAGCGTTGGATTTTCACATAAATGCTCAGGTCAATATTTATATCCCTCACCACGTCCCTTTCTATTTTTTCAAAAAGGAAGGTTTTTGTGTAGTATTTGCCTAGTAGGTTGCCCTTGCAATTGGCTGAGAGCCAACAATATAATAATCTGAATTATCATGAAAATTAATGCATATAATGCATTTTAAAATAGAATGACTAGACACGGTACTTGTAAAGACTAAAGATGTAATATTGGTTCAACACATTCATATTTTTGTTAGAGAAAATTACAATGAGACCCTAAATAGAATGTGATCACCAAAAAATACAAGAAGTGAGCAGCATGGAGACTTTTCATTGCATATTATCCACTTATTGTGGGACCTGATAGTGATTTTCATCTTTTCTAATCCTTCTCTAAACAAATCAATTAATATTTGCTATGGATATGTATTAGAGCCAGGATCCAGTGTAGCTAATACTAGTTTGTGAGCTTAGGTAGGCCAAGTCAGTAATTCCTCCTGAAAAAAGAGGTTCCATTATTTAGTTACAAGTTACAACTATTTTTTGCAAGTGATTCAATGAAATTGTTTGTAATTATGTGTTCTTAAAGCAGAATGACTTAACACTGTGGAGGTTGAAATTTTTTATTGAGGAAGCATTAGAGAATCAGAGCAAGAATTCAGGAACCATAGGTGACGGCAACAATGAAAACCATAACACCAACAAAAGGATAAGAGAGATATGTGATGCTATTGCCAAAACATCCAAGAAGAAGGCTAAGAGGGCCAAGGAGTAATTTTAGGACTCAAAATAGAGGTATCTAATAGTTTTATTCTAAAATGAAACACACATGTTTGTTTGGCTTTAGTCTATTCATCAATAGCTAATTTCTCACGGATCATCTTTTAAGGCCTATGGTTTTTCTGATCCTGATCTCCTGGTTAATGACTTGTTGAAAGAGTTGGTTTAGGACTGAGTACAATAGCATTGTGCAATTTGTGTAGCAGATCACACTTAATTGGACTAGGATTTTGTTGTTTTTATTTTTGTTGTTTCATTGAATTTCAATTCTTTTTGTAATCTTTTCAGCTAGAGCTATTTCTAGAGGTTCCTTTTTAAGGCTTGTTGAGCTATCTCATGGTTCTCTATTATGCTAGTGTGGGCTCTCTGCTTATGTGTAACTAGATTAGGCCATGAGGTGAGGTGGCGTATTTGTCAAACTTAAGGGCGCGGGCTTATATAAACTTTAGGAATTAGGACTTTGTATTAATGCTCGGAACATATAATATTTCCAATGAAAAAGTGTTGAACACGTTGAACATGGAGTAATAATGCGTGAACAATAATTTTGCCCGTTTCGTTTATTTATGTAGATTTAATTGGTATTTTTAATTTGAAGTAGTGCTACTATTTGTTAATTTTATTTATTTTGGATTTCATTTCCTATAAGATAAACATATTAATACAAGTATTAAGAGGCTTCCAAGTTACAACCCACTGGTACAACATGTCTCCTTTAGGTGGAAGGTTGCGAGGTCGATTTTACTTCTAACCTTAATCAAAATGTTTGTTTCTATAATTAAAAAGAAAAAAACATATCGATATTGATAATTTTAATCATCCAAGGTTCTAAGCTTGATCTATAAAATTGACACAAACACTTGTTATCAGTTAAAATATAAACTCTTATAAGTAACGCTTAATAATTTGTTACATATAATAAAAACATTGTTATTTACCTTCAAACACTTGTAATCTTGTGAATAACAAAAGGAAGACAAAAATGTCTTATTGACTGGAGAGATTTTAAAGTAAGGTCCTTGGGACTCTATTTTAATTTCACTATTTTGTGGGACATTTTCTATATTATGTGTATTAGGTGAGACCTTAAATTAATCACCCAAAAAATTATCAAATTAAACTCCGATAATGCAATTAAATGTTAGGGTGTAAAAATATGAAAAGGAGTATATCAAATAGTAAATACTATTTAACAGCATTTTGATTGCATTTGATCATTTGATGTCATGTTTCGAATTTATTTATCGGGTAAGAATCAAAATGAAAATATTAAATTTAAAGAATAAATTAAAGCATAATAGGATCAAATATATATTTTAAGCATATCAAAAAAATATGTTAATACATGTAATAAAAAAATATATTAATACCATCAAGTTCTTAGATCAATTGGTCGTGGGTGTTCTAGCTTAACTAGTAGTCTCGAGCTCCGGGTATGCTATGCAGTTGTTAATAGTGTCGAATACCAATATAACCCCAAAAAAATATTTTCAATATGGTTAGTAAAGAAACTTTTTTTTCTCTAATCGTAAAACTTAAGAGATTATTACCCTTGGCTATTTATACATTTGACTATACTAATAAGTACATTGATTTATAATGAATACTAATAAAATTTGTGCTTTTAAGAGCTTATGAGCTATTTCTACAACTAAATGAATTTGGATGAAACCAAAAAGTGTGGATAGAAAAAATGACTTGCTTATCAATCCATAGAGTCCAAAGGAAATAAACATAAATACTAGTGAACATAAGCTAGAAACCCAGATCTATCATTTGGATCATGTCATGGAATTTGCACATAAAATAACACACAACACAAACCTGGCGGTTGGGGGGTTGGCGTGAGTGGTAACTGGTAAGTACTCTAGTCCTTTAAGCAAGTGGTTGGAGGTTCGATCCCTAACTCTTGCGAATGAAGCAAATTCACAGACCAGTTGTCTACCCCCTATATGAGACTTCAGAACAGCGAGGGATTAATCCCACCCTTGGTAACAAAAAAAATACTCCCTCCGTTTCTAAATATAAGATCACTTTGGGGAAGTGGATAAATTCCTAAATATAAGATCACTTCCTATTTTATCTCAAGTTTTGCCCAAACTACCCTTATAAGATCATGTAATTTTATTGTCTTCCTCAATCTCCCCAAATTAACCAAAGTGATCTTATATTTAGGAAGAGAGGGAGTAACACAAAACAAAAGCATGTTCCGTCAATTTTAACGAAGGTGACAGCTGAAGAAAGCAGAAAAGGGAAAGCAAAGTAACGGAGGCGTTAACGTGAGTCCCATTCCCATACACAAGTGTACAATACATGAGAGAAGTTTCCTTCAAAAATCAAAACTTTCATTTCAGACACACTATACAACACAACTAAAGCAATTTATTCACTATATTTCTATTTCTATTTCCTGGTATTCTATTTCTCTTCTCTCTTTTTTTCTACATGTTTTTTCTTTGTGAATCACCCAGATCGCTTGATTATGCCATTCATTGTTGCATTTGTTCGCATTTTAGCTATGTAGTTTGTGGCTTAACTATTAACGAGTGGTACGGATTTCATCTGATGTTTGTTTGGTGAATAGTTTTTACTTTGCATTGGACTGTGTGTGTGTGTGGGTGAAATGAGAATTTTGTTACATGAAAATGCTGTTAAGCACTATTCATAAAAGTGAAAAAGAAGCTCTTTTGAAGACCCCATGAATATTTTATATCATGACGATTTAAAAGATCAATTCTTTCAACATTAGTCATCTAGACTTGAATATTTAATGGAATGTTAGTTTGGAATCTGAAAAATGTTTAAATGGTACACTGCTATTACTCATGGGCAGGAGTGAGGTGCTACTTTCACCTAAAGACCACTTAATGTTAACATATCTTAGGGTAAATTCGATTTGAGGAGAAAAGATAACTATAGACGTTTTAAAGTGATTAATTTTGCAACATTAATTTCTCCAAAAACAGTTAGATTGATCTTGTAATTAGGACGGGAGGGAGTGTTGGAGGTCAAGTGTTTTTGGTATCTTGCCTTTTGGGCTATTATTACATGGTTGTCCTTGATCTTAGCTTATTCTTTAGGGAGGTGGTTGAAATCGGATTGGAGTGAGTATCACTTATCTTTATGCTATGCATATGCATAATATATCTCTTTATCATACATTATGCTGGTAATTTGTTTTCGGGAAAGGAAATGAATTGTGATGTGTGTATTTTTGAGAACCCTATGGAGTATTATGGCACGGAGAGGGTCTTTGTAGAACCATTCCTTCATATCTTTGTGTAAATTTAGAGGTTACACCTGTATTTAAGTATTTTGAAGAAAGGACATTTGACATGTAGGTGAAATGCAGAATCAGGATGCAAATCAGCTTCCTGAAGCGGATGCCTTGCCTGATGGGTTTGTTGATAGCACTACCGATCCTCTTGCTCCTGCAACTCCAAAGCCTGAGCAGGATAAGCTTCTTGATAATTATAAGGAGAGTAACTTGTCAGATGTCGGGCATTCTAATGACTCATCAAATGAGTTGGCATTAAAAGAATATCAAAACAATCATGGTAAGGAAAACTAGTGAGCAACACATAACTCCTTTTATTCCCATGTCTAAACTTCATAAATTGGTGCATCAGATTGTTCAGTGGAGGCTCCCTGTAGTAGCTTGATGCAGCAGACAGAAAGTACACAGATTAATCCTTCTGTGGGTGATTCTGATTCCAAGGTTACTCTATCCAGTTGCAGTGAGTTGAAAGATCAACAAGGGGAATGTCAAAGTTCAGAAAGCAGTAAATATTGTTTTCCTTATCGCATGTTCGCTCTTTTTCATAGATGTTAAAACTGCTTCATAGTTGGGTTTACTCATCATGGCAGATGTATGATTGATTGCTTGATATTGAATTGAGAAATTTCTTTATGATTTTTATATTAGAACGTTCATCTGATAGTGCCAAGGATTTATGTATTGATGTTTTGAAATCTAATCCATGGTGAACATGTATAAATTAAAATTTGTGGTCTTCTGTTTGATGTTTTTCTTCACTTTCGCATGGTAGACATTTATGCATTACCTACTGCTGAAAACATGGGTTACTCATTGATGGATTTTTAATTATTTTTTACTAATAAAAAAGTTTTATCTTAAAACTTTTTGGTGAAAATGGATCAGGTTTTTGCAAATGTCATATGTCTTCTTAATCTTTGGTATGATATTTTGAGCTGAAACGGTTTATGGATTTCCTCGTATGCTTGAGCAAATAGCGTGTCTTTTTTCTGTGCTCTAATGAAATGAATTAGTTATGCTTGGCAATGTCTACAAACCTATTCTATTACTTGTCAGCGGACCTCCATGTTTTAGTTGTGAGTATTTATTCCTGTATTTGACAGTTTTATTTCTGAGTCTGACGTGGCTTTGTTGCCTTTACTGATCTTTGCTTTTGCAGCCGTTGGTGAGTGTCTGGAAACAAAAGTCATTCCTTCAAAAGATTCACATTCATCAGAGACTGCTAATTCTTCAAAATCCAAAAAAACTGTTAGTGAACGAACTCTGTTGATTCTCACACATTTATTCACACATTGACATCTCAATGGCCAGCATATAGTTTCTTTTTCCTCTACATCTTTTATGTTTTTAATCCAACTTCCCTTGTGATGATTTTTTTTTTAGTTATATCATTTGAGTTATTTAAACAGTTTGACTGACAACGTGAGGCTTTCTTGTTGTTTTCATTAAGACCCATGATAACTTTGTGCAGATAGCAGGTTGAGATTCAATTGGAATTTATTATAATTTGTAGACCATGTATATTAATAATTAAGAATGTAGTCAAGAAAAATTTAGTGGAAATTTAAACTAAGGGGGATCCTCAAACTTTTGAGAATCTAGCAATGCATAACACAAGAATGGTGATACAGGAAGTGTTGAATAAATTTTTGCGTTTTACAATTGGTAGAGGAAATGAGCTTTAACCGTGAAACCCAGGGAGTTAACTTATTGTATATGTCCCGCAACGAATGCAAAACTGGAACTGATCTCTCCTTTTTCCTCTCAATATATGAATAACAACAATCACAAATGAACTCAATTTTTTCAGGAACCTGCTGAAACAAAGAGGAAAAACACAAAGCGTTTGTTTAAGTCAGACAAAGAGTTGTTAGAGTTTACACTGAAGTATCAACAAGTATTGGCAGAAAGAGATGCAGGTATGTCAATATGAGCATTTTCATCATTTGATAATTATCTTTTGGTCTTGAAAAGAGGTGAGATCAGGGGATGCAAATTGGTCCATGTTATGATAATAATATTTGGAATAAATCATTATTTGATTTGGTTGATAGACTCAATTAATTAGTTAATTTGGTTGATTACTCAATTAAGTAGATTAATTAGCTAATTAGGATTTTATGGGGGCTGGTTATTATTATGTTTTATTTTGTTTTGGGCCTAATGAGCTTAGATATCTTAGGCCAATTGTTATTATCTTAGGCCAATTGTTATTATCATGGAGAAGTAGGTTCAGAGCAGACAGCAGTTTCTAACCATGTTTATTTTATTCACACTTACGAGCACTTATGTGTATACCTTAATAAGCAATATATTGAAACATTTGGATATTTGAAGAACACAATAGTGCCGAGCAATTTCTGTAGCCTTCCCCTCTTAGTGGGACAATGCTTGTTGTTGTTGCTGTTGTTGTTTATGATGTGCACATATGCCCATAATTAAATGGTAAGAGTCCTTTGCATATCATTTTATTATCCTGCAAAAGTAGAAACTGCTAACAGAGTAGTATAAACTTAATATTTTTATATAGTATGGTGGATGTTTCAACAAAAACGGTTGATGGTATCTAAAGTACAAAGGATTTAAACACTGCAACTTTGTGTTGAAGATACTTGCAACAATCAAGTACTACTGTTGTAATCAACAACTTGACGTTATCCTCAATTTAGGTGCTAAAATTGCGACATAGTGTATTTGTTTTACTTTTATATTTGCTTTCTCCCTCTATGTTAGTATTTTAATTCTTTTGGGCCGCACCCCAGGCAGTTGAACAGAGGCCGCTTGCCTGCTTTTTTGTTTTGGGGTAAGGGTTGTTATAAAATTGTTATTATCTTAGGCCAATTGTTATTATCATGGAGAAGTAGGTTCAGAGCAGACAGCAGTTTCTAACCATGTTTATTTTATTCACACTTACGAGCACTTATGTGTATACCTTAATAAGCAATATATTGAAACATTTGGATATTTGAAGAACACAATAGTGCCGAGCAATTTCTGTAGCCTTCCCCTCTTAGTGGGACAATGCTTGTTGTTGTTGCTGTTGTTGTTTATGATGTGCACATATGCCCATAATTAAATGGTAAGAGTCCTTTGCATATCATTTTATTATCCTGCAAAAGTAGAAACTGCTAACAGAGTAGTATAAACTTAATATTTTTATATAGTATGGTGGATGTTTCAACAAAAACGGTTGATGGTATCTAAAGTACAAAGGATTTAAACACTGCAACTTTGTGTTGAAGATACTTGTAACAATCAAGTACTACTGTTGTAATCAACAACTTGACGTTATCCTCAATTTAGGTGCTAAAATTGCGACATAGTGTATTTGTTTTACTTTTATATTTGCTTTCTCCCTCTATGTTAGTATTTTAATTCTTTTGGGCCGCACCCCAGGCAGTTGAACAGAGGCCGCTTGCCTGCTTTTTTGTTTTGGGGTAAGGGTTGTTATAAAATTAAAATTGTTTAGAAATAATCTGTATGGAAAGACATGATCTGTAACTATGTTGGGGCTTTATTTTATCCACTAACATCTTTCCTATATATTTGTAGCACTTGCTGTTCGAGATAAGCTTGAATCTCTGTGCAGGGAGCTACAGCGTCAAAATAAAATGCTCATGGTATGTCTCCATAGCACCAAAATCTTTTAAATTGATTGTATAGTTTTCTGATGCAGTTTACTCGAACAGTAGTTGCCTTTCATATATATTACATCATGTACTTGTTGATTGGACATGCAAAACTTGCTGGATTTGGATCTATTATAGTGGTACATCATCCATACTGCATCTTGTGTTTCTATTTGTTGCACGTGTGGTCTTTCGATGCCCCTCTTCAATTTCCTACTTGACTTGAGCAACCTTCCTGTTCCTATCACACTTAAGCACTTTTTGTCTATTCTCTTTCATGATTATCATGAAAATGTTTTATTAAATCCTGGTTTGTTCAACTTCAGGCTTTTACACCTTGTCTTTCTTATTGGAAAAACTGAGACTGTTTTGTTAATTTTCAGGAAGAATGCAAACGTGTGTCAACTGAGGGGCAAAATTTGAGGTTGGACTTATCAGCCAAGTTCCAAGACGCAATCAAGGTTTGATCTCTGTCTCTTGTTTTTCTTCAAAGTCCACAAACCGCGTTATAGTCTCAATTAACGTTTATCTGGTATGCTGAGTTTTCTGTCTTCCCGTATGGTATGCCAAATTTAATGATGTTTCTATCTCCCTCCCTCCGTCTCTCTCTGGGTAGTTTTATAGGCTTTATTGAATGTAAACTCCAATGATATTTTTCCATAGAGACTGATTTTTTTTTTTAAATAAAAACTTTATATTCTCAATAAATCATATTCTTCTATTTGTATTTGTATGTTTTTGAGAATTGAAAGTTTGAGGGTGAAATTAGTTAAATACTTTCCAAGGAGCAAAAGCGGAAAAAGTGTAGTTCTATGCCAGTTTGTCTTTGGTTGTGAAATCCTTGTTATCACAAAAATTTCTTATGAAAATTGTAATTTGGATGGAATTATTATGAAGGAATAAGTAGGTGGTTTGTTCTTGTTATAAGCCATATTTAGTTAGTTATCAGAAAATGGCTTTAGCCTCTACATTGATGAATAGCTGAAAATGCTGATAGAAGAAGTAATGAATAGAAATAATAGAGTGGGAGAGAAGGTTGTAGAGCTTTAACATATGATATGTTTTATTTTATGCCTGTGTATAATTATATAGAGAGAAGCAATCACCTTTGTGCTGCCATCAATCAGTATCTTAATTACACAAGTCAATCGGCTATATTTTTTGCTATGAGCATCCAGTAGTCATTGTATGAATTGAATTTTATTCTGTACGTACGTTTTGCTTTCTTAATTTATTATCACTTGCATTTTCTTACAGGATGTGGGAATTAAACTTGAAGAACAAAAGGATGAGTGCCTTTCTCAGCTAAAGGAGAATGAGATGTGAGTCCTTGAATTATGATTGTTTATTGGTCATGGATCTTAGGATTGCTCATCTTTTTCCATCAGCACCACTGCTTTCTTTTTAGTTCATCTTGCTATAATTTGAGATTCAATGGAAGTATTTTAACTACTGCATTCCTAGATAGGTTGACAATTTTCCCTGTTCATAATCTGAATGGGGACTGGGATTAGAAGATTTTCTCCTTTTATAGGTTGGGCGTTGGGAGTAGATTATTTGTCAGATTTTGGTAGTCTAACCTTATAGGTAGTCTTTCTCTGTGCATTTGGAGTTTTGGACTACGTTACTCTTTATGTTATCATGAGAACAATTTTCTACGTTAATCATAAGAACTATATAATTTATGCTTACTCTTTATTTAGACTTTATTTCATGCATCATACGCATTTTTTTCTCGGTCCAAATCCATGTGGTATAATGCAGAGCTGAGAGAATTGCAGCTCCTCTTTTTCCCTTTTTCTTCTTTTGCGGTGATCATTGCGTCTTTGTTGTCTCTTGCTCATAGGATTGGAGTGGGAGATGGTTAAATGCCCCCAGTCACTGATTAGCCCCTATTTATGCCCTCACAACCTTTAGTCTGTTACTCTGTTCCAGGAAAAAGTGAACACAAAAACTTAAACTGACAATTTGATTGGTTACAATAATAACTATGTAAACTCATTTCTTGTTGGTATAATTAAGGATGTTACGAAATAGTTTTTACTCTTTATAAACATTATCGTTATCAAATAAAATATATTTTATTGTAAAACAATTGTATGAAAGATGTCCATTCCAATTTGTTTTCTGGATATGAAAACTTAAATATATAATAAGTCGCATATAGCATTTTTAGTGTTGACAATTTTGATTCTTGCGCATCTTTGATTTGTTTCTCTGTTCATACATTCTCCATTGGTCATCCTATAGTTTTTGTTACACGTCTTATTTAGTTATCTATGAAAGAATAAAAGTGTCCAAAATATTGAATTATTTTATTGCCCAATAGAAGTATAATTGTTAGCATTAAATATTTGTGTTTCCCTTATTTAGGTTAAGAAACAAGTTGAAGCAACTTGCTGATCAGTATACCCTATCCGAACAGCAACATGACCAGAAGGTGAGTTTTATTGCTTCTGTGTTTGATATTTTAGATATAATTCTATTTAAAATGATTTGCAACTGATATTTGTTGCCATGATTGTGTACTCAATCCACAGTTGAAGCAGAAGGCTTTGGAGCTTCAGATTGCTGATTTGAAAATGAAGCAATATGAGGAAAAATTGGTTCAGGAACAATCTCAGATGAAAGTATATGCTGAACAAGTGTCTCAGTTACTGGCAACTGAGAAAAATTTGCGCTTGCAGCTCACTGCCGATGGGGAAAAATTCCAACAGTTTCAGGTGAATTTGGTTTGAGACATCAATAGTTATTTAATTGTTTGACCCCATCCCTTATTACTTGATATATGTTAGTGCATAGTTTGTGCCTTAATGTGGCTTGCTTTTTATTATGCTTTGATTTTTCAGGAAGCATTGTTAAAGAGCAATGAGGTTTTTGAAACATTTAAACAAGAGATTGAGAAGGTACACGATATTGGCTTGTTTAAAAATTGCATGTGTTCACAGGCCATGTTTACTGATGTTTACGCTGTTTGCATGAATTTTATTCTGAAGTTATCTGCCTTTTTTTCTGGAAACATTCAGATGACAAAATCAATCAAGGAACTCAAAAAGGAGAATCAATTTTTGAAGAGTAAAACTGAGAAGTCCGATATTACTCTCATAGAGTTAGTTGATGAGGTAGACCATCTTCACCTCATTTGCATGCTGGTCTTACATTCTGTACAACTTACCATTCAGTCTCCAAGGACAGCATTAGTATCCGCTTCTTTCACATATGTGCTCAGGGTTCAGGCTAATCGCATAACGTAATTTGTCATGCTTTATGATTTTGCATCACGTGTAAAGTCCTTTAGCCTTGACTTTGCTGACATTTTGATACAAAATTGTAATTCTGTATATGAGAGAACGAGGGAAAGAGAAGAGATAGGAGAGATCAGAGAGAAGCAAGAGAGATAGAGAAATGAAATAGAAATAGGAAGAGAAACTGAATCACCAATCCATTATTCACATCATAGTCTGGGGATTACAAGGTGGTTTACATTTATTTATAGGCTTTAGGGAATAGGGTAGGGAGGTAACTAGGCTCTAATATCTTCTAACTCAACTAACACCTAACTAACTTCTAACTTTAATTATCATTGTATAACTTATTCTCACATAGTATGACTTGTGGGCACCGTTTCTGCTCAGCTTTTGGTATACATTAGGTGTTATCTAATATCAACATTCCTACCTGAGTATGTAATGCAAATAATATTAGCGAGTGTTAGTTGACAACTCTGTAAGTTGGGATTTTATGTTTAGGAGATGCTATGACGTAATCTGTATTGTATATAAAGAGGATGGGGCCAGAATCTGTATGCTATGAGAATGATGATGATGAACCTAATGAGTTTAATCTTTCGTTCTGTCTTTCTCCCCTATCTTTCCCCTTTGTCCTACATTCACCCCTTCCCTTTTTCTAACTTGAGATTAATTCTGTAAGGCACAGTAAATATTTGTTGGGAAAATTTTTGCTTTTTTGTTCCTTATGTTATTAATCTGCCCCAACATTGTGATTACTTATTGTGAAAGCACGTGATAATTTTTTTTTCCTTGAGCAGCGTGAGCGCTTGAAGAAACAGCTGGAGAAAACTAAAAACCAGAAAGAGAAGTTAGAATCCCTTTGCAGATCCCTTCAGGCAGAAAGGAAGCAACATTTAGCAGGGAGCAAGAGTGATAATTCAGTTCCAACATGAGCAGGAGCTTATTAGAAACATGTCAACCAACTATGTCTCTTGAAGCTATGTCTCTCTAATTTTACTATGATGTTTTGGTGAAACTCTCATCTTTTGATTAGTGCTTATATATTGCAATTATTCTCACTCACTTCTCAGGTTGTCCTCTTATTGTTCTTATCATTCCTTCTGTTGATCCATCCCACTCCAAAAAGATCTGATTTTATTTTCTTGTTTTTCTCGTGATTCTCTTGAAATTTCTTTAAGCTTTATAATACTACCTCCGGTCCTAAATATAGGATCTAAATAACTTTTTTTTGGAGAAGTTAAGGTTGCAAAATAGTCTATTAAATCATGACATATGTAATATATTTTTAGATTATCCATTAGTTTATAAGTAAAATAAACTAGTTTAAGGGAAAAAATTAGGTAAATCAATTTATAATTAACTTATTTTGCTTTTTTCTAGGATTTTTCAAAAAAGTCATCTAGGTCCTATATTTAGGACAGGAGGGAGTATGATTATTTTTAAGATATCGTTAGCATTGCTATAGGAATTTGAGTGTGTAACCTTTCAATTCAAGCGTTCATTTGGTTTGCTATGCCTTTAGTTGGAGGATATATTAGGAGGATATCTCATCAAAACATTCAAAGGATATTCATATCCGATGGATTTTAAAATTCAAAACAGAATAATGTTCTTTTTCGGGTTGACACTATTTCCCTAAATTCAGGTTTTTGTTCCCAAAGTTTGACACTTTGTTTTTATTTTTAGTCCCTTAAGTATAACCGGCCATTTCCAATGGTCCCATATGCATAAATAGTGTCAAGTTTGCATTTGTCTTTAATACTGTTAAATTTGTGTTGACTGAGCGAGTTGAGGTGGCAACTCATGTTGATTGGAAATATAAAATGTTATCAAATTAGTTATGTGTTGACTTGAGCGAGTTGTGCGTATTGCTTAAATTTTTGTGCATGTTTTGCACAAAATATTTAGTTATTTACAATATAGAAATTGTTTTTCTTTTCCAAAAAAGTAATGCACATGTGCATTGAACTTCGAAGTAAAAAAATTAATCAAATTGATTTCAACAAATTATCAATGATATTCATCACTTGTTAACAATGTTATTTTCACTACCAACTCATTAATATTTGTTTGACATTAGGGTTTAGGGATCTCTCTCTCTCTCCACAAAAAATAAATACTCCCTCCGGTCCTAAATATAAGACCTAATTGAATTTTCTAGAAAATACTTAAAAAACAAAATAAGTTAAATATAAATTGATTTACCTAATTTTTTTCCCTTAAACTAGTTTATTTTACCTATAAACTAATGGATAATCTAAAAATATATCAAATATGTCATCATTTAATAACCTATTTCGCAACATTAATCTCTTCAAAAAAAGTCAATTAGGTCCTATATTTAGGACCGGAGGTAGTAATATAGATTAATAATGCACATGCAATTATCCTGAAAAGAAAATAAATAATATCTTCCACTAGGGATCTCTCTCCACAAAAAATTCCCACCATGTCCCTAATGTAAAAGGGAAATAGACAAAAAATACCTTTTAAATTTTAAAATCCCTTATAGATTAATAACATTTTAATTTTGAGTCTTTAATATCATTACTCACCTATTGAACATCCTTACTCAATTATTTTATTTTGCATGGAGCATCGAGTATCCTAGACCTACCTTAACTCAGATGATTTAACAAAGGTTCAAACTAATTCAGATTGAGCCAGATAAGACCACAAGGGAGACAAAACTCCATTAACAAATATTTAACACTACTACATTTCCATAGCTTGAACTCGAGATCTCCCGTCAAGCCGGTAACCAACCGAAACAAATTGCCTAGTGGTATAAAATTTGAAATGGATAAAGTATGTATTCATACCATTCGTGTCAAACTCACCCGTTAGTTAGAGTTAGACCGTCTTCATCCATACATAATCAACAAATATGTGTGTGGGCCCCATTGTCGATTAACATTAACATACATTGAGCTGGTGGTTAGGCATATTAAAAGGAAAACTCACACAAACACAAACTCTCACTTATTATTGTTATCTATGTGAAGAAGGTTGGTTGTATTGTATGATGATGGAAGAGGAAGGTGAAGAGGCGTATAATGTGAATAAGAATGAGGAGGAGGAAGAAGAAGAAGAAGAAGAAGAAGAAGAAGAAGAAGAATGCATTATAGTAATTGAGAATAAGAAGGAGAATGAGAAGGATGAGGAAGACGAGAATGTGATGATGGAAGTGGAGACGAGCAAAGCAGAGAGAGCCGTTTATCTCATGAAATGCCCTCCTCTCGTCTCTCGCTCCCTCCGTCCTCTCCATCCTTCTTCCTCTTCTCCCTCCCTCGCTAAACTCGTCGTCTCCATCGACCCTCTCCTTAACAATCACCATTCTCTCCCTCAAGTCTCTCCCTCTCTCTCTCTCTCTCTCTCTTTCATTGCATTCCTCGTTTTCTCACAACCTATTTTCTCTTTTTCTTTTCTAGGGTTTCAGCATTGGTTTTTTTCTTTTATAAATGTTGATTCTTTCACAAGAAGTTATCGCTTTTATGATGTTTTCTTGATTGTGAATCAAGTTTTTGTTTGGATGGATGGAAGATTTGATAGACATTGATGGGTTTATAGTTATGAGGACAAGTTATATGGCACATTGTCTATAGCGTGGTTTATTTTGATGTGTATTGACGAAAACAGTTTATATCAGGCACAAATTAACAAGTACTCCCTCCGTTCTTAAATATTTAAGATCACTTTCCCTAATTTGAGTAGATTAAGGAAGTTAGTTGAGTTAGTTATTTACACGTGTTATTACCAATTTATCCCTACTATATATACTTGTATTCTCACTCTCCCTCTTTTGCTTGTTATGATAGATAAGCATTGTAGGGTTAATTTGGGAAAAATTGGGAAAAGTTAGAGAGTGATCTTATAATTAGTATCAAATTGAATTTTATAAGTGATCTTATATTTAGGAACGGAGGGAGTACTTCCTAATGGTGGAGTCAATGTTCTCTAATGGTAGACAGGAAGAGAGGGAGTGTGGGGTGAAGGTGGATAGTTAGGGTATATTGGTAATATCATGTCATTTTAACTAACTTAACTAACATTTTTAATAATATAGTAGAGGGAGTATGTACTTAGTGTAGTTGTTAATTCTCCCATTTTTAGTGTCTTTGAACAATGTTGGGTGATTGCAATATTTGCCATTGTGACCACCTAACAGCTACAAGTGTATTGCTTTTTGTTAAACAATGGGAAAAGAAAGAGCATGAGATTTATGACACATAATGCTTTATTGCATGCTGTATTTCTCTGGTTCATGAAGATTGTAAAATGTTGCATGCTCCCTAATGCCAATCCTATTCCCCATTTCTGAATCTTGCTGATTGCAGTCAAGAAGAGCATTAAAATTTGTCTGGCAACCGAAATCATTAGAGAGCTTATGGATTTATGATTCCAGATGAATTGATTTCAAACATATAGGAGTGTTTATCTTATTTTTGAATCCGTGGAAAAAATTTCATGATTGATGGAGACAAATTTTCCTTTTGACTTCACTTCATGAACTGATTTTAAATATATCTTTTCTTGATATAAAAGTAGCCCTGTATTGTTTAGTTATGATTATAGTGATGGCCTTCTCTACGGTACTTTTATCCTTGGAATTGATTGTTTAAATTTTCAGTTTACCATGGAGTTGACTGGAGCTGAAGCTGGGCATATTCCTAGATGTTATGATATGGTTATGTCAAAAGATTTCATTCCCATGTCTGTGTTTTCGGAGTCATCCCAAGGTAAACATGCATCTTTCAGTGACCAAAGGTTTTGAAATTTGACTGTCTTCAAAAGAACTATACTTTGATGAGGAATTAAGCTGTTGCTTTAATTATACCTTGGTTTGACATTATGCTTTGAGATAATTAAAATGTTTGTTTCTTACATAACCTTGATATTTACACCTGATCTCATTTTTCTGTTCATATATGATATTATGCTCTTGTGAAATAAGTTTAAATTTCATTTCATTTTAGTAATTTATTTTCCTCTGGTTTGTGATTCACCTAGGTACCTTTCCCCTGTATCTTTAACTTGAGCAAGTGGAGATTGAACGGTTTCTAATGGAACATGTAAAAGAAAGGAGGAGAATGGAATAATGAGGATATACTTTATTACGCTTACCCTGGCTGGGTTTGGTTTGAGACTGAAAAAGTCAAAAACCTCCTCTAGCACTGTTATTTGGCAAAAATTTTGACTGAAACGGTTGAAATTTCCTGTCAAACTGTAGGAAAAGTAAGTGTGGAAGGAAAAATTCTCAACAAATTTGACACGAAGCCTCATGATCAAAACTTTGAACTTTATGGGAAACTCTGCCGTGAAAGGACAAACAAATATATGGTCAAAAGTAGACAGATAAAGGTTTTCTTATGGATTTTGTAACATGGATTTAATAATTCATATGATAAGTTTTTTCCACTTACTTTTCCTAAATTTCCTTTCAGGTTATTGATGATGATCATGGGGTTCATATGAGGCCCATGCCTGGGATGCATGCTCTTGCCACCTTTGGGGTCAGTGTATATGTCATACTTATCCTGAGCAAATATTGAACCATGTCCTGAGCAACCTGTTCTTTTAGAGATTCTTTGACATATGTAGGCTAAAAATCATGAAAATATATGCAGTATGTCAGCGGTGTAGCCCTCATAAATGTATGGCTGACATGCTTATTTTGATGATTGACTAGGTCTGCTTGTATTTCCCTTGGTGAGCCTTTGTGTATTTTGTACCTGTTAGTTGTTAAATCTAAGAGGAGATTTTGTGTTGATTTAGGAAAAGAAGAAGATCTCGACCAAACCATATGAAACCAAGAGAACAAGAAGGGACCGTGGAGAGTTGGAATCAGTTTTGTTTAAGCTCTTCGAACAGCGCCCAAAGTGGAGTTTGAGACAACTCGTACAAGAAACTGACCAACCTGAAGTATGTATTCTTATTCATTTGTTTCTCTTAAACATTCAACTCTTATTTATGGGTCATTAGTTTGAGCTATGTACAAGCAGAACACTCATGAATAGTAAGTTTTTTCAACCCATGTCTTTGGTTGATGATGAAGAGGTGGTTTGATAAAATACTTGAAATGGGTTGATGTTTTAAAGTTTTCTCCTCTCACTATGATAAATTCTAAGGCAAGCTCAGCCTACAAAAAATTAATAGACTAAATCAAGACGCATGATCATATCTGAACGCTTTTCAATAATAGCCACTTTGACATGCTTTTTGTTCCTCCATTTGATTTGATTTAGTTTGTTAATCTTCAAACTTTGCTTGCTTTTAGCATTCATTTATCCTGTTCGCTGTTCCTGTGTTAAATGTAAGTGCTGTACTGACACTTTGCTTTGCTGCAGCAATATGTGAAAGATATACTTAAAGACCTGTGTGTCTACAATAACAAAGGAGTTACCATAGGCGCGTATGAGTTGAAGCCCGAGTATAGAAGATATCAAGATTGAAGAAGTCCATGATGGTTGGTTGTATCATATGCTCAGATCACCACCCTTTTTGTCCTTTCAGTTCGTGTCTATAAGTCTCTGACTCCTTTCCTGTTGATTCCGTTTAGTGTAAATACTCTTGAAGTGGATCATTGTTTTTTTTTTCATTACCGTTGAACACTTGCCATTCTATCTTCTGCTGCAAAGCTTTCAACTTTCAATTAGAAGAGATTTTGACGAAAGAATGTACTTGGATAAACTAACATCAAGCGCCTTGATCTTATTTTTCAGCTGTGTCCATCTTAATCGTTTATTTTAGTTACATTTAGCATCTTAATACTCCATGTTCCTATATATAGGACCTTGTTGGCCTTTTTGGGATGATGCTACAAAGTTAAATAAGTTACTTATTAATTGATTTGTCTAGATTATTTTCTCTAAACTAGTTTATTTGTCTCAGGGATAAGGTGCAAAAGTATCCATTACACATGTAATTGTGGTTAAGGTACGAAAATACGTATGTGATTTTTTAGAACAAAAGTAATCATAACATTACAAAATAAAGACAAAAGTAGTCATAACATTTCAAAAAAGATACTTTTGCCCCCTACTTTGAAATACTATTTTAGTTACTTTTGTTAAAAAAAAAATTACATGAGTATTTTTGTACTTTAGTCCTTTGCCTTATAAGATAATACTGTATATAATTTAATAATGTGCAAAAAGTTTTATGATTAAGTAATTCGTTTAGTTTCCTTAAATTCTAAAAAAAAAATCAATCAGAGCATATATTCTTCCAACACTCTAATTGTAATTGCATTGTTTGATTAAAAAAATCTTAATTGTATTGTATTATCCAACACCTAGACTTCTAGAGGCTTAAAATATTTTTAAGATTATATAACTGGACAATGAATACAGGGTATTCACTGCTAAATACATGAGGAAAGTACCGTGGATGTAATATAAATAAGGGAAAATTAATTTGAGGTCCCCCACAAGGGACTTAATACTAGAAAAGTCCCAAAAGTTGAAATAATTAATGTAGGGTCCCAAGGGACCTCACCTTAATATATTTGAAAATTGAAAAGACACTTTTGCCCCTGCCCTTTTATTGATGGGAAAAACCTGACAACTTAATGGGCAGCCGTGACAACTCAATGGACATAACTTGACAACTGAATGGGCCAATGTGACAACGTGTTGGACATGTGCTTTAAGTTAATTGCCCAAACTCAGTTAAGTTAATGGGAAAAACCTGACAACTTAATGAGCAGCCGTGACAACTCGATGAGCATAACTTGACAACTGAATGGGCAAATGTGACAACTTGTTGGACATATGCTTTAAGTTAATTGCCCAAACTCTGTTAAGTTAATGGGAAAAACGTTGTCACATTTGCCCATTCAGTTGTCAAGTTATGCCCATCGAGTTGTCACGGCTGCCCATTAAGTTGTCAGGTTTTTCCCATCAATAAAGGGCAGGGGCAAAAGTGTCTTTTCAATTTTCAAATATATTAAGGTGAAGTCCCTCGGGACCCTACATTAATTATTTCAACTTTTGGGACTTTTCTAGTATTAAGTCGCTTGTGGGGAACCTCAAATTAATTTTCCCTATAAATAACATCGAGCTGTTGGGTGCTATATCTATAATAATTTATTTAAGACAAATTAATCAAACCCAGTTTAGCTTTATTTTGGTGTCTTTTCCCAATATATATATATATATATATATATATATATAGTAAATAAAATGTTGTCGACACGACAACCTATCCGGGCAAAGGACCCCTCCTATTCCTTTCCCCCTATTCCCTCCTATTCCCCCAATCTCCACCGTCCATGTGATCTAAAAGTCCAAATCTCACATACTCTCCTACACCCCACCACACCAAATCACTCACCCTAACATCTCTCATTCTCTCCCTGCGCTTTCTCTCTCTCTCTCTCTCGTTCTCGCGGCTTCCACCACTTCTTCTTCCCCATGCCATCGGCCTCGACTCCAACCGCCGGAAAGGATGAACGCCGATTTCGGATCGGACTGCACCACGGTGGCGGAGATCAGATCCCGGCCACCGATTTCACCGGGGGCGAGGTTGTGGTTGTTGTTCGGCGTCGCCGCTGCGCCGTCTCCGGCGTCCGTTGGTGTCCGGCGATGGTGGTGAGGCTGGGGAAGGAAGTGGCGGCGCCATCCCCGGCGGCCGTTGGTGTCTGGCGATGATGGTGAGGTTGGGGAATGAAGAGAGTGAAAGTGAAGACGAGAGGTAGAAGGAGAAGGAGAGAGATAGGGTGTAGTAGGGTGTATGGGGGTATGTTGATTCTCAGCCGTTAGATCAAATAAATGGTAGAGATGGAGGAATAGGAGGGATCCCTCACCCCAACCTATCCACCTATTGATTTAATTCCTGATGACGTGTTGACTTGACTAAATCTCAAACAAAATTTGATAGAAAATTTAATTATGAATTTTCCTTGTTTTTGGTAT
Organism: Mimosa pudica; assembly: GCA_029929735.1. Taxonomy (NCBI): domain Eukaryota; kingdom Viridiplantae; phylum Streptophyta; class Magnoliopsida; order Fabales; family Fabaceae; genus Mimosa; species Mimosa pudica. The sequence continues at coordinate 2,906,143 of JAKELP010000023.1, read as the reverse complement.
TGGGATGCGAGAAGATACTACTATGTTAATTATGCCATGCTTACCACGATATCGTTATTGCCATTTTAATACACTGAATTTGATAATGTGAATAACATTGTATGTGACTTGTTAGAGAGAGAGTTTTGGCAAAAAAAAAAAAAAAAAGACTTGTTAGAGAGACTTGAGTTGCTTAGCCTCATTCATGAATCAAAGAATAAGTCATGTTCCTTTGTTAAGGTTAAAGATTCAACTCACCGTTTCGCACGGATGAAATGAAATCAGAGTTCATTGTCATATTTTATATTATTAGGCTAAAGTATACTTTTGGTCCCTTATGTTTCCATCAAGTTTCAACTTAGTCCTTTATGTTTGGAAAGTACACTTTAAGTCCTTTTTTGTTAACATTGTTAGTTTAACTTAACGGAAAATGCTAACTTAACAATTTTAAATGATTATTTTATAATGAAATTGGACTAAAAATGATAAATTTTGAAAATATAAGAATATTTACACTCAAATATTTTAATCTGAAAATTTTTTCAGTATTTAATAACCATTTAAAATTGTTAAGTAAGAATTTTCTGTTAAGATAAACTAACGGTGTTAATAAAAAATGACTAAAAGTGTACTTTTCAAACATAAAGGACTAAATTGAAACTTGATGCAAACATAAGGATCAAAAATATACTTTAGCCTATATTATTATATTAATGATTTTGGTAATATCAATATTGATTTAGAGTCATATATATGATGATTTTAAGGTAATAATTCAAATGAGGTATTACTCTGTATATTACTCTATTTTGATAGCCATTGTTCTTTTTTTTTTTTAATAGCATGATAGCAGTTGTTCTAGATGGGTAAAGTTGTTGAAACTATATATAAAGACAATTTAGTATTTACGCCTTGCACTCTTGTGAGCATAGTTTGTAGGATAATTTACAATTCACGTTTTAATAATGCTTGGAAAATAAGTACCTTGTCATGCCATTTCATATCAAGTTGTTCTATTTTTTAAAAACAAAAAACAAAAACGTGCGCTTTAAAAAAAAGCACAAGCATTATTTTTCTTTTGTTTTGCTATAAGCGTTATACACACAAACATCTTCGTTTTTTTATAATAAACATCTTCGTTTTGAAATCGTGATTTAGCTGATTAATTTGTTACTAAATTATTTTGAATAAGAGATTGAATTGTATGAGTATGGCTTAAAAGAAAGAAGAGTGCATGCTAAAGAAATGAATAATTGGGCCTATAATGGGAAAATAATAGAGTTTACCTTTTGAATTTCAAAATTGTTAGATATTTACTCAAGTAGTTAATATTGTTATCCATTGGTTAATATTTTTATTAAAAAAATTTGTGATTCAAAATGAATTTTTCAATTATTTTCCCAACAACAAATTGAAGATGTTTCATGTCATAGCAAAGTACAACATCCTCCAACGCAAAGAAATAGTGATGAGGTTGAGTAGGATAGATAAGCAAATACAGGGTTATAATGCTTAAGATAGAGGAACATGCAACCTGATAACTTCTAACAATAATCTTAAATAAGGGCACACGTGAAATCTATTCATTCATCACTTGAAAACTTGCCAATCACAATATACCACTTTTGTGAAAACATTTATTCGTCATTACTTTTCTCACTTTTTATAGATTTTCTTAAATCAACTCATAATCATAATACAATTGAAGACAACACAATGGGTATGAATAATGCAACATTTATAAATTTATAAATGTTATAATAATCAAAATCATTTAGTAATATACATTAGTATTATAGTATTTTATAAATATAAAGTCACAGAGTGAGCTCTTTCTTGAACCTTCTAGACCATATAAAATATAAAAAATCCCTTAGGTCCATAAGCTCAATATTTGACCCAACCAAATATATATTCTAAAAAAGAAAATCCTCCCACATAGCTCCTCGGCTCATTCCATAAGTCAAAAATCATATAGTGTTACGACTTGGGTTAATTGTCATATTTTCCTTTGAAGTATACATGAAAAATCATGTATGCCCCTAAATCAGTTTTAGGCTCATACTTAATCCCAAAGTATGCACAGAGGACCGTATTCGCCCTTTATAGCTAAAATAATGGTTAAATATGATCTTTCTTGCATAATTCAAGGGTAAATGTAATAATTTGTACATACTTTCAGGGTAAATATGACTCTTCATGCATACTTCATAGACAGATATAATCCTTCGTGCACATTTCTGAGATAAATCGGGAAAAAAAAATACTTGAGTAACAAATACAACCTATACATACATGAACATTGAACACCATGTATGAATGGGATGTGTATGATTTATGACCAAACCAAATACGGAAGAGGCATTAAAGGTTGATAATGACAAAAACCCCAAATGAAATAATAATAATAATAATAATAATAATAATAATAATAAAAATAAAAATAAAAAATAAGAAGTCACACTTCCTTTGATTAAGTCATGTTTGGCGTGTGCATAGCACAGCCACCATTGACTTTTCTCTCTCTCTCCAAACACGTTTGGACGCCAAAAAGTAAGCTTAAGCTGCCTGCAATAAAAGAAAAGCATTTCTTCTTCTTCATGCTGCTGTACTAATAATAACAATAATTATTATTATTTCATTTTCCATTCTTCTACCTAACACATCATAATTCCTTCCTTCTTCTCTTCTCCATTTCCCTTCTCTCTCTCAATTTATCTTTGGTTTCTCCGCTATCTCTGAAAGTCTCAAGCTTTCTTTCTGGGCACAAGGTATATAATACATATATGTGATTTCTGATTCTGGGTTGTGGAAATTTTCACTGATTGTTGATGGGTTTTTGATTCTGAGATGGGATTTTGGGTTTCATTGTTTGATGCTAATTTTAGATGTGTGATTTGGTGTTGTACTGTGATGTGATCTCCATTTCAGCTTATACTGATTTTTGTGGAGTTACTATGCTTCAAAGTTGAAAACTTTGGGGATCTGATTTTCTCTTTTGTCAATGCATGTTGAAATCCTTTATGGTCTTTGAAGTGATGGTTTTTTTTTTGTGTATTTTTTTAATTGGAGAGTGAAAGATTGAAGATAATTGAACCTAAAGAGCTTTGGTTTATTGCAGTTTGTGAAGTTGGAATGAGATATTTGCTTATTTAGTACAACCTTGATAGTAAAGTATTATGGATTTGGTCATCTCATGTCTGGTTTAGTGTTTTTCTCAATACATTGGAGATCATTTTAAAAATGGAAAAGACTTAAAATTCTAAAGCTTTAGATATGCATGATCAGGTGGGTTTGTAATTGGGTTTTGAATAATGGCTTGGTGTTTTCATTAGTTTGAATGCCTGTTATTTGGCTATCTTTGTATAGTGTTTTCAGGAAATCAATCTGGTTTTTTACTATTTTGGAGTTTATTGTATAAGATTTCATTTGTTTGTATTTGTAAAAGTTATGAGAATCGGTTTCAATTAGTTGTATTTGAGAAGTTGTCTGCTAATTTTGTGCAGAAAGAAAAAAAGTTTTATCAGTTATTGTTTGTTGATCGGTGAGAAATACTACGAAACAAAGCGTTGTACGTCCAAATTCTTTAATTGTGTTTCCTTGCGCAATGATCAATTAGTTTCCTAGGTACCTTTAGTTTCCAAGTGATTATTGAGCTGCCTTTTTGCTGAAAGTAAATTTTATTGTCGTATGTTAATGAATCATCTAATAATGGTGTCCTGCCACTTATTCAATTCAACTAGCATAAATAACATGTTTTTTGTAGTGTTTGTGTACGTGTGTGTAGATAAGTTGATATTAAACCTTTTAAGCAGATTTATAGGTATTAGAATCTTACATCTAAATCAAATACTTGAATGCTGCTTGTTTTTCAAAGATAGGAGCATGTAAAATGTCGGCTTTCACATTGACAGACATAGATTATTTTGATTAAACTCTATCTCTTCTTCAGTGAATAAATTTCTTGATTATTCGTTGCCATTTGCAGATCTGTAAAATCTTCAACAGAGCAATGGATTTCTGCTCCAGAGATATAAATGAGGATTCCATTCTTAGATGTCCATTCCTGAGGAACATCAATGAACCTACTAACTTGTCATTCTCTTCATCATTGGCTCTTCCAATGCCTGTGAGTTCTCCTTTTGCTATCATCTAGCTTGCATAGACGTTGAGATTGATAATAATAATCATCTTAATTTCCCAAGGCCTATCTGACAATTTAGGCCAAAATAATGTGTACTCTTCTAACTAGAGCTGCTGTTCCTGGAAATGCACTTTTGGCTTTCTTGACCCAAGCTCATTTAATATATACTTTGTAAAATGATCTTTTAAACGTGTTGCTCATATATGGTCTGTGACCATTTATCTCCTCCTGTTAGATACAAGAAGGATTGGGGGTCTGACATTGACAAATATCTTTCTTCCTCTTGTACAGGTTCGTGGGACTAATGGTCCAATTTTTGAAGATGGCCCCAATTTTGATCGGGCATTTAGGCTTTTCCATGGCAGTAATGGCGTGGTTCCCTTGTCTGAAAGGTCTTTCCAGCATTCACAGAAATTAAAGCCCGAACCTCTTACTTCCCAGTTCAATCCCTTAGCAGCAAAGGCTGCAACTATCAGTCTGTCATCATTTGGATTTGGATGGCCTTTCGGTTTTGATTCATTTTCTGACAAGTGGAACAATCAAAAAAGAAAATCCAAGTCCTCAAAAAGAGAGCATTCTTCACAGGTATTAAGGCTTTAACTATCATGTTTGGTAGATCTTTATGTCATGATCTGGATTGTACTTTTCATCGTCTTTGACACTTGTCATACTGGTAATCTCAGGATGGTTCAAAGCATGAGGCAATGGGCAATGAGTGGCTGCTATCAGGGAACTGCCCTATTGCAAAGTCATACCGAGCTGTTAGCAATGTCATTCCTCTTGTTGCAAAGGTTCTTCAGCCCCCTGCTGGAATGAAATTTACGTGCCCACCGGCTGTAGTTGCAGCCCGGGCAGCTCTGGCAAAGACTGCATTCGCAAAGAATCTTCGGCCTCAGTCCCTGCCCACAAAAGTTCTTGTGATTGGGATGTTGGGAATGGCAGCCAATGTTCCGCTTGGAGTTTGGAGAGAACATACCAAGAAATTTTCACCATCATGGTTCGCCGCTGTCCATGCAGCTGTTCCATTCATAGCTATGCTAAGGAAGACTGTACTCATGCCTAAATCAGCCATGGCTTTTACCATTGCCGCATCGATTTTAGGTCAGGTGATTGGATCTAGGGCGGAGCGGTACAGGATGAAGGCTTCGGATGCAACAAAATTGGCTCTAACTGAAACTTCTAATATCTCTGCAAGCACGGAAACCACTGGAATATCTGTGAGCACAGAAACCTCGGTCGGTTCAGCTCAGTTACAAGTGATGAAACCGAAAGAGAGACACTGCGGTGATATTGCAAGCTGGGATGCGGCTAGTCTTCAGCTGGCCGGACCTTCATCAACAGATGTATTTTGCTGATGATTAGGTTGTTCATTTGTGCAATCGCTTGAGTATGAAGAGTGAGTGTGTTTTCTGTCATTATTTTTGTATTGATCATCCATTTTCATTGCCTCTAGGTAAATGAGAAAAATATAAACATACCTTTTGCCATTGAGGCTGTATCATTTCCTTATATATATTATCAATACTCTATGATTTGTTCAACAGAAATAAACCAGTGTCATTAATATTGTAATATTTGGCTGAGTGTGCTTGTCATGCCATTTTCCATTGTCAAGAGAGTGGATGTGATATTTTGAGTTTCTATGTTACTATTTTCACTCCTCAATTCTGTTGCCACTAGAATTTTCAAGCAGCATGAGAACCCCTCAAGGCTCAAACCCACACAAACGATTTGGACTTAGAAATAATGTTTTTGATGTAGAATCTATTTAACTAATTTGAGTATATGAAGAAAATTAGTTAAATAAATTGTTTATAAAAGTTGTATAAGTTTAGATTGAATGCCCTTTAAAATTTTTTGTTAAGAATTTAAATCTTGATCCATATTATCTTAACATGTGCAATTTTAATAAGGATACTTAAACTAAATCATCAACATTGGAGACAAAGTGAATTGTATTCTTATGTTTATGATGAATAATAAGTAAGAATTTCGCCCATCTATGGCTGAAAAATATCGTTATTAAATGTCCAAGAGATTTGGCATAATGATTGTTAGAACATGTTGGTTGCTATGCGTAAGATGGGTAGTCGAACCACTCTTACCTAAAGCTCCACTAATTTTCAGACATATCCGTAACGTTGGGTCCCTTGCTGTTGCTGACCACATTTTGCCAACCATATGGTCAAAGCATTTTGCATTGAAAGGGAAACCTACTTGCCAATAAATCTACCTGGTCAGTTAATAGAGAAAGAAGACACTATGATTACCTGGTCATGTTTGCAATGGCTTACTACGAGTATTATTTATGAGAAATGAAAGTCCACACTGTGTAAAGCTGAAACGAAAAGGCAAGGAAACCGTATAAAAGAGTTGCACAAATTAGCACATTTAAAGTGGAAAACCGTCACTTGTTTTTTTTTGTTGGTTAAGATACTTTTTCACACATTTCTTAAATATAAAAGGCATTTAACTGTTTTAGTAGAAATTAATGAAATGTTCGTCACGTATTTGATATTTAGATCATATATTATTTTTTGAATAAAATAAACTAGTTTAGGAAAAAATTTTAGAAAATCAATTTTTGAATAATGTAGTGAGGTTTTATAAGATTCTCCAAAAAAAATTAATTATTTTTATATTTAGTAACGGAGTGAGTATCATAAAATTGGTTGGCGGCATAATTACCATAATCATGTTTTAGAAAATAGTAGCATTTAGACCGTTGATTGACCCTCACTGTTCCTTCCAATAAGATTATTAAGGTGAAGATAAATATATGATTTTATAACAAATGATGAGAGGTGAAGAAAACGATGGTGATGGCCTGATGAGTCTGGAGAAGGGAAGAGATTTGATTTGGGAGGAAGGGTAAAATAGGGAGTTTAGAGAAACATAATACGAGTTTATTTACTTTCAAAGAGGATTAGTCACAAGATTTTATATTTATAATTATACTCCCTCCGGTCCTAAATATAAGACTTAAATGACTTTTTTGGAAAATCCTAAAAAAAGTAAAAAATAAGTTAATTATAAATTGATTTACCTAATTTTTTCCCTTAAACTAGTTTATTTTACCTATAAACTAATGGATTATCTAAAAATATATTAAATATGTCATCATTTAATAATATATTTCGCAACCTTAATCTCTCCAAAAAAAGTCATCTAGGTCCTATATTTAGGACCGGAGGTAGTATTTCCATGTAAGCTTGTTCATCTAACTACATCATTACACTTAGGGCTGACATATCACCTTATTCAACATCATCAAGTCTTTGTCAAACTACCGGGAGTATTTGATTGAACAAAATGAAACTTGAAGGAACAAAACATCTTCTTTTAAAGTACATGGAATAAAATCAAAATATATGTAAATAAGGACCAAAACCTTCACTTTTAAATTTCAGGGACTAAAATCCAAATCACACCAAAATATAGGATCAAAAGTTGGTTCAACCCTTTTAGTAATCATATTATAATTAGTAGTTTGATTTTTGTTATTAAATCACTAATAATACAACTAGTAATGATTTTCAATTTCTCATTATGTTTTATTTTATTTTATTTTAATAGAAATGGAAGTAGACGGAAGAAAGAAAAGTTTTTGAATTGAGACAGAAGATTTTGATTAGATATATTCAAACCCCCACTGCCTACTCATACCATTTTAATCAACCACAAACTATATAGTACTCCGGTCCCTAATGTAAGACCCCAAAATTTGAATGGTTTTGGTCCCTAATGTAAGAGCTCATCCAATATTCTCTCCTCATTTAATGCATTTTTTCCTACTTTACCCCTAACTCTCTTTTATATTTATTAATGCTTATGTATTTCTCTCTCTTAAAAGTACCATAATAAATATGGGCAATATTGGAAAAGTAGCATTAACTCCAGACACCCAACTAACATTCACATGTTTTCTTAAGAAGCGTTTTTTTGGCGGCTAACTCTTACATTACGGACCGGAGGTAGTATTTGAGACGGAGATTTTATCCTCCTAAAGAAAACATCTGACAATTGGAAAGAACTAACTCCTATTATATCTTTTTTATTATTTAAATAGTTAAAAAAATATTCAAATAGTGTATTGGATTATGTTAAATTTTCATGTTGTACATTCTATGTTTATTTATATTAAGAAAGGGTGAAGGTGCAAAACTAGTCACCGTAAATTTCCAAATGGACAACTTTGGCACCCGTAAATTGGATGGTGCAAAACTATACATTATAAATCAAAATGGGACAAATTTAGCCACGCCGTTAAGTTGAATCTAACAGACGTTTTGATTTAATGAAGGTGGGCCCCACGCCAACACAAACGTCTGTTAGCTTCAACTTAACGGCGTGGCTAAATTTGTCCCATTTTAATTTATAATGTATAGTTTTGCACCATCCAATTTACGGGTGCCAAAGCTGTCCATTTGGAAATTTACGGTGGCTAGTTTTGCCCCTTCACCCTATTAAGAAATTGATGCATGAACTCACTATCATGTTATTTGTGATTTGATCAATTGTAAATAAACACATTAGCTATGAGTTGAAATTATCTCATTTACCACTATAAAAAAGCATCTAAGTGCATAAAAACTTTTTTCCAACTTGTTAAATTTTAAAAAAAAATTGAAAACATGTTAAATTTTTTTATGTGCTAGTCATTTTTTATTGTGCCATTCAAATTGAAAATTCCATGCATTGTAAACCTTCATACATTTACTTATTAATTAATTCACCTTATATTTTATGATTAACAAACTAGTAGTGTATAAGTTGGAGAAAAAAAATGATGAAAAATGTTTGTTATTAATATAGTTTATCCAGCACAAACCAATTAATGAAGCGAGTATATAGTAAACTGTTATTTTTATCGTTATCCCCAAATTCTGTACTCTGTTTACAACAGAAGAAATTGGCGCCCAATTGAACCCTAATTTCATCGTTCTATTTCTATCATAAATCACAAATTCCTTATATCATATATCTTTCGTCCTCTTCTTCATTCATTCGCTAATTACTTATTACTTAATTAATTAATTAATGGCAGCGAGCTCTTCAATGTCACGTGATTCGCACATGTTCGGATTCCCTTGGCCCGAATTCAACGACGGTCTTCGTTACAACGACCTCGTCCGTACTTCCGATTCCGGTGATTCATTCATTGCTTTGCTTTGTTTACAAGTTTGTTTGTTTTAATCTGAGCTGAATTAAGGAAAATTCACTTGGAATTTTATTAATTCCTTTTTTTGGTTCAAATTTCTTGTTTTGTATATGGACAATGCGTGTAGAAATAATTTGTCGATTGCTTATGTTGCTTACTGTGATTTCAGGAAGGACAGTGTTAGAATTCTACTCCAGCAAGTACAATAGTTCAGCTCCCTTACAAGGGTAAGCTGGAGTGACTTAGATTGCATTAAAAATTATACTATATGTTATAATTTCTATCTTAAATATAACATCTAGTTGACTTTTATTTTAATATTTTAAAGAAGTAAAATAAGTAAGTTAGTTATAATGTATGTGATGGTATTAGATAATGTACTTCCTCTACTATGCAAAATTAATAACTTTAAATTGCCTATGTTTATATTTTTCCTCAAAACTGATTTATTCTACTCATAAAATAACTTGTATTTTAATTACATATAGCAAATTTTATAATTTAGTGTCTAATTTGCTCACTTAACTTTCACAAAAAAAGTTAGCGTTTTATAATATAGGATAGGAGGGAGTATTAGTTTATATATCAAAAAATTAGTTTGGAAAAAATTGAGGTAAATTAATTTATGAGCTATTTATGTAGCTTTTTTTTTAGCATTTTTTAAAAAATCAATTAGATTTCATATTTTGGATCAAAGTAAGTAAAAGGACAAGAGTAAGCTGAACCTCTTACCTCTTACAGTTGTATTCTCCTAGACTCTTAGTAAGAATGTTCTCTTATAGAATGCTCTTTGTTTGCCAAAAATACCCAGTATTTCAGTGTTTTTATCTTCTTCTACCTCTTCTTCGCAGTAAAAATTATGTACTGACATTTTAGCAGTTGGTTGCAGCGTATTCAGAGTGAGCAGGTCTGATTATCAAGGAATCTGAGTTAGTAAGCTATATGGGTAAATTGTCTGTTTGGCTGATTCTTATGTTCATTAGCATGTTGTCTGCAGATAACTGTTGATGGAAAAGTTGTTACAGATCCCAACACAGTCCTTAGGTTATTTGATACAGGCCTATTTTTCTTTTAGCTTATAACTAGTCTCTTACTTCCTTCCATAACGTAGTTTCTAATTTTCCCTTTTCTATACATGTTAGAGTTGGCTCAAAGTTAGTCTATCACAGGCTTCCATGGAAGGAACCTGATGCGCCATACATGATTGAAGTTTTGTATGAAGATGATGACTTGGTAATTGTTTCTTTTTTTGTAACTATAATGTGTCACCTTCTCTGTCTCTTGTTCGTAAATTGCTCTTGCATTTTTATTCATATATTTTGTCAAGTTCACAAATTGAAATTATTATATATCGCTATTCAGCATTTCAGCATGTTTGTGATGAGGTACAAGTACAACTGAATTTACTAGCGCTTGAAGGGGGTGAAAGTACTATAGTTCTCATTCTTGTGAATGAGAAAACAAGGAATGGAAGTTGTTAATAAGTTTAGTTTATAAATGAACTTTTTTGTTTTTTTTGGGTGGTTTCTGTTGGAGTATATTGTACAAATTATTTAAACTAAGGATGTGTTTGGTCCATTGCCTAGAGACATAGCATGTCACCATTTTGCTGTTATTTCATTCACTTTAAAGGAGTTGAAATTTGAAAAACTTTCAAATGCCATGCTAAATCCGCAGCTATGATTTCCTAATACTCTTCTTCCTATTGTGTCAAGGAATATAAGGTTTTAATGTACTAAAGGGAGCATAAATCATTCAAAATATTTCGTGTTCCTCTCAACAGAAATATATTGTTTCTAAGGGCATATTATTAGATTTATTTTAATTGTTTTTATCACCAACTGGGTTATTGTCTATTCAAGTTGATACAAACTGGTTGACGTGCCTTCAGCTTGCTCTAAACAAGCCTTCCGGCCTGCAAGTTCTACCCGGTGGTCTTTTCCAGCAAAGAACAGTTTTAACACAGCTCCAGTTGCAAGCAAACAATCAAGGAACATGTGTGACATGCCAGGGGTCTCACCCTATTCCAGTACATCGATTGGGAAGGGGGACTTCAGGTTAAACTGAATACTCATGTTAACATTTAAAAATGTTGAGTTTGAATTTTTATCTACTACATTGTTTACTTCAGAATTATTTTAAGCATGAGTTTGCTGAATGGTTACTTTACTGTCTAGATCATGAAAAAATCAGAAAGGTAACATGCAGATTTCCGTAAAAGAAGGATATCTATCTTAAATTAAGTAGTGATAAGAGTAAAATACAGGTGCCATGGTGAGGATTTTGAAGCTGTTTATTAGTATCTCAATTGATATTTTAACTGGAAGTGGAAATAGTAATTACTAAGTTATAATGGAGGTATGATTGACTAAATTGTTCCTTTATGCCCTAGTTAATGTTTAACTAGGCCGGCAATTCTTAAATGTTTTTAAGATTGATTTATTGTCTTTGTACCTCAGGAATTTTGTTATGTGCAAAGACAAAGCTTGCTAAAGCTCAACTTGCATCATATTTTGCTGATGGAACATCTCATATTGAAAGAAACAGGTTTGTTGCATCTGCTAATTCTTTCTGCACTGAATAATTATTTATCGGCTCACAAAATTTGAAATGTAGTTTTTAAAACTTGAATTTTCTTCCATATGTGTATGTGTGTGTATTAACGCCCATTGATAGAAGGTTTTTATATTTTAAAAACATATTATTTAATTATCTTGAAAGCAGTCTACTATTCTTAATGTGGCCATTGATTAAAATGTCAAGAGTAAATCAAAATGTTAATTTGATTGTCAAGAGTCTGAAACACCCGTGCTTAACAAATATTTGAAACTTTACTAGTGTTTTCAAATCCAAAGGTTATTTGACTTTACCCTTAATTATTGGTAGTGTTTGTAGGGCTTATAATATGCAAACTGGGTGATGTTTAACCATTCAAGCAAGTAATCTAGCTTTAGACCTGTTATTTATGACTCAACTGACACTTGTGAAGGTATCATTTTGAGAAAGGACTGGATGGTAATGTAGTTTTGAAATATGATGGAGCCTTGATAGTCCGGTTTATTTTATGCTAAATTCGAAGTATTTTACTCATTTTTCTTTAAAAAAATGTATAGGGATTTGGAAATTTTATTTTGCCTAATGTCAAATAATGTCCTGTAAGGAATTCTGTGAATGTATTTAATATTGGTTGTTCATGAGGAGATTGAGGGAATGGGAAACTAAATTATGTGTTGACCTATATTTTTACATTCCATTTGAGAATAACATCAATTGATGCGAATTTCAACCTTGTTTAGGTAAATATTATTTGACCATAAATCCTCAATAATATTATTTGGCCATAAATAGTTTTTACTAGAAAAGTGCTTGCTGGTGGTTTAGTTTGTATTAACCTGGTTGCATAAAAATTTAAAGATAAACAATAAAGCCTCTAAATTAAAGTTTCACATAAGTTTTCCGCCTCTTTCACTTAGAATATTAATTTGTTTCCAATAACAGAGATACCAACTGGGATCTTGGGAAAATCGCGAAGATTTATCGAGCCCTTGTGAGTGGGATAGTTGACCTTGATAAGGTAATATTCTTTGATCATTGAAATATTTCTTGTAATATCCCTTTGAAGTAATGGATTGATGAAATAGCAAAATAAGATCAGATGAGACTACATGGTTAAGGAGGCCTGAAATTGTTTATTTACCAAACTTATCCCACCTCCGGAGGTCTTTAACTTCTGTAATTTAGACATGAAATTTCAGCGGTAGCATATTAGAGGTATAGGTGAAGTGTCATTAAATGTAACTTTGTTTTTGCAACTTCTTCATTATGTATATTTGTTCTGATTGTATGAAATAGACTGAGGCTGGATATCTACAAAGATTAGAATACGTAGCACTGATTATTAAAAAAATATTCAGTTAAAAAGAATATTATTAAAAAAATATAGCCTCCATAATGTTTTCATTCTATAGGTAATTATTAAGCAGCCAATTGGAACAATAAAATATCCTGGCGTTGCTAAAGGGTTGTACGTTGCTTCACCGTCAGGTTGGTTTTTAATGCTCCTTTCAAAACCATAGTGTGCATAAGATCATGGTCTTGTGTTCCTTCGGTCAGGTGTTTGCTTGATTTATTGCCATCTTTGTTGAGTTACCTTGTGTGATTGTGTCATGATATTTTCTGTTTCACCATATGTTACTCAACAAATTTATTTCTATCATTTTGTCATCTACTTTCCTATCATATAATTGGCTTCTTATCATCTTATGTTCTGTTCTTTTCATTGAGACAGGGAAACCAGCTCTAAGTGTAGTGGATGTTCTTGAGAGAAATATACAAGGAAACTGCACATTGGTTCAGGTGGCTGAATTTCTGATTATATATACTCCTTTATATAATTTCTTCCCAAAGACTCAAGTTCTAGCAAACACGCTACATCATGAGAGGGGAAAGACCGTACAATGATATTTATTTGTTATATGAATGATGATCATTTGAGTAATCTGTTTTATTATTATAAAGCAAATGAAGCATATTGCTTAATAACACAGTTGCATCTCAGTATCTTTGACCATAATTGTGTGGATAATTTTAAGAGTGGACTGATAAATATAACTGTTGGGTGTGGTGTGCGGGTGTTTTAAATAAAGAAGTTCAACATGTCCTGCATATAGATTAAGGTTTGCCTAGGCACCCTGAACAAAGTACATTCATGGCTTGCATGCAATTAAATTGTGGTGATTATATCATTATAATTTTCTAGGTTTGGGATGTCTAACAGGTTCAGATTCAATCGGGAAGGCCACACCAAATCCGCATTCATCTATCTTTCATAGGGCATCCTCTATTAGGTAAATATTGAATTGCCCGTGTTGTTTATGGGGCTAACCAAGTCAAATTTAAGATAGTCATTACTCTGGTCAGAGAACAAACAGACCCACTATTCAGAAGAAAAAGCTGTTGAATTTCGGTAGCTCTGACGTCTTATTAAAAGAAATGTCTGACTTCTTCTTTTGTCGTGTTATAAATCATTGTCCTTTGTAGGCCTAAGTTTCAGGGGCGCATTCTTATTTCCATGTTCTATTATAGTGAAATAATATTATAGCCACATGACCAACCTGAACCCATGATATATTGTAAATATGCTTGTATAAATAGTGCCTGAAATTGCCAACCAAAGTATCAACAATTCTCATCATCTGATATCCTGTGTCTTGTGCTTGATCCTACATCCTTTTGTTCTTGACATTTTCTACTATTTAGCTATAATTGTGGGGATTAGTTCTGTTTCAAAAAAGCTTAAACATGAGTTTGTCTCTTCCAGGTGATCCGCTATATGCAGTTGGTGGACAACCCAAACACTTTGATCACAATGTTGTAGATGAAATATTTGCTGAAGATGGGTAAGGACTCATTATGGGACACTTTCGCTAACAGACTCTGCTAGTGAGACCAAAAGTTTCATTGCCCCGAAACATTCTTGAGTGCTTCTGCAAGATATATGTAAATTAGGAACAGGAAAAACTATTTTCGGAAGTGTTCAGTAATTTTATGTTATCTTTGTAACTGCCACGTATCCTAAACTTTAAGCAGTGACATAGGACGGATGAATTTAGATCAGTTTCAGTTTATGATTATTCAGTAATTTTCAAATTTAATGTGCTCAATTTGCTGTCTATTATATAGGGGTTACCGGAAACCTGCCCAGCCTGTTCCTGGAGATTGTGGATACCAGCTGCATGCACATCAATTGGTCATTTCCCATCCCAAAACCAGTGAGGTATATAATATTGATATTAATTGTTATCTCAAATTCAGTGATCCCATTACCAGTCATTTAGTCGTGGAATTCAGTTCTGTTAGAATTGCTTTTAATAGTAGCTTTTATGTCGTTAAGTTTCATAGCTTTTATAAGGGGACTCGATTCACTACTTTTTGTGTCTAAGAAAGTCAGATATCAGAACTGACACACGGAAGGGATTGAATAAAATGCACACCTTAAAAGATGAAAAGTTAACCTTCATTTGATAAGAAATGCTGGATTAAAGAGTAAAAATAAAAAAAGAACTGCATCATCTGCAATTTATTTGCATTAAGGTAATGTTCAAAAGATTATTTGTTACTCGCCCGTGACTATTTGAAAATACAAGATAAAGATTTGTTAAATAAATCTGTTTTCTCTGAACTTTGTGATTTAAACACCCATAATTACTCGTTTGTTGGTTTTGCTGCTCTGCAGCCTCTAAGGGCTTACCCTTGATCTCCCATGTTTATAGGTATTTGTGTTCTTTACAGTTTTGATTCTGATCCTGTTATCCCAATCTGAAAATTAGTTTTCAATTAATGTGCTTGTAGATTATCGAGATCATTGCACCAGTTCCTACCATTCTCCAGACAAGGGAAGAGGCCAAGGAATTCGGCATTAAGTTTCACACAAGTAGTAAAGCTCTTGCAGTATGAGAACTCTTAGGATACACGCCTTCAGCATGCCTATGAATTGACTGTATGTATGAATCATTACAATTTACAAGGCCATTTGATGGCCAATATAAAAGAAAAGTTACTTAGGTAGCTAGCAAGATCTTAACAATAGGTATAATCTTCCCTAAATGAGACAATCGCAGATTTTAATGCAAGATGTATTAAACGTTGGCAAAAATGGAGCAAGATGTATTAACACGTTTAAGTACTAACAATTTTGAGAAAAACTTGGAAAGCAGCAGAATATGCCAAGGTTACTTTATTTGTGGACAACTTAAATAGCACATAACTGCAGGATATGATTCAGATATTGCTTTTAGAACAGGGGCAGAAATACCTGCACTCCTTGACAAGTGATGCTAATCACAAGAGGCCACTACAGCAAGATAGTCAGAGATTGAAACAATCAGCCAGGCATCCAACTAGCTAGACGATTGTCAGAATGATCCAAACGGGGATAAAAGAAAAACAAAGTTGCTGCCATAATACAAGGACCTAAATAATTTAGCAAAAAAAGACGGGCTTGAGAACCTGTCAAATCGACCTATCACTATATTGAGCAACAGCAAAAATATAATACAGAGCGGCAAAAGAAAAGGTTTGCCGCTAAACACATCTACTACCTGCTTAAGTCCCCTTTTTTTCCACCCCATGATTCATCTTCTCTCACAATACTTCCATTATGATTACCACCATACTGCTTTTTGATGGCTGCCAGAAATTCTGAGACATCACCTTGTGCTCCTGCCCCCACCCGAATCCCTGGCCTCCCGACACCACCATTAAACCCAACCATTCCTCTCCCCTGCTGCTGTAAATTTGATATAGCTTCAAAACCATGTCTTCTTTGCACCTCAGAAAAAACATCTTGACAGTTTTTCATGTCCACCATGAATGGCGGCACTTTCAGTGCCTCCCTACTTCTATATGCCTGATAATCAATAACACCAGTGCTACTATTTATTTCACGAGTTGTAAAGGCAGAGCCATTCAGGTGCTGTTCGTTACTCTTGGAAAATGAATGCAAGGACTGTTGCTCCAGTTTAGATGAGGATGCATTGAAATCGCTAAATACAACAGGATATTTCGCAAGCAAGATGGTAGAATCAGGTAACGAAGGAATGACATTCTGTCTTTTATTCCCATCCCAATAACCATAACTCGTCATGGGAACATTTTCAAGTCCTACATTGTAATCACCACGATCAAACTTCAAAATTGTTGAATTTCCATCAGGATTTTGATGGCAATGGCCATTAAATTTCAGGGTAGAATACCTGCTACTCATCTTTGGGAGACAGGCACCAGTTTCTTCACGCCCCTTGGAATTCAAATCAGATTCCTGAGTGGGTACAGGATTGGTTAATATCTTCCCAAACAACTTCACGTCACCATTTCTGGATGTCACTTCAGATTCCGCTGGATGGTGCAATTCAGATTTGTAACGATCACAGGCTGGTCCAATCTTTCCAGACATGGAAGGCAGTTCAGGTGCTGAACTGCTGCAACTAGTCTCACAATTCACTTCTTGTTTAATGGGCAAGGAAAAACCCTGCAGGGTGCTTCTAGACTCAACCCGGTCCCACATATGGTTGGGAATGTGACAATGTTGACCATCTCTGCTGGTGGAATTTTGATGGTGCACATCTTTGCTTCGTTGAGGATTACATGCAGAAGGCAGTTGATCTTGAATCACTTTCTGCCCACCTAGAACAGCAATAGTATCTTGTAATAGCAATTTTCCATTGGATTGAAAACCCCCCAATGGCATGGCTGATGAACATGGCCCTCCAAGAGACACTGGATACTTAATATTATCAACTTCAAGATGCAAGCCTGTACAAGATGTTCCTGCAGGTAAGGGGGAAGAATTTACCACTGTTCTTGAATCTTGAACTGGGTTCCTTGATTCAGCAACATCAGCAATTGCTCCACATTTACTAGCCCTATCATCAAGACATGGAGGCAGTGTTTGTTTCCTTCCGGTTACCTCCACCATTGTACTCGGATCTTGAACTGAACTTTTAGATTCAGCTACAACAGCTGCTTCACATTTATAATCCCTATCATCAAGAGGAGGCACTGATTGTTTCTGCTCTATTAACTGCTTTCCAAGACCTCCAGAAGAAAACTCAGAAACCACTTTAGCGTCAAAAACAGAATTAGATGGTACTGACTCTATACCTCCACTGACCAAATTAGTTGATTCATCTCCCACTTCTACCCTAACTGGCATATTTGCAGCTGTCTGACCACTTGCAGGACCAGACTTGTCAGAACTATACGAGACATCCCCACCACCACAATCGGCCATGTTAGGTTTATCACCCATTTCACAAGCATCTGAAACCATATCATCCACATCTTCACCATCCACTTCTGTCCCAACATTATTGGATTTATTCAAATCTGTTGACAACACCTTTAGTTCAATGGAATTGAATTCATCAGAGCATGTATTCATGACAGACAATGGCTGATCATCATCGGTTCTAGTACCTGACCTATCAGCACCAACTGCAGAACCTGTCTCTACAACACATGCCTCATCTGTATCACTCCCACCGCCATTTGCATCATCATTCGCCAGATAACCTTCATTTACAGACTTGAGCCGCATGAGATCCAATCCAAGACATTTCCTAGCCTTGCTGAAGAACACCTTACACTGATCTTGGGACCTTGAACCTACACACCGTGAGATCTTGGCAAAGTCCTTCCCATAAGATGATACAGCTTGAAGAAAAGCTGACTTCTCCTCATCAGTCCAAACAGAAGGATCCATCTCCTCACAGCTCTCGTCTGAACAAGAATCATCACCAGCACTCATAGTATCATCAGGCGTCAACAATCGTTTTTTCCCAGGGTTTGACTTCAAATTCCTATTCCCATTACCCTCTAGAGGATCAACACAGCTTGTTATGCAGGAACTCATAGCTTCAGATGATATAGATCCACATACACCAGCCAATACATCAAATGCAGCTACCCCATCCCCAAGAGCATCTAAACTGCTTGATCTCTCTAGGAGGTTATCCTCACGCTTCGATCTCTTCATATTATCATAGCCCCCTAAAAGAGAACTTCCTGAACGCAATTTTTTATTACCATTCATTCTGTCTGCATGGCCTGCTATCACTGAAGCTGCACTCAAAATCTCAAGTGAATCAACATTTATTTCACGATTCCATTTTTTACCTGATGCAACCAAGTCAGTGTTTGTCAAATAGGACTTCCCTATCTTCCTAACATCCTGCTTAATTTTTACAAAACAATCAGATTTATGATTTTTGTAATAAAACTCAACACAGTCAGCAGTTGTTTTATGATCAAGAAAAGAGGCAATTTTCTTAAAATCTTTCCCAAAAGCAGCAAATTTCTCCATGAAAATATCTCTCTCTTCGGATGTCCAAGGGTTGATCATGGTCCTCTCTTTCTCATATGCTAATGGATCTTCAACCAACCCATTACTACAAGGAAACCTAGATGTTGTCTTCTCCTTCTCGTCCAAAATCAATGCTGGCATCTTCAAGGTGCTCCGGTAAACTTTTACTTGGGGATCAGAAAGAAGTTTGCTGGCAAAATTGTTCATCTCAGATGTTGGAACCAAGCTTAAATTATTACCTGGTGGGGAAAAAATATTTTTTATCACCCAAAAGCTACAAAACTATAAAGCAGTCTGCAAGTACCGAAACATTAAAAACACATAAAGATGAAATATGAACCATGTCAAATGAACTATCTTTTGTATGAAAAACTTATGTGATAGCAATAATTGCAGGCAATAACCATGTCAAATGAACTATCTTTTGTATGAAAAACTTATGTGATAGCAATAATTGCAGGCAATCCTAAATACATGTTTAATAATTTGCCTAAAACATACACATTTAGAACTCTCACAACTCAAAATCAACGAGAACACCTGTGACCCTTATTAACAAATTAAAACTGTTTCACAAAGAATAAGAACTTGATATTATTTCAAACAACAATTAAAGTTGATATAATTGAGAATTCAATCAACTAGTCTGACACAAATCAAAGCTCAAGTCACCAACAGTGTCATGGAAAACAAGCCATTGACCTATTAAATAAGACTAAAAGGATGCTATCTTCTACTTATTAGTTTTACAACGGCAAGCATTTCCTAGCCCAAATGCAGCATCACATGCATCGACCTTTACCATATTAAAGAATTGAACTAAAAGCCAAGCCTACCAGGTCTGCCATGTGTCAGCTACTCAAATGATTTCCAGTGTATGAAAACAGTGACACAACAGCTCACGTATCAATTACCCAACAATGCTAATAGAAATATTGGTTAATTGCACAAATATGAAATTTAATATAAAATACAAAAAGCATTCACATTATTCGCAAATTATGAACAAAGTAATTCATCTCAGGCATCAAACCAACGAACAGTTTCCAATCAAAGCATGCGTTCATTGGTTACTGGGCATCAAAAATTCAAAATCGTCATAAATACATCAAATATGCAATTAAAACAGCCTGCAATAAATAACAAAAAACAACCAACTCTACTGTCTTTCCACCTCAAGAAAACAACCATTACCATATGCAATTAGCAGAAAATTCTAGATAGATAGGATAAACAACAAAGAAAAATTGAATCACATTTGGAAGAAAAATATAATGTTAAAAGATTCAAAGATCCATACCAGGGGAGAAAGTCCGAGACCGAATGGAGGACCGATTCTTTTGAAAACCATTATTAGAGATACGCATGCCTACTTCAAGTTTCTTGTGAGATTTTGGACGAGATTTACGTACAGACAATAATCGCAGATCTTCTTTCCACTGATGGTGCAAGGTTTTAAACTTAAGGGTTAATACTCGCTCCTTAATCCTTGCTAACCGATTCCTCTCTGCAAATTTTTCTCTAACCGCAGCAGTTGAAGTGCATGTATCATAGTTAGCTCCTATATCACCAATCTTATGACAATCTTTTGGCAACAACTGAGCAAATTTTTCACACACTCTGTTAGCATATTCTTTATTAAAGGAAATAATTGCATTGCACAATACATCCTCAGATCTTGAGCAACCACTTGCACCAGGAGCAGCACCCATGCCATTGTTTACCTCCATAACTTGCTCACTGATAGAACAGGGCACTATGCATCTACTGCTTGCAGATTGAATGGCATCAAAGCCTCTACAAAAATTATCATTCCCCCCAATATCTAATGAAGGGACTGCTTTAATAAGAGGTTGAGGCTCCATAAATTTAGAAGTTGCTGTTCCAGGACTATCAATATCCTCTTCCTTGCCATTTTCATGAGTTTTGAATGCTTTAGTTGAAGGAGGCATCTCCACATCAGGATCAGCAGAAGAACAAACCTGCAATGGCTCTGGCCGGGAAACCTTATCATAGCCTTTAACTTGTTCTGCACAAGACTTTGTATTGTTTGCCACCAGTGAGGAGCCCAATGCCGCAGGACACTGGTCACTATTTCCAGATTCAGATTTCAGGGACTTCAACTCACTTTCTAGTGAATCAATTTCAGTTTCAGTAACCTCCAATACCTTAGAAATGTCAGCTTTCCATATCAGCAACTTACTGATTGCAGCAGAACTTGTTATGCCAGGATCCACAGAGCTTAGATCATCGGATTGTAGCAAGCCTATCAGTGAAGAACCCAAACTATTCAGGGATTCAAAATCCAACTTCTCCAAATTCAAAGACGACGACTGTAGATGATTCTGTGGCCCAGGATCCAGTAAACCATTTGAATTACTAACATCATTGTCACTATTCACGGCTTTTCCATACAGTTTATCCTCCACACCTGCTGCATTGTGAATTTTACTTTGATTAATAATGGTGCAAATGCAAAACTGACAGAACTATACTAAGTTCGTTTAAAGGTGAAATATCAAGAGTTCGTCGTATAACCTTAGAGAAGCATGGAACTTCTGAAATAACTGGGGAATGAAATAAAATGAAGCATTCAACAAACAAGTTCATAACATAAATAAACCCGTCTGTATCATACTTTTGAATACAGTAGACAGCAGAGGCTGAAGTGACAAAATTAATCATATAATAAAAGACAGCAACAGGTTTGAGAACACTGCAACCACACTTCCAACAGAATTTAAAAGAATAAAGCAAGTGTGTGGATATAAATACCACAGATCCGGCTTATTTAACTCAATCATCTTAGAGCATCATATATTTTGACCCCAATGGCGGTCCATATGTGGAGTATGACATGCAAAGATAAAAATGTGTAAGCAAACATCAAACAGGCATAACACTTGTATATGTTGACATGAGTCAACAAGCACCCCAATGAGATAGTATTTCACTAATAATGGTATTAGCATTTTCATCACTTCCCATGGACAGTTAAACAAAATGAGCACATAAAAGCAAGGGAGCAAAGGAATTACAAACCTGGCGATGAACTGCACGCAACAGAAGATGGAGTGGCTGGAGATGCACAATCTGAAAAGCCTGTAACTTTTGGGCTTTTCTCTAGTGATAAATTTGAACCAAGAAAGTTAGAGGGTTCAATATTACTATTAGATAAGACAGGACCATCCTTGCTTGCACTTATATCCGGTTCCACAATTTTCTTCTTCTCATACTTTGCAAGTCCCTCACCCCAATTCAACCGAGGCTTCTTCTTAGAGATTGGATCTTCAGAGGGTGCAGAAGATGTTGCACATGCAGCACCATCCCCTGAATGGGATTCCAAAGGAGTGGCGTTTTTCGGTTGCAATTCAGACTTTGCTTCATTGGAATCTGCCCCTCCACTCCTTGAGCTACTTGTGTGACTAAAACCTGAGCCTCGTGAAGATAAGCTTCCAGATCGGGCCCATTTAAGAGGCTTCCAGATTGAACCGAGAGAATGATCTCTATCCAATCTCTGAGCCTGTGCACTACCCAACCCATTGACAACACCCCCCTTATCATGCTGGTCTTTCATATGATGCTGGTCCCAAGTATTTACAAAATCAGAATGAGGATGAGACGGATATGTTACCATGTCATCAGCTGACCTCTGGTCAATATTCACATCCGAAGGCCTTCTGGACAAATTAGGGGAACCGTTGGAAGTCTCCCATGAATGTCCCCGCCAATCACCTCTCTGACTAAAAGATCCTCTATTCTCCCTACTATTTCTACCATATTTCCCATCCCCTCTGGAAATTGATGGGCGACAGTTATCTTCATCCAGCATCTTATCACCAGACCGAGACAGCGAATATCCATGACCAGAATCTTCAGAGAACATGTGCCAACTTCCCTGCTTACCATGACCTTGAGAAATTTTTAAACACAAAAAGGAAAAAATAGAAAAGTATCAACACAAGCAAAGTATATATTTTCGCTCACAAGAAGAAAAGAACGCCAAAAAATTCTTTCAAAGGAGAGAAGGGGAGATTCCTCTTTTTCACAAATATTTTCTTCAAACCCGTGACTCAGATCTTCAACATATCATCCCAAAACCCACAACAAAACATAAAAATCAGAAGTCATAACCACTCAATCAAATAAAAAACAAAACTCAACCAAATCTATTCTCACTCACAAGAAGAAAAGAATGCCACAAAATCCTTTAAAAATAAGAGAACAAGAAGATATTCATCTCTTCACTAATATTAACTCCAAACTAACAACTAAGATCTTCAACATCCCATCACAAAATCCACACCAAAATATCAAAGAAAGAACCATTCAACCAAATAAAAAACAAAACTTGACCAAATCAAAACACAAAAAGAAACCCCATCTCCTAAAAAAAGACTAACAACCACCCAAGAATCTGTCACCCCAGAAACCACAAATCACAAATAAACCAAACAAGATTATCAAAGAATCACCTGAGGGTCTGCGAAAATCGGATCCCCAACGGTTGAAATCCCTTGAAGGATGATGAGAAGAGTCTCTCCATCTGGCCACAGAGCCCAAAGAGTCCGACCTCTCCTGCTGCTTCCTCTCCTTCACCAACTCCTTCCGATCCCACGGCAGTGGTTCCGGCGGCATCAAAACCCACGGGCCCCACCCACCCACGAAAATTACAAAAATACCCCCCACCACCAAACCACCACACCAACAATCTTATTTCTCTATCTTTCACACCACCCCCTACCTACCTACACCAATCTTTACAATACAACCCCAGAATCCAGATCTAGGGTTTCCCAAAATACCCCCCAGCTCACCAAAACCCTCGATTTCTCCGCCCCCCACCGCAGATCCACCATAAAACCCTGCGCCGCACCACTTTTCGCCTTCAAAAAACCCCAAAAATCCTTACAATTTCGTCAAACAAACAAACAAATAATAACTTCACAGGCAAAGATTCATATCGAAAACGAAGGCAAGAATACATACAGGAATGAGTGATTCTTGTTCTTGTTGTGGTTGTTGCTTTTGCTTAGCCTATGCCTTGTTTGCGTTGAAGAATGGAGGCTTCGCTACAGAGAACTCGAATTGGTTGTTGGCATAGCTTTCGATTCTGTGGCTCTATCTCGAAAATCTGCGAATGGTAGAGAAAGTGAGAACGTGAGAGGGAGACGATAAGGGACAAAAGAAAAGAAAAGAAAAGAAAAGATAGCCTCCTAGAGAGAGAGATACCATACCAGCAACGGACCTCAACGCATCTTATGAGCCATATTCAACTTCTCCTTTGGAGTCCGCGGATTTTATATTTTTTAACATAATGTTTTATTTTATTTATTGAAGGAGACTTCCTCTTTTTTTATTTATTTTTTTTACTGTGGCGTGTCTTTTACTTTTTAGTTTTTATTTTGGGTTTGGGTTTCCTTTTTCAACTGCGAGGGTAGTGAGTAGTGAGGACTGAGGAGGGGAATTGCCCCGTGATGGGCCGATATTTACGGGAGTGGGCCTCTCACATTCATTTGGAGTCATCTTCTTACGTGGCATCATCTCATCGATTGGATAGGCCCGGGTTGTTTGACTTAAACTGCATCAGATCACCATCTTTCGCCTAATATATTAATAATATATATATATATATTACTATTAACATATACTAATTCAGTGTTGTAAAAGTCGGCCGGGACGGTTAGACCGGTCTGATCATCGACCGCTTCATATTTCGGGTCAACAGTTATCCGGTCTAACCATCAATTTCAACTGTTCAACCATGTTGAACCATGAATCGAAATCATGTTAAAAACAAGCCGGACCGGAAGGTGAGCCGGAAAAGGTTTCGGTTCATGGTTCAACATGGTTGAACCGCTGAAATTGATGGTTAGACCGGATAACCGTTGACCCGAAATGTGAAGCGGTCGATAATTGGACCGGTCTAAGTCTAACCGTCCAGGCCGTTTCTTATAACAATGTCGCTCGGTTTAATCTTGCCTCAAGGGGTACGAGTGTTACCCACATAGGTAAGGTTGTATCTTCTCCCAATGAGAGCGCTTCCTAATATTCAAACATGTGTTCTCATTCTTACGGTGGGCTGTAATCAACTTACCAGCTCAACCAACTACCCATTGCTACTATTAAGTATTAAGATATACTTCAACTACATTCAATCATAATCTGAATTTCAGAAAAAAACATGTAAGAAAATTAATAGTTAGAAAATTTAGTATACCATGAGCCTTGATAATAGTATTAAACACGTGGAGCTTCTGGCTATTTCACTCGTCAAACACGGTGAAATTTGTTACTATGATGACTACTGTCAAGGTTGAAGGTTCGCCCCTTGGTTGTTTAAAGCTCGTTAATATCATTATTGTGTAATGTGTATAATATCGGGTGATATTTCAGTTTTGGTATATTTAAACTTTTTGATATGTGGTTCTATGTTTATATGATTTCTCACATATAAAACGTCAGCAATAACATGTTCAAGAATGAGATTGGTGATGTTAATGTTATGACTGAAATTAAAACTCCCGAAAAATACATGTTCAAGATAGAAACTCATTCACAAGGCAGGAAAAAGTCGTTTTTATTTTACCAACAAAAGTAGGTTTTGAATGGTAATCAATTCTTAACCATAAAGTCTAATTTTCAGCAAAGAAACTAATGAATTGTTTTCTCACATTCAAATATGATTTCATCAAGTAAAATGGTGCAATCATTTTTTCAGTTGGCTATTTGGTATACATTCAATATATATCTATAAATTTTAACAAATTTATATTTTATTCCTTATATTTGATATTTGATTATGATAACAAAATTATACCAGTTATCATTTTCTTATAAAACTATATAATCTAACTTTTAAATGTAAGAGTGTTTAGGAATATAATTATGATTTCAAAATATATAATAACTTCAATCAAATTTGATCAACGAACCAGTGACAGCATTATCCCTACAACTCTGAGAAAGAATCCTCAAGCTTTTTATAACATAATGGACTATATTGATCGGAGTAACACACAAGTTGGAAAAAATTCAAAGATTCAAAGCGTGAAAGCTGAGTTAGGAATTGAATTTGTGGGGTGACCAACTAGAAAGGGAGAAGAATACATCCCTTGTATTATGGCAAATTGGCAATTGAAGCGGGCCACACAGTCACTTTAGTTTGAGAAAATTTTTGATACATTTTTTAACTGTGCCATATCATTTATATTATGACTTAAAAAACATATTAAAAACTCGAGGCAAATAATAATAATAATTGATTAAAAAGAGAAACATGCATGCACGGGAAATATATAAAAAATATGCTCCTTTAAACTCAAGACTTACTTTGGGAGGTGATCTTGTTCCCATATATAACACATTTTTAAATTTGTTTTCTAATTGATACTCTTAAATAATAAACAACCAAGATATATAGTTAGTGAGCTTTGGTAATATTATGTAAATTTAACTAAATTAATATTCTTATTATAATGAAATTAGATGAATATGACTTGTATTTAGGAATGAAATGAGTATTAATTAATCAAGCCTAGACAATCTGTATAAATCAAAGTCCTTTGACTTCAATATAGAAGTTTCTCGATCTCTTGCAAAAAAGTTTACTTATCACATCTCTAAATTATATACATTATGTTTAAGTACATATATGTGTGTGTATTGGTTTCTCGAGGTGTTCCCACTTGCGCATTAGGTAAGCTAATCCCATTAATTTTTTAATACATACACACATATCTATTGTTGTCTTAAGGTATCCTTAGTTTCATGTTAGATAAACCTAATTCCTTGATGTTTAGAAGTCTCAAATAAGGATATACGGTTCACCTATGAATTTACTGCATTCACAGGGGGGTTATGACATAATATGTAATATGTCTCCATGCTACTAAAATTTAAATAAGCTACACAAATGTATGAACTATATAAATGGTAATTTGGAAAATTAATAAAAGTCCATCTCAAAAAACTTAAAATAATTAATTATTAGGAATTAAATCACCGACTTTTGTTTAAGTTGAGCGAAACAAAATTGATTTCGTATAAATGAAGAAAATTAAATAAATCTTAAAAAGGGAAAAGTGTTCACACATACTAAATGCAAAAGTCACATGCATTGTTGTCAAACTTATAAGTTGACTCTCTGATTTTACCGTTTCTACTATTCTATCTAACAAAAATTTGTCACAGGTCATCAATTAAATTTGTACTACTCATAAACTTAATAAAAACTAACGAGTTTAAATGTTGAATTCAATGTTTCTATTATGGTAAAAAAAAAAGAATTCAATGTTTCTATGTTTTACCTTATGAAAAATCGTGTTAATTTGCTCTAAAACTCATTTTACTTATTTTTATTCCAAATTTAATGATTTACATGAAAAATCATATAACTTAGTTTATTGTTGTTGGCAAATTATGAATATTTACATATATAATATTAAATATTTATAGAAGTCAAATTATTTTTATTTAATTATAATCTATAAACACATATGTATTAATAAAAGTAAAATTTTACATTTCTCGATTTAAATTTACAATCCGATTATATATCATTTTCACGAGTTTACCTAAGCACGACTTTAACAACATTAGTTATATGAACATTCTAAAAGACATTATTTCCTTATCTACTTAGATTTTATACCACTACAAATTGTGTCATAACTTAATCAACTAATGTAGAGTATTAGAGTTCATAAATGTATATCGATCCACTATACCTTTAACTTAAATTAATTGTGTGATATCTTACACAAATTTACTAGATAATTTTATATTGATAATACTCCAATTTTGACTATGTGGAGCTTATACGAATATTTTTGTCCCAAATGCAAATTAGAATAAAATTTAATTCACATTATTTGATTTCATGCTCCATTTTAAATTTCATTCATCCAGTTCAATCCTAAATGTTCAATGGTAGCCATCAATTAAACAATAATTTGTAACAACAAAATCAATCAAACTGAATTATAACTAAGCATAACTAATAAGTGGGAAACTAGCCACACTGACGTTGTAGTAAATAATTACAACAAAAATTAAAACTGATCATGAAACCAAAGTTACAAGGAAGAAGAAGAAAGTGAAACTGAGCTGTCCGGCCATCTTCTCCCTCCGTGCAGTGAAGATTTGATTTCGAGCCCAAGAAGCCCACCAATAAAGGTTGATACAGTATAAAGGGGTTTAACTCGTAATTATATAGTTGTGAGTTCGAATCCCGCCGATGTGAGGTCCTTGTTGGTGATGATCTGTAAGTACTTCTGTAAGTCTCTTTGAGACGAAAAGCCTGCCCTGACCCTGATGAAACCCCGAACCCAACTCACTTAAACTTTTAGTTATATATAAAAGAATGAAGTGCCCCCTTTCTTTCTATTCCTATTTCCCAAAGGATGCATTTTGTGGCAGCCAACATCAATTGTTTCCCAAGTTCAACAAAAACAAAATCAATTGTTTCCACTCTCCTCCTGTTTATTCACAATCAAAATTTGCAAAAATATTAAATTTTTTCACTATTTTGTGCATCCAAATATGATTATCGTAAATAATTAGACTAAAATCCCTTCATCCATAAACATCTCTTCGTTTTGAAAAGCCTCCTTTCCTTTTATTTACTTTCCAATTTTAATTAAAGATAAGCTATTCTAAAAAAAAGTCTCAAATCAAGATTTTTCCAAATAGCAATAAATAATTCAATTTTTGAATTAGCCAGCCTCCCCAAATATAATAATGTATTAGGTATGTCTACAAACTAGAATTGGGGAACCATCATCTATATTTTGAAACTTAACCCTTAAATAAATGGGTTCAAGACTAACTTCTTTCTCGATGCTTTTAAAATCAAAACTCAACCCTCCTTTTTAAATAAACAAACCTGGTCGATGGACTTGAACCAAATTATCAACTCTACATATATTATGATTAAACAACTTATCTATACACCTTAATCTTTAAAAAATTGAACAAAATCATAGACTCCCTAGACTTACTCCTATTCATAAAATTGAAAAAAATATGTTTCTTACATATCAATTTCTTTTAACTACTTTTAATTTTCTAACTGTTTTTTCAAATATATTTTTCTGAATGGAGTAGTAGTATATGTTAATAGTACCAATAGGTAGTTGGTTGAGCTGGTAAGTCGGTTACAACCTCGTAAGAATGAGAACGGAATGGAGTAGTAGTATATGTTAATAGTACCAATAGGTAGTTGGTTGAGCTGGTAAGTCGGTTAACACCCGTAAAAATGAGAACAGAAGTTCCACTTGTTTAATATTATCAAGGCTCATGGTATACTAAATCCAAATAATTTTAATTTTAGAATTGTTAGCAGGAAAACTTTTTTCTGTTTGTAAGAAAGAAGCGTTTGATGTAATGAAAATGTTTCCAAGAGATAGTATATGTTGTTTCCCTTAATAGTTAATATGAGGTAAGATTAAATGTTTATTGAAAATTCGATATATTTTAAAAACTCTAAATACTTAAACTTTGTCAATATATGAGGAAATTATTTAAGGGCACAATTTCATGTGTTAGTATTCATGTTGGCCAATAAGCAATAATTGAAGTATCATTTTGGCCTATGTACAACAAAAAAGTCTTAATTTGACCAACAAACAAAAAAGAGTTTCACTTTAGCTCATGTAGTCTACATCCTAACCAAGTGTGGTTGGTGTAGTGGTTACCTCACTTCACCGCTTAACCAGAGGTCTCGAGTTCGAGCTCTGGGAATGCAGCCTGCCCCTTGGCCAGCACTTTACCCTTAAGTGGAGGCCCCGGTGCGGATCTGGATTAGTCTGAGCCCGTTGAGTTCCCCGTGACAGTTCCCCGTGACATTGGGGCTGGCCCAGGATACCGGATTAAAAACTCAAAATGTAGTCTACATCCTATTAACATAGTCAGTCTTAACGCCAAATCAGCTGTTGGTTTGCCACGTAGACTGTTGTGTCATCCTACATGTCACACTCTCTCACTCTCCTCTGCAATTTTGGTATTTACTTTGTTCTTTACATTGACGAAATGTGAGCTTATAGATATTTGGGGTAATAAAGATGCCAACAATCACCCATTATATTCCAGGGCATCATAACGGTTGCTAGACATTGGTTAACAAAGGAGTGACAAATGTCGGTTCCATATCCTTAGGAGGAGAACGCACTAGCTTATCAGTTATCAAAGTAGTTGCAAGGGGAATCTCAAGCTAATTCCCTAGTGAAATTTTCCCATAATACTAGTATATTCTATAATTATAGAAAAAGAGAGTGCCCGATATGTCCTCATATATTCAGAAAATATTCTGCGGCATTGGTGATTCATAAAACTAAAAAAGTTTATGATGTCAAAAAAAAATTGAAACTGCAGTAAAATAATGGATCGTGCTATTAGTAGTTCTTCTTATTCTAAATATAAGACTAAGTTGACCTTTTTAGAAAAAATCCTAAAAAAAGTAAAATAAGTTAAATATAAATTGATATACCTAACCTGGGGTGTATGGTTGAGTGACAATGACTCATTCACCCTTAACCAATTGTCTGGGGTTCGATCCCTGACGTTGAGTATGGAGAAGCATTAAATCTCCCAGGTCAGCTATCCCACCCTTTGAGGTGTCCCACCCTTTAAGGATTAGTCTCTCACTTGTCGAGTGAGGGGATACTTTGATCATGGATAAAAAAAAATTGATATACCTAATTTCTCCCTACACTAGTTTACCTATAAACTAATGGATATTCTAAAAATATATCAAATATATTATAATTTAATATGCTATTTCGTAACCTTAACATCCCAAAAATAAAGTTAATTAAATCTTATATTTACATAAGAAAGGAGGGAATAGTACTTACTAGGTTGTAATTCCATACTCATTACCTATGTTACTCATCATATTCTCATCACCACAAATACACACAAAAATATAAACACATGGTGGATCTCATAACCTCTTTTCTAGTGGGCCCACTATGAGATGAACATAGAATCAAAACCCATACTTATTGGGAAAATGACAAAAAAATGACACTTGAATTTGAGTTGGACAAAATGGGGTCTTCAATTCCAACTTGGACAAATAAGGGATAGTCCCCAATTTGTCCTAAATGAAATTTGTGACTTTGTGCCAAAAAAGTAGTGAATGACATATTCTAAAGTAGTTAACACCGATAGTTGAGTAGTTATTGCAAATAGTAGTTAATAGCGATACTTGAGTAGTTAACAACGATACTTAAGTAGTTAATGATTAACTACTCAGAATATGTCATTCACTACTTTTTGGCACAAAGTCACAAATTTCATTTAGGACAAATTGGGGATTATCCCATATCTGTCCAAGTTAAAATTGGAGACTCAATTTTGTCCAACTCAAATTTAAGTATCATTTTATTTTGTCATTTTCCCTCCTTATTGGCTACAAAGACGTCATCTATGACGAAGACTAGCGCTAGTCCCACGTGCTGCCATCACATTTAAGTGTTCTTACTTCTTACTCTTAGTTGTTACCCTTTGAAGATTACATCAACCATCAACCAGTTGACTAACACATGCATGACTTTTTAATTGCCCCTGCCCATTCCTTCTTTCTCAAGATCATTATGATTTTGTATTATAAATCCCAACATATTAATGCCACATCCTTCTCACTGTTTTTCTCTGCCTCCTCCATATCTGTGTCTTTGTACTGTGTAGCTCCAAATTATGTCCATCTTATCATTTTGGTAGATGCTCATGGCTTGACTGGCCTACCATCTCCTATTATTTAGATCCATGCAGAGATAATCCAAAAACTGCTTTGTCATTTACATTACTTAGAAGCATTTTCCAAAGATTATATTATTATTTTTAACCTTTCTCCATTCTTTTCTATTTCTATCTGGGTTTCTCTTCAAGGAGCTGAAAATCTAACAACAAATATCTTGTTACTCTTTCTGGGTTTGATTTTGATGATGATGATGATGATGGGTTTTTTCCAATTATGTGTTGTTGTATTACTTTTGTTGATTTCTATTGAAACTTGTTTAGCTACTTCCTCCCATATGGAAGATCAAGAGAGAGATAAGATAATTTATTTACCAGGGCAGCCAAAAAATGTAAATTTTTCTCAGTTCTCTGGTTATGTTACTGTGAATGAGCATGCAGGGAGGGCATTGTTTTATTGGTTGATTGAATCTCCTGAAAGTGTTGGACCAAAATCTAGGCCACTTGTTTTATGGCTCAATGGTGGTCCTGGTTGCTCTTCTGTTGCTTATGGTTCAGCTGAAGAGATTGGCCCTTTTAGAATTAATTCTGATGGAAAGTCACTTTACTTGAATCCATATGCTTGGAACAATTGTAAGTGTTTGGCTTTAAGTTGTTTTGATTAAAATTATGATGTGGGTGAACCTTTTATTTGCTGGGAATCTTTGGTTTGTGGTGAGTTTTTCCTCTGCTACATAATGAATTCCTATATGTTTGTGGCATTTCAGTGGCAAATTTACTTTTCCTTGAGTCTCCTGCTGGTGTGGGTTTTTCATATTCCAATGAAACATCAGATCTGTACTCGATGGGTGACCAAAGAACAGGTAATTTAGTTGTGAAATCTGTAAACTTGGTAGTGTTTGAGTTAGCTATTGAAGAAAAAGTGATTTGGATGAATAGATTCTAGGGGGAAATAATTTGTTAGTACAATAATATTTATGTTAAAAAACAACAAAGTGATTATGGAGAAGTTGTTTTCCCTAGCTTATACAAAACCATGGTTTTGGAACTCTTGATCTTGAAGGAAGAATAATTCGTTCTTGTTATTTCATGTTTAGGCCTGTGCAGATTTTTTGACACATTTTTGTCTTACTGTAATGGAGGTTTTTTCACTTTGCAGCTGAAGATTCGTACACATTTCTTGTGAATTGGTTTGAAAGATTTCCTCAGTATAAGGGTAGAGATTTTTACATTGCTGGAGAAAGTTATGCAGGTCCTTCTTCAATTTATGTATCAGAGTTCTTTTTCTTTCCAAATGATTTTATTTGTGGAATTGATAAGTTGAATGCTTGGTTTTTACAATTTCAGAATTTCTGTGCAGGTCACTATGTTCCTCAGCTGGCTCAACTTGTTTACCATAACAATAAGGGTGTCCAGAAACCATCTATAAATTTAAAAGGATTTATGGTAAGAATGCAAAATATCTGAAGACATTGATGATTTTCTAAGCTCACGTTCATGGAGAGACCACTATTTTGTTTGATTATCATCTGATGAGTGTCAGTTTTTCCCATTTTAAGGTTGGAAACGCTGTTACTGATGATTACAACGATTATGTTGGCACATTTGAGTATTGGTGGACTCATGGTTTGATTTCCGATTCCACATATAAGATGCTTCAAATAGCCTGTGACTTTGGTTCCTCTCAACATCCATCAACAGAATGCATAGATGCTTTAAAAGTTGCTGATTCAGAGTGGGGAAACATTGACCCATATAGCATTTATACGCGGACATGCAATACTACTACAGCACTCAAGCACAGCCTGGGTGGTCGCTATGTAAGCTCTTTTATCGGGAAAATTGAGGAAAAGTCCCCCATTGAACCTTTTTTCCTTGAATGATCTAAATCTAAGAACGGGCACTATGTTAACAAAATTTGTTGAGTTCTGATAAATTTTCAGTAGGGGACTTTTCCTGGATTTTCTGTCTTTCATTAACTCATTTGGTATACTTTTAAAAATGTAGAATATAGCTGTCTACATGCAGGCCCTTGCATGATTTTGAACTTGTAAATGTAAATGATGGGCATTGCAATGTAAATTTAAGCAGGAAAATAGCTTTTTCCTTATGTTTTTGCAATAAAGATAAAAATAAAACTCTAAGTAAAACTTCCCCTAGAGTATTTTTTTTTTTTTTTGGTAATCTGAAGGCTTCTCACTTTCTATCTGTGGTGGAAGCTCTTGGAACTAAAGATAATGCAGAATGTCATGGAAGTTTTGGATACCTATTACTATTAGAATCTTCAATTTTCTGGAGTTTTAAATGTCTTGATGTTCTATGGAGGACTCATGTGTTTCATTTTGTCAACTTTTGCAATTTCTTGGCTTCCAATTCTGAATCCGATCCTCAAATTTCTTTTATTCCTGTGATGCCTGCCTTCTACCATCAATCTCTTTGTTTACCTATAAAACTTCACTTATGCTTATGAAGATAATACTCCATCTTCTCCTAAATATAGGACTAATAACCTAATTTGATTAGATCAAGGATGCTTATTAAGTTGGTTAATATGGTATGAAAAAAAACACCCTAATAATCTTCTTGATTTTCTCATCCGCTCTTATTTGATTATTGTTGAGGGGGAATTAATACGGGTGATTTAGGAAAAAAAGTAGATGAATAGAAAAGATAGATCCTACATTTAGGAACAATATCAACCTTTAAAATTGGTCTTGCTTTGAAAATTATGACAATTCTAGAATGTGTTGTCACTCAATGTAGACAATATTAGACCAAGTGAAAGAAAATAGAAGAAAATAATGAATGAAGTAATATTGTTAGAAAATGTCTCTTTTCTAGGAAGTAACTTACGAATTATTCTGCTTAGTCTTGTAATTCAAGTGCAAGTGATTTGGTCTATACTTAAACATTCAAAATAATATTTCTTCTTCTTTGAGAGTCATGTTTTTCAAAAAACCGGAGAGTTTTCTTTTTCTTCTTTAAGCTCACTATTGACTTTTGAACCCAGCCATGGATGTCTCGAGCTTATGACCCTTGCACTGAGAGTTATTCAAGCTTGTACTTCAATCATCCCGACGTCCAGAAGGCACTCCATGCCAATGTTACTAATATCCCATATTCATGGAAAACATGCAGGTATAGTATTACAAACTAATGCAAAATTTTAGATGCCAATTTAGAATTTTGACTTTTAACATTTCCTTGACAGCGACATTGTTGGGGTCAACTGGACGGATTCTCCAATATCTATGCTTCCAATATATCAAGAACTCATTGATGCTGGTCTCAAGATATGGGTGTTCAGGTGAACTTAACCCCCCCTCCCCCCTCAGTTGGTCCATTTTGCAACACTAGTGATGCTCCTATTGCATAACTTTCTTGGGAAATTTTCTAGTTCATAGAAAATAAAAAAGTTATAATAAAATCTAGGGTGAAGGGGCAAAACTAGCCACCGTAATTTTCCAAATGGACAATTTTGGCACCCGTAAATTGGATGGTGCAAAACCGGACATTATAAAACAAAATGGGACAAATTTAGCCACGCCGTTAAGTTGAAGCTAGAGGTTAATGAAGGTGGGCCCCACGCCAACACTCACGTCTGTTAGCTTCAACTTAACGGCGTGATTAAATTTGTCCCATTTTGCTTTATAATGTCCGGTTTTGCACCATCCAATTTACGGGTGCCAAAGTTGTCCATTTGGAAAATTACGGTGGCTAGTTTTGCCCCTTCGCCCATAAAATCTCTTAGAGCTTGACTAAGCTTACTTTTCTAGAGATTAGTTTGTTTTCCATTGAACCTTCTCCATGGATGGTAAAAAAAAGGGTGAGTGGAAGCAATCTGTAGGGTTCTATGGACCATGTGCCTTGTTTCTGTGTATGCCGATGAACCAAGGGTGTGCTACATCAATGTGAATAGATGGTTATAGTTGTGCTACAAAGTCTATACAGAAGTTTATTAATGCATTAATTGACTCTGCAAGTCTGTTGACTGGAATGTGTAATTTGTCCTACACAACCGCTAATCTCAAAATTAGGACTTATCTTGGCTTAAACATAATGAGATTCATGTGGAACTTGATTGATCCTCCTACTCACAAAGCTCACCTATGGTGCTTAGGAGACTTATCTGATTGGCTGTTTCTACACATACGCACACATCAGATTATTCTGAATTTGTTAGGCTTGCAATACGCAATATGTAATTAGCTCATTGGGCAACATTTTATGTTACCTATTTTAATATTCTGATTTCTGACCATCCTTAGAGTTTCAGGATAGAAAAACTAAGTGACCAAGGGTGGCTTGGATTGATATAGAGCAGTATTTCATCAATCTAGGATCCTTCTAATCTTGCACAAACCTTTAATCTTGACTGAGAATGCAAAAAACTGTATATGACAAAATCTATAAATTCCATCTAACCAGATGCAGTGAAATTATACTAATCTTTCATGAATACATCTATTTATTTACATAATTTTCCAACAAACCATTTAATTAGGTGATTATTTGCCTTAAAAGAAAAAAAAATTCATATATTGGTATTTTCTTTCCTTGGGGCCAAAGATATGTGATGAACATTTACTTTTGTATGTGATGGAGATGACTGGGGTGTTTTTAAAAAATCATATCCTATATACTAATCAAATCAGGAAAATAAGTAAAACAATAAGGATGGGGGAGGTATTATTTTTTAAATAAAAAATCTTGTAAACCTTATTTTCAGAGAAGTGATACTCCTATATTTATTTCTAGATCATCTTTCCTAGTGTCACCAAATATAATTCATCTCAGGATTATTATTGGCTTCATTTTCTTCGTGACATTATTATTGTAATATAATCCATTTTGATCTGAAAATCATTGATAATATTTATGTGATTGTATTGCCACCATATATTTTATGTTTAGAACTGAAATTTATAATTTGGTTGGAATTCTAACTAAGTCGATTTCTTTTGACAGTGGTGATACGGACTCTGTGGTTCCAGTAACTGCCACTAGATATTCCATTGACGCCTTGAAACTTCCCACCATCACCAATTGGTACCCCTGGTATGATAATGGCAAGGTCAGTCCTCATTTCTTAGAGTAGCACCTATGCAAGAGTGTTTGGAAGTGAATGGTAAAAGGCACTATTATACTTTGTGAGACAAAACTCCTTTGATATCCTTTGATAAATACAAAGCAAAATCACTTAAAATGAGATAATTTAATTATGTTCATTTGAATCTTCTGGAATTATAGAAAAAATGAATGTACATAATATATTGATAGAGAAAGTGGAAAGAGATGAGTATTAAGAAAGAAAGTGAAGCCTATACATTGTCATTCTTTTAATATCACTCCCTTCCAGATTGCATTTTTGTACAATTGTATAAACGACTGACTCAATCCTATCCTTGGTTGATCTGATTTTGTAATGGTTTTGGGTTTGAAAAAAATCAATTAAAAAAATAGATTTTTAGTACAATTAGGATTATGTTTCACAGGTTATGATTCAAAAGTTCTAAATTCAAACTATAACTTTCCCTTGAATAAATAATGACTTGAACTACTAACATGTATAAATGAAGCCATGTTTTGAAGATTAAAAAAATTCTAAATAAAAGTAGTTTTCTCTACATTTCTTTTTAGAGAAAACAGAGAACAACCTATTTTTTTAAATTTCTGAAAATAGGGAAAAAGTTAACCTCCAGAATTTCCAGACAGATTTTCTAATATGTGGCCTTGTGCTTGTTTCTACTGAAATTTTTTTTTTTTTTTGAAGGTTGGTGGATGGAGCCAAATCTATGAAGGACTCACCTTGGTTACAGTAAGAGGAGCTGGACATGAAGTTCCACTGCATCGACCTCGCCAATCATTCATTCTTTTCAGGTCATTCTTGGAGAACAAGCCCATGCCAAGTTCTTCTGTGTCCAGTTGACTAATTATAATGGTATAATTGTCAATACTCAAAGTTATAACAATAAATATCATTAGGAGAATAAGACGGAAATAACAATTTGGTCACTGCAATATGAAATCTTGTTTGGCTTTAGCTTTGGAAAATTTGCGAGTATGTAGGTTAATGCTTGAAAATAACATGCCTGTTTTATTCTACTCCTTTTGGTATAGTCTTGGTCTGCTTCACAAAAGGCACCAAATAACCAACGACTCTATTATTTTCTGGCGTTAAATTATCTGTATTCACTACATGGGGAGACTTGAACTATGCAGTCTTCATAATTTATGGACCAAATTGTTAGATCAGTCAAAAACTTAAAACCATTCATTTTCATACACTTGGACTGGAAAGAAACACTGTAAAATAATGCATTTTTCATAGTTTCCTGAAAGGTTCAGGACTTTTAGCCAAGGTTCTTTTCATGTGTTAATAATGTTGCCTGTAGTTGTGTGAAGTTTGTTCTTTGGAGTGATGCTTATATTATTTTCTGTGAGACTTTATCCTCTTAAATGCTGCGTAACCCCCCCCCCCCCCAAAAAAAAACCCCCAAAAAAAAGAGTTTTTGTTTAAAATAAATACAATATTTTAAGCAATTAATCTTTAATAATCATATAAAATTGAAAACAAACATTTGTTGTGGATAAGATATCAAAATGTCACAAATTTTATGTGGAATTCAATGGTAAAGTAAAACAAAAAAATATGACCTGAAAAATAATTTTTTATAGGGAAATGGAAGGAAGAGGAAATGGAGAGACCTCTTGCCCATATTATTAACTTGTGAATGTGCATACTTGTAAGCTTCTAGTGCTTTAGTATTTGGGTGGGGGTTCTGAGAAAAGTAGAAAGATGATCCTGAAGGAATATGTTGGTGTATTTGTGTATCTCATTTAAAATGGTGGATTCACCCACATAATCTTATTTATAGTACATCGAACATTCTAACACATTAATAAGATTGGGATGTTAGATGTAACTTGGTGTATAACATCAAGGGGTGTTGGATGCGCCGAGAAAATAAAATTAGGGTGTTAGATAAATCCAAATATAACTTCAACATGTTAGTTTACATTTTTATCTTTTAATTTTAATATTGTATGGTTCAAATATCGAATCCGGCCCAGAAGTGTACCCAAAATCTTAATTTTACATCGGAAGTATATTCGGTCTCAATTAAGCCCCGGAAGTTTAAATTTAAAGCAATGTCAATGTAAGTTTAAATTTGAACTAATGTTGCCCTAGAAGTTTTTTAGTCTCAATTAATCACCGGAAGTAATAAAACATTGCAATTTTCCCCCTATAAAAGTGTTTTTTCCTATCATCATGATTTAATGTCACTCTTGCCACAATTTTCATGCTTGTCATGATTGCTGGCTTAACCATTACATTTTCCTTTTCTTTCTTTTCCTTTCTTTGTAATTTGAGATTTTTTTTATTTATTAGATTCTCTAATATTAATATTAGTCACCCTTTGTATACTGATCAATCTGTAGTTTGCATAGGGAGGGCTACCAAGGAAGGAACCTGAAACTTCAAAGAAGGAGGTGTCTTATCCCACATTTTCTAACGATTTGATCACCAGTCCCTCGATAAATTTTTAAAAAGCAATAAATTTTTGTTTTTCATCACTATATCAAATGTTTGCTTTGGAGAATTTGGGGATTGTATTGTTATATTCATGGTTCTCATATTTTTTTAATTTTAGAGACAAAGGCAATCGAGGAAAGACTATGAATACTTCAAGATGATTTTTATTTGTATTTGATTGTGGGTATATACTTTTGTTGTTTATGTTTAAAATGGATGCCTCAGTTTGAGTTAGATTTGATGGTTGAGGTAGGGAGGAGATAAAGGGTTGTAGATAGAGTTGCACCAGGAAGGCAAAAAATTATTGCTATAAATGATTTGGACGATGTTGTCGTGCTACTTAGAATTTTTAGAGCTGAATCATCTAAGTTGACGAGAAAAATTAACTTTGTTATCATAGATAGCGAAGTTGCAACAGTTAATTACTTCCAGAGCTTGATTGAGACAAAAAAAAAG
The DNA here is from genome assembly GCA_029929735.1 of Mimosa pudica. Classification (NCBI taxonomy): domain Eukaryota; kingdom Viridiplantae; phylum Streptophyta; class Magnoliopsida; order Fabales; family Fabaceae; genus Mimosa; species Mimosa pudica. The sequence goes on along the minus strand of JAKELP010000023.1, from coordinate 2,866,302 downwards.
CTTCTAAGGTGACATTTGTTCAAATTTAAACTAAACTTTCAAGGTAACATTGTTTCAAAAATTAAACTTCCGAGGCTTAATTGAAACCAGAAAATCTTCGCGATGGAATTAAGATTTTGGGTATGCTTTTGGGCGGATTTGATATTTAATGCTTATTACTTCGAGAGTTAATTGAGACAAAAAAACTTCCAAGTGACATTGGTTCAAATTTAAACTTCAAAGGTAACATTTATTCAAATTTAAACTTTCAGGGCTTAATTGAGTATACTTCTGGGCGGATTTGATATGTATTTGAATTTGTAAGCCTTCTTCACATAAACTTGAGAAAGCAGATGAATTACGGCAATGACAAGATGCTAGCAATCTCTGCATTATTCTAGTCAGCAGGGAATATTTATCACAATCTGAAAAGATAAATTTTTAGTTGAACCAATTGATGGAAGAATATAGATATAGGGAGTAGTGTAGAAAATGCCATTAAAAAAAAGAGAAAATACAGGTGTAGACAAAGGTACTGCTATTATAAAGTATGAATGAGATTTGTGATGGACGAATTAAGAGGTGTGGGTAGAATATTTACAAATAACTACAACCACTCTAAAAATATAAGAATTATACGATTTAGTGGAGCCGAAAAGTACAATAGACCAATAAGAATAGATCAGTGGATAAGAAAAAGTAGCTTGGGCATCTCTATATATTCTCTACTCAAGCAAAGTGTATGCCCAATATTGGCCTTTGCTTCTTGACTAAGTTCCAAAGGGGTCCATCTGTCTAAAGCATCAACTTCACCAATTTACCAGAAATGCCATGGAATTACTTGTGCTACTGAAGTTCTTTCTCAACCAGAGATCTCAATGCATCTTTGGTCTTATCATATCATATCCTTTATTATTATATGCCTTTTAATTTGTTTGATTTTTAGCACCTAAACTATAGTAAAACATATTACATGTAATAAGCGCATCTAGCCCAAAATATTTGTCATTGTAGTTAAGATATCCAAATTTTTATAAGGTCTCTTTTTTAAAGAAACTGTCCTGATATGAGATTCTCACGGTGATTCGTCGCGGCTTATAAGTCCCACGTTGAAAAGCCTTACGAGTGTGGTGAAGTTTATAAATTCAATGGTTTTTCTGTCCTTGAAATAAATTATTCTTTTGATGTAATAGATTTTTTTAAAACTTCAAATTCAAAAGATATAAAAGCACATCTATCTTTTCATCTGTGATATATCTTAAGTAGGCACATAAAGAGAGTCAATTTAGGCCCTCCAAAAATGAACAATTCCTCTAATTGAGAGAAGCAAACAAGGGCAAATTGGTCATTCTGAAATACACTTGTTTAATAAAATATACAATATGATCAGGCACAAAAAAAAAATTCTTAGTCGTTTTCACATGCTTGCTTTGTTTAAAGTTTCTGATCAACACACACCCATATAATTAAGCAGACAGAGAAAATAAAGCATGCAGATCACGATCAAAAGACACTAGACAAAGCAAGAAAAACCTCGAAATTCTCAAAAAACCATAATATCACACACACACACACAGATATATTTATATATATACAAATACACGATCAAAACCAAGTAAGAAGGTAGATAGAAGATGTATAGATTCAGCAACACAGTGATAGGGTTCTTGAACTTGTTCACTTTGCTAGCATCAATCCCAATAATAGGAGCAGGATTATGGATGGCAAGGAGTAGCACAACATGTGAGAATTTCTTACAAACACCACTTTTGGTCATTGGTTTTGTGGTTTTGGTCATTTCATTGGCTGGTTTCATAGGAGCATGCTTCCATGTGGCATGTGCTCTATGGTTGTACCTGGTGGTGATGTTGCTGCTCATAGCCACCCTCATGGGGCTAACTCTTTTCGGGTTTGCCGTCACGAGCCGGGGCGGCGGTGTGGAGGTTCCGGGGAGGGTGTATAGGGAGTACAGGCTTCAGGATTACTCACCCTGGCTTAGGAATAGGATTAATGATCCAAGTTATTGGAATACTATAAGGAGTTGTATTTTGGGATCAAGGACTTGTGCTAAGGTTGCTTATTGGACTCCTCTTGATTATATGCAGAGAGATATGACTCCTATTCAGGTATGTGCATATATATCATGATTTATTCATCTGCTTCTTTTTCTTCTTGTTTGTGGATTATTCATTTGGTGAGTATATATATTGTGTATGAGTGCTTTTCAAGTTTGTGATTGATTCAAATGTTGTCTTATATTTTTCCTTTGGTATTGCAGTTTTATGACTTGTTTGTTACCTAAGTTTTCTAAAACAGAGTAGGAGAATAAATAACGGTTTATTAGTTGAGCTAAATGTTTATCACCTTTTCCCTATTTAATTTATTTATTTAGTATTGTAATTATGGTATCAAAATTCAATCCGACTCTATTGGTCAAACCAGTTAATATGTAAACTCATTTTTGGTCAATTTAATCAAGAGTTTTGGATTAGTCAGGCATGTGATGATATATTATACGCGCGCGCGCATATGCTTTCTCTGTTTATTTTTTTTTATCGAAAGCGCGCCATATGCTTTCATTGAACAAAACACTAGAGTATGGTTTCATGTTTAAAAAAGCAATCATATTTTGCTGGATTATATATAATGTATATGTAAATGTTTTATTTACTTGTAGAATAATGTTGTTTTTATTTAAAAATTGTTTTAATTATGACCGGTTATACCCTAAATTAACTTTTTTATTTAAACTACTAACTTTTGAATCACTGTCTTAACTGACTTTTATTAACTTGGTTTGCATGTACTAGACATACAATGAGATGAGTTAATACTTTAGTTATGTGTTGGTATCAAATTGCATTCTAACTACCAATTCAGGTTAGATTTAGATTATTTATCACAAAAGTGAAGAAATAATTTTTGTAAGAGAAAATGAAGAACAAGACTTGACATCATGTTTTGCTGAGTCATAATTACCTGCTTTTTTATGGCTTTTAGAAAAGTAAATAAATGGATGCATGTGATGCAATTGAGCCTTGGGGCAAGCTCGCAATGCTTGACCCCAAAAAGATTAACAATATTGTTGGTCAAGCTTTTAGCACGCAGAAAATCATCTTTTATATAAAATAAATTTAATATTAGCCTTATGAAGAGTGGTTGTGTTTAAACTCTAAAGTAAATCGCATTGTTATGTTTTGTAAACAAAATTTTTATACTCTCTCCTATCTTAAATACAAGACATGTTTAATTAATTTAATTAAATTAAGAATGTTGTTAAGTTAGTTAAAATCATATTATATTATCAAAACACCCTAACCTTTTATCTTTATTTCCTTCCCCTCCTTTAATTGTTCATTACTAAGGAGTATAAAAATTGATAATTTAGAAAAAGTTGATAAAAATGTAAAAATACCTTGTATTTAAAAACAAACTCACTCTAAATATGTTCTATATTTAAAAATAAATGGGCTAATTTTCTTATGGATATCCGATCCATTATGTAGTTTGATACATATATATGTATGTATGTACTAGACTCTTACACAAAAGAAAGTATGTACAAGACACAGACCGCTTAAGAATTAAGCGACTAATAGATACCCTTTTTTTAAACTTGGGATAAGTTTGCATCTACCTTGTAAAAATATTTCGGATATGGTTTCAATGGACCACATAACTTAATGACCTTTTAGAATTTTTGTACTACCACTGTAGGTGCAGATATTTTGTAGGGCTTCTATGAAAAAGGAGGACATAAAACCATGTATGAGAGAATATCTGAATCTCCAATTATCGAATTTCTATAGGAATAATATAAAAGAAGCTTTATGGATAAGGCTTTCACATATTTTTTTTTTAAAAAAAAACAAACAGTCAAAACTTTATTATATTCTAAAATCTGTTGCTCAAATATACTTCCTCCGTTCCTAAATATAAGATCACTTTGGGGAAGTGGATAAGTTCCTAAATATAAGATCACTTCCTATTTTATCTTAAGTTTTGCCCAAACTACCCTTATACTCCCTCTTTTCATTGAAAACCCCTCCTCCTTTTAAAGTTAAGTAATTGAGGGGTTTTTGGGAAGATCATGTAATTTTATTGTCTTCCTTAATCTCCCCAAATTAACCAAAGTGATCTTATATTTAGGAACGGAGGGAGTACATAAAAGTCTATATCTTTTACCGGGTGTAACTTTTTTTGGTTGTGTATAAGATATCTAAAACTACGTACAAATATCTTTTGTTTGCAACAGTAATATATATGAACATTATATTCCCTTGTAAGCTTCCAATATTGTATATACACCTATAGGCATAGATTGACTTCTGCACTAGATTTTGGTCATGCTGTACGCACACTTATAGTGTATGTGACTTGATTAGATTGCTTATTATATGAACCAACATAACAATTCTCCTTACATATAATTAACCATGTACAAATTAATAAGAATTTCAAGATCGTTTCAGATTTCCATAGCAATAAATGATATGGAAATGGATTATAAATGAATGTTAACCTTTTATACTCGTCCAGCCATCTGCAACATCTATTTGATTTGGGAATCTAGTATATTCCTAGTATAAGAGACATCTTTCTATTCTTTTTCACATTTTTCTAAATCATCCATATTAGTTCTCCTCAATAGTAAAAAAGCAAGAGAGTGGTGCTAAGAAGTAAGAATAAAGAAATATGGTTATGGTGTGTCAGTAATATACATGAGTAAGTGTGTGTGGAGTTGAGTTGACATGAGAAATTGTGTGGTGATACAGTCAGGGTGTTGTAAACCGCCAACGGCATGTGACTACAACGCAGGGGCGATAATGGAGAGCGAGGACGCAGACTGCTACCGGTGGAAAAACTCACCAAGCTTACTGTGTTATGAGTGCGAGTCATGCAAGGCAGGGGTGCTAGAGAGCATGAGGAGGGATTGGCATAAAGTATCAGTTCTAAGCGTCGTCGTTTTGGTGTTGCTCATTGGTGTTTACTGTATTGGCTGTTGTGCCTTCCACAACACAAGAAGAGCTCTCACTGATTACCCTTATGGCGAGAATCAAATGTCCAAAGTCAAACCCCGTTGGGATTACTACTGGTTTGTCTCTCCCTCTCTTTTTGCAATCACTTTCAGTTTTTGTTTTCCACATTTAACCTCCTTTTTCTTATTGATTAAAATACTTTACTATCCATCAAAATTTAGTCTCCAAACTTTCAATCAATATGACTTAAATTTTTATGCTATGTTTGAGTTAGCATTTATTCAAAGCTAGTAACTTGGTGTCAAGTAACTCAAGAGTTGTAGGAACATGTTTTTTTATCATTTCTCTCTATGTTCCATATAATAAGAATACACATGCATATTTTGGCCAAAAAAAAGAATACACATGCATATTATATGGCAGTCTTTTTATCTAATATTCCAAACCAATTAATTATTAATCAAACTCATTTGCCTATTAACTTTTATTAATTACGATTATATGTTTTTTATATTTTTGTATTTCGTATTAATATTCCTCTTGAAGCAGGATATAAACCCATCAAGGACGTCCTTTTGAAAATTTTTAAAAAACAATTGTAAAAACATGTTTTTTTTCTATCAATAATTATAGGCATCTATAAGAGCAACATAATGTTGTAGGACATAACAACACAACATGTGAAAAATTCTTTTCCCATGTAAAGCTGCTAATTACTATTCGAGAATCACAAAAGCCTTTTTTTGGTGGTAATTTGTTTGATTGGTGGGTGCAGGTGGAGATGGTGGCATGCCCGCAAAGAACAGCTTTATTAGCTTATGCCTCAAAACTCTTCAGTTTCATAAACTTTTTTTTTTTGTGTACTTGATGAACTTAATCATGTGTACAGTAGCTTTCTTACTTTTCTATTTACAGCACACATCTATTAAAACCACTATGATCCCTCTCTGCTCTCTTGTTATTCCCCTCACTTTACTCTCTCACTAGTTTTACGTTTCTATCTCTTTCAAATCTGTGGACGGCATCTCCCGCTTTCTTACTGCTCATTTATTTAATACCCAATGACACTCCTTTAATTTCATGATAACTCTTCTTTTGTTCAAGCTGAATATTATTGCCTCATCACATTTATTATAAGGTAATTTCTGTCTCTAAATGCATGGTTTCAGAAAGTTAATCAGAACCCTTTAGTGACTATTTGTATATAGAATCAGATTTTTTTTGGTGAGTATATAGAATCAGATTTTTAAAAAATTAATTTTTTATCAAAATTGGATCTAGTTAATCATACTTTAAAAGCATTCAGATCAAAACTTTTATAAAGCGATAACAAATTTTATAAAGGAGGTTTTTACTCAACATTCTGCAAAGTTCTTTGAGTTAATACATGAAATATTCTTAACAAAGATCATAATTTGAGTCAGAAATTTGTATGTTGGGCTCGTGGAAAGTTGAATATATGAGCTTTAAAGCAACCATAGGCCTGTAGCCCAATAGTGTCCTGATTTGTTTTTTATTTATAAAGAAAACTCAATAGGCCATAAGCAGTAGTTGTCGTACACTCGTACTACCCAGTACTCATAATACTTTCTGGTGAGCCCAATATACCCACAATACTGTATTACTATATTCTTGTTTTAAGCATCTTTAAATAATAATGTTATGTACCAAAAACATAAGTGGATAAGGTTCATCCTTTTTGGAAACGTTAATGCAATATTTGATCAGAAAAAGAAACGGCGGTAATGCACTACGTGTGATTCTATCTCAACAGACTTCTTTTTTTTACCAAACTTTTATCTTAATATACTGACTTCATACAAAAAAAGCTGTATTGAAATGATTTGCGATACCGTACCGTTGGCATGCATTTTAGATCATGTTATATGATAGTTGTCAAAGTTTATATCTCCAACAGAGTTAACTTTTTTTCCTTTAATAATGGATACACATGTTTATGGGAAAAATTGTCAAAGTTGAAAAGCCCTATTAAGAAGGTGTGACGACAATAAGTTTTCTACTTGTTAACACCGGCAAACTAGCAACTCAATATTACAAAAGATGTCATGCTTATTATATGTTAGTTCTGGTCTCAAGTATTGGACATTTGTGAATAACATTCTTCTAAAATATCACACATATGATTGTTGGTTTTGATTATTGATATAAGACGGCATTCATATACTTTGTTTTTATTTATTTCTCAAGTTATTCATATTGGTTGCACACCAATCAATGGGGACAGTCTTTAAAAGAAAAGATAACTTTCAATTTGACTAAATAAGATGAAATAAAGTATGTTACATTTTTTTTTTAACAAATCGGCAATCCAGTGCCTATTGAAAACCGACTAATATGGATTTGAGAGGTAGAATTGTTGTCCACATAGGAAGAGTTGTCCTCTCTTTCAATAAGAGCACTAGCTTGCGGGATTCAAACACATATTCTCATTTTTATAGGGTTGAAGCGCATTTACCAACTTAATCAATCACCCATTGGTGATGAAAGTTTGCTACTTAACTAAAGAACAAAGTCCACACTTTTATGTAACAGGTGGGTACAGGCCACCCATACCTATATACTGGTTACCCGCCCGTTTTGGTAACCACGAGTATGAGTTCACCTGCACCGTGCTTAAGCTTGTTTAGCCTATAATCAACAAGTTAAATTCTGACCCAACAAAAAAACAAGTTAAATGGGCGAGTTACTCCTTTGCCCGTTTAGCCTAATCTTTTTTAAAACAACCTGATTAACACCCTAGGGTTTTCCAAAAGAAAAGGAGTGGGAGGCAAAGGGTGAGGTTTAATTTAGCCTCCATTCCACGCAAAAAATGTTTTATAAGTCATTAAATAACATTAGTTCTCCATTATATTCTTCAATCTTAATTTACACATTTTAGAATTAATATGGACATTTGATAAGACAAGTGATATTTTGAAACATTTTTAGGTGTGGAATTATATCATGGGAAATGTATTTGAAATTTATGAAGTGATTGTGTTTATCAAGTGGAGTATAATTTTATGACATGCATGATCATATGGGCATGATGCCCGCCTTGTCTGCCCTGTCCATGCTTAACCCAAAATGATATGAGCATTTAATGGGTAAGGCGGGCTTATAGCGCACTCATTTTTGGGCAGGGCATATTCTTACTTTTATTTTAGAAATTCCATCTGGGAATCTTACACTGGTGACATTGTCAGATGATATGAGCACCTCTTTATGCTTTTGATATTTTTAAATGAGTTTGCGAATTAGAGTTTTTGTAATAAATGAAATAGACTAACTAACATTAAGGGAAAATGTCATTTAAATCCCTCCGAATATACAAAAGGACAATTCAGGAACTCAAACTTTCAAAAGGACCATGAAGGAACTAGGACCTAGTTGACATTTTAAATTGTGTCAAAAGACAAAATTGCCCTAATCATAAAACAGAAATTACTAACCACCCTAAGGGTGGTTAGTAATTTCTGTTTTATGATTAGGGCAATTTTGTCTTTTCACACAATTTTAAAATGTCAACAAGGTCTTAGTTCCTTCATGGTCCTTTTGGAAGTTTGAGTTCCTGAATTGTCGTTTTGTATATTCGGAGGGATTTAAATGACATTTTCCCTAACATTAATGATTAAAAAAAATATCTCCTTATTCTATATATTTTTTATAAAATGATCAAATATATTAATATTAAAGAAGGTTACATTAACACACTTACATAGAAATTAACAACACTCATGATGAATAACAATCAACCTAAAGAAGCTAAGCACAACTTTGTTTATTTATATAGATCCCCTTATCCTATAAATTAGAGAAGCACAACTTTGTTGATTTATTTATTTAATTTGCGCGGAGCGGAACACATACAACTTTATTTTGGTCAATGCACATGGTGGCATTCGTGTCCCGGGTTGCAGGCAACTGTACTGTACATATCCTACATAAGCAACTTCTTTAACGATTTCCTTAGTAACTGCCGTGTTTGTTTTCATTCTTGCGATGGGACATTTAAATTTTCATGACCTTACTTTGTTTTATTCTGAGTAGTAGGATAATTATTGACTTATCTTCAATTTTTTTTAGTGATAGGCGTGTCATTCTCATTAAGGAATAAATCTGTACAATCATGTATAGTAGTATCAGTTGGGTCAGCTACATTAAAGTCATTCTAATAGCTAAATAGTTCTCTCTAAACCCACTAGTGTGTAGAAGTTGTGGCTTTCTTGATGTTTTCCAGTAAAGCAAGTGCTTCTTGTATAATTGGTATGGCAGGCTGGGTACGTTCATTGGCAAAGATTCGATGATTTCTAGCAGTCTAAAACTTCCAGCATAGAATTCCGAAATGCTTAAATAGGGAAGGGCTGTTTTCTGTTTTTGTTTTCTAGTAAAGTTTTCAGTTTGGTAGGGCTGTTTTCTATGTCAAGTTGCTCTGGCCGTCTTAGTCATATATAGGGATTTTTACGTAATTATCTGATATTTAATAAAATTCGATCTTTATATTAAAAAACAATTATATATCCTTTAGAGTTCGTATAATAAGAGTACTAATAACATCAAAATGGTCTCAAATGCTCAAACAAGTTTTTAAAAGAGGATTTATTGATAATTAGATTGGATCTCGTGTTTAGAGATGAAAATAAGTTAGACTTATGTTTGCTTTAGCTAAATAGGCTTTAGCAAGCAATAAATATGTAAATTTTAGGCTTAGGCTTGACCTTATATATGGACTATTTTTCGACCTCAACTTAAACCTTTTAAAAGTCTGATAAGGTATGAAAGTCTCTTTAAAAGTCTTTTTTAAATATGAAAAATTAAATAAGTTTAAAATACTAAAATTGTGATTCCATATTTTACCCCTTAATCTATTAAAAGATCTATGCATAACTTAAAAATATGGTACGGCCATAGAACTCAATTATTTTCTCATAATTATAATATAACAAGTGTGAACTACTAATGCCAAAAAAGTTGTGTTTTGTGTATTTATAGGACTTTTTTTTTACCCGCGCGTTGCGCGGAACCAATTTTGCATAGGATATTATTAAACTATATTGCGTAATAACAAATTTTACTGCTTGAATAGATAGTGTACAGTAAAAAAATTATTGACTCAAATAGTTGATTTTATCAACGAAAAAATATATTGTAAAATACAAAAGTTTAATTATTATTTAAATATTGGAAAACCTCTCTGTAAATTACATTTAATGTTTTGCTTGCTTCTTTTTTCTTCATCTAATATCAGAATCTTCAATCCACTAATTATCTTCACACGTGACAAAGCGACATACAACTGTCCATGTGAGAAAACAGGGCTTGGCAAGTATAACCTACGGTAAACATTGAGTGTCCCTGACTTTAATGGTCACTGCAAATGAAATGATAACAGTGAATTGTCGTCTTGTCATGTTGAAAGGTGATTTATTCTCTGATGGGTTTATGGCCATACAATGTATAAGTACTTCATTTCCCTGACAACTTCCTTTAAGAGCAATTGCTTGGATACATTCTACTTGTCAATGCGTGTTATCCTAATTCTAGTTCCATTACAAAGGCTAGCAGCTTGATCAATGTTCCTTATTAGCATAATTGGAATTTTAATCTTTAGTTTGAACTTGTAATGCGACATCCATAAACAATTGAATTGAATTAAGGAATTTTGTACTCTATAAATCATCAAACTTGTCGTCAAACTATCTAGAACTTCATTTGTCGATGCAAATATTGCATAACTTGTTAAATAGTTATCCTCAATAAGGTGATTCTCTAAATTTGGGGTAAGTAGCTTCTACTATTGTTTTATTTGGATCACCAACATTTGACAATAGTAATTGAGATGACATTTCAATCTCATGTGGAAGCCCAATTGCCCCATCTCCAACTGTCTACACTAATTCCGTGAAGTTTTTTTATTAATCCTTGTTATATTGGATCATGCGAAGAGTTTAACATCATATTTTGTTTAAGCACCACTAAAGTACATTCATGTCATAGAGCAGACGTGTTCAATGTCGCATTGACTATTTCAGCCCTTCCATCCCTTAGGAACCACTGGTAGTATCTGCTTGAAATCTCATCCCATAACAATACATTCCCCCGCCCCCGCCCCCCGGATATTGAATCACATCTCAATAGATGTCTAGATGTTCTATAAATGGCTTCGTCGCTATGTTATTTTTATCGTTGATGTCTCATCCCATATCATTAGTCTACACACCTTGATTAGGTTTGCTTCTAGTGTATTATGGCTAATCCCCTCGTGCAATGCACGGATCATCAGAAAAAAAAGTTCCATCTAATATGATTGTTAATAAGAAATATGAAATGAATTATGTATAATTCACCATTCTATCGATTACTGATATCAACCATTTAAAGGAAGGAAATGACATTTTATTGTTTTCAGATGAAATGTGAATTTTGTGGTGATATACAGAAACATAATGGGTTAAGCAATTAATTGATGAAATGTTGTTCATTAAATTTGGAGCATAATTTCATACATATGTTCACTTTAATAAATTGTATTTGATTGCATTGATTTTGACCGAATTGAAGATAACTAATATTAGGTGGTAGAATAAGTAATTTGATTTTCAATTTTCTTCCTTATGTTTGCATCAAGTTTAATTTAGTCTTTCAAGTTTGAAAAATATACTTTTAATCCCTTATATTTGCATCAATTTTCAATCTAGATTTATGTTTGAAAATTACTCTTTTAGTTTTTTTGTTAACATAGTTAGTTTCACCTAAATTTAAATGATTATTTCATAATTAAATTGGGGCCTTAATGTCAAATTTTGAAACTATAAGAATAATTGTACTAAAATAATTTAATCTAAGCATTTTTTCTGCATGTAATAACCATTTGAAAATTTGAAGTTAGTATTTTCCTGTGATGAAATTAACGGCGTTAATAGAAAAGGACTAAAAGTGTATTTTTTAAACATAAAGGACTAAATTGAAACTTGATGAATGCATAAGGGATTAAAGATGTATTTTTCAAATATAAAGGGCAAAATTGAAACTTGATGCAAATATAAGGGAATAAAAGTCCACTTTAGCCTAACAAAAATTCAAATGGAAAAGTCTTTATGAAAATAAAAACTGTGGAATTAATTAGAATAAATGTACATAATGTACTATAAAGGCTGATTACGTCCAATATCTAAGGATTATTTTTAACCCCTAAATAGTGAATCATGTAGATGAATATTTGAATTCAATCACTCTGCAGTTAACAAAATCTTAAATGATTAAATCCTCATTAAAAACCAATAGAATTAAAAATTTAATTAGAGGATTTTGATTTATTTGTTTTTTATTATGATTTCAAATGGTTCAAATTTTATGGTGCAATATTTTCGGAACAAAAACAATGGAAATAAAATCTGTGACATAAATTAGAATAAATGTACATAATATAAATATAAATTTGAAAAATTAATCCGTAGTTCATTTATTGAATAAAAGTTTCAAATTTTTATTTATTTCAAAATAATCGTTTCATAAAATACGTTTAGTTTTATATGTAACACCTGTATATGTAAGAGAAAAGAGTAGAGTTGAATAATACAATATTGATCGAGTATTTATAATAACAACATGATAGGTAATACGAAAAATACAATATCGTAATACAAAAAATACAATATGTTGGTGTAAGAGTTGCTTCCTCTTTTTTGAGCACAAAGAAAAACAATATGGTGTTATAGGTGTAAGTTTTTTTTTAAACACAAAGAAAAACAATATGGTGTTATAGGTGTAAGTTTTACTTGATTTTTTATGGAATTCAGTTTATCTGAAAGTTTGTTTCCCTCTCATTTATATGTTTATGGAATTTTGTGAGATTGAAATATTGTGTCCTCCCTCATCAATTACTTTTTTATGGAAGTTTTTTTTTTGAAAGGGAAGTTATTTCATTCTTAATTTGATTAATTTGATTTAGGCTCCATATGAATAACATATTTGATTAATTGATGAATTGATTGATTGGTTGATTGATTGTTTGGAAGAAAAATATTAAATTTGAATATAATTGAGAACCCAAAATTAAATTTGATTTAGGGGAAATGCCATTTAAATCCCTCCGAATATACAAAAGGACAATTCAGGAACTCAAACTTCCAAAAAGACCATGAAGGAACTAGGACCTAGTTGACATTTTAAAATTGTGTGAAAATACAAAATTGCCCTAATCATAAAACAGAAATTACTAACCACCCTTACACCCACCATTTTCAATAGGGTGGTTAGTAATTTCTGTTTTATGATTAGGGCAATTTTGTCTTTTCACACAATTTTAAAATGTCAACTAGGTCCTAGTTCCTTCATGGTCCTTTTGAAAGTTTGAGTTCCTGAATTGTCCTTTTGTATATTCGGAGGGATTTAAATGGCATTTTCCCTTTGATTTATTGATTAATTGATTCATTGATTTATTAATTGATTGGTGGATTGATTGATTGGAATCAAAATATTAATTGAGATTTCTGCATATAGTAAGTCTATTATCCACCAATCAAATTCAAAGAAAGTGAGTTTTTTATTGACACGTGGACCAATTGGGGTTGAGGGTAGACATTTAGAGATATATAATGGATATTAAGATTTAAATTTAAATTAAAGTTAAGTTGATACTGTTATAAATAATTTAATAATTTGTTATATTATATATCATAAAATAAATAGGTCAAAGTTGTAGCTACAAGCATTGACAATGAGTCAGATCAGACTAAAAATGTTAAACTAGACCTAAAATAGGTCAGGCCATAGGTACCTAATAAAGTCTAGTCTATTCTCACCGCCTACTAATGGTTAATTATATCGATTCAACTAATTGGTTGGATAAGTCTCAAAATGGTTTATTGAATTCGCACATATTAACCTTTTTAAATTTCAATCTATATTTCTAATTTACAATTCCTACATATTTATACTTAATAATAAAAGCATTATTATGTATTCTGAATTAAGTTTATATATGCAGATTAAATGAGATTTATGAATATTTAGTCTGTTCACGACCGGTTCAAATCAAGGTTTATGAACCCGTTTCTCAAACCGTTTCGACTTTTAATAACATGTTTGTCTTTTTAATTCAAATAATGATAATCACTATCATTATTTGATAAACCCTACGCGTTTGCCTTCACAAGTAGTACTTAAATTTCAATTAACTTTTACTTACTTACATCAAGTATTCCACTTTATTTCAAGAATTTGTTTAGTTGTCTGTTTTGAGTTTATTTTAACTATTTCTCACTTGAGCGTCTTGATAAATTATGTTTAAAGATACGCCTTTTATTAAAACAATAAAAACCTTGAATTTTAATTTGTGTCATGTTTTTATCATTTCGTTATAGTCTTGTAGTCATTGATAATTAGTTAGGTCTTTTTTGCCTGGAAAATTAATTTGGTCTTGACAACTTGCAAAAATTGTAGTAATTATACCGTGTACGTATGCAACTATGAGGGAACAAATATTCAAACTAAGGAAGGTCATTAAAAAGGGAGACATATTCCTACATAAATTAATTGAAAAACGTGTCTACATGAGCTTGAATCTTATATCAAATCACACTTAGTTATAAATACCATGAAATAAATTATGAAAGGTTCATGAATTAAAAAAGGTCATCATATTCAACTCCTCAGTCCGCACATCCAATTATTTCAGATTTGTAAAAAAAAGCACTATATCTACTACTAGTCCATTAAAAAATACGGGTGTGTGGTTAAGTCACAGTGACTCATTCAACCTTAATCAATTGTTGAGTATTCAATCCTTGTCGTCGAGAATGAAGAAATATTAAATCTCCTAAGTCATTTGTTACACTCTTTGAAGTGTCTACAAATCAATGGAGAATTAGTCTCTTACCTATCCGGCGGAAGATACCTTGATTATTAATAAAAAAGAAGTTGATAAAAATGTTACTGTTTAAAAATAATTTATTTTTAAAAACTGTCGCATTAATGGATAGAAAATATTTTATACACACATATCTAGATCTTTCTAAATCCTTATGAAATTTTAGGAATCTTTCTAAACAATAAATTCTAGAATGTGAAATTTTTCAATAATCTTTCTTTATTATTTAGAGTATGTATCTCGCGGTATGAGTTCAAAAAATACTTCTTAAAATCTCAACTTACATATGTGGCTGAAAAAAAACCTATAAATTTCAAAGGACTCGAATCCTGAAAACCTCAAATTAAAAATATTAACTATTCAAATTCAAACTTTGTGGCAGAAAACATCCAAAGTCCTAACGGACCCTGCAACTTGCACTTCATGCACTGAATTGAACCAATAAATATTGTTCTCTTTTCCAAGCATGTTGGTGAGATAATGATTGTTATCTAGGCTTTCCAAGTATTATTGAAGGAGTATAATTTCTCAGTACATACTCCTTTGAAATAAATAATTGCTTGACCCTACCGTTAAGTTGCCAAAAAGTAAAATTCGATCGAACTTTATCAAATTCGTCATCACTTTGTTGTGTTAAGTTAAAGATGGGATTGGCAGTTTGGCTATATAAACTGAAGTAGTTGTTGACCGTACGTAATTAATGTTACGAAATGAATTTAAAAAATAGTCTGAAGCAAGAATGTTAATTAGGATGGGAATCAAGCACAGAGTAAGTTGGAACTAGTTTTGATTTTGTTTGACGGGAAAAAGTAATGAAGTCAGGATTATTAGTTTACTTAATGGTGAATAATTCATCATAACCATCCTCTAATTACTATCTTAGTAAAAAAATGATAATTCATTCTTTTTGACCTTGAATGATAAATAATTTCAAGCTAAGCTAAAAAAAAAAAGAAAAGGTCAAAATTGACCAACTGCTTAAGGAAACTAAATATGGAATAATCAAAACATACTATTTCTTTCATAACGTGTTGATGAATTATTACAAGATAGAGGTCGTCTTCGTTTGCTTCTCCAATTTGTGTGGAGGCTAATTACTTAACATGAAATTCCTTATCACTTATCTTCAAACTTCAAAGCCTAAATAATCCAAGACTTTCGCATAATTTTATATGACAATCAAACAAAATATTTCCATCCAATAGATGCTATCCCACCTGCTCAGACGTGATTTAGATCTTTTGCTTATCTAATATCATTTACCTGCAATATATATCGATAATTTATTTATTTAACTCATTCCTCGTTTGTTAACTGTGTTTCTTATATTTTGAATCAAAGAAAATTTGGTGAAAATTATCCAGGTTGCAAAATTTGTGGAATATTTCACAACTGCTTCAACTTTTTTCCATAAACATTTAAGTTAATAATTAAAAATTACCTTCTTTTTTGTATAACTATATATGCTACTTCTTAAAGTATAACATATATTAAATAATGCCCTGTTAATCATTACATCCATTAAATATATTAAGTGTATTCGGTCCCTGTAATTGTTAATTAGGAGTTAAACGATGGAGATTAAGAAAATTGGTTAAAATTGGTGTTATATATATATATATATATATATATATATATATATATATATATATATATATATATATATATATATATATATATATATATATCCTTTAAATACCCTCTTTAATAATTTGTACTGAAGATCTTTTTTTATTCCGATTAGGTGTATTGAAGTTATTTATGATGAGTAAGCCTCCTAATATATGTAATTGATAAAGAAATTTTAATAAAGGGTTATAAAGAACATATATGCTCTGAAAGTTTTTCTTAGAAGTATTATTCTAATAATTTTTTTTGGAAATAATGTTGCTCCAAGAATATTTAAGTAGACCAGTTATAAATTTTACCGTTAAAATATTAGTAGAAAATGTCAATATTCTAACAATTAATATTAATTTTATAATGAAATAAGGCAATATCACTATAGGTTTTAAAATTATTTGTGCATTTTTAAACATAAAAGACATTTGGAAGGAAATAGCATTTGAATGAAAAATTTTGTATCAAATTTTTTTCACTCAAAATAAGCAAAAACATAAAAGATCGATCGTGAACGAGGTTGTGGGATTAAACTAACTGGTGGCTCTTTCAAATTTATAATAAGAGGGAGTACAAACTTATTAGTAAATAATTAATTTCTGTATTAATGGTTCATCTTTATATTTTCACCTTAAAAATTATTAGGATATGCATAACATGGTTTTATTTCTTTGATTAATTTTCTAAAAAGAATTTTTTTTCATTTTTATTATGCCTATATGAGTATATTTAATTTTTTTTGTTTTATAGTGAAATGCATTAAAACAAAAACTAATTAACCACAAATAAGATAAATGCTCCTATATATATTCGACACATTATTTAGATATTCGGACAATTCCATATTATAGCTCTGACAAACTTTATTGGGTCGCTCACACCTATAATATAAACTAATAATTGTAGTAAGTAAAGTATGTTGTAACATAATGTGAAATCCAATCAAGCTAACTAATTATGGCATTTTTGGATGTCTACCTATTTGCATGCAATCATCAAGTGAATAGAAGATAGTTTAGTTTTGAGAAAAATTGATTAATTATACATTAAAGAACAAGATATAAAAAATAAATCATGAAATACTATGTGTTATGGTCAAAAAAAACAAAATCATGAAATACGTGTCGAAGCTGAAAGAAAGAGTCGTAGCTACTATTCATTTAAATGATAATGAGGAAAGACTTGTATAGTTGACGGACTGACGAGGGCTTTGAAAAGTCAAAAAAGTCTCACACATTCATTTGCTTATTAATAATCAAACAGTACAAAACAGCTTCAAAAGCTAACAACGATTCTCTCTATATTATATTCCCTCCTCTCTCTCGCTCAATTTCAAATCCAAAATCCAGACTCGTGTTCTTCATATATATATATATATATATATATATATATATATATATATATATATATATATATATATTCATCATCTTCTTCTTCATCTTAGCTGCAAAACTGTGTGTATTGTGTAAAGAGAAAGGGTGAAATTAAAAATCAATGGCAGGAGAAGAAGAGAGAGATATGCGAGAAACGGCCACGTGGGCTGTGGCAGTGGTGTGCTTTGTCTTGCTTGCCATTTCCATCATCATCGAACACATCATTCATGCCATTGGCCATGTAATTTACTTATACATGAGTTTCCACTTTGCAGTTTTTTTTTTTGTTTTTTTTTCATTTGAAGTGGATCTTATATTAAGGATTGGCAACACTAGTATTTAGATGTCTGTGATGATTATAGGAACACGTTATTGACTTATGTTTTGTTCTGCAACTAAGATCTCATATTTTGTGATTGCAGTGGTTAGAGAAAAGACACAAGCATGCTCTCTATGAAGCCCTTGAAAAGATCAAAAACGGTATCATATACTATGCTATACATCTAATTCTTTTCTCTGTTTTTATTTTGGGGAAGATCCTCTTCTTTATTTGTTGTACTTTTTTTGTTAGCAATCTGTTCTCTGTTTTTTTGTGAAGAATCTCTTTTTCCCTGTGTTTTTTAAGTCTCTCTTCTCTTTTTGTTTGTTTGTTTGTTTGTGATGGCTCTCTGCTTCTGTATTTTTTTTGGTGAAGGCTTTTGCTTCCTCTGTTTCTCTCCCCTTGATTCTCAAAATCATCATGTTCATATATTTAAAAGAAATTATGAGTTTGATTTTGTATTTAACGAATTCAGCAAATAATGCTGTTTTTGGAAGTCAAATTACTATTGATTCTGGGTTTTCCCTATGGTCAAAGAAAACCCAAAAAAAAAAACAAGGACCACATCACCACAAGATTTGTCAACGTCACTACTCAATTGGCGAATTAATTATTAGACTTGGCACTTGAGTCCTGCATCAAACCACAATAAATAAACTGTACAACTAACATTATTTATTAATTATGGTAGGAACCGACATAGATGTTGCCAAAAGAGTATTTTAAAAACTAATGCATCCATTTTAATATAATATGACTCCACGATGTATTTTAGGAATGAAAATACAAAGAAAAAGTTACGTCCAAGGGGTCAAATTTACTAATAATAACTGCGAATTATCCTATATTTATAAAATTTATTTAATTTGAATGGTAAATCAAGTCAAGAAAAGTAAGCATATGTATATCTTTTCAATTAGGTGTGCAAGTTTTACATTGT
This sequence comes from Mimosa pudica, assembly GCA_029929735.1. Classification (NCBI taxonomy): domain Eukaryota; kingdom Viridiplantae; phylum Streptophyta; class Magnoliopsida; order Fabales; family Fabaceae; genus Mimosa; species Mimosa pudica. Next base: position 2,847,221 of record JAKELP010000023.1, on the reverse strand, counting down.
GTGAATAGTAAATAGCATATGTATTTCGACCGATGATGATTTGTATGTGCGGCTGTGATTTAAATAGTAGATTTTTTTTTTCAAAGAAGTAGTACCTTTTCAATGATTTAAGTCATTTAACTTGATGATGTTTTATATGATATGATTAGAGCTGATGCTGCTGGGATTCCTATCATTTTTGCTAACGGCGCTCCAAGATTCCATATCTGGATTATGCATTTCAAGGGAAGTGGCTGACACGTGGCGGCCTTGCCCTAACTCTGATTACTACGACAATGGCAAATACATCAAATCAAAAAGCAAATTATCAGTCAAACTGTCTACTTTTAATACCACTCGCCGTTCCCTCGCTGCCAAAGGAACAAACACCTGCCCAGAGGTAACGTTACCCATTAAATTGTTATTTACAAATCTAGGAGTGATATTAGATGAAAGTATCTTAAAATTTGTTTTAATATTTTCTCCAGATATTAAGGATTATTAGTTGTCATTTTTTTTCTCTTCTTTGTGGTATATGTGTAATTCAAATTTTTTTTCATTTCAACTGCACTGATTTTAACTAAGTATCTTAGTTTAATATGGATACATGTGTGTGTACTGTGTAATTTCAGGGTAAAGTTGGGTTTATGGCTGCATATGCTATTCATCAGCTCCACATATTTATATTTGTGCTCGCAATATTCCACATTCTTCAGTGTATTATTACCTTGGCTTTGGGCAGATACAAGGTATACTCTCTCTCTCTCTCTACTGTGTTTATGTGTGTATTGATATATTATTTTTCATTTCCATCTTCAATATCTCCACCCATTTTGGGGCAATAAGAGAATTTCTTACTCTTTCTAAATGGCTCAATATCTTTCTTTTGGTCCAATGCATGACTATAAAGAATTTGATCTTCATATATATTTTTTCTTATAAAAAATGTTTGCAGATGAGAAAGTGGAAGAAATGGGAGGAAGAGGCAAAATCTCCAGAATATCAATTTGCTAATGGTAAGTGAATGCCAAGTCATCAATAGACTCTCATTAAAATTTTATGCAAGTAACCCGAACTAATCAATTATGTACTCCTTATACTTTATTATCACTTCTCAATCTTAGAGTCATATGCAAACAAACATCTTAAGCTTTAAAAAGCTATTTATAGAGATATAATAAACAAACAAATAATATGGGAGTTATTATATGAAAAAAATATAAAAGTACAATAAGCTTTTTTTTAACTGAAGTACAATAAGCTTATTAGATAATCAAAAGTGAAAAAAAAAGATATTTCGATTTTAGTAAAAGTTTTACAGGAAAAAAACTTAAAAATATTAATTAGATTGTGACTAACAAGTCACTCATAAATTAGAACACCTAACTCAAGTATAATAGGATGACCACTTTGCCAGGTATTAGCTTAGAATGTGACATCACTAAGCCAAGTGGCCCAACTTGGACTTGTTTGCAATGTCACAGTCTCCCACGCCTTTAGTATGATATTGGAATAATTCAAATAGTCAAAATATCTACATAATCAAATCAACTTCAATTATTGCGATCTCATATTGAAGGCCTAATAGATAGTACTATTTGACTCTTTTAATTCCATGGTTTAAATAGGAAATAGGAAAAAATCAAACCCCTATATTGTTTGGTAGTTGTTGATATTTTAATTTGTTGGAAGTGAAAAAAATGAAGTTCAAATGTGTCTATATTGATAAGAAAGTTTAATTTGATATCGTAGATATTATCATGTAATCGCATCTCAGTAAAAGCGGGAAAATTATAAATTTATGTAATTGCAGATCCAGAGAGGTTCAGGTTTACGAGGGACACAACATTCGGACGAAGGCATATACACTTATGGAGTAAATCATCAATTTCCTTATGGATCGTAAGTCAGAATATTTTGTCAATTACGAAAATAGTCATATTTCCTGTGGAATTTAACTTTTTAAAATCAGGCCATTAATATTTTAATCATTGTGTTGTGTTTATTTATTTGATCATCAGGTAAGTTTCTTCAGGCAATTCTATGGATCAGTTACAAAGGTTGATTATATGGCACTCAGGCACGGATTTATCATGGTAATTAGTTAATTAATTTATAAGACACTTAAACTTCATCACAAGTCTTAAACGACAATAAATGTAAAATTATGTATACGTTTAATTATAGGCACATTTAGCTCCTGGAAGTGATGCCAGATTTGATTTCCAAAAGTATATCCAGAGGTCACTCGACAAAGATTTCAAAGTTGTAGTTGGAATAAGGTATGAAACAAGCGTTATCCACCCACCTCTATCAATTACAAATTATATTTGTGTTTGTATTATCTCTTTTTTCTGGTCTCTTTTAATTTACTCCTAAACCCTATTATAATTGAGCTTAAATTTTTGGAATTTTTCAGCCCACTTATATGGCTCTTTGCTGTCGTTGTCTTGTTGACAAATACTCATGGTAAGGTCACTTTAAATTAATATAATAGCCTTTTAGCTCTAAATTATAAGTGATAATGAATGTTTGGGATATTGTTGATTCTTTTAATAAGATATATCTTTTTTATAATATTTTATTAAGATATATCTACTACTTTGAAATTATTTAAAGATTTAATTCATTTATGCTTGAATTTGTTTTGCATATTTTCTTCAAATGTTTCCTCATCACTCCAGCTCTCTCAGACTAAGTCGCTCTTTTTATAAATAATGGCATATTCAAAACAATGACGTTCTTTTTTTTTTGCTTTAACTAACTTTAACCGAATTTATTTATATATATATATATATATATATATATATATATATATAGACACACGTGTGTGTGTTTGTGTGTGTGTCTATATATATATATATTCCATACGTAATTTATTTATAGTTTATATGTAGGAATAAAGCGTATGATTGGTAGTTTAGATTTCAAATTAAATTAGGTAGATATAATCAGGGTTATTTTTTTTATAATGTAGTATAATAATTAACCTTGTTTAACTTGTTTTGTTTTGGACAGGATGGTACCCATATTTCTGGCTTCCATTTATCCCATTGATTGTGAGAACTCAGCATATATATTCATAAAATTTCATTAATTATTTTACTTTGTTCTTTATTTTGAAATTAGAATAATGTAATTGTATAACTTAAATGCAGATAATATTAGTGGTGGGAGCAAAGCTGCAAATGATAATTACGCAAATGGGACTAAGGATTGCCGAGAGAGGGGAAATAGTGAAGGGAGCTCCTGTGGTTGAGCCTGGCGATGAACTCTTCTGGTTCAAAAAACCTCGCTTCCTACTCAATCTTATCCATTTCGTTATCTTTCAGGTCCAAATTATACTTCTCTTATCTACATAAATACACAACCTCTTGTCCTACATATATGTATATATGTTAGATAGAATGATTCATTTAGTAATATTTACAAGTTACACCACTAAATATAAAAGTATATTTTTATCCTTCATTTATTACGTAGCGACTTTGTTCTCATGCATGTGATATAGTGAATAATTTGTTTTATAATATATAGCGAATATCTTATAAGAGTTAAGTTGGGAAGTTACTGACATTTAAAGCATAATTAGCGAAGTTAAATTTTTCTTGATCTATGTGAAAATACTGCAAGTAATTTACAAAGATCGAAGATCAGTATATATGCCAACACATCATGGTTTGAACTTGAAAACTCGTCCAAGCATAGTAGATGTATGTGAAATTGTCATTGGGCATTTCACAATTGACACACACAGTCACTCATTTAAGTGAATAAGTGATTGTGAGTTCAATATCACAAACTGTTAAAAACTTGACCTTTTTTTTAGGGTAAAGGTACAAAAATGAGTTCAAACTATTACGCCAGGAGTACATAGGGGTAACATGTATTTCCGAGCTCAATTCTGGGACTGAAGAATAAATATTAGTGCAATATAGGGAACGCCGTTTATGTTGACCGACGTTGACCGTTAAAAGCTGACGCGGCGGGGAAAATGATCTTTTTTTGCTGACGTGGCACGCCACATAAGCGTGCCACGTCAGAGAATAGTGTCACATTAGCGCACCACGTCGGCAAAAAATTGCAACATAAGAATGCCACAACAGCAAAAATGCCACATAAGTGTGTCACGTCAGCAAAAAAATTCATTTTCCCCGCCACGTCATCGTTTTACGGTCAACGTCGGTCAACATAAACGGCGTTCCCTATATTGCACCAATATTTATTCTTCAGTCCCATAATTGAGCCCGGAAATACTTGTTACCCCTATGTGCTCCTGGCGTAATAGTTTGAACCCATTGTTGCACCTTTACCCTTTTTTCTAACAGTAGCCTTTAGATTTTTTTTTTTGGTTCTCAATTTTGTGATACCGAAGCACATTTCCATTTCTTGGTTTTCTTTTTCTTACCATTCTTATCTGTTGTGTTCTGCAGAATGCATTCCAAATCGCATTTTTTGCCTACACTACTGTAAGTGTCTCTCCTCTCAAATATTTGTGAATATAATTCACACACACACGATGATGATATATATAGTACCAGTACTATATATATATAGTACTGGTAATGTATATATACATTACCAGTACTATATATATATATATTTTTCTCTTTTAATTATGTAGATATAGCTAGCTAGAAGGAAAAGCAAAAGCTGAGATTAATTTGTTATATCTGTCTAAAATTACCTTTGTGCTTCATTATTTTTGTTTCAGTACGCATTCAGCCTAAGGTCGTGCTTCCACCAAGAAATCGAAAACATTGTCATAAGACTTGCTACAGGGTACGTACGTGAACATATACATTAAGTCAAAACCTCATTTTGTTCTCATCATCATATATGATTAATCTATCAACGCTTCAATTTCTTTATCACTATGTAGTACGTAGCTTGTAATAATCGATAATGAATCAGCTTAATAAAATAATGCATATCTATTTCTTGTTTTGTTTAATTTTCCAGGGTTATCATACAAATTCTATGCAGCTACGTGACTTTACCTCTTTATGCTCTCGTCACACAAGTAAGATACCACGCCTTCCAAATTTTAGGATTAAACCGTATTTCTTCCCCCCTCAAATTAAGTATTCCTAAAAAAGACTATATATATCATCCTCCTAAAAAAATTTAAGGTAATTGGTTAATGGTCCTTTAGCTTTGTGATAATTGAAACCATCTCTAAATTTTAATTCGATGTAATTGATCAATCCCTATAATTATGACCCGATCACTTCAAAGTTCAAAATTCAAATTTAGAAACACAAACCGAATGAAACTCAACATAATAATATCCATTCAATATTAACCATTTTAAAACATTAGTCCCTAAGTTTAATTTTTAAAATGTAGGGACAGACATTTAATCTGAAATAGTTAAAAATGTATATATGAATCAAGTTGCATATAAGTCAATGTTTAAGGATAGGTCGCCTTTCAATCATGTCAAAATAATGGGAATTAAGTTACAGAGTTGAAGTTCAGTGGCGCTGCATTTTAAACGGAGTTGAAATTATAGGAATTTAGTTACCTACTCTGAGTTAAAGTTTGAGAACAAAGTTGTAATCCAATAAAACAACGAAAATTAAAAAATAAAATCTATTGGACGAAATATACACTCTTAATCTGTGAAAGCTCTGACTAACTTGTATGTGGTGTGTTTTGATGGTAATAATGACAGATGGGATCAAATATGAAACCCACAGTATTCAACGATAGAGTGGCAACGGCACTAAAGAACTGGCACCACACTGCAAGAAAACAAGTGAAAGAATATAGCAAACATTCAGGGACAAACACGCCCTTATCAAGTGCCCCAGCAACACCGACACATGGTATGTCACCTGTTCATCTTCTTCACAAGCACGCTGGGCCCCACAGTGATAGCATCCCCACATCTCCTAGAGGATTCGCCAATGAACGGTGGGATTTGGAAGAAGGACATACAATTGAAGGGCATGAGATTCAGATGATTCCTACTTCTTCTACGGGATTACCTCCTATAAGGACCCAACATGATGAAGAAATTCCACATAGCAAAGAGTTTTCATTTAAGAACTCTCATAAAGTTAGAGACCATCATCGATCTTATTAATGAGCTCGTTTACTTCTTGGGTTTTGTCCATATGGTATAAAGCCAACAGCTGTTATATATATAATGCATGTTCTCTAGAGAAGATTTCACTTCCTTTGTTTTTTTTTTGTTTTTACCTTTTTATTCTAATGATTGAAGCCTCATGATTTTGTACAACTTTTGTTTTCTTTCTCAAGAACGATCGTGAATTTCACTTGAGATATGTAAATCACAAGTTAGAATTATGAAATGATTACTCATTCAATTTTTTTATTCTTACGAAACTATCTACTTTTCATGTGATTTCTTGCCTACCGATATAGATAACAATAACAAATTGATCTATCAAAACTTCATTTTCTCAAATGATAATTACAGTGGTCAAATAAGACATTAGCATAATTACAAGTTTTTACCAATCAATCAAATTTCTATAAGCTAATTTCAATAAATGGTCTTGATATTCATTTTAAATATTGGGGACCTGAATTGTATCTATGATATGTTAGTAACCTCGTGTTTGGTAATTAAAAAGCAATGCAAATCATAGATTTGTCAATCGTACAACATCATCATCATTGATTCATGTTCATAAAATTCGACAAAGTTTTATGTTGACCATTAAAGTCTAATATACACAAGCCTCTATTTTTACTTGGGTTTGAAATCAGCTATAAATATAGGCGGAGTCAAAACAATTAAATATAGTTATTTCCACAAATTTCTAATTGTTTTACTACCTAATTAAGGATTCAACATTAAAAATAAGACTTGTAAATCTCTTGGTTCAACATATCAATATGAAAGTTTGACTTATGAAGATGTAATTCAACTTAAAAACGCAAAAGATTGACTTGAAAGTATTAATTTGTATATATAGTCAGCTTGTAAGTAACGCCGTGTACAAGTTTGACTTCTAAATATAATTGGGAAAGTCTTATACTCTATTTATTGGGCTGGTCCAAGATATTGAATAGGCTCATTATTGTCTGCAAGCTCAATTATGTAGGTTACTTTAATTTATTACATATTTCAGTTTATGTCCTTTCAGCTTTGGTTGTATATCCACTTGCGCGATCTCGGCTTGTCTCTTCTTGTGCCTAGAGATATTTTATTTTTTGGTACAAAAACGATGGCTACAACCTAGACAAAAAATTTAAAGAGAGAGGAATGAAATCCCAATCGATATTTGTGAGAAGATGAGGCGAACCCACATCCAACATGGCTGAATCCAACATGGCTGAAGCAGTTAATGCGTTAAAGCAACTGCAAGAGCATTCTAAAATATGTAAATAGTATGATTTAGTTGCGTTAGAGATATTTTATACTAATGTTTGGAAAACAAGTTCTCGTAAAAATAGTTTTTTTTTTTTATTTCTTAGAGTATATCCACACTTATGTGTCAAGAGAGACCAATCATTTAATATTTTGAAGTTTCATATAGAGGTAGACATCTATCATGTGAAATTGCTCCATTCACTTTCGTAACGAATGTGAGTACTTACTATTCACGTCAACTCACTAGATTTGAAAACTGTTCTTTTTGTAACAATGAAAATTGTTTTTAATACCAACCCAAACTGGCCAAAACCACACATAACTTCAATAGATGTATTCAGTATCATATTAGTAATAAGTTCTTTGAATTTGATTCAAAACTCATTTTCTCAAAACCCAAATTCCAAGCTATGTAAAGTGACGCTTTTCATAGGATTGCTCATTTTTCTTTCTTAAAAGAGTTGTGCTGTGCATTACTAAGCTAGGCTATATTTAAAGCCTGTAATTCAATATCCATTGGGGTTCCAAATTAAAGACCCCACCGCATGGCCTGCATGATCCTTGGTAGAGGACATTGAACCATCAAAATTAATTTTTATGCAATTTGGAGGAGCCGTACGTAGAGGTGGTTGCCAATTGTATTCAATTTTCCTTGAATAGTATAAGTGTTTTACGTCCGTTTTGTAACAAGGCCCAAGCTAGTTTTGACAGCAACTTTTCTACTATTTGAATCAAGCTCCTTATGCTAACCCTAATTAAAGTTAAAGGTAGGGGCGTGAGTAAAATATCTGAAATTCAATGGGCCACTCCGCGAGCTACAAAGATTACCCATTTAAAACACGTCCAATTAAATCCTTTAATAGACTAATAAAAACTCAACTCATTCATCAATGGGTAGTTGTTTGAGTTGGTAAGTGAACTACAACCCCCGTAAGGATGCGAACGCGTGTTCGAATATCGGGAAGTGCCCCATTGAGAGAGAGGACAAACTTGCCTATGTGGGCAACACTCTTACTCCTCGAGTTCAGATTAAATCGGACGGTGATTAACAAAAAAAAGTCCAACCCATTTAATTCTTAAATGGGTGGGCTTTGGGAACACCTTCATATTTTTGTTTATTTGTTTTAGCTTCTACTAAATAAGTAATAAGCCCTTGACACATTTAAAGGATGTTATTATGTTATTTGTCTAAATTTAACTTCTTTTTATGGTTTTGCAAACTATGATTTAAATAGAAATTTGGAAATTTCTATTTCTAATATTATAAAAGAAGTCAAGGATTGATGGGTTCCCAATGACCCATTTAACACATTTCCTTAATTCAAACATAAATGGGTTGATGTTTGGGTCCATACCCATCTATTGATGGCTTGTCTATAACTCCCACCCCTAGTTGAAGGTTTTATTTTCATCATTTAATTTTAGAGTGATGTTTCAATCTTTTGATCCCATAATGTTAATTTCTTAATAGAAAATGCTTACATTTCAATTTTAAACGCAGGAAAATTTAATAATAATCTTACACTCAATCATTTTCATTTAATAAAATTTAATTTAATATGATAGCAATGCTCTCAAACTCACGATTTTATTTTCCGATATTATTGGTTTTACAGCCTTGCTTATAAATAATGTGTCACTAGTCATTTAAATTCATCATGACTATAAATTCGGTAATATCTCACAATTTTACAAGTCAAAATTTTCTGTTTTTATATTTTAATATTATAAAAAAATTGTGTTAAATTGCTGTAAATTGGGTATTAATTATTTTTATTTGACTATATTCAAGAAATTTATACATAAATTTTATAGCTAGAAATATCGTTATTGAGTCTGATAAAGTATGAATGTGGATGTATTTGACATCAACTATTTATATCCAAATTTAAATATATTCAAGTTAAATTATTGTTATTTTTATTTTTTTATTATATATTGAAACCACGTGTTTATTAGTAAATGCTTACTCTTACAAATTTGCAATTTAAGTTTATGATTTGCTTTTACATTCTTTTTACAGGTTATTCAACTCACAGGTTTAGCAACATTTGATAGCATTGGACTATGTTTTTTAAGCCTTTTCAATTGTGTAGCAATGACAAATAATGTAAAAAGTAGCAAACTAAAAAGGCATTTATTTATGAAATAAAAAAATAGATCAAACTACAGTCTTTTTAGTAATAGATTGAATATGAATATTTGCAAAATTATAGTCTTATTAGACAAATTGAGGAAAGTTCGGAATTCATGAGGGGTTGAAATTTTCACCTAATTCAAGAAGGCGTCTTAAAGTACGCGCGTAAAATAATTTTTGTAGTATTGTCTTAAGAATCAAACTTCTGTCATTTTGGATTTGACGAATTATCAGTAGAGACTAATATTATTTTTTGAACTGGAGTAGAGACTAATGTTGTTTAAAATACTTAATATATAATACGGAGTATATAATTATATAAGCCACGATTTTCCTAAAGAATGTTCTATTTGTGGAATCTATCAAAACTACCTTCCCAAGTAGTTTCTTCCCAGGTAGAATTTACACTACTTTGGTCTTTCAAGGGTCAAAGGATATTTTTGTCATTAATTAGACAACGACTATTCTTACATGAACTTCAGTATACCCATACAATTTTCGTGATGCAATGTTATTACCTAAGATTGTTATTAGTTCACCATTGCAACATATTCATTAGTTGAAAAAAACTAGCTAAAATCCTAAAAGTTCTCTTAACATATGGTGGGATGGAGAGCATTTTGTGATCAGCAGCTTACTTTTAAGAGGAATGACCTGTGATGAAGATATCAGTTATTACTATCGGTGGTAGATACTTTGAGTTTTATAAAAAGAAGCATTCTCTTTAACCACTAATTATTATAAAACTAAGTTGACTTTTTTCGAAAAATTAATGATACCAAAAAAAGTACTCTAAATGTTTTTACAATTATATATTTTTCTGCAAACATTAACTTATTTTACACATATATGCTACCATATACAATCTAATTACATTCATCATCAGCATATGTTACATTTTAGTAGTCTAGTTTAATTTACCTTTTCAACCTCCACACACACACACATAGATAGATAGATAGAAAAGCCAACTAATTGATTTTGTCATTAGAATCAGATGGTGCATGACCTTGCCTAACATACTCATATGATGGTATTTATATAATATGTTTCACATAAAGGAAACCTTAAACATTATTATCTATTCCAACAAATTTAACAACTTTCTAATTTTACTTCAAAATCACCCCATAATAAATAGGGATAGGATTGTATATGCACATGTAAAATTTAAATTATGTGAATTATAAATACTCCCTCTGTTCCTTACTATAAGAGCCTAAAATTTGAATGGTTTTGGTCAAAAAATATAATAGTTCATCTCACATTCTCTCCTTATTTAATGTGTTCTTTCCTACATTGTCCTTAACTCTCTTTATTATTTATTAATGTTTATGTATATCTCTCTCTTAAAAATATATCATAATAGATATGAGCAATATTGGAAAAGAAACATTAATTCAGACCCTCAACTAACATTCACATGTTTTTTTAAGAAGCGTTTTTTTGCGACTGCTTTTATATTAAGGACTAGTCTCTCGACCCTCTACATGACAATACCATCTGCCTTTTGGAGAATTATTATTGAAAAGCAAGATGAATTTGAACTCCATTCATTATTAATTAGAAAAATCGTCCTCCTCTTTCGTCATAGTTGTGGTCATAGCTAGTCAGGTGCAAAAATAAAAAACAGAGAACCTGACCAACAAGTAAATCCAGGGGGAAACAAAGAACTCCGTCACTCATCTTTCTTCATTAAATATTCTTGTTCAATGCGACCTAACATTATTTATTGTGTGGACTATGTCAATGTACTCTTTGTTAGTTTCACCCTCTCTCTTGTTCTTTCTTCTTGTTTTAAAAGGAGATAGATACAGTTAAATACTAAGAACCAAGTCTCCCTCGCCCTCCCTCCCTCTGCATGTTTTTTCCAAACATGCCGGCTAATAAACAAAAAAAGTACTTCCCTTGTATATATACACACACATATAACAAATCTCGATTCTCATCGCCCCTTATGATCTTCTTCATTTTATCATCACCTTAGCTTCTTCAATTTGTTTTTCCTTAGGCCACGGAAACACATTTGTCCTCTTCTCTACTCTTTCTTTCTTCTCTCTAGCTCCCCCCTTTTTCCATATTCAAAATTAATAGCAAAAATATCATAGGAAAATGGCAGGCGGCGGAGAACTACAAAAAGAAAGGACGTTGGAGGAAACAGCGACGTGGGCAGTGGCAGTGGTGTGTTTTGTGCTACTCGCTATTTCAATCATCATTGAACATATCATTCATGCTATTGGCAAAGTAAGTTATTTATACTTTCATATAAAGTATCTTACAAGCATATCTGGTCCATGTCTTTCGAACACATGTTTGGATTACGTTTAATCCCTTCATGAGGAAATTTTTAATATGTTTGAGAGAAATTTTGAGAAAAACAAGTTATGAACCAAATGTGTTTGTTGCCTTAAACTTTTCTTTTATAATTGAATATTCTACAAATAAACTTTATTATATATTGTTTTAATTTATTTCTGATAACAATAAATGACATTGTACGTGAGATTTGATTTTTATAATAGCTTCAATTTATTAGGAAATATTGTTTTTACAAATGTTAAACCAAATAACCCTTAGCTTCCAAGATATTTTAGTTGATATTTATGAGGGTTTGAAATTTCAGTGGTTCAAGAAGAAAAATAAGATAGCTCTTTATGAAGCACTTGAAAAGGTCAAAGGAGGTACGGCAATAACTTTCTTCTGCAGTGACTTATAATTTGGATTTGTTAAGATTGATTAATCAAGAGAGAGTAGTTGAGATATTACATGATTTAATTTAATAATTAATGAGATTAATGAATATCATTGTAGAGCTTATGTTGATGGGATTCATATCGTTTATGTTGACAATACTACAAAGCTCAATTTCGAATATTTGTATATCAAACAATGTGGCTTCCACGTGGCGACCTTGCGGATCGTACAAGGACGATTCGCCGGCAAAACAAGCCGATGAAGAACATGCCACTAATTTTAGGAAGCTTTTCGAATATTCTCAACGCCGTTTCTTAGCCACTAAAGGTTATGACCAATGTGGAGAGGCAAGTCATTCCCCCTCCATCTATACATTCTTTTAAAATTACAATACCATTTTGTAACTTGTAAGTTCACTTTGCCAAAAATTTTATTCTTCAGTATAAGTCCAGTTTAAAAACAATTTTAGTGATGGTATTTCATTATGAGTCGCCTTACATATTTTAAAACAGAATACAAAAAAATTGACCTATTTTTTTTGAATGTTGTGTTTGTCCATAGCTCGAAAAAAATCTCATGAGTTATGTAATGGAGGGATTGAGTATATATATAATCCCTCGTGTCATAATCATACAAACATTTTTACTTTTTTAAATAAATTAAGGATGCCAATTGAAGCACTTTAAATTGTCTATACTTATCTTTTTACTCAAAACTAATTTATTTATTTAAACTAATATATAATCTGATTACATGTGACATATATTATAATATGATGGTTCAATTTTCTTCTTTAACTTATAATTAAGGAGGTAATGTCATTCATTTTCTTTCTTTTTCATTCTTATTTTGATATGGTAGAAAAGTATTATTTCGCCAATATTCGAGTATCTTGTGTTGAAGTTGATGTGTCCCCCACATTCATAGTCAAGGGCTTAAATCAATTATTCCCTCCGCTCCTAAATATAAGATCACTTTAGGGAGGAGAGCTTGTTTCTAAATATAAGATCACTTTCTAATTTGACTCAAGTTTTCCCCAAATTACCCCTATACTCCATTCACCCAAAAAATAGTGGTTTGAAGGTGAGAGGATATTTTTAAAATTTAGGTGAAGGGTATTTTGGAAATTTCATGTAATCCTAATTTATTAGAATGTCTTCCTTAATCTCTCTAAATTTGCTAAAGTGATCTTATATTTAGGAACGGAAGGAGTATTTTAAGATAAATATTGCTTTTATGGAAAATTATTCATACTAATATGTCCTCATTAAAAAATTCATTGCCCCCGAATCCTTTCAATAAGTAAATACATATATAAATGACGGATGTTGACATATAAATGGAACCAATCAATCAATAAAATAAAATAGTTCATTATTTGGGATATATTTGTAATTTTCCCTTCTTTATGATATGACATATACGCACTATTAATGAAATAAATAAACGGATTACCACTATTATTGTCCATTCAGTTTTTTTTGGGGGGGGGGACCAAATTGTCTTTTTCTTATTTAGATATACATGCGATATTAAAGTTATACTATCATAAAAAAAAGTTATACTTTCATCCATCTCTATTTATTTGGTGATATTTTTAAATATTTTGAGCGTGACTTTGATTGAAATAGTAACAAAATAGGCCATGTTTGCTTTTTTTCCCTTCAAATTTTCAAGTTAAATTTGATTTATTTAATTTATTTAATTTGTTTGTGTGCAGGGTAAAGTGGCGTTTGTGTCTGCTTATGGGATTCATCAGCTGCATGTATTCATATTTGTGCTCGCAATATTTCATATTCTGCAATGCACTATTACCTTAGCTTTGGGAAGAACCAAGGTCCCCCCATCTCATTGTTTGTTTTTTCGATTTCTATTGACTCTCAAGAAATAATTTTCTCTCATTATAGTTCCAACTCTTTGGTTAATTAATGGTGTAGATGAGAAAATGGAAGAAATGGGAAAGTGAGACAAAGACACTAGAATATCAGTTCTATAATGGTAAGACTTCAATTTCTCATCATATAATCATCTAGAGCTTATATATTTAAATGTTGGCATTTCCCCTCTAAATCAATCATTATTCCTTTTGATTAGAAGAAAACGTTATGGTGTAATATAATATTTGATATATAAAATGATACGCTTTCAAATGATCATAAAACATAAAAAATCCTTTCATTTTCATCTTTGTCTCACCTTCCCACTTCTTTTGTTTAAATAATGTTTGAGTGTTTGACGATGAAAGTGAAAGCTTTTTTTTTTAATAATGTTTGGTGTGCACAATGAGCATTTTGTTTCGCTTTGTTTGGAGAATGAGTTAAATAAAATATATGTGTTATGCAAAATGCAGATCCAGAGAGGTTCAGGTTTACAAGGGACACAACATTTGGACGAAAGCATTTGAACATATGGAGTCAATCCTCAATTTCTCTATGGATTGTAAGTCACCAAAGTCATCAACTTCCCTAAACCAAATTACCCATACCTGAATTTTCAATTTTTAATCCTCTGTTAAGTTTTATATATATAGGACAAAAATGTTTAAAAAACATAAATATACAAAATTATAAGACACTTTGTCATCCATCTAATGTTTGACTTTTTTATTATATATTTATATGTGTTGAGTTTTGGGTTTCACAAAGGTTTAGAGCATGCCTCCAAAGATCATAGAACACTTAAAGAGGTATTTACTTTACAAAAGGTTCACCAGGAAAGCCCTCACTTCCACGAGATATTGATCTCGATGACTCGATCACAACCTTAGGAATTAGGAGTCAAATCAATTTATCAATAGAACCAACATTTGCTAGTAACGTCTAGCTTTAAAGCCTACAACAAAGCCCCATAACCTTAAACTGAACTTGCCCCTATTTTAACTCACCTTTGTGTCTCCTAAACGGGCTGGGCTCAACCTATGCTATGATCTCAAAATAAGAAATGGTTCCCTCGCCTTCCATTTTATAACTCTATGGGTGAGCCCAACCCATGGGAATTTCACCTTGCCGGATCTTCAACTGTCTATGGGAGTGGCGACTGAAAAACACAGAGAGAGCCAGAGACGTGGCTTTGGAAAAAAAAAAAGTTTATCCCCAACAGCCAACGTCGTTTAATTTTACATAATTGGGTCCATGAACTAAGTAGGGGAATTTGCCAAACTAATATGCGATTTTTATTTCCATGTGGCTTTAATTGGGCTATTCCCTATTTTTTTCATAATTTTGTAGTACTTTAATATAATTTTTGGTTGACCATGATTACGTGAATATCCTCTCCCATGGTGATAAATCATAAATTTTAAAAATGGGAATATATTTTTGTCCAGGAAAAAAAAGAAATATAGACTTTTTTCAGGGAAGAAAAATAAAGTAATTAATACAGTAATGATTTGTATTGTGGATTTTGACATCAGGCAAGCTTGTTCAGGCAGTTCTACGGATCAGTTTCGAAGGCAGACTATTTGACACTGAGGCGTGGATTTATCATGGTCATATATCCTCACTTTAGTTTGTTTTATGAACTTTTGTAATAAGGAAAATTAGAACATTTAATAAGACTAATCAAGCCGACTGCAATTAATTATTCTTCAGGCACATTTACCTCCCGGAAGCGAAGAAAGCTTTGACTTCCGAAAATACATAGAAAGATCACTTGATGAGGATTTCAAGGTTGTGGTAGGAATAAGGTAAGCCAAAAAGCAAATGATATACTCTACTTGTTTACATGCGCACACATATTAGGCTGGAGCCTTTTTTGACATATATGTGTGGGCGTGTTTAAATTGTACTTACTATTTAAGATGAAAAACAATTGACTCAAATCCTAACTGAAGCTGTTTGATGTTGGCAGCCCACTCATATGGTTGCTTGCCGTCTTGTTATTGTTGACAAATACTCATGGTAATTAACTATAAATTAATCACTCCACTTTATGTAGAAATCATTATATTCTTAAATTATTATGAAAATATAATATCTTAATATCATTGGATTGATTGTTTAATTTGTCGGACAGGGTGGAACGCATATTATTGGCTTCCATTCATCCCGCTAATTGTAAGCAGCCATATGTTTTTGTCTTTTGAATTATTAAATAATGTATATGAATTATTAAATAAGGCATGCATGTCTTATACATTATTAATTTGATTTGAATGGATGAATTTGTAGATAATATTATTAGTGGGGGCAAAGCTACAAATGATAATATCAAAGATGGGATTGAGAATACAAGACAGAGGGGCAGTATTGAAAGGAGCACCAGTGGTTGAACCTGGCGATAATCTCTTTTGGTTCAACCGCCCTCGCTTTCTTCTCAACTTGATTCATTTTGTCCTCTTTCAGGTTCACCCAACTTTGTGTGTGTGTGTATCCATTCCTATTCCTAGTTGTTAAAATTTAAGAGTGTATTTAGTTATGTATGTGCTATTAATTGGATTTTCGTTTTTCCCCCTTGTGTAGAATGCATTTCAGCTTGCATTTTTCGCTTGGTCAGCTGTAAGTACCTCATCTTCATGAAGCATTGTATTATAAATGTGCTATATATTAGGAAATTTAGTTTGCATTATGATGAATAATTTGGCTCGTGTTTCAGTTCGTGTTTGGCTTAAGGTCTTGCTTCCACGAAACAACTATAGACATCGTCATCAAACTTACAACCGGGTAATTACATCATCAAAATCATTATGCCCCTTTACGTAATTATTAGAGAAAACTCGCTGGAGATGTCAAGATAAATATATAGCCATAAAAAGTCTCAATAAAAAATTACAAGTAGTGCACAATAAGATTTATTGTTTAATTACTCCTTTTGCTAAGACTTATTTAATTTAAAAGGGGGCTTGTTCCTAAATATAATACTTCTTTTTATTTTTTTCTCAATTTTCCTGAATTATCCCTATTGATCCCCTTAAATAATAAATAATAGAGGGAGAGAGGGTGTGAACAAAAGTTAGATGCTTGCTGTGATTTTGTAATATCATGCATTTTAACCATTAACTTACTACCTAATTTCTTAATTAAATTAAATTAGGTAAATATGTATCATATTTAGGAATGATATATAGTAGGCTATCAAAAAAGGAATGATATATAGTACAATGAACATAAACATGTTAATATATTATTAATTTATTATATATTGAATGCTTCATATTATTGTGATTTTGACAAATAACTATGTGACTTTAGTTTATAAGTAATTGCTTATATCCCTAACTTGCTAGCTTGTAATCATTAATTCAACAAGAGCTTCTTTATCCAATATACATCTTCATTTTCAGGATTCTCATACAAGTTCTGTGCAGCTACGTCACTTTGCCTCTTTATGCTCTCGTTACACAGGTATCATCATCTGACTAGACCCAATACAAAATACTATGGTAACTAAATTGCAATGATATATATAGGGTCAACAAAAAATTTGGTTCATGGTAAAAAGAAAATTTTGTTAATGATAAAAAACAAAAATTTCGGTTCATGTAATTTAAATTTGTTAATCCATATATATGATTTTATAAATATTTGATTTGAGTTTTACGACGAGTTTATACATACACTTTTGATAAGTTTTGATGTTGATAATCCATACAAATAATTTTAAAACACTAACAAAAATTATATGGCAATGAACAATTTTCCTAGCTAACACGTGTAGCCTATATGTTTTGACATGTTTGGTTGGACTGGGAAAATTTTAATACAGATGGGATCAACTATGAAGACAACAATATTCAAGAAGAATGTAGCGAATGCTCTGAAGAATTGGCACGAAACAGCAAAGAAGAACGTGAAAGAGAGCAAACATTCAAAGGCAAACACGCCTTTATCATCAAGCCCTGTGCATGGGCTTTCCCCAGTTCATCTTCTCCACAAGTATCAAGCCCGAAGTGACAATGATGCCCCTCCTTCTCCCCTCTCCACCGGGCCCCACCATTCTGATGATCGTTGGGACGTTGAAGAAGGTTCATCTCACCCTACAACGCAAGTCCATGGTATCCAAATGGTGCCTTCTCATCATATCCATTCTCCACTTGATGATGATGATAATAAGCCTTATGATCATGATCATGCCAAATGATATTAAATGACTAATTTTTTTTTTCACTCTCTATATTGATAGAAATGAGCTCTACTATAATTTGTGAATATTCTATCTTGCCCATATTTTGGTGTCTTGAACGTTAGAATACATGTGCCTTGTAAGGCGTAATGTGATTTTGAAATTGTTTTGTATTATATTGATTTAATATTGGGGTTTAAATATAATGTTCTATTTTATTTATTGTTATGTTCCATATTATATATAACAAGTTTAACCACTCTTTTTTAATTACCTTTCCCTTCTTTTGGGAATCAATAGTTTTTTTGCCTTCATTGTGAAGAATGCGAATTTGAATCAGTTGTTTCTTTTTTATTTTCCTTTTCACATTAATATGATAACTTTGTAGTGCTAGTTTTTTACTTAAAAAATTATAAGAAATGGTATAGGCAAACCTTTGTGGAAAAGGTTAGTTAAATCCTCTTTCATTGGCCTCCTAGGTTAGAAAAGGTTAATTAGTGAAACACAGAATACCGATATTATTAATCAATATGGGTTGATATAGCAAGCTGATTCTTTCAGTTAAAAAAAAAAAGATATAGCAAGTTAATTCCCACATTTATTGACGTCCATGCAAACATGTCATGATAATGTATTCGAGTCCCTACAAATATCCAGTCCCATACTATTCCGAAGAAGATTTCTCAATATTACACCATCATGTTAAAATCAAAATATTTATAATGCCTGGGCAAAAAAAAAAACAAAATATTTATATAAATGAAGGTTTTAATCAAGTAAGCCTTACAATTAAATATCAACTAGGCAAGAAATTGATGAAGTTAAGGTGGAACTCTTTTTCTCCCTGAATTTTAACACAATTAAAAACGATCAGATATAAACATGTGAAAATCAGGTTGAAGCTCAAGACCCCACCCAAGCATAACATATAGTGTTAACTAGAGCATCTGGTAATTGACATGGAGGGGCGATAAAGGGACTATCAATAAGGCAAAATTCAGATTGGGAAAGTTAGGATGTTTGTTTTGGCGTTTGGCGATGAGCTAATTTAGCTTTTGCATGAAAAGCTACAACTGAGTAAAAGCTACATAAGTTGCTTGAAAAAAATAAGTCTGCAAAGTTGTTCGACGCAGCAAGATAAGTTATACTCCCTCCAATCCTAAATATAAGACCTAATTTATTTTTTCTGGAAAATCCTTAAAAAAGCAAAATAAGTTAATTATAAATTGATTTACCTAATTTTTTCCCTTAAACTAGTTTATTTTACCTATAAACTAATGGATAATCTAAAAATATATCAAATATGTCATCATTTAATAACCTATTTCGCAACCTTAATCTCTAAAAAAAAAGTCAATTAGGTCCTATATTTAGGATCGAAGGTAGTATTATTGTTCATTATTAGCTGAACAAATTAAAATTGAGAAGTTGGCAACTTGGCAGTGTTCGGATCATGAGTGTTATAAAAATGACTTTTTTATGTGTAAATCACCAAAATGACATAGTAAATGTAGTATTCGCAATTAATTTAAAGCAATAATTTTATTTTAAAGATTTAAATAACCAAATCATATCATTGATAATGAATTATTTAAAAAATTATTGCACATGGGAAAACATTTGTTCCTCCCCACCCCAAGTCAAGAGCTCGAAACATAAAAGGAATCAATTTATTGTTTAAAACTAGATAACAAAATTAAATTGATACAAGGAACTAACTTGCATTGTGAATTTGTGATAACTTTAATTTTTTTTATAATATTATAAATATAATGTATAGTGTAATAAAAAAATACATATAATATATAATAAATTATTATTTATACAATTTAAAAGTAAAATATATTGTCATCACTAATTAATGAATTGATTGATGACCACTAATTATTTTTCTGGAGTAGTTTTATAAACTGTTTTATAATAAAAAGACGTACACTTTAATCAACAAACAATTATGTAATTATGTAAATATTAATTTAGCCAACAAACAATAAATGGTATCGAATTGTTTTACAAACAATAAAAATATCATATTAGTCATAACTATCAATTTATCCCTATCACAGTTAATCTTTCTTAGTGGCAAGTTACAAGTGATATTAGAAGGAAAATGACGGTTTCATTCAAAATATGATACTTTTTTATTGTTTGTTGGTCAATCTGATACTCCCTTCGTTCCTAAATATAAGATCACTTAAGCGAATTTGGAGGGATTAAGGAAGACATTCCAATGAGTTAGGAACATGAAATTTCCAAAATAACTCTCACCTAAGTTTTAAGAATATCTGATCCTCTCACCTTTTTCAAACCATTATTTTTTGGGTGAAGGAAGTATGAAGATAATTTGGGGAAAACTTGAGTCAAATTAAAAGGTGATGTTATATTTAGGAACAAGCTCTTCTCGCTGATCTTATATTTAGAAATGAGGGAGTATCATTTATTGTTTGTTGAATCTCACACATGATTTTAGAATTTTGAGAGTAAAACAAATAAACATGCCAGAAATACTATTGACCACTAGTACATTAGTACATTGAAATTGCGCTACAGACATTATTACCAAGGTTGTCAAACTCGTGAGTTTAAATAAACTCGTGGAGATAAGGTAAACTCGAATCGGTAGACTCGAATCGTAAACTCGTAAGAGTTTACTTTTATCAAAAAACATGTATTTCTTTTATATAATTAAATAAGAATACAAAAAATAATAATAAATTGGCTTGAATTTATTTTAAATACATATAGTAGATTTAGATATATCAATATTCATATTATATCAACCTTAATAGATAAATTTCTATGAAATCCATATTTAAATTCATTGAATTTTGTCAATTAAAAATAATTAAAATGAGTTTAGTAGCAAGTTAACACAATTTCCTGTAAAAACGGTGAATTCACAATGTAAACACGTAAGTTTCTACCAAATTTTCAAAGACTGAAAATTTAGGTGACTCGTGACACGTTTTGTTTAGGTAGTGTCGTAAAAAAGGTGAAATCTGAGAGTCAACTCGAGAGTTTGACAACAATGATTATTACATCGAAATCACGTTACAGAAATACTATGATTACAATCTCTCAAATGTTAAAACTACTTCATCACACATCGTAGTGTTGTTCGAGGCGATGAGCGATATTATGACCCTATTGCCGGTGAACAATTCTGTAACATCCTGAAAATTTAATACAGGATTAAGGAGTGTTTTGGGAAATAATAAATGGAGAAATTAGGAATTTTGGAATTTTTAGGAATTTTTGGAGATTTTTGGAAATTTTGAGTAATTAATATGCATATAATTACTAAAGAAATGAAGAGTTTGAAATATGAGGGAATGGTAAAGCTAAAAATATTTTGAAGATTTAGAAGATTGGAGACTGGTTTAAGTGGTTTTAAATCAAAATGAGTACACTATAGCAAGTTTAGGCTTTATATAACCAAAATCATCCTTATTTCCCCTCAACCAAACACGGTCTCCCTTCCTTCCTTATCATCAAATTCGAACCCCTCCCCCTATATCTGAAAGCTCGCGCGACGCACACACCCCCCCTTCACCATTTTCTTCTTCACACCTCACCACTTTGACTCTCTCTCTCTTTCCAAGATCTCCAACCATTTTTTTTATGTTCTTTATCTTCTCTCCTTCTCGGGTCCGTTGAAGGCGAGCTCGAACAGTGACCGGCCATGGATTCCGGCGGCGGTTTTGGTGTTCCGGCGACATGAAGGGTGGTTGGAAAGGAAAGGTTTGATTTTTCTTGTGATTCTCATGTTGTTTTTCCTTCTTCAACTTCACAACACAATTTTCTTAGTTCCCCTTTCCTTTTCCAGTTCGGCCGACGGGTTGGGGAAATTTTCCGGCGAGCTTCTTCATTTTTCCGGCGGTCGACGGTGATAAGAGGTGGGAAGGTATTTTCTTTGGGTTTTTACAAGTTAGGCCTTCCCTTTCAACTCCACCTCTTCATCCCTTTATACTCTTGGTTTCCAGTTTTTCCGGCGGCCTGGGGTTGTTTTCCGGCGTGCTAGGCGGCGGCCAACGGCAGTGGTACTTTCTTTTGCACCTTGAAAACTAAGTAAGCATCTTCACCTTTGGATTTTGGAATTTTTGGATAGAATTGCTTATTTGGAGTTAGGGTTTTGGAGAATATTGGAATTTTTGACCATTAATGTTTTAATACTGAAATTGGGATATTGAAATGAAGTATTCTTGGGAGTAATTAGAATTTCTGGAGGTAATGAAGCAATTAGGAATTTATGGAGTTGGTAGGTGTTGTTGAAGTGTAAGTTGATCATTTTTGAACATAAGGAGTTTAATCAAAATACTAGGAATGCTTAGTTGAGCAATTGGAGATTTTTGGGAAAATATTCTTGTTGTTTTGGAAGTTGAAATGTTATATGGGAATATTATAGACATTTTATGACTCTTTGAAATTGGAATCTGTCCATAAAGGAGTGTTGGAATAAATTGGTGCTTAAGAAATGCTTGATGAAGTTGTTTGGTGATGTTGGAAGGGTGTTTTTTTTAGAAGGATTGATGTTTGAAAGGAATTTTGTTAGTTAAAGTGTTGATTTGAAGTGACTTTGGTAGATTAAAGGTGGTTTATTGATGTTGGAATGTTAATGTTGAATAGATTGAGGTTTGAAAGGAAGTTGGAAAGTTAAAGTATTGATTGAAAGAGATATAGATGTTTTAAAGGATGGTTTGATTATGGTGGTAATGTTATAAATTCTTTAAGAGATAATTAAGGTTGAAAGTATTGATATTGTAAAGATTTGGTAAAGAGAAGTTGGAAAAGGAAAGAATATGAATGTGGTTTTGGTATTGAAGTATTTTTATACAATAAGTATTAATGAAAGTTATTTAAAAGGTTGAGTTAAGTCACTTACAAAGTGTCTTGACCCATTTTTAAATTGTGGCATTATTGTAGACGGTGATCTTTCAAGCGGACTTTGAAGATAACTGTTATCTGCGTATATCTGCTGCAGAGAAGTTTAGCAGGTAATCACGCTTAACTGACTGTGATACTGAGGGTGATGGTAGTTGAGGATTTTCTGACATCCTCTTCTACTTATTTATATATATATAAATAAAATGAATTCAGATTATGTTATACTTAAACATGGGTTATAGGGTACCTTTCAACTGAACTGTATTTTATATAAGTTCATATTTATATATAATCTTTTGTATGTTGCATGACACTGGTTATTAGTACCGTCGGCCGATGTAACCTATCGATTTGCGCAAATCGATAGGTTAATAGTACAGGTTCCTTGAATTGTAAAGGAACCAGGGATGTGTACACTTTTTATAGTGCTCCCATTTTCAGGGACGTTTTCACTATTTAAAGTGCTCCCTTTTTCATGCTTTCAGACTTGAGACTGGGCACAGTGTCAATCATGTTTATTTTTGTCTATTGAGAGATGGATGCATCTATTCTGGATATATATATCTATATATTTGTAAATGTTATGTGCTGTATGCAGGTTTTTGAACTGTGATACCCTGTAGACACTCCACTACCCCACTTCTGAGTGTCACAGTGAGTTATGTTGTGATTACTGAGACATTGTTTTGTCTCACCCCATTCCCTTTATTTTTACAGGTGATCATGCCCAGGGGGAGGCGCAGAGGAAGGGGAATGGGCCGTCTGGCCCATACTGATATAGTAAGTAGGCCAGAGGTGACCTTGTTAGGGATATATATCGCCAGTTCACTAGGCTGCACCAGCTTCTGCATATATTAATGTTGTTTGTGTGAATTTTATTGTATATGTGAACCGTATGACTTGTAATGTAACTTAATGTAATGTTTTGGTTGTTATATAACATTGTTCCTGCTACTGTGATAATTCAGGAACTACCTTGACTAATATGTCAAGCATGGTTAATGTATATTCTGTTATACAGGTGATGAGAACCTGAATGAATGTATATAGGAAACTCGGTTTTCCTAATATGTTGATGTGGTAGATGGAGGATGTATTGAGTGTTTTATGTTTTCCTGTGTGTGTAATCATATTAGATGGGCCCCGCTCTAATATGGTTTATTGTTAGATAGTTTGGTTAGTTTCTTTTTCTAACCATGTTAGGTGATTCTTTTCTAACATGGTTAGATTTAGATTATGATATTGATTGTGTGATTCATTAGGTGATGGTGATTCTTTTGCTAACTATGTTAGAGGATTCTCTTTTCTAACATAGTTAGATATGTAATCTCTTAATCATAGAGAGATTCTTTTGCTAACCATGTTAGGTGAATCTTTTACTAACATGGTTAGATTCCATTGTTTGGATTGATTTGTTTAGCAATTTGGTTTAGGTTAAGGTTAATCTTTACTTTAGTAGGAGGTACTTTACAATTTGGTATCAGTTTTATGGTAAACGATACCCTGCCTGTTGCATTGCATATAGAATGGCGATATATAAACCCCTTCCTTCCCTTCCTTTTTATTATAATCACTAATTCTTTTTATGATTATTATCATTATTCCCTAGGTGGGTGGAGAAGAAGATAGTTATAATCAATTCCAAGATTCACAACAATCTATACCGGCACAAAACTTTGGGTCGGAGTTTGTGAATCAGTTAAGGGATGTGATTTTGGAGACAATGGAAGAAAGGTTACAAAAATTTAAACAAGATATGGGCCATCAGCATCAAAGTGAAGGAGAGTTTGAATTGGGCCATGAGAGTGAAACTCACGGGACCCAGCAAGAAGTTACCCAAGAAGACCGTGCTGTTAATAGAGTTTGGAAAGATGTGTCTAGGCACAATCCTGGTACTTTTGAAGGGGGTCGCCAACCTGAAGTAGCAGAAGAATGGATCGATAGATTAGAGACAATTTTCCAAGCTGTTGCTTGTAATGAGTACCAGAAAGCCAGGGTTGCTATCTTACTTTTGACAGGTGATGCCAAAAGATGGTGGAAGTCAGCTGGGGGTATGGATGATTCCATGACTGTGTGGTCTGAATTCAAAGAAAAATTCCTTGAGCATTACTTTCCCATTACAATCAGACATGAGAAAGAACTTGAATTTAATAAATTAACGCAAGGCAATATGCACGAGGATGAATTTGTTGCCACTTTTAATGAGTTATCACGCTATGTGACGTACTTGCAATATAGAGATGATCCCGAATGGAAACTCAGTTGATTCAGAAGGCTAGACCTGTGTTGCAGCCATATCTGTATGCTAGGCCGTTTGTTAGTTTTGAGGACTCTTGTGAGTATCTTTGTCTTGTGGCAAGAAACTTGAGAAGTTCAGGTACCGTGGATCGTGTTGATAATCAGTTTAAATCTACTAGTTATTTAAGGCCTTCAGGAGGTATCTCAAAAAGTCACAATGCTGGTACAAGTACTTCTGGGAGTTCTGGGAGAAGATCTCAAGGCCAAGGTCATACGCAAGGGTATAACCAGAGGGGTAGTTTTCGCAGACAACATCAGGGAAGATCTGGGCAGAGAAATCAGTTCAGGGGTGGCAGAGCCCAATCTTTTGGTGGTAGAGGTCGAGCAGGTGCTAGTCAGGGGTCTCATCAGGAGTCAGCTGCCTCAGCATCTAGCGTGGGAAGTCCTTGTGTTAGATGTGGGAATTTTCATGCTGGAAATTGTTGGAGATGTTATAACTGTAATGAGTTGGGCCATACTTACAGGTTTTGCCCTAGGATGGGGCAGCAAGGTCAGGCAAGTCATAGCAGTCGCCCTATGGCTCCTGGACGTGTGTATGTTACCACGAGAGAGGAGGCCACAGCGTCTCCTAATGTGATTCAAGGTATGGTTTCCATCCGAGGTCATAGTGTTGAAGTGTTATTTGATTCTGGTGCAACACATTCTTTTATCTCCTATGACTGTGCTAAGAAACTTGGCCTTACTTTTTCTGCATTATCTTATGATTTGAAAGTAACTACCCCTAGTGGAGCTGTGTTTGTGACTGCTCACGTATGTAAAGGCTTGGACCTTCAGTATGAAGGTCGAGATTCCGTGATTGACCTTGTATGTTTACCCCTTAAAGGAATAGAGGTGATTATTGGCATGGATTGGTTGATAGCCAATAATGTCATTTTGCTTTGTAAGGAACGGGCTGTGAGATATGCAGTAAATTCTTTATCTGTTGGGGGTTCCAGTGGTTCCTTGTTACTATCCGCCAAACAAGCTGAGAAGTGCGTGCGGAGGGGTTGTCAGGTGTTTGCTATTTTCTTCTCAATTAAATCTGAGGAGGAGATTAGCATTGAGGCTATAGATGTGGTTAAGGATTATACTGAAGTTTTTGCTGATATTCAGGGTCTTCCACCTGAGCGAGAAGTGGAATTTACCATTGATTTAGAACCAGGGGCTAGTCCGATTTCTAAGGCACCATATAGGATGGCTCCGGTAGAATTAGCTGAATTGAAGAAGCAGATTGAAGAGTTGCTTGAAAAAGGTTTTATTCGACCTAGTGTGTCACCGTGGGGAGCTCCAGTCTTGTTTGTTAAGAAAAAGGATGGTAGCATGAGGTTGTGCATAGACTATCGTCAGCTGAATAAAGTCACAATAAAGAATAAGTACCCGTTGCCCAGGATAGATGATTTGTTGGATCAGTTAGTTGGGGCTTCCGTGTTTTCTAAGATTGACTTGAGATCAGGTTATCATCAGTTAAGAGTTCGGGTAGAGGACATTCCTAAGACGGCCTTTAGAACCCGTTATGGCCACTATGAATTCTTGGTGATGCCTTTTGGTTTGACCAATGCTCCTGCTGTGTCCATGGATTATATGAACATAATTTTCAGGCCATATTTAGATAAGTTCATTGTGGTGTTCATTGATGATATTTTGATTTATTCTAAAAATGAAGTGGAGCATCGTGAGCATCTAGGAATTGCTTTGAGAGTTCTGAGGGATCATCAGCTTTATGCTAAGTTGTCTAAGTGTGAATTTTGGCTGAACGAAGTAAAGTTTTTGGGGCATGTGGTTTCTTCTGAAGGTGTTGCGGTGGATCCTAGTAAAGTTGAGGCGGTATTGCAGTGGGAATCTCCGAAATCAGTAATTGAAGTACGGAGTTTTGTAGGATTAGCTGGTTATTATCAGAGGTTTATTCGTGGTTTTTCGCAAATTGCCCGTCCTTTGACAAATTTGACCAAGAAAGATCGCCCTTTCGTATGGACAGAGCAGTGTGAAGCAGCATTTCAGGAGTTAAAGACTCTTTTGACTACCGCTCCAGTGTTGGTTTTGCCAGATTCGTCTCAACCGTTTGAGGTGTATACTGATGCGTCGTTGATGGGTTTAGGATGTGTGTTGATGCAAAATGGCAAAGTGATAGCTTATGCCTCGAGACAGTTGAGACCACACGAAGTAAACTACCCAACTCATGATTTGGAGTTGTGTGCAGTGGTGTTTGCCTTGAAAATCTGGCGTCATTATCTTTTTGGGGCTCAGTTTGAAGTATTCAGTGATCATAAAAGTCTTAAGTATTTGATGGATCAGAAAGAGTTGAACGGTAGGCAACGTCGTTGGATGGAGTTGCTAAGTGATTATAAGTTTGAAATCAAGTATCACCCTGGGAAAGCCAATGTGGTTGCTGACGCTTTAAGTAGGAAATCGGCTCATGTCTTTGCAATGAGTCTTGAGGAACAGGCTTGGCTGGAAACTTTACGTGATATGCGAGTTGTTCCTGGGGTGGAGCAGGCCATTTTGAGAGCGGTAGTAGTTGATTTTGACTTGTATACCGATTTGCGAGTATCACAGGAGAAGGATGACAAGTTGAGTAAGATTCGAAAAGAATTGGAGGATGGTTCAGTCTTAGATTTTGAGATTGATGGTCATGGGATTCTACGGTTTAAGCATCGTATTTGTGTTCCTGATTGTGCTGAGATAAAGCAGACTATTTTGGAAGAGGCTCACAGGAGTAAATATGCCATGCATCCGGGAATCACTAAGATGTATAATGATTTGAAGCGAGAGTTTTGGTGGCCAGGGATGAAAAAGGATGTGACACAGTTTGTACTTAAGTGTTTGACTTGTCAGAAAGTCAAGATTAAGCACCAAAAGCCCGGTGGATTGCTACAGAGTATTGAAGTGCCTCAGTGGAAGTGGGATGATATATCTATGGATTTCATTGTGGGGTTACCGCGTACTCAGTCAGGTCATGATTCTATTTGGGTGATTGTGGATCGATTGACTAAGTCAGCACACTTTTTGCCTGTTCAGATTTCTAGTCCAATGGAAAAGTTGGCTCAGTTGTATGTTGATGAGATTGTGCGTTTGCATGGGGTACCGAAGAGCATTATTTCAGATAGAGATCAGCGGTATAGATCCGGATATTGGACGTCACTACAGGCTGCTTTAGGCAGTAAGCTTAAGTTCAGTACTGCGTATCACCCGCAAACAGATGGTCAGACAGAAAGGGTTAATCAAATCCTTGAGGATATGTTGCGGGCATGTGCTATTGAGTTGCCTGGTAGTTGGGATAAGCATCTTCCACTAGCAGAATTTGCTTATAACAATAGTTACCAGTCGAGTATTGGTATGGCTCCTTATGAGGCTTTGTATGGTAGAAAGTGTCGATCGCCAATCTGTTGGACGGAAGTGAGTGAAAGGGCTGTTATTGGCCCGGATATTGTGGATGAGACGACTCAGAAGATTGAGATGATTCGGGAGAAATTGTTGACGGCCCAGAGTAGACAGAAAAGTTATGCAGATAAGCGACGACGACCACTAGAGTTTGAAGAGGGTGATCATGTGTTTTTGAAAGTTTCGCCAATGACTGGTGTTGGCAGATCAATTCGGGCTAAGAAGTTATCCCCTCGATATATGGGTCCTTTCGATGTGATTGAGAAGGTCGGTGAGGTTTCTTACCGGATAGCTCTTCCGCCACAGCTATCGAGACTACACGATGTGTTTCATGTGTCACAGCCTTCTCATGTTGTTGAGCCTGAAGAAGTAGAGTTGGAAGACAATATGACTTATCGAGTGGAGCCTGAAAGAATTTTGGATGTCAAGGATAAGCAATTGAGAAATAAAACCATTCGCCTTGTGAAGGTTTTCTGGAGAGGTATGACTCCAGGAGATGCGACTTGGGAAGCTGAGGAACAGATGCGTGAGAAGTACCCACAGCTATTCCTAGGTACATTTTACCTCATTTCTCTATTGTTTTCATTTGGTGAAGATGTGATGGTAATGAATTTTGAGGGCAAAATTCCTAAAAGGTGGGGAGAATTGTAACATCCTGAAAATTTAATACAGGATTAAGGAGTGTTTTGGGAAATAATAAATGGAGAAATTAGGAATTTTGGAATTTTTAGGAATTTTTGGAGATTTTTGGAAATTTTGAGTAATTAATATGCATATAATTACTAAAGAAATGAAGAGTTTGAAATATGAGAGAATGGTAAAGCTAAAAATATTTTGAAGATTTAGAAGATTGGAGACTGGTTTAAGTGGTTTTAAATCAAAATGAGTACACTATAGCAAGTTTAGGCTTTAAATAACCAAAATCATCCTTATTTCCCCTCAACCAAACACGGTCTCCCTTCCTTCCTTATCATCAAATTCGAACCCCTCCCCCCTATATCTGAAAGCTCGCGCGACGCACACACCCCCCCTTCACCATTTTCTTCTTCACACCTCACCACTTTGACTCTCTCTCTCTTTCCAAGATCTCCAACCATTTTTTTTTATGTTCTTTATCTTCTCTCCTTCTCGGGTCCGTTGAAGGCGAGCTCGAACAGTGACCGGCCATGGATTCCGGCGGCGGTTTTGGTGTTCCGGCGACATGAAGGGTGGTTGGAAAGGAAAGGTTTGATTTTTCTTGTGATTCTCATGTTGTTTTTCCTTCTTCAACTTCACAACACAATTTTCTTAGTTCCCCTTTCCTTTTCCAGTTCGGCCGACGGGTTGGGGAAATTTTCCGACGAGCTTCTTCATTTTTCCGGCGGTCGACGGTGATAAGAGGTGGGAAGGTATTTTCTTTGGGTTTTTACAAGTTAGGCCTTCCCTTTCAACTCCACCTCTTCATCCCTTTATACTCTTGGTTTCCAGTTTTTCCGGCGGCCTGGGGTTGTTTTCCGGCGTGCTAGGCGGCGGCCAACGGCAGTGGTACTTTCTTTTGCACCTTGAAAACTAAGTAAGCATCTTCACCTTTGGATTTTGGAATTTTTGGATAGAATTGCTTATTTTTTTTTGATCAGAATAGAATTGCTTATTTGGAGTTAGGGTTTTGGAGAATATTGGAATTTTTGACCATTAATGTTTTAATACTGAAATTGGGATATTGAAATGAAGTATTCTTGGGAGTAATTAGAATTTCTGGAGGTAATGAAGCAATTAGGAATTTATGGAGTTGGTAGGTGTTGTTAAAGTGTAAGTTGATCATTTTTGAACATAAGGAGTTTAATCAAAATACTAGGAATGCTTAGTTGAGCAATTGGAGATTTTTGGGAAAATATTCTTGTTGTTTTGGAAGTTGAAATGTTATATGGGAATATTATAGGCATTTTATGACTCTTTGAAATTGGAATTTGTCCATAAAGGAGTGTTGGAATAAATTGGTGCTTAAGAAATGCTTGATGAAGTTGTTTGGTGATGTTGGAAGGGTGTTTTTTTTTAGAAGGATTGATGTTTGAAAGGAATTTTGTTAGTTAAAGTGTTGATTTGAAGTGACTTTGGTAGATTAAAGGTGGTTTATTGATGTTGGAATGTTAATGTTGAATAGATTGAGGTTTGAAAGGAAGTTGGGAAGTTAAAGTATTGATTGAAAGAGATATAGATGTTTTAAAGGATGGTTTGGTTATGGTGGTAATGTTATAAATTCTTTAAGAGATAATTAAGGTTGAAAGTATTGATATTGTAAAGATTTGGTAAAGAGAAGTTGGAAAAGGAAAGAATATGAATGTGGTTTTGGTATTGAAGTATTTTTATACAATAAGTATTAATGAAAGTTATTTAAAAGGTTGAGTTAAGTCACTTACAAAGTGTCTTGACCCATTTTTAAATTGTGGCATTATTGTAGACGGTGATCTTTCAAGCGGACTTTGAAGATAACTGTTATCTGCGTATATCTGCTGCAGAGAAGTTTAGCAGGTAATCACGCTTAACTGACTGTGATACTGAGGGTGATGGTAGTTGAGGATTTTCTGACATCCTCTTCTACTTATTTATATATATATAAATAAAATGAATTCAGATTATGTTATACTTAAACGTGGGTTATAGGGTACCTTTCAACTGAACTGTATTTTATATAAGTTCATATTTATATATAATCTTTTGTATGTTGCATGACACTGGTTATTAGTACCGTCGGCCGATGTAACCTATCGATTTGCGCAAATCGATAGGTTAATAGTACAGGTTCCTTGAATTGTAAAGGAACCAGGGATGTGTACACTTTTTATAGTGCTCCCATTTTCAGGGACGTTCACTATTTAAAGTGCTCCCTTTTTCATGCTTTCAGACTTGAGACTGGGCACAGTGTCAATCATGTTTATTTTTGTTTATTGAGAGATGGATGCATCTATTCTGGATATATATATCTATATATTTGTAAATGTTATGTGCTGTATGCAGGTTTTTGAACTGTGATACCCTGTAGACACTCCACTACCCCACTTCTGAGTGTCACAGTGAGTTATGTTGTGATTACTGAGACATTGTTTTGTCTCACCCCATTCCCTTTATTTTTACAGGTGATCATGCCCAGGGGGAGGCGCAGAGGAAGGGGAATGGGCCGTCTGGCCCATACTGATATAGTAAGTAGGCCAGAGGTGACCTTGTTAGGGATATATATCGCCAGTTCACTAGGCTGCACCAGCTTCTGCATATATTAATGTTGTTTGTGTGAATTTTATTGTATATGTGAACCGTATGACTTGTAATGTAACTTAATGTAATGTTTTGGTTGTTATATAACATTGTTCCTGCTACTGTGATAATTCAGGAACTACCTTGACTAATATGTCAAGCTTGGTTAATGTATATTTTGTTATACAGGTGATGAGAACCTGAATGAATGTATATAGGAAACTCGGTTTTCCTAATATGTTGATGTGGTAGATGGAGGATGTATTGAGTGTTTTATGTTTTCCTGTGTGTGTAATCATATTAGATGAGCCCCGCTCTAATATGGTTTATTGTTAGATAGTTTGGTTAGTTTCTTTTTCTAACCATGTTAGGTGATTCTTTTCTAACATGGTTAGATTTAGATTATGATATTGATTGTGTGATTCATTAGGTGATGGTGATTCTTTTGCTAACTATGTTAGAGGATTCTCTTTTCTAACATAGTTAGATATGTAATCTCTTAATTATAGAGAGATTCTTTTGCTAACCATGTTAGGTGAATCTTTTACTAACATGGTTAGATTTCATTGTTTGGATTGATTTATTTAGCAATTTGGTTTAGGTTAAGGTTAATCTTTACTTTAGTAGGAGGTACTTTACAAATTCAAAGGAGTAACCCGACAACCTCTGTTAATTGAAAGTGACTTTTCGGCCAAATTGATAACTCTATAATAATACGATTTCTGAGAGTTTTATCTCTACTTGAATGTTCTTATTATCTTTGTAAGTTTGTGTGTTTTTCAACGTAACTAATGACACTCCTTTTATATGGGCCCGTCTGGGCGTAAGAATTGTGCTCCATTCAAAAGTACGTTTTTCTTTCCAATTATATGTACTGAACAAAAAAAAATCTTCCTAAACTCTACTACAAGAAAATATATTAAACTCATTCTCTTGTTAAAACTTAATGACAAACGAAAGAAGAAACAAGCAAAAAATCAAAATTTGATTTGATATGGAAATTTTTATAGCACTAATATGATTAAAATTTTAAGGTCAAAATTAGTAAATGTTTTTACTATATGTTTCCATGAGTTAAGAAGGGCACAAAATAATATTGGGGGAGTGAAATTCTTACTCATTTTCAATTAAATTATAAACTTATATTAAAAAGAAAATGATAAAAAAATCCCTCACAATACGCAAAAGGACAAGTAAGGAACCTAAATTTCAAAAAGGACTATGAAGCAACTAGATACCTACCTGACATTTCCAAATGTTGCGAAGAGACTTGATTGTCATCATCCCAAAACACAAATTATAACCACACTGAACCCAACAATGTGTACCCAATAATATCTCATTTTTAAATTTGTAAAACCAACCACCAATCAGTTAAGTTAGATCAACTTGTTCTGAGTTGTTCTAATTTAAAATAATTGTTTAGAGGTAGTGAAGACGGTCCAACGACCTAATGTTCCAAGTCATAGGCCTATTGTGAGTGCACATTACCATAAATTATAATTAGATGGCTAAAGTATGTTTTTGGTCCCTTAACTTTGGAGAAAGTCATGTTTTAGTCCCTTAACTTTGAAAAGTGTGTTTTTGGTCCCTTAATTTTGGAGAAAGTGTGTTTTTGGTCCTTAGCTTTGAAAAATGAGTTTTTTGTCCCTTAATTTTTGACAAAGTAATGTTTTTAGTCCTTTCAAAAAATGATAAATTATGTTTTTAGTCTCTTCCTTTTCAAAATTAAGGGACTAAAACATTATTAAACCGAATTTAAAAGGACTAAAAACACACTTTCCAAAGTTAAAGGACTAAAAGATGACTTTCTCCAAAATTAAGGATTAAAAACACACTTTTCAAAGTTAAGGGATCAAAACATGATTTTCTCCAAAGTTAAGGGACCCAAAACATATTTTAGCCTAATTAGATTATGTTATTGCTAGTGTCACCTAATATGGATGGATAAAAACCAATCCTACTTAACAAGAAGAGACTGAAAAAAGAAAATCATTTATGTGGCCACTCTTGCAAACATATATTTAAATGTAAATCAAGTTATAAAAGAATAATTACGAAAATAAGCAATACATGAGATGTTTCTGTCTCTGTTTTCTGTGAGATTGAATCCAATCCATCTTGGTTGATCTTGAAATCTGATCGCTATGGAGTTTCCCTCCAACTACTCTCCCATCTCTCACCATTCCCACCATCCTCCATCCGCTCCTGTAGACCCCACCTCCGTCTCCCACAGGTTCTTTCCATCATTCTTTATTCAATCCTTCACTTTCTTTTATTTTGGAATCGTTTTCTGTGATATGATCTTCCATTTTTTTTGAGTTTTTAATCCGGTATCCTGGGCCAGCCCCAATGTCACGGGGAACTCAACGGGCTCAGACTAATCCAGATCCGCACCGGGGCCTCCACTTAAGGGTAAAGTGCTGGCCAAGGGGCAGGCTGCATTCCCAGAGCTCGAACTCGAGACCTCTGGTTAAGCGGTGAAGTGAGGTAACCACTACACCAACCACGCTTGGTTTATGATCTTCCATTTTTAATTTGCTTTCCTGTTCTTATGTTTTCTCATTGTGGGGTTCTTTATTTTTCCCCCCGTTTTCATCATATGTCAATTCTGGATTCTTGAATTCGGATTATTAGTACTTTTTTATAAAAACAAAAATTCGATTAGTACGTTGGTCACTCCCTCTTCTACTTAAGTACTTCTTATTATTACAAGGCAAAGGCGTCTAACTTCCAATTTTTACTTTTACAAACCAGAAAGGAATGACAGTTTGTTCAGGCTAAATTGGGTATATTTTTTCCCCAACTTTACCCTCATGAATTAAACTATACCCATTAATGACAGGGGTAAATTGGAAAAAGGGCAATAAAATGTGGCGATGACCAAAACTTAATTTTTTTTTATATTTGTGTCCTTATAATAAGTATGGACCACCGAAGTACGTTTCACATAGAAAATGACATCTTCTCATTTTGAAGTTTCTATAATGAGCTTTTGTTTTTTTTTATTATATATCTAGTTTGCATTGGAGTGATGGTTTTGTTCTTTTTCTAATGATTGCAGACTGCAGAAGGAGTTGATGTCACTCATGGTATGCATTTCTGTCTCTCTTTGCAGTTTAGCTTGTACTCACTACGTACTTTGCATGTCTGAATATGAATTTACTCTCTCACTTTTCCATTCTGCCCATTTTAAGGAAAAAAAACTTAAAATTTGTTGTTTCTTATGATCTAACTATATGAGACTAGTTTTTCTTATAGTAATTGTAGTTGTACGTTTGCTTTTTTAGTCCACTGTGTGTTGATGCATGGAATGCTATGTCAAATAATCAGTGCATTCAATTGTGTTCTGCTCCCTCGTTTCATTCTTTTTTTTGTTTCTAAGTCTTGTTATTTTAGCTTCTTCTCTTTCACTTTTTTCTCGCCTAGATGCTATATTTATATCATACCCCTTGAACATGCCAGTGACACTCACACTGCAACTTAAATATATTGGTAGATACTCTAAATTTGAAGTTTTTTGTATGGTCTCAGCACTAATGATAAGAGGCAAGATGTATTCTCACTTCTGCTTGGAAACATTTTTATGATTATAAGTTCCAAATTAGGAGTGGTTGCTTATAATCCTTTACAAAGTTAAGTTGCTACTTAGTGTAGTATCGTGTTTGGTTTTGGGATTTTTTTTCTTTTTAGTATTTGTTCACTAGGTACAAATTGACCAAAAAATCTTTTGTTGCCAAGGCTCAACAGTTGACTATCATGAATATATGTCATAATGTGCTTTATAAATGCTGACTTTTCTCTGCAGATGAGCGGTGGAGATCTTGGAGTATCAGCTTTTCCTGATGGCGAGAGCATTTTCACATGGATTGGCACGATTGAAGGTGGAAAAGGAACTGTATATGAGGGATTATCCTATAAACTATCCTTACGGTTTCCCCTGGATTATCCTTTTAAGCCACCCCAAGTTAAGTTTGAGACCATGTGCTTTCATCCAAATGTTGACCAGTTTGGCAACATTTGCCTCGACATTCTCCAGGTATTGACTATCTTACCAAGAAAATTGAAGAAGTTGATGTCATCACTTGTTTGTTGAAAGCTTTTGACCTTAATGTTTTTAGATATATCTTCTTTTGTTGTGTCTTTGATCATTATCCAACTATATATTTGCGTTTTTGTAGGATAAATGGTCTTCAGCTTATGATTGTAGAACCATTCTCCTGTCGATTCAAAGTTTATTGGGAGGTCAGTTTGATTATTTTTCTATTCATGAATTTTGTATTGGTGTTTCAGCCATTGTTTGCTTCACCAGTTTACTTTCTTGTAGCAGAGCCTAACCCAGAGAGCCCTTTAAACAGCTATGCTGCAGCACTTTGGAACAATAAAGAAGGTTGGCTTCTTGTTCTTTTTTGGTCTAATTTTCTACCCTTTGGTTATGTCCCACTCTTGTGACATTTTTAGTTTTGGTATTAATTTTTCTATCGCCAATTCCTGATTCTATCTTCTCCAGCTTCTAGTTTTTCATTTGTATCGTTAAGTACAAAGATAAATTCTTGAAATAATTTTTTATTTGTGGCTCCTGCAATCATTTGAAGTTCCCATTGCTATGTTCTAGAGAGAAGTATATCGTTTAGTGTCTATTTTATAATCTCGAGGCATCCGAGTGTTCATACTTCTGGGAAATGTTACATTATGTTGAGTGCAAATGTTCATTAAACGAACACTTTTGTGCCTCATTGGGCTCTTTATACAAATCTCGTCAAATTTCAAGTTAAATTATATTTGTGATTATGAGACTACTGTTCTTCTGATTAAGCAAATTCAAATGTGGGATATATAAATTTTATGATTGATGCTTTGCAGATTACAGGAGAATGGTGCATAAACAATATTTTGCGGGAGAAACAGTTGAAAGCTGACTGATGCATTTTGGGTTGGACAGACCACTTTCTAGTTACACACGATAGTTCTAATACTTATGTATCACTCCTTCTTTTGATGTAATCATGATGATTAGATCATTAGATGTAATCAGGACCGTAAATTTTCAAATGGACAACTTTGGCACCCGTAAATTGAATGGGGCAAAACTGTACATTGTAAATCAAAATAGGGCAAATGTAACATTCTCAAGTAAAGGTGTTAAGTTTAACCGTTAGTTGACTGAGAATGCTGACGAGGCTTGTTGACGTGGCAATATGTGACATTTTTTTGTGACGTGACAATATGCTGACAAGGTGGGACCCACAGTAAATAATACGGAGTAAAAAATAACCCAAGCCCTTATCTCTCTTCCCTCCTTCTTCATCTTCCCCAACCACCCCCGCAGATCAAACTGTGACGATCTTGGCAGCTCTGACGACCTGATTTTCCCTAGCGATGGCTTCACGACCGGCGGCCTTGTAATCGTAGCTTCAATCATGATGATCGGAGTACCCATGCTCCGAGCAGAACAGCTCTCCACACTGGCACCGGAATCTTGTCAATCCGACCTTCCTCCGGCAACCGGAGTACCGATTTACGACTTGCTTAGCTTCGGACACCAACGCGTCCTCCGCCTTCTCCCGATCCGTCATCTTCGTCGCCTCATCGCACGGCAACTGCCTCTTCGGCTACCTGAACACCGTAGATCTAGAAGAAGGCGCCGATGAAGAAGACAGAGCCACCGAGGAGGAAGATGGTGACGTGGCGGCGGAGGAAGAGGTGGTGGCGGTGGTGGCATTTAAGCAATTCTGACACATGTTGTTGGTGGCAGGGTTGCCGGAGAGGCCGCAGTTGTTGACACAGGAGATGAAGGAGGGGAAGAGAGAGAGAAGGGTTTGGGTTATTTTTTATTATTTATTGTGGGTCCCACCTAGTCAGCATATTGCCACATCACAAAAAAATGCCACATATTGCCACATAAACAAACCCCATCAGCATTCTCAGTCAACTAACGGTCAAACTTAACAACTTTAGTTGAGAATGTTACATTTGCCCCATTTTTATTTACAATGTACGGTTTTGCCCCATTCAATTTACGGGTGCCAGAATTGTCCATTTGAAAATTTACAGTGGCTAATTTTGCCCCTCGGCCCAAATTGTAATACGATGTAATGTAAATGAATCAAACGGCACTATGGTTCCCTTGCCTTCCAATTTATAACTCCATGGGTGAGCCCAACACATGGTAATTTCACCTAGCTGGACCTCCAACTGCATGTGGGAATGGCAGCCGAAAAAGACTAATAGAGGTGGTTTTAGGAAAAAAGTGTAGCAATGTGAAAAATAAACCAACACCCACAATTTTTTTTTTTTGATAAAACACCCACAAATTTTACATTATTAGGTAATGAACTAATTAGGGAAATTTTCTAAACTAATATAAGAATTTTATTACAAGAATTTTGATAATGATATCACGTTATTGAATGAGGATCTTACACATAGATATGTCATGAGAAGTAGACATAAACATGATTGGCCAAAAGAAAATGAAAAGAAGTGAAAATTTGAATATGTTTCAAAATATGAAAATTATGGGCCGGAAGCCCAGAAGTTCTAAATTCAGAAATATAAGTTATTATGAGATATAAATACTTGTGTGAAATATAACCTATGACAAAGCTTATAAAGATTGT
Organism: Mimosa pudica; assembly: GCA_029929735.1. Classification (NCBI taxonomy): domain Eukaryota; kingdom Viridiplantae; phylum Streptophyta; class Magnoliopsida; order Fabales; family Fabaceae; genus Mimosa; species Mimosa pudica. The sequence goes on along the minus strand of JAKELP010000023.1, from coordinate 2,808,616 downwards.
CATAAGACGTATTATTTTATGGTGGATACAAGTATGCTACAAATTTTATTAGTTTGACAATATATGAAAAGAAAAAATGCATCAATACTTATATATATCTCACTTGATGATGGAATTTACATGAGTGTTCTTGAATTATTGAAAAATGCCAGAAGCATATATTAGAAATTTAGATAAAATATTTTATCATTTAGAAAATATATTATTTTGCATATTACTTGACATATAGATCAAGTTATTAAATTCTATATTCATTTTTGGTCATAAATAGTGGACTCATAAATATTTGTTAATGTTATTGCTATTACATATCACATTTTTGTAGAAGAATTCAGTTGGTGCAGGTTCAAAAATTGACAGTGACTTTGAATAAATATGTGGATGTAAAATATATCATGAAGATATATTAGAGGAATATATTTTAACAGGATATTTGATGATGATGCAATTCGACATGAAGATCTGCTCAAATAACATTGGAAGGAATATGATTGCGAAATTGATATACTTACTTGAGACAAAAGGGATGTTGTTACTGGGGGGAGTAAAATTGATGTTGTTATGTGAGAAAGTAAAAGTGGTCCTTTCACGGGTACTTAATATCATGTTGTACTCTTTTTCCCTTAACCAAGGTTTTGTCCCACTGGGTTTTCCTAGTAAGGTTTTTAACGAGGCAACACTGATAATTATTGTATACTCTTTTTCCTTCACTGAGTTTTTATCCCAATGGATTTTTCTTGGTAAGGTTTTGATGAGGCACAATAATACTTGTTTATGAACATCCAAGAGGGAGTGTTATGAATAATATATGTATGGAAGTTCATAATCAAAAGACTCTTAGAATTCCCTCTCATGACTACACTATGCTATGTAACTCCCATATTGAAGGGTTTTAAGTACATTACTCTATAACCTCCAAGTGTACCATTATATTACTTAAATCTCTTCTTTATGTACTTGTAACTCATGAGGTGCTTGGATGCCTTTAAATAGAGACTATGTACAATGCCTTGTGACACACAATTGAATAAGAGATGTTCCCCTTTCTCTCCAATTTTCTCTCTAGTATTTTGTTCATCATCTTCTTCTCTTCTTCTTCTTTATATATATTCTATATTCTCTTTAGTTTTATAACAATATGGCTTTAATTGGCCAATTTTTCTCGTAATTTTGTAGTAATTTAATATCATGTTTGGTTAACCATAACTACACTAATGGATCCACAAATTTTACATTATTAGGTCTATGAACTAATTAGGAGAATAATTTCCAAACTAACATGAGATTTTTATTTATATATGGTAAAAATTGGTCTTTTTTTCTATTTTCTTGGCAACTTTGTAATGATTTAGTATAATGTTTGACCTTGACTAAACAAATGGATTCAGTTTAAGAGAGTAGAGGGTGTTCCTCCACTTTTTATCATCTACATGAAATCTAAATGATCCAGATTTCATATTTTACTTTAAAAAAAAACAAATATTTTTATGGTTACAAAATCAAAATGGAGATAATTTCTTAACTATCATTTTGTTTAAAACAACAAATTATTCATTTTAAAATCACAAACTTAAAAATATTAAATTTACTCGGTAGAGATTTAAATTAGGACGACTCATAATAGAATAGATGAGCTCCCTCTACTTATCTTTTCGAGGAACGCTCAAACTTCCCCAAAAGTTTTCCTTACTAATTATAAAGATGATGATTAAAAGGAGTAAGATGTATCTTCGTCTAAATTTCATCTGAATGGGTTAGATTTGAATGTAGATTGCATAACTAAATAAATATTTTTAATAGAATCAAATTTAAGGAGTCTTGAAACAATTTAAATGGGTTCTAAAGGAGTAGTAATTATTTTAATTAATGCAACATGTACAAATTTTGAGAACTGAAATAATGATTCATGTTGTGTGGGTTTTGACATCAGGCAAGCTTGTTCAGGAAATTCTACGGATCAATTTTGAAGGCAAACTATTTGGCGCTGAAGCGTGGATTTTTGGTTTTATATTGAGTATGAGTAGCTAAATCCATTTATCTAGAATTATTTTGAACTCTTGTATAAAATAACTCGTTAAAACCCCCCTTCTTTTATGATTAATGTATATATATGTTTTATTTTACTCTAAACCAAATGCTTCTAAATTATTGATCACAATTTAGTTTATTTGTTCATTTGACTAATGCTTGAGAGAGTAAGGTTCAATGTAGAACTTGAGTAAAGTAGTTTAAAAGCTTGAATATTACATGCCAAATGAATGATTTTTTTAATAAGGCTAAAGTATACTTTTGGTCGCTTATGTTTGCATCAAGTTTCAATTTAGTCATTTATGTTTGAAAAGTACACTTTTAGTCATTTTTCGTTAACACCGTTAGTTTAATCTAACGGAAAATGCTAACTTAACAATTTTAAATGATTATTTTATAATAAAATAGGACAAAAAACGATAAATTTTGAAAATATAAGGATATTTACAATCAAATATTTTAATCTGAACATTTTTTTTCAGTATTTAATAACTATTTAAAATTGTTAAATTAGCATTTTCCGTTAAGTTAAACTAACGGTGTTAACAAAAAAGGACTAAAAGTGTACTTTCCAAACATAAGGACTAAATTGAATTTTGAGGCAAACATAAGGGACCAAAAGTATACTTTAGCCTCTTAATAAAATAGAGATATACTTGTTAACTTTATATATCTATATTAGAGTTGAAACTTAGAAATTATTAAAAGTGGCAGGAAATTGCGTGATTAATAAAATGAAATACTTGTCTATGGCTTCCATTAAGCAACCATATGTTTTTGACTTTTGAATAATTGAATGATGATATATATAATGAATTATTGTATATATAAGACATGCCTGATATATTATTGAGTTTCAAGCTATGTTGCACTGATTAGATTCTTGTTATTAGTATAAGGTGATATTTCTTTTGCTGTGTGATGAAAGTTTGAGTGTCGTCCTCACATTTAGTCCATGCTGCACATGAGAGAGTCAGTCGCTCTTGAAAGCAGCAAAGATCTTGGTTCCAGGAGACTACCCTTTTCGAATATTGACCATCGAGAAGCTGACGAATCAAAGTATCCCGTCAGTGTTGTTATTTCTATAAACTCTTCTTGTATACTTGAAGAACATAGATATTTGTTCTCCCTGATTTGTATACAATAATAGATATATGTGAAGCCAAATTATTTATAAGTCAAATTGTAGATTGTATGTTATACTCTTATTGGTTGAGTTCAAATTAAATAAATGATGAACTATATTTATTTTACAAGAAATTTCTCTTTTCTATTCCTTGCTTTAGTGTGGAGTACCAACTTGAACATTTTAATCAAAGTTTAGGCATGATTGAGTGATCTAAAGTTGGATAAAAATGTTCAAGTTGGTACTCCACACTAAAGCAAGGAATAGAAAAGAGAAATTTCTTGTAAAATAAATATAGTTCATCATTTATTTAATTTGAACTCAACCGATAAAAGTATAACATACAATCTACAATTTGACTTATAAATAATTTGGCTTCACATATATCTATTATTGTATACAAATCAGGGAGAACAAATATCTATGTTCTTCAAGTATACAAGAAGAGTTTATAGAAATAACAACGCTGACGGGATACTTTGATTCGCCAGTGTTGTTATTTCTATAAACTCTTCTTGTATACTTGAAGAACATATATATTTGTTCTCCCTGATTTGTATACAATAATAGATATATGTGAAGCCAAATTATTTATAAGTCAAATTGTAGATTGTATGTTATACTTTTATCGGTTGAGTTCAAATTAAATAAATGATGAACTATATTTATTTTACAAGAAATTTCTCTTTTCTATTCCTTGCTTTAGTGTGGAGTACCAACTTGAACATTTTAATCAAAGTTTAGGCATGATTGAGTGATCTAAAGTTGGATAAAAATGTCCAATTTTAAGGCTTTGATACTCCTTTTTGTAAAGAAGTATCAAATACAGTTTAGGCATGATTGAGGGATCAAAAGTTGGGAAAAAAATGTCGCATTTCAAGACTTTGATACTCCTCTTTCAAAGTGATATTGTAATACTCAAAATTTCAAAATAGAATAGATAAGACTATATTTAGAATTTTAGAATATCGATTAATATTTAAAAGTTTTATGAATAAATTTAGGAAATAAAGCTTGTGTAGATTAATTATTTTGTGAGCAAATTCATATCAATTTGTGTAGATTAATTATGATATTTATGTTATAACACAAAGACATTTTATAATTAGTAAAGAGAAAATAAGAACTATAAGGAAGAGTAAAATAGTAAACTACTGTTAAAATATTTGTCATCCTTATCATATTTTTATTAATTCTTATTTCATTCTTTAATCACATGGTGACTACAAACATTTTTCAATAATTTAATGGGAAATATTGATAAATAAAACTCTGAGTTTCTATAAGTCCATAACATATTTGGAAAACCTTTTCTGAGCAAAAAATCCTAACCCATCATTAAATTAGTTACTATGTGTTATGAAAAAATCAACATCAGTAATCTACTGTTGGTCGCATGACAAAGTCAACGAAAAATAATTAAATCTCAAAGTCAAAGAACAAAAGTTAATATTAAATTAATTATAATTATATACTACACCCACTTAATTGACTAAAAGAAGTATTTATAAAAAAATAACTAAAAGAGAGTTTCATCAAAAAATAACTTAAAGAAGTAAACTCGTCATATAGAGTGATAATATACACCAAATAAAGTTTGACATAAAATAAGGAAAAAACTTACCTCAAGTACTTGACCTTAATTACATCCATTACCCAATAAGAATTTGACACATGTCCAACTAACCCCATACACAACTAACACATGGAGGAGAGAGAAAAGAAGGAGAAAGTGGTGTGGGTTAGTTGGACATGTGTCTAATTCTTATTGGCTTAATGGATGTAATTGAGGTCAAGTACTTGAGGTAAGTTTTTTCCATAAAATAATTATTTATCTGACCAAAAAAGTTATGAAATAATTATTTGTTCCTAGATGAAAATAAAAGGTTTTGTGTGTGTACATATCTAATTATTCTTTTTATATAAAAAGATAATAAGACTAAAAAAAATACTAAGAACCAACTACATTCTTAAGAAAATGCAAAACATCATCTTTAGACACTACATGAATCCCTAAGCCATGCATATCTAATTATTCTGCATATATAGATATATCACGGTAATCAAATTTAGACCAACCACTACTAACATGGTGGATTGAGTGGAGCAATGTCAGTGGGTCATTCTATAGTCAAATGGAAAGAGCCAACACAATGAGAAATAAAAAATATTTTTTTAAAAAAAATCTCATCACATACTCCAAAATTCTAAACAAAAATTTCATTTAATCACCTTGATGAGTGGCGATAAAAAAAATTAATAAAATATCTTACATTGATACATTCTTCACAATTGGTTTGATATATTGATATCATATCATAGCTATTAACTAATTATTGCCTTAAATATTGGCTCAATATCTTGAATTTACTAGCAAATAATCATATATTTGTTCAAAATGTTTTAAAATTTCTTTGACATATTGACATTGCACTAACAGTCAACCGTCCAATGAAATAATCATTAAATATTCTTCATAACAAAATATAAAAATAGATGAGTGATGGAAAATATTCATATCTACAAACATTAAATTTGTAAATATTAATATTGAAACCATCATTAATTTAGACCACAATATTACTTTCTGCATTCATAGACATAAAAAAAATTAAAATGTCTTTTTAAAAAAAACCTAAACTAGGCCAATCCAGCAATTTGCTAGGTTACCCCAGGTTTAGCTTGGTTTGTGTGGAGTTATACATCTTGAGCTGTCCCAGAGTGCTTGATCCAGGTTAGCAGCCTACTCAAATGATTATTTGGCCGGGTCATTGAGTCCCCTTTAAAATATATTTGTACGGTTGTAACCCTGCATTGTGTGTCTGATTATATTTGCAGGGTTTTTTTTAGAGTGTTTCAAGTTATTTTTATAAAATACTTTTCAGTTTCAAAGAGTATTAAATTAAAAAAAAATGTTATATATGTCTATATTTAAGAAGGATGGTGAAAAAGGAAAAAAAAAAATTAACATAATGGATTCTAATGTACCCCTCAATCCCAATATTTGTGCGCGTATGTGTGTGTTGCCTATTATTTAAATGGTTTTTCCCAATGTATTATAGTGTGTGTTTTGTGAAAGTTATTAAACCCGAACCAGTAACTATATTCATGAGGGGATGTTATTTGAATATGATCTTTGTTTTAGTTAGGCTTGAAGTGGGTCTAAGAAGGAATAAAATAGGGGAGCACCTGAAGTAAAAGAAGCACGTGAAGTAATGTAAAGAGTTAATGAAGTGGTTCTCATATGGGTATTGGGTTGTATGGAGGTTTGGTCAGATTTTTGAAAAAGGTTGAAGCTTAGAAATTATATGGTCATAGGATGGTTTTAGCAAGAGTCATATTGAATAAGTGGAAGCTTGTTTGAACATGTTGGATGATGCTTAAAGGGATAATTTTGTGGAGTTAAGATTCATTTAAGTCAGAGGAATCGGTGGAAATTTGTTATATATGGGCGGTGTAAATAATTTAGATTTTGAGGATTATTGGATCCGGTATGCTATTGATTTTTGTATGGTATGAAATTTTTGCTTGTATTCTTTCTCTCTTTCCTCAGTTTTGATCGGCTGGTTACAGTGACAGGGGAGGGAGTATGTGTTGATATTAGACATTATTTTACGCTTAAATACGTGTAATTGAATACTAGGCTGAAGATTGAAAATTTCTGGGTTCTTTCTCTGGTTGTGTGATTTCTATATGGCTCTGTGATGTCAATTAAGGAGATGAGTTTGCTAACCATATGTGGAAGTGAATGTTACTATTTGTGTTGAATATGGGGTTTTGGATTGAGAGTAAGTGGTGAAGGTGGGGTGAATATATTACCATTGGTCTGCTACTTCGGTAATGCATAACGGAGAAAGAAAAGGAATAGAGAATCTTAGTCTCTGACGGTCTGACCCTTATGGTTGTGAGGTTTTATTGAATTGAGTAGTAGTGTTAACTTGAGTGTGGAACTTGATTTTTATTTCTTCTCATTGCAGTAATAAGAAGAATTATGCGTTTTTATTGAATTAGAAATTAAATTTAGACTCTCATACCTCTCAAGTGATTTCCATTTGATAAGCCTGGTATATTGTGTAAGAGAGTGTTTTCGATTTTCTCTTAGTGGAGATTATTTGTGATCACATTGTCAAGGTAATTTCTGGAAAACTCTCATTAGTTTAGTGGAGAAAGTGTTTTTAAGAATATGATTGAAGCTAGTAGGAATATGGGGAAACAATTTCAATGAACCTTAGTTAAGATTTTCAGAGAATTTAAGATTTGAGGTTCTGGGAGGTTTGTGAATATTGAATCAGCGTTCTGAAGGTATTAGGATATTTAGGGATTGAAGAGAGCTGAAAATGGGGAGTAACCTCAAGAAATGTTGATGTATAAATTTTAATGACATGCTGAAACATGATTGGAGAATTAGATTTTGAATTGTTAAGGTTAAATCTGAATTTTTAGTTGCCATTAAGATTAGAAATCTGATTTTCATAAATACTCTCTCTGTTCCTAAATATAAGATCACTTTAGCAAATTTGGAGAGATTAAGGAAGACATTTTAATGAGTTAGGATTACATGAAATTTTCAAAATACCTCATTAAGTTTTAAAAATATCCCCTCACATTCAAACCACTATTTAATTTGTGGAAAACTTGAGTCAAATTAGAAAATGATCTTATATTTTGGAACAAACTCTCTTCCCTAAAGTGATCTTATATTTAGGAACAGAGGGAGTACTTCATGTTCGGATTTTCATGATTGGGAGCTTTATGGAACTATGAAAATGTTGTTATTTTATAAAACCCTCTTAGCAGGCTTGTTTAATGTGTGAATGCGAAGGCTCAAATGTGTAATTGAATGGTAATCTGCAAAAACATTGCTTTTTTTTTTTTTGAAAAATTGGATGCTTAACATTCATTTAACAACAACAATAAGTAAAACCACGATTTTGCATTTTCTAATGGCATTAGAGGGAAGCCAATTCTTATAGGGAGAGTTAATATTTACCCTTATAGTAACAATTCACATGGATTATTTTAATGATTAAGGGCAAATGGGTTATGAAGATAGCATGAGGAGTTTGGATATAGGGAACTTTAAAATAAGGATAAAAGAACATGGAATAGTTCCTTGAACTGGAAATTTGTGTATGTCTATTTTAAAGACTTTTATATTAGTATTTTCTATTTTGAATCCGTAGAATCTTAATCATAATTTTCAATTATAATAGTATTAGGAAATATATAGAATAGAAGAATATTATATTAATGTTAGACATTATTAGATAAACTTGCTAGAGAAGTTTATTATGTTTTAGGAAGCCTTTGTATTATAACTATGCCAGACATCATATCAATGAAATATTTATAAGACTACTCTGTAATCTTTGTTCCCAAAAAAACAGAGATTAGAGATTTTTTTTTTTATCAGGAGAGAGATTAGAGATTTGACAAAAAATTTGCAAAATTAATAGAATATCTCCGTCCGATCTCAAATTTGTAAGTCTCTCCCTACTCAACAAGACCTTCCATGAATTATACATTATCGGCGGCATCTGTTCTTACCTCTCCAGTATTCTGTGAAGAAGCCAATATCTTCGCAGCCAATCTTTCTTCCAGAGCTCGGGCACCCCTCTCTCTGCAACAAGATGAATCTCATTGATTATTATTTACTACATAGTGCTACCAAAACAGAGCAAAGAAATGAAAAAATAATTTTCACCCTTTTCTTTTTAGCTAACGATAACATCAAGCCTATAGGGGCAAAAATAATATAAAAGTGCAAAAGAAAAATGATAGTCCTACAACTCTATTATTTAGCCCCCCTGATAGTTACATTTGTGGAATGTCCGTCTAAGAATGGATTAATATTACAGAATAGTAATGTGACATTACCGTCTCCTATTTGAATCAAAGGGGTCAGAACCAGGCAAAGGTTCACCCCCATGAGTGTGACCTTGGTGATTATCAGAGTTATCAGATCTTCCACAGAGCATGCGATGAAATATTGATGCAATAGGGTCTATGACTGGTCTGTAAGAAAGGGAAAAGAGCTTAGAGGGAGAAAAGACAGAAATCATGGCATATAAATATATAATCATATATAATGGAATGGTATATTAAAACATTAACTTACCTAAAAAGTTCAGGGAAAAATGTAGAGAAAGCAAAATCATCGCTTGGGTCACCCTTAAGTTTGGTTTCTACTCTCCTCTGCCAGTATCTAAGGTATATCCAGCTCATGTATGTCCCAAATATTACAGTGGGAAGATATGACACTGCTGCCTCTAATATCCCGAAGCTCAAAACAATGGAAACCAGTAAAGCAATGGATGGTAACCACTGAAAAAGGTTTACGGTGGTATCATTCAGTGTACAGGATAAACAACATCCTCCTGATAAGTAACAAGTTAGAGAAAAGAGTGAAAGGTATCAAACCTTCACTTTTATCTTGAGGAGAGGCAGTTCCTGATCTGGCATCATTTGCTTGATGCCAACCAAAAAGCCAGAAAGAACTCCATGAAATCCAGAAAATGGCATATACCTAAAACAATGTGAAATGAAAATCAAGGGTTGTAGTGAAAAGAGGCGCAAAATTTCCAAAAGGAACTATATTGTTAGAAGCAAAGGGACAACAAATTGAGAATCCAGGTTTAGCACAAGTAACTTAGTTTCTTTAACAATTCAACATGTAATAAACCTTGAAAGTTTTGAACAATCGAATTTTCCCAAATACTTCTTTCGGTCCTAAATATAAGACCTAATTGACTTTTTCTGGAAAATCCTTAAAAAAGCAAAATAAGTTAATTATAAATTGATTTACCTAATTTTTTAAACTAGTTTATTTTACCTATAAACTAATGGATAATCTAAAAATATATCAAATATGTCATCATTAAATAACCTATTTCGCAACCTTAATCTCTCCAAAAAAAAGTCAATTAGGTCCCGGAGGTAGTATTAAAAAAGAAAGGAACAAGTGAAAAATGTGAAACCTCACAAGGGAGCGTAACTATAACATATTGTCAATGTATTGAAAAACCTCACAATTGATTGGAGCGTGACTATAACAAATTTAGAGGGAGTGTTAAAAGATGGGTTCCTAATATAGTGATTATCCTGATTCTCTTCCAGATTTATCCTATTTTCCTCTGAGGATAGGAAATTTAATTTAGCTTCAAATTAATTATAACACGAGGCCAGGAGTTTATATTATACAAGCTATCAAAGTGTTGTGAACAAAAGAAAGGGGGATAAAACGCTGAAATAATAAGAGTATTTAACACAGACAGAACTTCAACATACAGGTTGCAGCTTAAGCTAGAGACAGAAAATATCATCTCAGATGGATATGGCTTTCATATACTTACAGGTAAATTTCTTGCCTTGTAATATAGTACAAGGCAATGGCAGTGATGAAAATACACACAGAAGTCAGAAAATTAACCACAAAAATGAACTTCATGAATTCCCTGGAACCCCATACAGGTTCAAGCATCTTTCCGATGAAAAGGAGACCAATGGTACTGACAATTACCTAAAAAATGAATAGTCACCAGCATTAACTTTTGAGGTGCCGTGTAAAGATATACCAATTTACTCACAAAATGCAATCCATACAATGCTTAAGCATAATCTGAAGTAAATGCAAGTGCATACAGCATACCCCATATATAGATTGTTCAATAAAACCAGCAGAAATCAGGTTCCAGGCAAAAGGGATCGTTCTGCAAAATGAATTAAAACAAGAATTGAGTTGTCTGGAAAACAAATTTAAATTGAGAACTTTTGGAAATTTGGTCACACTTTGGACAAATGTGCAACAATCACATTAGGCAAGAAAAAGCCATGTCTTCAACCACATCTGTATATAACATTATTGACTACAAGCAAGTATATATAATCCAAAATTCCTTAGATGTGCATCACTACACACAGAAACACAGATCTTCAGAAAAAACAACATTTTGATTCATAAATATTTGAAGAATAATTACGATGGTGGCTGGTCACATTTATTGTACCATAAGTTAGACTCATGTTTCTTATAATTTCAATTAATAACACAGTGAGTTAGGCATTATTATTAAAAAAATAAATAAAAAGACAATGTTAACTTCTTTGATCACATCATCACTATAAGACTAAAATAGACTCCAGTCAAGTATCATGTAGAAAACCAATCCAGTTTGTAACAACAAAAATGTTTGAACCTTCTAGTGTAACTATTTCACTGTAAACCAAATTACGTTTTGTTGAACAAACATGGAAAAGAGAGTCCATAGAGTATTCTATTAGCTTCTTCAATGGAAATAAATTCAATTTCAGGCCGAAAATTTAAGGAGAATTTCCCTTCCAATACAGATTATTGACATAAACCAAAGAAGAAGCGGCACTCCAGAGTCCTAACATAGGAAGTAAACAAAACTTGGAATCATAAGATTATGCAAATTGACCATGTTCACCATAGAGTATTCGTACACTATTGTAAGCGTTTGAATGTTTCTACCGTGTCACAACAATTCCAACTCTTCTAAAACCCACCCATCCCAAAGTTTACTCTCTGAAAAAATGTCAAGTAATGACAATGAAAACAAAACTTCATTTAAAACTGCAAACTAAGCGGCCGCTGCAATGCAACTCCGAAAATCGATCTCCATCATTTAACAGGCAATAAAGAAAAGCTGGTCTCACAGATTACATTAAAATCACAATTCAATGCACAAAGAAATACTTGAAAGAAGTTGATCCAAGTCAGAAATGATAACCATGCGCAAATCAAGCATAACTACCATTCATTGTGTTCAGTGTTTACATCATTCAAGATTGCACAATAATCTCAACCTTAATAATTCCAAATTCCACTCTCAGCAAAACTGTTAAGTAATAACAATGCAAACAAAATGTCACAAACATAACTCATTTAAATTCCATCATTCAACAGGCAATAAAATAAAAAAAGATCTCAAATATTACATGAAAATAACAATTCAATGTACAAAGCAATACTATCAAGTAAAACCAGAAGCAGGGATTCAAAAAACAAGTAAATCAAAGCATTGAAGCATAGATACCTGGCGGGAATGAGGGCTAAGTAAGTAAGAGCTGAGGGGAAAAACTGAATTACAATGTGAGCGCCCACCAGAACCACCGCTAGGCCTTTGCACAGACTAGTGAAGCCGGAAAATAGGCTCGTGCCCTATCCAATTGACAGAATCGGAAATCGAAATGGTTAATTATAAAAACAAGTGGAAATCGGAGATCTGAAAGGAAAGAGATGAGGAAATTAAAATTGGAGAAAGAGAGAATGACGATTTTACCCCTGGGAGAGAGGGAGTGCTCATGGCGGTGAAATGTGAGCTCCGATGGATTGATTATTACAGAGAATGAAGATCAGACAGAGAGATTTTGAAGAAGAAGAAGAAGAAGAAGAACGTGATGTGGAAGCTAACGATTACTTGTCTGTCATGTGCACCTGATGTGCATGATCTGGGCCGTTGATCTTATGTGAAACTGATCTTGAGCGTTGTTATAGAATACGACGTCGTTGCTGTGGATTCATCCTGGGCGTTCAAATTTACTACTGAATCATGGCCGTTTGTTTCATGTAAATTTTGAGGCCCCACCAAATGGTCACTATCTTCTAAGTAAGAAGACATTTTTGTCCTTCTTATTGTAACCGTTGCCATTAACTTGTTACACATGATTATTAGGAGAGTGTTGTTATTCATCACCTAAGCACTTGTTATCTTATGAATAACAAAAGGAGGATAAAAATACCTTTTTAACTTGGAAGATAATTAAAACACGGTCCCTTAAGACTCTATTTCAATTTCTCTATTTTATGTGACTTTTTCTATATCATGTGTTTAATTTGGCTATTTCATGTGACTTTTTCTATATCATGTGTGTTGGATGAGAATTCAAATTAATTAGCTTATTTTGGAAAGCTTCTGCTTGCAAGCAAGTGGAATTCATTGGCGAGCTATTTTCATCCAAATTTGGCTTAATATTTAATAATTAATGGAGAACAACGTTTAGATGTTATCACTAGACACTCATTCTGATTTTGTTTTTATATGGTTTAAAATGATAAGTTCTGATCCTATAAGTTTCGTCCTACATATTTATTTAGATAAAAATGTAACTTATTTTACCCTTTTAAGGTGAAACAAAACCAACAATTTAGAACTATTGGAATTGAAATAAAAATTTTCTGGTTAAGGCACCAAGACAAACAAGTTATTGGTATGTATTCACAATTATTAAAAAAATTATACTACCTCCAATCCTAAATATAGGACCTAATTGACTTTTTTTGGAGAGATTAAGGTTGCGAAATAGGTTATTAAATGATGACATATTTGATATATATTTTTAGATTATCCATTAGTTTATAGGTAAAATAAACTAGTTTAAGGGAAAAAATTAGGTAAATCAATTTATAATTAACTTATTTAACTTTTTTAAGGATTTTCTATAAAAAGTCAATAAGGTCTTATATTTAGAACCAGAGGGAGTACTATATTTATATTTTTTCAGAGAAATGAATACACAAGTGGAATCTGGAAGCAACAGGCAAATGTTACTTGATTTAAGCTATGGGAAATAAATAGCAACCACATATCATATTAATAATCTTGAGGCCTCTGCCATGAATTTACAAATTTACATGAAACTGTACATTGCACATGATTGTAGGGCATATAGCTGCAGCAAAATCAATCTGTATTGTGCTGCACTTCTCCATATTAAAGAACTACAATAATAAGTAAACAGAATATTTTGTATATATCAAGACTCTCATCTTGTTTTCCCTTTTTTTAAGTGTTACAAATTATATCATATCATATTATGTTACTATTTCACCTGCCTCACGTCAAAATGGCCCTAACTTCTTACCATGAAGACATCCAAGAAAAAAATTAAATAAAAATATCATCATGCCCCAACTGCATATCTCTTTGGGGCATCAAACATTGGCTGCAAGTAAGCTTCAGATATACACACTAGAACCCTGTGGCAAGCCAAAGCAGCAGATGTAACCATGACAATAAAGCAAGCCCAGCAAAACCTCAGCATCAATACGGGTTCTCTCCTAGCGGATTTTAGTGCCTTGGAGAATATTACTCTAAGCCGTCGATCTCTAAAGATGGAAATATAGTCATTTGTGGGTAAACCTGATTCTATGTTGCCAGATCCGTTTGCCAAGATAGCGTGTGAATACCGAGACACTATAATTCCTTGTCCAAAGTATTTAATTACTCTTTGGAACATAATGTCAGCTACGACATTACAAAGGTGTTGGCGAAATGGCTTTGCCTCCTTGGACACCATTGCTTTGATTAATGAAGCTCCATCCTGTTCATTCAATGAAAAGTAAGTTTCTTACCCACTGCAGATTATTTGAAGAATGTAAAGAACATCCATCATGCACGAGTACACAGGCTAAAACATGCTAAATTACACAATTAATCATGCAATATTTAGGACTAGAAGACTCGTTAGCAGCTGAACGTTTGTCCAATTTATGTTTGATAATAGCCTCATAGAAACAAACTCAGTCAAGTAAGGAACCCAAAGTAACAAACTCAGTCAACTTCAGGTCAAAGTATCAAAGCAAGAGAAGCAGGCCCAAAAATAACAAGTGATTAAAATTTCAACCCTCTTCAAGCTCGCAAGCACTGTATAATGTAGCAAGTAACCATATGTACATCATTAATCTATGATAAAGCAGATTCATTATTGAAATGATAATAAACCAAAAGTCTACTGCACAAACACAGAATTCAGAAAATATTTTAAGTGCATATGATAAACAGCTCTAAGCAACTCACAGCAGTCATGAGAAGTCTTCTGAGCACAACACCATCTTTGGATGGTAAAAGCCTTAAGACCAAGTTTGCAATATCAAATACACCACCAGCCTTAATTGGTGAATGATCATGGGAAGTCTCATTTTTTGATACCACTGATTGCAAGGCTTTCCTGGCCAAAAAACAAAACCATCAGAATTAAGAAAATACTCGACCTATCAAATAATTGGGGCATTCTAAGCACGGGTCCATTAATTAAACAAGGAAGGCAGAACCTCTTTCTATTTAAAAATAAATAAATAAATTTTGTATGTGGCAAATGTTACACATTGCGATCATGGGTTAAATTTTCAGATTAGACCAAGCCAGGGAGGAAGTGTATAATCAGCTCGGGTGGAAAAAAAACTCCACAAACGAGCCTCCTATAATTTATTCCACAACTAAAGGGAATAAAATCTTAATTGTTAAAATATTTTAAAGAACAAATCTTCGTTCTCAAGAAAGTTTGACCTCAAACAAACCTACTCTACAAAAATGAGCCGTAAAAGCTCAAACAAAGGGTGGCAATTCACAATGGCAACTTAGTTTCAAACTGAATCATAGTAAGCATACTATATAGCATACTATAGCATACAGCTAAAAAGTTTTCTTCACATTTCAAGTTTTACTGGAGGTACTGATGATAGCAAACACCCAAGGTTTATTTCATTGAAAGCCAAGTCTTATTTTCTAAAAAATTTCATGGCAACACTTGAATCTATCCGTAGGAATCACCAGATATTCAAGCTATTAAAACCCAAAAGGATACATATACAAAAGAACACAATTTAAATTTATCAAAAAATAAACCATCCCAAATTCCACCTATTTAATAATGTTGGATCAAGATTGCTGTTTCCTTCCCCCCCCCCCCCCAAAAAAAAAAAAAAACCCATTATGCCAGACTCAGCACAATAAAGAGACAATATAGAATCATATCAGCATGTAATTTGATACTTGTTATTCATAAGAAGTTGTACTTATTCTTTATTCTCAACCAAATAAGTTTGAAACAGATGACTGTGCCTTTCGTTATATAATAATCTACACATTAGACACAAAACCCAATGATAAACTTTATGTGGAAAATTGTTATTATGTTGCAGAGGTTGCATTAAAATTGAAACAACTAAACTTTATTGATAAAAGAAGGCAAAATCAAAAAACCAACTACTTCCCAAAGAGCAGAATCCGAGACATAATGACCATACCTGGTTGCACCTACTCTCAAGAAAAGGGAAAGCCTTTGCCAGAGGAACTCTTTCTTTCTGTTTAGAAGCACCTAAATAGGAGAAAATTAAGTTAGGCGGTGCGAGAGATCAAAATAGATATTTTAAAAATATGCATCATGTGATCTTAGTAATTTAAGAAATATTGAACAATAACTGCATTCAATATAAACAGCAGTTGCCTACACAACATAAATCCATCAGAAATTTTGAAATGTTGTTGAATAAAAAATTTAAATGAAGCATAGCATGCATAATAATATGGTTAAGACCATCAATTTTCTGAGACATCCAGATGGAAATTTAAGCCTGACCCATACTAAGATATGGTTGAACCAAGAATTATATATCAAAAGAAAAATATAAACATTTGAATTCACAATATCATATATTAAAGGACTCAACATTAAAGGAATGATAATGGCTCGACATTAAAGGAATAATAAAATTTTGCGGATTAATGGAACAGAATAAAGGTTTATGGGAATTCTTATACCGAATGCAATATATTTCTTGATGCTACTGAGTTTTCTGTGAGAAGTTTCCTAACAACAAAAGGATATGCAGCTTCAAAGGTCTTAAAGTCTGGGTCTGCAGCTATAGCCAAACCTGAAATGTTCAAAAGCAAAATTTAATTGATAAAAAGTAACTGAAACAAGAACATCGGTAATTCAATAAAACAGTATATATTACTACTTGATGTTTATACATACATCTCGCAAAGAACTACTCATAAGTATTAAAGAAGGCAGACGAGTAAACTTTAGACATGTAAGTAGGATCTTCAATTCTTCACTTTACCTTCCAATGAAGCTAGGGAGCGCAAGACAAGAGTATAGTATGGTGGCATACGGAAATGATACTTGAGTGCTACAGACCAGATCTTTCCTAGAACCTGGGGGAAATATTATTGCAATATATCAGTGACTGAAGAGAGGAAGCCCCATTGAACATTCAACAAAATGGCCAAAGCTAATTTGCTTAAATATGGCTAGTTAGAAAAATACAGGTCACAAATATGCAGTAGAGCTCTAACATTTGTCTTATTACTATGAAATAATGTTTAGCGTTGATATGAACAATGGCATACAGTAAATGATAGCTTTATTGTACAATTTCAAAAAAAGTTGGAACTGCAACGCAAATATTAATTACAAGCTTGCATTTGAGGAATAAAATCATTCAATAAAAATAGTTTATGGATTTTCCATTATTAACAAATGATATCTTTCAGAACCTAGTTTCATTTAATTCAGTGGTAAAAAAACAGAACTCAGTTGCTTTAATTTACATCAAATTTTTTTTCTCTTTTCCATCATTAGTTCATATTTCTAATCCAAAGTTCCACAATTTATACAGGAATATATCAAAGAGCAACAAATCTTAAGTTATTACAATTCATTAAATAGGAAAAGGGTAAAGGTACAAAATATACATGGTAAATTGTAAAAGGAGCACCAAACACCATGGTAATTTTGAGGTGCAAAAATATACATGGTAAACCAAAAAGGAGCACTCCATTATTTTTTTTCTTCACTCTCATGGTGCTGGGTACCCCTTTTACACTTTACCATAGTGCTGGGTGCCCCATTTTCATTTACCACGTAAATTTTTGCACCTTCAAAATTACCATGGCGCTGGATACCCCTTTTGCAATTTATCATGTATATTTTTTGCACCTTCGCCCATAGAAAAAATGAGAAACAAAATCTCAAACATCTTTCATCAAAAGAAGCATGACTGTATTTTGTTTACAAAAAAGCCACTAAACATAAGAGACAAAAAAATTCAGGATATCAGATTAATTACTTAGTTAAATCGCTTTGACATGGGACCAACCAACAAGTTCTAATGTTGATAAACCTACAGACCGGAATCCCCTTATATTGACAAGTATGGTAAATCAGCATGCGCATTCTTTTTCATTCTGAGCCTCTCACCTAGGCATAATACATTCTTTTAACGGCAAGGTATGAGCACTCCTTTTTTCTTCTATAGAAACTCTAAACACAAAATTTGCGTTCAACTAGAAAACTATCCACAATATAATCTGAAAGACACAAGTGAATTCATCATCCTTTCTGTTAACCATGATCTCACCCTGCTGAACTTCACATCTGGAATCCCATCTCTGAACTCCACCTCTCCCAATGCATGTTCCAATTCCTGCAAAATTATAACAGATCTGAAAAGTTAGTTCAATCAAATTCAGTTTCAAAATTAAAAATACGCAATGAAATGATGACTAGGTCATGAAACTTGGACATTATACCAAGGTTACAAGTCGGATATTTGTCCCAGGCCTCACAACATCCATATCAGTCAGAGCACGAACAAGGGCTGACCAGTCACCATTTACTATATGAACAATTGAAGCAAGCATAGCAAGCTGATGCTTTTTTTCCATTTGACAGAGCAAACCAAAATCTAGAAATCTACCACAAAAATTAAATATAAGAAAACAGTATATAATTAAAATTTGTCAAGTAAAACCAGAATTTACTTTGACTGAGAAGGAAGGGGTCATCTACCCTATTTGTCCCGAGGAAGTGTAACGCAAGTTTCCAGGATGTGGATCAGCATGCAATAACCCTGTTTCAAGAAGTTGCACCAATGTTGCCTCAACACCCTTGTTGAACTGAATGAAATGGTGTAATTCAAGTCAAAGTTCCCCCAAAAAACAAATCAGCTTTGTCATCATGATGAGCTAAGACACCAAAACAGGGTGTGAGGCGTGTGATTTTTATGAATAAATCAGCATACAAATGCAGTTTACCTAAAGTCCCCGAAAAAATTTTTGTGAATAAATTAGCTCTCTGATGTTCAGACCTTTTATAGAGACTGTCTTGATCAATTTTTACAAGAATTTCTCCCAAACAGGCTCATGCTGTATCATAATATCATATGAAAACAACTACAAAGCACATAAATTGACATTGAAGAAGTAATGAATATGCATTGGCACATACATTGGCATCTTAGCTTACTGTTTACACTCAAATAAGGGAGGTCACATGAAGACATCAAATTTCTCCCTTCGGTCTCTTAGCTTTGCATCATAAGGGATCAAACTCTTTTTATGGTCCATTAGTTGCCTCTATCTCTCTCTTTCTTATCAAGAAAATTAACCACACTAACTCTGAGAAATAGAATACTTGAAATCCAACAAAAAAATTTAGATAAAGTAGAACTTCTAACCCAGTAATCACTCTCTATGAAACATTAACTACTAACTATGAACAATGCAAATTGTTCAACCTTAAACTACTAATCATGAACAATATCAATTATTCAACTCTTGTGAGGGTTTTACTGCAAAGACCTGTAAATAACTATTTCATTTGTGTTCACATACCAGATCAAGAAGACGCCTCTTTGCCTCAACTCTCTGCCTGTCCAACTGTACTGAGACATTTCCAACAGAAGTTTCAGTAGATAAGGAGAGTAAATCCGTTGGACTTTCACCAATCATCCACTCCATGGTGAGAACCCGTGTTCGACTAAGATGTTTAAACACTTTTGGAACACTTATAAAAGCAAAGGGAGAGTGAACTTCCTGATTGTAGAAACAACAAGTCAGTTGAGAAATAAAGTTATGCTGAAGGTTCATTAGAGCCAATTCAACCTTAAAGCTTTGATAGTTAGGTGTCATCCTTTTAAACAAAAACCTATGAGGCTTGAACTTTTATTAAAGGATTCGCCATATGATATTAATCTTCAAAGTTTTATGTGCCATAAAGAAAAAATTAAAAGTTATCTAGAAGCTACTGCTGACCGGATTTTCAGTGTTCAATTCTAAACTGGTCAATGGTAATATATAAATCAATCAAAATTTCCAATGCAAAATATCTTAGAGGATCTACAAGCTTGACTTTCAAAACTTCATCCTAAATTCCTGCTAAGTTCTGAAACTAAATTTTCAAACTAAATCGCCCAGATACAGTATTAATTACCTGAAACTTTGAAGCATTTGCAGCCTCTAACTTGTAATCTAACTCGCCGAAAAAACCTTTCCCCAGCTCATCAGCATATAAGCGAGGATCGCTCTTTCTCTTAGCAAGCTTTTGCACAAGCCCTAGCTGAAATAGTTACACCCAGACAACTAAGAAATTTAATCCTGAACAAAATAAACAGATATCAATGTTATAGAGATCAATACAAACCCCAAGGCGAAGGATGAAGATATCTCGCACCACCACATGAATCAAATTTGGACGCTGAACTTTTACAGCAACATTGGTTCCATCAGTAGTACGGGCAAAATAAACCTAGGAAATGCAATGTGGTTAAATAAAAAACATGAACATAACGCTAGTTATTTTAAATCAAGCATGACACTCCTTTTAACAAAGGGTGGAATTACCTGACCAAATGATGCAGCAGCTACAGGTTCCTCAGAAATGTAGCTGAATAATGACTCCACAGGGGAACCCAATTCTTCCTCAATAATCCTCATAGCATCAGTCCTGGGAAAAGGAGGAATTTGTTCATGCAGCCCAGATAATGCCTGCAAGATGAACTTAATCGGAATATGGAAAAAAAAAAAAACCAACACACATGGAAGATGTTATAGACTATTCCTGAAAATGTGGTCCATGAAATTTTGCAGGTTAGGAGCTATTCAATAGCTTGGAGCACATGAGCACCATATGCTCATTCTTGTGATAACATTTAGACCATCTAAATTAAATTTTGAGAACCCATATTTATGGTTTTGTTTTTATTTTTAGTTAAAAGTAAATTAAGAAAAAGTCAACAATTTAAAGGTTACTCTGTAAAAATTAAAAATATCAAAGTATTAATGATCAAATTACAAAAAAAAAAAAACTTATTGCAATTTTGATCTAGCCATTCCACATTAAAGGATGGGCATGGAATCAAATAACAGAAACTACAAGAGACTTGAAATGCATATCGGTAGTATAGGTCTAAGACACACCTTATACTCCAAGAGGTGTGGCATCTAACAATAAATTATTATAATCTAACATGCAATATAACTACCTATACCAAATCGTTAAGGAGAAAACTAAGTATTCAAGATTACATAGTTAATCCTTATTTTACTGTACTTTTTCAATCAAATTATAACATGTGGATTTTAAAATTTTAAAAATTCAAAATGTTGATAACAAGAGTTAGTTATGGAATGAATTACGAATGAGAAAAATACACATGTCCTCATATAATTGGCAAAAAAACTACTTAAGTATATAAGCTTAAGTACACAAGCCAATTATTAATCCTAAATTAGCATGTTTAATGCAAGAGGTAAACAGCCAAAATAAAGGAGCGCTTTCAGGCATATATTACTAAACCTAACCTTAGACATCTCAACGCCAATGATGTCTGGCCTTGTGGAAAGAGACTGACCAACTGCATCAGCAAGCAAATTTATTCAACAATAATACTGGTAAGGCTAAACTATAGAAGAAATTAAAACGCCCAAACTTCAGGAACCATAACAATAAATGATGATAAATAAACCAAAGATCACTTAAATTTACCATCAATCTTCAAAAATAAGATTTGTTACCTTTAATAAAGGTGGGGCCAAGGCTAAGCATTGTTTCTTTTAACACTATACCAAAATTATACTGAGATGCTTTCACATCAGCATCCTCTTCCGAATTTGGTTTCATAGACTTAGTTACTCCTGAAGTTCGAATTCGGATCACAGCAGAAGCAAATGTGGAGAATATCTTCCAGGGCAAAAAATTGCAAAATTAATAAAAATGCACTTCATTGACAAGTGAAGCAAACATCTTGGTACAAATTTTAAACCTGACAAATAAAATATTGCTTTCAATAAAAACATAAAGAACAAAATATGGAATCACAAGCTATTTTCAGCAAACATCAAAAGTACATTAGGACTTGTCCTGTAGTACACGATCATCATATAAGGTTCCATCTATAGCTTGTCTCTCTACCCAACATATGATGACAATCTTGTAAAGCAAAATACAGAAATCTCCAATAGTGAAAGAGAACCCTTGTACAGATGAGTAACAACTTTCAAGTTTTACATGAATTCAGATGACATTTAAAAGACAAGTCACACAACAGCAATTAAGTTATAACCAAAAATGTATAGGAATAACAGTTTTTCATTATAGATGCCATAATCACCAGCGAGTACATACATACAGTACAATTTATCCTCCTATAAGTAAAAACAAGTTTATGGCACAATTTTATCCATCTTTTCGACCTAACTTGTATCACATTTGCCTTTAAATGAGCAGTGTGAACAGACAATGACTATTAATCATGGGGAAGTTACATTCAAAAAATTGATCACGGGCATTTATTAAATTTTCAATCAACTACCTCAAGAAGGCGAAGGGCCACCACATGTGGCCTACAGCTGAAGTACATAGCAACATCCTGTGGATCATAGACTTCAGGAAGTGGTTTAGACCATATCTTAGACAAATAATAGAAGTAGCTCGCATAAACTTCTAATGCTTTAAGATCAGCCATGAGTAAATCCACTCCAGACAGTTCTAAAAGGCAACAAATAAACAAATAAAATCAATACATGAAAGAAACAACATTGGACCCAATGTCCAAATTCAACACAATAGAGGCACACAAAAAACAATACTCAATTCACTAAAGAGAGTGAAACATCAAATTAGGCCTTCACATATATTTCACACAGAACAAAGAAAAACCTTAAACCCCATCATCTCTACCTCAAAATCCAACAACTCTTTAATGTTCCCCTAGCTCTGTATCCACAACATCACATTAAAATAAAGTCAACACTTAATAAATCTAGTGCAAAACCAATCACTTTAAAATGTCTATGTTTATCATTTTAATCTCTCAAAACTAAGTCATTGTACCTATAAACTAACATATAAAATCTAATTACATACTCCCTCCGTTCCTAAATATAAGATAACTATTGAAATTCAAATTGTTCCTAATTATAAGATAACTTTCTAACTTTTCCCAATTTTTCCCAAATTAACCCTACAAAAAGAGAGAGAGTGACGATAAAGGTATATAGTTGGGATAAATTGGTAATATCATGTATAAATAACTAACTTAACTAACTTCCTTAATCTACTCAAATTAGGGAAAGTAATCTTATACTCCCTCCGTTCCTAAATATAAGATCACTTTGGGGAAGTGGATAAGTTCCTAAATATAAGATCACTCCCTATTTTATCTCAAGTTTTGCCCAAACTACCCTTATACTCCCTCTTTTCATAGAAAACACCTCCTCCTTTTAAAGTTAAGTAATTGAGGGGATTTTGGGAAGATCATGTAATTTTATTGTCTTCCTTAATCTCCCCAAATTAACCAAAGTGATCTTATATTTAGGAACGGAGGGAGTATTTAGGAATGGAGGGAGTACTACTACCTCCGGTCCTAAATATAAGACCTAATTGACTTTTTTTTTAGAGGTTAAGGTTGCGAAATAGACTATTAAATAATGACATATTTGATATATTTTTAGGTTATACATTAGTTTATAGGTAAAATAAACTAGTTTAAGAGAAAAAATTAGGTAAATCAATTTATAATTAACTTATTTCGCTTTTTTATAGGATTTTTTAAAAAAGTCAATTAGTTCTTATATTTAGGACTGGAGGGAGTATTATAAGACCACTTTGACTTTTTTTGAAAAATTAAAGATGCAATCCTAATCACTTTAAATTGTGAATCTTATCATTTTAACTCAAAACTAATTTACTCCACCCATGAAAAATAGGTTATAATCTAATTACACGTGGCATATGTCACAATTTAATGGTCTAATTCACTTCCATAACCACAACATATACTAAAATTAAGTGATATATATTTTGCTTCTAATTCCCCTAAAAAGTCTTAATCGTATAATTAGTAGCTGAAATAGTAGAAGGAGTACCTACCAGGGTACCAATGATGAGGCCAAGAAGGAGGCGAAAACTGAGTAGCCTGAGGGTCTTCAAGATCGCGAAGCCAAACAAGGCGGTCAATTTTCTTCGTAACCAAGGGAATTTGAAAGGCCTTATTAGCCCAATTAATACCTTTACTAATCCCCTTCTTTATGAAATCCACGTTCGTGCGAATCACGTGACTAAAGTGGCTGAAATTCCCTGAAGAATCTCGCTTCTTATTGTTCTGATGTTGTTGTTGACCTCTCGACGACGCCGTTTTGGCCGCCCGAGCCGACCACGGTGTAGCTACCGCCGTGGCCATTCGCCGGAAAGCAGTCAGAAGCTGAAGTTTTGTGTAGTGTTATTGGAGGTGATGAGAAGATTGAAATGAGAAATTGATTTGATTGTGTGGTGAAAAGTGAAGTGTTGGTTGAGGATTGAAGTGATAATGGAGAAATGAGATTGGTGTGATGTGATAATGGTTTGTGAGAATGTTGTAGGAGATTATGGAAGGCAGGAATTAGTACCGTTAATTAATCTGTGTGGATGTGGTGCAAACAAGTGAGCCGGTGGGACAATTTGGACGGAAAGCAGACTTTGGAAATGCAAATGGAAAAGAGTATCACTTTGGTTTGGTTGGACCGAAACTGTATAATGGAATTAAAAACTGTATAATGTATAATGGAATTAATTGTAACGCTGGAAAGTAAAGGTAAATTAGGTAATGATGGGAAAGTAAGGTTTATGGGCCCAGAAAAAGTGTGAGATGAAAAGAGAAAACTTGTGGATCTGAGACATATGGAAATTACATCTTTCAATTCCAAAACTCAATTCCATTGGCCAATTTTGTGCAACAAAAATGGCCATAAGAGGGTAAAGAGGAAAGTAGAGGTAAATTAAGTAACAATGAGAAAATAAAGTTTGTGGAGCCAGAAAAAGTGTGAGATTGAAATAGAAAATTTGTGAGCCCAAAATATATCTAAATTACCATTTTCATGTCCCTAATCCAATTCCCTTTCTCAATTCATTAGGGTCTGTTTGGTTGACAAGGAAATGGAGGAAAGAAAGTGAAATTTGGGAAAGTGTCGGTTTTTTGGTAATTTACCGATATCCATGGGTCCACAAGTTTTCTCTCTTCATCTCAATTTTTCTAGGACCCAAAAAAGTTACTTTCATCATTACATCTATTTTCCATCTTTACCCTTTCAATTTCCCTTCTTACAACCAAATAGACTTAGGCAAGGTTGTTTTTCTTTAAGTTTGAATAGGGGAGGGTGTTTTTCTTACCATAATGGTGAGAATGTACGTTATTAATAAAACATGCATTTTTTATTACATCTCTCTTGTAGTGTACTAGTGTTTGACTCATTGGGTATAATAATAGTTAGCCTTTAAAAAAACTGTTAAGATCAGAGTAGTTAAAAATAATTAATGTGTTCATTTTTCAACATGAAGTCTATTGACAAGAGAGAGAGTGTATGAAGAAAATAAGATGGGAGTGTATACTAAATAAGGGAGAGAACAAAATAATTACAGTAATTGTTGCAATCATGTATAATTGACATAGGGCAAAAATGGGGAAAAAACAATAAGTCAAAAGTATACCTTATATTTTGGACACACCTATTTACAAAATTTCAGCTTATATTTAAGGATGGAGTATTTGATTGTCATTAAAGAAGTACTCTACTTTTTTGATACATAAAGAAGTACTCAACTTATCAGAACAATTTTTAAAAAATGTTGATAGAAGATTGAAATAGGTGATATATATTGAGGAAGTTTACATGCTGCGCGCGAGTACTTGTTTGACACGGAAATCAGCCGAGGGGAATTGAGATGTGTGATTATAATGACCCAAAGAAAATAGGGGCTTGGGTAATTTTGATAAAATAACATCATTTTGTTCTTTTCCTTTTTATTTAAAGAATTTTATTCAGTTTTGATTTTTTTTAATCTAAGTTAACTAAATTTGATCTCGGGTGAGAGTTTTCTCGAACTTATCTTGAGTGTTACCGGCCTTCACATGTTTACGAAATTTTTGCAGACAAAAAATCACTGCTTATAGCACAATGAAAAATTTAGGCAAAAAACTTATAAGAGACTAAGTCATACATAACTCCTTAAATTATGAGCTCACATACAGATAGTCTCCATATACGGCATTTGAAATTTGATGATCGACCTCCTCTAACCCTTACATTTATTCAAATAATTGGCACATGATTAATGGTACAACCCTTATCAATTATCACTTGCAACATTAATTTCAAACGTACATGAACACTGGTCGTGAATGATATAATCCTTAAGTTAAACTAACTCTCATGGCAAAAGAGAACAACTAAAAACATTGTCTTGTGCACATGTTGAAAAGAAGAGATAGATGAATGAGAAGGGAGTGGAAGCATGAAACGAGGGAAAAGTGACCAAAAATATAAAATTGAATGCAACAAATTAAACTTTCATACGTGTATGTGCGTGTGCGGAAGTAATGCTTAAGTTACAATTAATTCTATCGGTCAAAAGAGTTACAAATTGATTCTTTGTTCAAATCTTCCTCTACGGAATATGTGACGCTTATAGAAGGTATGTAAATGAGAAATTGGTTGTGTCGGGTGGTGTAACTCTTTTCAGTTCAAAAAAAAAAAGGTGGTGTAACTCTTGTGCAAATTATTCGATACGTGGAAAAGCAGAGGTCTTCAAAATAGAAGAAATATTTGCACCTAGCTGGTCAAGGACATGATTCAATCGAATTTTATAGAGGATAACTCTTTTATAATTGGGTGCAATATATTTTTATGTGTAAAATTCTTCAAAAAAAATTATTTACACTTAATTAAACATATATTGCATAAAATTAAAAAGAAAATTTGCACTAAAACTCAAATTTAGGTATTTTGAATGATGGAATTTTCAAACAATCACTCGTAACCGTTTTTTTATCATTTTAATACCGATTCTTTTATTTTTTTTTATCTCAAAAATTGACAAGCCTTTTTCCTTTTGTGGTCATTTCTCAAGGAAAAGGAATTCACATACTCAACATAACTACATAGAGTGAAACTCTCAATTTTTCACTTAAATAAAAACTTAAAGAAATGGTTAAAGTCAGTTGAACCAAACAGCTCAAATAAAACCGGCTAACTTTAGTTCTGTTAGCATTTTACTTTAGTTACAATGTAACTTGTAACAAAATAAGTTAATTTGGAGTTTGGACATGATTCATCACTCACTTATAAAAGTGTTATTAATCCACTTCTAGGAGAGTACATCATTCATGATATACTACTACCTAGTGCTACATTCCACTACTAGATTTATTTATCTTTACTTATGATTCCCCCGTTAAATATGCTATTTTTATTGGCAAAAATAAAAACCGTGACATTCCAAGAAGAACGCAATTATTTCAATGTTACTGTTTTGGATTAGCCAGTACTAATAATAATATAAAAAAACTTATCCTACTAGACTTCTTTACAAAAAATTTGTGACGCTACAATGCTATATTTTCGAGCAGCATAGCGGTTGCTGCATTTAAAAAATCAGAAGATTTTTTAATCTTAACAATACTCATGTAGCTAAGGGGGATAGAATAGACAAGCAATCTGATTTTTTTTGGATGAGCCATTAATCCACAACCACACAAAAATGGGCAGATATATCCACAGGGTAAGCCACGTGGACAACCAAACAAGATTACCAAGTTCCACGTGGACCAATGAAAAACTAGTAGCAACCATGAATCACCCAATAAGAACACACATTTGGATTTGCATATTATCCCCCTCAACACCTCATATACAATCACTTTCCCTCCACACGCAACTTCATTCTCAGCCTTAAACTATTGTTTGTAAATCTCAGTTGTGTCTGAGAATCAAACAATGGCTTCCAACACATTGATGAGCTATGGCATTGCCACTGCTTCCTCCTTCCCTTCCGTTCTCTCTTCCTCTAAATCCAAGTTCACCGCCGGCATCCCCCTCCCCGCCGTGGCCTCTTCTTCTCGCATCACCATGACCGCCGATTGGATGCCTGGCCAGCCCCGTCCTCCCTATCTCGATGGCTCAGCTCCCGGGTACACTTCCATTTCTTGCTTATTTCGTTCTTAAATATAACAACAGGTTGACTTTTGACTTTTTTTTAGAAATATAAGATGTTAAATGCGCGATTTAATTAATGTATTTTGTTAAATATTATATCACTTTCTCCAATTCTAAATATACCTTTTGATTTTTTTAAGTTAAAGACGTAAGTAAATTAGATCACTAAATTATAATTTATGACACATATAATTTTAAATTATAAATTGTGACAAAATAATTAGATTATAGGTTAATTTACAAGTTGATTAAATTAGTTCCATAGAAAAAGATAAAAGATAATTATAGAAAATTTAAAGTGATTAATTTTATATACTTAATTTAATTTCTGTAAAAAAACAAAAGTGTGGTCTTGTAACTGGATTTAGGACATGATGTAGTATGTATATATATGTTAAGTTTATATGTGAACAATCTACCTTGGCAAAAAAAGAAATAATCTAATTTAAAGAAAATTTTCCGACAAATCGTTTTATAAGTTAGCTTTCTTACTATTTTGTGAAAAAGTCAAGGGAGTATTATCTTCAAGATTAAACGTATTTTCAGTTTTAAGCTCAGTATAGTTGAGACTTGAGATGGAGTATGATTATGTGGAATAGGGGGATTTAATGTGTTTGGTTTTTTGAGCTCAATAGATTTGTTGGCGGGTGGATTTGACTTTGAATATGATGAGTGCGGTGTTGTGTGGGATTTTGTTGCAGAGATTTTGGATTCGATCCTCTTCGACTTGGGGAAGTGCCGGAGAATCTTGAGAGATACAAAGAATCTGAGCTCATTCACTGCAGATGGGCCATGCTTGCTGTTGTAAGTCTTTTTCACTCTAAGAGTAGAAACAGATCTGTTTCTTGGATTGGTTAATAGAAGACCGACATAATTAATTTACTTTATTTTTTGTTTTTAACATAATTAATTTACATATATAGAGAAAATAAAATAAAATAAACTAATTTGCACAAATGTGTCCGTCATTTAGTATGTGCTAATTTACAATTTACGTATTCTAATTTAATTGAAAATGAAAATAGTAGTACACGAAATAGATTTAGATCTCATATTTACAATAAATCCCACCTCTAAAATAACTTTTATATATATTTGGATAGGAGGTAGTAGAAATTATTACTTCCCCGGTTGGAGTTAGTAGAGAAATTTCTGTGAAATTTTAAACCTCAATCCACTTTCAGTCCTAAACTATCAATAAATCAACATATGCCTTTTTATAAATAACTAACTTTCTAGCGTTTGTAAATTATCTTGCTCTGACACTTACTAGGGAAAGACTATCATGAAGTAAATAATTCTTAAATGGAAGACTTAAGTCAAATTTCTGAATTAAATGAATGGGTAAGAGCTACTAACTTATGTTAAGAATGAGACAGAATAAAATCAAGAGCTAGAATAAAATGAATGCGTAGATCTTATTACAAGTTACTAACTTGACTAACTCTTACGCAAAAAGAATAGAGGTGTATATAGGTGAATGAACATGATCAAATTTTTCTGTTATATATGAATGGTATATGCATGATGCAGCCAGGGATATTGGTACCAGAGGCTTTGGGATTAGGCAACTGGGTGGAAGCACAAAGATGGGCAGCAGAACCAGGGGGACAAGCAACATACTTAGGGAACCCAGTTCCATGGGGCACCCTTCCCACCATTTTGGTCATTGAATTCCTTGCCATTGCCTTCGTTGAGCACCAACGCAGCATGGAGAAAGACCCTGAGAAGAAGAAGTACCCTGGTGGTGCTTTTGACCCTCTTGGCTACTCTAAAGACCCTGCCAAGTTCCAAGAATACAAAATCAAAGAAATCAAAAATGGTACTTTTACTACTACTCTCAAATGTGTCTATTATAACATGCCATATTTTTTATTAAGAGAATTGAGGGGAAAAAGTCTCCCAAATGAAAATTTTAGTGGTGAGAATGATCTGAATCAGAGCATTGAGCTTTTTTTTTTTTTTGCGTATACAAATATGTTATTCTTACGGGTAAAATTTTTAACTGGTCTTGTTGCTTGTTAAAGTGCAATTCTACCCCATAAATAACTACTCAAAAAGTGTGGGATAACTGGACGTCTTGAAATTTGAAAATGAGCAAATTACCCATTACTACTCAAAAATTGACATTGACTATTAACATTTTTTATGGTAATAGACAAAATGGGTATGTGTTGGTTGCTTCAAAGGTGAAATTTCTCATTGAGAAACTTCTGAATACCTTGTACATTCTAGTGGTTACTTCCGGGTTAAAATTGCACATTAATCATTTTCCCTTGTTTGAAACATGAATGGATGGATATTAATTTGATTTGCTTTGTTGTGACTTGTGGTGTGTTGGTAGGGCGTTTGGCTTTGTTGGCATTTGTAGGGATATGTGTGCAGCAATCAGCATACCCAGGAACAGGACCTTTGGAGAACTTGGCTACTCACTTGGCTGATCCATGGCACAACAACATTGGGGATATCATCATTCCCAGAAATATTTCCCCTTGAGAATTTTCTACATCTTTTTCTCTCTGTATCTATTACTATTACTAGCTTTTGTAATTTGTAATGTCACTCACTCATAAAATCATCATATGTTTTGTTGTCCTAGTTCTAATCAACCTTAGAAACTCTGTTTCAGAAGTCACTATCAGCGAGAAAATTTGTCCTTGGACGTTAATTAATAGCGAAGGAACCATACTTCCTTCATATTTTGCTATTTTGCCAAGGGTTTTGAATGGGACCACCTCTTTTGGTAAAGCTCGCTTCTTATTCATATACTGATCCTTAAAATAAGATATAATTTATAGTCTAAATTATAATTTCAACTAGATCTTATTTAGGTGTGAAAATGGTAAAGGCTTTAAATATTTTAACAAAGAAATAACAATGATTCATGTGTTCCTCATCAATTAACCAGCAGAAATCTATGCTAAATTGATCTATTCTTTTATTATCTTCAAATAGCAAGGATTTTTGGCGGGATTCTGATATTACCCCTTAATGTGTGTGTGTGTGTGTGTGTCTGTGTGTGTGTCTGTGAGAGAGAGAGATTTATTTTTGAATCTATAGGCATTCCGTCAGTAAATGATTAATTAGATTTATTTTATCCCTCATTAATTTACAAAATTCAATATGTTGGTTCTTGTTTAATCACAGCTTACCATTCATTAAAATCTTCATTCATAATCTATAATCACATTGATCCAACAAAAGTATCAATATTCTACCTCAAGCCTCAACAAACTAATTATTACATCAAGATTAACAGTTTGGGTCATGTCAGTTACATATGAAGCCAGTGTAGCCTATTGGCATCAAAGTATAGTGCGGTTGTGAGTTCAAACACTATATTATAAGAAAAGAAGCTATTCATCATATGTACAAAGATGAAAATTGTTCGCCGTTTGTGATTCATAAATAACAACAAGCACTTGGGTTGCAAGCAATATAAAAGCATTTATTCCATGAGGACTACAATAAAAACGAGCTAATTATCACAATAATTATATCAATTATATATGATGCGTAAAAACATTTTTTTGATAAGTGTAGTATTAACAATACTCAATTCAACCAATTGGAAACGAGATTAACAAAATATTTACATTGGATTTTTTGCTTATTTGTGAGGATGACTTTGTATCTTATCGTTAGTAAATTCATGTAAAAAATGACAACAAGAATAATGAAATAATGGATATGTTAATTGGCAAAAAAATAATGGATACTCCATCTGTTCCTAAATATAAGATCACTTTAGCAAATTTGGAGAGATTAAGAAAGGCATTCCAATGAGTTACAATTATGTGATTTTCAAAGTACCTCTCACCTAAATTTTAAAAATATTCCCTCACCTTCTTCAAATCACTAGCTTTTTGGTGTAGGGAGTATAGGGGTAATTTAGGGAAAATTTGAGTCAAATTAAAATGTGGTCTTATATTTAGGAACAAGTTTTCCTCCCTAAAGTGATCTTATAATTAGGAACGGATGGAGTATGTTGTAAATTGTAGTCGTATCGTACCCACATAGTATGATAAAACTCTATTTATTGTTGTTGTTTAATGCTAATAATGAAGATAAGTTCGTCAAACACTGTTAAGGATGCTAGGTACACCTAGTAAGTAAACATTTATTTGCAGTTTTTCCTTAAACAATGGTGATGCAAACGTTGATTGACATTTGACTCTATTAGTAACGCAAACCTTTATTGCCATGTGACCCATTCTTTAATAGAAAAAAATTAAATTAAATACCTTTTGAATCTGAAAATCTCAAACAAGTACCTCCCCCTAAAATATGTTGTCATTTGCACGTCAAATGTAGTTAATATATAATCAATGAAGTGTAGTGATCAAAACTAAAATACAATATTTACAAGGTATTTTTATGAAATTTTCAAGATAATTACAAGGTATTTTTATGAAATTTTCAAGATAATTTATTTACTCTTTTTTTTTCTTTTTTTCACAATACATGGCAAACTATTCTTGGTTACTTAGTGATTTATTTACTCTTTTTTGTCCTTTAACATGGGATGGCTTTCATTTAGGTCTCGTGCTACCACTTACTCATGGTGATGCAAACATTTATTAGAATTGGGGTGATGGGTTTTTTTTACCTCAAGGGTAATGGGTTAAAGTACCAAAATTGCGCGGTTGTTTGGGCAGGCTTTTAGTTTCTATAGGGCTTCTATATGGGCTTATTCTATTTGGGGCATTCCAAGAATTAGAAGCACAAACCCTTTTCTAAAACTACTTCGCAAAATTATGGAATCTTATGATTCTTCATATTATTATTAATTACTTAGGCAAGTTGCATAGAGCTTATTGAGTATCAATTGTTTGTTAGTGTGCTATGGACAACTCTGAAGACAGATGGGATTCTAAAAGATAATCTTAGTCGTACTGATTACGACAATATCTTTGTCTACGATAATGATCAGAGGTGGGCTATATTTTGAAGTATGGGTATGGGATTTCACTTTTCTTTTGCTTACAAAGTTATGGAATATTTTGTATTGCCTTGCTTTTTATTAATTAGAGTTGGGTTAGGTTTAGAAAAGTCGTGGTTTGAAAGCAACTCCTCTAGCTTGTCGTGACTTGTCCATAATTCTTCCAAATCTTCCTCATTAATTCCAACTTAGCAATTAAGAAATATAATCACTAATATGTAGGCCATGTTATAGAAAGTGCAAAATGTATCCTTGTTTTTTTTGATATGGTTTGGTGTGGTTTAGTATGTATAATCAAATAGGGTGAATAATAAAATGAAATATGGAGTTCAGTAAAAACAACGGAAAAGAATATTGTGTTAAGGCACCTAAAATTTGTGTAAGGACCTATAATAAAACCGATCTTCATAACAGGTGCAACTTTTTTTCATCTATGTGTAAAACAAGAGACATTTGTTCATATCTAAAGATGCATTACATATAATTGAAGACTAGTTGAACACACTCAAATACCCGAGTCTTTGAGTGTGTTCAAAGAAGTGAGTATAAAAATATATGGACAAGAAATAATAACGGCGGGCAGTTGCATATGTATACTGTTCAATTAAATAGTATAGTAGTTTTTATCAGAATATATTAATTGAAGAGTCTCACACGGGCTAATTAGAAAACGAAGTGAAGCATATATGACATTGAGGTAGGTTTTATCAAGTTGGATTAGACATTGAGGTTGGTCTTACCAAATTGGATTAAGTTTTACTCCGGTCCTAAATATAAGACATAGTTGACTTTTTTGGAAAATCCTAAAAAAGCAAAATAAGACAATTATAAATTGATTACCTAATTTTTTTCCTTAAACTAGTTTACTTAACTTATAAACTAATGACTAATCTAAAAATATATCAAATATGTCATAATTTAATAACACGTTCTGTAACCTTAATATCTCCCAAAAAAAAGTCAACTAAGTCTTATATTTAGGACCGTGGGGAGTATATATTAGGTCTGTATAACATATCTTATAATTCAGACCTCATATATATAACTGATACTGCATCTTGCATTTTTTAAAATATATATGTGTGCGCGCGCGCTTATGTAAAATCATAAAAAGGAAGCAAATCTCATTTTTCTTTCCTTGCCCCAAACACGTTTCTGCTAATCACCTTATTAATTATGAGTCTCACGGGTGGATGTGCGTTTGTGTTTGGATTGTTCTAATATTTTGATGTTTTCAGGTATCTGTGCTGTTGTAAGGTTTAATGTTGTACTTCTTTGTTTGTTTGGATTTTAGGGTCTCTTTTCTAGACAAGTAAATGAAAAAATATGCTCAATTAACCAAATCTATTATAGTTATTAATAGCATATTCAATTCATTGAAGTTTATTCCATGCTTAATTGTAAGCATATATATATGTTATACACGTGGGTGTGTGTGTGTGTGTATCCACCGCCAAGTTTATTGATGCAATTCCATAAACTAAAGTTAATTGTTTTTACATTATGGTTTATGAATGTCTATAACTGATCAAATACAAGCAATGGCTCGATTATTTAAACACAATAAACTGTAGGATCTGATTCAAGATTGAGGTAAACTATAACAAGCGTGGTAATTCATTGTATGGGATTACAACAGGAAATAAAAGTTATAAGTAAAATGTATGAATATATGATGATGATTGAGTAGACATACACACTAGAAACAAAAATATTGAAAACGATTGAAAGGGAAAGAGATGGAGATTACATGATCTGAAGTTGATAGTTAAGTGTGTGGTGAAGAAAAAGTAAACAAAGAAAAATAAAGAAATGCATAATAAATTATTATAAGAATAAGGAATGAAGGAAACACAAAGTATAATTAGTACTTAGGAGAAACTTAGATACAAATAGAAAGAAACAAAAAGCAAAGGAGAAGGGTAAGAAGAGAGCAACACGTGACAAAAACTTACTAGAGAGGGTATACGCATGACAAAGAGGTTTCTAGGGTTTTTTGTGAGAGAGAGAGAAGAAAAAGACGACAGAGACTAAGGTTGTGAATATGAAGAACACGGATACAACAATTTGGGTTTCTCCTAAAAAGGGGAGATAAAAAAACGAAAAGCTTTTTAGAAAGATGGGGAGAGAATAATTAGGTTAGTACAAACTCACAAAGATATACATACAAGCGTGTTTGGTTTGTGTTGAAACCAAGAATCACCAAACTGAAACCTCATACTTATATTTAGCTTCATGAATTGACTAATAGTACGTAAATATATGTGTATATAATTATATACTTGTTTATATTACTTCATGTTTATATATATGATTTACTGAGAGAGAGAGAGAGAGAGAGGCACATGCAGTTGCGCAGAGGCAAACCTCATCACCAATGGCTGCGTGCTTGAGAGTGTTTGCGTGCTGTTCGAGGACGGCAGAGAATAATAAGCTTTTAGCCTTTTACAAAAATACTACTACTATTAATAATTAATAATAAAATATAAATAAAAATAAAAGATAAACAAAACCCAACCTCTCTATATAAGCTACTATACCTTTGTGTTTTTTTTGGTAACTGGGTTCTTTCGTTTTCAAACTACTTTCTTTTTCGGCCAAATCCACCACTCGCCATTCTAAATTTCAAACTTCACTTCTTCTAGTCTCCTACACTCATTAATTTGTGGCATGAAAACTCCATGTAAATGTGTGACGAGGTTGAGGAGGAGTTTAATTGGATGCGTTTTGATTTTTCTAGTGGAAAAGTGATTTATTTTTAATTTGATTTATTTTTAAGTCAAATTGAAAATAAATCAAATTGTGTAATAAGATTCATGTTTGGATTAGCTGTGAAAAATGATTTGTTTTCCATAAGGTAGATTGTGCATGTTTGGATTAATTGTAATTAGATGTGTAAAATAGCTCATAAGCTAGTTATGAGCTGAAAATAAGAAGCTACTTTTTTCTATTTATTTCAAATAAGTCCAGCCAAATAAATTAGATCAAAATATAAGTCCAGCCAAATATTAAAAACACAATCTACTTAAGTTCAACTAGCTTCATATGTTGCAATTACTAATTTTGAAGAAAAAATTCATTTCTGATTAATTATTTGGTGACAAAAGTACATGTATTCTTAATTAGCCTTCGTGTTAAATTTTGTTTTGATCCATTATACTTTTATTGAATAAGTTTTCAATCGTTTAACTCTAACATTGTTTGTCAACATTGAAAATTCCATTATAATGTAAGTATCTTTTTGTTAATAATGTTATGGTCACATGACTGAAAAACACTTCATAAAAATTAAGGGATCAAAATCAAATCTTTTATGGTGAAGAGAAAAGATCCAGATATAAGTTTGAAAAGTTATATATGCATCATAGTCATTCATGACTAACAAACTGAAAAAAAAAACGGCTGGTTTTAGATATAATAATTATAAACATACTTATTCACACATATATGTATAATTGAGTAGTCACCCAAATTTTGAAGTATGTGCAAACATCTCTAAAGATTTGAAAATTGGATATGAACCTTATTAAGTTGTCGGTCTAATATATTTCCAGTAAAACATTATTATGTCAGTGTCAACAAACTTCCTACAAAATCTTTTTGGTCATACAGCCCTAAGAAACATTTGGTTGCATACGTGCGCGCGTAACATTGTTTTTTTTTTTGACTGAAGTGTAACATTGTTTTCACAGACCACGTTTCCTGAAGATGAATTGATAGCAAGAGATTTTAATTTTTCCCTGGTTGAAAAAATAAATATCCGCAACACCCATTAATAATTACTTCCTTGAATTCGAGTACTATAATATTTATATAGGAAATGGTTTTCATTATATTCCCGACACTCAATCCAATCCTAATATCTAGTTTAAGAGATATAAAAAGATGTTTAATAATATCATTGGTAAAATTTTATTCAAGAGATCTGATTATAACATGGAAACGTCATAGATAGTTAATTTAAATGTGTGTGTGGATATTTAAGTTGGTATGATTACAATTAATTTTAATTTATCAGATAACTAACTCACTTTCATGCTGTTTAAAGAATAAAGTAAAATATTTTGGTTAACTCTACAGCGAAATACCATAGAAATTTGATAAAATAATCCTAATACCCCTTTCCAACCTTAATAACTGTAAGATCTCAACCTTATTAGTTTCGCATGAATTATTTTTAATTTAATTTGTAAGAATATTTATCCTTAAAGACAAGTTCATATAACAGATATAAATCTTAGGTGACGCCAAAGCCAGATATGATGAAATACCCACATCGATGTAAAATAACAAATCTTCCTATAGTTTAACACAAATATCCGATATTTATCAGCCCATAACATTTTCTTTTTTTGACCAAAGCCCATATCAGTTTTTCCGATCGTATATTCTTATTTAAAAAGTCATCTTATAAATTTATCAAAAACTGTCGTCAGTTTTTAAAAATTAAGCGAGTAGCCGTGTAGAGACGGATTCACACAAAATTATGGCTAGAAATGGTTTGTGTGTGTGTGTGTGTGTGTGTGGATATATAGCTACTCAATTGTGCTAGCTAAATTTATGTTTGAATATGATTCAATACGTGTAGTAATATAATAGATATCCGATAATTACGTATATATACCAATCTTTTTTCAAATTGAACTCATCATCAAACGGATGATAAAAAGGGTTCAACAAGTTTAACTTTTGTTTTTTTTGTTTTGGTTAATTTGTGATCTTCTCAATTCTACTAAACATCCCAGAACAAGTAAAAATCATTATTATTAATTTGGGACACATGGTTTTTAGTAAGCTTTAACGTAATTCTTAAGCAGGCCGATTTCAAAATATAAGCATGTCAAAGCAAACTAAAATCCGATCCGTCCGTCCATTAGTGAAACAATGGTCGGTTAGATCAGTTGTAGATAATATGGCTCAAATCTAATTATTGCGAGAGATATGACTAATTAAATTTGAAACCCCAGGGGGGAGTGTGCAAAAAACGAAGGGAATTTCTGACAAAGGATTCCCACACTAGTTGCTTCCAAAACTCTAAACGATAAATGAATAAAGCTACACATACCTCTCTTTCTAAGATACACACTACCATTTTTAATCTCTTATCTTTTGATTCATAATCCTTTTTGTCTAGTTCTTTATTCCAGGTAGCACCCCACCCACCCCTTATTCATTTTGCAGCTTTTTCCCACAACGCCATATTATGGCTTCATATTTTCTTCATTGATCATATATATATTAAATTTTTTAATTTATTTCAAAAGTTTACTCAAAAAACTTCACTTACTAATTAAATATTGTTCTTGTAAGAACTCTTTGTCTCTTCTTTTTATGCCCATTTTTCCTTTACTTTTTCCTTCTCTTTCTATTTACTCATAATCCTTACTACTTAATAACAGTACCAATTTTAAAGAAAATACGAAAATTTGTTTTCCTTCATGAAATTTTGTTCATATAGTATTTCCTGTAATATTTGACAATTTTATTCGTCAAAATTTCTAATACAACTCTCCGTCAATATATTTGCCCAAGAAAATTCAAAATGGAAGTCATTTGTGCATGACAAAAGATATACTATATTATGCACACGTTGAAAATGAATTATAGCCGCTGAATGTGAGTAATAATCTATGCAATAGAGCCTTATTAGGTCTTAGTTAGCAGGCGAGAATAAGATGTTTGCTTGAAGACTGATACAATCTAATGGTAATATCTATGTAGCATATACTTATAATTATCAAAAAATCCTTAAACAGCAACAACAATAACAGAGCATCATCCCATCACCATATAGGGTTGGTTATATGGATTACATGATACTATTGTGCTCTATCAATAGTCATTTTTTTGGCGATAAATTGTTGACTGAAAGATCACATACACTGGATAATTTCGTCTAGAATTCTCTTGGTCTTCTTCTCCTTTATTTGGAAGGACTCAGGGTGCACTATAGAATTCTAAAATACGACATAATATAATTAACAACGGTTGGTTCAATTTTTGTTATTTATCTTTTAATTAATTGATATTGCATCGAGGACCATGCATCAAAGTGATAATAAATTACCCTGATATAGCTAGCTTATTGTTTTTTTTTTTTTGGGGGGGGGGGGATAGCGTATTGGTTAATTTATGATATCATTTTGATTCACATTTTAAAGATCGGTAGAGTTTCATGTATTTTTCTTATTTTTTCCCTTATATATACCTTTACAAATATATATCAATATACTATAGATATATATCCCCCCTGCCCTCCTTCTCTCTTTATATATATGTATATATATCTATACACACAAAATATTACGTATGCGTTTGTCTTGTTGTTCCTCCTCCTTATGGTCCGCTTGGATGGAGGGAAAATGAGAGAGGAAAGAAAATGAGAGGAGAGAAAATGGAGAGGAAAGAAAATGGGAGAGAAAATGTTATCCCTCATCATGCTTGGATGGATGAGAGAAAGTAGAAAAGAAGGAAAATGAGTGGGGTGAGGTGGGACATGGTATTTGGACAATGTTGTGCAACTTTTCTCTCTTTTATAATCCCCCCATTTTGGGAGAAAAAACTTGGGAGGAAAATGGGGCATGTGGCCCACCCACTTTTCCCCTCCCATTTTCTTTCCCCTCCCATTTTCTCCTCATCCAAGCAAGGGAAAATACTTCCCCCCACCCCATTTTCCTCTCCCATTTTCTTTCCTCTCCTATTGTCTCCAGTACCTCGCTCTGCAACCAAGACATATATTGTCCATATAATTTAACTTTTGTGATGTTGTTTTTATAAATATGCACTATATTCTTTGTAGAAACACTTACTTTCTATGTATCCCATTTTAGTATATCTCCTTGCTAATTCCGGTCCTGATTTCTTAAGATATACAAATACTCATTATTACATGGGACCCAACAGAAGTTCATCACATTCAATAAATTTTTTTAATTGCATAAATTTTGTGCAAGCTAGTGCTATATATATAGTCAGTAGGTCATAGTTAATTAATTAATTTAATTGTATGTTAATATATATTAACCCTGACCTTCAGAGAATTCTAGGACATCACCAACCCATTCAACCATGTCTAGGGCTACTAATAAGTTTGTTGTGTGTTGTGTTAGCACATTTTTTTATATTATGATATGCCCGTTTGATTGGTTGCATCTCCCAACACCACTGGAATTAATTAGTTAACTAAGTAAATAAGTGTCGGGCCACTTAAATTAGTGGTTGATCAATTTGATGTAACAATGAAAACGCTTGCTAGCTGGTATAGCACTTTTTTGAAGTCGGATTTTGCAGGTGATATATTATACTCATGTATTAATATATTCATTAGAACATGTCTTCTTCATATCTATTTGACGATCTTCCTTTTCTAAATAAATAAACAAATGAAATTTTTATTGGGTTCAATGAATTGGAATGTCGTGATATGTATGTATGTGTACATATTTTGTGTGCTTGTGTGTGCGTGATAGAGAGAGAGAGAGAGATCCGTCCTTGAGATAATTTTATTATGTTTTGTCACTTGTTATTTATTATATAGGCCTGTGATCATTTACTAATTAAACAAAGTAAACCTTCACCTCTGGTGAGTTTAATTTGTTTACCGTAACAGGTTGGCCATGGGGCATTTCACAGTTTAAACAAAATAAAATTCTATTGTGTCACTTGTTGGTATAGGTTTGTGTACGTGTGTGTGGCATCCAGCTAATTGTTAAATTGTAAATATATGTTTAAATAAAACATAATTAATAATATTCTGGTCCAAAGGCTCTGCAACACAATATTTGTGGGATCCTCCAATATTAACTTTATACCTATACACAGACTCCTTTCTCCAAGGCTCCATAATATTATTACCTCTTCAGAGCCTCTGAATATGTTCAAAAGTTTTTGGCCAAGAAAAGAGAACATATTCAAAAGTTTAAAAATTTAGTGTGGCAATGTAATCGCTAATAAACTTATACTAGTAAAATTCATCAAGCTTAATTTCTTACACCAAACTCTTAGGATCATTGGACATTATTCTGAATACCGCCCACACGCGCGAATACATCATATTTAAGTCACATGCGACCAGATTCTGAATAAAATTTCACATCAATTTCAAGATAAAATTACTCAAATATAGTACATTTAAATTTATTGTACACATACTCAGGGTGTTTGGTTAAGTGTCAAGGACTCATTCACCCTTAAAATCCTACATAATCAAATCTGACAGTTGTCAAGGGTTCGATCATTGGCGTTGAGTATAGATAAACACTAAATCTCCAGGTCAACTATCTCACTTTTTGAGGTACATACAAATCAGCGGAAGATTAGTCTATCACTTCATGTGTAATATCCTCAACAAGTCGAACTCTTGTTCATTTTGCATGTATTTTTTTATCTGAGTGGATCCTATTCCAAAATTGTCAGGTTTGATTGGGGCAATATTCCGTTTGGTGGTTAATAATGGAAAGTGAGGAGAGAAATGGGAATGGATGAAAGTGATGGTTTTTTTGGCAATTTACATATATTCCTGGACCCACAAGTTTTCTCTCCATCTCATATTTTCCTGGGACACACAAACTTTACTTTTCATCATTACCTTTACTTTACATACTTTACCGGTAAAACAAGGTATATAATTTGCATACAAGATATATTGCACACATCCTAGATCGCATTGTCAAGTGCAATTGATCTTCAATGAGTCCAAAGCAAATCTTCTTTGTTTGTAAGTATTTATTTTATCGTTATATGATTGGATCATCTTTCAGGGTCGTTAGAATTAATTGTGGTAAGTTGTATGTAGCTTATTGTAAATCATGATATATAATTCGCCTAAAAGATATAAACATCCTAAATTTTTTTGATCAGCAAACATCCTAAATCACATTCTCGTCAAGGGTAATTTTTTTTCAACAAGTCCAACTCTTTTGTACGTGTTATTTTTTGTTATTATTTGAGTATATCATATCCGAGGGTTGTTAAGTTTGACTGGGATAAATTTTCTGTAACTTATCATAAAATAATAGAATTTGCATACAAGATATACTGCAAACATCCGGTAAATATAGTTACACTTACTGAAAATAAGTGGTAAATATCGAGGAAATTTGGTAATTAGAAACTTATTAAGGGAATAATTTTGAATTTTTCCCCAACTTCTTATGATGTGTTACCTTTATTTATTTGTTAAATCCTTCCACTCAAATATACCCACGGTAAAATACAACATATTAAGAAAAAGAATGGGTTTAATGATTGTATATAGTTGTAGGTGGGACGAGTGGGGTCGTGAGTTGATCATGGTTTGTGATCAATAGCCATCGAACATGGTGGGGACAAAGCTAGCAAAGCAAAATAACCGAGCAAGCACTAAGCCCCGTAAAGTTGTTTTGTTTTATAATAAATTATTATTATTCTTCTTTTTCCCGTTACAATTAATTTATATATAAGAGTATTATGATTATTGTTGATTGGATAGGAACAAGTAAGTAAAGTGAACAAAAATGTAAGAAAATATAAAAAAGCAGGTCCTACGATGAAATGACATCAACTATAAATGTCTCTGAGGCTCATGCGTTGGTGCAGCAACTTTAGACCATTCCATCATTTCTCTTTATTATTTCTTCCTACGGCTTCGAATATTCGTACACCCTAATTTATATTCCCAAAACCTCTCTATTTATTTGTTTGTTTAAATATATTTTTACAAGAAAAGCGCGCACATTGATGATTCGAATGAAAAACCTATAGAATTAATCAGTTGATTACATTTTGAAGATAGAAAAATGATTCTTAGGTGCGTGCATGGAGAAGATCCTATATATATGAAATTTATTGAAATTTCATTTATCATGTAAACTCTTTCATAAATTATTGAAATTTAAGCTGAAGTATATAAAGTCTTCTCACTTTTAAGTCATGTACATTTAACTTATGGGGTTATAATACTGATTTTATGGCACATACTTTAAATGTACATATGCACTTGAGGAAGCTCTCTAGTCAAAATTAAGTTTATCGTTCTCTTAAATGTGCAATCTCTTACTACAAACAACTATATATAATCCACTTTACACACCAACCCTAATGACAATGTAAGGCTAGTAAAGATATATTTATTTTACCAACAAAATATTCATTTATCATGTAAACTTTATGCCAAACATATTTTAACCAAGTTCTACACTTGGATCAGCTCTCACTACAAAAGAAGCGGCGATTAGCCGCGCACGCGTCCCGGCGGAACGCTTGAAACCGCCCCCGCGAAAATGCGTTCTGGCGGTCTAAACTATCAGAGGGTGAGTTGCGAGGCAAAAATTTTTTTTTGTTTGTTGTGCATTCGTTGCGGCGGTCAAAAAAATAATCACCGCCCCAACGCAGCACAAAAAATACTAAAAAAAAAACTTCATCGGAGCGGTCGCCTAGGGGCGGTCGACCGCCCCAACACAAATAAATTTTTTTTTTTAAAAAAATAAAATTACGTTGGGGCGGTGTTCTATGCGCATTTAATGTCACGTAGGGGCGGTCGACCGCCCAACGCGAATAAAAAAAATTTAAAAAAATAAAATCACGTTGGGGCGGATGGCGCACAGAGTTCTGTGGGCATTTAATCGCGAATAAAAAAATTTAAAAAAATAAAATCAAACCATGGGGCAGATGCCAACCGCCCCCAGGTATTTATAATAATATAATCTAATAATTTAAAAGCATTGGGGCGGACCCAACCGCCCCCACGTTGTTATCTCTCCCTATAAATAACCTCCCCCCCATTTCTATCGTGCGCACAATCTCTTCTTTCTCACTTTCTTCCTTCTGTGTTTCTTGTTGTTTTCATTGTTGATGCGCACATGATGGCGCCTAAAAGTTTGTCTTGCTTTCGGTATAAGTATTGTTTACTTTTTCGTTTTTATTTTATTATATCTGATTGTTTTTATTTCTTATTATTTTGTTTTCGTAATATATCTTATTTATTTTTCAGAGATTTTTTCTTATTCTTTTTTTCGTTAGAATTTCTCTTATGAATTTTGGACATGATCTTTTTCTGCTTGATGGTTTAGTATATATTTATTTCATATATATTACAATAAAATCATTTTTTGCTGCATTTGTTTTGTTTTTTTTCTTGTTTTTATTCCTTTTTCGGTCTTCAATTTAAGTAATTATCATTAAATTGTACGCATGAAACAACTTTTTTTTAATAAATATAACAGCATGTCGGCGGTTTGATGCGCCGGCACTATTTGATTTTTTTAAAAGAAAAATCACATGGCGGCGGTCGGTGACCGCCCC
Organism: Mimosa pudica; assembly: GCA_029929735.1. NCBI lineage: Eukaryota > Viridiplantae > Streptophyta > Magnoliopsida > Fabales > Fabaceae > Mimosa > Mimosa pudica. Next base: position 2,764,185 of record JAKELP010000023.1, on the reverse strand, counting down.
CATGCCTTTTTTTAAAAAAAAATAAAAAATTGTTGCGGCGGGTGGTTCCGCCCCTACATCCGCCCCAACGCGTAGCGGCGGTTCCAAGGGAGTTACAGCGTAAATCGTTCCGCTCCAACGCAGCGTTCCCTCGTTAAAATCGCTGGCGATAAATATGTCCGTCGGAGAGCCGTGGGGGCGGTTAAAACCGCTCCTACGGTGGGAAAATGCCCGCCACAGATCTGTCCTTTTTTTTGTAGTGTCTCTCAAGCCAAACCCACGTAAACAAATAAATTTAAATGGCTGTCAATCACAAATAAGTATGAAGAGAAGGATAAAAGCTACACACCTATATCATTCAATACCAAAAGAAATGAAATATCAAGTCTTAATCCATACAAAGGTTTAAAATAATCCTAGAATGGATGTTTAGCCACTCATGTATAGAACAAAATTACTGATCTTAAAAATAGAGGAATTCATAACATCAAGTTCAAGAGGGAAGAGAACGGAAGGAGAAAACCACGGGAAATGAGATTGAATCTCTTCAAAATCTTCAGTCTCCATTTAAATCTCCTTCAAAACCTTCAAACCCTAGCTAAGAGGCTCCCTCAAGAGTCCCCAAAGAAAGCCCAAGTCAATAATGTCTTTGTCAGTGTTTTACTGCATGCAAATAATTTTGTTTATATTTTTTGCTACAGCCAATTACTCTCTGCCCTTTGTTTGGCTAAGCTAACCATTTTGTCTGAAATTTTGGCTACAACCAATAACTTTATACCACTGCCACTTTCTTTTCCGGTTTTATTTTCCTTCTTTTCCACTTTTTACACCTTAAAATTTGCTTCAAATGCAACTTAGATGCGGCTCAATTGATTAGTTACAACAACCTACATATCAATGAAATCTACACCAAACAAAAGTTGATAAGAAGAAGGTAAAATATTCACATTTAAGTCAAGAATTGTATGACTTTAACCCAATATTAAATTAGCATATTTTCCTTTTAAATACATCAAATATGAATCCACCCGAAAAATGTAAGAACTATAGGGCTAAAATGACATGAATTTCATTAAGTCAATACTATACTACAAAAAATCTCGCAATTTAGTGACGGTCATAATAGTAGTGGTTTGAAAACATCTTCGTTAATTTTGTCATAGTAGAAGTTTTAAAGGCAAATCGCTATGTTTGACCGAATATTAAGCTATTAGTAGTGGACATTAGCGGCGGTTTGGACAACAAAACTGTCTCTAAATTAGTGACAAATTGGCGCCAGAACAGGGACAATTCTTTAGTGACGGTTTTTGCAACCCAAATTGCCACTAAATATTAAAAAATTAATAAAAACATTTATATGTAGAATTCCTTCCCACTAAACTGAAAAAATAATGTATTTGTGAGATAACTAATGCCTACTTATGAAAAAAATTAAAAAATAGATATTTGTTTAGACATTAGTGACTATTAAAAAATAACTCACTAATGCCCACTTCTAAAAAAGTTAAAAATAATAAATAGTTGTGAGGGCATTATTAATGTCCACAAAAAAATTTATATAATAAGAAAAATATGTGAGGGCATTAATATAAGTAAGGTTTTCAAACAGTCACTAATTTACTCTAAAAATATTTTTAATTTTTTCCATATGAAGGAATGCCCTCCAAAAATATCTTTCAATTTTTTTATATGAGCAGTAACTAGTGATGGTTTTCAAAACTGGCACTAATAACCATTACTAACAAGTAACAACCCTTGTATGAAAAATTAACGGTTTTAGTGATGGTTTTACAACGTTAGTAAAAGTATATACACATCCCTCTTATAAATACCCCCTCCTCTCAAATCTTCCCTTCATTCTACTCTTCAACATTCTACTTCTCTTCCTCCTTCCATTTGGTTCACCCAATTTATTCTCTGATGTTTTCTTTTTATTTATTTTATTTGAAATTCAGTAGCTAGTTTTTATCGGAGTAATTTTTGTTGCCAATTCCCGGTTAGTATCTTTCATGTTTTAATCTTTGTAATCTTGTTTATTTTCTGTATTACATTTATTTGTTTTAAAAATTTTAATTTAATTAGTGGCAGTTTATGATATATTTTTTTACTTTTTATAACATTAATGGTCACTGATGCCAAAATTTTAAATTAAGTTTTCCCCCCAATTAACATAGTGTAGGGATAGTTTGGATCGTTGCTAGTTTAGCAAAGGACCAAGTCAGTCTCTCCCGTGGTTCTCAAAAGTGTTACTTACATGTACCCACAATGATTTTACTGACGTATCTTATAACTGTCACTAATTGTGTAAAAACCCTTCACTGATGGCCTTATTTTTTGTTATGAGTTCCAATAATTAGGCATTGAACTCATTGATTAGTAAGACTTGGGATTTTATTAACTTAGTGCTTTGATTTATCAGATATCTTAATTGAGTTAAGATAGTCATTGGAAATTAATTTCTAAGATTATTTTCATCATTTTACATGCATGAACCATTTCCATTGCACCCTTTAACCAAAAATACTAAAACTATTTGTTTTCATTGCACCAATCACTCGCATCATTATAGATCACCCATTTTATCTTGACTCACTAGGTAGTTTAGTTAAACACTGACTCGTGGAGAACAACTCGTATTGCATCATCATTATTATTGCTACACTCTGGCATCTTATTTACAAATCAATATCTTTGTGTTTGACCTAAGGGCGACATGATGACCATCGAATCAACCAAAAAAAGTCATCCTTTTAATGTTTAGCTAACTCTTTTTTCATCAACCAATTCTCATGATCTGCTTATTAATTTTATGAAGATGTAACCATTAGTTCATCACAATATTGATATATTTACTTTCAAGCGATTTTCTAACCATCATTGAATGTTTTGTTATCAGTTCTAAGTATATACTCGACATTTTTAGCGGTAGGGTCAATGGATAGAAACAACAGCTTATAAAATTAAGCAACTCGGTTTGTAAAAAAGTTGTAGAGTTAAGGGAAAATTGCTAAATGCATAATTGATTACCAAAATATACTTAAAAATTTGTTTAAGCGCTTTGGTAAAATCAATCTTCAAAGAGTGTAACTCTTTATAACTGTGTTTAATCTATCTTTGACAAATGTAACGAAAATTATTTGCCTGTCCATGAAGATACATTCACAAAGCTAAAATAGAGTTAAACTTGTTGCAGATGCATGGCACCTAGCTACTAAAGGATTTGGGTTATACATTAGGCATATTTGGGCGAAATAAATTTTATAAGGATTTTTCAGAATTTTTTCCAAAATTTAAAAAAAAACTAAAGGTTTACTTTTGCTAAAACAATTGCCCTCCTTTATTTTCTAGAATTTCCTCCTCTTGAGATAACATGAATGAAAAATTTAAGTTACTTTTTTTTCTAACCTACCGTTTGTTGTTAATATACTGAATTCACTTATGAGTTAATAATCATTTTGGCCAACAAACAATTATGTAAGTTCAATTAGGACAACAAATAATAAACGGTATCAAATTGGTCAACTAACAATTAATATTTATCTTATTGACAAAGACCGTCATTTTCCCTCTAACATTGTTTATTGTTGAGTGTGGTAAGTTACAAACGATATTAGAGGGAAATTGATGGTCTTGACCAATAAGATATTTTTTTTTATTTTTTTTTGGTTACCCAAGGGTATCCCCACCCGCGTGTCAAGTGAGACTAATCCCTCGCTGTTCTGAAGTCCCATATAGGGGGTAGACAGCTGGCCTGTGAATTTGCTCCATTCGCAAGAGTTAGGGATCAAACCTCCAACCACTTGCTTAAGGGATAAGAGTACTTATCACTCACGCCAACCCACCAGATTAGATATTTTTTATTATTTGTTGGCCAAAATGATTACTGATTCTCCACTTATTAATTAATTAGGTACTTATCATATATCGTGCTCAATTAGTTAATAGAGAAGTATATTGGAAAATGCTCAATGTGATCAGTCATTATCTATCTACTCTTCATAATCTACTCTTCTACTATGAATAAAATATTTTTATACCTAATTTAATTAGATCTAAAATATTAGTTCAATTAGTTGAATTTACATGATTCTCTCAAAAAACCCCAATCATATGTCTTATCAACTCTCATCTCGTCCAAAAAAAAAAACTCTCATCTCTTTGATTCTTATTGAGGGGTAATAAGAGTAATTTTGAATATAAATGGGCAGAAATTAGAAATAGATTAACAAAAGCATTCCTTATATAGACCCTGTATTTAATATCGAAAGGAGCTTAAATTCTGCTTAACGCTATATCTTAACCAAAAGTAACACCGAACTAGTTTCCAAAATAAGTGGCAGGGCTTTTGGTTTCAAAGTCACTTATAAGTCACACATACTAATAAAATAATTTAAAAGCATTTAAGAAAAAAGTTAAATGCATTAAATTTATTATTAATTTCAAGTTATTTTACATTATCCTTTATTTCTGACACTAAACTTATTAAACGGCACATACTATGTGTCTCATCATTATCATTATACTTATCAAAATGAGTATTTATGAGGACAATACACACACTAATAAATTAGGTGCTCTGCCCTTGGATTGAGTTGTTCTCAAACCCCTTCCTAAAATTTTGTTAAAAAAAAAATACACACACTCATTCGAAATAATAAATGCTTTATAAAAGGACTGTCATTAAATATTCGGGAGTTAATGAAAAATTAAATTAAAAATTCTCAATTAATTTAGTGAAGTGATTAAACTGTTGAATTAATGACTTTAGGATCAGCAAGTAGCAAGGTCAAACACGTATGAGCTGTGAAGTAGGGTTAAACTTGCTATAATCATTCCTTACCTCGCGCTAACAAAGGAATAATCCACATCAATTTTTGTTTGTATTCTTCTAAACCTACGTGCTCCATATCAATTCCACGCTTTTCATTAACCATATTAATTGAATATATGTATGAGTCTTGTCTTTGAATTAACTTGAAAGTGATTTCATGTCACAGTAAAGAAAAATCTTAATTATTATATTACAGTTGAAGACAGCAAATATATACAAAGACACAGAGAAGAAAAGGAAAGAAGATATGCATACACAGACACTCACACACGCATAGGTGGTTTGGGATTCTCAATCTAATGTCATATACTCAATATTGTCACATCCTAATTAATGTTCTTACAAATTAATGTTTCTTTTCTTTATTTACCCTTTCATGTTCATATTCCGGCATCCAAAGTTAAATAGAATAATGCACATGAAATCTTGAACTTAGTCTTACACTAATTTGAAAATTCTGAAGACACAAAAAGTTGGTCTTACTCACATCTCTCTTATTTTTCCCAACGTAATATATATGTGTGTGTATATCCTTATTATTATCAATACTATTAGAATTATATGGTTTTTTTGTGAGAAGAATTATATAGTTTTATAAAGAAATAAGTTGGTGAGTCTTTGTTTGAAAATTCTAGTAATAAAAAGACTTGAGAAATTAATTATTTCAATATTTTAATTTAGTTTGTTCCAACTGCTAAAAATTTTAAACAAAACCTTTTCACCATATTTTATTTCATTTACAAAATCAATTCTAAACAGAAATTTAATAGTTTATTTATTGAAGGTAGCACAAACAACCTGTCTGCTTGAAATTGGTTTCTTTACTCATAAAAAATATGAGTAGAGAGATCTAAACATCTGTAAATTATCTTAATCTCATCTAAACAGTTTATATTTTTCTTTAGATTGTGTATATATGAAAACATTTTTAATAGAATCAAATATAGAACATTTAGATGAGATCTACAAAATATAGCCATCACATCCAACTCACTATATTCATTTTTTCATGAGTAGAGAAAGCAATTTCCTCTCTACTATCTTATCAATTAGTTGAAATGAGAAGAAGTGGGAAGGTATTCATCGCCTTTTACTTTTTATATTCTGAGAGCCAAATTATAAACTTTATTTATTTGCGGACGAATTTATAAGCAAAATAACAGGAAATCTTGAACCAAGTCCATGACTCATGTGGAATATTTTACAATATGCAGACACAAACCATAGCTTGCAACTGTGAAAAGCGGTATACGTGTGTGTGTGTGTAATCATAAACAATAAGGTTAGTTGAAAATGGAAGATGAAGCTGGCACACCTGATGATTTCGTTGTCAACCCTAAAATTCTATTGGTGGCCATATTATGACAGCCAAAGATTCTCTTAAAGACATCGACCATTCGTATATCAATCGAGCAAGGTGTCTTTGGCTACATAGCCTTGTACGAATCAGCCCGCATGTATGTGTATATCATCATTATATAAATATATTTATATGTGTGTGTGCGTATAAATGATTTACTAAATATATGACTGATTAATAAACATATACTCGTATGTGTATATATAATAATCCACGAGAGTGGATGATCATTTGTTAGGAGTTTAAAGATTCAGTAAGGTGGGAATTCCACAGAACCAAACAAAAAAAATGATGGGGTTCGGCAGAGAGATAGAGAAAAACAGAGAGAGACAGAGAGATTTACTACTAAATTAGGTTACATCAATTCAATGTCTTGTACATTCATGGATACAGGGTTTGTTTCACATGGATATAATAAGAGCTTTTTTTAATTTACAATTTCCTCTTGTTTTCTATTTATTTTTAAATCTTTTACACTCTTGTACCTTTTCGCATTATTGCATTATTCGTACCCTAGATTATATATGTAAGAGGACATTTTTTTAAAAAAAAAATCAACGCACAATCACCTTATTGATTTCAGAAAATATCATCAAGAATTAAAAAAACTGCTAAAATCATTTCAAAAAGTGGTATTGATGTCTTTTATTTAAAAATAATATAACATATTAATTTTTTACAATATAAGAAAATATTGTATACTTTCATCATTTTCTTGGGGAAAAGGATAATACTTAACTTAAATTTGAAATAATATTAATGATCATATGTGAAAAAAATGATAGATAAGTGTGGAGCTGTTAAAATAAACTTAATTTTTACCTTTAGTGGCCAACTGTGTATATTTCTATGGTCATATACAATAAAAATATTTAAATAACGACTAATATAAAAACAGCGACACTTATGCAAACATAGTACGCATAAATCAAGGGCTTTAATACACACAAGCTCTGATAAAAAAAATACTATTACAAGCAACTTTTTGAAAAAATTATAATAAATTTGACTTTATAAAGCCTTCAAATTTATTTTAGGGAAAGATATCCAGTCTGGTTCAATAGAACTAGTGATGTCTTTAAAGTTAAAGAGGGAAAGAAAATAGAGAATTGAAATATCAATCAAATAAATTAGAACTAAAAAAGGCACATTAGACTCCTCATCACATATTTAGTCAATAAAAACCAAGAGGCATACATATTTTGCTTTTTGTTAGGAATAAAGCAAATTTGTGCTTTCTGCACTATTAATATATTAAAACATCTAGAGAAGACTATAAATATTAAAAATAATTGGTTTTGCTTTTTTGCTTTTACAACTTTGTTTGTTGTTCCTCTGGTCACCACTAGTTTATTTAGGGTCATAGATCTAACATGGTTGAGATTTTTTAATTATATATTTTAATCGAGTTTTGTTCTGTTTTTATTTTAGTTACGTGATTTTATTTTTCTCCATATTCTCAGCAGACTGATATGATTGCGCTCATGGGGTTGAATGTTCTACTTTTGCGGAACAAAAGTCAGTCAAAGTTATAATTTGTCAAAAATTGTGGAATGTGTGTAATCTTTTTTAAAAAAACTATTTATTACTTAACTACATGATTTGAAATGAAATCATTATGCAAACTGACTTTGTACGCCTTCCCAAAATTATATATTTTTCTATTTATTCATATTTAAAAATAATTCAGTATCCAACATAAAAAGGTGGATTGAAATATATAGTTGTACCCAGATCCTTTGAATAAAGCAGCTGGAAAACAGAAATCAAAGGACAAAATTTCATCTCATAACAATTTGTAAATTACATCATAAAGCTCCTCCTGTCTCCCAACAATTCACCTTTCTTTTCTTTTCTTGCTTTTTCTCCACTAAAAATAAATTATAACCACAAATTATTTTTGGGTGCTAAGATAGATCTATCTCTTTCAAATGATTTTTCCTTAAAAACCCACCTTCTTGAGGCTCAGACTAAATAAAATCAGAAATAAAAAACTGTTGAAAAATCTTTAATCACACATGTCTAAAAATACTTAGTATCTAGATCTTTGAGCAATCAGAACAATTCTTCGACAATATACTATATACAAGACATATATTTATATATAAATATTTTTATTTTACACAGTTAAATAAAGGCTTTTTAAACAAGTCTCGGGTTTATTTAGGCAATAAGTCTTGTGACGGGAACTTCCTCTAAAAATAATCAATTAACGTATTTTGAGATGAAAGAGATCATGTAAAGATAGTCAAATTAGAGAATGATTAAACGAGTAGTTCAACCACTTTTTTTTTTGAGGTGGAATGAATCTATGCCTAACAACTTCACTTCTCCAAAAAAAACACATGGATATATATATAGGTACATACAAATACAACAATTATAGTAAGTGATATAATTTAATTAATAGCCAAGGCAAGCTACACACACACACACAATGGACAGAATTGGATGTACGTAATCGAATTGAGTGGGCAGTGGGCAGTGGGCGTGAGTGATTATTCTAAAATCTAAACAGAAAAAAAGAGTATAGTGCGAAGTCGTCTCTGAAACACAGTGCTGAGACTCAGAGCGTAATCAGTTGGTAATATAATAATATGATCACATAGAAATACATAGTGGTGCACAAAAATCAGGTCGGGCATGGTTGCACATATACCTTAATCCCGTCCTACAAACTTTTAGACTAGCTCTTTTTGACCCAAAGCCTGACCTAGTTTTATTTATACCGGAACCAAGACTGGGAGGAACATGTCATCTCGGTCATTAAGACATGTCCTGTTGATTCTAAATCATTTTAATCATAATAAAAATTAATGAAAAATACTAAAATAAATAAATAAATAAATAAATAATAATAATATAAATGAAGAAATAAAAGAAATTGGGTAAGAGAATTAATAATATATTTTTATATAGTGCATTAAGTATTAATCATTATATGATGTATTTTTTATTGGGAAAAATAAAATATTTTTCAGAAATTGTAAGATCTCTAGGCTAGGCTGGATCTGGTACTACACTCTATTCCGCTTGGTGGTCGATTTGGTTTTGTCCTTATGATTTCAAGCCAATATGTTTGTGGACCAAACTAGGTCCGGGAGGGCCACCAGGTCACCAAGTTTTTGTGTAGCCATAAAAATAAGTAAAGAGAGAATTATCTATGAAATAATTTTTCCGAAGAATTGCATTCATATATAAAAAAAAGGCCAAAGAAGTCTTAGTAACATGATAATGATTTTCTTTCACTTTTTTTTGCTAAATTATGTTTTTTCAAGAGATTTTTTCTCACTTATTAATAGTAACAATTTTATTTGTTATTTGATAAATCATGGGACTTGTCTAATATTGATTGCCTTTCTTAAAAATTTGAATGCAATACCGGCTTTACTTAATTTCTTGCTTACTTTATTTCTCTCTTTTCTCTCTATTTTTTTATTAATATAAAGAAAGTTGACAGGAGTGTGGAGGAATCCATATGTGTTCCAAGCACTCGCAGACAAAAATGAAGTTCAGAGAATAGAAAAGCACACTTTCCTTTGCGACCCAGAAAAGGAGGTTTCAAACACAACTCACATCCCCCATGAGAGGTTTGGCTTAGGAAATTGCGTGGTTAGTAGTCCAACTACAGAACTTTTAACTTACCCAATATATGTATATCAGTATATCTAATCCTCGCATATATTTATATATAATAATTTAATTAAATTAAAGAATATAATTGAGCGTGAATAATATTATAGCATAGTTTGGGTTAAGAAATCGAATGTACTACGTGTGTCTCTCTTTCCTGTGTGTTTCTCTATATTTAGAGGGGGTTGAGTGCAACTAGAACCCCACATGTTTGTATATGTGGGAGTGAAAGCCAGAAGTTATTATTAGAGACTCTCCTAATCTTAAGTAATGGCCTTCAATTTTTTTTTTAAAAAGGCTAGTTTTATGGCAATTTAGTGGGGTTTATTTTGTGTGTGTGTGTGGGGCTTATTGAAGGGATTGGCTTCACCCAAATATTTTGATTATGACCTAGCTAAGCTTAGCTATCTAACCTAGCTGCCTTTCTTTGATATCTCTCTCCTTTCTTGCTCCCCCACCTCATCAATATATACCTCCTTCTCTACAATTCTCCCCCTCCACTACTCTTTCCCCTCTCCTCTCTCTCAGATCTTTCTACCTTCTTCATCATCTCCTTGACGATGAAGAAGCTGTTAGAGGTATATTATTATCCTCATATATTGTTAGTTAGTTAGGTTTTTCTTTGATTAATTTCATGGTCTTCTACAAACTTTTCTCCATCTCTTCTTCTTCCTCTCTACCACATCATATGCATGTATGCGCTGTTTTCGATTCTTATTTTCACAGAGAGAGCCTCTTCTCCCCCCCCCCCCAAAAAAAAAAAGCAACATATACTTCTTGTATATCTTATGTTTTTCATATCCACTCCTTCTCCTTCACATGTACTACATATATAGCATGGCTTGATGAATTGGGAGAGAAAGATCTTTTTTATTTCTGTGAAAGATATATAATTTATATATTTATATAGACACACATGTGAGAAAATGAGTATGTGCCTGGCTCCCTGTATGCCATTTGCAGAGCCCATCGGAAAATCGATGGCCTCGGTGGATGGCGTATGAGGAGCCAAGCATATTCCATGTACATACATGGATACATACATATCATCATATCATCCTGTTTTCATATATATATATATATATATATATATATATATATATATATATATCTTGGGCTTTTTTCACTCTGTATTTTGGATAGGAATGGTTTTTGTTAATTAATCATATATTGTATATATATTGACTTCATAAGGAAAATATATGGATATATATATTTTTATATATAAATATATATATAGGGTTAGGTCTTGTGTAATTGTGTTATTATTTCCAACCACACAAACCAAGCACGGCATTGTCATTTTCAAAGCACAGCGATCTGCTTCCTCACCACTGACCAAAGGTACTTATGTTTATCTCTTCTTCTCTTTTTCTTTATTTTCCATTTCCTTAAAAAAATATTTGCGTTTTTAATTAAGGTTTATAATTTGGGGAAGATGATGTGGATGCATAATTACTAGCTAGCCAGTATCATCATCAATATGTAACTTGCTGGAGAATGTTAACTTGTTTGGGAAAAGATATTTTTTATATTTAATTATTAGTCCATTAGCTATGATAATAATAAATGATAATCATTTGGCTACCCCTTGAAACGAGGAATTTTCATGGGATAACCCCACAAGAATTAGATAGAAATTGTTCCTGACATATTTAACTATATCATGGAAGTTATAAAAATATAATCAATTTCTTACTCTGCACATTTCATGTTATCATATGACCATAATTCTTGTGTCTGTCGTCTCATGAGACTGAAACTATGACCACGTCACTAATCTTGTAATGTTTGTTTTTTCAAAAAAAAAAATTAGTTTTATTTCCTAGTGTGAATGACTTGTATGCCCATGTTTCTCACACATGGCTATATTGCTCATTCAAGGTATTATGATGAATATATTAATGAAAAACTCATTAAAATGCCATCTTGGAGAGAATATCTATTCTGTGTGGGTTAAATTATTAGGCATATGATCTCATTTCAGTTCTATTGAACTCTATAAAAAAAACTCATTTGGTTAGTGTTTCAAATTCCTTTTAATTATCATCCCTCAGAAATAATCGATGCCCACTTAGTCTCCTAAATTTCGGTTGTTTATAATTAGGATGCAAATTTCGGGTTACAATAATGCAAATTTCGGATGTTTAATCAAGTTGTTCCCTTTTTAATTGAAAAAATGTAGCAGACACAATACATACATTCATGTGTCACTAGCTTTCCGATGTTTCAATATATGTGTGTTCATCAATCTTTGAAATTCCTTTTAATTTGCAGAACTTGAATCTTCGAGATATATACATTATATATGTTCCAGATTATTATAAAGATCCTCAAAATCCCTGGTTAGTCTAACAAGCTGCTGAGTATAATGCCTAAATGGTGTTAGTAATATAAGTATTCACTATAACTAATTCTAGTTTTAAGTTTCATGCCTAAATACTTGGCATATATAATACTCCCTCCGTTCCTAAATATAAGATTACTTTGGGGAAGTGGATAAGTTCCTAAATATAAGATCACTTCCTATTTTATCTCAAGTTTTGCCCAAACTACTCTTATACTCTCTCTTTTCATTGAAAACCCCTCCTCCTTTTAAAGTTAAGTAATTGAGGGGATTTTGGGAAGATCATGTAATTTTATTGTCTTCCTTAATCTCCCCAAATTAACCATAGTGATCTTATATTTAGGAACGGAGGGAGTAATTAATAAGTGTAAGTTCATGTGAGTAAGCGAAATCCAACCATGCCATCTAAGCAATAATATCTTTCGTTACACTTGAATATAGAAATCCAACCATGACATCTTGAAAACTATAATAATTAACTAAGTGTACTTAGTCATATGATCCATTTGACTCTTTTAAAGGAAATAATAATTCGTAATAATGTAGAGAAATTGAATTGAACCCACAAAGAGGAGAGATGGACACACACACATAAATAGGAGAAAAGGAAATATATCTAGTACTAGAAAATAAAGAAATCACAAGATGGATAAATCTTTTGGTGCTTCCGGGATCGGCTCATTGTAATGATATGTTACCATAACTGGTATGAAAATGAACCAAAGTCAGGACCAGACTTCCCTTAAGCACGACCACACCACACACCCTGAGACACACAAACACACAAACACACACACACACACACATGTATGTATGTATGTATAACACAAAGCTTAGGCTTATCTGGGAAGTATAGTGTAGGGCTTAGCTTGGTCCTTGGTCCGATAAAGCACGTTGTGCATAGTATAAAGTTGGTAGCTCATGCTACAGACACAAAACACACAAGATAATCGTTCATTCAGCTTTCTCGTCGGTTTTTACCCGTTAACCTCATACCCTTGACATTTAAAACCTTCATACTACGAAACTAATAAACTGTATATATGATTATATTTTTTTGCCAAGGAAACTAAAAGATTATATTTAATTTTACTCATAGAAGAACTCTGATGCAACTAATTATAACTTCATTAACGGCGCCTTTGTTTCTTTGTAAGATATACCAGCAATCATAATCAAAGTTCAAATCTGAAACCGATCAAGAAAATCTATATTGATGTTTTGTGTCTGTGTGTAGAAAGAGAGGGAGAGATGGAGGGATACTGAAAAAGGAGATGTCAGGAACAGGAATACTAGTGAATAGAGAGAAGGGGGATTATTAGGGCACAGAGACGCACGTCTGGGCAGGGAGTGTTGTGAAAAGTGAATAACAAGTATTTTGATGTGTGTGTGTTTGTGATTATGGGAAAAGAAAAAGGGCATATTTTGTAGCAGTGAAGGGGGGTGAAAGGAAAGAATAGTTTGGGGGATTCATCATTATAGCTATTGGGAATCTCTCTCTCACACTCTCTCTAATCTCCCTCGAGAGAGAGAGAAAGTGGACCACTCTATGAGTTTGTCTCTATAGAGAGAGCTAGCTAGCTTTCATTGGGGTTGCAGGGAATATGGTATACGGTCAAAGCAGGTCAAAAGAATACAAAAGGACATTATTGGTCAGGTCACTTACATTACAACAGGGACCACTCTTTATAATTATATATATAAGATCTCTCTCCTTTTGCTCTCCAAGTCCAAACAATTAAAATTAAACTTTGAAAAGAAAAGTAACCTTATAAGTTATTATATTGTTCATCTCTCTTATAATTTATAGGGTTTCTCAATCCTCACCTTCTTCCTTCACGCCTCTTTCTCTCTGGTTATCATTCTTCTGAAACACTACCCGCTTTATGTGAACTTTTTAAGTTTCATATAATACTATTATAAAGTTATAATAATGGCCTCATAGCTGGGTGTGTATATATATATATATATATATATATATATATATATATATATATATACCTGTTTGTTTTTTTTCCTTCCGCCAAGTGAGTTGGAGGAATGTTGGTTTAGATAATCAAGATAGTGATTCAATTCGTGCTCAATCAGTTTATGAATAAATTATTTGGGAGACTTTATTTATTGGATACTACTAGTACTTTGCAGTTAACTTAATCAAAATATGACAAGTGAAAGCAGAATGTAATACGGTTAGTGCTTAATTACATTATTATTAGCTTTTTACTTAGCTTTTCAGTATTTTCTTATGCATATTTTACTTTGAATCCCTATTTTTAATTTTATTTAGAATGTTAGGTTGTGTGTGTGTACACGCCGTGCAACATACTATTTCTTCCAAGAAAACTATGTGCTTTCCTAGGCGTTCATGGTGAATATTTATACTAACCAATATATATGACATATAATTGAACTTATTTAAATAAGTCCATGTATCATATTTGTTTAAAAGAAATTAAAAGCTAAGTACAATCTGATATATGGTTCTGAATTAAAAGGGAATGTTCATATTTTATGTCTTTTCGTTAACAAGAAAAGCTGCTGTTCACAAGAGATTTTTGAAGAGTACTACTTCTGAAATGTAGCTATTAAATGTTTTGAAACAATAAAATGAAGCAATGATGAATAATTAATACAAATATTATATAAATATACACATAATAAATTAAAAATACGTGTACGCAGTGGGAATACAAAAGAGACAGCTTTTGACAGGGTTGGAAGTGAAGTGAAGAAAGAAACATTCTGATGAGCGTAATTGGGAAGAAGATGGTGTTGTTGTTGATGATGATGATGCAACCAGTTATAAAGAGTGCAGGGAAAGTGAAAGAGAGTAGTAAATAGCAATCATATGATGTAAGTATACCTTCAGAACTTGCTAGGTATTTGTACTCCCCCCCAATCTCTGATCTAGTCTCTCTCGTTCTGAATATATATATATATATTTGTTGTTGTATGCAAATATCACATACAAATACATATACACTATATGCTGCCGCCTTCTTCTTGGCATCTAATTCTCATTTCCTCTCTCAATCTATTTTAATTATGGTGAAAGCCTTAATAAATTGTAAGTGAATATATAATATATGATCTGTGTGTGTGTGTGTGTCTCATGTATGTTACTCAAAATTGTCCCTAACTTCACTAAATTCATTATATTAATATACAATTTTGTCCCTTACTTTTTTATGGTGAAACCCTGACTTTTTTCTTTTAATTATATAAGTCACTTCACTAAAGTCATTATATTATTATACAATTTTGTCCCTAACTTGTTGTCTTTAGGCTCACCAATTCTCACTTATTCTTTCGTATAAATAGGAATAAAATCAAAAGGTTATTAAATCTTTAAATGGAGGAGTTGATGAAGTTCTTAACAGTAAAACATGTTACAAGTTACTTAAACTACCTATTATAATGTATATGTGTGATTTCCACTTACTTTTATACATTCTCGCCTGATTGTGTGTGTGTGTGTTTTTTCTATGACTGAAATTTATACTAGTATGAAAATTTATTATGATTATGTGAGCAGATGGAGAAACATTATGATTACTTGTATGTGAAACGGCGTACTCTGAGTGACGAAAAGAGAAGAAATTGGTAGAAGTGGGACACTTGCAATGCAATGATGGATAGATAGTTATACGTTGATGATGTTTTGTTTTTTTTTTTTTGGCCAGGTTGATGATGTTTTGTTCTTGCATTTTATATTAATAAATTTAATGTTATCAGGTTTGAAATTTGACAAGACCAATAACTAAGAAGCCACTTTTGTTTGGGCATCATATTTCGGTGCAATATAATAAAGTTAAAGTTTGATTTTTCGTTTGAAGACGACCTCACAAAAGCCCTTAAAGGTGATATTCCAATTCAAACCTAATTGATTTAATACTTGAGATGTGAAAAGACCTGTTTTTACTGCTCATAAATCAACCTTGGCTCTTAGACTAACATTCTAATCCTCCAATCAATAAAGTTAAGTTCGTGTGAAATGCTGTACTTGAAAAATATACAGCTTAATTAATTAGATATATTATTCAAAGAAATATATAATAATGATAACTCGACGTCCTCTCAAAGATTTAAAATTGCATATTTTACCTCTGTAAGATTTGTAAAGATTGCACGAGATTAATTAATTTTGATTGGGCCTTCACACACACACACACACACACAATGTCATAGGTAGTCTATTCTGTAGGATTGTACCTTTCTAATTTTGTCAACTAATAATTTAGTTAACCTCTATAAATTCACACTAAGTAAAGAATTTTATTTTTTCCTTTGTTTTATAAATAATAAATAAGTACTATTTATGTACTGAGTACGTAAAAGGGGTTCAAAACATTACCGTATATACGTGAGAATATAATAGAATTTAGGGCAATGACCCTATTTTACCCTTCAAGTAACCACCCTGGACCAATGAGCACCCTAAACTAACAACGGGTACAATTTTACCCTTGAAGTAACCAAAGTGGTCCAATTTTACCCTTTGGCGAATGTAATGTTGACACGTGTCGTCCACGTGTCAACATTACATTCCACGTGTCAACATTACATTCGTCAGAGGATAACATTGGACCACTTTGGTTATTTCAAGGGTAAAATTATACCCGTTGTTAGTTTAGGGTGCTCAGTGGTCAGAGTGGTTACTTGGAGGACAAAATAGAGCCATTGCCCTAGAATTTATTACATGATTAATTCATAATGTTCACTTTATTTTCTTCTATTTAGCATGCATTTATGATCCTTATTTTTCGCCTGAAGCAAGTGTAGAATCGAAGTAAGCTATGTATTTGCACTTTTCATATATATTTTTTGGTTGGGTTAGCATATATATACAGTATATTGAAAACTTACGTATTTATTTTGATAGTCTGGCATGTTTTCTAACACATTTATTTAGTGCGTGTTTGAAGATTCTATCTTGCCTTAGTTTTGACTAAAAGTAAATGAAATGTAGTTCTACTTTAATCAATTTATTATTAGGTTTATATATTAAGACTTAAGATAGCTTATGATAACTTTTGTTCAAAGTAAGAAAATATGAAATTAATATTTGAAGCTAATCTCGGCAGATCTTCTAAACCTAAATTATGTGTACGTTTAATTTGGATGCCCAAATCAAGTGTTACTCGCACCCTCTCATCATCCAGATTTTTTAATCCTATATATATTAGTTACAAATGATGAAGATGGTGGTGGTGGTGGTAATAATCCAAGCGAGCGCGATTGTTAACTTTATTCCTCGCTCTAATTATGCTCACCAATCACCACATTGAAACATTGCTAGTATAAAATTCAAGCGTTTCAATTTGATCAAAATGTCAAAATTGTGTAACATTTCTTCTTATAAATTTCAGATTAAAATATATTTTGGTCTTCGATTTGACCTTGTTCTATTGCGCTTTGAGGTCAAATGCAAAATGTACCGAGGATTGTACTATAAGGTACAACATCGGGTTTTTCTCTCTCTTGATGAGTTTTTTATTGATTTCCAAGTAATTTAAGGGCCTGTTTGGATTAGATTCTGGAGAATAGCTTTTGTGAAAATAACTTTTTAAAAATAGCTTTTGAGTAGAATAACTTTTCTGGAAAATAGATTTTGATAAAATGAGAGTGTTTGGATAAAGTGTCAGTAGAATAGCTTTTTGAATGTCAAATTACCAAAAAGGACAATTTTGCCCAAAGAGAAGCCTATGGAAGATCAAAGAGAAGGGGTACTTTTGGGAAGATGTTTTGGGATGAGTAGATGTTTTTGACTCTACTCATTTTTAAGTGTGAAAAGTAACAAATGGTAGATTTCCCCAAAATGTGGTTTGGATCCAAAATGAGGTTTTGGAGATAAAATTGTTTTTCCAAATTTTTTTAGTGTTTGACAACATCTTAGTGAAACCAAGGTTTTGTTTCTAAAATCTATTTTTGGTGGCTATCCAAACAGACTCTAAATGGCATGAAATACAATGTGAAGAAGGGGATAAAATTTGGTTTTTCTTATAAAAGGTGAGTGCAAATGCAAGAATGAAACTAACATTCTAAACTACTTGTTTTTGGTATTTTTCAAAGCTATTTTTTGATATTTTTCAAAGAGAAATTTCAGAAAATTTTGTTCCTTACTGAAATTAATTACCATTTTTGGTTCTACAGTGAAATTCTCCCATTATAAATTGGCCCAAAACTGTTTTTGGGCCATGAACAAAAAGGGTAGTTTGATTAATTTCTTTCTACCATGTGAAAAAAATAAAGGCTATTAAGTCCTGCAGCTTGATTACCGACCCAATAAGGAACAATATTAAAGATTTTGGGCTTAGTCAAAACATATTTTTTCTTTAAATTTAGATTTGGGCTTCAACGTTACCGATAATCTTTTCTCTGAGTTCAAAATGAAATAGACTTAACTCCTGCCTGAAAATTTATCCAACAAAAAAAATAAAAATAAAAACTCCAGCGTGAGGAGTCGAGCTTCGAATTCCTAGAAAAGGGCCCATATTTAGTTTATGATAGTGCATCAAATAAGAGGATTCACGTGCCAAACAAAAAATGAGTTAGGCCCACCAAAGGAGTAGAATCTAGAGGAAAAGACTAGTTCCTAAGGATGAATCAATGTTTTCTTCTTTATCAGAAGATGAATCAATGTTTGAATCTCTACTAAGCTTCTTTGGTTCGTTCTTTGGAAAGGAGGGGAGAGAAAATGTTTGTGATTTGAATTTAAACAATTGAAGATACATTGACCATATATAGATATTAAGAAAAATAAGATATGAGATAAAAGAATATAAAAATTTAATCAAAAACCTTACGCCTTTTCTATTTTTTTAAATCCAACCCAAAAAGATTCACTACACCCACTTATTCTCCCTCCTTTCATACCAAATAGCTAAGCGTCTAAAAATATATTGAAAAATATGATTGCCTTCAATAGAGGATATTTGATCTTAAAAATATAATGTTTATTTGTACACAAAAATGAAGAAAGTAGCAACATGAATAGCATCAGAGTGAACAGCACACTTATCAGGATCAAAGAATTGAAGGCAATGTAATGTAATAAAATGATTAGTGCAAACTATGTATTATACACACATCAATTGACAATCAACGCTTTTTTAGAATCATACATATTACAATGTATATAAGCAATCAACAACTTATGTTTTGAAGATCATGTCTTTCCATCTTAACAGAAGTGTCTCTTCTCCGCTAGACAAACTAAATGTTGGTATTGTAATGTGATTATTTATTTAGTTTCAAGAAATTATGTAATGAGATTTATGTATTTATCTTTTATCAAGAAGCCAAAAACTTGTGTCTGAATAGTTAAAACAAAAAATAGAGGTTATAAATGTTCAAGTGTTAATTTATAGAGAAGAGATATCCACTTGTTGATTTATATTAGCCTGACTAATCGGTGTTACATATCAAAGTTATGTGATGAACACTACCTAATCAAACATATCGTTTTACTTAATTATGACTTGTTATTTTCGGCGTTTACACAATAAGCACGCCAAATTTTCTCCATTTTCTTCAGATAATAGAGATAGTTGAAGCCATTAATATGTTGATATGCGAGATTAAAGTTTGATAAATGTGTCATAAGGAGCCATTAACGTTTTTCTAATTTCACTGATTTCGTGATTCTTTTTTATGTTTCCTTTTTTGTCTATCTATTGCAACTAATCAGATATTTACTTGTTTTCTAAGTGATTTCGTTATTCTTGTATTTAATTTGTCTATAAATGTATTATTTTTCCAAAATAACAATACATTTTTTAACATAAAAATAACAATACCTTGAAATATGGTCAAAACAAAAGCATAGTTGTACGCCTATTTTTTTCTTCAGATAATGGAGATAGCAGGATGCATTAACATGTTGATACGCGAAAATCATAGTTCATAAATGAGTCTTAATTATTCAATTAATTGTTTTTTAACATAACAAATTTCTTGAAAGCATATTTATTTTCATTTTTTGTGAATTTATGCTAACTAATCACATATTTACTTGTTTGTTGTACTTATTTCACATTTTTGCAATGTTTTTTGCATTTCAATTAATTCACGATAATATAACTAAAGAATCTCATTGTATGAAAACTGGTATATTTTTTTCCTAATTAACACTACGGTGAGATCTGAAAAATTAAAAAATTCAATTGTATCTTATTTGTTCATATAGTTTTTTGCACCCGAAATTTTTCGTCATTTAAAATAAACCAAACACATGTTATTCGGTTACATAAAATTAAAATTTTATTTATGCAAGAATAAAATAAATTCTAATTTTTTTCAAAAAAAATTAATGCGATGATAAGAATTGGGTGATAAGTGAATATTGCTGAATTTGGCATATGATATTAAAATGAGATATTCTATTTTGACTTTATAATAATCTAAATGTGTTTTAATGAGCCATTATTCAGCAAAATAATTTAGATTATTTTAAAGTCAAATGTTTTGTTGGTTATTGTTAAAATAAGAGAATCTCGAAGCCAAAAAATATCAATTATATTTTTTACTGATCCGAATTCATAGAGTGATTTTAGTTGTAGTTTTACAATTTGTTTTACTTAACCATAGCATGAAACGGAAGTCATTATAACATGTTGATATGCCAAATTAATGTTTGTCAAACATGCCTTAATGAGTCATTTAATTATATTTATTTTTCATATAATTTTTTTTCAATTTGGCAATACGTTCAAACATGGAAAATTTTTTGCACATTTCCATTTTTTCGTTTAGTCCAAGTAATTTAAACCAATCTTCTCTTTATGATAATAATAATGGCTAATTTAAACCAATCTCCTATTTATGATAACATTTACCAATTCTGTAATTTATCTTTATTTGTTTAAAACCAATTTTTTTCAAATAGTATTAATGTGTGCATTTACGCCCCCACTCCACTGATAAAGTGCTGAAATTAATGTTGAAATTAAGGAAATTATGATAATGATGGATTTCATTTCTGAAATTAGTGCTGAAATTTACCTGTACACATAAAGGAGAGTGATATGCTTGGGATTGTCATTAGGGTAGTAGCATTAACTTATGAAAGTTGAAGAACCCATGACATTTTTCAAGACTACTGAAGAACAATATGCAATCTCCAATATACCCTTAATATACAAATCCAAATTCATATTGTGGTAGTTCACACAAATTAATTCGGTCTGATAAAAAATATAATACACTGTGTTGTGAACAAAAGCAAAAGCAAAAGAGAAACAATTACAACAGGAAAATAAGCTTATATATTTCATTCCAAAACCAAACACTCATGAAAACTCAAAACACTTCATACAAAAGATCAACGACTCATTGTCAAAGGTGAAGATTGCCAGAGACGAACATCATTCCATCCATCATTTACAAGTTTAGCTTTGAGAGAAGTTAACCAAAGATTCAAGCACCTCCTATTTGAGTAGAACTTGTTTGGTGGTTTTCATGAGGAGAGACCCATAAGCTGTATTTCATAATTCTGAAATGCTAACACACGAGCTATTTATAAGCATTTCATAATTCGAGTAATTAATTGCCAAGATATTTAATTAATTGTAAATATTTTTTAAAAGTACAAATTGAATGAGGTGCATCATAAAGTTGATTTTTCAGATTCAAAGTCAAGTGTTTAATACAATGCATTTTAATTTTAAATCATTTCAAATTCAAATTCAAACATGTAAAAGAAGGCACAATACAAAGTAATTACAAATTCAAATTAATTTTAAATCTTTTTTAGAATGTCACATAAGTCACCAATTACTCTGATGTCAATCAAATTAAATACATATTAAAGTTCTTTTATTAGGAGAATGTCACATTTATAGTAATTACTCTAATACTCTAATTTCAAAGTTGATTTTTCGGATTCAAAATAAAGTGTTTAATACAATTCATTTTAATTTTAAATCACTTCAAATTCAAACATGTAAAAGAAGACACATTACAAATTCAAATTAATTTTAAATCACTTTTTTAGAATGTCGTTTAATACAATTAATTTTAATTTCAAATCATTTCAAATTCAAACATGTAAAAGAAGGCACAATACAAATTAATTATAAATCATTTTTTAGAATGTCACATAAAAAACCAATTACTCTGATTGCCAATCAAATTAAATACAAATTAAATTTCTTTTTTTATGAGAATGTCACATTTATAGTCATTACTCTAATTTCAAAGTTGATTTTTCGGATTCAAAATAAAGTGTATAATACAATTCATTTTGATTTTAAATCACTTAAAATTCAAACATGTAAAAGAAGGAACAATACAAATTAATTAAAAATTTAAACTAATTTTAAATCATTTTTTAGAATGTCACATAAGTCACCAATTACTCTGATTGTCAATCAAATTAAATATAGATTAAATTTCATTTTTAGGAGAATGTCACATTTATAGTAATTACTCTAATTGTCAATCAAAGTAAATACAAACCAAAATTCTTTATTTAGCAAACTGAGACACGTGTCAAAAGACTGGGGACAAGTGGACCAATTACCTTGTAGCTACAAGCTACTAAGCTATATAGTTGATAATAATAATAATAATAATAACTCTCTTTTTTTTCCTTTTAAAGCTTAATTAGATTATATTTAATTATTTAGTAGTCTACATAGGCTAACCAAACAAATCTCACTACTTAGGATCATGTACTCCACAAATATAATCAAAATATGTATCAAATTTAATTGAAATGAGGGTCATCACACATAAAACTCTTGCATATTAATTGAATACAATTGGATAAAAATTTCATTTCTATCATCTTATTTCCTCAAATTTAGCACATAAAAATTATACAAATTTAAGGATTTGTTGTATTTATTTCATTGAAGGGCGAAACCAGTGAGTGTGCATATTCCCTTCATCAAAGCGAATATATAATTAATGCCTTACACAAGAAGCCAGTTTAGTGGATGGCCTGTCTTTTTCAATAAATCCCACTTTCTACCGAATTTCATTTTTTTATTTTTAGTCTCAATTATCACATGCCTTTACACGTTGGAAAAACGCAATCCTATTGTTGTTTCATCTTTTATAGTTTTCTTGTCAATCTTTTACAATTGAATTAGGGAAAAAGGGTTGATGTAACAACTAACTAGTTTACTTTAGGTAAAAATAATAAATGACTATTCTGCGGTGAAAAAATAATAATTAACTTTGTGACCGGGTGCAAATGTAACAAAACCAGTGACGGTAGGCTATCTTTCGTTCGATTTTTGTGAGACAAATTTAAACGGGTTAAACACACTGTCACCGGTTTTGTTACATTTGCACCGGGTCACAAAGTTTGTTATTATTTTTGCACCTCGAAACAGTCATTTATTATTTTTTCCCAAAAATAAAATAGTTAATTGTTAGATCAGTGCTTTTGCCCATTGAATTATATTATGGTATGCTTTTTTACGGCTATTTATTCATTCACGAGTTTATCATGAGTTTACTCTAATAAGGATGAACAAGTTTTCATGAGTTTACTTGAATTCGAGTCTATTAAACTTAATTACCACCTTTCCTTCATTTTAATGAAATAATTTGACATGCCTCGTAATAAAGTTTGGAGTGTTATTTTTTTTAACCCTAAATATAAGACATGTTCATGTAATTTGATTGTAACTATGTTGTTCTAATTAACAATAAACTTCCATAAATGATAGAACTTTCTTCTCTAACTTTCCTATGTTAGTTAAGCTAGTTAATATCATGAAATTTCTTTTAACCATATCCTGATAATTACTTTTTATTCCCACATACTCTTACTTATTTATTACTTCATCCTGTCCTAAATATAAGATCTAGTTGACTTTTTTAGAAAATCCTAAAAAACAAAATAAGAATTGATTTACCTAATTTTTTCCTTTAGGCAAGTTTATTTTACCTACTCCCTCCGGTCCCTAATGTAAGAGCCCAAAATTTGAATGGTTTTGGTCCCTAATGTAAGAGCTCACCCCACATTCTCTCCTCATTTAATGCATTTTTTCCTACTTTACCCCTAACTCTCTTTCATATTTATTAATGGTTATGTATTTCTCTCTCTTAAAAGTATCATAATAAATATGGACAATTTTGGAAAAGAAGCATTAACTCCAGACATCCAACTAACATTCATATGTTTTCTTAAGAAGCGTTTTTTTTGGCGGCTAGCTCTTACATTAAGGACCGGAGGTAGTATTAACTAATGGATAATTTAAAAATATATCAAATATGTCATAACTTAATAACTAATTTCACAACCTTAATCTCTCCACAAAAAATTCAACTGGGTCTTATATTTAGGATCGGAGATAGTATTAAGAAGCAATAGTCGAAATAATTTGGGAAAGTTAAGAAAAACTGAAAACGGATCTTAAATTTAGAGCAAAATCCATCATCTCTTCATATAAGTCTTGTATTTATGACCAAAGTGATACTTTTTATGGTTCATATACACACAAATAAACTCAAATCAATAGCACCAACCATGACATTGATAATTTTTTATTTTTATTTCTCACTTTCACCCTTGTTTATCCTTATTAGAAGTTAAATACACAAAGGGCGTTTGCTTTTCAAAGAAAGTACCCCTCTATTCTTAAATATAAGACTATGATTCATAATTTGATTAAATTAAGGATGTAGTTAAGTTAGTTATTAACACAGTACTCTCTCCGGTCCCTAATGTAAGAGCTAGCCGTAAAAAAAATGCTTCTTAAGAAAACATGTGAATGTTAGTTGGGTGTCTGGAGTTAATGCTTCTTTTCCAAAATTGCCCATATTTATTATGGTACTTTTAAGAGAGACAAATATATAAGCATTAATAAATATGAAAGAGAGTTAGGGGTAAAGTAGGAAAAAATGCATTAAACGAGGAGAGAATATGGGGTGAGCTCTTGCATTAGGAACCAAAACCATTCAAATTTTGGGCTCTTACATTAGGGACCAGAGGGAGTATTAACAATTCACTCCAAACAAATACCTTATTCTCACTTTCCTTCTCTTGTTTGTTTATTATTGATTATTGATAAAAGTTAATAGGATTGATTTGGGAAAAGTTAAGAAAAAATAGAAAGTGTTCTTAATTTAAAATTGTTTTATATTTAAGAATGGAGATAACATCATTTTGGATAATTGAACTTGTATTCTTTTTTCGAGGGCCATGACGCTTACTGTTGTTAATTTAGATTCGAAGTTGCAAAATTAAGACATGTCATTTTAAAAATGGTAAAATTAAAAACTTGTTAATGTAAAATCAATTTAATTACCAAACAATCGTATATCGTATATAAGTTGACATCATTTTAATCATTTTAATAAAAAAAGATTAAAAGTATACTTTCCAATAAATAATAAATGATTAAGTTAAAACTTTTTATAAATATAAAGGGTTAAAAATTGAGTAAAAAAGTGGAAAGTTTAATTTTTTTTACCATAATGAAAAGTTTAATTAACTCTATAGAAACGAGGGAGTAATTATTATGCCTTGAACGGATAAAATTTACGACCTTTCTTGAAAAGTGTGATTGTCATGTTGTATTTAAAATTTGATATTTCTCCCAGCCTCCCTACGTGGGGTAAAATGAATCACGAACGAACATTATTTCTTGGTCAACATTTTATATTTTGAATTGAAATCTCTTGTTACAACACCTCTTATATTGTCACCAGTCTACAACTTATAAATTAAAGAAATCTTTTATCCAAAATATAAATATAAGTATACTCTTTTTTTGAACTGAGTTTAAGTATACTCTATATGATCTTAAATATAAGAGATAATATGACAATTTGTTAGACAAACGTATAAGATGTAACACGCAAAAATAAAAATAATAGATACTTTTTTTTCAAAATTTGCCTCTTATTTATTAGTTGATATAAGGAGAGGAGGGAAAATGAGTTTAATAAATGAGTAAGGGTAAAATGGAAAAAATTTATTAAACAACATATAATAAAATATTACAACGTGTTTTTATTTGTATGGAGTATATAAAAATGTTGTCTGTTTTTTATGAGTGGGATTAGAGGGAGTACTTTACGATCATTAATAATCCGTTTTCTAAGTTTAACCATTAAATTCTCATCAGAGAGAGAAAAAGAAAAAAGTGAAAAAAAATCTATGAATGACGAAGAGAAAATTTGAATAGGGTACTCTCAAAAAAATTATCAATGTAGATATATTTTATGACCAAACTAACAATCATTAGTATTAGTAGTACGTTAATATTAGTTGAAATAGCTCTATACTCATTTTGTCTTATTTATAAAATAAATAAATCCATTTTTATTTAATTGTATTTATAGGTCATGTAATTAAATTTTTATATCAATGCACAATATTATCGTTCATTTAATTATTTTGTGTTGACTTTATTTTTCATGTGATATAATGAATATTTTTTTTGACAAACAGTGTAGAGGATAGTTAATATAAGGAAAACTAAAAAGTTGTTATATTTTAGACTAGACTCGATGAGATTTAAATTTTTCATTGTATAATACAAGTTCGTACCTTATTTTAAGTCCCAAAAGAATACTGCTCCTAAATATAAGTTTACTCAAAGGTTATCAAGTATTGTTTTTTAACTATTCCTTCTAGTCCTTATTAATCTAGTTGCATTAAATACTTTTTTTCCACGTTACTCGCTCGTGTTATTAATGGAGATTTAAAATTGAAAATTTGAGACACATTATTTAATGAAGGGTGAAGTTAGAAAATTTAACAAATTTAACATAAATTTTAAGACTCAACTCTCTGCGATCCTTAGCAAAAAGCTTGAATAGTTTTGGTCCAAAGTATAAGAGTTTGTCTCACATTCTCTCTTCATTTAATGTTTATGTATTTCTCTCTTTTAAAAGTATTATAATAAATATGAGTAATATTGAAAAACAAGCATTAGACATCCAACTAACTTTTACATGTTTTCTTAAAAAGCTGGGGAGTAATAAATGAGTTATTGAAACAATACATTACCTTTAAACACTCAACTAACTTTACATATTTTATTACTCCCTCCATTCCTTATTATAAGTCACCAACTACCAATTTCTCACATATCAGGGAATAATTGGTAGTTTAGTGTTAAAATTCTTATTAAATTTGCCACTTTTCCAACTTCACCCTTCATTAAATGACGTGTTTCAGGAGGCCGTTGATGACTTAAAATAAGGACCGGAGGGAGTAAGAAACAAGTTTTAGCGTTTGAGCTGTTATATTATGGAATAGAGAAAGTATTAATTCTGTCATTAGCGAAATACTCCCTCCAGTCCCTAATATAAGAGTCGAAATTTGAATGTTTTTATCTTAAATATAAGAGCTAATCTCACATTTTCTCTTTATTTAATGCGTTTTTTTCCTAGTTTACTCCTAACTCTCTTTTTTATTTATTAATGCTTATATATTTCTCTCTTTTAAATTATTATAATAATTATGGATAATATTAAAAAAAAATATTAAATACAGACACCCAATTAACATGTACTGTACTACTAAAAATTTAGTAAAAATGGACACGCTTACATTAATTAATACTAGTAGTATATCCTTGAAAGCCTCGCCCGCGAAACATAAAACTTCTTCACAGGGAGACGAACTAAGGATTCAATCCTACCCACAATTTTACTGACATTACCACAAATGCACTTAGAACTGACTTTATCGGTCTTAACATCGTTGGACAAGTTTTCAGGACGCATCCATTGAACCGAACAGATTCATAATGCATGCCATGAGTAAATTGCATTAATGAAGCCTCAGCCACGTCACTTTTATGTTTATCCACTGAATTGAACAGAATCACAGATTCTTTTTTTATGAAAAGAATCACAGATTCTATACAACGAATGCCATTGACAAAAAATGAGCCTCACTTGTATCAAAAGAAAAAAAATGTGAATGGTGTGTGGTTGAGTGACAAGGACTCATTCACCTTTAACCAATTGTCTGTGGTTCGATTCCTGGTGTTGGGTATGGAGAAACATTAAATCTCCCAGGCCAGTTGTCCTACCTTTTGAGGTGCCTACAGATCAGCGGGGGATTAGTCTCTCACTTATCGAGTGAGGGGATACCTTGATCATGGATAAAAAAGAAAAAAAATGCCTCACCCATCAGTTGTGTGCTTTTATTCCCTTGTTGAAAAAAAGTATGTATATATTCCCTTCTCGTTATAAATAAGACCCCAAAATTGTGCAGTTTGACCACTTTCACATTGCTTAACTATACTCCTTCCGGTTCTTATTATAAGTCACCAACTACTTCTAATTTTTGGTCCTTAATATAAGTCACTAGCCGCCACATTAATTTTTTTCCCACTTTACCCCTATTATTAACGAATATTCAAAATTGAAAATGTGAAACATATTATTTAATGAAGGGTAAAGTTGGAAAAAGTGGAAAAGTAAACATGAATTTAAACACCAAATTACCATTCCTTGGTATGTGAAAAATAATTGGTAGTTGATAACTTATAATTAAGACTGGAGGGAGTATTTTATATACCCATTTATGTCATTATTTCTCCATCATATCCTACATATACTCCTACCGAGTCAATATAATAAGAATAAGAGAATATCACAATTTTGTCATTAAAAAGCACAAAAACATTCGCAAAGAAGCTGAAAACAAGGGATCATGAGTTTATTAAACTTCCTCCCGAGTCAATATAATCCCATCCATTTTAGCAACATATATAACCGCATGATGCAAACGTCAAAGTACATTAAGAAAACCCCCTCCGCCAAATTTCGACCAACAAAAAACCAAAAAGAGAACAAATACCGCCAAATTTACCAAATAATAATGTCATCTAATTT
Organism: Mimosa pudica; assembly: GCA_029929735.1. Taxonomy (NCBI): domain Eukaryota; kingdom Viridiplantae; phylum Streptophyta; class Magnoliopsida; order Fabales; family Fabaceae; genus Mimosa; species Mimosa pudica. The sequence goes on along the minus strand of JAKELP010000023.1, from coordinate 2,735,220 downwards.
ATTTTTTTTCCAACTCATACAGAAGATGGATTAAACCACAACACAGGTAAAGTTTAGTGAAAGTGGTTCATTTACTACATGATAAGTTAATCTTTGTAAGAGAGGTATCAAATTCAGTGCCTGAGAATATTTCAAACAAAATTGCATTCAGTAAAAGATACTCCCTCCATTCCTAAATGAAATGCAAGATCACTTTAATAAATTTGGAGATATTAAGGAAGACATTCCAATGAGTTAGGATTACATGAAATTTCCAAAATACCCCTCACCTAAGTTTTAAAAATATCCTCTCACCTTCAAACCACTATTTTTGGGTGAAGGGAGTATAGGGGTGATTTGAGAAAAACTTGAGTCAAAATTAGAAGGTGATATTATATTTAGGAACAAGTTCTCCTCCATATAGTGATCTTATATTTTGTATTTTTAGGTTTAAATTTTAAACCAAAAAAATACAAAACAAACTATAAGATTAAATATTATTTTGACCAATAAATAATTACCCAAACACCAATGATATTATGTGTTATATGAATTGATACTTGGTAATTATTTATTAGCTTAAAATGATAAGTAACCAAAAACTATATCAAAACTATTTTTTTTTTCAAGTAGAACTCTGCGCGTGTCATTTGGAGCCCATTCTTTTTTGTTAGTTATGCTGGAATTTCGTATCACCATCTAGGACCACGCCTTGGTAGGCTTTGGAGGGTGCTTTTTATTAAATCATTCAGGATGCTCTTTAAATCATTTTCGACCTTATTTTGTACAAAGTCACCAAATTCAATTGTTAGCCAAATATATAAAAAAATTAAAAGCATTTACTACTGACCAAAACTGTCGAGGATTGACCAACAAGGTCTGGTCTAAGGAAGGAACAACTCCTTGTATAACACTACTTCCGGTCCTAAATATAGGACCTAGATGACTTTTTTTGGAGAGGTTAAGGTTGCAAAATAGTCTATTAAATCATGATATATTTGATATATTTTTAGATCATCCATTTGTTTATAAGTAAAATAAACTAGTTCAAGGGAAAAAAATTAGGTCAATCAATTTATAATTAACTTATTTTGTTTTTTTAGGATTTTTCAAAAAAGTCAATTAGGTCTTAGACCGGAGGGAGAACTCTATCTCATTTGTAATATGACAACCTAAAATTTGAATAGTTTTGATCCAAAATATAAAAATCCACTCACACATTCTCGCTTCATTTAATGCATTTTTCCTACTTTGCTCCAAACTCTCTTTCATAGTTATTAATATTTATGTATTTCTCTCTCTAATAATATAATACTCCCTCTGGTCCCTTATTATAAGTCACCAATCACCTACAATTCTTGGTCTTAATACTTCTTCCTGTCCTTATTATAAGTCACCAACCACCCAAATTGTACAAACTAAGTAATAGAAATTAATGGAAGTTGCATCATTAAATTGGTCTTATTTTAATTGTGTTTTCCGTTTTTGCCCCTCACACCTTTATCACTATGACCCACTACCTTTTTCTCTTCATTAATCCTCTATCTTTATGAGGGAAACAAAAGTAAAGTGGAGGAAAAGTCAATTCAATTAAAGAAATCTCTTTTTTCAATGATGATGTTATATTGGAAAAAATTTAGTAAGTGAGTTAGTTAATTACGGTTAGTGACTTATAATAAGGACCGGAGGGAGTATAAGTCACCAACCACCGTATTAAATGTTTTTTCCCACTTTACCCTTATTATTAATGGAGATTTAAAATTGAAAATATGAAACACATCATTTAATGATAGGTGAAGTTGGAAAAAGCGACAAATTTAACATGAATTTTAAGACCTAATTATCATTCCTTGGTATTTGAGAAATGAGTAGTTGATAACTTATAATAAGGACCGAGGGAGTAATAAATATGGACAATATTAGAAAGAAAACATTAACTCCAGACAATTAACTAACTTTGACATGTTTTCTTAAGAAATGAGTTTTGGCCGCTAGACTTTTATATTACGGATTGAAGGGAGTAAATCAATCTTCAAATTATTGGAAGATAATGTGTTTACATTATTTCTACAACTAAGATTTCTTCCAATACAAGGATACTAGTAAAGGAATAGACAATTGTATAGGATTGACTTCGAAAATTGGAATTTTGATCACAACACAATTCATCCTGCCCTCCGAAAATTACATTTTTGTCCTATCTCTCATTATTCCAAACTTACACTTCTACAGTATGTTTCCTATCCTTAGGCGGATGGAATTGTGGATCAGATCTACTATTCGTCTTTCTCCCCTCTATCTTCCTCATCTCACAATATTATTTGGATTTGAAAAATGAATGGTTGAAATTTAATATCTCTATAAAATCATTATTTTCTCCTTTGGGAGGTTTATAGTTGCGACATGTCCAATGCAAAATTAATTTTTTTTTATATTTTTGATGTAATATTGTAATGCAATTTTTATAATTAAGATATTAAATCTCAATCAAACAGTCTTTACACAAACGATAAATATGGAATGAGAAGGAAAAAATGAATAATTTATTCTTACATGAAAACGTACCCCTTCCATTCTAATAAGGTTAAAGGTTTAATTTGTCCTACAAAGCATTTTCACATTATAGTGGAAAAGTCTGATATAAATAAATTTTAGAGGGATATTGAGTACGAATAAGCTTTTTTTAAAACAGAGTAAATCAACCGACGTCGTCATTCAGTCCAAGACGTTTATCAGTGTCTTTTTTTTTGCCAAAGAGTTTTTGAGTGTCAAATGAAATTCATGTGTGTCACCGAAAAAAAATGAAATTCATGTGTGTAAAATACGACGAGGAACGTTTGGGGTTGGATAATAAAGGCTAACTTGCTACATTTCAAAAGTTTATTGTTAATTAAGTTCCCTTTTAAAGCTTCCTGCTCATCTTAATTATAATCAAACCGGACAACATTCACAAAATATATTTTTTTAATTCCTTCCATTTCTTTATTTTCTACCAAATATGATGATGTCGATGTGCACCCTACTTTCTTTATACTTTCTACCAAACATGCCATTTAGGCTCACCTTATATAGTCTTTTCCCATATTTGTTGCTATTCAAAGTTATGTCACAATGCACTTGAAATTATGAAATACTTAGTAACTAAAGTAAAATATATATATTGATTTAAGTTTATTAATATAACTTCAATTAATCTATTTGTCTAAAAGATAAGATTTATAAAAAATAATAAGTGCAAAAGAGATAATGAGAGAAAAATATAAACATTTAATAAGGATTTAACATTTTTGTCCCTAGACTATAAAAATATTTGTGGTGGAATGACAAAACTCATACTATATGCTCCTAGACTATAAATTTAACATTTTTGTCCAAATAAATAGTTGAAACGAAGTGTGACTGGACAATAATTTTTATAACAAATAATAACTTAAACATACTTATTTACATTCGATAAAAAAAATACATCTTTATACCATGCCAAGTTTTTAAATTACATATAGCCTTTATCATACTCTTGAAATATCCTTAATAAATGTGTAAAGACCATATATCTCCATAGACTTTGTTTTCCCCCTTAGTGCTTTGGTGGAATATTGTTGGTTTGGCTAATCACGATAGTGTTCAGATCAGTTCATTATTTTGACAAAAAAAAGTTCAATTCGTTATTGAACGAATTATTTGGGAGTTTTTATTTCATGGATAATGATACCTTGCAATCTATAACATAATAAACTGAATGTATATAAAACTAGCTTTATGAGAAAAAATAGAATACCATTACTATGTAGTTGCAAAATATGAACTTTTTTCTCTTTCCATAGCCATCAGCCCAAATTAAAAAAAAAAATTGACATTATACATACAAATATTGTTCCAAAAACTATAGTTAATTAAGTAAAATTTGAACTTACCATCCATTGTCAATCGGTTCGGCTGGCGAAAAAATTAAACATTCGACCATCTTGGGAATACTCGATTTGCAAAGAGTCTCATTTAACCGTGGTTCCAATCATGAGTTGATGCTTGTAAAGACATCTTCGCATCTAAGTGGAGTTGGATGACACCTATATGTATGCACAAAAAGAAAGAATTTACTTGTCATAATCCAGAGGCCACATAGATAGGTCCAAGTGGATTATGAGTTAAGAGTTATACCCTAGATCACGCGTGAGTCAAACTATTTCCTATGCTACAAAATTGTAAAAACGGAGAAAAGGACTCATCATGGAGGCTCCACCAAATGCTGCTCACGGGAGCTCCAACTCAAGTCGGTCGCCAGGCAGCCACTGCTTCTAGAGTTCCTCAACTAAAGCTGTTTTTTTTGTGTGTTCCAATAACATGCTTTAATTAGGTAAAAATGTGAAGGCTAGATTTGATCAGAGCCCATATTAATTCCCAAAAGACTTAGTCATCACTAGGCTATCTTTGTGCATCGTCTCCAGCCAGCCACCAAGAAGACACAACCATCAGGGGGTCTCACACTAATCCCTTTTTTATTGCGGCAAAGGCCGAAGAGGATAGATTTTCTCCCAAGTCATTGTAAAGATGAACTATTTTACTAATTAACAAAGCCTATACGAATGACAACATTTATAAAACTAATGAACATTTTTGTCAAAGCCATTGACTACTACTTTTAACCAGTAGAATTGTATATTGAAATCCTTGATGACTAGACTTGTAATGCATAAGACAGAATATGTAAAGCTATCAAATAATATATTTGGAAGTTGTATATTCAAATATCACAATGTGTGTATATATACATGCATAGGCAACCACATATCCCTTCATTAACGTGATTGGCCAACAATCTCTCTCTCACCATAATATCATATATTTACATTAATACCATATATTTGCATATCAGATAATATCTCTCAATCCCACATATTATGTTAGAATCATATCATATCATATCATCACTAACACTCCCCCTCAAGTTGGTGCATGAAGATCTGCAATGCCTAACTTGCTTGTGAGTGTCTTGAGCCTGTCCTTTCCTAGTGCCTTTGTAAACATATCTACTATCTGATCCTTCGTCCATATTTTGCGTGGTATCACCTCTCCTGATTGACATCTTTCCCTGACAAAGTAGCAATCCATTTCTACATGTTTGGTTCGCTCGTGGAATACCGGATTCATAGCTATGTGCAGAGCTGCTTGATTATCACAATATAGTGATGTTCCTCTACTTTGTGGCGCCTGTAGATCTTTGAGCAACCAGCGCAACCACACAATCTCACTAACAGCAGTTGCCATTGCTCTATATTCCGCCTCAGCTGACGATTTTGCTACAACACTTTGCTTCTTTGTTCTCCATGACACAGGCGAACCTCCAAGTGACATGAAGTACCCACTACATGATCGTCGCGTTAAGGGACAACCTGCCCAATCTGCATCACAATATGCCTCAAGCTCTAGAGGCCCTTCCTTTCTTAGCAATATTCCTTGTCCAGGTGTGCATTTCAGATAACGCAAGACTCTCTCGACTGCCACCATATGTGAATGTTTAGGCGATGATGTGAATTGACTAAGTACATTGACAGCATAAACTATGTCTGGGCGAGTCACCGTTAAATACTGAAGTTTTCCAACCAATCTTCGGTACCGCATAGTATCCACTTCTGGCTCATCTTCAATAGCTTGAAGCTTGCAATGCTGCTCCATGGGAAAAGCACTAGGCCTACAATTACTCATATTTGTTTCCTTCAAAATGTCCAGAGTGTACTTTCGTTGGCTTAAGACAAAACCTTGTGGGGACCGTGCCACTTCAATCCCAAGGAAATACTTCAAACGCCCTAGATCTTTGATACTAAATCTCTTATCAAGATATTTCTTTGTTTCTCGTATCTTCACCATATCGTTCCCTACCAATAAAACATCATCCACATATATTAAGCATGCAACATATGAGGTCGCAGTTTGGAAGGTGAACAATGAGTGATCAGCTTTGCTTTGAGAGTATCCAAGAGATAATAGTGCCTCCGTGAATTTGTGATACCAATTACGTGAAGCTTGTCGTAAGCCATATAGAGATTTGTTTAGCTTACATACTCTTGTCTCCCCCTCACGAGCGAACCCCTGAGGAATTTGCATATAAACTTCTTCATCAAGATCGCCATGGAGAAAAGCGTTATTGACATCTAGTTGACATACAATCCAATTTCGTTTAGCAGCAACTGCTAATAAACAACGAACAGTAACAAGTTTTGCCACAGGAGCAAATGTTTCATGAAAATCAATGCCCTCAACTTGCGTGAAGCCACGAGCCACTAGTCGTGCTTTATACCGTTCAACTGCTCCACTAGGTGAATATTTGATTTTGAAGACCCATTTTGAGTCGATTGCATGTTTATTTGGTGGTAGAGGCACAAGCTCCCACGTTTCATTGGCCTCAAGTGCATTAATTTCCTTCTTCATGGCATCACGCCAATGAGCATGTTTACTAGCCTGAAAGTAATTTTTGGGCTCATCATGTGCAGAGATGGCCGCCAAAAAAACCTTATGTGAGGGGGAAAAACGTTCATAAGAGAAGAACTGAGAGAGAGGATACTTTACCGAGGCGCAAGATGGGGTGGTGCTGCAGGATGGCGCAGAAGAGGGGACAATTGAAGGCGGCAAGTCAATGGCATAATCATTGAAGTGGCTTGGTTGAGAACGAGTTCGCTCACTACGTCGAGGTTGAGGTTCTTCAACTTGATCCTCCACACCCAAGTTATCATGGCTTTCTGTGGTGGGAACATTGCCAACATCGGGTAATGATGTATTGACTGGTACAACATAAGGAGTAGTCATATCCTCACGATCATCTTGAAAACCTTGAGCTATAGGTGCATGGGTTGTAGTTGGTGATGGAGGAACCGCAAATGGAAATTTTGTTTCAACAAAAATGACGTCGCGAGAAACAAAAGCCTCACGCTTATGAAGATCATAAAGTGTATACCCTTTCTTGCCATAGGGATAGCCAAGAAACATACATGTACGCCCTCGTTCCCCCATCTTATCATTAGTGACTGCATGACGGGCATAGGCAAGACAACCAAAGACTCTAAGGTGATCATAAGTGGGCCCTTTGTTGAACAATACCTCATATGGGGTTTTATTATTCAAGACTTTGGTTGGCAAACGATTGATGATGTACACCGCAGTTAAAACACACTCTCCCCAAAATTTGACTGGTAGGTGGGCTTGAAAACGAAGTGCTCGTGCGGTCTCCATGATGTGCCTATGCTTTCTCTCCACAACCCCATTTTGTTGAGGGGTGTGTACACATGTCGTTTGAAGAATTATGCCTCGTTCTTCATAAAAGGCCTTCATAGTGGATGACTGGAATTCGAGTCCATTATCAGTTTGGATACGTTTGATCTTCTTACCAAATTGTGTTTCAATCATACTTATGAATGACCGCAAATAATGACTTACTTGAGACTTTTGTTTCATCAAGTATACCCAAACACCTCTGCTATAATCATCAACAATGGTTAAAAAATAATGAGCCCCTGTGAGTGAAGGAGTTCTATAACCACCCCAAATATCACAGTGAATTAAATCAAAACAAGAACTAGTTTTTATTGAACTTGAGCCAAAAGGCAAACGAGTCTGTTTTGCTCGAATACAAGAGTCACAATAATTATCACTTGCTTTATGCTTGAATAGATGAGAGCAAAAAGAAATATGCTTCAACTTGTCAAAAGATGCATGACCCAATCTAGAATGCCATAAATCAATAGTTGATACATTATTTTGTGCCGCCAACGCCGTCCCCCCTTGCTGCAACGGTGTCAAGAAGTATAAGCCATCTCTGCATTTACCCACGCCAATCAAGCTCCTCGAGTTCAAGTCCTGAATGACACAGAAGTCAGCAAGGAAAATAACAGCACAATTAAAATCTTTTGTGAACTTGCTCACAGAGAATAAACAACACTTGAAATCGGGAATATATAAAACATCATCAATTTTCAACTGTGATGAGAGTATGACACTCCCTATCCCTTTAACAGGAACAGCTTGCCCATTGGGTATTTTTACTGGTGGTGAATTGGAGCTCCTTAAGTTCGTCAAGTATGCTCTGTCATGAGTGATATGAACTGAGGCACCTGTGTCAATTATCCACGTCCCATCATCCCAATTGTTACCTGATAGGTTGGCCACAGGTTGGGTTTGCTGACCGGTTGTTGTTGCACCGACAGATTCAGAATTCAAATACTGCATTAATTTGGTGAACTGGTTAGACGTGAGACCTGGAACTGGACATGTGACTTCACTAACTTGAGCGGCTCTTGGACCACCACGCTTGTCACGCCGTTCTCGTTCTGTTTTCTTCCAGTCACTGGGATACCCAATGAGTTCATAACATTTGTCTTTTGTGTGGCCAAGTTTGTTACAGTGACCACACCTTGACCTGTCCTTCTTACGATCTGTTCGTTCATTCTGAACTTGAAAAGCTGCTGCCTCAATCTGTGGCTTAGATGTCATAGAGATCAATTTCTATTGCTCATCTTCAGCCACGAGGTGATATGCAGCTCCAACTCTTGGCAAAGGCTTCATGCTTAAAATCTGTGATTTGATTGTTGTATAATCATCTTCCAACGCCATGAGGAATTCATAAAGATGATCCTTCTCTTTCATCTCCATCAATTGTTTTTGGAGATCACACTTGCAGCAACCACACGTGCATTTTGGCCATGGTGCTATGGACTCTATTTCATCCCAGTAACTTTTCAACTTTGTGTAGAATGCTGGCACTGATTGTTTTTCTTGCCTCATGTGCGCCACAGCACGACGCAACTCGTAGGCCCTTGGTGCACTGCCTTTTCCAAAAATTTCTTCAAGCTCTACCCATATATCACGAGCCGTTTTTGCATATCGAACACTGCTTCTCACATCCTTACCCATTGAACTTTTGAGCCATCCTATCACCATGGCATTGCAACGCATCCAATGGGTAAGATCAGTTGAGTCTGCTGCCGGCTTCGGAATCGATCCATCAACGAACCCGACTTTGTTCTTTGCAAAAAGGGCGTTACTCATATCAGTCACCCACTCACCATAGTTGGAGTCATTGAGAAGTTCTCCAACATAAACATGGCCTGGATTGTCTGATGCATGTATATAGTATGGAGACATCACGTCCACGGCTACGGCGGTTGATTTACTCTCCATTTTTTTTTTTGTGTGGCTCAGAAACCTAAGCTCTTTACTGTCAACTTTTGGATCGTTGCTCTGGTACCATAATATATTTGGAAGTTGTATATTCAAATATCACAATGTGTGTATATATACATGCATAGGCAACCACATATCCCTTCATTAACGTGATTGGCCAACAATCTCTCTCTCACCATAATATCATATATTTACATTAATACCATATATTTGCATATCAGATAATATCTCTCAATCCCACACATTATGTTAGAATCATATCATATCATATCATCACTAACAATCAATTGTCTCAATGATGACATTGACTTCACTCGCAACAAAAATAGGTTTGTAGTATTTTACATAGTCGACTGGACTCGTAGTAATGCGGTCGACAATATTTGAAAAGGTATTGTCCAATTCAATTGCGTCGTTGATTCTGGAATTATAATGTTTTAAATCATTGAATACATTCCTAACGCCAATGAAAAAAAATGTTAATAGTAGTTTGTGCACCGTGTAGTTGAAATGGTGATTATCTATAGTTATTGTTGCTTGCCCGAACTCATGGTTCAAGAGGTGGAACTGTGAAGGGAAACAATTTCACCATCAAGCCATGTCCTCCATTGGCTAAAGATGAGTTGTTGGCATTGAAGGTTTAGATTAGACAAAAAACTCCACTATATTGTATTTAAATATTTTACATCTATATATCTATAATTAAATATCAATATGCGAACAAATTATTAAGTCAGGAAATTTTCAAGCTAGTACACCACGTCATTTAAAGTCTGATCAGTAATATATATACACATTATAATTAATATGTATTTTTTTATTTGACTTGTCAACCTTAATATATAATTAACTAACAAATTTAAAAAGTTGAAATATCACGTTTTCAATGTTTTATATACAAGTTGAAAGTACATTTTTATATGCTACTTAACTTTTATATATAGGGAAAGGTAAAAAAAAAAACTTTTATATATAGGGCGCTACATTAGACATATTGTGTTTAATCGTGACTGGTTATAAAAAATTATGTGATGAATAGAATTTACTCAAGAGTTTTTCTAATCAAGTTATCATTTAAATTCAATAATTAGGGTCAACATTTAATGATAATGAGACTAACAATGTAAACATTATGCAACTGAACACCTAAATTATAAAATTAAGTAACTAAGTTGAAACTTAAAGTGAAGTTAAAAATTTAAAAATATATTTACTAATGCTGGCAAAAGAAGTATATAATTACTTTCTCCATTTACCACTAATTAAGTATTATTACCTTTTTGTTTTTAACATAATATATAGTTTGTACACCACATTTTATTAACTATGTAGTTCGTTTTAATTTGTATGATACAAACTAGATATAATAATCATTACATAATTAATTACTGGAGGTAGTATAATTAAATCTGTAATTTAGATAGATATGGACAAAAATAAAAGAACTTAGCGACCATAATTTTGTTTACTCAATCACCTTTCATCTCATCATCATCATCATAATTTTAATAATTCAGATTTAATTTTTCATATATTTAATAACTATCACTAAATTTTCATTTTAACTTTTATATCCAAATTTTCTATTTGAAATTTGATCTAAACAACTTAATGGAGGAGGGGAGTACTCTCTCTTTCTATAATAATATAGGAGGAGTATGAGTTAACATGATTTTTTTGTCCACATTATAAGAGGTACGATAACATGATCTTCCTCTTGTCTTTAATATAATACATCAACTATTAAAAGAATTTGATGTTTAATATCAGACATCAATCGCCACATAAATTGACACGTTACCCTTGTCATTAATGATGTCCAAAGTTGTTAAAGTTGAGTTATATCATTTAGTTGGAAAAATAGTAAAATTATGCCTATATTTAATAACACAACCACCAAACATTGGTTGTGGGAATTGATAATTGATGTCTTATAATAAGAACCCGAGGGAGTAAAACTTAAGATAATAAATGTTTAATTTTCATTTTAAAATTACATATTAAATGCGAGGGGGGGGGGTTTGAGTGTATGATAATTAAAATAAGGGCAACTGGGAGTTGGTCAAGCAGTTTAAATAAATGGGCATTAAATGAATATTCATAAAAAAGGACCTTCGATCCATGATATAAGAGTCTAATATCAAACTAACTTTTACATGATTTATTAAAAAAATTCGTTTTATCCTTAATTTGTTTTCCTACTTTACCCGTAACTTGCTTTGAAAAAAATGATTAATTTCAAATATCAATCTAATTTTTACATGTTTTCTTAAAAAACTCGTTTTATCTTTAATTTGTTTTACAAAATATAAGAGATCACCCTTACATGTTCTCTTTAATTTGTTTTCTCTTTAATTTTCTCTTCAAATAAATGTGGAAGGGTAAATTGAAAAACTTTGTTAAACCTACTCATAGAAAATGATTCAAACATTTTTTAATATGTGTAAAACGGTTGAGTATCTATTGTAATGGGAACCAAAAGGAGTAAGTAGAATAAATTAGTTATGAGTAAAAAAGATAATCATAAACAGTGATTTATTTAAAATATTTAATTTCTCAAAAAAAAGACAAAATATTTTATAATTTAACCATAACTCCATAAGTTACAATAATAAAAAGTAACACAGGAGGGAAAGGGGGAGTAAATTAAATTATTACCAAAAGTAAAAACTCTTTAAATAATGTGCATTAAAGGACTTACTTAAAATAAATAAAAACACAAAAGGAATATAAGTAAATGACCAAACTTGTTTCTTTAACAAGTGAATAAAAAATCCGAGAGCCTTTGATTGAGTCATAAAAGGTTTAACCAACCTTAACTAAAATTAGGTGTTTGATCTCTACTTACGTATGAAACACGTCAAAACTCTTGATCAGCCATCCAATTCATCGAGGTGCCCACAATTATCGATTTTGATTTTTCTGTGGTTGATGATGTGTCGGAAAGATGACTTGCCCCAATATATCAAAAGAGGAATATAAAATATAAAACAAGTGAGTGCATATCTCTCTATATGGAAGTGAAAATCTCAAATCTTAGACTTTGTGCCAAGTGACAACAAACTGTAGTTGCCATATGGTTGACTAACTCTTATAACGTGGACAAGAGGGAGTATCTAACAAATTTAACTATCATCCTTCACGTTATAAATTATATCAATATTTTATATTATACTCACTCCGGTCTCTAATATAAGAGTTAGCCGCAAAAAAACGCTTATTAAGAAAACATATTAATGTTAATTGAGTGTTTCGAGTTAATGCTTCTTTTCCAATGTTGCCCATATTTATTATGATACTTTTAAGAGAGAGAAAAATTTAAGCATTAATAAATATGAAAGCGACTTAGGGGCAAAGTAGGAAAAAACACATTAAATGAAGAGAGAGTGTGAGATGAACTCTTATATTAAGGACCAAAATCATTCAAATTTTGGCTCTTATATTAGGGACTGGAGGGAGTATTTAGCATAGGGATATGATATTTAATCTAAACAGTCAAAACAATGATGAATTATCCCCTCATATTCCAAATATAAGACCATTTTAACTTTTTTACGAAAGTTAAGAAAATAAATTAGATCACTAAATTATAACACATGACACATTTAATTAGATTATACTCGTATGTTAATTTATAAATAAAATAAATTAATCTTGACAAAAAAAATTAAAAGTAAGAATTACTTATAATTTGGACCGGTCAAATTACAATAGTACTATACTGAAAATGCCCAAGGCGGGAAAAGTAGAGTAAACTGATTTATTACCAAGAATAAAGCTGTTTAAATAAATGTGCATTCTTTTTTAAAAAAAGAAAAAAAAGGCAAAAAAGGAATGTAAGTAAATAACCAAGAACCACTATCTTAAAATAATCGAACACAAATCTGAAACCTCTCTCTCTCTATATGGAAAATACAAATCTCAAACGTGAGACTTTGTGGCAAGTGGCATCCATCCACCGGAGCAGCCGCCTCTCCCCGGCGACCAGCTCCGGCGGCCACTCTCCGACCACCGTTGACCAGTCAAACCAAACGTATCACTTTTCCCAACCATTGTGGGCCCCTCTCTCCCCTCTCCTCTCTCTTTTGTTGTGTATAAATATGTCTTCTTCTTCTTCTTCGTTCCCTCAAAGCCTCATTCTTCGAATCCTCTCTCCTCCACCCACTTCCATTTCTTCCTAGAATCATTCAATACACACAACACATATTAATATTCTCTTCTCACTCACCTTTCAGGGTAATACTAATAACATCAACATCTCCAAGCTCTCTTGTCTTGTCTTGTTTTTATTTTTTTATTTTTGTCATTCTTTGGTTTCATATCAATATTTGCATGTTGAATGGTGGGAAGGATTTGTTTTGAATGTATGGAATGGAATTTGATGTGGGTTTTATTTGATTTTGCATGTTTAGTTCTATATTGTGCATTTGGAGATGTTTCTTAGAGTGTAAGTATTGTTTCATGAGCTGATAACATTGTTGCTGCCTTTCATTTTATATGTCACTATCTGACATGTGTTGCTTTTTTCACTTTGTTTGTTTGTTTTATGTTTTGCATGCACCAATGGATTTGCTCTATTGGATCTGTTATTTCCCCATTGGCTTTTCTCACGACTTGTTTGCATTGGATATCTCATTTTATTTTGTTATCTGTTCAGTTTCTATTACTAACTAGTTAAACTGCATTATGGGATGTTATATACATTAATTTGGTTTTTCAATTTGAATCTCTATACCTTCCCTTTACATGGATTCCATGTGGTTGTCTTATACTTCATTTAGTTTCCTTCTCTTGGATTGCATGCTCAAAAGCTTCTTGCTTTTGTTGGATTGGTTATCATATTCAAAACTAATTTGATGCATTTTGTTTTTTCTGGAGAAGGTGAGACAAGGGTTGCTGGAGGCTTGTTGTTCATACTGGTTGTTTGGAAATTTTTCCAGTAAAGATGAATTTCTCTTTGGTGTCGTCTTGGACTAAGCCAAAGTGTTGTGCAAGTGATTGCATGCAACACACTGGTGCTGGTTTTCCCTTGTTGAGACCTCCTGTGAGTATTTCTTGTTTAATTAAGAAACATAAAGTGCAAGCAATAAGGACTGGTGCTGGAAGGAGGGCCATCTCCAGCCAATTGATACCTAGCCATATACAAGAGTCATACAAAAGAAATAAACACCTTCAAGTGCCTGTAAAGAAGTTAGATTTTGTAAGGACATTGATGATCGACAACTATGACAGCTACACATACAACATATACCAGGCTTTATCTGTGGTTAATGGTGGTATGTCCTCTATCTCTCTTTCTCTTCACTGTGTTTTTGTTTGTGTTTGATAGTGAAAGACAGAAAATTTCACCATTGTTTGCAGATATATTTAGACTTGTTTTTTTAGCTTTATTTTTTATTTCTATTTTTCCTTTTGTTTTGAATACCTTAAAATCTATTTCAAGATACTGTACACTGAAGCCTAAAATGGCTTATAAAGTGTAATGAATTGGTCCACATTTAAAAAACTTCTTTGGTTTTCTATATCTCAGTGCCTCCTGTGGTGGTCCAAAATGATGATTTGACGTGGGAAGAGCTTCGCCATTACCTGTATGAGGAAAATGCGTTTGATAACATTGTAATATCACCTGGACCTGGTTCTCCATCATGCCCGAAAGATATAGGTGTGCTACTTCTCTGCCAATAATCTTTGAGACAAATTACATATTGATGGCCATAAAATGAGTTTTTTTGTTTTAGTTTTCTGGAGATTAGAGATAGATATGTGATACATTTATTATTTTTAGTTAGTATCTTTGTTTAATGCTGAAAAAGTTGTAGCATAATAACTCATGAATTTATTGGATGCTTGTTTAAATTACATATATTTCATAGACTAGTATGCACACCCTTTTGTGGCAAAATGGAATGTGACTCACCTGTGAAATATTTGGGTGCAACTTTAGGTCCTTTGGGTCAAGAAGCAGAGCGAAACTAACTCTGACTAACAGAAAATTCACATGATTATTGGAGAATGTCCTCTTTTTGTACCTTACTGTCATAATAGGTCCTAACATTATTTATAGTTATACATCATTTACAAGAAATTTTTTGGTTTTATTTCGCTTGAACTGACATAATGTATGATGTGGACCTACATCTGATGATCTTGGAGGTGTCAATTATGAAAGGTTTCCAATATAATTGTTCTAGTAGAACTGACTGACTTTTTGCCGAAGTTCTTAGAGCACATGAAATGCAACTGAAACTATGAAAGTGTAAAAATTTTGCAAGTGGAGTAACTCAAACTCTTTTTAGGTACATGGACTGTAAGAGTAATCATACTCATCGTTATTTTTAAAACGACCAAATATAGTTTCCAAAAGTTAATATCATGGACTAATGACTGCCAAGTTCTTTTATAGTTGAATATCTAAGGAATAGTTTGGCTGATCTCTGTTTCATGAGGTGTAGACGTTTCCTTACTTTTAATTGCATTGGAAATGATTTAAAAATATGTAGGTGTTTGCCTTGAGCTGTTGCACCATTGCTGGGACATCCCTATTCTTGGTGTTTGCCTGGGACACCAGGTATTTGCACTTCTTTTTTGCAAGATAGCTTATCTTTATGTGCTTGTGATTATGATACCTTTTGCTTTATTCCATCTTTTCCGCATCCTCTGTGAGATATTGACAATAGTCACAACTGCATAAGTTTGCTACTTGTTCTTTTAAATATCTAAGTCTGTCTTTACTTTTTACCTTGCCCCTCCTTTTTGACTCCTATCTCTGTTTCTCCATTTCATTTTCCTGTATTTGTGGGTTTTTCGTATGTAGAGGCTTACTTATAAATCTTTAATTATGAAGCTGGGAGGACTTTAAAACAGAAAAATTCTAGAGTTTGTTTGGCCAAATAGTGAAGGTTGTTCTGATTTTACTTTGCAAGAAGGTCGTGATTTCCTTAATTTTACTATGCCACACACATGGTGTAGGTTGGTTCAGTAATATCATAAAACATGACAGAATCATCCAGCTGGTCTTCAATCTGCATGTACTAAATGACACTGAAATTTTCCATCTGGTGCTATTCAGATCTAGTTGTTTAGACCTTTCTTCATCTTTCTTTTTTAGCTTTGTAAGAAAGATAATTCTTTTCTGGAGGAGGAAATCCATTTTGATAAAATTATTCACTCAGGTCTTCTCTAATTTTATTAGATTCCACAACTTGCGTGAGGTGACTTAATCCTGGTTTTATTAATGTTGTGATTCATTTTTAATAAATTTGAGTTTTAGATTTTGTACTCCTGCCTTTTAGAATTTCTCTTTGATCTTATTTTCCTTTCATAACTTTGTTGCTTGACATGATTTACAGGCTCTAGGTTTAGTGCATGGAGCTCAAGTTGTCCATGCACCAGAACCAATCCATGGGCGTTTGAGGTATGGTTTAATCTTTATAAAGTATTGTCATTTTTCTCTATAATTTTGACCTATTTTTTACAATTAGCAAAGTTAGGTTACTTATAAGTTCATTTACTCATTTAGTAAAATAGTCTCACTAGTTGCAAGCATATATGATTTATTCTCGCTTCTTATAACCGTTTTTTTCTGCTGCACAGTGAACTTGAGCACAATGGTTGTGAGCTTTTTCATGAAATTCCTTCTGGCAGAAATTCAGGATTTAAGGTCTGTTTACTTCTTCTAATCCGGAAGAGTATGAATATGCTGCTTTTTCACTTTTATAGCTCCAATCTTACAAATGGTATACATGGAACATGCAAGTCATTCTAGCATTTTAAAGCTCTAAAATTTAATTATTTTCTTGAATATTTTTTTATTGGATGTTTCTGTTTAGGGAATAATTGTTTCTGTCCTCTAAGATTTTTGGTTAGTACTGCATTTTCCCTCTGACTCTAGGTCATTTATCTCTCTAGTTTTAGGTTCTGGGAGATAAAGGAGCGAAAAGTCTGTTTTTAGTAATTGAAGTGTTTGGTTCAAGCAAAACGTTAAAATCAGTACTGGTGCATCTTTTTAGAATATGATAGTGTATGTCTTTCAACTATGCTCCCCCATGTTTCCAAAAGTACAAAAATTGCACCCGAAGAGGATATTTTTTTTGACCGATCACCCGAAGAGGATGTGTTAAGTGACTTAGCTTACAATTGTTGATAGTCACTGAAAAATTATTCTTGTATTTGAAGTAATGATGTAGTAGTTCTTTTGAGTTATGGCTCTATAAATGCAAGTTGGGACTAAGTAGTTCATTCTTTTGTTTGCCTATACTTATTTTCCTTCAATATATTCTTTTCTCTTGTCAAGTTAATTAGGATATATCTGATCCAGGTCCAAAGGTTTTAAAATTTCTGTTTGTTCATAATTTAAGGTTGTTAGATATCATTCACTGGTCATAGATCCTGAATCACTACCAGAAGAGCTCATTCCCATAGCATGGACCGATTCTGTTGGAACTCTTCTTAGGTCCAGTGAGGCTAACAATAAGACCAATTGTATTGAAGCCCCAACAAATGGAAGCATGTTTGCTGATTCTGTTTATGCTGAAATACAAAATAGGAGTTCAGACATTTCAAGTCATTATGACCAGACAAGAACAAGGATTCTTATGGGCATCAAGCATTCTACAAGACCACATTATGGTGTGCAGGTAATATGTGCAGAAGTTATCATTCTATGGTTTCGGCTATGTGATTTATATTAATTTCATTTTTGTCAACTGTGCTCAACTCAACCATTTTTATCTTCAGTTTCATCCAGAGAGCATAGCTACCAGCCATGGAACGCAGATATTCAAAAATTTTAGAGAGATTACATATGACTATTGGCTGAAATTTGGGTCATCATACAACAGGGGAACATATGCTCATTCCGCAGGTAACCTGAAGAACTCTGTAACTAGAAATACACTATCTATCCCATCATTCCTATGTGCACTCAAGACTTTCCTGTTTCAAAATTTGGGAAATTGATGTAATTTGTGTACGGTATGTTTAGACATCATAAATCCTTTGTAGATAATATGAAAAGTTAGTTCTGATTAAGATGTATGTGAACAGAACTCTTGAATAGAGTGAGTGCTTAATGTGCCATTTAGCTTTTTTTCATTATGGTTTCCATATTTTGTTCTTGATTTCCTTTCACTCTGACTTATTTATGTTGATCCCTTGTAATTTTTCCTGAGCAGTAAACTTTCTTTATTCTGGTCAACTGGCTAGAGAAGTTCGCAGCAGGGTAAATCCAGAGAATAATGCTGTGAATCAACAAGTTAAGGAGTCTTCTAGAGATAGACATTTAGTTCATGATACTGCTGAGAATGATTCTTCTCAAATGTCCAACATAGTAAATCATAATCATGCAAGTGTTGCTTCTAAATGCCTGAAGTTGAAATGGAGGAAATTCAATCGCTTGGCCAGTCAAGTTGGTGGGGCAAAAAACATATTTTGTGAATTGTTTGGACATAATAATGCTGAGAACAGCTTTTGGTTAGATAGCTCCTCCACAGAAAAGGTATGATCATGTTTCTGTGCCTCCTTTGGCAAAAATTGTTTCTTTTCTTAGGTCTTAACACTTGCTTATGTAGGGAAGGGCACGGTTTTCATTTATGGGGGCTAAAGGCGGATCACTTTGGAAACATTTGTCATTTAGATTGTCAGATCAAAGGTTTGATATATACATGTTGATTTATTCGCTTTCGGCAATTAAGAATCTTTATTTTTCTGAATGTACTTGAGTGATCAATATCATCTTTGCTTTCAGAGATGGGAGTGTACAAGGTGGAGGCTTTATGTCAATTGAAGATGGTCAAGGTTCAACCGAGAGCATATTTTTGGAAGATGGTTTTTTGGATTATTTGAACAAGGTAATAGAATTTGTTTTGAATTATTTAGCACTTCATTGTTGTATGATACAGTTATCATTGTAGGTTTTTTAACTTCTGGTGTTAGCATCTCAACTCATAAATGGTCACTATCATGTGCCAAGTTGAGTTTGACTCTCAAACATGCTTGATAATGTTGCAGGAGCTTCAATCATTTCGTTACAATGAAAAGGATGCTGAGGGTTTGCCATTTGACTTCCATGGAGGATATATTGGTTACTTAGGGTAGGTGTTAAAATAAACCCCTTCCTACTTGTTAGTGTCTGCTTCACAGGCAATACTCTCTGCTTTCACATTTTTTTCATTTTTTCTTAAAATATCCCTCAAATTTTAGGTTTGTTGTATTTGGACCATGCTGTGTTGTTTTTATTCTTGACCCACTCCAACCTCCTTTCATAGTGGATTACTTTATTTAAACCATCGCTAGATATGATAATTTGGCTGTAAAATCAACATTACTTAAATAATTTCTTCCAATGCAGGTATGACCTCAAACTTGAATGTGGCGTCACATCTAACCTTCACAAGTCTAAAACTCCGGATGCATGTTTCTTCTTTGCTGATAATCTCATAGCTGTAGACCATCAGAATGATGATGTTTACATATTGTGCATTCATGATGGAAGTCAAACTATGACTCCATGGTTGGATGATACAGAGGAGAAGTTGATGAACATGAAAAATTCTGTGAAGAGTGAGATGAAAAGGCCAGAACCTCTTACTCCGACTTTTTCTCCACTTAAGGCTGGATTTGTTGCTGAAAAATCTAGAAAGCAGTACATTGATGATGTGGACGAGTGTTTAAACTATATCAAAGATGGAGAAAGCTATGAATTGTGCCTTACTACTCAGATAAGAAAAACTACTAAGGAATTGAACTCTCTTGAACTTTATCTACACTTGAGAGAAAGGAATCCAGGACCTTATGCTGCTTGGCTTAATTTTACAAGTGAAGATCTCTGTATTTGCTCTTCTTCCCCTGAGAGGTTCTTGAAGTTGGATAGAAATGGTGTTCTCGAAGCTAAGCCCATCAAGGGTACCATAGCTCGTGGTGCTACAGAGGAGGAGGATGAACGACGCAGATTAAAATTACAGTTCAGGTGATTGCTCTCTTCTTGGCTGCTGTAAATCTAACCATTTCAATTTCAAGCACAATTTGCACACTTATGATAAAAGTTTATGAAAATAATGTGAATAATCTGGAAATATTAGATTCATAAAATTTGTTATGCTTGCATAAGTTTGCCTGTAGTTTCCGTTTTATTGGATTTTGGTATTATTACCTATATAGTGTTATAGAATTTTAGGTATGAAAAAATTCACACTTACACATACACACACTAAATTACTTATGTGAGGCTGTATAATGATTCTCCCACTTGCACATAAAACATGCTGGCATGACAAATGGACAGTAACATTGGTGAAGTTGAATCTTTTGTGAACTCATCATCAACTTCTCTCTTTTTCTCCAGTGAAAAAGATCAGGCTGAAAATCTGATGATTGTTGACCTTCTGAGGAATGACCTTGGTCGTGTGTGTGAACCTGGTTCTGTTCATGTGCCTCGTCTCATGGATGTCGAGACATATTCAACTGTTCACACCATGGTCAGTACTATCCGAGGGACGAAGCTACCAGATGTGAGTGCTGTAGACTGTGTCAAAGCTGCGTTTCCAGGTGGTTCGATGACCGGTGCCCCCAAGTTGAGATCAATGGAGCTTCTGGATTCCATTGAAAGCTGTTCCCGAGGTATCTACTCAGGCTGCATTGGATTTTTTTCCTATGACCAGACATTTGATCTGAATATAGTTATAAGAACAGTTGTTATCCATGAGGGTGAGGCTTCAATAGGAGCTGGAGGAGCCATTGTTGCTCTGTCAAATCCTGAAGATGAATATGATGAGATGATCTTGAAAACACAGGCTCCAGCTAAAGCTGTGATACAATTTGATTAATGGTTACTACTAATAGCAGCTTTGTTTAGCTTTAGGCAGAAGAAGTGTGTGCAAAAGTTCAAGTCATATGTAGATCCAATCTAATTATCTTTCTGGGGATATTATGTAATCTATTTTCTTATAATGAAGGCTTTGGTTTGATTTTATGAAGGCTAGCAGTCGTATGCTTCGTTTTGTGACTATCTCAAAGTTAGTAATACTAATGCATATAAAGACTATCCTTGTACCGGGCTCTAGTTTCGGTGGCACATCTAACTAGTAGTGTTTTTCTTGAGAAAAATTAGAGTAACAGACACTAATAACTTGAGATCATAAGTGGGATTAAAGCCGTAACTTCTCACTTATATAGGAAGTTTACATATCACTAAGACTATGAAGCTGTTGGCACAAATTATTTGAATGCATTCTTTTAGTTGCCCTTCACGAAAGTTTACATATCACTAAAACTATGAAGCTGTTGGCACAAATTATTTAAATGCGTTCTTCTAGTTGCCTTGTGAATTTCTTGGCAAATAACACAATCATTTTTAAGGTTTTTTTTTTCAATCCTTTAACTTTAACTAACACTTGTGGTATTGAACTATACTGCCTCCAATCCTTAAGACAATGACTATTTGGGATTGATTTTGGGAAAATCCCAAATAAGTCCCTCCGAATATCAAAAGGACAAGTGAGGAACCTAAACTTCCAAAAGGACCATGAAGGAACCAGCACCTATCTGTCATTTTAAAATTTTGCGAAAAGGCAAAATTGCCCCATCCTAAAACACAAATTCCTACCCCACCCTAAACTCACCCTAACATCACCCTCTTCTTGCAATTTGTATTTAGGATGTGGGCAATTTTGTCTTTTTTGCAAAATTTTAAAATGACAGATAGGTACTAGTTCCTTCATGGTCCTTTTGGAAATTTAGGTTCCTTATTTGTCCTTTTGGGTATTCGGAGGGATTTATTTGAGATTTTCCCATTGATTTTTGTCTTGGATTGTACTCCTACAAGTTATTTTTTTCATTGTAACTCCGAGAGCTACCATTTTCTACAAACTAATTTACCTTGCTTTTAAATTGATACGGTACACAAATAAGTTTTAGAAATATCATTAAACATATGTCACAATTAGGTACTTAATTTAGTTTCCTTAATTTTCCCTAAAATAGTCAAATATGTTTTGATAATTTTGAAAAGTATTAATACTCTCTCGGTTCTTAATGTAAGAGTTAGATAAGGAGTTTATTTGTGGTCAAAATATACACTACAAGAAAAATATAGGATAGTGACGTATAAAATTAGGAGTTAGTCGCGTTGAAATTCGTGACAACATATGTATGTCACGTATGAAGCAGACGCGAAAAAACATGACGTAACAAAAAACATGACGTAACAAAATGATATACACGTGACAAGTAGCGCCATACGCGACAAAGACAAAAGAGGTGGAGAATATAAAAGTAGTTGTTTATGTCGCGTATGGACCTGGTCCAAACGCGACATATTCCATACGCGACATAAGTTTTAAACGTGACATTCTCCATACTCCATACGCGACATAAGTTGTAAACGTGACATACATATGCGTGACATAAGATATGATATTATAACATGTTCTCCATTGTATGTGGCACATACAAAAACGCCACATAAGCATTCATACGCGACATTAGTATGTGGCGCGCAAATGAATTTTATTTTGCGAGCGAAGTTCAAATTTTGCTATGCCCAGCGGGAAATTTAAATTTTTACCCAAATCAAATTTTAATTTTATTTTTCTGGTTCTAAAATGTTTTTATTGTAATATGTATAATTTTGTAGGGGTCCGGTTTTGGAATTTGACACTTTATTGTGTTACTAAATAGTAAATGAGTCTTTTGTCCCAAATTTAGCTAGCCAATGTTGAAAGCAACCTACAAAATGAAAGAATAAAATTAGCATAATTCATATAATAATAGACTAAGAACATTAGTTAGTAGAGTAAAGAAAGTGAAAGAATAGTAGATGAAATTAATTGTAGAAAATGTGTAAATGCAAGTTGGTCATTACCTTAAGTGAAGAAATAATGATAGTGGGTAGGAAGAAAGATGGAGATGGTAAAGGAAATAAATGAAATGAGGTGAATATGGAGATTTTAGAAATGAGTTTATATAGGGGAATTGGGGCGGGAAACTTTGATTCTAAGTACTTGTCGCGTATGAAATTATGTCACGCATGAAGACATGTGGCGTATGAATACATTTGATTATTGAACAATGTGGCGCATGAACTAGTTGTCACGCATGAGACATGTGGCGTATGAACATATTTGGGCCATGACACAGTGTGGCGCATGAACAATGTGTGGCGCATGAAATATGTCGCGTATGGAGCATTATGTCACGCATGAAACTAGTTTGTCGCGTATGAGCCATACGCGACATGTAGTGACGCATATGAAAAATGATTCTGAAACTTAGTCGCATTGCTATATATATATTTAAACGCAGCCACTTCCATTCGCGGATCACAATATTGAGAGAGAGTGGGCAATTTCTTTTCATATGGATAAGTCATGGATCACATTTCCACGCACGACTACCGTGTACTTAGATGGCGTTGAGATTTTCCTACAATTTGCACAAACACATGGAGCTGTCAACGGAGAAATCATCTGTCCGTGTCGAAAGTGTAAGCTAAACAGATGGCATTTGCCAGGAACTGTTAAGGAACACTTGATTGTAAAGGGGTTTAAGACAGATTACAAGTTTTGGTATCTACACGGGGAGAAACCAGAAATGTCAACGGATTTGTTCCCTGGGAGTTCTGGAGGAGCAGTGTCGTCAGGTGATGATCATGAAGAAGAGGACGATCCTTTTGTAGATGCGCTTCGCGACGCTTTTGGTGTTCAAGGCCACGCGGATGCCGATGATGGAGATGTTGATGGAGCAACATGTGACACTGGGCGCGAAGCACATGACTTCTTTGAACTACTTGAAGAATCAGATAAGCCCCTATATCCTGGATGCACAAATTACTCTAAATTATCCTTTTTAACGAAAATGTATCACATAAAGTGTTTACACAAAGTCAGTGATACAACCACTTCTCTTATTCTTGAACTGTTGCATGATGCATTTCCATATGCGGAGATAACGCCATCTTTTTATGAAGCAAAGAAGATAATTAGCAAAATTGGATTGGATTATCAAAAGATAGACGCATGTACAAATGATTGCATGTTGTACATTGGAGATGATGCAAATAGGGAGGCGTGTAAGTGGTGTAATGAGTCAAGGTACATTACGGAAGACAATGAGGAGGAGGGAGATGTCGCCACGGACCCGAAGACACACATAAAAAGGCCAGCGAAAATTCTCAGATATTTTCCCTTAAAGCCTCGGTTGCGGCGCTTGTTCCAATCTTCCAAACAGAGGGGCACATGAGGTGGCATGCTGATCACAGGAGTCAGGATGACATGTTGCGACATCCACGTGACGGTGATGCATGGAAAACATTTGACCGTGACTTCCCTGATTTTGCGGCTGATCCAAGAAATGTTCGACTTGCTCTTGCTAGCGATGGATTCAATCCTTATGGCAAGCAAGACTCTAAGCATAGTATATGGCCGGTTGTGTTGATTCCGTACAACCTCCCTCCATGGATGTGTATGAAGCCAGATTTCTTCATCGTCTCACTGATCATTCCTGGGAAAAAATCACCGGGAAATGACATTGATGTGTATTTACAACCACTTGTAGCTGAGCTGATAGAGTTGTGGGAAGAAGGCATGGAGGCTTACGATGCAGTTGACAAGAGTTTTTTCAATTTACGTGCAGCTTTAATGTGGACTATAAGTGACTTCCTTGGACTAGGAGCGCTGTCTGGATGGAATACATATACAGGACATGCTTGTGTGATGTTAGAGTTAGAAATACATATACATAACGTGACTAGAGCTCAAATATATGAGCCTATAGCAGAATCTTCTGTCATTAGGCGACAAAGAATTTCCAGTGGGAAGAAGCATGAAGAACTGCCACAGAACAACATTTTGCCAGCGATGGACCTCCAAAATAAAGTAAAACCGGGAGAGACCTTATATCTGACAGTTGACTTGAACAAGCTGCCAGAAGAAGCTTCGATGACGCCAAACATCAAAGAAGTTGGGGATCATTCAGGCGGCAAGGTGTCACTACGCTCTGATAATTATGATATTGACTTGAACAGGTTACCATATAATGGCTATTTAAATGGGCCTACATTTGAGCACTTGTCTGAATGATATGTATAATTAAGTGTCTCATTTATGAATTATTGTACAACACTTATATTAAAAAAAAGTGTTTATATAGATGTGTCGCGCATAAATTTACCTTGCTGCGTTTTTCAATATGTGACAAACTATGAAAGAGATGAAAAATAAATAAATATATTCGTTTGTCGCGCTCCAACATCTCCATACCCGACAAAGATAATACAAATATAATTTTTCACATTGTTTGTCACGTTTGGGGAATTCCATGCGCCACATAAGGTTTTGTTGTGTCACGCTTGCACCATGCGCTACATACATAACGTGACTACCTTCCACTTTTCTTGTAGTGATAAGACCTTAATATACCTTATGTTCCAAATTTTACCTTTTACCTTTAAATATTTCAATTGATTATACACACGAAGGGAGATTTTCATATGATTAATTCTAGTGCATGTAATATAATAAAGATGGTGTTTTAGAGATACCAACATTTATTTATCCAAATTTCTTAATTTATACAAATAAGGTTGCATGTTAAAGACATATGTGGCATTAAATAATTAATTCTTTTTCAATAACATTGAAAATTTAATAAGGGTGGAGAGGGAGAGTTTGAATTAATAGGATGTTTGGGTTTAGCATAGTTAATAAGAAAAATATTCAAATCAATTAAATTTTATGACAAATCTAATGTTTTAACTATTTTTTATTGGTAATGAATTATTTGAAAATGACTTATTATATATTTGGGACTAGAAGCATATCTATCCTTTTCTCATATCTATTCATATTGACAAGCAGGGTGAAATTTCCAAGGGAAAATGATGAGACTTGAATTTGAGTTGGACAAAATGGGGTTTCAATTCCAATTTGGACAAATAAGGGATAGTCTCCAATTTGTCCTAAATAAAATTTGTGACTTTGTGTCAAAATAGTAGTTAATCGCGATACAAAGTTAGTTAATTGCGATACATGAGTAGTTATTGAGAATGATAGTTAATAGCGATATAAGAGTAGTTAATCGCAATACATGAGTAGTTAATCAATTAAATTTGAGTTGTAACTACTCAATTAACTACCTTTTTTTTTTGCTATTGCGCAGTTAACTACCATTGTATCGCTATTAACTACTCTTTTGCACAAAGTCACAAACTTTATTTAGGACAAATTGAGGACTATCACTTATTTATCCAAATTGGAATTGGATGATCCATTTTGTACAACTCAAATTCAAGTGTAATTTTTTTCATCATTTTCCCAATTTCCAATGGAGAGAGATCATAAACATGAGAATCGCTTTCAAGCCAACGCCTACCATTAGAGTAAGTCCCACGTAGCTCTCTTCTTTTTGAAAGTCGGTGGATCAGTATGTTAACTTAAGCATTCAAGTAAATAAGTGTGCTCCTATTGGTGAATAGCCATTAATGCCTGCTTGCCATGCTACTAATCTAACTTTTGCTCCAAAAGCACATGATCTGTTCTTGTTTGCATTGTCATGAATATTTTTTATTTGCGGAAGAAACAGCATACAGTGACTAGAGAAAAAAAAAAAAGACAGATCTTATAGTTCGTGGCCTCCATGAACCTTGTGTTGTCCCAAGAGGTAAACAATATCGGAGTACAATACTCATTCCTGTCCTAAATATATAAACTATTTAGGGGCACTGAATTTGCGGGTTCTATTGCCCATGATCAAAGTGTATATTGACGAATTATTACACACTTAGTACATATAATTATCTTAACTAATTTTATAACATATGCAAATTATTTATTTACCATCTCTACTGAAGGCAGGAGCGAGTGGTTAGTGTTAAAATTTAGAACTAAGAGTACATTATATGAGTCTTGTCATTCCACCACAAAAGCTTAAGCCAATGTGGTGGAGACTCAACTCATATATATACCCTTAGCCTATCTTTGATTTAGGCAATGTGGGACTTATGAGTTTCTCACATTCACCTTACTTTCTTTTCTTTTATTTTTCATTCTTTTTCGCCTGGGCTGTACTCCTTTTTTGGGTCAGTCCTTCAGGTCTGCTTGGGCCGCCTTTTTCTTTTTTTCTTAGGTCAGTCCTTCAGGTCTGCCTAGGCTGTACTCCTTTTAGAGTCAATCCCTAGGTCGATCTTCATTTTTTTGTTGGGCTTTGTGTATTTTTTTTTCTGTGGGTCCCATCGATCGAGTGGCTCTGATACCATGTTAGAATTTAGAATTAAGAGTACATTATATGAGTCTTGTCATTCCACCATAAAAGTTTAAGCCAATGTGGTGGAGACTCAACTTATATATATATACCCTTAGCCTATCTTTAATTTAGGCAATATGAAACTTATGAGTTTCTCACAGTTAGCAACATCTCAATTTTCGCTCAACTCTTTCTTTTTATTCAGGTCCTTAGCCTTTTTCCCTATTTCTCCCCCACCCCCTATGTCTACCCGTACATATATAGTTTGTTGTAGCTGTGCCTATTGTAGAAGCCTTGGTAGCGTTGGTACTTGTGGACCGATTGATGGCACAATATGCGCAATGCAATCTCTTTCCCATCAAGCCAAATAAACGGTCGGAATTCTCTCAGAATCCCACTTCAGAATCCTCTATAATCACTCCCTATGGCTTTCATTTTGTCCATTAAAATTCATCTAACACTTATAATTTATTATTTGTACCATTAAAAATAAAAATAATTGTATTATAATATAAAATAAATGAAAAAATTTTAATTTTTTTATTTTTAAAAACTTTTCAGCATAAAAAATTTCAATTATCTGGACCTATTTCATTTCAATAGAAGAATCTATAAGAGATACAGAGTTATTCAGTTAATTGTAACATTATTTCACAGTTAACTGATCATTTAATTGTGAAATAATTTTACATTTAACTAGATAACTATGTCTCTCTTATAGATCCTTCTATTGAAATGAAATAGGCCCAGATAGTTGAAATTTTTATGCTAAAAATTATTTTGTATTATAATATATTTTTTTTTGTAAATTTTTAATGGTACAAGTGGCAAATTATGAGCTCTTAGATGAATCTCAATGGCCAAAATAAGACCCCAAATAGAGGGATTATGAGGGATACTGAGGGAGGGGATTCTCAGAGAATCCCAACCCACATTGTGATCTATATTAGCATGTAAGAGTGAGTTGTCTCAGAAGTTTGAACAGCAATAAAGTTGTTGATATGTGAATCGTGATAATAGAATTTACGGCTTCAAGTCATGTAAGTAATCTTTTCATATGTGGAGAAGATAAAATTGCATACACCTATCCTTTATTAGATCCCACCTTATACGAGCATGTTTCAGTGTGGTATTTAATTAGTTTAAAATACTCCATGCATAGCTCGAGTCCTTATATGATATGTGTGTGTTTGGCAAGCTCAAATAAGCAAAGATTGCACTGACCAATCTTGCATATGTTTACTTTTGACTTTTTTTGGGTTTTAACTTTTAAACATGTTTGGGAATGCAATGAGATTAAATCTCTTTTGAACCAAGCAACATGTTTGGCTTCCTTTAACATTGTTTGGCAAATGTAAATGCATTTTCACCTCAATTTAATTATCTTGGTGATGCCGCTCGAGACAAAATTGCACGAAACCGTTGATCCAACAACTTATATATTTTAGTTGAAAAAAATTGAACATACATATAATTTCTAATTATATGCATTTTATTTTAAATTACTATTTTCAAATTTTTAATTTTAATTCACATATTTTCTCTAAATTATAACAATATTTGCATATTTTATATGTACTATCTAATAAAATTAATGTTTTAATCTAATTTTGTTTTTTTCAAAGTAACTATTTAAACATATTTTAAAAAGTCAAATTAAAAAAAAGTCACTTATACTCATTCTACATCCAAACAATTACACAACACAATCTGACATTTTTTCAATTTTACTTCTAAAAAATCAAATTGAAAGAGACACCCTATGTCAACTCCTCACCTACCCACACAAAGCTTATAAGGAGCCCCCCCCCCCCCCCCCCAACTTTGACTATCCATTACCTGTTTATTATATAAGTATGTATTATATGTATATATTAGAATAACATCAACTAACCTGTTTTCCTTTCTAGGAAAGGATTTAACAGTTCGGTGAATGTAATAAAAATCACGAATAAAATAAGTTTTTCCTCAAGAAAAACTATTGTTTTAGAAAATTTTGAGAGCGCAAGAAAGAAAGAAATACAAATGTTTAAGTAAAATCTTAAGGAAATAATAAGCTTTTTATTACTCCATCCTCGCCCATTAAGAGCTACTCCGTACTACTCCCTCCGGTCCTAAATATAAGACCTAATTGACTTTTTCTAGAAAATCCTTAAAAAAACAAATAAGTTAATTATAAATTGATTTACCTAATTTTTCCTTTAAACTAATTTATTTTACCTATAAACTAATGGATAATCTAAAAATATATCAAATATGTCATCATTTAATACCCTATTTCGCAACCTTAATCTCTCCAAAAAAAGTCAATTAGGTCCTATATTTAGGACCGGAGGTAGTATATTCTAAATTCGGTACGTAATCATAATCAATAACATATTTCTAAATTTTTATAGATATTTTTTCACATGGCCTTAATTGATAAACTAAATAATAATCAAATAAATACATTATATTAATTACCTTAAAAAATAGCATTAGAGGAAACCTTACAAGAGCCCACTGTACCAAGTCATATTTATGGTTTGAACAGTCAGAAGTAAATATATAAGGTCTAACATAAAACTATAAAAAGTTTACTAGCTAACACATAAAAAATTAAATATCAAGTTTCCAATGCCTTTTTAATTTGTAAGTTTGGGAAAATATCTTTGTATCAATTAAATTAGTTGAGTTCTGTATGGTTGCAAATCCCATTAAAAATTTCATCTCACACCTTATAATATTATATGTATGATTATATGTGATAAATAGGTAAAAGACCACAACCCACGTAATGCACCCCACTGGATTCAGTTGAAAATTCAAATATTGTTTATGTAATTAATTAAATGAGGTAAACATGTATAGGAGAGTGAGAAATTGTAATTGTAATTTAGAAAAAGCAAAGAATTGAGAGGAAAAAAATGTTGCGTGGGATTGAAGGAAGAGAAGGAGAGACAGTGCAGAAGAGGAAGATAATTGAGGTGTTGGTAGGTGGGGAGTGAATTTTGTATAATTATACATTTTTCCCTCCAAATCTCTCCCACTAACTTCCTCCATTTTTCTCTCTTCTCTGCAATTCCATTCAATTCAATGGCTTCCTCCATCTCCTCCAACCCATTCTTATCTGCCGCCGCCGTCCTTTCTTCCTTCACTTTTGACGCCAATTCTCTCTTCTCCCCCGCCGTCCGAATCTCTCTCCCTCCCCTCACTCCCAAGAGATTCCGTCAGCTCTCTCTCTCTCTCTCTCTCTCTCTCTCAATTTTGATTCTATTTTTGCAATTCTGTTTAATTCTGTGGCGAAATTTACCTTTTTTGAAAAGTGAAAGTGATAGTTTGTTTGGCTTTTTTGGGTCTGCTTGGATTGGATCGAGGGAAAATGTGACAGGAAAGAAAATGAGAGGAACTAATGTTTAGATAGTTGAGTTAGTAAGTGGACTATAACCCCGTAAGGATAAGGACGCGTGTTCAAATCCCGGGAAGTGGTCTCATTGGCAGAGGAGATAACCTTACCTATGTGAGCAACACTCTTACCTCCTTGAGTAAGAAAAAGGGTAAATGCAGTGGAGCATATGAGTGTGTTTGACTCAACTTATTTTGAGAAATAAGCCAGCTTATTTTGAATAAGCCAACTTATTTTGGGTGTGTGGCTTTTTTCTATGTTTTGCTGGACTTATTTTTCACCCAGCTTATTTGAAAGCCACTCAAAGTAGCTTATTTCAGAAAATAAGCCAGCTTATATTTCTACATGACTTAAAAATAAGCTAGCTTAAAAATAAGTCCATTTTAAACAAAAAGTCATCCAAACATATTTATAAGTCAAATGAGAAAATAAACCACTTTTTTCAAAGTTAATCTAAACATAAAAATAAGTCAACCTAAAGCTTATTTTCTAACTAGCTTAAAAATAAACCACTTTTCCACAAGTCGAGCCAAACACACCCTATATATTAGGCAATAACATACAACATTTCTCTCTCATAAATAATCTCTAGGGAAAACTTGAGAGAAAAATAGAGCATATTTTTTCTTTTTGCCTAAGAGAGAAAAATGGAGCATAGGATCACCTACTTTTCATCTCCAATTATCTTTTCTTTCTCATTTTTTTCCTCATCCAATCATAGGAAAATACTCTCTCTCCCCCCATTTTTGCACTCATTTTTTCCTCTCATTTTCCATCCATCCAAATAGACAATGTGACACTTTTTTTTGATCGACAAACAGTGTGACACTTTTTTAGTTCGACTTTAGGATTTAATATATCAAATGTTCAAGTTTTCCCAGAAAATTGCCCTTCCACTTTGAAAGTTTTTAGGAGTAACTAGGTCCTGAAATTTAAATATGGAGCAATGTCACCCTTTTCTAACTTTTAAGTTGATTTGACTGTTAATTTTGACCATCTGGCAGACATATATATTCGTATTTTTCTACTTAATCACGACACCTAATCTATCCCAAACTCTCGCTCTCTCTTCCTCCTCCGCCATCTCCTGTTGAATCCAAACCAACCATAACTATGAGATGATCAAATTTTGTAGTCTGCAACAAGCAAAATCAAATCCATCAAAACCCAAAAAATTTAGTAATCAAAATTAACCCAACTATTTAAGAAGAACACAAACCTTCATGGCAATTTTAGGCTTCATATATAGGCCTACTGGAACCATAGAGGATAAAAGAGAAAAAAGTAAAAATCAAAACAAAGGCAACAACAAAAGCCAAAACATAACAACGACGAGGTATAGACTTGTGGGTATCTTCATTAGAAAGAAAGCCTTCTTCTTCGATAACATCAAGTTGTTTCCAAGGTTGTTTCCAAGACTCATGAGACTTGCCATGATGGCAAACACGAGAGGGATCATTGGGAGTGATTTTATGAGGTGGAAAACTAAGAATATGTGGGATGTGGCTGCCATATGAGCAATAATGATCAAAAGTAACGGTTAAACTAACTTCAAAGGCTAGGAAAGGGTGACATTGCTACATATTTAAAATTCAGGGACTTAACTACTCCTAAAAAAACTTCCAGGAAAAGGGTGCTCTTCTGGAAAAACTTGGAGGGGGCATTTGATATTTAGCTCTCCAACTTTACATAAATGTTAAAAAGTTTACATCTTTATTTTTATATAAATTTGGGTTTCACGTATGATCATTTAGTGCACAAATTCATTGAAGGATTTACATAAA
Organism: Mimosa pudica; assembly: GCA_029929735.1. NCBI lineage: Eukaryota > Viridiplantae > Streptophyta > Magnoliopsida > Fabales > Fabaceae > Mimosa > Mimosa pudica. The sequence goes on along the minus strand of JAKELP010000023.1, from coordinate 2,702,667 downwards.
TATTATACTAATAATATAGTCTGTGGTTAATAGTTTCATATTCTTGGAAAATGCTTAATTTGATGAGTAATAGGCAATGTTTTGATTTCATGCCAGCAGTATTTTGTGTTCAAACTTTGCATAAATGTTATAAAAGTTGCATCTTTATGTATATATTAAATTGGGTTTCATGTATGATCATTAAGTATACAAATTCATTGAAGAATTTATATCTAGTACTAGGAATGTAAACTGTGGTTGTTTGTTTTATATTCTTGAAAAATGCTAAACTTGATGAGAAATGCCTGCAATATTTTGTATTGATGATGAGGTTAATTACAGATATACAGGCGGCGGGTAGTACCTATGGGAATTATTTTCGTGTGACAACATATGGAGAATCTCATGGAGGAGGTGTTGGTTGTGTCATTGATGGGTGTCCTCCTCGTTTGCCACTGTCTGAAGAGGACATGCAAGTGGATCTTGATAGGAGGTACATGTCAATGAAAGTTTTTTCATTGATACTTATTATGTGTATTAGGGAATTTGGCATGGATGAGTAATTATTGGATATGATTATTCTGATTTAAAATACAAACTTTTTGTTTATAGGAGGCCAGGTCAGAGCCGAATAACTACTCCCAGGAAAGAGACTGATACATGTAAAATATTTTCAGGTGTTTCTGAAGGTAAGTTTTCACTCCAACCATTTTTAACTGAATATTTATGATGCATGTATATCATTTGAAAGAAACATAATTTGTGCATTGTAGGAGTTACTACTGGAACGCCTATTCATGTGTTTGTTCCCAACACTGATCAGAGAGAACATGTGAGTTTCTAATGCTAAAGCTAATTTTGCACCTGTTTGAAAATATTTATCGAAGAAAGGAAAAGGTTATGAGATTGTTTTCTCCCCTTGTTTTCTACTATTCCTTGAAGGAAATGTTCAAAATATGCACTGTGAATGGCCTTTTATAATGGTGTTTCAATTTATAAGAGAAAACTTTGGATGGTTGGCAAGTTTTGTGGATGGACATATTGAAAAGTTTCATTTTTAATCATATAAAATGAATTTTCCTCCAAAATTCCTGGTTCTCACTTGTCTGCAAAATCATTTTGGATTATTTAAAAAGTACTTTCACAACCTTACTGTGTGTGTTTGAAAAATTGGTGGAGAAATGATTTTTTTTTCAATATGGTTTTTAAAAGTTGGTTTGGGTAAAAGTTGGTTTGCGAGAAATGATTTATGTTTGGATCCGTAGTTGCAGAAGTGTTTTTTTTAGACTAACTTTTACAAACATGTTTGGATGGTGATTTTGAGAAACCAGTTTAGATAGGAACATGATATTTATTGAATAATACACAATTAAAATATTCATATATTTTCAATAATTTAAAATTAAAAAATTTAATAGATTAAATTGCATAAGGTTTTCAATAATTGAAAATAAGAAAAATTTGATATATTAAAATGCATATAAATTAGAGGTCATGTCTATCTACATTACATTTGGATGATTGAATTACATTAATTAGTTGTGTAATTCAATTATCGTTATTATAAGTCACCAACTACCAATTTTTCTTAGTCCATTTTATAAGCCACCTCATGATTTTGATGACAATTATTTTCATCTATCAAACTTCCATTTTCTTCAGCTTCTTTAAATTGGGTGTCAGATCGAAAATTCCTTCTGATAAAGTTCTGTATAGCGCGTCATGCACAACAATCGAACCTGTGTTGAAAACTTATAGTTACGCATTTTGTATAAGATTTCAAATCTATCTTTCCACATACTAAAAGTCTCATGTATACTTCACCTCAAACTTGAATGGTCTCATTGTCATTTTCAAATAATTCTTGCAATACCCTATTATTCCCTCCTATCCTTATTATAAGTTACCAAATACCAATTTTTCTTGGTCCATTTTATAAGTCACTTCATGGTTTCTAATGTGCATTAATTATTTTTCCATATATACTTATATTTAATAGAGGTAGTAGTAGAGAGTAATAATCAATAGTTTTGGAAATAAGTGTAATTATTGGGGGTAGTATTGAAAATTACTTGAATTTTAGGACAAATTAAATACATTTACCAATTTTATTCGTATGTGAGAAAATTCCTATGAGAGAGTACAAGACCCAAACATATACTAAAAAATATGCTTATAAACCATTTCAAATAAGCTGGTTGCAAATGCCTCGACTTTTTTAGAACAGGTCCGAGTCAAATAGCAATGATTCGAAGCACTTATTTTTACACTATTTCGGAAACCCAAGGACTCAATCGTATGGATATGTAAAATACAGGATTTCCAATCCGAGCAGGAAAAGGAGGGAAACGGATACTCAATTGGTGCTACCAAAAGCTCCAAATTGGAGTTTCTCAAAAACCAGTTTCTCAAACTGGTTTATCCAAATAAGCTGGTCAGAAATAAACAGGACCCAAACATGACTAAAAACCCAAAAACTGTTTATGTAGCTCCAACCAGCTTATTAGGGTCCATAAACGGTTCCCAAACACACCCACTTTTGTCATCCTTGTACATTATTCTTACTTGTAACAGTAGCAATCATGTTTTATGATTATTACTCACTAGTTCACACAGTAATATTATCTTTGTTTTGCCTTGCTCTAAGTTTATTAACCCTTGTAGCTTCTCATTGTCAGGATTACAGTGAGATGTCATTAGCTTATTATAGACCATCACATGCAGATGCAACGTATGATATGAAGTATGGTGTCAGATCAGTGCAGGTATCATTTTATGTCAATTTGATTATGAGTGAGGTGGTTTAATCCTTGAAATTTTCATCAAGCCCGTGTTTAAGAACTCCTCGTATTTAAGGGAGGTGGTAGATCTTCTGCAAGGGAAACCATTGGAAGAGTTGCCTCTGGGGCTGTTGCTAAGAAAATCCTCAAGGAGTTTGCTGGAACTGAGGTGCGTTGCATGCTTATGTAATCGAATAAGGGTTCTAGTTTTGAGCTGGTTTCTTATTCTGATGTGCATTGAATATACTCCCTCCGGTCCTAAATATAAGACCTAATTGACTTTTTCTAGAAAATCCTTAAAAAAACAAAATAAGTTAATTATAAATTGATTTACCTAATTTTTTTTCCCTTAAACTAGTTTATTTTACCTATAAACTAATGGATAATCTAAAAATATATCAAATATGTCATCATTTAATAACTTATTTCTCAACCTTAATCTCTCCAAAAAAAAAGTCAATTAGGTCCTATATTTAGGACCGGAGGTAGTAAATTCTCATGCATGTGTGTGCCTTTCGATTTTCTGTTTTTGACTTTTCCCCCTCAGTCTTTTATTGTTGGCTAGAAGGGAGCATTATTTTCTTTATATTAATATTTTCTTCCTCGCCTGTTGTTTCTTACTTCCATTATGTAATTCCCCTAGCTGAAAACTTACTTTTCTAAAAATAACATTAATGTTTGCTTGAGCCTTAATTTTAATTATGCGTCTTTATTAATATTTCATCTTTATTAATTTAATTTTTAACATTATGAGCAAGCTATTATTCCTAGATTTATGTACATTTCTCCTATTTCATCTTTTTAATTGGCAAATTCTTGAGCAAAATACTTGGCTAAAGGTAACTTATGATTCAGGTTCTTGCCTATGTAACTCAAGTTCACGGTGTAGTTCTTCCTGAGGACTTGATTGACTATGAAAAAGTCACACTTGAACAGGTAACGAAGTTTATATATGTACGCGTGACATCTTCATTATTTATTACTTGTCATTTTTCAATTGTGAAATTGTTTGCCTCTTATTTGAGATTATTATTACAGATCGAAAGTAACATTGTCCGATGCCCAGACCCAGAATATGCAGAGAAGATGATAGCTGCTATTGATGCTGTCCGGGTGAAAGGTGATTCTGTTGGTAGCGATTCGGTTGGCGGTGTTGTAACTTGTATCATAAGGAACTGCCCACGTGTAAGTTCCTCATTTTTTTTTACCGTCAAGGTGTTATTAATGGAGATTTCAAATCAAGTTACCTCACAATTGAGCTTTTACTACCAGTGATAAGTAGGAGTATATAAAGTGGAAAATAAAAGATGTTATATACGGTGTTAATGGATAGATCATATTATTCATGAGTTCAAAATTGTGAAACAAATGGCACATTAGATGGGGGGATTAGGGGTTCTTCAAAGCTTTCTTTTCATGTATAGTTAGTTGTTTCATTGTTTAATTTATTACTAATGTAAGAATAAAAGTCTTGTCGTCCTTGTAATATTTGATGTTTCTGATGCCATCTTGTTTCACACAAAAGAAAGGCATATAAAAAGAAATGAAGCGTGTTAGTTAATCTCTGCTTCTTTTAATTAGTGCTTATGTTTTCTTAAAATAATGAACATTAATGGAGTATTTATCAGGGCCTAGGTTCGCCTGTATTTGACAAACTTGGAGCTGAACTTGGCAAAGCTGTTCTCTCAATTCCTGCAACAAATGGTTTCCAATTTGGTAGTGGCTTTGCAGGTTGTTTGCATTCCGCGAATATTTCATATCAATTTTCTGAATGATAGAACCTTCAACAAAATATGATAACATAGCAAAAAAAAAGTAAAATCCTTAATCTGACTTCATTCAGCATGAGTAGAATTATAATAAATATACTGGCCAACAAAGTCAGAATAATAAAGGGAAAAAAGTGCGAATCTAATACTAAACTTTGTCCATAAGAGCATTTCTAATGTCCAATTTTCGTGAGGTACACCAATGATACATAGAAAAAATATAATACTGTCGTTAAATGTAATATCCATCTGATTATTACATTGACCCAAGAGACTTTAGGGCAATTAATTTTAATTGATAAAAATTACAATGCCCTTGATTGAAACAAGTAATTCCTACGCCAGACTAGAACTCATAGTAATAATTAGATGATTTCCAGGGACTTCATGGTACTAAAATTTTAACGGAAATCATTCAAATTTAACAGCAGTATTACATTTACTCCATGTTCGATAGATGAGTATCTTAGGGGCAAAGTTTAGTATCAAATTTACAACTTTACCCTAGAATAAAATATGATATAGAAATGAGCAAGAAACATATAAGAAAACTAACAAAACTCCTCACTGGCTTTATGGATGTGTTGGCTTATTTTAGGAACCTTCTTTACTGGAAGTGAGCACAATGATGCGTTTTATATGGACAGACAAGGAAAGATGAGGACAAAGACAAATCGTTCTGGTGGGATTCAGGTACTTTGTTGGCTTATAATTTCTTGTGTTACTTTTGGATGGGCAATTTTATGATTTGAATGTGATGATACCCTTCTCGTTTCTATATTTTAGGACGAAAGTGTTTTTAAATTTTTTATAGGGCTTTTGATAATTTTAAAAAGTATCAATACTCTCTTCTTTCCTAATGTAAGAGTTAGATAAGGAGTTTATTTAAGGTCAAAATATAATACCTCAATATTCTTAGTTTTCCATATTTGAACTTTTACCTTAAAATATTTCAATTGATTATACACATGAAGGGAGGTTTTCATATGGTCAGTTCTAGTGCATGTGATAAAGATGGTGTTTTAGAGAAACCAACATTTATTCATTACAAATTTCTTAATTTATACAAATAAGGTTTTATGTCACTGCTAAAAAGAAGGTCATTAACGACTAAAACATTGAGCATTTAACAACCAAAAAGTTTTGATCGTTAATATTTGTGTGGTTGAAAGTAAAATTTTTAACGACTAAAATTTTTAGTCGTTAGACTTTTAGTCCGTGAAGTTAAAAGTCCCTAACTTTTAACACTAAAGTTTTTGAAACTTTGGTAGTTAAAAGTAATTTTAGCTAGGGATGTCCATCACATGCTGTTCCTGGAGTTCCCGTCCCATTCCCGGGGCAAACGAGATTGGGAATTTCCCATTCCGGACAAAAAATTGGGAAAATTCCTAGGGGCCGAGAAATGGACAGATCTAAGATAGGTCTTGGGAATCTCGTTCCTGTCTACGTCCCCGGATTGTTCTTATTTTGTTTTACTACGGAGTATATGATTGATTTAATAGACTACTTGTGAATTTACAATAAAATTATATTGATTTAGACTTAAGATTATAATATTATATTAGTGTGTGACTATCTTTGAGAGATGAGTTAGATAATTGATAGTTAGTCATTATAAAAGTTTTTTTTAGTTTTTGTATAATAAAAACAGGAATAGAAGAACCCGAGAAATCCCTCTCCTACTAGGAACGTGAAAGAAATCCATTCCCCGCCCCTTCCAGAAATGGGAGCAGGAATGCCAATTCTCGTACCTGTTTCTGGGTTTGGACACCCCTAGTTTTAGCTAAAACTTTTAATGACCAAATGTTTATAATTTTTGTCGTTGGAGATGTTTTTGTTTAAAAAAATTAAATAACAAATTGCATATATTAAATATGTATTTTAAAATTTTAATTAAAAATTATGATAAATAGATCCTAACTTCTCTAACAAATAAATCACATAATAACACAAATATATAATATAATGAATTAAGTTATAACTGAACGATGAAAAGAATATAGTAAGCATTAGCGTAATGCACGATAAAATTTAGGATAAACTCATCGAAATAATAAAAGAAGAAACTTCAATTCATGAAGATATGAGCTGCAATTTTTATTCACTTTAAATGCAAATAAATAAGGATTACAATTGAATGTTCATAAGAAATATGAACATCTAAATAATAAAGAAAACTATCTCCTATAATCTTGCCTACAACAAACTGATCAGTTCAAATAATAAAAATAATAAATTAAATAAACGGCCCAACAAAATAAAATAACTAATGTGAAGAATTAGTTCCGTTTGATTCATTATATGTGATAAACAACAGTCCTTGAGAGTTGTTTTAATTTTCTACTGATCCGATCTACAGGTTCATAATGAAACAACCATGCATACCTGAAATTAAAGGAATATAATTGTCTCTTCCTCTATATTTTGATTGACATCTCATTCATGAACCTTTCATATTAGAGAAGCAAGAACTAGAAGCCACTTTATTAATATACTGATTAATGATTAAAATCATTAAATCTAGAAAGACAAGATGCAAAACCATTTAAATAAAGCAAAGAAAGAGAGATTTATGTAACACTAATCTAGCTTCCTTAAAACAACGTGACATACACACATATAAACTAAACTAAAGCATTGCTGCAAACAACTGTGCACAAGTTAGAAATCAGAGAGAAAATAAAACACTGGTAAACATAACAAACGTATTGTAAACACATTTTACTACGAATAGCTAGCAAGTAACCTCAACAATCCTTTTTTCTCAAATCTTCATCAGTGACAAAATTTCTAAACATTTATGATTATTCCCCATCTTTCTACATGGACCCTACTAAACTAAAATTCAATTTAATTACTCGCAACTCAAAATTAAAGATGTGAAACCGCATAGTTATGAATACATAGATGGCTAATAAAATCCTACAAAAATAAAAACGCAGACCTCATCTTCCCACGTACTTCCACAATGAAGATTAATTGGTAATAATCCATTGCAATTGCATTTCGTGGGATATTAAATCACTAAAACTTTTCCAAGAGATAAACAGAACAACATAAATAAAAACCAACTATTATCATAATCAGTATACTCTAACTTTATTTCATCAGAATTGAGGAATTTAATTCCATATGATTTAAAAAAAAAGACATAAAAGTGAGAATTTGAGTTGAGTAATGTTTTGCAATACGTTTGCTTCGTCGAACTTGATGCCCCTATATAGTTTTCATTTTTAAGTTCAAAAAATAAGGACCTTACTTAAGTCAAGTTCCTTTCTCCAGGTTCTCAAGTTCTTTTAATATAGGAGTGACACATGTCCTTTTATAACAACCACTCATTCAATCTAATGGTCAGCTGTCACTCGAACTTGAGAACCTGGAGAAATGAACTTGATGTAAGTTTTTCCCAAAAAAAAAAACCTATCCCAACCACATTTTCGTTTTTCATCAATTCCAACAAACGATCCACAAAATAATTTTCAATTACCGAGGGCACATATTTAATTTCAAATTTAGTTACGTCTTTCCCACATTTAGCTCATAACTATAAGTTTGCCACCGCCTGTTTTTTACTCCCTCCGGTCCCTAATGTAAGAGCCCAAAATTTGAATGGTTTTGGTCCCTAATGTAAGAGCTCACCTCATATTCTCTCCTCATTTAATGCATTTTTTCCTACTTTACCCCTAACCCTCTTTCATATTTATTAATGCTTATGTATTTCTTTCTCTTAAAAGTACCATAATAAATATGGGTAATTTTGGAAAAGAAGCATTAACTCCAGACACTCAACTAACATTCACATGTTTTCTTAAGAAGCGTTTTTTTTACGGCTAGCTCTTACATTAGGGACCGGAGGGAGTAATTCCCATTTTTTTGTCGTAAGGACCTATTGTTATTGCTATACTTTCTAGAGAGATGTGTTAAAGACACATGGTATTAAATTATTAATTCTTTTTTCATAACATGGCAAATTTAATAAGGGTGAGAGAGAATTTGAATTAATACGATGTTTAGGTTTAGTATAGTTAATAAGAAAACATTCAAAATCAATTAAATTTTATGACAAATCTAATGTTTTTAACTAATTTTGTAATTGGTATATATGGATGAATTATTTCAAAATGACTTATTATATATTTGGGACAGAAAGAAGTATATCTATCCTTTGCTAATTAATATCTATTCATATTGACAATCAGGGTGGAATTTCTAATGGAGAGATCATAAACATGAGAATCGCTTTCAAGCCAACACCTACCATTAGAGTAAGTCCTACGTAGCTCTCTTCTTTTTGAAAGTTGGGGGTAGAGCATGTTTTTTTTTTGGTCGATAGCGGTTGAGCATGTTAACTTAAGCATTCAAGTAATTAAGTGTACCTATTGGGGAAGCTTATCAAGTACTAATTATAATAGGGTAAGGGACCTAATCTGCCCCCGAAGTAACCACCAAGGAGCGCTGAGCACCCTGAACTAACAACAGGCCCGTATCTGCACTCCAAGTAACCAAGGTGTTTAAAAACTACCCCGGTTTGACGGTCAACAACGTTTGACCGTTAGTATACATATGAGGACGCCACGTGGAGACCTGTTTTGCCACCCGGCTCCTTGTCATCGCCACGTAGGATAAGTTAATGTGGGTCCCACAGTAAATAAAAAAAAATTCTCCCTCCCCCTTCACCTCTCCCACCCACCGCCCCCCTTCACCTCCCTTTTCCAGCCCCCCACCGCCCGCCCCACCCCTTCACCTCCCCCCACCACCAGCCCCACCCCCCGTTCACCTCCCTCCACCACCAGCCCCACCCCCCGTTCACCTCCCTCCCTCCCTTCACCACCAGCCCCACCCCCCTTCACCACCCCCTTCACCTCCCTCCCCACTGACACAGCCATCTCCGTCAGGCTTTTCTCTTTCCGATTAGCTCAAATTGCCTTCCACAGTGAACCTTCTCTTCCGTTCGCCACCACATTCCGTCGTGCCCTCCGCTTAATCGCTGAACGAACCGTCGGTTCTAGACCGGCCACCACATCCGCCACTAACCCGGCCATGGAGAGCCTTCACACACTTTCCTTTCTCTCTCTTTAATTTCTCTCTATTTAATATTTATGTGTGTGGATTATTTGGTTTGGTGTTATGTGTGACTATTGTATGAAGGGGTGGGGCGGGTGGTGGGGGGGCTGGGAAGGGAGGTGAAGGGGTGGGGTGGGTGGTGAAGGGAGGGAGGGAGGTGAAGGGGGGTGGGGCTGGTGGTGAAGGGAGGGAGGGAGGTGAACGGGGGGTGGGGCTGGTGGTGGAGGGAGGTGAACGGGGGGTGGGGCTGGTGGTGGGGGGAGGTGAAGGGGTGGGGCGGGCGGTGGGGGGCTGGGAAGGGAGGTGAAGGGGGGGCGGGGGGCGGTGGGTGGGAGAGGTGAAGAGGGAGGGAGAATTTTTTTTTATTTAATGTGGGACCCACATTAACTTATCCTACGTGGCGATGACAAGGCGCCGGGTGGCAAAACAGGTCTCCACGTGGCGTCCACATATGCATACTAACGGTCAAACGTTGTTGACCGTCAAACCGGGGTAGTTTTTAAACACCTTGGTTACTTGGAGTGCAGATACGGGCCTGTTGTTAGTTCAGGGTGCTCAGCGCTCCTTGGTGGTTACTTCGGGGGCATATTAGGTCCCTTACCCATTATAATATCATATGAAATAACGATCATGATGAATAGCCATTAATGCCTGCTTGCCATGCTACTAATAATTTTTTTTGATACAAGAGAGATGCCTCACTAAATTCCTATGGGTGTTATCCCATTACAATACATGTTGTTGATCAAATACTCTAGATCTGGCACAACATGATGAACCATATGAAGTTCTTGTCGTTTACTAAGTCCACGTTTAGCTAAGAATTTTGCAGTCATATTAATGTTCCTGTTAATGTGAGATATGTGAATCTCGCATTTACTATTGTATAAAAGTTGAGCTTGCTTAATCACTTCAAAATCTCTGTGACTTTTATCCAGATCCTTCAAGAGAAGATCACTTGCTTCCTTAGAATCAGATTCCAAAATGACTTTTCTACAACCATGCCATGCTACTAATCTAACTCTTTCTCCAAAAATACACGATTTGTTCTTGTTTGCATTGTCATGAATATTTTTTTATTTGCAGAAGAAACAGCATACAGTGACTAGAGACAAAAAAGAGACAGATCTCATAGTTCGTGGCCACCATGAACCTTGTGTTGTCCCAAGAGGTAAACATTAAACAATACTCATTCCTGTCTAAAATATATAAACTATTTAGCGATACTGAATTTGGTCCACTTTGTGTCTACATTGATTACAAACATTGCCCATGATCAAATAAGGTATGTTTACGCATTAGTACACATTTATTACAAATAATTATCTTAACTAATTTTTTAACATATGCAAATTATTTATCTATCTTCTCCACTGAAGGCAGGAGCGAGTTGTCTTCTTTTAGTTAGCAACATCTCAATTTTTTCTCAACTCTTTCTTTTTATTAAAGTCCTTAGCTTTTTCTCCTACCCCCCCCCCCCCCCCCCCCCCAAAAAAAAAAAATGTCCCCCCCTGGCGTCTGTTTTCATGTATATACATTATTAAGAAATAATGAAATTTTCTTGCCACACACACACAATATTGTAGCTGTGCCCATTGTAGAAGCCATGGTAGCGTTGGTACTTGTGGACCAATTGATGGCACAATATGCGCAATGCAATCTCTTTCCCGTCAATCCAGAGCTGCAAGAACCTCTAAATCCCGTGTTATTAGGGCCTCCCAAAGCACTGCTCTGAATCAAGATGAAGCAAGCACCGCCACATAAACACGCCATTGTGATCTGTATTAGCATATAAGAGTGAGTTGTCTTAAGTTTGAACAGCAAAAAAGTTGTTAATATGTGAGTTGTGATAACGGCTTGGATCAAGTCATGGAAGTAATCTTTTCATTTGAGGAGAAGATAAAACTGCATACATCTCTCCTTTATTAGATCCCACCTTATATGAGCATGTTTCAGTGTGGTATTTAGTGAGTTTAAACTACTCGAGGTATAGCTCGAGTCCTGCACTTGTTTTTTCGGCTCAAAAACTTAACTATTGTCATTTTGAAGCTTAATTGTACAATGGGCACACTTCATTTTTTTGTTGCCAAGGCCAAAAAAAATACTCCCTCCGTTCCTTTGACTTTTTTGGAGAATCCTAAGAAAGTAAAATATGGTAATTAAAAATTGATTTTCCCAAATTTTTTCACTAAACTAGTTTATTTGACTTATGAACTTACATATGATCTAATGATATTTAAAATATGTTATGATTAAATTGTTCATTTTGCTTTCTTAAGATTCTCCAAAAGTCAAAGTGCTCTTATATTTAGGAACGGAGAGAGTACATCACTATTGGCCAAGGAACAAAAATAGTACATAACTATTCCAATGTACACAAATGATACCCAATTATTGGGCATGGTTCAAAAATGATATTTTCACTAATATGACAATAACATTAGAAATGAAAAGTCCAAAATGCCCTTATAAATTAGGGGAAATATTTAAAAAGAATAAATTTTATAAGGGCATTTTGGACTTTTCATGTATAATCTTATTGTCATATTAGTCAAAATATCATTTTTGAACCATGTCCAATAGTTGTGTATCATTTGTGTACCTTGGAATAGTTATGTACTATTTTTGTTCCTTGAACAATAGTCATGCACATCATTTTTGGGTGTTTGCCCGTTTTTTTTTTAATGAAAAGTATATCATCATGGTATTGAGCCGCCTTACGATTCATCCACTCGCCTGTTTGTTACATACATGTCGACCCAACAGTTTTGTGCCAAACTAAAATATGGATAATGGCATCCAATTCAAGGCAATAAAAAGGATAGAAAAATTGAGAATAAGGCACAGGTATTGATTGATTCAAATAACCAGCAAGAACTGCAATGTATAAAAGTCTAGAGAGGAAATTATAGGAAATTACAATCCAGAAATAAATGGAAGATTAATCTAGAAATCTGATCAAAGAAATAATAATCAAAATTTAATTATACTAGTCATGTGATGCGACTGTGATTTGAGTCTAACAACAACTAACAAAAAAATTAGTTGTAGATATCGAGTGACACTGTTAGATTCATGACTTGAGTGGTATGATCCACTATCCCCTCAAAATCTGATACAAGCCAACAATCCCATCCCTTGCAAATTAGTCTTTCTTTACACTAAAAAAATATTCATCGTACGTATATACTATGTATAATTAATAGAGATAATTTGGAAGGTAAAGTGAATGGTCCCCTTAATATAGTAGACTTTTTTCTTTTGGTCAAATGATATAGTAGACATTTTTTTGGTAAAATAATATATATGGTAGATGACCTAAAAGCAAATCCTTTTGCTAATTTTAACACTTCAGATTTCAAAAGACATGGAATGTGAAGAACTGAAGATCATCACGTATATAGTCGTGATATTGCATTTGCCATATTTGAACGCTTGAGAATGATGTACATGGTTATACACAACAAGAAGAGTAATGTTGAACATTAATAAAAATCATGAGTAATATTATCAATTTTGTAAAAAATATTTTGATTTCCTTTTTCTTTCTTTCCTTATTCTTTTTATCTAAAATTTTCTTTATTCACGCACATGTGCAAGAAATTTTAATATAAATAAATTGGTGCTGACTTGTAATTTAAAATGATTCGCCATCCACCATATCTATGTGTACCAAATGCTCAAAAAGCAATTAGGGGACACCAAACCAAATGTTGTGCAAGGTTATTTCAGCTCACCTACCCACCCAAAGCTTAAGGAGTCCCACACACCCACAACTTTGACTATCCATTACGCATTTATTATAGAAATATGTATTATATGTATATATTGTAATAACATCAACTAACCTTTTTTCCTTTCTAGGAAAGGATTGAACGTTTCGGTGAATGTATAAAAAAATCACGAATAAAAATCAATTTTTCCTTAAGAAAAACTATTTTTTAGAAAATGTTTAAAACTAAAAAAAAAGAAGAAGAACTGTAAATGCATAAGTAAAATCTTAAGGAAATAATAAGCTTTTTATTACTCCATCTTCGCCCATTAAGAGCTACTCCGTACTATATTTGGTAGGTAATCATAATCATAAATTAATTTTTATAGATATTTTTTCATACTGCCTTAGCCCTTAGTTGATACACTATATAATAATCAAATAAATACATTATATTAATTACCTTAAAAAATACCACTAGACCACGTTATTCTTTGATCAATAATCACAAGTAGATATATAATGTCTGAAATAGAGCCATTAAAAAAAGTTAACACATAAGGTTTTCAATGCCTTTTAATTTGTAAGTTGGGGGAAACATCCTTTTATCAATTAGTTAAGTTTGTTATGGTTGCAAGTCTCATTAAACATTTCACGTTACACCCTATCTGTTTATGAGTAATAGATAGGTGAATAGCACAAGTAGTCCACAACCCACATATTGCAGTGGATTCAGTTAAAAATTCAAATATTGTTTATCTAATTAATTAAACCATGTAAATATGCATAGGATAGTGAGAAATTGTAATTTAGAAAAAACATAGAATTGAGAGAGAAAAAAAACTAACGCGCGGTTGATGTAATTGTAGCCTCACTTCGCGGCTTAACTAAAGTTCTCGAGTTCGAGCTCTGGGAGTGACGGAATGCAGCTTACCTATTGGCCAACACTTTGCTCTTAAATGAAGGTTCTCGGTGCGAATCTAGATTAGTCTGAGCACGTTGAGTTCTCCATGTCATAAGAGCTAGCCCAAGACAAGACACCGAATTAAAAACAAAAAAAAGAATTGAGAGAAAAAAAGAGTTGGGTGGAATGAAAGGAAGAGAGGGAAACACAGTTGAGAAGAGGAGAGACCATGAGAAGGGAGATGGTGTGTATTGGTAGGTGAGGAGTGATTTTTGTATAATTACACATTTGCCCTCCAAATCTCTCCCACCAACCTCCCCCTCCATTTTCTTCTTCTTCTTCTTCTTCTTCTTCTTCTTCATTCTCTGCAATTCAATTCAATGGCTTCTTCCATCTCTTCCAACCCATTCCTTTCTGCCGCCGCCGCCCTTTCTTCCTCCGCTTTCGACGGCAATTCTCTCTCCTCCGCCGCCGTCCGAATCTCTCTCCCTCCTCTCACTCCCAAGAGATTCCGTCAGCTCTCTCTCTCTCTCTAAATTTCGATTCTATTTTTAATTTCTGTGGCAAAATTTATCTTTTTTGAAAAGTGAAAGTCAAAGTTTGTTTGGCTTTTTCATTAGTCTCACACTTTTTTTGAGTTCAGCTTTACATGAATGTTCAAAAGTTTGCGTCTTTATGTGTATATAAATTTGGGTTTCCCGTATGATCATTTAGTGTACAATTTCAATGAAGGATTTACATGTTGTACTAGGAATATAAACTTGTGGTTGTTTGTTTCATATTCTTGGAAAATGCTAAACTTGATGAGTAATAGGCAATGTTTTGATTTCATGCCAGCAATATTTTGTATTCAAACTTTGCATAGATGTTGTAAAAGTTGCATCTTTATGTTTATATTAAATTGGGTTTCATGTATGATCATTAAGTATACGAATTCCTTGAAGGATTTATATCTAGTACTAGGGATATAGACTGTGGTTGTTTGTTTTATGTTCATGGAAAATGTTAAACTTGATGAGCAATAGGCTATGTTTTGATTTCATACCTGTGATATTTGGTATTGATGATGTGGTTAATTACAGAGATACAGGCGGCGGGTAGTACCTATGGGAATTATTTTCGTGTGACAACATATGGAGAATCTCATGGAGGAGGTGTTGGTTGTGTCATTGATGGTTGTCCTCCTCGTTTGCCACTATCTGAAGAGGACATGCAAGTGGATCTTGATAGGAGGTACATGTCATTGAAAGTTTTTTAATTGATACTTCCTCCGGTCCCAAATATAGGACCTATTTGACTTTTTTTTGAGACATTAAGGTTGCGAAATAGGTTATTAAATGATAATATATTTGATATATTTTTAGATTATCCATTAGTTTATAGGTAAAATAAACTAGTTCAAGGGAAAAAATTAGGTAAATCAATTTATAGTTAACTTATTTTGATTTTTTAAAGATTTTCTAGAAAAAGTCAATTAGGTCTTATATTTAGGACCGGAGGGAGTACTTATTATGTGTAGGGAATTTGGCATGGATGAGTAATTATTAGTTATGATTATTCTGATTGAAAATACAAACTTTTTGTTTATAGGAGGCCAGGTCAGAGCCGAATTACTACTCCCAGGAAAGAGACTGATACATGTAAAATATTTTCAGGAGTTTCTGAAGGTTAGTCTTTACTCCAACCATCTGGGAAGTTTTATGATGCATGTATATCATCTGAATGATAATGTGTACATTGTAGGAGTTACTACTGGAACGCCTATTCATGTGTTTGTTCCCAACACTGATCAGAGAGGAAATGTGAGTGGCTAATGCTAAAGCTAATTTTGTATCCGTATGATAATATTTATTAAAGAAAGGAAAAGGGTTTAGGATTTTTTTGTCCCCTCTTTTTCTACTATTTCTTTACGGGAATGTTCAAAATATGCAATGTGAATGGCCTTTTATAATGGTGTTTATAATTCAAAGAGAAGCTTTGGATGGTTGGGAACTTTTGTGGATAGACATATTGAAAAGTTTCAATTTTATGAAAACTCTTTTATAAACTTTCGATGTACGATCATTGAAATGTTTAAGAGCTTGTTGATGAGTTTTCTAAGGTGGAATAACACATAAAATGAATTTTTCTCCTTCAAAATTCCTAGGTTCTCACTTGTCCGCAGGTGACTAAGCAAAATCATTTTGGATTTTGTACAAAAAGATCTTTCAAAACCATACATTTGTCATCCCTATTCATTATTTTTACTTATAACAATAGCAATCATGTTCTATGATCATTACTCAGTACGCACAAGTTCACACAGTAATATTCACTGTGTTTTGCTTTGATCAAAGTTTTTTTCACCCATTGTATCTTCTCATTGTCAGGATTATAGTGAGATGTCATTAGCATATAGACCGTCACATGCAGATGCAACCTATGATATGAAGTATGGTGTCAGATCAGTGCAGGTACTAAGTTTTGCAATTTGATGTCATGGCAGCAGTGGCATTCTATGTCAATTTAATTATGAGTGAGGCGGTTTATTCCTTGAAATTTTCATTAAGCCTGTCTTTATGAACTCGTATTTAAGGGAGGTGGTAGATCTTCTGCAAGGGAAACCATTGGAAGAGTTGCCTCTGGGGCTGTTGCTAAGAAAATCCTCAAGGAGTTTGCTGGAACTGAGGTGCGTTGCATGCTTATTTAATCGAATAAAGAAGCTGGCTTTTTATTCTGATGTGCATTGGATAGATATTCTCAGGCCTGTGTGCCTTTTAATTTTCTGTTTTTGACTTTTTCCCCCTCTAAGGTGACTGCACAAGCGAATTGTTTTATATTTGTTGTGTGATCCAGAAGACAATAAATGGAGTCAGACATCCTAATTGATAAATTTAGGAGGACTCTTTTTATTCCTGTTGGAATATTTATTTCAAACACCACACTATGAATGATCTATGACAGTCTTATTATTCTAAGACAGATATGTAAGATACAGGCCTTAAGAGGTTTGACAATGGAGCTAGGGAATACCTCTTTAGCACCCTATTGACACTTTCTCTCACACGCGCTTGCGCGCTCTTACGTTTACTCTTAGTATCCTTTTTCATGTCATGCACAACTGCTAGATTTATGTACATTTCTCCTATTTCATCTTTCTAATTGGCAAATTCTGAAGCAAAATACTTGGCTAAAGGTAACTTATGATTCAGGTTCTTGCCTATGTAACTCAAGTTCACGGAGTTGTTCTTCCTGAGGACCTGATTGACTATGAAAAAGTGACACTTGAACAGGTAACGAAGTAAATTTACGTGTGACATCTTCATTGGTGATTTCTTATTGTACTATTTTATTCTGTTTTAAAACATGTAAGATGCTCCCCCCTTTTCTCAAAAATTGTTGATAGTTTGATGTTAGTGATTTTAGCCAAACCTTGTGAAAAAGTCTACTGTCCTCAATTTTATTAATTTAGAAAGGAGCTTTCCAACATGCAGTCTTTGTTAGAATGTATTTTGTAATCTGTGCCTATCAATCATAAGTGCATTTAGAGCATA
The DNA here is from genome assembly GCA_029929735.1 of Mimosa pudica. Lineage (NCBI taxonomy): Eukaryota > Viridiplantae > Streptophyta > Magnoliopsida > Fabales > Fabaceae > Mimosa > Mimosa pudica. The sequence continues at coordinate 2,684,926 of JAKELP010000023.1, read as the reverse complement.
TTGGCTGCCCTCCCTACATCATTGACCTTGTAGTAATTTTGTAATTTTTATCGCCTTTTAATTTTGGCTTTCACGCGCCTGTGTCAGCATCTGCATATGTATGCTAAGATCAGGTGTTATTATTTTCTGTAATAAAATTGGCTGATTATCGCGATAATGGATTATATAGATATCTTATTAGTTATTTGTCTTTTTTTAATTGTGAAATATTTTGCCTCTTATTTGAGTTTATTACAGATCGAAAGTAACATTGTCCGATGCCCAGACCCAGAATATGCTGAGAAGATGATCGCTGCTATTGATGCTGTCCGGGTGAAAGGTGATTCTGTTGGTGGAGTTGTGACATGCATTGTGAGGAATTGTCCACGTGTAAGACTCTCTTCATACTTTTTATCAAAGCCTCAAGGGAAATGTCAGAGTGAGCGAATGGGTAAATGATGGAATATGATAACATAATTCTGGATAGTTCTAAAATCTATTATTAGTTTATGTTTTTATTATGAAATTGTCAAGTGGTCACTTGTGGTTGTCTTAGTGTCATGGTGTTGCTTAGTGTCTTAATTATTCTAGATACTTCTAAGTTGTTTTAAGTGTCCTAGTCTTGGTTGTTCTAGATATTTCCATGTATGACCAAAGTGCCCCTAGTCTTGGTCTATAAATAGGGCACTTTGCTTATTGTATTGGTGGTCTTGATGAATGAATTAAAAATGTGACTTGTGTTATTTCTCTCCTCCCCTCTCTAGGGTTCTTCACTTCCCCCTCCCCATTTCTGATTCTGTTTCCTCCTTTGATTATTCTGCCCTCCCCCTCCATTCTTCTTTGCTTCTAATTCTATTTCCCCCTCCTTTCTTTTCTCTCATTCCCTCATAAACCCTAATCTGTCCAGCCTTAAATCTAAGCATATACCATCATTTTAAACTCGTTTTACATCAGTTTGGTATCAGAGCTAGTGTTACTACGCTCCTAGGTCAGCCCCGTAGCTGGAAAAACCCTAAAACACCATCCTAAACCCTCTCTGCTCTGTTTCGCGTCTGGCCTTAAAAAAAACTCCCCTTTCCCGACCTCAAAACAACAAACCACCACCGCCATCGTTTTCGCATCACCATTTCCGGCCAACCCACCAAACGTCTCCTCCGTCTGTCACCGCACGCGCCGCCACACTCAGCCACGCGCCGGCAACCCTTGCCCACGCGCCGTCGTTCTGAAAACTTCCAGAACCTGTTTTTCCTGCATTTTCGACCCGTTTTGAAGTGTTTCTTCGGTTTCAGCCTATCCCAGACGCATACCTCTTCAATTGCGAGCTCTATTTGAGGTAAAGTTCATATCTTTCTTCCTAAAAGTATATTCTACTACTTTGAAAAGGGTATGTGGAATATGAAATCACTGATTTATGCCATAAAGCTGATAAGATGAAGAGCATCAGGTTGAGGGACAAGTGTGTTACAACTCAGTATAGGTGTCAACTATATGAGGAGCTTCTTAATTTAAAACAAGTTTCCTATGCCTCTTATTATATATCTAGATTCAGTGATCTTATAGCTAGGTGTGACATAAATGAGGAAGAATGGCGCACAGTAATCAGATTTGTCAACGGGCTTAAGCCACAGATTCAAAGGGAGCTCAAGCCCAATTTTCCTAAGTCTCTTGAAGAAGCTTATCGAAAAGCAATAGAAGTGGAATCTCGATTACATTATCAGCAGTATAACTATGAAGATCATTATAATCAATATTATGATTGCCGATATAAGGAAGACATTTATGAGCAACTCAAAGATGATTCATGGAAGGAACAATCCAAGGAAATGCTATTCCAGGGTCAACACAGTTGGTATCAAGAAAAGAATGATCAAAATCAGCATCAAAACATTTTCTTGAATGCTCTTCAACAACTAGCTGAGAGTCTCAATACTTTGATAGAGGAGCCTGGGTCTAATCAAGTAAACAAGCAAGCATCAACACCTTCCCAACAAGAAGATATTAATAGCACTGATCATCCTAAAGTTGCAAGTTTGTTGGTAAGTGGAAGCTTAGCTATGGAAGAGGCGAAGAAAATGGATGGAGTTGTGTTCAAGGCAACAAATGGAGTTGAAAAGGTTATTAAGAAGGTGAAGGAGGTTGAATCAAAAGAGAACTCTAAGCAGAATGAAAGCGTTCAAACTCATCAGATATTTTCACTTTGCCCTCCTGTTCTACAAACTTCTCAAGCTCATGTCAAGCAACATCGTGAAGATGTTATGGTTATAAAAGAGCAGATTGTTTGCCTATCCAATGATAACCTTTACAACTACCTAGTTCATTGGAAAGGTTTTCCAAATCAACATGATCAGAATGCTCACTTCTTGCAGAAACACATTTTGAGCTACCTTGTTTGTTTGTATGGATTTCCAGATTGAAGTGCTATATTGAAGTTCTATCATTGACTCCCTAATTATGTGCTATCATTTTAACTCGTCAGGAGCCAAGTTCACCAAGCAGGGGAGAATGATGGAATATGATAACATAATTCTGGATAGTTCTAAAATCTATTATTAGTTTATGTTTTTATTATGAAATTGTCAAGTGGTCACTTGTGGTTGTCTTAGTGTCATGGTGTTGCTTAGTGTCTTAATTATTCTAGATACTTCTAAGTTGTTTTAAGTGTCCTAGTCTTGGTTGTTCTAGATATTTCCATGTATGACCAAAGTGCCCCTAGTCTTGGTCTATAAATAGGGCACTTTGCTTATTGTATTGGTGGTCTTGATGAATGAATTAAAAATGTGACTTGTGTTATTTCTCTCCTCCCCCCTCTAGGGTTCTTCACTTCCCCCTCCCATTTCTGATTCTGTTCCCCCTCCTCTGATTATTCTGGTTTCCCCCTCCATTCTTCTTTGCTTCTAATTCTATTTCCCCCTCCTTTCTCTTCTCTACTCTAATTTCCCTATATAAACCCTAATCTGCCCATCACTAAATCCCAGCATACCCAACCTGTTTTACATCAGTAAACTTCAAAAAAAAATAAAAAAGAACACGTGTTAAAGAAAATTGAGGAATTTTCTATGTTGAGCCAATGTTGTGGGTCTAAATTGTTTGAATACAAATATATATAGCATAAATGGGAAATAATCGACACATTGATTTAAATAAACCTTTTTAGCGTTGCTTAAAAACCGATTTAGAAATTCGTAATTTACAGGCATTTGACTTAAATGTTTCAAAAAGTCTGGAATAAAGTGGACTTTGGGCCTAAAAGGACCTGGAGTTGCTATGCTCTTGGCCATATAGCAGAACTGAAGAGCTTTCCTTCCATTTGTGGCATGTTTTATTATCCCTAATAGAAAAGTCGTGATTCCCTAGTCTTTCAACATCTTCTAGCCCTAATATTTGGATTTTGGTGACTGACATGATTCAGAAATGTCTCTGTCAAATGTATTATTTGAAACATAATACTTTATCTCTTCGTAAATATTAAACCTATTTGGGGAGGTGAATTTATTCATAAATATAAGACCTCTTTCTATTTTTTCTCAACTTTTCCTTAAGTTATCCCAAATGATACTTGCCAATAATAAAGAAGAGATGGTGGGTGGAGATGAAGATATGTGATTAGAGTGTCGTAGTAATATTATGTGATTTTAACCCACTTAACTAACAACCTTAGTCTAATCAAACTAGACAAGTAGGTCTTATATTTAGGAACTGAAGGAGTAAAAGAAATCAATAGTGTGTTTAGATCCTTTTAATAAAAATTTCCTTGAAGTACACGTTTTCTTGCATGGCTGACTCTATATAAGAATTATCCTTTCAAACTTAAGTCTTTGTTTCAGATGATGTGTATATGTTAGATTTATCCTTTATTTTTCCAAATGAAGAACTGACGTCACTATATATCAGGGGCTCGGCTCACCTGTATTCGACAAACTTGAAGCTGAACTAGCTAAAGCTGTCATGTCATTGCCTGCTACAAAGGGCTTCCAGTTTGGCAGTGGGTTTGCAGGTAGCACAACTTTCGCATTTATCACTCTTATTTCCTTTGCCCTTTCAAGTTTACAGACTTGTCTGAATGAATAAACTTTGGTTTAGTAACTCCTCTGTACTTGTATCATAGGCATTCTATTCTAATTGCTTAGTGAATCATTACAGGCACTTTTTTGACTGGCAGTCAACACAATGATGAGTTTTATATAGATCAACATGGGAGGACAAGAACAAGAACAAACCGCTCTGGTGGGATTCAGGTAGTCTTATGTTATATAATTTCTTGTATGTTCTTTCTTTGCATGCAACATGTATTATCTGTATTGCTAATGTATTATCTGTATTGACAATTAGGGTGGAATTTCCAATGGCGAGATCATAGACATGAGAATAGCTTTCAAGCCTACATCTACCATTGGAGTAAGCCAAATATTTGTTTCTTCTGTATTTGTCACATTCATCTCACTCACATTGATGGACAAATTCATACTTCCAAAAGTAACTTTGCACACAAAGATATTAGAAGGAAGATGCAGTTTAAATGGGTCAGGGACTAGCAAGAATGTAGCTTGATAACGCCTTTTTCGTACCATACATCTGGGGTTGGTGTATAAGCCTACAATAGATATTTTAAACTCCACGGATATATACTATGCATTTGCTTCAAATATTATAAAATGCTGTAGAGAATAAATAGGCAATGCCTTTGCATTTTTTAATTGAACAATTTGGATTTGATTGAATTAAATTTTACCATTCCTAGGACAATGAGAAGTTTAGCAATGTTAATAGTGGGCGTCAAAAGCACAATGCCTTGAATTGCTTTAAGCTGATTTTACCATACAGAAAAACTCAGTTTAGTAGAATGAGTGTTTTTTATGTTTTAAGTTGGAAAAGCATCTACGTATGCTTTTGACTAGCATAGTTGTGCATCCAGGCATTGTTTGTAGTTTACTACTCATGCACACAATTGTTTTGATTGATACTTTGTAAATTTCTCTTTTTGTGGTAAATCATACCTTTGCGGAGGTATTAATTTATCTCACCAGTAATGGTATCATAAACGATCTGATTATTATCTCAAATAGATCTACTTAAACATTCGCTTCAGATAATCCAATTTGCAGTGTTTAACTGATTGGGTGGCTTCTTCCATTTAACATCGTATTGTCCTAACATGTGATAGGCATGTAACACAGTTTCACGCTTGTGCAGAAAAAACAGCAGACAGTGACCAGAGATAAGAAAGAAACAGATCTAATCGCCCGTGGTCGACATGATCCTTGTGTTGTCCCGAGAGGTAATAGCTGACTTGTTTAATCCTTCCTGTGGTATTAATATATCTAATTTTTATTTGTTTATAAATTTACCAATATTATCGTTATATAACAAAAATAATTCATCTGTTGTAAAAAAAACCAATCATAATTCATCGGAACTACTAAGGAAGGTGAGTTATCACTTGATTTTAAAGGGCAAATAAATTTGTATCAGTGACAATAATAGAAAGGATAATTAGGATTTTGTTTGCCACTACTCTGACTTGGAGAAAAGGCACTTTCTAATGCATTGTTAAATGACTATTAATGCAGCCGTACCAATGGTAGAGGCCATGGTAGCTTTGGTTCTTGTGGATCAATTGATGGCACAATATGCGCAATGTAATCTGTTTCCTGTCAACCCAGAATTGCAAGAAGCCTTATTGCCCGTATTAGAGCCTGAGCCAGCCGAAGCATTTTATTAAAATGAGGATGGAGGACGTGTATCATAAATTAAATTTTAAGTCCTGGTCAATAGTAGTATTTAGTTTTGAAAGTAGTTCTTTCAGCGTGAGACATGCAAATAATCGGATTTTTCTTCCTCTTCAAGGTTCTGCTTTTTTTGCATTACAGCAACAGAAGTAATTTTGGTTGTGGTACGTGTAATTCATGTTTATTATATTGCCTGTTCAAGTCATAATAAACGTCTACATCACATGATTGCTAAATGTGTCAAGCAGCTTGTAATTTTATATCAATATGCTCCTTTCTTAATCCTCTACTCAGTGCATCAGATTATGGTATTGCATCAAATTATGGTATTGCGAAGGTTTTTACGTATCATGTCATGTTTATTTGAGTTCATTATGTTGTCAAGCAGGCAGGAATTGCAATTTACTCAAATGTGTAGTTTATATAATTTTTGATTTATTTACTTTTAGTGGAGTTTAAACAACTTGTAATGTTTACCCTCCAAAAACTAACTTATATCTTTTTGATCGAACAAAAAAAATCAACTTATATCAATTCTTTAGAAGAATGAGGCAGAATGAATAAAGCATTATCTAAGTTATATGAATTGAGCAATGTGAGTGTGCTCTATCCTTCTTTTTTTCGCCAGAAGTGATTGTGCTCTATCAAAAATTAGATCTTTTGATAGATTATTACCAAAGAATTTCACTTTATATCCTCATTAACTATTCGTTTCGGTCTTCCTTCACCTTTTTCAGATGACTTGTGTACCATTTAATCGATACCTCTTACATGTGCATTCAACAGTTTTATTTGAATGTGTGTCTAAATCATTACAACAGGTTTTATGCTATTTTTTGCTCGGTGGATGTCTTTTTAACATGTTTGTATACATTCTCATTACTAATTTATCTTTTTATGTGTGGTTATACTTAGGACTTATAACCCTATTTATGTTCACGTTGTCCTAGTAAAGCCCAACATTAACTATCATGGTTTTATTTTGTAAAAATTTATTCAAACTGAAAGCCTGAAGCCCAATGAATACTTGGGTCTAACTTAAGTTTTGCAGTTTCATGGGCTTGCGAAAAATAAAATTAAACTTTCTAATCTTCAGACTTCAAGCAGCTCATTGAGCCCAATACAGTCAAGACTCAAGACTAATCAGCTCCCATTTCCCAAAACAACACAAAAAATGGCACTATTTCAATATTAAGATCAAATGTAAAATCCATATCAAATTATACTACTATCATTAAATCTTAAATCATGAACAGGCTTTTTTTTTTTTGAAAAATCCTACAAAATGTAAAAAAATCTTTAATAGTTATTCATCATTATTAGAATAATGGGTCATTTTTTTTCCTCCATGGGAATGCGATGAAATACATCTCGAACAAAATCATGAGTCAAATCCATTTTTTGTGTATATTAAGCTAAGGTAGAAGAAATTATTATATATATTAAGCAACTGAGATTCACCAGAGACTTCTGCATGAGATGAATTTATTAGTCTCATTCAATTCGAGAAATTCTCTGAAGCAACTATTAGTCTTTTATCTTAATTTCATCATACTAAAGAGAATGATCATTACTGACCGACACTACACACTCACATATTATATCACTATACTTTTCGGCGCCTAAGGTTAGGTAGTTGATGAGGATGAACTTCACTTTTGTAGTTTTGGATGCTATACATACAAATAATTCAAACCGACTAAATTCAGAGACTCAGACAACAACTTTTGTTCTCTTATATATAATGTCGTATTGTAAGTTCATTATTTCATGTGGAAAAATACTTACCTACCTGCTCTTCATAGACAATCATTATCCTTATCGTCATCAACATTTTTGTTCCTTTTAAAACTCACATAATAAATCTTTTAACGTCGTTCATTGTCCACAAACTCCGTAAAGAGGACTTGGTTTTACTGCCCTTGGACCTAATAATAGAGACTCTCGTAAATTCATTCTAATAGAGACCTAATAACATGATTTCAAACTCTCACAATGCATAATTATTTGTATTGACAGCTTATTTTTCTCTCTAAATAATTTAGGGTTACAAATTTCTAAGAAAATGCTTAATGAAGAACTAAGCTCGTCCTTCTAATACAATTTACATAACATATAAGATCTGCACATTGATTATAAAACACAATGATTTTTTGTCATGATGTAAACCATAAGAATATAATTCAGACTTTACATTGATGAGAGTTCGAATCGTATAGTTGAGCATCATATAGATCCCAACTCATATTAAAATTTAAAATTTTCCTATATGAATTGCCTTAAATTCACCAGACATGAGAACGAAATAAAATATCCAACTCTTAATAGAAAAGCCTGTAATATGATGAAATATTGTTGTGGAGCGTGCAAGAGTACACATGGCTAGCGTAAACTGAAAACGAAAGAGATAGTGCCTTGGACAATTCAGACGTACAAAAGATTAGGAATTTATTAGTGGGGTTCACAATAACAATAATAATAGAGATTCATATATAGCATCAAAAAACTCTATTTAAGTCATAATTCAAAGTTGAAGTACTATATATATTATATACTGTATGTGATAGCAAGCTCAACAACAATAAATTGCAAACACGGCACGGAATCTCAAAACCCCACTTGCCCATTCATTTCCATCGTAATTAATTAAGAATCATTCCAAATTAAATCAGCTGTAAGAATAGAGAAATTCTTTCAGGTCTTTAAAGTGTGATGTTAATTATGACATTTCTAATTACTACATAATATAGGGGCAAAGCTTTGGCCAAAAAAAAATAATATAGGGGCAAAGGTGCAAAAATGCTCATGTAATTGTCAGTAGGGTGCACCCAACATCATGTAAATTTTTTTAGAGTAAAACTACCAATGAAATTTTAAAAGTTAGGCAAAAATACCCATAGGTTTTAATCCAAGACAACTACCATTCTGCCACTTAATGACTTATTAAACAGAAGTTATCTTGAATTAACGGTCATGAGCATTTTTGCTGCACTTTTGAAATTTCATAGATAGTTTTGTTTCAAAAAATTTTACATGGTGTTGGGTGCACTTTTGTGACAATTACATGGACATTTTTGCACATTTACCATGTAATTTATGCACAAAATCACATCATTTAAAATATCGCAAAAAGCATATATGACATTTAGTAAGTTAGAATCATTATTTTTCTCTATATGAAATTGCGTCATTCTCTCTCCAATTAATATTCACATGTATTAAATGGTATGATCGGTACATTTTTAATTGTGCATATCATAAATAATGTGATGTTAATTGTTATAGATTCATGCAAGAATTTCTCGCAGGAATAAGAGGTAGCTAAGAAGATTAATTTAATTTTAAATATAATAATACCCTTTTCAATTGTTATAAGAATAATAAATAAACTATACTAATTAAGAACACATTAAAGAATAATAAATATATAAAAATAACCTTTTTTCAAGTGTGTGTGTGTGTAAGGAAATTAAAGTAAGATCCTTAATAATAGAATACCATAATAGAATGTAATATATATATATATATATATATATATATATATATATATATATATATATATATATAGAAAAAAATGAAGAAACTAGAGAGAATTAAATCATCAATTATAGAGAAACGTGGTAAAAACACATCAAATGCTAAAAAAAAACTCAAGTATGATCTTATAAAATGACAATCACAATTCAAATTTTTAATGGGAGTACTTCTTTTTGAACTGAAAAGGGAGTAGTTCAATGCACTGTCTTCTAAATCTATTATCAAGTTATTCATAGATTGCACATTTTAAGAATATGTTGGGCATTTCCAATGCAAGAATGGATTAAAAAGAGTATTTCATGGAAATCAACACGTGTTATTATAAATAACTAACGTGTCTAATTCCATTAATATTGCAAATTAGTTTTCGATCAGACTCCTAATAATTATAACTTTATACATATTTTTAAGTTAGTTCACATGCACACACATACATCATTGTTTAAAATTAAATTTTATAAAAACGCCATTAAATATTCTTCTAACTAAATTTTGTTTCTAAATAATCTACCTTAATACAATTTATAAGTCGACTGGTATTTATATCACTCGACAAATTTTTTTGATATATTGGGAGCTTAGAACTTTTATATGATTAGTCAGAATGAATTTATACACATTAATAACATGCTTTAGCATATTGTTGTGGCTGACATTCATAATATAAAAAAATAAACTTATTTTGTTGTAGACAAATACCATGGTGCCTGATTAGCTAGATCTAATCCATGGGCGGTGTAACACACACATTTATATGAATGAAGGCTTTGCCATCATATCATTCTCGGCATCAAAATCAAATCCTTGAACAGTTAGAAAATGAATAATTATAGAAAAGCCTAGGAGAACAATTAGTCACTATCGTTGTAAATTACCATTAATTTATAATAACAAGTCATGTTTTGGGGTCCTTTCAATGTCCTAATCCTGCAAATTAAAGAACGACGGTAATGAAGACAGGTATAGCCGAAATGACAAGAACATAAGGCACTGGGAATGGCAAATTGCAGTTTAAAAAAGTGATAAAGGAGTTTCCAATAATTATAAAAGTTTGAAGCGCATAATAATATAAAACATAATAATAGAACAGCTAGGGAAAATGGAGATGACAAGCACATAAGCCAAATTAAGACAATTAGGCATTATGAAGGCTGTGACCTAGCCACCAAACTAAGCAATATATGCCTTTCAATATCACATTAAAAGGAGCCGCTTTTTCTTTTTTGAAAATTTAAAAGTCTCAAGGAATATGTTTGGTTTTTTGTGATGCTTTCTTGTCATTTATATATTCAGATTCAGATGGTGTATGGTTTTTTCTTAGTGACTGCATGTTTTCCCTTGGATAATTCAGTATATACTATGAGGTGATGCATATTATGCATTAATTAAAATTAAAGCCACATTATTGTATTGGATCAGTCATAATTCTCTATCACATATCTGGCGAAAGTTAATCCCGCTATTAATAAGAGGAAAATTGTGTGTTCAATTAGAAAACTACACATTATTTTTGTTCTAATTCCATGATAAAACATATTTTAAAAGTAAAAGAAAACAATATCATATAAAATTGTAAGAGATATCTCTTACATTAAAAATAAGACAATGACCCAATTTTACCCTAGAAGTAACCCCCTAAGACTCTGTCATAAACTAACAGATAGAGCATATTCACCCCAAAAGTATCACATGTGTGGTCATTTCACCATCACTAGACCGAGCCACTAAAAGACGTCGTCTACATGGGAGTAACATGATCACCAAAAAACTAAGCTGTGTGTGCGTTAGTTAGCAAATATAATTAAGCGGGTACAATAAAGATGGTTATGGGGAAATATGACAAAAATGAATCACGCCCTCTATTATTTTGTCAATAAAAAAAGACTCAACACCAGCTTCAAAGACTTTGATCAAACCCTAATTATTGGTCGCAAACGTACTTCTTAACTACTAATCTATACTATAATAAGGGAATCTCTCCCACTTTCTCGTCACCATACTATCAAAAAGTGTTAGTAGATTAATTATTGAAGTATAAATGATTGCGATCTGCGAAACGGAAAGGAATATGAACAACGTCCTTATGGTATATAAGTGTTTGATTAGTAGAGATATAGGGAGGAAATTAAGGAATGATTAGTTGAATGATGAGAGAAAATGATGAAAAAAAAACAAAGTAGTTTTTAATATATAATTAACTTCTTTTTTGTGATTAAGACGAAAAGGAACGGTGAAAGATGAGGTTATAGGGTATGGGCTTTTGTTTATTTTATGTTTAACTCAAAAGCTTATAAAAGGAATGTGACACTTCACATCAAATTCAAACACTTTTGTTATATTTCAATGTGGAATGTGCTTTCTTCATTCAATTCTTTCTTCCGTTTGTGTTCTTTAGCTTAGCTTGCCGCATGTGAACTCTTGGTAGGGTCATCCTTAATTGTCTTCTAACGCTTAGGATTATATTTTTCTAACACTTTTATATCATACCAGAGTGTATTTCAGTTTATACATATGCTATAGCAAGATGAGAAGTTTGATCATTATGTGTGTGTTTTGTCGCAATGACGTGATATTCTCCCCTTTCATGTAAGAAATATTTCTCCAATTTCTAAATTCGTGATTGTATGAACTACATATAATAGTTCTGTAGAGACTAAGAAATTAGGACAAATTAGTTATTCTTAAAAAGTATTTTAATTTTCTCAAATCATTTTTTTTAAAGTGTCATTCTTAAAATTTGCATTTACATTACACTCTGGATGGAATTTTTTTAGCATGTTCAATTAATATATATAGGGACTTTTTTTTGAACAATTAATTTATGAGACAAAATGAATTATTGAGGTATCAACTGTATAACCATATATAACAAGCATATCCACTTATTCTTACATCTAATTGAGCAGAAAGTAGGAAATTAATTTGGTCGGGCCCTACTAGTTAAGGTTAAAACAAATATACTGATTAACTGTTCATAAAAAAACTCTATTGATTAACTCTTACAAATTACAAATAAGGTGTCAATTGAAAGTGAGATGCTACATATGTTTTCATTCCATGAGTTGCCCTTTCATTCCATTGACACATATACCTTATTGGAAAATCATTTGCACCCCCACTTAAAGTGTAAAAATTACAGCAAAGCAGAGATACATCAACCAAATCAAATGCGAAAGCCATTGCCATTTTGTTCCAACTTTTTGAATAGAATTGAGTTTTCATATTTATTGCGGTCCAATCCCATCTAAAAAGCAAAGCGGTGCATCTTAGAAAAGTCCAAACATACACACGCACGCACGCGTTTCCTTTGATTATGGAGTGACACTACCACCCACCCCACTATTCTTCATTAGTCATCCATCCTTTCTTTATTTTAAAAAAATTAAACTCCAATATCTTAATTTAATTGATTTTAAAATATTAGCTAGAATTAAAATATTCCAATTCCTTATACTTTTAACAAGCTTTCATTTTGTTATTTACACTTGCGTTACATTGTTTTCACCCTTACATTCTATGTCATCTCACATGTTGGTTCTTATATAGTAGTAGTTTCACAAGAACTTAGATATGAGTTTGATGGTATTAACTTTAATGATATGGACTAACATTACTAAGCAGGTTGACATCAGTTATTGACTGTAATTAATGTGGCTAATGTGTATGGATTGTAACCCAAAATTCTTTAAAATTACAAGAAACCAGAGTGAGTTCAACCCACTATCCCGCTTAGTTGCTGTATGACTCATTTAATTTCTATACATCCTTTGAGTGGGAAAAAAATAACTTGTTTGAGTGCTTACTTGGGTATAGTTACCCAATTTTCAAAATAACAAATTTGCTAATGATATTTCGGTGATCTAAAATGTGAGTAACTCTTTCAAGTCATTAAAGATTTTCTTATGCACGCTTCATTAATCATAATCTAAAAAAAATTGGATATAGGAAAAGGTAAAGCATAAACCAAGAGCATATGTCTATCTAGATTGCCACATTATTATTTCATATACATAGTTAATTAAGAAAAATTTATTACTTAAGCTATTTAAGAAAATAAATTGATGGCGTTGATGTGATTCATCTATCTAGATTGTCACGTTATTATTTCATATACATGGGTGGTAAAAAAAAGTTGAGGAGGGGATACGATGATTACAATATACAAAGCAGCTTAACATTTTTATGAAAAATTTTCTGCCACTGATTTTTTGTGAATGTTAGTGCATACATTCAAAATGGCAATTGGATTCTTTTCTGCCAATTACTCCCCCCAAAAGAATGAAGAAAGAGGAAAAGGCTCAATATGAAAACAAAAAAAATACAGTGGTGGTCTGGTGGATAGCTTCAAACAGGAGCAAATTAACCATACGGCCATTGTACATCCACAGGACGAGCCCACATCCCCTAAGGACCACTTCACATTCCCTCTAATCCTCCACCTACGCATTTTTTATCAAAATAATATTTTTTTCATTATGTAAAATAGATATTATAGACACACACAGGATAGAAAACTAAGAACATAGCCTCTTAGTAGAGACATTTACATATTCAAACAAGAAGACTTTGTAAAACAAGATAAACCATATCCTAAAAACAAAATTATTTTAGTCATACTCATGTAGGTTGGTGATGATGAGAAGGACAATTTTTTGTCTACCATGATCATAGGAGAAGGCGATAGAGGGTGGTGTTAGAGGTTTGGATTTGAATAATATGGTTTTTACTCATTTTGCTGATTTGGAATATGCTGTTGATCTAAAAGGAGGTGTGTTTCAGATCTTATGGTTCTAGATTTGAGGAAGATTGAATAGTGGAGAAATGGAGAAGATGATGATATGGCGTGAACTTTGACATGGATAATGAGATGTCAAGACATGTAAGATGCGGGGGACAAAATTGATCTATTTTATATACTTCATTCTTTAGGGCAAAATTGATCCCAAAAAATTTCAGAGGAAAAATTGATCCTTAGCTAAAACATTTGTGACAAATATGATTTTTAACCCGCGAAAATAATGTTAAATTCTATATGGAGTGATTTTTGTCTTTACTCAAATGGTTAATATTGCTATTATAGTGGTTAATGCCTCAAATTTACTTATTCCAAAAGGGGAACGATCCTTCTTATGTCATTTCTCATATTGGAAGTATCTTTTTGAACTATTGAAATTTGAGAGGTATTATATTAGTCATTCCTTTATACTTTACTTAATCATAATTACCAATATAATAATCTTTGTATAAAAACTACTGAAAATAAAAGCATTAAGCCTAAAAACGGTAATAATTGATCAATCAACAAATCCACTATTGCTTATTAAAATTTAAAGTAATCAATTAAATAAATAATAAAGGCAGGTTGAAAATTCCAAATGGATGTTGAATACAACGTACAAAAGAGACTTCAACATATGGGTACCACACCAAATTAGTTCAAAAGTCCCTTTACCATAATGCAAAAACCATTGAAAAACAATACTTTTCTATGTACAACCATACATATTTCGCAGCTTAAATAGCATGGAACCAAGGGCAAGTGCCTTTGATGGTCCATCCATATGTCCCCACCAAATTAAGAAAAGGTCGTTCATATATCTTTTCACCATTCTGTGATTATGCTATGTGCATTGAAGAACTTTGACTACAAATTTCTATTATGTTTCATACGCATACATCAACGTAAGCCCACCAGCCAGTACACGCAATTTAAACTTACTTTGAAGCAAAGATGAAACAGATAACGTATATGTGTATATATGTATAAACATATATTAAAATGAACAGATTTACAAAAATATCCAACAACAAAATGAAATAAATAAAGAATAGGGAAAAATGAAGTGCAGTGCATGTTTGAAGCCTAAAAAGTCTGATATTGAAATTTCAAAGTTGAGGCGTATTTGACCCTTAAAAGGCTACAAATGACAATTGCCTTTTGCTTTTGTGGATCATTTAGTGTTTAGCACTGTAGAAAAGGTAGAAGTGGACACCACAGTGTTTGTTCTCTGGGGAGCAAAGTATCCCTCAAAGGTTATCCACTCCTTTTGATACTACTTGTCCTTTTCATTCACCTCCCCAACCTTCTTTCTCTATTTTCACTTCAAAGGTAAAAACTACTACTATACTACCCTTCTTTTCTTCTCTTTTTTTTCTTCTTTCACCTACTACTCATTTTCCTTGCTTCCTAATATAAATATAAATATATATAGATATGTTTTATACCTGCAAAAAAAAAGTGGACTTTAACTTCAAAAGTTGTCACATTCAATTCAATATAATATAATAATGCCAACCATCATAAAACAAAGCAAGCCTACAAGACCACACCATATTAGCCATTAGGCATGGTTAAACATTGATGAATTGTCACAGTCAATTCAATATAATCCCATTCATGCATGCATTCTGAAAAACAATGTGCATACATGTTTAGCAGTGCACATGAGTAAAAACAATTCAATTGGATGATGCATTATCCATCAAGAGCAGGGACAATTCAGTAAGACATAAAAGGTGATTCAAAAGCTTTGCAAAACAACTGTATAGTGGTTGGAGCACTAAACAGGAACTTTGAGGAAGTCAAGGAGCAGGTATGGGAATGTGGACTCTCGTGATCAACTTTCTCTTCTTTTTTGACACCTGAGAGCCACTTTTGCCTCACACCTCCTCATTAGTAGTCATTACAATACCAAAAGAAGATCTTCTACAATCTAAACTTTTTCTCTTTTTTCCTAAGTTTCTATAGTTGAAAGAATCATGTCTAGGCTTGTGATAGTTCACTCACCAAATTCTAGCTAAAGATCCATGCCCGACACCCTTTACAGAAATCTATGTACATATTCTTTATTCACCAAAAAATAAATATGCAATTAAGAAGTTTCTCATACGAGCCACACTAACAAAACCAAGGAAACAATATGTTTTGAGAGATGTGAAAGTTATTATATTAAGGAGATTCAATTTTATGTTCAGATTATGGAAGAAAAGGCATGTAACAAATTCATAAATTCTTGAATGGACCAGGTTAAGTTATGTTCTTTCAAATGACCTAATGATCTGACATCTGTATATTGAGTGTAAGGGAGAGAGGGATGCAGCCATATCTACAATGAATGAGCTTAGGTGGCAGTGGGACCAAGACTAGATAAGATTGATTTCAGTCAAAGTTACAACGGGTATCTCTTGAAAGAAAGGAGAAATTTATACACAAAATCTTATGGAATTGTTATTATGATATTTATGCAATAATCCATATTCTTAGGACAGTGCTTTGAACGTTATGTGATATATTCATATTCTATTTATTTTTATATTTAACAAATAACAACAATAATTCTCAGCATTTGGCCAAAAAAAAAAAAACAATAATTCTCAGCATGGATGAACGTTATGTTTATAGGTCAGTGCCTTGAAAGGTGCGCCAATGGATTATGTAAGACTTAAGAACATGTTGATTGAACAGACAAACATAAATTTTAAGGCTTCCCGGGACCATATACTACTTACATAATTGTCCATTCGTCTTTGCCATTAGTTAGCAAGCTTGTATCAGATTTCGTTTTTGTCCTTTTCCTATATTCTTTTATTTATGTGATTTTATTTTTTAAAAAATAAATTTAATACTATAGACTAAAGAGTTCATTATTCTTCAGTTCGAAAAAACTAGAGTTCATTATTCTTAACGTTCATGAAAATTGTATTCTAGATCTAGCTAATACAAGGCACCATAAATGCCACAAAGAGTACTATAGTTTAGAGGATGCCCTCAATAATTAATTTGATTCCTATTCCTAAAGGATATTACTACTACCTCTGGTCCTAAATATAGGACCTAATTGACTTTTTTTGGAGAGATTAAGGTTGCGAAATAGGTTATTAAATGATGACATATTTGATATATTTTTAGATTATCTAGTAGTTTATATGTAAAATAAACTAGTTTAAGGGAAAAAATTAGGTAAATCAATTTATAATTAACTTATTTTGCTTTTTTAAGGATTTTCCAGAAAAAGTCAATCAGGTCTTACATTTAGGACCGAGGAGTATAATTTATATAATAGCTTTCACCTACAGTTTAGTCCTTTCCTTCTAACTTGAAATTACCATAATGCCCCTCCCCCAATCCCATAGAAAGAGTGAGAGTGTCGGTGGGTCGGCAAACTAATTCATTTCTGATGCTGTATTTTTGACATATTGCAACAGTAACAGGAACCCCCCTGCTGTCTTGTAAGATTTGTTCTTCTGAATAAAGAAGAAAAGGACAAGACATTGCCCTCAAGTACACAGAAAATAACAAAATTAACACCTGTTCCTGATAAAGTTCTTTACTGGGCAATAAATTAAATCATATTGCAGGTAGAATTAATGAATCATTAAGGGGCTATCACACAATGGCCAAGGGGACCAATTTTCATGTACTAGTTTGACCAGTCTCCCATCAAAGTCTTTGCCTCTTTGGCTTCTTTTGGGGGTAAGGAAAGAGAGTAACTTTATCTTTTTTACTCAAGAGAGAGTTGTTTTGTTTGAAATTCTCTGCTTTTTTTTTTAGATTTCATTACATTATGTACTAATCAACTCAGGTATAGTGTTCTATTTTGTTGGGTGAGATAGGTTGGTCACCTTTACCTAAATAACAGGTAAATGAATAGACAAACTCAAAGGGTGTGAGATTAGTTGGTACACACAATTTGCAAGTAACTAATGATTGATGAAATGGCTGAGCTACCTTGTAAACTTTAACAAAACTTAATAAAAAAATAGATAGGGAAATCACAACGTATTGACTAGCTAAACCATAGTTATAACGAATTTGATACCATGTCATCATCTCCACACCAAAAAAAACTAGTAAGGTTCAAGGTAATGTTTGGTAGCATTTAAAAAAAAAGGTCAACCTAGTTCTAGTCCCCACTTAGTGAGGGTGTTGAGGAAGGGAATATACTAGGCAGTCTAACCTATGTTTTTTTGCACAGTGGCTGATTCGAACACACGACCTCACACCCACATAATGTAGTTGCCTAGTAAAATAGAATATGCTTTTTTACACATCCAAAACTTGTCAGAAAGCAATTCAATTGTCATTTTTTTACCAAGATGAATATAGAATAGTAAATAAGATGCCTTTCATGCTTGACCATCAATGGGTCCACTAAACGCTTTATTTGAAAGGATGCATAAAAAAATGATTGAAGGTGACCCAAAATAAAACAACAGAGACGGCTTACCTGTTGTGTTCCCTTTAGGTAGCTTTTTGGGTAGCTTGCTTGAAAGCAACAGTGGGAGCTATTCTGCAACTCCTCCTCTGATGTTCCTGCACAAGTTCTCCAGCAAACCAGTCTAGCTTCTCAAAGTTACTCTTATCCCCAATCCTCTTCCCTTCAAACATCACTGATTCCACATTCTTCTGCTTCAACATCTCATCTCCTATCCCTATCAGCATCTTTACATTGCTAGCACTTGAATCCGTATCCACATTGGGCCCACATTGCCCCATACTTGACCCATTTGCCTGTCATTCATTTCACAACCATTATTCACACACAATTACCCCTTTAAACATTTTATTGATTTCAAATAGTGTATCATCACTTCAAGATTATTCCAGAAATGCAAATGAGAGGACAATAATGTCACACTGTTTGCAATGATTTAGTCTCCACACCAAAGTAACCAAAGCCAAGAACCACATTCAAGCTGGGACCCATTTAACATGCTTATATGTCCATTTAACATCATGTACCAACAAAACAAATTCGTTCTATTTTTATGTTGGGCACAACCAATTTGACATGTAAACTTTTTACCAGTTTACACAGAAAAGTGTATTTCCATAAACGGTTCAAATAAGGAGAGGACTTGAAATGGATAAATGAGGCTCAATGAGACAATTTTGTTAATAAGTAAGAAAGTAACTATCCATGTGGCTATTCAAATCAAATCCACTTAAGTGTTCCATCACATAATCAGGTTAACAACAAAGTGAGTGGAGAGAGAGCAAGAAGGCATTTTAGCTATTGATCCAGGGACATTAATTTTCTAACTCCCAACAAGTCCATATCTAGCAATCTACCTCCATGCCTATCAAGTTGCTAAATAGAGACAAGGCTAAATCTCCCTCCTCAACACAAACCCCACTCCTTGCTGGTTTGAAATTGACTCAAAATTGAATACCCTTTAACGTTTTTTGTTTTTCCTTCATTTGTTGGACAACTTCAAACCCACATAGTTATTATTCCATATCCTTATAATAATTTCAGGCTAAGACATTGTTTCTTGGCTCTGTGCAAGCAAGCACACCTTTTAATGAAATTTCATGACAAGAACAAATTTGACCCATACTCTTCACCTGGCAACCACAGTTTCCATAACAAAACAACCCACCGTTTGATGGGAAACTCAATATATTTATATATATATATATATATATATATATATATATATATATATATATATATATAAAACTTCTCAAACTCAACCCTTGAGCCAACAAAAAACAACCTCAATTGGTTCCCATTAGAAACAGTCCCCAACACCACCCACACAATCACGTGTAGCCCTCCCTCCACAAAATAAAATCATAATAAAAAATCCGACAAACTTCCTGTTTCTCTGCTACAAAATCCTAGCCCACCCCTATTTTCTCTCCCACATTGTCATCTTGTTCAACAAACAATTCATCATTATAATATCATCACCAACACATTAACCTCACTTCTATGTAATCATAGACTGCCCCTTTTGCATGAATTGAACCGTGTAGAAAAATCCAGAGAATTGGACAACTTTAAGGCAAATAAAAGACAAAAAAGGAAAATGAAAAGGGGAACACAGGAAAGTCCCCACAATTTCCCTTCAAGCTAACAACCAACAACAAAAATACAGGCCCACAACGGATAAACTTTACTTCGTCCAAGTGATCATCGTGGCAATACGAAACCACTTAGAAGGGTCAACCCAGTTCAAGTCCTCACTTGATCAGAGTGTTAGAGAAGGAAATATATTAGACGAACTTACCCGTGCTTTTATGTAGATAGACTGATTCGAACCCATGACCTTAGACCCCATAACAAGTAAGCTAACTACTGAGCCAAGTCAACCCTTTAACACGAAACAACTATTTAGGCTAAAACACCCCCACACCCTATTAATCTAACTTCTATCTACTCATACGTCTTCAATATATGACCTATTTAGAAAGTACTATTTGTTTTAAGAAAAACACAACACAATATTGATATAACTAACATAACATTCTTAATTTAATCGGTAACATCAACAAAGTCATATCCCACGACGTGGGGTCAGCTACATTGATCATACCCCGTCATTCTGCTCTATCAATAACCAAATACAACACACAAAGTGAAATAACTAACATTCTTAATTTAATCAATAACAACAACAAAGTCTTATCTCACTATACAGGGCTGATTACATGTATCATACAGCGCCATTGTAAGTAACCAACTCTTTGGCTATATTATTCGCCAATCCGTCCCGTTCTAGAAGTAACATTCTTAATTGAATCAAAATAAGTTAAATATGTGGTACTCCCTCCGGTCCTAAATATAAGACCTAGTTGACTTTTTTGGAAAATTCTAAAAAAGCGAATATAAATTAATTTACCTAACTTTTCCCCTTAAACTAGTTTATTTTACCTATAAACTAATGGCTAATCTAGAAATATATCAAATATGTCATGATTTAATAACTTATTTCGCAACCTTAATCTCTCCAAAAAAAAGTCAACCAGGTCTTATATTTAGGACTAGAGTAAGTATATTTTAAAACAATAAGAAACACATAGATAAATACATACCTGAATACGAACATAGTTAGAGGTCCTATGATGACCAAAAGCCTTGGCAACAGACTGGTCCACCAAGTCAGCAGAACCATCACCACAAATCCTAGCCATAGGCCTAGCCCAGTCCTTCACCTTCCAACGCCTAACCTCATCAAACTCATACTTCACCACCTCACACATGTTCCCACTCCCCAACGACAACACCATCAAGTCCTCCACTCCCCTCACAAACGGAAACTCCTCCTTGTTATGCAGCACGTGCGTTATTGCTGCCCCCGTGGGGTTACTCATGGTCACACCCCCATCAACCGCTATGCATGTGGTCTGACCGTCCGTTGACTTCATGTTGACCGGCTCGAACCGGCCCGGCTCGGCTGACGTGGCGAGGCAGACTTCCCAGAGGTGGAAGTTGAATGTGTTGGACTCTAGTGCGTCAGCTCGCGAGAACAGGAGTGGTGCTGACGTGGACAGGTCGTAGCAGGGGATTAGGACTGGTTTTAATGTGTCTTTTAGTGTTAGGGGCTTTCCGGCCACGCAAAATGCTTCCTTCATTGCTTTCTCCATTCCAGAGGTGGCCGAGGCTGTACAGTTTACAGTTTATAAATCATATTTAATGAACATGTAATGAAGTAAAGACTAGTTAGAGTGAAAAAGATAAAGTACATGCAAGATAAAAAATAAGTACTCCCATATGTTAATTATATAGGACGTACGTGTGTTTTTTTATGACGGAGAAGGTAAGGATTAAACTTTATGGTATTTAAGAATGGAGGAAGTACTCCCTCCTCCTGTACTAAATAAATATAAGATTTAATTGACTTTTTTAAAAAATCTTAAAAAACAGCAAAATAAGTTAATTATAAATTGATTTACCTAATTTTTTCCTTTAAACTAGTTTAGTTTACTTATAAACTAATGAATAATCTAAAAATATATCAAATATGTCATGATTTAATAAACTATTTTGCAACCTTAACTTCTCCAAAAAAAAGTTATCTAGGTCCTATATTTAGGACCGGAGGTAGTAATATGATAAGAAGCGCTAAATCTTAAAAAACAAACCATCAAAGGGGTGTGTTTGGTTCGACTTGTGGAAATGTGGATTATTTTTAAGGTGGTTTATTTTTAAGTCAGTTGAAAAATAAGCTCTAGACTGACTTATTTTTATGTTTGAATGAACTTTGAAAAAAGTGACTTATTTTCCCATTTGACTTATAAACATGTTTAGATGACTTAAAGTCACCAAGTGAAAAGTTGTTGTTATTGTAAGTTTAACTGTAACTAAAATTAAGATGAGGTTCCATGACTTAAAGTCACCAAGTGAAAAGTTGTTGTTATTGTAAGTTTAAGAAGTTGTAACTAACTTACGCTGATAAAAAAAAAGAAGTTGTAACTTACAAGTTATAACATATGGGACCTCATATTAATGATCTTTTTCCATGAGAACTCTGAATAATTCTCCTAAATTATTTCATTTTAATACCCTAAAATCGGGCAAATAAAAATGTCGTTGAAGTAAAATTGGTTAGACTACTTTTATATATATAAAAAAAATCTCTGGATAAAACTTCAGGATACATTTAGAAAAAAATAACTTTATGCATACAAAAAACAGAAAAAAAAACTTTAGGATACAAAATAGACGCATAACTCATTAAAGAAATGACTATAATGTTGGGTAAAAACAACATTACGTAATAGAAAAACAATATATATGTATGTATGTGTGAATTCATATTACAACAAAGTTACCTGCGGTGGAGTTGCCGGAGAAAAGACGCCGGAAGAAACTCCGGCCAGTTCCGGCGGCAGAGGCAGCACCACCAGGGCGGTAGAATTTATGGGCATGATCAGCTAAAAAGCGCCAAGTATGTTCAGCTTCAAAGACAGGCGTTTTATGATCCTTACTAGCAAAAAGCATGGCCGTGAAAATGCCTCCAACTCCAGCACCAGCAGCAACATCAAAGTAATCAGCAATTCTAGCCTCAGGATTCCCAGATTTCCTCTTCAATGCATTCTCTAAATATGCAAGTGCCTTCCCTGCAATAATCCCTCTCATTCCTCCCCCTCCACCATCTATGCTTAAAATACAGATTTTTCCTCTTTGGTTCTTTATGGAGCCAACACTGTTAACGTTGTTGTCAACAAAAACTTCAGGTTTTGGTTCTATTGTTGTTGTGGATGATATTTGTTTTGGTAGCCACACTTTTTGGTCTTCATATCCAAAGAGAAACTTGCTTTCTAGGATTGAGAAGATTTCGTAGCTCAGTTTATCTGTGTCTATGCTTGGTTCTTGCATTTCCAACATGTTGGAAGCCATTTTGAGAGCAACTTTTTTCCAAAGGAAGAGACTTTCTTGAGAAAATCAAAGAGAATCAACAATTTCAAAGATCAAGGTTGACTTTTTTTTTATGAGGTTGGTTGAGGAGATTTTTTTTTTTTGTGTTGGGGAATTAGAAAGTTCTGAAAAGTATTACCTCATGTGACAACAATGCTTAACCAAACAAGATATACCTTCAAAGTAGTCTCTTGTAAAGCCAGCTTTCATAATCACTTCCTGTTTCCCAAACAGCAAAAGAAGGAAAAAGGCTTCTTTGAGGGGCAGTTTAGTTAGGAGGTTCAGTTTCAATCATTCCATTCCAATCTACACAAGAACATAAATAAGCAGAGCAAGAAAGGTCAGTCAAAAAAAACAGAACCCCTTTTTCACTCAAAAAAAAAAACAGAACCCCTTTTCTTGATACTTCTCTCTCTATATATGAATATATGCATGTATGTGTATCTTTCTTTTTTGTGGTGGTATTAATGAGGGAGAGTGGAGAGTGAATGTTTGAGGTGAGGAGGGGCTAGAGCTAGAGAGTAGGGGCAGAGAGAGAAGGGTATAATATTGTGAAATGGGGAGAGAGAGACAGATGGTAGAAGGAAAATAAAGGAGGAAAGGAGGAAGAGAAGGAAGGCAAAAATAGGCAACCAACCAACCAATAAGCACCAAAAACAAAACCAGAAAATGCCAAATCACCAGAGGAGGTGCCCAGAGGCTGACTTAATCGCCCCCCACCTTCCCTCTCTATCCATCTATATATAATATAAATATATATAATCAGGGGTATTTGCAGTTTAATCCCTAGTAAGGGAAATTAATACTGGAAGGTCCCAATACATTCCAAAATAATTATAAAGTCCCAGGGGCCCTTTCCTGCAATTGTTTGCTTATCTTCAATGGCATTTTACCCTCATAAGATGAAAGCATAGTCCCCCTGTAGGGACCAGTGAGATGACAATCATCTTTAATGAGGGCAAGACTTTATAATCAGTGCCCTTCTCTATATATATGGGTCAATTTTTCTTTATAACTTTTTAGTTTTCACCTTTGGATCAATTTTCTTATATGTACTCCATTCGGTCCTTATTATAAGTCACCAACTACCTCTAATTGTTGGTCCTTAATATAAGTCATTAATCGCCTCATTAAATGTTTTTTCCCACTTTACCCTTGTTATTAATGAAGATTCAAAATTAAAATTGTGGAACACATCGTTTAATGAAGGGTGAAGTTGGAAAAAGTGGAAAAGTAAACATTAATTTTAAGACCCAACTACCATTCCTTGATATGTGAGAAATGAGTAGTTGATGACTTATAATAAAGATAGGAAGGAGTATTGCTTAAAGGGACTAAGGATTAGTTTGCCGCGGATTTGAATTTCATTTAAAGATTTGTTGTTGATTAATTTGTTCCACATACATAGGGTAGAAATCAAACTCCAACAACTTATTTAAGTGAATGGTTGAGCTGACTATTCCACAACTCAAATT
Organism: Mimosa pudica; assembly: GCA_029929735.1. Taxonomy (NCBI): domain Eukaryota; kingdom Viridiplantae; phylum Streptophyta; class Magnoliopsida; order Fabales; family Fabaceae; genus Mimosa; species Mimosa pudica. The sequence continues at coordinate 2,660,062 of JAKELP010000023.1, read as the reverse complement.
GGTCATCTGGATTGATTTTCTTTTGCATAAAATTTTTTTAGTTCAAAGCTAATTATAATTTGTTTAAGGAGAGTGAACTATGGGAGCTAATAAGAGGGCTCGTAAACATAAAGAAATGGTTTAAAATCCCACCAATCTTACTAGTAGATAATCAACAGGCATGTGGGGTCTTTGGCTTCCAAACTCTAATTCCTTCTAGTATTTGACTCCTTTTTTCGAGTCCTTGACCTTCTACAACTGGGTCAGGTAACTCAAGGAAAACAACTAATCTGGAATAGTTCATATAGTAGACACATCCATATAAGGTGCTTTGCACCAAAGGTGGGCAACACCTCCCAACAAACACTTCTCTAAGGTTTGAACTCACGTTCACCTAGGAGTTTTCAAGTTGTCTTACCACTGCACCAAATGATTATTGGTCACTCTATATGTATTTTAGTAATTTAAAGGTTTGCTGTATATGCTGAAAGTTCCCAACTCTTGAAACCCATTCATTGAATATTTTATTACAGTAAATAATTTTGTTCAAGAATAAAAGCGGATTAGAAGTGTATTATAAAGTAGAGGGTTGAGATCCAGTGTTTTATAAAACTATTATTGCATTTTTAAAAAAATTACTTTTGTTTATATAAACCAAATGATGAGCATTTTAATTTATTTTTATTTGATGTTGATAATATGATATAGAATATTATTTGCACCCTCCATTTTTAAGTTTAATGGTGGAGATAGGATTTTCAAAGGAAAGAGTGCGAGGTTCTGAAAGGATTTAGATACTAAGTGCAACCTATCTTATGCAAGCGTGTATCTCTTCCTGATTAAGTGTAACTTATCTTTAGTTATATGTAAAATAAAATACATTCAGTAAACACCATAATATAAAGACCTTCAGTTTAATTTTTTTATACACAATCATGGAAGAGAAATACGCCAATTTAAGGACTTGACTTGAGTACTTAATACCTTTCCCAATAAATTTTCTTCTATGCAATTTTTATAAAAATAAATTGAAAAATGAAGATGTGATGTATTGTTAATCCTATCCTTATGTATTAATTTTGATTGTTGATTTCTTGTGTGAAATCATCAATATAATATTATGTTAACATCAGGCAATAAATTAAAAAAAAAAAGTATTATTCACAATTTTGTTGTCACGAACGGGGTAATTAAGGACTTGAATAAGAAGTATTTGCGACTAGTTCAATGCATATCATAGAGTCGTAGACATTATAATTAGAAATAGTCAGGCTTATATACATAATTGTCAAATTGATTTTTTATGAAAGCAACAAAAGGACGTATCCTTATTATCACGTTCACGCATGTATTAATGTTAATGTCACTGCACATATACCGCATATCCTCATGTATTATCATTGTGATAATAATTTTTTTTCACTTTTATAAATTTTGGTTGAAAACCATAAATTTAATTATTACCGGCCAGCCCCTCTTTTACAATTGTTTCTTTTTCACCACCATAATATGGAACATTTGATATGAGGAAGACAACTGAATCAATATAGATTTATTAACTGCCATTGGGGGCCATGTCTTCTAAATACTGCCAAAAATCTTGCTGTGAAATGAATTGAATTCATATGGCCCCCAAAAAGAGAGTTGAAAAGGGATATGAATTGATTGAATTCCCAAATTCATTCTGTTATTAATTTCTGAATCCAAGCGTCTGGTGCACCCACTATCACAGAAAAAGGAGAAAAAGAATATAGAAATAAAATCATTAATAAATCAATTAAAGTGAAGAAGATAGAAATTAAATATAGATCGAAGAAGGAGGGAAGGAATGAAATTTGGGTCACATAACTGAAACCTGATGGTCTACTCTACCATATCACCAAGTAATCTGAAAAATAAAATAAAAAAGCATTTCATAAACACTTCAATCTGTTGCAGTATAAGAAGTTTCAATTTGGTCACCAAATTTTACTATCGCATAGCACATGTGTAAGAGAAAGTATCAAAGCTCTATAATACTGTGTTATATTAAAAGTTTTCAAATCATATTTAGATGTTTCTTAGGTGTTTAACTAAAAAAATATTTTTGAACTAGTATTTGCTTATAATTTAGCATACTCCATACCATATAAATATAGCAAGGAATGGTTAAGAATTCCTCGTCGTCCACAGGGTGAGTCCCACTAGAGAAACCTTTTAAATCTTATTATCACCATTTCGCCACCGACGATTGTGTCGGGGTGTTTCATCTGTCGATTTATATTGGGCTGAAACTATCACTCCATGATCAACGTTCCGAATTCCTCCGATACCCTAGATAGTACTCATTCATTCCTAAATATAAAATCACTTTCCTAATTAATTAAATTAAATATGCTAGTTAAGTTATTTTTTAGCACATGATATTATTCATCTATCATAACCATATACATTTATTCTCAGTCTCTCGTTCTTTCTCGTTTATTATAGATAAACATTATTATATTTTATTTGAAAAAAAAAGTTGAGAAAAATTAGAAAGTTGCTTATATTTTGAAACAAATTGAAATTTGAAAGTGATCTTATATTTAGAAACAGAGAGAGTAATATATACATTTATACACCGATTAGTCCAATTGATAAAGGGGATCACTCATAGCATAGGGTTTTAGGTTCAAATTCCACAGAGATAAGGATTATTAATTGGTGATATTTAAATGCTCATTGAACTTAGAAGTCTGCCCGACTCTTATGAGTCTCGAGACACAACTCATTTAAACTTTTTACAATAAAATTTAAACTTCTTACAGTAAAAAAAATATACATATAAACATATGCTTTTTGACCGCAGCGTGTATAATATATATATACACATATCCCTTAACAAAGAGATTTAATGGAGAGGCCCATCACTCGAGCCAACTAGTCAAATTCAGTGAAAAGTAAGCCAACAATGGTAAATTGGTAATATCACTACCTCCAACTAACTACCACGACTACTTACTTAAGGTTTAAACTCAAAATCTCTTTGTTAAGTTGAAATAACTCATAGTATTTTGATCTAAACACTTAGTGATACTTATATTAGTTACAGAACAATATTTCCTTGTTTCGTTTAAATTTCACATTTAACGTTAAATATTTAGCATTGACAGTTAATATTTTAATAATATAGGACTAAGCTACCCTCTTTTAATATATGTTAAGGTTAAAATTGGACAAAAGATACTTGCATAACAAAATACAATAGTTCTTTAGGAAGAGTTATAACTTATAAGACCACTTTCAATTTTAATATGTACCTAAATATAAGATTACTTTTCAATTTGTCCTAACATTTTTTCAAATTAATTAAAATAATGTTTATCTATAATAACGAAACAAGAGATGGAGAATGGGATTAGATTATTAGATTATATGGTTAGGATAAATTGATAGTATCATATGTTAATAATTAATTTAACTTATGCCCTTAATTTAATTGAATTAAATTTAAGAAAGGTTTTATAATTAGGAACTCACATAGTAAAATAAAATCTTAAACTAAAAAATTAAAATGAGCAATACTAGTAAATTAGTAATTGTGAAGTATTGTGACGCGGCGTTGTCATTACCTGTGGAGACCACAGGACGAGTCGGCGAGGGAGAATGGTGAAGCACCACCACTGCTGAAAGCCTGAAAGTAAATAGTCGTGGTTCTGTTGTTGTCTTTGGAATGACAACTTTACCCTTCAGAGGTTGATGGGCCCACTTGGATTTTGGTTTTTTTGGTCAAAGAATTTTCTGGTTGAGGTGAGGGTAAAAGGAAATTATTTATTTTTATTGACTATTTAAAAAAATTGAGATCGATATCTTTTGTTTTTGTGTTTTCCTCTGGCCATTGAAATGATATATTACCTCAAATTCTAAATATATTAATTGGTTTTTTTGGAAATTAAGTAAACAAAGTAGACCACTAAATTATAACATGTATTACATATAATTAGATTATATGTTAATACATAAGTAGAATAAATTAGTTTTGACAAAAGAAATATGACTATAGATAAGTTAAATTGATGGATTTTGTATTTTTTATCTTTAACAAAAAATCAGAATGGTCTTATAATAGGCAAGGCAGATTACTTCTTATCATTGTAATATTTGTTTTGGTGTGATGATTTGTATAGCAACTAGATCAACTAAAAAAAATTACCCTCATGACCATACGATGTTTTATAATAGAAGTTTCTTCTATTGACAACAAATCGTATTTTTGCTTATTTAGCCAAATAAAAATGTATTTTTACTTGAATAACATAGGATATATCACTCCCAATTCAAGTGTACTAGCTAGGCATCGCACTTGTTATTTTTCAAAGTAATAGGGAAGCTAGGTGCTACTAGAGCACTTGTGTAAATATTTTCATGGAATAAACAGCACTTTCACTCAAAAAAAAAAAAAAGACGACAAGTGTACAGAGATGTAATTTTTTCCAAAATATAGCCTTAGCTGTGAAGATAATGAGTTCAGGAGATGATGAGAGGGAGAAGGATATCAAAGTAATTGAGGGTAATTAAGAATGAGTAAATAAAGCTTGAAATGTAGCAAAATTAATAAATTAATCACATTTTTGTGGCTACAATGGAGTACTATAGGTTATGAACTTACGACGACATAAGAGGTGAGTTATGTCTTGTAAGTAATATGAAAATGAGGAAATATATATAAGATACAGTTATACACAGTTAATTACTTTAGAAACCCAATATTTAATTATCCGGTCATTGTTTGACTCAAGTTTTACTTATGTCATGTGATTTTCATGTTAAGTTTCGATTGATCAAAGTTTTGTACTTGTGAGTCTGCGACATGAAACAAATATTTATGGTTGACAATATTTTCCGTAAGTTATAAGAGCAACTTACCAAGCGATCATGGCCTCGTGGGATAAGCTTAGTTGACTTTGCATTCCATCCTACGATTGAGGGGGGAAATATACTTCTAAAGTATGAAATATCAGATAAAATTTCAATTAGACAGAGTACATTCATTAATTGTATGTGAATGTGGCATGTTTTTTACTGCATAGCTAAAGCAAACTGTAGAGAGATAAGAGAGAAAATATGTTGAGAAGTTAATACCTAATTGTAAGGGAGAAAACAATTTGAGAAATTCATATCTAATTTGTAAAATGCAAGTGTTATATATACATACATAATTATAAATATATTCTCTTACATAGGGCTGCACAAGTACTGTTAACATGGCGACCCGAAGCCAATTCAATCAAAAGACAAATTGACCCTGAATCATGACAATCAGAAACCCAACCACTAGACAAAATAGGATAAAAGCATAGAATCTAAGACCAATGTCCTAATCCAGAAATATTAAATTTAAAATATATTATATAATAGCTAATATTTGATACACCGTATAAAATTTTTTTATTTATTCTTTTTCCCAATTTCTTTTATTTTACATATTATTTTATTGTTTTATAATTATTTTCTAGGAATTAAAGGTTCTAGGACCAACAAAACTTGTCTTGTAACTCGAAAGACATGTCATACCTGATCTTGATCCCAAGTCACACATGACCAAGCCACTATTGGGCCAAAAATTCAGCCAGAGATTTTCAAAGGTAAGACTTAGGTCATAAATGTGGACCAGTCCTACCCAATTTTTGTGTAACCCTATCCAATTCTTACTATGAAATCATGTTTTAACAATTTCACTGATATTTGGTTATGGTTAAATGTATAAAAAATGACGCATACCCTCTTTATATATTTTCTAATATAACATATACTCTCGTTATTCTAATTATATATGACACTTTCAATTAATTCATTGTGAACAATATATTGTCGTTTAAATTTTTAAATAAATATTTCTTAAATAAAAAATTTTCAAATTTACTTGATTAATGAGGTTTTCAATAAGAAGGGAAAATATAAAATTTTATATTTGAAAATCGATTACACAGAAAATATTGAAAATATTATTGACTTTCCATTTGCCTTGTATTAAAAAGATAACAATCTTTCTAAAATTGCCCTTTAATATGATTTTGGAGAAATAGGTACTAGAAATGTTTTTTTTTTCACCAATGGGTAGTTGGTTGAGCTGGTAATACAACCCCCGTAAGGATGAGAAAACGTGTTCGATTCCCGGGAAGCGCTCTTATTGGGAGAGGGGACAACCTTGTCTATGTGAGCAACACTCCTACCCCTCGAGTCCGGATTAAACCGGACGGTGATTAACAAAAAAAAGTGTCTATTTTTCTATAAATTCGCCAATTTCCTTGAGTATGATAACTAACTTTCTGGAGGTGTTTAATTAGTTCAACTTATTGAAAGTGGTTTCGTGTTCTAGATATAAATTAATAGGAAGATTTTGTGCCATAAAGCACAAAATTAATATTTGAGTGTTCCCAAAAACCACCTTAGTATACATCATGCGTAGTATGCCTTAGCTTATGGTGATTAATTATCTAAAGTCTGACTCAAGAATAATCATGGGAACACTCAAACGAATTGAACTTCCCACACAAGTCAATATATAGTGGCAAAAAAGCTCCACTAAACAAATGTCTGCCGTAATCATCGCCCACAAAACAACTTGTTTTAGAAAAAGAGAGGGAGAGATAGAGAAAGAATGGATTGGTGGACATAATTACTTGGATTAAGTGATTAAGGAATACATGTTGAAAGTGGTCAGTGGAATTAGTCAAAGTGCTTTATGTAGAAAAAATGGAGAAGTTAAGCAAGTTGCGAATGATATTGAATATAAGATTGAAAGACGTATGAATGACAAGCCGATGTGGAAATTTTTTTTGTGCTTTTGATCTTATGGATTTACAAGTCCTATTTCTATGACTTGCTGCTCCGATCCAATGTTGAGGTGTCGAGTTTGAATTTGGTGTTGATATGGATAAATAGATAATGTGTGTTTAACATATCCTTAAAAAAAAGGGAGCCCATTAACATAAATTCATACACGGTCCGTAAATTGGGATGAAATAGGCATTATTTGGGTGAGTTAAATCAAGATGCTCATGATTCTCCAGATGGAGGTAGTACTTTAATTTTCATTTGGATTTGTGTGATTCTGCTTGTCATCTTGCACTTCTTTTTATCCATGCGTGCCTGCAAAAGCAACAAGTCATCAATCAATATTTCTTTGATCTTTTTCAACTTATGATATACTAATAGTTATATTATTTTTTTTTTTAAAAAATGTAGATCAGTTAGTGATGCAAAATGTGGATTGATCTCTTACCATTCAAATCTAATCGTAGAGAATAAGATAGATAACATGGATCAAGTCCCAAGATGTGGATGTCCTGTTACATTATTGATAACCGTTTTTAGTGATGAACATGATGTCTCTTTCTTTATTAAATTATTAAGCAAGTTTTAGTGTGAAGTATAATATTAAAAAGTCAAGGAAAATATAAAAAAGACGTGGTAGGGACATTAAAGCACGTAGTAATGGATAGAAAAAGACGATAGTTTAAGGGATTAAGGCATGTTCTTGTATATAATACAAGGAACGTAGGAAGTAATACACCAAATAGTGACAAGGGGATTTAGATTTATTAGAATCTTAAACTATATACCACTCGCTCATTCTTAATATAATATATCTTCTATGGCTCAAGTGTTCAGTCCAAAAAAAATATGGCTCAAGTGAGGGAAATAATAGAGACAGTACAATATCAATCATCATCAGTGGGGGTTAAAGTTGAAGCATGTGGTTTTCAAAAAAATTGCCAAGAGTAGCGAGTACAACAAAAAAGGGCCCAAGATGACTTAAAGTTGAAGCATATTGTTTTGTTTTTGTTATTACTTACAAGATGCATATTGTTTTTATTGGGGACCTTGTTGCTCAATATATTTTTTTGGAGCCGATAACCTCTAGCCTCTAGGTTGATTTCACTTACTAATTGGGCTTAATACAAAAAGCTTGATCTTGGTGATGATGTGACCTAAAAGCCCAATTTTAGTTTAGTCCAAACATGTAGATCCGTGTTTTTGACCCAATTTGAAAGGGCTTGTTCGCCCAAATCCACACAAAATTTCATTTTACTTTATGCTCCACTAATAAAAGAAAATAATGGGCCTCGGGGGAACTCATATTTGCATTTAACAAATATATTTTGGGCCTTGTATCAGTGCAAAATCTGACACGCTTCTTTCTATATTCATAAAAAAATATGGCACCATCAATGGACAAAGCTTAGTTAATTTTTTTTATAACAAAATTTTAGGAAGGGTTTGGGCTCAACCCAATTCAAGGGCATGACACATAACTCATGATCCACTGGGGTCTGTTCCTGTGGGCTCTGGGACATGACCAACAAGCTCATTTTGATTGTGGGCTCTGGGACAAAACTTTAGTTAATTGGTAATGGGTTTAGGTCATACATAAAATTCTGATTCCAAATTACACCGATGCAAGCCTTTTTTTTTTTGGGAAAATAGTGGCCAAGCTAGGCTTGGATTAACTTAGTGGTCCTATTGTAGATCCTATAGCAGCGCTATGGTCTTCTTGCAGGATCTCTCTGCAGCCTGGATGTGGTGCAAACCAGATGTGGCTTTCTTCTGTCATTTCATGGGCAGTCCGTGCTAGATAGTCAGCACACCTTACGTTTTCCCGGGGGGTATATCGCAGCTCAACCTGCCAACCTGAATAGAGACAATCCCAGATGTTATTGATTTCTTCCCTCAGGGGGTGGTTGATGCTCCCTTCGTACATGAGCAGCCGAAGTGCTTCCATTGAGTCAGTGTAGGCGATAACCTTAGAGTAGCCATGTTGGTTACATAGTGAGAGGCCCTTTTGGATTCCTAGCAGTTCAGCTGACGTATTGGGGACAAAACCCAATTGGTGTTGAAACCCCAATAACCAGTGACCATGGGAATCCCTGATGACCCCTCCACAAGCTCCAGTTAGTTGTTGTGTAACTGAGCCATCTGTGTCAAGTCTCACGAAGCCCGTTGGGGGGGCCGTCCACGTGTTGTTCTCTTGGAAGTGATTATTGAAAATCTGATGTTTGTATGTTGAGCTTAATCGGTCCTCCATCAGTTGGAACATTGCATGGTGTTGGATCTCCTTTGCCTGCGGTCGGGAACCTTCCATAATGCCTTTGCACCTGGTCTTCCATAATATCCAGCAAACTGTGGCAAAGGTTTGTGACCATGGGACTTGACCACGATTGTAGGCACCAAAGTTCCTAGTCATGTTCTCCTTAAGCCAAACCTGCAAATTAGAACAGAAAAAACTAAATCGGTTGTTAGTAGGGACAAAGAGCAGCCAGACATTCCTTGCCATCTCACAATCTCTCATTATATGTAGAGTGTTTTCCTCACCGTGGCACTCAAATGGACACTCTTGGGTAGTTGCTACACCTATTTTGTATCTAAAAGCATTGGTGGGTAATTTCTCTTGGAACATTTGCCATAAGAAGACTTTTACTTTTTCCGGAACGGGCATTTTCCACACTTTCTTCCATGGAATTACCGTCAGCTGTGCCTGTTGGTTGGAGAGCCAAGAGTATGCAGACTTCACACTGAAGTTGTTATCACTGGATTTGTGCCACACAAAGATATCCCTTTCCTCCCCTCTTGGCGGCTTAAGCTTACAGATGGTGTTTATTATCCAGTGAGGGAGAGTTTGTGCCATTTTTGCTCTGTCCCATGAGTGATCATCACGCACATATTGGCGCACAGAGGCCTCCGGGTCCACAAATTGCAGGCCATCTTCAACAAAATTGATCAAGGGTTCCTCCAAGGGGGTCCACAAGTCCCACCAGAAGCTCGTTGTTCCACCTCCTTTAGGTTTGCGGCCAATGGCTTTGTAGAACCTGCTCCAGACAGTTGTAATGCTATTCCAAATACCAGAAGAATTTTGTTTTTTGTAGACTGCAGGATATTTGTCACTTCCACACCCGTATTTGCTTTTCAGGCAGCGAACCCATAATTCCTCAGGTTTAGAAATGAGACCCCAACATAGCTTCATGATATAAGCTTGATTTGGCGTTGTAGATCCTTAATGCCAAGGCCGCCGTGTGCTTTCTCCTGTTTAATCTGATTCCACGCTACCGTGTGGAGTTTCCTTCCCTCCTGGCTTTGATTCCATAGGAAATCCCTGCTGATTTTCTCCAAATCCTTGAGGACTCCCTTAGGCAGCAGGGTTGTGTGCATATGGTAGCTTGGGATGGTGGATAATACCGATTTGATGAGTGTAGTTCTGCCTGCCATAGTGAGGTATCTACCTTTCCAAGTGGATAGCCGTTTCTGGGTTTTAAGGATGATCGGGTGGAAGGTAGCTTTTGTGGCTCTGTTATGTAGAAGTGGAACTCCCAAGTATTTTCCAAGGTCACCTGTAATCCCAATGCCTAAGCTGAGGCTCAGATGAAGGGCTCGGTTCATGTGAACATTCTTAGAGAAAAAGGCTTTAGACTTATCCAAGTTAATCTTATGACCCGAGACTTCACAAAATTGCTGCATGACCGATCTCATCAGCTCAATCTGTGCTTCTGAGGCTTCTCCAAATAAGATCAAATCATCTGCGAAGAATAAGTGGGAAATGGTCGGGGATTGTTTGTTGAATTTAAGACCTTTCCAGGTGCCTTCCCTGACTTTCTTGGTGATCATCTGGCCAAGGCGCTCCATACATAGCACAAAAAGGTAGGGGCTAAGGGGGTCCCCTTGTCGCACTCCCCGGGATGGAGAGAAGCTCTCGGACGTTTCCCCATTCCACAAAACCTTCATGGTGGTAAGTGATGTGCAAGCCATAATCAAATCAACTAGTTTCCTGTCGGCACCAACACATTCAAGGGTATTGCGGAGGAACTGCCAATCGAGCCTGTCATAAGCTTTTTCCATATCCACTTTAATTGCAACATATCCTTTTGCCCTCTTCTTGTTTCTCATTGTGTGGATCGCTTCCTGGGCAATGATGATGTTGTCACTACTCTGTCTCCCGGCTATGAAGCTCCGTTGTTCAGGCCTAATCAAGTACTGCATACATTGTTTAAGCCGATTTGCAATCAGCTTAGTAATGATCTTGAATATGACATTGCAGAGGGATATAGGCCTAAAATCACTCATGGACTCAGGGCGGTCGACCTTGGGCAGTAAGACGATGTTGGTATGATTAATGCTTCTCACTTTGTTCGGATCATGCCAAATCTCTCGGATGAGTTGACAGACTTTCGCCCCAATTTGATTCCATTGAGAGTGGAAGAAATGGGCATGTAAGCCATCTGGTCCGGGTGCTTTGAGGGCCCCCATCATGAAAGCAGCATTTTTGATCTCAGTATCATGGATTTCCTTGTGTAATAGTTCCATATCCTGATGGAGGAGGGGTGGAAAATCAGCATGATAGTTTGAGGGATTCCTTGCCACTCCATCACTTGTGTAAAGATCTTTAAAGAAATTTTCTGCCATACTTTTAAGTACAGTTTGGTCATCAATCCAAACGCCAGCATCATTACGAAGGCACTCAACAACCTGTCTCTTCTTCCTAATCCTGGTAGATGCATGGAAGAAGCTTGTATTTTTGTCACCCCACCGCAACCATTTACATCTCGAACGTTGGTACCACATGAGTTCCTCTTGAGTGATCAAACGGTTGTATTTAGCCCAAAGTTCCTTTTCAAGTTTAAAAAGACCGGTGGATTGGTTATTCCTTCTTGTTATATCAATACCCTCTAGTCGCCTCAGCAGCTTGAATTTCTTTTGCGGAATATTCCCAATTTTTTCCATACTCCACTTGATGCTATTTTGTTCAAAGGTATGTCTGCCTTGAGACCATTCTTGACCCTCCCATGAGCTCCTCACCACATCAGAAAAGGTTTCTTCTAAAGCCCATGCCGAGTGGTAAAGGAACCGTTTGTTGGATTTTGGCCGGGGCGTTGTCAAACGGTCGGCAAGAATAATTAGCCTATGGTCGGATTTGTACTTCAGCTTATGGAGCAACTTGTACTCAGGATGTTGCATTTCCCAAAGAAGGTTGCAGAAGCCCCAATCCAGGCGTTCCCTAATACCGTGGTTTTCCCAAGTGCATCTATCACCAATGTACGGAATTTCAAGCAGTTGGGATTCATAAACGCAGTCAGAGAATTGTCTCATAGCTTGCAAAGGGGGGGCCACCCCTCCGATTTTATCTTGAGCTGTGAGGTAGGCATTGAAGTCGCCCATGACCACCCAAGCCCCAGTCATAGAAGCACCAATACTGCGAATGTCTTCCCAAAGCTTAATTCTTTTTATTGTCGTCGTTTCCCCATACACAAAAGTGGCGGCAAGGGGTTCATTATGTTTCTTGTCAAAAACTTCACAATGGATTAATTGAGTGGAGGAGAATTTGTAGGACAATCTAAAATCATCTTCATTCCATAACACCCAAATCCCGCCAGAGAATCCTGAAGCTTCCAGTCTGAGCCAGTTATTAAAGCCCATTTTCCTAATTACCATCTCAGCCCGAGGTCCACTAATACGGGTCTCAATCAGACAGAGGATGTCAATCCTTTCTGTTTTGGTCAAATCCCTAACGATGCTTGGAAAATTCTTATTTCCAGCACCTCTGCAATTCCAAGAAGCAATTATCATGGTTTACCAATGTAAAGAGTGTTGGTGAGGGGACTTACTAATCCAGGGGATCATCATCCGCCCACAATCTGCCTTCTACTCCCTGTGAGACACCCATTGACACCGACTCCGTGAGCATGGGATCACTACTGTCTTCCGTTGCCACCGTCGTCGGTCTGATTTCCTTCGACGGCTGGAATACGGTAAGAGCCATCCTCAGATCGAACTCATCTGCCTGCGGATTCACCCCCTGGTTTGGAGGCCTGCCCGTGTTGTGTCCATCCGTAGAAGGGTCGGGGTCCAAATATTCGGTACCAACTAACCTTGGGCTTGAAACAGGCTCAGAAGATAGTTGCTTGAGGCTTCCTCCAACCACTATATGTTCTCTTGGGCCTGATGTTTTTCTGCCCCCCTGGCCCACCATCGTTGGGGTATTGGAGTGTGCCTCCCCTTTCTTGTTTTTCACCTCCCACTGGGCTTTCGGCCCCACATCCGGCCCATTAGGTTTTTTGTTTTCCTTCCCATTGCTCCTTTGGCCAGCTGGCACTCTCTGCCCCTCATTAATTACCTGATTCTTTCTCTGAGATTTCTTGCCACCTATAGTCAGAGTATTTTTCTCTCTCCCCCTCGAGCTTTGTTGTAGTTCGCCCTCTAGTCCCACTGGATCGGTGACCCCTTCTCTGGAAAGCTGCTCCACTCCTACATTTATACTCTCCTCCTCTTCCTCTAGGTCAGCCAAAGCATGAAAGCGAGATGTTGACTTGGCTATCTTAGGTTCGCTGACACCTTTTTGCCCTCTGCCAAAGTGGGTACTATTGCCCACTGGGTATTGTCCTTTGGGGAACCGGGTTTTGTTGTTTCTCCCCGCAATCATCCATGAACCAAAAGCTTCCCCAGGTGGGGGGGTGGGTTTTCGCGCCGGAGATGGCGTTGTGACAGCCGCAGGGGAGGGCCCGATGCAAGCCTTTCTGATGAATGATCTTTATATACTTCATTTTGAAAGAGCTATTTAAATCGTAAAGTCATGCATTGACACTGATGAGTTTTTAGTATAACCTCATCTAAATGTTTAAAAAATACCATGACATTGGACTTAGTAGTACTTTCAATCCACAAGATAGTAAATTAGAATTTATATCCTTATCACTTGTCAACATAAATACTACCTAATAAGAATTAATTAGAGGTCTCATGAAAGAAAGATAAATACTACCTCCGGTCATAAATATAAGACCTAATTGACTTTTTTTTGGAGAGATTAAGGTTGCAAAATAGGTTATTAAATCATGACATATTTAATATCTTTTCAGATTTTCCATTAGCTTATAGGTGAAATAAACTAGTGTAAGAGAAAAAATTAGGTAAATCAATTTATAATTAACTTATTTTGCTTTTTTTTTAGGATTTTTCAAAAAAGTTAACTAGGTTCTATATTTAGGACCGGGGGGAGTAATATGAGATAAGTTGTAAATTACAACATCTTGACCTTATAATAACAACTTTTGACTTGACTACAACTCGTGAAATTTCATCTTAAATTCTTAATTATGCTTTTTCCATTGTACCTTTAATTATTTCTCTGTACTACCTAATTGTGTGAACCTAATTCACCAATAAGTGTTAATAGAAACACACGTGACATAAAAAATCAGCAAAAATAGAATGTAAATATTCTATTTTTCAAAGAAAGAAATACAATATAGAAGTGGACAATCATTTTCCGTTGACATGACTATTGACAAAGCAATGCAAGGCAGGGACCATTTCCAAAACATTTGGGGTCACATTGTTTTCTATCATTATTTATTCATTATTATAATAAAATTCTTTGATTCCTTCAAACTTTCCTCATGGAATCCAATTACTTCATGCCATCTTCCTGTTGCTCTCTGCATCCTACAATCCATGCACTTTCAAAGGCAAATTCACCACTAGCACTGTTAAACATACCACCTAATAGATTCAACCCAATTGGATTCAGAACAAGCAAGTATGACCACTTATCTTGTCATTTAAGTTTTGATATTTTTTACTTTACCTGTTTACTTTTCATCTGACTAGTTCATATAACTGTTCCTCATGTCAGAAACTACTTCACTTGTTTATGCTATCACCACCAGAAGAAGCCAAAGTCATTGTTCAAGAAGGAGTCTTTTGGAATAAAGACAAAGAAATGGAGTTATCATCAGTTGGTTAAGAATCCAAGTGAAGAAGATGATAGAAAGAAGAAGGGTAGTCTTGGTGGAGCTATTGCTCTAGTCATAGGGACTAGTATTGGTACTGGATTGCTTGCACTTCCCCAGAAAGCTTCCCCAGCTGTACACACTTCTTTCTTCTCTTTACTACAATTATGCTTGAACTATAGAACAACAATTATTTGTGCCAAAAGATTCCAAGACTCTGAAATATATATTCTGTAGTAAGATTCAGGAAACACACATGTCAAATCAACCATAGACATTTAAATGTTATGTCAATGGTCAAGTTACTTATATCCATTAGATCAAGTTTTTCAATCACACTGTTGGTAGTTGTTAAAAACTTAAAATACATATGTGCACTTGTAAATTCTTCTATAAACACTTTTAAATAAGTGTATTAGCTATTTAGCTCTAGTGATGTCAGTTAGGATTTGTAAATTTCCATATAAATATCTATGAAGATACTTGTTATTTTTCTATTATTAATTGTTAAGTTGCATGTGCAATTGTAAATCCACCTATGAACATGACATAATGAATATAAGCAGCCTCAATGATCTAGATTTTGTTCTTGCTTTTACTATTAATTTGGCTTTTTTATTTTCTTAAACTTTGACTATTATAGATTTCATTTTTGCTCTTCTGATATCAGTCATGGAATGATAAAAGCAGGGATTTGTGCCAAGTTCAGTATCAGTGATAGTATGTTGGGCTTTTCTCCTTATTGATGCACTTTTACTTGTTGAAATCAATGTGGCTCTTCTGAGGAAGAGGAAGAGGAGGAAGAGAGATGGTGAATTGGAGGTCATTTCTTTTAGAACAATGGCCCAAGAAACACTTGGAGAATGGGGTGCCACTTTGGTATCTATCACTTATGTCTTATTGCAATATAGTTGCATGGCTGCTTACTGTTCCAAATCTGGAGATCTCCTTTTTCAATGGACCAATCTCCCAGCACCAGTCTCTGGCTGTCTATTCACTGCTCTCTTCACAATGCTTATCTCCATTGGAGGAACCCGAGCTACTGATCTAGTTAACCAATGGATGACAGCTTCCATGATTGGTAAATCCATAATAGAACTGCTTCTGTGTATGAAAAGATATATAGTAGTATCTCAATACCCTCAGATTGTCATTGTTGTATACTGACATTCATTTGTTAGATAAAGTAACATATATAAAGGTAAAATAAAAGTGAAAACTCATGGAAAAAAGTATTTGGGGTTGAAAGTAAACCTCTAGGAATAACTTTTTTTTTTTAAGTAACTTGAAATTAATTTGGGGTGGGGGTATATCTAGGAATAGCTCGTTGAGATTAATCAGAAAGAGTTTTGTATTCACTGTCAAGTAAAAGTACCACACATTTATCATGAGAGTAATATCTGTGCAGATAATTACCTTGCCAATCATAATTTGTTCTTTATGATTTAATAGAGTTTGGGCTTTGGTCCCATTTTTCACCAAACAATAAAAGCTAACATCTTAAGAAGTTGTATTTTTAGAGCAGCTCCTTTTGTAAATATTGAAGTAACACGTTAATGCTGCTACTTTTTCATTTCTTCATCATATGTTTTGGGATAACTTGTGCACCTTGTAATACTCCTTTGGCAGTTCTAATTGTGTTGAACTCCTGCACTGCAACCTACATGCCCATATATGTATGAGTGTCCAGTGATTAGTTAGTCTGATTACTTCATTCATCTTTGAGAGTGTCAGGTAAAATGTTGATACGAGTAGCATTTGGATTTAACTCTGTGTAGAATGATTCTTGCAAACAGGTCTCTTATTGGCTATTGAAGTACTAGCGGTTGCGTTTGGGGGATGGTCTGGAGTAGGAGAAATCAGTGACTGGGCAAAAATACCAGCAGCCATGCCTGTCATTATCTTTTCCCTAGTGTATCATGACATAACACCTGGTATAGATGAAGACTTTTCATTTAATATGATTTTTTCTTTTTTGAAATAAATTGACTCTTGTTGTTGAAGTACCCATGTTTCATGGTTTGAAATTATTCTTGTATATACTTTTGCAGTTATTTGTGCATATTTGGAAGGTGACTTGGATCGTATAAGAGCTTCGGTAATTTTCGGTAGTCTTGTGCCATTGATGGCATTGCTAGTTTGGAATGCAATTGTCCTTGGTTTGGCAGCAGAAGTGGAACAAATAGTTGATCCTATTGAGTTGTTATTCAGGTATTTCATCCCTTGCAGAATATTTTTGGAAGATTTCAGTGAATGATAAATGATTAACACACATATTGGTCCTCAAAAACTGACCCCCACATATCATTTTGAAAAGTTAGTATGGCACCAATAAAATACCAATGTGAGAATGAAATTGCAACAGAAAATTACTTCCGAGTATTTTCATGATACAAACAAATCTTGAAGGATATAAAAGGTTGGTGTAGAATCCCCTTGTTAATCTTACGGGTCTGACAAGAAATGTAATTGCCAAAATGTCTCATCAATAAGTGAGCAACTTAAACATATTATCATTTCCTTGCTATAAATTGTTATTGCATGGTGCCTACTTGTAGTGATACTATTTGGTGATTACATTCCTTTTTGGGATCTCATATTGATTAACCATTAATCTTGAGTGAGAGGAGACAAGAAAAGGCACAACATTTTTTTTCTCTCTCAGTAACATCCTAGCGGCTCACTCTCGAAATTGTCTGCTTTAATAAATCATCACCCCTCACGGCTTTAAAACGCGTCGAGAGGGGGAAGTATCTAGGCCCTTATAAGGCGTCTTTCGTTCTCCTCCCCAGCCGATGTGGGACTTCACACTCTCTTCACTCCCTTCTGGCCTTTATCTCCTCATATTAATGGAAATGAAATATGTGAAGTTAAAACTTGCAAGTGCAAATGATTTAGGGTGGAGTGGAGTGGTGTTTCAGTTTTGGTCGGGGCCTTTTCTATTCTGGCCGTTGGGACTTCACTTCTCACTACCATGCTCGGATTCTCAGCATTCTTCAAGGAGCAGCTTAAAAATCTAGTCTGGCTTTCTCCTCCAACCCAGGAATTAAATGTAAATTTCATATCTTTAGTAAGTTTATTAGATAGTCTCATATATATGCTCACTAAATGATTAAAGCTGTTTGAACAGGGTGGTTGGTGGGGAAGAAATAAAGTGAACATTATGGCTATGACAATTGTAGTTGCTCCTTCTCTTCTTGTCACAACAACTTCTCCAGATGCATTCTCTGCTGCAACTGATATTGCTGTAAGTTCGGGAAGCCAGTATATTTTTTTGGGAAACAATCATCAAAATTTGCTTGAAATGAGAATGCTCTCACACTAATTAGATGCATGCGTACACTACATTAACCACAGGTGACATAAATTTCAATCCTTTTACTAACACTTCACTTCCTTAAGTTTGACAATATTTAGTTATTCACAATTAGTGATGTATAGTCTTTAAGTGCACATGCACAATTATTTTCATCCCGAACCTTAGAATTCAAATATTGAAGTTCATTTTATTCATGCATATACACGTTGATTACTTTAATAAGATAAGTAATTTAATTGGAAAAAGAACTCCAAATAAGCATTTACCAATTCTAGATCTCCATTACCAGCTCATTTTACTCATTCTAAAAGTTATGACAGCAGAACTATGAACAGAAAGTTCTAATCCCTTTATTTTGGTGGTCACTGATGCATGATGGTGAACCAGGGGGGTTACTTCATGACAGTGATGTATGGAGTTCTTCCACCAGCAATGGCATGGACAATGAAGAAGAAAGAATATGAGTCTTCTGGTGAAAAGTCATTATCTGATGCTTGGCCAGCTCTTATTATGGTTGCTTTATTTTCTTGTGGCATTATGGTGGATCAAATCCTGCAAGATACCCATGCACTGCAATTGTAAAACCATTCATTCACCTCGTGTACTCAACTCTCATTCTCTGAACAACATGCTCTCAAGGAGATAAGTTTTCATGTACATAATTCACTACATCCGTCTACTACACAACATGTAGCATTGTGAGCAGACGGTCTTGTAGCCTAAGGGCAGAGACCCTACTCTGTGAATAGACTTACTTAAGCCATCAGTTTCTGCCTCTTTAGTTAAAAAAACGTAACATTGTGAGAGTAAATTTGTATATAGACTTCTCACCTTGACCAGACAATCCATGATGAGTGTTTTCATTGTGATATTGCTGTGAAAGATGTCACAAACTTTAGAATAGTTTAACTGTGTATATAATGCAAACGCCAATGTTTGACTTGCCAATGTTTTACTTTTGATGTAAAAAATGGTGGCTCAAACTTGCTTATTTTCATGCATGGACCATTATACTACATCCTTCTCTTCATCGTCTGCTATCAATATTTCCTCTAAAAAGTGACAAAATTGTGAGTCAGCCTCTTATCTTCTGCTGAATCAATTCCATGGAAAAGGGATATTTATCATAACATAGAAATGAACGGATGATCAGATATACATAGGCGCTTCATTTTTATCGTATTATCTCAGGGTTGCATGTTTATATACCAGAAAAGAGGGAACATATCTGTCATTGCTCTAGTCCCAGAAAATATGAAACACTAAAAAACCCACTTTTACGTGTCTTAACCTGAAGAATCAACAACTAGTGACCAAATTTCATTTGTTAGTTAAGTAGCATATCATTAAGTGGTCAGTGACTCAGTTCACGTGAGACATAAATATATGGTTGTTAACCAACAAATATGCTTTCAGTAAGACGGTAACTGATTCTTAACTTGTAAGATTATCATAAGTTCAAATCTCACCACCAATACAAAAATTGATGGGTGGGTTATCTGAACAAGTCATCCATCTTAACTTAGAGTGCATGTTGAAAGCTTGGTGAGCTTAAAACCCAATTCACCAAGTTTTTTTGTTTGCCATAAACATAAGCGGAAATCTCATAAATAACGGTTAAATTTCAAAATCTTAGAAAAAGGATTTTGATTAGTTAAACTTGGTTGTGTGGTTGAGTGACAATGACTCATTCACCCTTAACCAATTGTCTGGGTTCGATCCTTGGCGTTGGGTATGGAGAAACATTAAATCTCTCATACCAGCTGTCTCACCATTTGAGGTGCCTACAAATCAGCGGGATTAGTCTCTCACTTGTTGTGTGAGGGGATACCTTGATTATGGATAAAAAAAAATTTGATTAGTTAATGTTGTTACTCCACTAGCTTATCTTGTTATTCATCTAATTAAAATGATTTTGAAGAACAAAAGACAAATATCCGAAATAACAGTAATACTAGAAATCAAGGGAGAATATCAAACCATTTCTTTTAAAAACTTTTATCCAACCTTGCATGATATACATATCTTTTTATTACCCAATAGCAGCAGCATATACACTTTCTTGGATGCATTATAAGTACTTGTCTTACTAATGATGACATGTCACCTTCCTATTGGGCCATTCTTATTAAAGCTCCCAAACTCTCTCTTCCCCAACCCTATCACTAACCACCCCCATAAACCTAATCCCCACCCTCCACGGCGGCGCGTGTCTTCCCCTTCCAATCAGACGCGCGTTTGAGAAGCCACTCAACCATATCCCCAAACACCAACTCCACACTCTCATCAGGCTCACCCACCAACTGATGCCACATCCCCTCATAAACCTTCAGCGTCTTATCCCCACTCGCGGCGCGTGCATACAACTCCCTCACGCACTCCGGATCACACACCACATCCTCCCCACCATGCACCACCAAGAACGGCACATCCACCTCCTCAAACCTCCCCTGCAACTCCCCACATATCCTCAACAGCTCACGCGCCGTCGCCGCGCGTGGCCTCTCCACGCGCCTCCTCGGACTCGCCAGCGCCAGCCTCCTCTTCCACTCCACCTTAAACGACACCTCCGGAATCGACCCGCGCGTGGGGACCACGCGCCACGTCGGCACCACCGCCGCCACTAAGAACAACAAATGCTCCAGCGGCCACGGCGGCTTGAACTTCGCGCTGACGCCGCACATCGCTCCGTTCAAAACCACGCCGTCATACGGCCGGACCGGAATTTTCCGGTCCGGTCCGCGGCGGAGCGTGATCAAAAGCGCGATGGCGCCGCCGAGGGACTCGGCGTAAAGGAAGGAAGGTAGGTTAGGAAATTGTGATCGGAATTTGTCGAAGAAATTGATGCAGTCGTCGACGACGGGGGAGATGTCGGGGATGTGGAGGGGGAGGCCGTCGGAGAGGCCGTGGCCTTGGTGGTCGACGGCGGCGGCGGCGAGGCCGTGGCGGGCGAAGAGGACGGCGGTGAGCTGGAGGAACCAGCTGGACTCGCCGGTGTAGCCGTGGATGAGGGAGACGGTGCCGACGATGGGGGTTGGGGGGAGTGGGGCCCACTGCTGAGTGAAAAGCTTGAGGCCTCGCGCGTTGGTTATGAACTCGGAGGTGTGACTCACTGAGTGGCGCGCGTAGAATTCCTCGGCGGTTAAATCGCCGAATGGGCTCTTCTCGTTGGCCTCTGCCACTGGGTGAACCATTTTTTTGTTTCTATGTTCCATGTCTCATCTCCTTTTGCCTCTATTTATCTTATTTTTCCTATGCTTCTCTGATTCTGTTATTAGTTAGTTGAGATTGTAGATAGTAGATACATCAATGTGTATTAGATTTTGAAAAATGTTTAATATTAAAAAAATTGGTATTATGTCTTTATTTAATACTCCCTCTGGTTCTAAATATAAGACCTAATTAACTTTTTTTAGAAAAACCTATAAAAAATAAAATAAGTTAATTATAAATTGATTTACCTAATTTTTTCGATTAGTTTATTTTACCTATAAACTAACGTATAATCTAAAAATATATCAAATATGTCATGATTTAGTGCCCTATTTCGCAACCTTAACCTCTCCAAAAAAAGTCAATTAGGTCTTATGTTTGAGACCGGAGGTAGTATTTATTTATAAAAAACTTTTATTGATGGAAAATAAATACAATAAATAACAAACCTATATTTTAATTTTAACGTCTATTACAGTACTACTCCCTCCGTCTCTAATATAAGAGTCGGCCGCAAAAAAAAAGGTTTTTTAAGAAAACATATGAATGTTAGTTGGTTGTGTAGAGTTAGTGCTTCTTTTTCAATATTGTCCATATTTATTATGATACTTTTAAGAGAGAAAAATACATAAGTATTTTATGAAAGAGAGTTAGGGGCAAAGTAGGAAAAATACATTAAATGAGGAGAGAATGTGAGATGACCTTTTATATTAGAGACCAAAACCATTCAAATTTTAGGCTAGAGTACTAAGTAACTTCAATCAATAAGGACTCTCTCTTGTCTCTCCCTACTAGAGGGAGCAACTACATTAAGTATATAATTTGTAGATTTAGCTTTTCTCGGAGATAAGGCATGAAAATGGTACTCTATAAACAAAAATCTCTATATCACAATGGTTAAAATTACTTGGTTAAGATTTGATGGAGGGGATCCAATCATCCAAACATAAAAGATATAGTAAAAACATGTTTTAAAGCTATATAAAAATAATATTACTTTGGTTACACTTATGAATGAGTTAATTTATAATTTATGAATGACATAATGAATAAAATGATTTACGAGTAAATAATACTACCTCTGGTCCTACATATAGGACCTAATTGACTTTTTTTTTTGGAGAAATTAAAGTTACGAAATAAGTTATTAAATGATGACATATTTGATATATTTTTAGATTATCCATTAGTTTAGAGGTAAATAAACTAGTTTAAGGGAAAAAAATTAGGTAAATCAATTTCTAATTAACTTATTTTGCTTTTTTAAGAATTTTCTAGAAAAAGTCAATTAGGTCTTATATTTAGGACCAGATGGAGTACTTGTTACTATTCATGATTGTAAACTGTATAAGGAGGTTATTTAATGATTTGAAAGTGAGAGTAGGAATACGTGTCAAGAAATGAGGAGAATAAGATGAAGGGGGACGTGAAAGAGAACAGAGAAAATGGTGATTAAAACAGGTAATGAATGAAGTGGGTAGAACTAGAAGCAAGGATGGGCTCAAGTGGTGAGAAGTTGGGAAGGTGAAGGTTAGATGAAATGTTTAAATGCATTTGACAATTTGTTGATCCATGCAAATGTCGCTTTCTCTTGTTGAAGAAGGATAGGCGTTTATAATGTGATAGTGTCTCTAATGATATGTTTATTTAATTTCATTTAGATTATGGCTAAAGTATACTTCTGGTCCCTTATGTTTGCATTAAGTTTCAATTTCGTCCATTATGTTTGGAAAGTACACTTTTAGTCATTGTTTGCTAACACCGTTAGTTTAACTTAACGGAAAATGCTAACTTAACAATTTTCAATGATTATTTAATAATTGAATTGTACCAAAAATGATAAATTTTGAAAATATAAGAATAATTACACTCAAATATTTTAATCTGAACATTTTTTTAATATTTAATAACCATTTAAAATTGTTAAATTAACATTTTCCATTAAGTTAAACTAACGGTGTTAGTAAAAAAGGACTAAAAGTGTACTTTTCAAACATAAAGGACTAAATTGAAACTTGATGCAAACATAAGGGACCAAAAGTATATTTTAGCCTTAGATTAAATATGTTAATTAAGTTAGTTTACATGACATGCTTTTTTAAAAAAAAATACTCTTATCTTTCTTAATTGTTTTTATATCTACTTGATTACTATTTTTCAGAGAGGGCAGCTTCTTGGGAAACATTCACAAAAATTATAAATAGGTCATATAATTAAGGTCATGATTAACTCTCTAAATAGATCGTCTTATATTGTATTAAGGGTTGGAAAGAAGGTTAAGTAGCTAAAACATCTGATGGTAGTCATAAATATAATCAAACTTGTGATTTTCTACTCTCCCTAGAGTTGCTTTGATCAAAATATATATGCACTGGAAAGTCATGGCACACATTTCTTCTGAAAATTCAAAAAGAGCAACTACAAAAATATCCTTTTCTCATATTCGCATGAGACAACACATCAACTCGTACAAGGGTTTTATCAATCCTTTCCCCCTTTTCCCTCCTTTTTCACTAATGGGAACTGCATATCATAAAATCGATCAATTTGAAATTTTAAGCCTCCAAATATAAGTGAAATCCTGCAATAGTGCAATCCAATATTTACTGGACAGGTTTTTTGTGTCATTAGTGATTGTCACATTTCTTGCGATACCCTTTTAAATAAAGAGTGTGAGCCTTGATTATGGTCTTTATTAATAGCAGAAACCATTTACCACTTTCTACCATCTGTGCTTCTGAAAATCCACCCACAGTTATCTCCTCCTCATCCTTAAAATTTCTTTCACATAAATGTTATCTCCTTGTCTCGGCCAAACACCAAAGGTTGTTGGAACTAGTTTCACTTCCGATGAAAGAGATGAGTAAGAAGAGTTAGGCACATATAAAGTGTATAAATTTCTAACTATTTAAGTACACCTAGCTGGCTCTCTATACTATTTTTTGTAATTAGGAAAATTCTTTCCTAGGTTATTGTCAAAATACTGTAGTAACTTAGCAGCAATTTTTATTTAAAATGAGGAAATTAAAGAAAATATTGACACCCAATAACCTTTATTCTTCGTTTAAAATTTAAACCTTTGAATGTGGTTTGACTCTTTTTGTTAGATCTATTTTGAGATTATCTGAACACTAAAAACATTTGTATCAGTTTATATTTTTATTTCTAATTAATTCTATTTTATTTCATTTTTTACCTCACTATTTTATAAATAAGAGCCTGTTATATATATATATATGACCCAAGCTTACTTATCACATAACTAAGGCATTTCATAAGAAAAGAGAGAGAGCCTGTTGTATGTTTGTGTGTCTGTGTGCGTGTATAGTCCTGAAATTTGCAGGGTGGTACTCATGTTATATGGATTTTTATCAAAAAAATTATCTATCATGCATTTATCAATCGAAACTGAATGGTAGGCCATGTTGAAGGTGGGTTCCATTATGACTGATAAAGTCAGCATTGATAACGCAACAACAAAATCCCTTTTACGGGATAATGGGGAATAAAATTTAGGTGAGTTAATTATGTCACCAAGATCAAATCAAGCCCACCAATTCTAAAAGCTTTAGCCTTTTACTGAGCTATTTATAAATTATAAATATAAATTATGTTCCTTTGAGATTCTTATATAAGTGATAACTTTATAGTTATTACCATTGTTGTCAAACTCGCGAGTTGACTCTCGATTTTACCGTTTTTACGACACTACTTTAACAAAACGTGTCATGAATCACCCAAATTTTCAGTTTGGTAGAAACTTACGTGTTTACATTGTGAATTCACCGTTTTTACGTTTCTACCTTACAGAAAATTGTGTTAGCTTGCTAATAAACTCATTTTAATTATTTTTATTGACAAAATTTAATGAATTTAAATATGGATTTCATAGAAATTTATCTATTGAAGTTGATATAATATGAATATTGATATATTTAACTCTACTATATGTATTTAAAATAAATTCAAGTAAATTTATTATTATTTTTTGTATTCTTATTTAATTATATAAAAGAAATACATGTTTTATGATAAATGTAAACTCTTACGAGTTTACGATTCGAGTCTACCTATCCGAGTTTACCTTATCTCCACGAGTTTAGTTAAACTCACGAGTTTGACAACCTTGGTTATTACTCTCTTCATTCCAAAATATATGTTTCAAATAATCATTTTGTCTTATTTGACAAAACTATTTAAATTAGTTAAAAACATTTAGACAACTAATAAGAAAGTTTGTAGGCAAAGATAAATGATGCGTAAAATTGGAAAAATGTAAAATAAAATATTTAGACAACTATACCATGAAACTTATATTTTGGGAGAATCTCATTCACTAATATGAAGTTTATATTTTGGGATGGAGTAATTAACTAGATTAACCTTTGAAATAACGTGTCTATTATTTCACATTTTATATTGGGTCACCTCTCATTTTAATGATTTTGTTCGGGCTTCAATTTGACCCAACAAAAAACTTTAATCATTCTGTACCAAAAACAAATTTATCCAACCAAAAATTTTACTGATTTTGTCAGGCCCCAAATATAGGGAAAATTAATTTGAGGTCCCCCACAAAGGACTTAATGCTAGAAAAGTCTCAAAAGTTGAAAATATTAATGTAGGGTCCCAAGGGACCTCACTTTAATATACTTGAAAAGTGAAAAGACGGTTCTGCCCCTCCTCCTTCTTCTTCTCCACTCCTCTCCCCTCCCCCGACCGCCGCCGCATCTAGACCGCCGACGCCGCATCCCCGCCGCCGTCGGGGTGTGTCCTAGGGAAGGCCGCGGTCTGGATGCGGCGGCGGCGGCGGCGGTCTATATGCGGCGGCGGCGACGACGGCGGGGAGGGGAGGAGGAGTGGGGAAGAAGAAGGAGGAGGGGCAAAACTGTCTTTTCACTTTTCAAGTATATTAAAGTGAGGTCCCTTGGGACTCTACATTAATATTTTCAACTTTTATGTATTTCCATTCAAATTTGACACGCTTTCCAAAAGTACTATGAAAGTAAAGCAACTTAAATTTTTGAGTGATTACATTCATTTTTTATCTTCACTCTCATCACGGCTCTAACAAGTAACAAGCTATGAATAATTAAAATTAACTAAAAGCACACAAGATCAATATCTTGTCTGAATATACATCCAAATCAGATCCTCCAGACATATTTGCTCACAACACGCTCTACAGCAACAGTAATTTCAGACAAATCATTTCAATTAAAAAACAGCTTGGAAAGGGAAAAGAAATCGAAGAAACAAGGTGATTCAGTTACATATTGTACAGGTTCTTCATTTATCAAATGAGACTATATATATTCAAATGAAATGCTCAAGTTACAAAGATTGAATCAATCAGATCAATTATATATACATCTTCTTCCTTGACATCTTACTATTAACTACTCAATCTCATACAGCTTTCTAACACATATCAACCTAGCTAAACTAATTCAGTAACAATTACTTAGATCAAAATAATTGCTGCATCATTTTGAGATCAAAAATCCAAACACAAAACAGCTGAATATATAAAGGGTAGTTACAAAAGAAGAAGACAAGAAGTTGACAAGAGAAGCAAATGAAAGGATAGAGGTAGGAATAAGTAGAAAGTTCAAACGATGAGAATTCAGAGAAGGATTGGGAGGTCAGGGTGGATGAAGAAATGATCAAGAGGAGAAGGTAGAAGATGATGATTTGGAAGAGTAATGTCTTCGAAAGCTGGATGGGGGTCACAGTCACAGATTAGAGAGATGATGATGTTGAACCATGTGGCGATTGGTGCCATAATCTCTCTGCCATATCTGCCTTTCTAGTCTCTATTTATGCTTGGATATTTCCCCTACTCAACATCATGTCCTTTCATTTTTTAATCCTACAAGAAAATCTGATCATAAAAATATTATTGAAGAGAATATAATAGGGAATTTAACAAATATAATAAAGAGTAGGGGTAAAAAGATGACTTCATTAATAGGTGGCTCGGAACATTAGTGTATATATGCAGATCCTCTCATTGACAAACAAAAAACAAATAAAACAATAGGCTTCATTTTCTGATATAAAGGTTGTCTCCTTATATTCTAAATTTTGTAATGTTGACAAGGAATATGTTCGGAATTAATTTTTTAAAATGGACAAAGACTATGATCCAATTTGAAAATAAATTTAAAAAATTGTGAAGCCTGCCTATCAAGTGAGTTCGCCCCATTTTATGTACATTATTGCATCATTGAACAAATCACATGTCTAAATTCCACAACTTGACTACCTTGATAACAAGACATGGAAATTTTCTTCATAACAAAACAAAAAACTAGGTGAGTTGGTGCTTGACGTTGGTTGAGTTCAGTTCATGTTTTCATAATCAAAGAATAAATATAGAGGTATATATCAATAGACTGTTCACCAATAACATCCTTTTATATCGGTTATATTTGTATTCACAGATTGCTATTATTAGCCAACCCTATTTGATCTTTTTTTATCGAAAAAGTTGCTATCATTATCAGCAAATGGCAAAAAGTTTCAACAATACTACCACACTCACAAAGGAGTAAATATCAAATAATGTCAACTTCAGAAATAGCAAACTGAAAACAAACACAAATACTAAAATGACAACTAATAGGCAAATTTTAGCCAACTCCCAGCCGAGTAGAATTAGAAGCATCTTGAGGAACATCATCAAAAATCCGGGCATCCTCCATCAGAATGGAATTCAAAAGAAGTGTTGGTTGAGACACCCACCCCGAAGGGTACACCCCTTTACAAGCTTCTGCTGCTATGCAATCTGCTGCAGCATTACCAATTCTAAGAATGATAGTAACTGAGAACCCAACGTTTGACGTCATGAGATTTAAGATATCTTGAATAATGCTTCGACATCTCCAATCATACATATCAGGGCGATTGGCCTGAATACTTTCAATCAGGTACTTAGAATCAGATTCAAAGCACACCTTGTCATGACCCAAGTCTACTGCCAACATAAGTGCTCTTTTGAGTGCTAAAACTTCAGACATAAAGGCTGAAATAGACTTGATCTTATCACAGAAGCCCCACCTAAAATTTCTATAATCATCACGACATAATATTCCAATGAAAGCATGAGGAGAAGTAAGAGAAAAAGTGGCATCAGAATTTATCTTTAAGTATCCTTGCAAAGGTTTGCTCCAGTGAACAACACTACTAATCTCATTGCGCTGATAAGACAGGAAAACAGCAGGTTCAACCTTCCAAAATTGGAGATTATAATTAGCAGCAAGATCAAGAACTTCATACGGATTAGGATCCTTCTCCTCAAATACTTTACCATTTCTGCTCTTCCAAATGAACCAAAGAGTACAACAAACTTGGGAAAGCACAATCGTATCAATATTGATGATCGGGTCAATTAAGTTGAGCCACCACTGATTAAAATTCATTATTGTAGATACATCCATCCGAGCACTCAGGTTACTTCCAAACCAAATAAATCTGGTCCATGAGCAGTGGAAAAACAGATGTTCTAGTCTCATCTTGAGCAAAGCATATAGGACAGATAGCAACATAACAAGTCTAGCCCTATTTGATCTAGACTAATAGCAACATAACATGTCGATTATTGAGTGACAGCATCAATCATTTAATATTGGGCCTCACTTCTCCATTTTAATGGTCCGTCCAGGCTTCAAGCCTTCAACTTTATCACACTAAAATCATTTATGATTTTGTGTCCGAAAACGACTTTATCCGATCAAAAAATGTAATGACTTTGTCAAGCTCCAACTCTCTCCATCCATAATTGAGTCACTTTTCAGAAGGAAAAAAAAATAATTGAAAGATTTAAGGACGGAATGCAACCATACAAAAAAAAATTGCAATAAATGAGCAACAGTAATTTCAAGTTTTGGCCTATGAAATAACAACAGCTCCAAAAATGAGCCTACAAAAAAAATAATTTCAAGTTAAGGAAGGAATAATTGGCCTACAAAAAAATAATTGAAAGATTTAAGGAAGGAATGCAACCATACAAAAAAATTGCAATAAATGAGCAACACTAAAATCTTTTTTTATTTTTTTGTATAAAAAAAAAACAACAGCTCCATAAAGCTTAGACTTCTTAGCTTTCAATAAATACATTTATTTTTTATCATGCCAAAAAAATCTAACCAACTTAAAACTCCCATCACAACCTTCACGAAAAGCACACAAAACTTAGTATCTTGTCTTTGTATCGATCCAAAATTTTCAAATAAATTTTCTCTCAACACGCACAATAGCAACAACGTACAATTGCAGAAAAATCATTTCAATATAATTGGTGATATTGTGTGTGTGTGTGTGTTACAAAGTAATTTCTCAAGTTACAAAGATAGGATCAATCATCAATAATGACTATTCTTCCTTAGCTTGGCAACACATTTTCATCTTCTCATACAGCTTTCTGATTTTTCAATCGAAACCAATTCAGTAATAATATAGAACAGAATGACTATTGCAACATTGTGAGGGCACACTTTCAGACACAACAGTTGAATATTTAAAGGGTAGTTACAAAAGGAAGAAAACAAAAAAGTTGACAAGAGAAGCAAATGAAAAAAGGAAGCAATAGTACATAATTCTTTTCACCACACAAAAAAATAAGTAGAGAATCCAGATGAGAATTCAACAGAGAAGGATTGGGAGATCAGGGTGGATGAAGGAATGATCAAGAGGAGAAGGACGAAGATGATGATTTGGAAGAATAATGTCTTCGAAAACTGGATAGGCATCACGGTCGCAGATAAGGGAGATGATGATGATGAAGCATGTAGTGATTGGTGCCATAATCTCTCTGCAATATCTTCCTTTCATCCTCACCTTCTACTCTATTTATACTTGGATTATTTTCCTACTCTAAGTCCTTTCCCATTTTTTAATTTTATAGAAAAATCTGATCATATTAATATTATTGAAGAGAGTCTGATTGGAAATTTTAATAAACAGAAGAAATAGTAATTAAAAGAGAAGAAAATGCCTCACAGTTAATGACCTTGTATAATCTAGTGGTACAAAAACTGCCTTATTCTTATAAAAAGAAGACTGCCTAGTGCCTACTCCTCTCATTTAAAAAATGAATAATATATGAAGTTTACTTTTATTAGATTAAGGATGACTCCTTATTAACAAAATTTTAAACACATGAAATGTTTGTAATCAATTTTTTTTATATATGGACAAACGCATATATAGTGGCCGATTTGTTAGTACATCTATAAACGCTCTTTAAACTTAGAGGTTTGTTCTGGTCTTGGTGAGCCCTGAGACTCAACTCACCTAAACTTTTGTTGATAAAAAAATAGACAAAGGCTTAGAAAGACCCAATTTGAAAATAGATAAAAACATGTATTAGAGAGAGAGAGCGAAAGTGCAAAGCTCGCCAATGGAGTGAGTTCGGCCCATTTTATATACATTATTGTATCGTTGAACAAATCTCATTTTCAAATTTCGAATACCTCAACTTAACTACATAACTACTTCTACTTGACAACACAAAAAATCTACAGAACTCCAAATTTTTGTTTACTTTTTCTTCAGACCAATTTTTATTGTTCTTTATAATTTATCAAGTGTGGAATTGTGGGTATGAAACATCTGTAGAGGATGAAACAAACGTGCAAGTCATATGAAAATATATTTCACATATCTTGTTATGTGTGGTCAACGATCAAAGGGCAAAACACTTTCACCAAAAAGAAATAACTGTAAAAGGCTAGTTAGTTTCCATGTTTTATTTCACTTATAGGTGAGCCTAACTCTTCACCTAAAATTTGTTACACAAAGCCTTCCTTTCTATCTTTCTTTTCTTCACCAAACCCAAATATTTGAATTAACAAAATAAATATATCGGGCGGATATTCTTTTCTTTATACAGGAAAAAAAAGAATATCTGCCCAATGTATTTATTTTGTTAATATACATCGGGCAGATATTCTCCACATAGAGAGAGAGAGTACTTAAACTAATTAAGTATTTAACTACTCATAACTAAATTATTTAAAAAATCACACGAAAGGAAGTGAATATTTTGCAAGAGAAATCTGCGTTGAGCCTTGTACATGGAGAATAGTTTGCACTTGATAGATCTTTTCACTAGCTATGCGGATTGAAGTAACATAACTCGATCTGAAGAACCCTCAAGGAGTTAGAACCCTGCGTGGCTTTCAAGACCAGGATGTAGAGGAGGAGCAACGAGCACTGGTCATAATAGTGAAAGGGTGGTATACTAACAGCTTACACATACGAAGTCTCAACTTACGTTTGAGCATATATGAATGGATAAAATACTTTTAGAAGAGCTAGCTACCTTGTGCCTGACAATTCTCAAATTTGACCCAATCAAATTAAATAGGCAAATGAAAATAGGAGGAGGAAATCAAGGCTTGCAATGCATAATGAAGAGGATTGGTGAAGTAAATTATAAGAGAGCTGTGAAGCTAATATCAATGGTGCTTGGATAGTAAAAACATGGAGGAATTTGCCAAATTGTGGATGTGAAGTTCAGATATATGGTGCAATATCTGGGTGCATCAACCCATAACTCGTTGCAGAGTACATACTCCGACGGTGAATACCCTCATACACAAGGTGGGCATTCCAGAAAGTGTCGGAGATCAAGCATAAGAACATGAACAAGAATGTGGTGATTGGTGCCATCTTTCTCTCTCTCAATCAATAATCTCATCCAAACTCAAACTCCCAATATATATATTCCTCTCTTCGTGTGTACGTGCATATATTATTCCAAACTTGTTGAAGCAATCACAAATACTATTATAAGAAAGCTACATAAAAAAATTAAAAATTGATTTCCAAAATTTTTCTCGAAACTAGTTTATTTAATTAACTTATAAGATAATATATGATTTGATAATATACGATATATGTTATGATTAAGTGGTTCATTTCACTTTATTAGATTTCTCTAAAAAAGTCGACTAACTCTTATATTTATGAATAGAAAGAGTAGTAGTTTGGTAAAAAGTTGGGGTGAAGCTAAGATGGGAGAGAATACTCTTATTAAAACATTTTTATTTTTATTATCTTCTCATAATTGATCTTTCACTTTTGATTTGAAAATGAATGCTCTAGATGCATATAATATCTTATAAAATATTATTATAATGTTTTTAACATATATAAAAATTTAACAATAGTTTAATAAAGTATGCAGTACATGTCAACTATTCATATTTTTTATAATGGTGGATTGGAGGTTTAAGAATATAATGAGAAAGATGATTAGAGGAGAAACCCATTTAACTATCAAAATTTTATATGCTGACCCCCATACATTAAAATATACAACCAAATCAATCGTGCCTTTACCCAAAAGCAATAATAATTGGTGTTTTCCGTCACTGTTGTTACCCAAAAGATGTGATTCTATAATGTACATATATAGAATCACATCTTTCTTTTTTCCTAATCAACCAATGCCCTAATTGACCCATCAAAAAAATTACAAATCAGACTAATTAATTTTTGATCTATCAGGCAATGATGGGACCCAGTTGGGAGCGACCCTACCACCTATCCTGCTGCATTCTCAAAAGATTGATCTCGTGACTTGTGTTCAATTTGGAGGCCCATATTAACTTCTAATTCATCCAAGCACTTGCTTCATCTCTATGCTAAAGTACAATTAAATCAAGTGTGCCTTTATCCAAAAGTAACAATAATTGATGTTCGACGCATACGTCCTGTTGTTGCAAGGCTTAAATGGTGAGTATTTTGTAAAAGGTTAAAAGGAAGAGTTTAGGAACATGCAATGAGGTTTTGTGTTTGGCTGTATCAAGCAAGAGGGAAGTTTCCAATTTATTGCGATATGTTCGAATGAGATGGTGACGCAAAGACATGTGATGTTATGGACAATTATAAGAATATGTCCAAAGGGAAGAAAAATAAAGTAAAGGAAATATGTTTACGTCTTGATGAGTGCAAGTATTATCCTTTCCTTGCTTGTAAAAATGGCAACAATTATGTTGAACTCAGACCCCACCAAAGAGAAGCAAGTAAGCAACTTCACTATTTTGGTATTTATTGCCTCACAAATAAAAATCACCCTTTTAAAATAAAAATTTAGGCTACTATCACATCCAACATGGTTCTCGATAATTCTCTAAGCTCTTTTAATCTTTCAACCTATCGAATGCGGGTGAACCTCTATTCGTATGTCCTCTTCGGACCTATCTGACGACGATCAAATTTTACCAAAAAACGGCTTATATTCTAATATTTTAGGGTGATGAAACAATGTAAATTTGAAAACTTTCTAATGATTTTTTGTAAAATAAATAGATTAAAATCGCACAAATTCATTGTACTTTTCTTAAAAGAACATATTGGAAAAAATTCAAACTGAACTATTTTATAGTTTGAAAATGTCACGCATTTTATATTCAATCTAATAAAAGAGGAAAATAAAAATACACAGACATTATTTAAAGTCATATTAGAAGCTCCAGGACCATCAAATTTTCGTACAATGGATAGACAAATCAATGAAATATTTACCAACCTGATGCTTAAATAGTACTCCCTCCGTTCCTAAATATAAGAACTAGATAACTTTTTTTTGGAAAGATTAAGGTTGCGAAATAAGTTATTAAATGATGACATATTTGATATCTTTTTAGATTATCCATTAGCTTATAGGTAAAATAAACTAGTTTAAGAGAAAAAATTAGGTAAATCAATTTATAATTAGCTTATTTTTTGTTGTTTTTAGGATTTTTCAAAAAAGTCATCTAGGTCCTATATTTAGGAATGGAGGGAGTATTTACAAAAGCGTTTATAATTTAACCGTCCATTAGATTATTATATTAGTGAGGAAATTTAAATTAATTAAACGTATGTTCTTATAAGGTAAGATTTGTATCCATGACAAATTAAATTTACTTTTTATTACATTACATATAGTTCTACCGGCCATGATTTTTAACTCACATATCATGAACTGTGGTACTTGTCGCGCTTGCCCTTTAGGGATAAAAGTATGGTAAATTGACAAGTATGGTTCGGTCATGTATGCTGTATGCCTGTATCTAAACTTCATAGGTGAGTAGGGTATTTAATTTAAGGATGTTATTAAAAGGATTCTGTAAAATAACAACAAAAGGGAAATAATGAAATGAGATTCCATCATCATAAGTTGCGTTTTAGCCCATAAAAATATTAATAATTCTTTTTGAGTATTTATTGCCTCAGAAACAAAAATAATTGCCCATTATTTTGTGTTGAGGAAAAAGATACTATGGTGGTTCAATCACTCCGTAAGAGCAAAAATATTCATGTGAAAAAATATTCATGTGATTGTAGTTAAAGTGTACTTAACACCATGTAATTTTTTTAGAGTAAAGGTAATCATAACATTTCAAAATAGGAGCAAAAGTATCTTTACTTTTACTTTTGCCTCTATTTTGAAATGTTATGATTATTTTTGTTCCAAAAATAACACATGTGTATTTTTACACCTTAACCTATAATAAAATAATTAACACACACATATTTTCTCATAAGGCATGAGTCATGTCATTCATTACTCAGGTGAACTAATTTTCAGTTATTACCGGCAGCTTTATCAATTTCCACCACATAGGGATCACAAGATTAAAGTATTGTAGTATTTTGAAAACCAACTTCATATATATCTGTCTATTCTATTTAAGTTATTATAAAAAGAATGTATATAATAAGCAACAAAAGAAAATAATAAAATGACAATTCATTGTCATCAAGTTATTATGGCGTATACATGTTTTTTTATCTTTTTATAGAAGAAAAATTATTGAGAGATCAAAGGGATGAATCCTACTTGGGCACATATATTTTAATGAGTTTTGGTTTTATTTTTGGGTTAACGATGTTTTATCAACCGACTATAAGTAAAGTTGCATTTGACACAATTGATTATCAAAAGGGTTGGATTTACCGATGGACCTTTTATGTAAGGGCAAAATTGCCAAAACCGTCTATTTCATGGATGCTATGGTTAGTCAATTGTGTCATTTGCAACTTTATCAATGTTCGGTCGGTAAAAATATTTTTTTAAACCTATTTGCATATGATAAACACGTAGACAAAAGAGACTCATGTAACAATTGACTAATGGTCACCATCCATAAAATAGATGGTTTTGACTATTTTACCTTTAGAGAAAAGGTCCATCAATAAATCCGACCTTTGGGATAGTCAATTGTGTCACATACAACTTTGCTAATAGTCTGTTGATAAAATGTTTTGACCCCTTTTTTCTTTTAGCTAAATGTTTTTATTTTGATCAGTGCCACATTATATATTTCTTGTTATTGTAAACTAACAATATCGAAGCACAATCAGTAGCAAACTGACCAATAACTTTGAGAAGTAAAAGGGTCCCATAAAAAGGCCAAAAAAAGTATAAAGACCTTATTAAAAACTCAATAAAATTAGAGAAAAGGTGCAACCATACCTAGTAATATGTCAAATGTGTAGCTGACACGGTAATAAAACCTCATATGCAAAACTACCTATTATAAATATAAAGGGGTGCAAATAACTTCCATTAATTACAAAGCTTACAAATGATGTGAGACCCACATCTCAAGTTAACAAAGGTTAATTATTTTTAATGGCATAAATAAAATTGCACTTCTTTTTATTTATAATATGTAGTTTTGCATATGATATTTTAATACGGCAGATGCACATTTAATATAATACTACTATTGAGTTTTGCACATTTACCCATAAAATTATAAAGACGTGCATAACAAATTTTCCCTTAAACTATTACGTAATATAATTCTGATGCATTAATTTTATTTCTTATAAAAATAACCATTCTGTAATTTATAATCTTCCAAACAAAAAATGTTCCCATTCAATCATCTTCATTTTCATTGTATATAAAACTATGTCCGCGGAAAGTTTTATTTCACTGTTTTTCACATCATTGACTCTTCCCACTAAATGGGCCTTAAATAAGATTCAATTCCGTTGTTTGATAGGGCTTTAAAGAGGCCAATATATCTGAAATGGATGGGCTCAAAGAACCCGTCTGTAAAGTATAAAACTTCAAAATGAAACCAATGACTTCTAGAATTTGGAGGCCCACTTTGTTGGTTATTATATTATATCACTCCCTCCATTCTAAAATATAAGGACTTATTTGGGGATTTAAGTTTATTCTTGAATATAAAACTTCTTTTTCACTTTTTCCTCACAATTTTCCTAAATTATCCACAATGATACTTCTTAATACTCCCTCTATTGCTAATATAAACTACTTTAAAATTTCAATTGTTGCTAAATATAATACCACTTTCTAATGGTTTCCAATTTTTCTTAAATTAATCATAAAAATGTTTATCTATAATAAAAAAAGAGGGAGAGTGCTAATATATTGGTAATATCATGTGCTACTAACTAACTTAACTAACATCCTAAATCTAATCAAATTATACAAAGTTGTTATATATTTTGGAACAAAGGGAGTAATAAATAAGTAAGAAGTTAGAGAATATGAGTGTAGGAATAGAGATGAGGGTATTATGGTAACATATTGTGATTTTAACTAACATCATTAATCCAATCAAATTAAGTCAATATGTCTTATATTTAGATACGAACGTAGTAGTTTATAAGCACATTATAAGTTCAAAATCCATAATATTCAATTTAGTGCGTGGAGGAAACTCTGAAGAGAAAATTACTAGAAAATCTCTCTCTACAAAAATTATTGTTTAAGGTGATTAGAGATTCAGGTCGTTCAATTTAGACAGCTTATCTTCTACTGGTACAACTATTCTTTATGTATACATACAAAACCTTTTTAATTAAATATGTGCAAATGTCTTTATTTTGTACATAATTGTAGTCATGCATGTTACAATTGAAGAAGAGTTTCACCCACTAAAGCAGGGTTGCAGTTAGGTCCTTGAACAAATTTCAAACTAATAGGATTGGTTTTATGAGGAATACAAGAAGTGATGAAGAAGTAGTGTGCAATTTTTTAAGGTGTGGACATCACTTTCCTTTACCTTCACTTGATTCTATTTTATAGGGTATAAGTTGGATTAACTGCTGAATTTCCTACAACATATAATGAATGCTCTTGAGTATAATAAATTTCACTCTCAACACTTATACCAAAACAACAATGACTTTATCCATTGTCTACTTTAAGAGATGAAAACCATGAGGTTGATCTTGTTTATGTGGTGAGTTGTGTTGTGTATAGAATGGATATTATTGACGCTACTAATGGGTATATATAGATTATAGGCAATATAATGAAATGGTGCCTCTTGATGATTGATGAAGCGATATACATCTTCAACTGAAAGTTATAAACACCAGCTAGTTTCTTGAATCTCGTGTTATCCATGAACAAACATATAAAGAGTTACATCTTTATAGATACAGAGTTTTTTTTTTAATGAAAAAAATTAAACTTTTGTATGTTTTTGAAATACAAAAGAGGTAGTATAACCTTAATTATTGATTGACAATGTGTTATAGCTCCTTAAATTACTCTTCGTAAAAATTTCTTGAACTATAAAAATGCAACTTAATTAACCAAAATCACAAACTATTTATTTCAAAACATTCCAGCAATTTATATACCTTTAGATAAACCGTATTTTTCAGCAATTTCCCATTATTTTGACAAAGTATGACTTTTTCTGATTAACTAACGACCCTCAATATACATGTACTTATGAAAATGTAGGCAAGTAAGCAACCTCCGATCCATGGTCTACATGAAGCCATATTATACATGGGGAGAAGATAATGAAGTTAGAAAGTAAGTCTCCTTCATGAAAGTGACAAAAATAAATAGCCTTGTATTGTAAGGTGAGATTGCCACTGATTTTACTGGAGAGACAATGAAATTAAACCTTCCTTTTACTCTTGGCATCAACACTTTCCCCACGCTATATGTATTATACTTTTTTTGCAAACAAAATATATATATTGAACACACACACACACAGTGTGTGTGTGAGTTTTTTTATCCATGTATGGCTATTAGGCCACTTGATATAAATAAATTAGTTAAATATTGAAATAGTCCATACAACTTGACTTTGTAAAAACGGCACGCGTTGAAAGTGAAACAGAATCTACCATTTCCCAAGAAAACAATGCCACATATAAGGACATAATATGTCATTTTTTAAATAAAAAGGGAGAGTAGGTTAACTTTGGTGAAGACACCCGTAAAAGATGGGATTGAAAAGACACATACAAGTCCATGAACCTATGATGTTTAACTGGATAAATTATTATTACGATGAACACAAACAAGTACAAATGCGGCTAAAGTGTGATTATATTATGGTAATTAGTGAGCAAAAAGAAACCACATGCTCTACAGAAACAGAATTATTCTCTCTAAAGCCTTGCTGTGGAACTATTGTTCCTCATCGTTTAGCTCTATGGCATGTGTGAGAGAGAAATTTGTCTATAGGAAAGTGATTTGGTTTGGCACTTCGCAATACAATATAATAAAATCAAGCAAGATTAGATTTTTTTTTCATTTTCATTTTCAGGTAGCCGCACTTATATATTAATCCTGTTCTATTCTTTACAAAAATATTATTTTGATTAAGACATACCTTCGGCTCTTTCTTTCGTCCAAGTGATGGTAATAAAAGATTCTAACATTAAAATTTTAATTATTGACAACATTCTTAAATGTTGATATATAAATTTTAATTTGAGTTAACGATATTATCATAAAAACATTATTATAAATACATCACTTTATAAAATTAAGAGCTTCAATTATAACTTTCACCTAATTTTTAGTTCACATATAATTCTAAAGTGAGCTGAGAAAGTATGGCTTAGTTGAGCATAACTTTCACTAAATCCATGCCAGATCAAGTGATTTGGAGATAAGGTTAGGCCCAGCAACAGAAAGCAAAAAAAAAAGTGAAAGCTAATATTCAATATTGTGCATTAACTTGAAGAGAAATAAATATGGCAAATATCCAAATAATGCTACATGCATACTGATAAACACATAATTAAAGTATTTTTTATTTTCCTCCCATAAATCATATTGTTGAGTACAGACAAGACCGGGGAATGACTGAAAATAAAAAAAGAAAAAGAAAAGGGCACACTG
Organism: Mimosa pudica; assembly: GCA_029929735.1. Lineage (NCBI taxonomy): Eukaryota > Viridiplantae > Streptophyta > Magnoliopsida > Fabales > Fabaceae > Mimosa > Mimosa pudica. The sequence goes on along the minus strand of JAKELP010000023.1, from coordinate 2,620,671 downwards.
AAGAAGAAGATTCAAAAGGAAAGTGCTCAAAAAGACAAGAGGGTATTACAAAAGGCTCCCTCTGTCACATGAACATTAGACTCATCTCTTTGTAGCATCTTTGTTCCCATTTGAATCCATTGTTTAAACATAAATTAATATTAATAATTAATTAACACGAGAGATTTAAACAGAGGGGTTGCTCCTGAATGATCCAAGTGCCTTGGCTGCTCCTGCCCTTAAGATGAACTGGTGGTAGAATGCTGCTATGGCTGCACCAATGAATGGTCCCACCCAGAAGATCCACTGAACCAAAACAATAATGAACATAAGTGTGTTTTACTATAGTACTAAATTTATATCAGATATAACAGTTTTTAAGGAAAAAAATATGGGAATTCACATATACTCACATGTTTATCCCAGGCTTTCTGTTGGTTGAAGATCACAGCAGCTCCGAAACTCCTGGCCGGGTTAATGCCGGTACCGGTGACTGGGATGGTGGCCAAGTGAACCATGAACACAGCAAATCCAATGGGAAGTGGAGCCAAAACCTTCAAACACAGAACAAAGATTAATTAAGTAATCAACATGGTAAATATTTAATTGATTAGTCCTCATAGTTTTTATTCAGTTATACATAGGGACTAATCCAGCACCCTCACCAAGTGGGGACTCGAATTGAGTTGACCCTTTTTTTATACATAGGGGGACAAATATTTTAAATGAATAAAATATACGAACTATGTTGCAATGTTACAAGAAGTTAAATTTCAAGGACTGAATGACAACTTAGTTAAAATTATTGGGTTTGAGTATATAATATAGATTAATACAAGTGACAAACATGGTAAATATTAATTAAATGGTCAGTAATGTAAGGGTAAGTGGTTAAAAGACTAAGAAGTGACAAGAATGAACAAGTGGGAGGGGTTTACAAGCAAGAGTGGGGCAAGCATACATGTGATGCCCATGATTTCAGCTTCTTTTATTATTGCTATATAAGAGAATCTAAGAAAGTAATTGAAGGTGAATACAGAACACCAAGCTGATATTGACAAAATGAAAGGTGATCCTAGAAGGTTAGAGAAAATGACAGAAGCTATACATATCACGGACAGAATTATGATTACTTTACTTTGGGGCCTCAAACACTTAAACTTTGCTTTCAAGGTATAAAGGGAAAGAAAAAAAATCAACAAAGCATGAAAGACTATGACTAAAGTAGAATCCATTATTCTATATATAATATGAAAAGACATTAGATAATCTCCTTTATTCATGTGCCAGCCATGATAAGATCCAAACACAACCACAAAATCAACCAAGCCTATGGACCCATATTTACCAAGAGCATGGTGGTATTAATTATCATGCTCCTCATAATTTTTTTTGACAGGAAAGTGATAGCAATAACCATCCCAGTTGAACCAAAAATACTCATCCACCAAGATATTAATCAAAACCTCGAAATAAAGAAATTTTATGACCACTCATCTCATTTTACAGCTGGAAAAAATTATCATCCATTATGAAAAAAAGAACAGACTCATCATCAAAGAAATTGAACTAGATAGTGCAACAAGCAACAAAAGTAAAGTGATAACAATTAACAATTTCAACAAGGATTTTCAGCTATATTGCTATTTCTTCTTTCTGTCTCTATTTGTATCAGTTGATAACTTCATAAAGAAAACAGAAACATTTCTTTTCTTTTCTGTATCTGTTTCTTCTAGATTCCACCAATCAACAACAGTTCATGTCTTAAAAAATAAATCTTCTCAATTTAATCTATTTGTAATCTTGCAATAATTAGAAGCACACGGATGCTTGTACACCAAATCAAAACTCATCAAAGACACAGACTTTGGAGCTTTCTAGATATATCATGTAAATTCCCAAAAGTTACACAAACTTTTTACAAGGGTAAAATATTATTTATAATCTAACTTAGCATACATTCTTTTCTCCCTTTAACCAATGTTTCAGCACAACTTTTCAAGCACCCCTATCTTTTATTCCACAATATAAACAAAGTTCATACAGTAACAAACAGTATTCCTCATATCAATTAAAAAATTCACACAAGCACAAAAAGTAACACAATTAAAAAACTAAGTAGTAACAAGAGTAATTAATACTTACAGGCACATGGGAATCTCTAGCGTTCCTCTTGGGATCAGTGGCAGAGAAGACAGTGTAAACCAAAACAAAGGTTCCAATAATCTCAGCACCTAAACCAGTGCCAACACTGTAGCCATCACCAAGAGTATTAGCACCACCACCATATTTGGTGTAGTAAGCCTTTTGGAAGGCTTTCACTAATCCAACTCCACAGATAGCACCCAAGCATTGAGCCACTATGTACAAAATGGCTCTGATCAGTGACACCTTGCGTGCCAAAAATAGCCCAAATGTCACTGCCGGGTTGATGTGTCCTCCTGCATCCATTGAACAAGAAATTTCAGAACTTTAATGTTACAACTCACAATCATGGTACTAGGCTTAGTGGGATGTTTTCCTTTTCTCTTTAATGGAATTATAATATGTTCAAAGATGGATTTTTTTTTATCATTCACATGTAAATCAACTTGTGCTTAAGATTAAAAGCCCATTCCAAGACTTTCTTTTGATTAGTGGGGTGTTTTCTTATAACTCAATAAGCATAAACAAGTGATGAAAAAAATAAGGCAATAACATGTGATCTTCCTATTGGATCTCGAGAATCTGAAAAATACAGCCAGAATTTTCAGAACTACAAATTTTCTAAAAAAACATTTTTTGTAAGAAAAACCCAGAAATGTTTTGGAACTCTGTCCAAAAAAAAACAAAAGAAATGTTTTAGAACAAAAAAAAGAAATATGGGATACACAAGTACAGTTTTCAGAACTGAAATAAAAAACAATTCTTTTCTGCCTACAACTCAAAGGGGGTAACTTTTTGTTGTAACAGAACTATTTAAACATGGAAAAAAAAGAAAGAGAAAAAAAAAGGAACCTCAGTTAAGTGAAGATCATAAACATGGAAAGGCCAAAAACAAAAAAGAAAAAAAAAACAGTGATCCTAAGAAGAAAAATGAAGATGAGAAAAAGAGAGAGAGAGAAGCGACCAGAGATTCCGGCAGTGCAGTAAACAAGGATGAAGATCATGCCACCAAAGGCCCAAGCAATGCCAAGAATACCAACACCACCACAGACATCACCAGTAGCAACAGTAGTATCAGTCTGACTCTTGTAGCCAATGACAGTGAGAACAGTAATGTAAAGGAAAAGCAAAGTGGCAATGAACTCAGCGATCAAAGCCCTGTAGAAGGACCACTTTCCCAGCTCCTCTGCGTCAATGAGTGGTGCAGGTGGTGGGTCATGGTAGTCCTTCGCTGAATATGAGCCTCGCTCTGCAACTTCCACATCCTTTGCCATTGAAGAACACTCTAACAAAAGTCCCACCCCACAAAAGAAAGATAGAAGGGAAAGTTTGAGGGTTTGAGAGTGAATAATGTGGAGAGATGAGTTGCAGAGATGGGAGAGGAAGAAGGGGTATATATATTGTGCTGGGACTTGTATTTCTGGTGTGTACTGTGGATAACAAAAATGAAAAACTAAATGTGTAAAATTTTAGTTAAACTAGTTACTCTAAGTACATTCATTTATTCTTATCATTCTTCTCTTTTTTATTTAAAATTGAGGGTTATATCTGTCTCTTATGGCTTTTTTTTTTTTGCTGAGACCCTCCGGTGTCCAGCACTCTTTGAGTACCGACTAATCCGGAATTTGCATGCCCTTAAGACCTTGAAGGCAAGGAGATGTCTTATCTCTTCTTTTCTAATCGTCACTGGTTGGTTCCTTGGCTCTGTCCCTTAAGCTTTAAGTATGAATAAAGGATCATATATACTTTGGAGTATGAATGAATGTCATAATTATCATGAAAGTATACACAAAAGGTCATATTTACACACGAAGAATCATATGTTATTATTATAGTTGAATATTATATATTTTGTACACTTTCAAAATAAATTTGGGAAAAAAATACTTTATGAGAAGATAAACAGGAAACCCTTTTTATTATTGAGTAGTATTAATAAGAATAATTTAGATAAAATATAAGAAAAATATATATATCTTATACTCAGAAAGACACTGACCTGACTAGTTAATACTTGGGAGGGCGAGCAAATATTTTATTGGAGTTCTTTGAAATTTAGTTGAAAATGGGAAGTGATTATCCAATGGGGTTTGGTTTCGCTTTCACAATCACCGACCTCCACCTGCACCCACCTGGACTTTACCACCACCTCCTTCCACTCTCTTCTGTCTTCTTTGCAATCTTTTCTTGTTTTAAGAAAAACTACATTTTGTAACCCATGTTTTCATAAAAATTATATCTCCCTTCCTTTTCAAAAAAAAAAAAAACTTGAGGGTCAACACAATGTTTAATTTGGTCTATATACATTTTTCGTTCAAGATGTTCAAACGTTTGATCAAGTGACTACGAGTTGTGTTGTTTTAAACCTCTATGTATGCAATTGAGATGATTAACAAATTCCCCCATTGTAGGTTGAATTTTTTGCAAAACAAACTAGTTAATTATTAATAACGTCAAATAATGGCGATTAGACGAAAATTTGCATTTATATCAATTTTGATCCATCAAGTTCCAAATAAAGGTTTTTATTATTTAACTTTTATTTTTGCTTAACGACATTAGTCTCTATATATGAATAAAAGAAATTGGATTATTTGGCCCTTAAGAGGACCAGAATTTTTCTTTGAAATCTGAGAGATCAAAGTAAAAACTGAAAGCAAATTCTAAGGACTAATAAATTGTATACTAAGCAAATTCAAAGTAAGAAATTTGCATAGTATTAATATTTTTATGCATTAATTTTCCATAAAAATTTTGAATAATTTATATATATTATAACATAAACTAACATTATTTAATTGAAATAGTCTTATTTATGATAATTTACCTAATCACTTGCATTGATTATGCATAAATATAGTATATATGAAAATGTTCCTTCATATTTTTTGAAATTTTAAAATGAAAAATTTTTAAATGAAGGAAGTAGTGACTACTGACTAGTGAGTTTATATCATATTTCTAAACATCATGCATTAAATTATTTTATCTACGAGCCGTATCATACTCTCCGATCCTTTTCCTTTACGGAATTAAACTTTCCAATGAGTAATATTTAGAACCGAATAAAATATTTACCACCTTAATAATGTTATGACATGCTATGTTTTTATTTGTGTGTGTGTATTCAGATCAATATACATGTATTGACGAAGTCATGGGGTATTCATATATTAGATACTTCGGATTCTCAAGATTTTGAACAAAATTTTTAAAATAATGGGTCTTTTGACGTAATATTATTCTGTATAATTGTTGCTTCCCGTGTCAATGTTAACTCTAACATTACCGTTAGATAGTTGGTAAAAAACTCATAAATAAAAGTTGTAGCTGGATAGCCTGAACGATCCATTCTTCTTCAATCTTCTAGGACTTTTGAGGGTTGTTAGTTTTAATTTGTAAGAATTTGAATTTTCTTTATCAGAACAATAATTCGAATTTCATGTAATGCAATTGGAATATTTCTTACTTGCTCCTTAGACCATATTAGAATATTAAGACAACTTTTACATTTCCAACTAATAATATCATTTATTATAGTTAATAAGAATATATATTTTTCACTCTTACACATACACTGTATATATTTAGAACAGACTAAAATATTTACAGCCTTAATATATATATATATATATATATATATATATATATATATATATATATATATATATATATATATATATATATATATGTGTATGTATATATGTACTACCTCCGGTCCTAGATATAAGACCTAATTGAATTTTTTTTGGAGAGGTTAAGGTTGCGAAATAGGCTATTAAATCATGACATATTTGATATATTTTTAGATTATACATTAGTTTATAGGTAAAATAAGCTAATCTAAGGGAAAAAATTAGGTAAATCAATTTATAATTAACTTATTTTGCTTTTTATAGGATTTTCTAAAAAAACCAATTAGATCTTATATTTAGGACCGGATGGAGTATATATTAAAATTCAAGACTGAAAATTCACGGTGCAATGCAAGCATAAGTAATTTTTTAATTCACGGTGCGATGCAAGCATAAAATTCAAGACTGTATATATTTATTTATTAATAACATCGTTTACTGAAAAATGAACAACAAGACTGAAAATTCACGGTGCAATGCAAGCATAAGAAAACAAGTAATTTTTTAATATAAGATAAGATCCAAAATGTTGCTACTGTTAAGAAATAGCTAACGTGTTGATCATATATAGTAATATTAGTAGCTAACAATACGATTCTCGCTTTTGCTTCTTTACGTGTTTTAAGGCGTAGGAAAGGAAAGAAATGGACACCTCATTTAATTTTGTGGCAAGACTCAAGTGTACCATCACTATCACTTTGGCTTTGACTTCTCAACCAATTAACCACAATCTACACGCCTTACACACAAACACAAACACCCTAGTGTGTGTGTATTTCATCTCATACTCTGTATAATTTCCCCACACATATACATATATATACATATACACAGACTAATTTTAAATCGATGTACATGTTTGAGCATACACTAAAAGATACGAAAATCTCCCTTGAAGTACTCATTCATAGGATCTACGGGGTCTGTCTCGTGATATGCTCGATAATGGTGATTGATGCCACATAACTGTTTCATTAATCAAGAGTCAAATGACCAGTATTATCTATACTTTAATATGGTCTTAAAAGAATATACTCCTATCATTTATTATCTTACACCATATGAGCTAAATAATGCAGTAGTAAATGAAGCGTATGCTTATACAGTTATAAAATAAATTTCATGAAAAAACTTTAAAATTAGACAACAGAAGTCTCTATTTTATAAATTATAGAGACGAATGAGAATGATTCTGAATTGAATTCCACGAGTTTCACTATATAAAATAAATGAACTGAGAGTATATGACACATACACACTCATCAAAAGATATAATTTTTTCAAGGAGTATTCTAATTGGTGTGGAGGCACAATGATGGCGATTCAACAGTAAATTCACTAGTCAATGGATAGTCTTCTAAGGGCATGATAATTGAGATTTTATGAATACAACATGTATTCCCTCAGAGTACCACACTTATTTTATAACCAATTATATATATCAAGGTAATTTGATTAGTTAATAAAAAACTAATTGAGATAGATTGAGCAAAACTTTAAACCTGAACTCGATAACATACAACTGGACGTCCAGTTGTATGTTATATACGTGAATAATGAAATTAGAATATGTAATATTAAAACTGGAATATTCCAATATGAAAATAAAATGATATGATCGAATAATATAGCGCGCTAACAAACCAAAACATGCATGCACATGGATAATCATCGTTCCAGAAGATATGGACATAAAGATGCATAATGAACATTGGCCTTGAAACTCGAGAAATTGATATGTGTGTGTGTCTGTGTATTATATATGCTTCAAGATTACGTATATGAGTTCTTGTACTTGCCCTATGAAAAAAACTTGCTTGTGCCATGCTGCCTTTTAATCTTGCCCTATATTTGTCTTATACTTATCTGTGTATATATATACACAAAAAATTGATTTGGTTACGTTGAATATAGTGCGGCCACATGAAATATGACTTTAAAAAGTTTTGTCAAGTCACTATTTTTGAATATTACTTTATACTAATTAATGCTCTCTTCACCATAGTCACCAAATCATTGGACCGTTGCATATGCATGAGTCATTTATCTTGAGGAAAATTGATGAAATAAATATCTATTTAAAAACTCTATTGAATAGAATCATTTAACTTTGATGCATAAAAAAGATTTATCCATATTTGAGTAGTTGCTACTTTCTATGTATATGAAATACATACGAACATATAATGCTTCCTAGCTAACAAAAAAAAATTGAAGCTAATTGTTATAATCAACTTTGCATTCACTTCTATTAATTGGGTATGCATTGAAATTAAAAGAGTACGAGTCATTTTTTTCCTGTTCAACACTATATGAGTCATTTATTGGTTTATTGTCTTTTTTCAACTATAATATACTCCCTCCGGTCCTAAATATAAAACCTAATTGATTTTTTTGAAAAATCCTTAAAAAAAAGCAAAATAAGTTAATTATAAATTGATTTACCTAATTTTTTCCCTTAGACTAGTTTATTTTACTTATAAGCTAATGGATAATCTAAAAATATATCAAATATATGTCATCATTTAATAGACTATTTTGCAACCTTAACCTCTCCAAAAAAAAGTTATCTAGGTCCTATATTTAGGACCGGAGGTAGTACTAAATTAAATCGTCCAATCCAACCTGAAAGCTTACACCACATCCAATAATAAATTTTTGAACTGCGCTATCTGAAAAATGGATTTCATCATTTTCTCACCCTCTCATTTCTCCAATTAGTAGTTTAATTGGACAAAACAAATAACGTGACTCTTGGATAACAATTAATACGATCTACAGATTAATACAAGTTCATTGCAGAAATCTCTGCACAAGGATCTACAAAATAATCGTAATATAATTATAATGTACATGTAGAACATGATAATTAATACAAGCGTCGTGGTCTGATTAGCTGCAAAACGCAGAAGAATGCATGGCCTGATTAGTTTAATATTTTAAATGATTATACCATAATAATTAGAGAATATTCAATAATTTACATTGGTCCCTAACCTAGCTGGATGGAGAAAAATTATGACTTACATACTTTTATTGGACAAGAAGTCTTTTGTGGGTTCATCACTTCTTCCTTTTAACACAAACGTGTGGCACGCGCTTAATACTAATAAAAAACTTCAGTTCCATTTTTTCTTTCTCTACTGGAAGTTGGGCTCCGTACATACGTGGCTACACGTGATTGGTGGATGGGGATAGCTTAAAATCTTTCATGAAAATCGGACCCATTAGATGGACAACACGTGGAACACTCTCAGCCCCAACACGTGTTTTTGGTGTCTTTTGTTCTTCCTTGGGAGAAGGAAAAAAAGAAAGAAAGAAAAGTTGTGGCTTGAGAGTGCTTGGCGGTCCGTCATGTGGGCCCCACTGCCATGTGGGATCCGCCGTCGCACAGTCACGCTTATCCCATTGGTTCATAACGGTACAAATTCATGATCTGGCCACTCCAAAACCAAACAACAATTATTATTCTATATTATCATTAAATTTGTTGTTTGGGTGCTGCTATTCATATTTTAACCAATGAAAACAATTAATGGAACCTAAAAAAAATATTATTTTATTCAACTCTGAAACATACAAAAAAAGAAGGGGGGAAGCTTATTAGTTTTATTTGATTTGAATGGTATTTAAAGGATGTGACTGAAAAATATGTATAAATTATTGATAAAAAAAGAAAAATATGTATAAATTAAAAATTTTAAATCACCTTATTAATGTATATTCAACTAGTTGTTAGCGTTATTCAACTTATTAACATTTCCTAGATGAGATTTTAAAACATAAAAGGTGCTTTCATTCATTTTCCATTGCTTTAATCAATGAATTAAAAGTACAATATATTATTAGGTGACTTTGAAATAATACAAAACTAAATTAATATATTAAATATAATTATGCTATTTTTAAAAAATGGTGAAATTTCTGTGACTGAAAACTTATGGCTTGTTTGGTTGCCAATGGAAAGTGGCAAAGAATTAGAAAGTTGGGAAAGTAATGAGTTTTGTGTAATTTACATATATCCCGGGACCCACAAGCTTTCTCTCTCCAACTCACATTTTTCCTGGGCCCCACAAACTTTACTTTCTCATCATTACCTAATTTACCTCTACTTTCCATATCTACCCTTTCACTTTCTATTTCTCCACTTTCTTTCCTACAACCAAACGGACTCTTATTGGCCAGAAGCAGGGAAATTGACTTCAATTGAGTGTTGGTATTCTCTAATCTCTATAGAGAATAATATATCGTGTCTTAAATATTCTATTAAATTATTGGCAGGTTGAATTAGATGGATGAGTAGTGCCGACTAAGCAAGGTTTGTTCTTTTCCGAATTATGGCCAAAAAGTCGACTTCTGTAAAGAAAATTATTACGAAAAGGAAGAAAATAACGGCCATTAAGATGATCATCTCACAAATTCCTTTTGTTGTTTGGCCAGAAAAAAACTTATTGTTTTTGTTGTGGGTGGTTGGTATAATGCAATATTCTTATGATTACATCTGCAATGATAACTATTGCCATCGATCAACACTATCATCACACAAACACTTATTCAAATACACATGCATGCACCAATGATTAAGCATAGCAATTTTACAAAATTGAATGATGACCTCAAATATTTTTTCTCTTATTTTGACCCCAATAAATCCAATTAAATACCTAGGTTCATATATAAGTCTTAAATATAGAAAGTACGTAGTAGTATATGGCATATGTGTGAATTTAGTTATATTGTAATTTGTGTACAATATTGCTTGTATTTGCAAGCTTTTTTATATACAAAAAGAAGGCTCTGCAATGTATAGCTTATGATTTACCAATACTATGGTCAGCTAAAATTTCATACTTTTATTTATATGCTAGGTTAGTACGTAAAAGGTTGATCAATTAACATCAAGATTGGGGCTTTGCAAAAATGCATGCCTTACTTCCTCTCGAAAGACTCATGTACTTTGATTTTCAAATGTTATATTGATATTATGACACTAAAATTAATTAATAAACTCATCTTTATACACTTTGTTAATATAAATAAGAACTACTAGTAGTTTAATCTAAAGAGCCTTCCAATTAATAAGAACTAGTTGTTAAAATTAATTAATAAGGTTTCAAATAAAAGGAGTGAAATTACTTCCAAATTAAACTAACTCTTATTATTACATAACATATATCATTTTAATAAGAAGGATCCAATCACTTCAATTAATATGAACATGCATGAAGCATAATTATTGTGTGTGTGAGTGTGTGTGGAAATTGAGTATATAATGGAACAACCATTTAAAAGAAAATGGTTGGAAATGTCACTTCACTACAAGAAAAGTGGAAGGTAGTCACGTGATGTATGTAGCGCATGGTGCAAGTGTGACACAACAAAACCTTGTGTGGCGCATGGAATTCCCCAAACGTGACAAACAATGTGAGAAAATAATATTTGTATTATCTTTGTCGCGTATGGAGATGTTGGAGCGCGACAAACAAATATATTTATTTATTTTTCATTTCTTTCATAGTTTGTCACGTATTGAAAAAAACAGCAAGGTAAATTTATGCGCGACACATCTATATAAACACTTTTTTTAATATAAGTGTTGTACAATGGAGAACATTTGCCTACTAATATATAGCAATGCGACTAAGTTTCAGAATCATTTTTCATATGCGTCACTACATGTCGCGTATGGCTCATACGCGACAAACTAGTTTCATGCGTGACATAATGCTCCATACGCGACATATTTCATGCGCCACACATTGTTCATGCGCAACACTGTTTCATGGCCCAAATATGTTCATACGCCACATGTCTTCATGCGTGACATGTTTCATGCGTGACAACTAGTTCATGCGCCACATTGTTCAATAATCAAATGTATTCATACGCCACATGTCTTCATGCGTGACATGATTTCATACGCGACAAGTACTTAGAATCAAAGTTTCCCGCCACCAATTCTCCTATATAAACTCATTTCTAAAATCTCCATATTCACCTCATTTCATTTATTTCCTTTACCATCTCCATCTTTCTTCCTACCCACTATCATTATTTCTTCACTTAAGGTAATGACCAACTTGCATTTATACATTTTGTACAATTAATTTCATCTACTATTCTTTCACTTTCTTTACTCTACTAACTAATGTTCTTAGTCTATTATTATATGAATTATGCTAATTTTGTTCTTTCATTTTGTAGGTTGCTTTCAACATTGGCTAGCTAAATTTGGGACAAAAGACTCATTTACTATTTAGTAACACAGTAAAGTGTCAAATTCCAAAACAGGACCCCTACAAAATTATACATATTACAATAAAAACATTTTAGAACCAGAAAAATAAAATTAAAATTTGATTTGGGTAAAAATTTAAATTTCCTGCTGGGGCATAAAAAAATTTGAACTTCGCTCGCAAAATAAAATTCATTTGCGCGCCACATACAATGGAGAACATTTGCCTACTAATGTCGCGTATGAATGCTGATGTGGCGTTCTTGTATGCGCCACATACAATGGAGAACATGTTATAATATCATATCTTATGTCACGCATATGTATGTCACGCATGGAGTATGTCGCGTATGGAGTATGGAATATGTCACGTTTAAAACTTATGTCGCGTATGGAGTATGTCGCGTTTGGACCAGATCCATACGCGACATAAACAACTACTTTTATATTCTCCACCTCTTCTGTCTTTGTCGCGTATGACGCTATTTGTCACGTGTATATCATCTTGTTACGTCATGTTTTTTCGCGTCTGCTTCATACGTGACATACCTATGTTGTCACGAATTTCAACGCGACTAACTCCTAATTTTATACGCCACTAGCCTATATTTTTCTTGTAGTGCTTATAGTATAGAAGAAATATAAATCATGTATGGTTGGTTGATAGTTGAGAATGAAAATTTGATAGTAATAGACATGTACATATATACGATATTTGTCGATATTTGTCGAATAACACGGTACAAACAATTTGTAAAAAGAAAAAAGAAAAGAAAAAGAAACAGTGAATTGTAGTTAGCCGTTAGATAGACAGTGAGCGTAAGGTGGGCAATATGAGGCTAAGGTCGGTGTTGACAACTGTAAGACTAACAGGGAGCATTATAATCACGTGATCCATATTCAAAGACTTTCAAATTTCTTACTTGCTTATTACTTGTCTTCTCAAACCTTCCTCGCCGTTAATTTCTCAGAAACTTCATGAATTTCCACCTAACTCCAACGTGTCTCTCTTCATCTTCTTACACTACTCTCATTTGTTACTGCTAGCATCTACCTCTCCATCCATAGTGTGTGTGTGTGAAACTTGTATAAGAATAATTTGGTCTCGAATATAGATCACTTGTAAAATGATGATTGCTGCCTTTTTTCCAGTTTTGTTCTTGTAATTAACACTCATTTATAATTTAATTTTCTCATTTAAAGTGCTGTCATTTAAATTTTTATAGGTTTTATAATTTATGTTATTAAATCTTTCGTGTGAATGTACGATTCTATTTTTAGATTTTTTAAAGTACATTTCACGCACCTTTTGTATATTATGTATTGATTTTTGATTTTGTTGTTATGTGATATATATAATAAATAGATATTTGCACCCTTGCATAGAATACTAATCACGAGCTAGAAATTTCCACAAGGCAAATGGAAGCTAGCTAGGTGATTATGGTCAATTAAAATTCAGTGGGCAGTAAGATTTAATTAAATTTGATATGTTCTTTGTTTTTCAGAGCACAAGATTTTGAGCAAGCGCCAACTTGAAGTGTAACGTACGCAAGCTAAGTGATAACAAATGTACAAGAGAAGGATCGTGAAGTTTCTGGAATGATAGGAAATTAATTACATGTATATATAATTACGTAAAACAGGAGACATAATGATTCTGTGCTTGACATTTATATATGCTTTTGCTAATATTAACTGTATGGCACAAACAAAGAATAGTTTGCAAAGAAAAAAAAGTGTATTATTCTATATGCACAGCCTCATTATTCCATGACAATGATGTGCCACCAAAATACATATGTATGTTTGTATATATTTAAAGCTTCTGCCTTGTTTTGAAGTTTTAGAATCCTCCTGCTATATCTTTATTCTAATTAATCATCAACCCATTAATAAAAATTCCTACTACAATTAAAATTTTGGAAGCATTCTATTTCTCTGGTTCTTTCCAACTATGATTAAAAATATAATTTTATGCTTTCTATCAAACTTTTTTTTTTGTAATTTTTGCGTTTGCTTTATTTATGCTGTTTCGTGAGGTCCATTGAACATTTAAAAGACACCATATTTTGAAGAAACACACGCACACGTAGAAGTCCCTAACGCTTTATTCTTTCACTACAGTTATTTACTACAGAGTAGCTAAAATATTTATGCGACTAAACATTCAAAAGTAATGACTGGTCACAGCTCATTTATTTTTTTATGTCAGAATTATCTTCGAATGCGATCTGTTTTGTATCTAGTGATTTATTTATTTTACAAGAAAGAACTAAGTTAAGATCCATAGAAAAATATATATCATCCAAACTAAGTTTTCCTTCATATAATTAAGAATAATGGATCGTGTGGTACAAGGGTCATGAGTTGTTGTTATCAATAGAAAATATTATCTGACACTAATTGTTAGAGCCATAATATTCATTGAACAATGGTGTATAACTGTACGTATAAGTTGTTGACAATACGTGAAATATGAAGGCATATTTTTTTGACCGGAAAATTTAGAACAACGTTTCTTATTAATCAAGTCATATATACAAAAAAAATACTGAGAGTACAAATTCTGCCCAAATATATTATAAATCATGATGAGAAAATAGAACTAGTTTTTCGTTGCTCGACTTCTATAAAACCTAAATTAAAGCATTTATCTCTATAAATCAACTTACATTTAAATATATATTAATTAATTAGAACTGAAATATGACCTTTATCATCTGTAGAGAAACACAGACAGACAGACGCACATACATAGAATGAAGCTACTAAATTGGTTTCATATTGTTTAATTGAACATGTATAAATAGAGTAGGTATTAATCAAAATGGAAAGAGGTGTGTGTGATAGGTTTGGGTTAGGGAGAAATGACTAAAAAGGGACATTTTGATTTGAAGTGTAAATTATTCTGCACTCCAGCTCACTCCACCAATCGGATTACAGCCAAGACAGACACAAATCATCATGAAACTATTTTTAGCCAAACCATGAACATTCACTTTCACGTCTCACTAACAAAAATACTCTTTCCATTTCACGACATTTGCTGGAGAAGTGAGTTGCATGAATCGGTTTATTGCAATTTTTTATTTTTTCTCCGGTGTCTTAGGGTAGGCGATATTTTAAACACATCAACGACTCTAAATTGATTTAAATTGTTGATTGTGAGCACTTTGATGGAAGAAACAGTTGGTCAGGAGTTTTAACGTGTTCCATGTCCTAGCATGGATCAAATATGTAATCAATATTTGGATAAATAAATGTAAATTAATAGATGATCAATAATTTTGTTATACTCTAGTTGATCTCTTTCCGTTACTACCCATTTTTATGATATTTGAGTCACAGAAAACATTTTATGGAGATAAAATCATTTATAGGAATTAACATACTATTTTTTAAATGCATTAGTATTTTTTTAAAACAAATACTAGCTAGCTGCTTCTAAATTATTGCATCTGTTAAAATTTAATTAATATGTATCATGGAACATGAAAAATAGTATATATTTATGATAATTAATTATGAAACATAGGGTTGGAAGATAGTTTTCTTATGTTGGGTATTATGATTTATTTAACGAGAAAAGGCATCATTTTTGTGACATTTACATATGCAAATTATGATCATAATTCCATATCATATGAAAGTGTATTGGAAGATAGATTATATTTGGTTTGATTAGGAGAGGATTATCATTTTAAAAAGAAACTAAAAGTTGAGAATAGCATAGAAAGATTGATCTTAGATTCTTAGTTGATCAATGAGGAGCTCACATATAGCCTATAAGACTGTGGAATCAAACCAAACTACAGAACAAATTTCCTCACTAATAAATAAAAAGAGATGATCGTAATGAGCGAGTCAATAAATAGTTGGTTGAACTGATAAGTAAGTTCACCACGACCTGGTAAGGATGAGAATGCGTATTCAAATCGTAGTGAGAAGTGTTTTCATTGAAAGAGTGGACAATCCTGCATTTGTGGACAACACTCGCTATTAGTTGATTGTCAATAGGTATCAGATTACCAGTCGATGTTCAACAAAAAATGAGTAAAGAGAGTTGGTTTTAACTAGGCCGACTTAATCTTATTTAGATGATATAGATTCTGCATTTATTATATAGATATATAATCTAAATCAAATTATTGTACATGTGAGATACAATGGTATATAATAAATACAGCTTGCTCTACGTTGGGAAATCGGTTCCACCTACTACGACTGGTGGGAAACTTTATACGTGGAAAAATTATTAGCATTCTTTATGTACGGACTATGGAGGTACCTCTTAACTTTGATAAATCTTCAGGGCTATCAACCCACCATGTATATATATTTTTTTTTTCAAAAACAAAGGAGGCAGCAACATGTAGAGTAGAAAGAGTTGAGTATGGTGAAATGGATACACAAAAGCAAGAACAATTAATTAATGTTGGGTTTAAATGTTGTGTGTTTGTGGAGTGTACTGGATAGTGGATATTGATATTTTGATTGATAGAATGATAAGGAAATTAAAAGAGGGTGGGCTGAAGAAACTTGTGGAGGTGCCGACGAATCTGATGGGATCATTACTCATCTGAGACAATTCAGAGTGAACAATAAGACAACGTTTGGTCAAATTCAATGTTCGAGTTGGTCAACCCACTTACATGGCTACCCACCTAGCCACCTCCCCTACTCATTTAGTCATTTTTCTCTTCAATTAAATAACGTGCCAAACAGTACGTACAGTTCCCCATATGATTGGGCTTCTTTCAGGAGGAGGTCATCTTTGATTTTGCATTGCAATACACAAAACTCCAATTTTTGTAATCTATACAACTTCGAAGGGTTTAGCCGTTGATCACTATCATTTTGAGATACCTTGATTATATACACGAAAAATAAACCTCGTCATCATCCAAACCCAATTCAATAGTTTAAATTTTTTTAAAAAATTGATTTGCAAGTATTTATTTGGACCTGATCAAAAAATAAAAGCAAAAAAAATTCTACAAAAGACTTGAATTCAAAAACCATAAGAACTTGATATGAGGAAAAATTACAGAGAACTAACTAAAAAAGTGATATATAAAGACTTGTGTATCAGTTATTTTATTTTTCAAGAATATGTTAATACATCATTTTATATTCCATATTAATGATATTAAAAAACATTGTAACCTTAAAACAACATCATCTTTTTAATTTTAATTATGAATAAACTAAAATTTATAAATAATATGAAATGAATTTGGACAGCTCAAAATTTATATTATTCCCCATTACCTAGTTTGTTAATTAATGAGCACTATTGAGGAGCATTTGATGTAATTCTATCATGTTCCTAATGTTTTGTCCTTTCAATTCTATTTATAATTATTTATATAGTATGCATGATTATTTATTTTATGCAATTAAAGAAATATGCATCATGATCTCACTACGTAGTAAGATATCCGTACATGGTTCATATGGAATGAAGATGCGCCGAGTCCACATGGCAAGTAAAGGTGTATTTTGATTTAAGATAATCATAATCAGGAGGAGGTCTCTCATAAATCAATTAATCATATTCAGGATATTCAGGTTCTAAAGAAAAGGTCAAGTCACATTAAATTCCCAAGGTACTTGGGTGAATCCAATATTCTTTTATTGAGTTATCAATATTCAATACCAGCCTTAAGTTGTCAATGCGACTCTTGACAATTTAATTATTATTGACAACTCAAAAGGCATATGTTTACAACTTAATGACATTCAATCACTCAAATAGTCAAATCTCTTGGGAGTAACCCAATTTCATCATTCTTTAAAATATAAATATGATTAATTATTTTATGATGAACCCTATTATTATTAGCCCTTCTGATTTCTGCACGGAGTTTCACACCTTGCTTCTAAGTTCTAATAATACATACATATGCCCAATGTAAATTTTGTGGCATGACATTAAAAGAGGAAAGGAATGACACATGCATGCCCCTATATAAAGAAAAAAAAAATCAAAGACAGAATCCTGAGAAAGAATAATACTAGCTAATCAAATCAAATATATATAGTAATTTCTTGTGTGGAATATTCCCTTGATTCCCTTTGCTTTCACATTAGATCAGGTTTTTTATGTGGGTTTGCTCTAAGTTTGCATGCTAAAAACTTAGGTAAAATGCTTAATAAATCCAAACTCCTTAAGTGTGCATTCACACTTCTTCCACTTCTTTGAGTTCCAATAATTTCCCACTGGACAAACACTTTACTAAACATTGCATCTAGAACCATTTATTCTTCCAACATCAAACCTTTCAGTTCCCTAGAAGGCTAAAACCATTTATTATTCCAAGTTTCCAACAATACATCAAACCCTTCACATTTCAGTTCCCACTCCCTAGATCAAACTCTTCACTCTTCAACGGACCAGAGATCTCTCTGTAATATGACCATGTTCCATTTGGTGTTCAGGATTCTGTATCTGGTCCTTTTTTAGAGGACTTGGCAAGTAGATGTCTTATAGTTTCTTTTGCGTTGCGTCTTACTTTCTTCTTTAAGATTTTATATGCTTTTATTCATTTCCAAGGGTTCTTTTCTGAGGATTTTTTTACAAAGCTTTGCTTTTTAATCACTATACTGCCTTCTGTGTGGTGATAAGAAGTAAAACATATGTTCAGCGCCCTCAGTTTTAACTCTGGTGCTGACCGAAACCTTTTATCCTCTTCCTTAAACAGTCTGGATGTCCTTGATGAATTGAGTCATTAGAAGAAAATATTCCGAATGTTATTTAAATGGTTAGCCATAGTACCTGCATCTTACACTCTTTGCTGTTGTTTTTATAGGGATGCATGGATTATTTTTTAATCAACCATGGCTGGCATTCATTTATGCTTTACTGCATCTCCCTCTGCTTTCTTCCAAAATCAGTTCTGCTATTCGATATCAACTCCTCCTTTGTTAGGTGAGAACTGTTCTTCTCCTTCAATTTCTTTTAAGATATATAATAAAGGATGTTTCAATTTCTTTTAAGATACATAATAAAGATGGTTTATTAGAGTTCTAATAAACCATTTCTTTGCTGTTATTTTTTAACCCCTTCTATTTATTATTTCTCATTCATAAAAGGTAGCATTGTTGTACTAACTAAATTTGATGACCTTACTGAATAAGGTTTACTAGAAGATTGTAATGATGTCTAGATTTTCTTCTAGGAATGTTTCTGCTAGATAACATTATTCTCTTGGCATTTAATAAACAAGATCAAATATGCAATGTCCATTCTTATAGGCACGCATATAGTTTATTCTCAATAATCCCATTCAACAATTCTTCATCTTTAATCAATACTCAACAATATTAGAACATCATTATTTTGTTAAAAGATTAAGTGTGTTGCAAGGGGCTGATAGTGTTCCTCAAGACAATTTTATTTTTTCATGTCTTGCATCTCACAAGCTGGTGGTCTATGTTGTTGTTCCAATCATGTTACTATGATACATTGATCAAGAAGTGCACAACAGACTTGGATTGTTTCTGAAATTGGTGCTGTCAATTAGATTAATGTAGTATACACATGATGTGAAATGTCTTATGTAAAATATTGTCTTTCAAGTTGTACTAATTGTTATGTTATGTGGGACAAGTGCTTTTTTAGTTTGTGTTCATTTATGTTTTTGTATGCTCATAAATTTAATAGACTATGTTCTCAAAACCTATCACTGCGCATGGTGCCCTTTCATTTGTTTACATTGCTAGATCCTTGTTGTTTTATGAGATATCCTTTATAGTGAGAATAGCAATTTTTTTATCAAATCATGTTATTGATCATGACAAGAAGTTTGTCTCATGATATCATTAATTTGAGTTATTATACTTAGGTGTTAGCTCTAAACATTCAAATGCATATCTAAATATTCTAATTCCCATGCTTGGGGGTAAACTAATTCTTAATGAATGGGTTATTATAGCCAGGTGGGAATTGAAATAAAAACCTCTTAACACCTGTTTAAATGGGTAGTACTCCGCAATTACTTTCTCATTTGGAGTGAGATTTCAGGTACGTTTGATGCAAGGAAAGAAAGTACGGAAAGTGAAAGTGTGAGGTTTTTAAGTAATCTAAATATATCACTGACGCACAAATTTTCTCTCTCCATATCACACTTTTCGTGTGGCTCACAAACTTTACTTTCTCATAATTACCTTTACTTTTCATATTAAAAAAAAGGTTTGGTCCTATTCACGGGGAATATTCCATTCCAAAAAGAGAGAATTTGAAAACTTCATTCTCGACGAACATTTTTTTTAAAGCCTTTCATTTGCTTCTCTTTGATGGAAGTTTTATTTTCCTAGAATGTATCCTAATTTTGGGTCTAATTCTTCTGCTGAAGATCGATTCAACCTCTTCTCAAAAAGATATACCTTAGTTCTATTTTATCTCTTCAACAAGTTTAGTAATGAGCATAACGGCCCTATTGTTCCGATGGAGAGAAGAAGTTCATTAGTTTTTCACCAAATTTCCAAAACGAACGATTTCAACGAAATCTTTCAATTTCTTATTTTACTATGTTCAACTCTATGTATTCCTCTATCCGTAGAGTACATTGAATGTCTACTAAAGATATTCTCTTTTTGTAAATCCACAAAAAAAACACGCTCCTATAAGTTATTTACTAATACTCAAATGATGGATGTTATAAGCAAAGAGGTAAATGATTGATATGGTAGCAGTAAATCATATACATGATTTTGTTCAATTCATAGCTTAATAATTTGTCCATTTCATTCTCCTTTTGTTATTGCAAAGAGATGAATATGAGGAAGTGATCCAGCATCACACGAACATAATTGAAATGCTTTGGGAGAGGAAAAATGATCTTAAACTTTAACTACTAGAGTATTGTGGTTTGAGAGAACAAGAAAGATTTCCTATGTTAAAATAAGAAATTCAAAAAGATTTATGATTAGTATGAAATGAACTACTCAATCTAAACAAATTTTTCAACATTTAACTGACACATTGTTTTATAGCCGGGTATCCCCGCGCAATGCGCGGGGTCAACCCTAGTTCAATTAAGTTAAGGGTAAAAATATACACATATAATTTTGTTAAAAATAGTTAACTTTAAAAAAATAACATGCATACACAGAATTCATCCATATTTCAGATAAAAATTGAATAGCTAATTTTGCGAGAATACCATCTAGTCTTAATTATAAGATATCTTTGAATTTTTTTTTGGAGAAATTAAGGATGTAAAATTAATCACTTTAAAATGTTTACAATTTTTCCCCTTAAAACTCATTTATTCTACTTATAAACTATCATATACTCTAATTTTATGTGGTATATGTTATAGTTTAGTGGTCTAATTTACTTCCTTAGATTATCATCCAAAAAAGCAGATAAGTATTATACTACCTCCATTCCTAAAGATAAGACCACTTCCCTTAATTTGGTTAGATTATAGATATTAGTTAAGTTAGTTATTGATACATGATATTATCAGTTTATCCTAACTATATACCATTATTCTCACTCTCCCTCTCTTGCTTGTAATTATAGATAAATATCATTAGGCTTGATTTGGAGAAAAGTTGGGAAAAGTTAGAAAATGATCTTATATTTAGGAATAAATTGAAATTCAAAAGTGATTTATATTTGGGAACGGAGGTACTCCCTCCGGTCCCTAATGTAAGAGCCCAAAATTTGAATGATTTTGGTCCCTAATGTAAGAGCTCACCCCACATTCTCTCCTCATTTAATGCATTTTTTCCTACTTTACCCCTAACTCTCTTTCATATTTATTAATGCTTATGTATTTCTCTCTCTCAAAAGTACCATAATAAATATGAGCAATTTTGGAAAAGAAGCATTCCAAACATCCAACTAACATTCACATGTTTTCTTAAGAAGCGTTTTTTTGGCGGCTAGCTCTTACATTAGGGACCGGAGGGAGTATTATTTAGTAACTAAGAGTAAATGATATGAATAATATTTTGGTCAAATAATGATATAAATAGTTGAATATATATTGGTTTTGATTTCCACCTACATGATCATTTATTGGGCGTCTTCAGTGGCTTATTTTGTGCCAAGGATTCAATTTTTATCTGAATATATTTATACTTTAGGAGTGTTGAGCAGGTAGCAAAGATCGTGGAAAGATCGTGGAATGGCTATACTTTCACCGCAAAACCTGTTTGTGCCCTTATTAAATTAACTAATTGAATTTGGCTAGCTTTGCAGCTGAATTCTTTGGAGTGAAGGCATGTTTTGGACAAGCCATTATGCTTCAGTTATTTTAACTTTGACATTGTTTTCATTTTTTAAGTATTGGTTTAGCCTTTGAATTAGCTCCAAGTTTCAATTTAATATTTTATGTTTGTTTATAAAGTATGTTTTTAATTTTTTTGTTCATGTCGTAAGTTTCACTTAATAAGAATGATAACTCATCAAATCTTTATAACAATTAGAGATTAGTCCCACTTGACATACAAGTGATGACACTCTTGGAAAAATAACTATTTTCAAAAATATACGACTTCATATTTTACAGACATGTATATAAAGATTCATTATTCAAATTTGTTGACTCAACATTTTTTTTTGTAAGTGAAACTAATGATGTTAACAAAAAAATGATTAAAAAAATAATTTTTAAACATAAAAAACTAAAATGAAATTTAATAAAAACATAAATCATCAAAAGTATATACTTTTCCGTTTTCCCCTTATTCTTTTTATGTTTTATTAGAAAAATTGTTAAGAAAAGAGGGACTTTTAGGGATAAACAAATTAACAGTGAAATTAAACATGGGATCGAACCAAATCAAGCTCATTTTTGTCGGTTCATTTGATTAGGTTTTTCGTTATTTTAAGAATTTCAGTTTTCTTTTCACAAATAATCTTATTTTGTGCCAATTACACGACAGCTTTCTAGATATAGTAAACCAGTTTAATTTGACGATATGGCATGCTTTGTAATGAGGGAGAATAAGTGTGAAAGATAAAATATGCTGAGAGCACATTATAATACTTATAGACGGCCTTTAAAGAAAGGCTGTGGATTACTCTGGGCCTCACATTATAATGCTTTTGAATAAGGCGACAATTAAACAAGGTAATCACTCAATAATAATGAATCATAAAATGGTTTTATAGAGTGGTTGGACTTTTGAATTGTTAATGGACCATAGGACGACATAGCCTCCCCTTTATATAAAAAACATTAATGGCATGCCGTCCAAATTTCCACGATTTGGCCATTCACTTTAATACCAAAACAAAATTAGTAAACTTAATAGCAAAAAACTAACTTTGACAAAATAAAATGAATATATCACCACCCCACACAAAAACATATATAATCCTCGTTGCTTTGGTGGGTCAGCTAGCATAGCAATGGGAGACCTTGACAAAAAATAAAATACTCTTTCCACCGAGTTGATCATGATAGTTTATTAATGGAACAAATTTGATAATTTTATTGTAAGACTAAATTTGAACTATAGTGAGACGCAATGCAATAAAAACATAAATTAGCTCATCTGCATTGATTTGTGGTTTGCTAATAATGGACCAATGTAAATAATCCATGCATTTGAATTGAATTCAATCATCCTTGCTAGTTTTCTTAATAATTGGTTAAGTTTAGTAATAATCACTATTGTTGCTTTTTTTTGGGATAATAATTTGTAGTGGTGCAAATGAGTCACCTCCACACCTGAATATTTTATTCTTAGCTTGCAAAGTTAGTTTACACTTGTTTCTTCTACTAAGAAATAGGGTGTCAAACCAGTTTCTATCAAAGTTAAACAAGGATTTATTTATGCTTCTCTATTATATGTTATTAATATTACATTCTTATCTACTTCGAATCTTCAATCAAAACAACAAAAAGTGTATAACTCATATCCTATCCTATATATCTAATAGCAATGGGGTTATGACTTTTGTACGGAGAAACTACAAGCCTTAAGTTTATTTATTGAGATGCTACATTCTCCAAAATATTTACTTATATGTTATAGTTAAAATTGTTTGACTGGCAAAAGTTAAAATATTTGAGAATGTAAACTAATACATTCTCAAAATATTTACTTACATATGCTATAGTTGATATTGTTCGTTTGGCAAAAAAAAGTTTAAATTGTTCGGTTAAATTTTGATTTGTGAAGAAATCGTTCAAAGTCGTTAGAACAACTTCAAATTTTTCTCTTTTCATTAACATAAAAAATAAAGAGAAGTCGTTGAACCCTTAAACAACTTCAATTTTATCTTTTTGCACAGCATATCAAGTTTTTCAAGGGTTGATAACTTCAACTTTGTCTTCTAGTTACTTCCCATGCAAAATAAAAAAAAAAATCTGCACACACCCTCTTTCGTATACATATGTGAGGGAAAACACAAATTTCCATTTTTTAATAATGTCCCTCCCTTCCCATCAAATGGGAATATAACACTGTTGGAACAAATATATATTCCCTCGACAATTCATTTCTTTAGTTGTTTACCGTGATTTTGATGAATACTCCGACTACACAGATAAATGAGATTATTGATCTGATAACAACCCGAAAAATAAGATATGACATTGGAAGTCACTATTTGTTAGATAAATTTATTTTTATGCTTAATTTTATTATACTTAATTAATTATTATTTTTCATTAATTTTTAAATATGTGTCACTTAATTTTTTTTAAAAAAAATTTGCTTCTTAATGGTTCATTAATTACTTTTTAATTATTACAAATCATCATGACATGATTATTGACGCATTTCTCCAATCATTGCCTTATTATATTTCCATTATTGTAATGATTGCCTAATTATCTTATATGAGGACGAGAAGGACAGGGTGGGAGGTGCTGAAATTGCCGTTAGATATGGAAGTTGTTTAAGGTGAATTTTCAGTTGTACTTTTATGAAGAAGTCCATATAGACTAAATGAATTTATTAAGTTCATGCAAGCTAACTGAATTTTAGAAAAGCATTTTGGGAAATACTTTTGGATTTGTAGCATTTCAGTAATTATTTTTTTTGTAGCATCTCGGTCAAAATCCCTAGGGGTTACTATTCATTTAACAGTGCAATTTTTTTAATTTGATTTAAGTCCTAGCAAACTTCTGCTACTTCTGCAGTATGGGTCCCACATCCTTCCTAGATAATACTACCCCCGGTCCTAAATATAGAACCTAATTAACTTTTTTTTGGAGAGATTAAGGTTGCGAAATAGGTTATTAAATGATGACATATTTGATATATTTTTAGATCATCCATTAGTTTATAGGTAAAATAAACTAGTTTAAGGGAAAAAATTAGGTAAATCAAATTATAATTAACTTATTTTGCATTTTGAAAGATTTTTCAGAAAAAGTCAATTAGGTCTTATATTTGGGACCGGAGGGAGTATATATAAAGGGAAGTGCTGCCAAGAAGGGTCAGTTTTAATATTTTAAATTTTAAATTTTAATTTGACAGTTTCCTTTTTCAAAACAGCGTTTTTAATTTTTCAAAAAATTAAAATTTCTTCTCCCCTTATGTTAGTTAGGACCATGCTCTTTTTTTTTCAATTTTTGATGTAATGGATAACTGATAACATATGCATGCTTCAATAAGAGTCCATTTAAAAAGTTTGCAAGCATATATGTTCAATAAGTGTAACTCAATTCACATAAATGACATTTAAGAGCACATTTAACGGTCTTAAATGAGATCTAATGGTGTTGGGACCCTTTTAAAAAGTTGGCTGACAAATAAAAGTCCATTTAAAAAGTTTGCAAGCATATATGTTGAATGATACTTTTTTTTTTATCGAAGTATATGTTGAATGATACTTAGACTATAGTTTATAGGTGAAATTCACCAATCTAGTCTTAGTGGGGCTAATTTTGGCCTCTCCAGCATAAATCTCAAATTCAAATTTTATCAACCCATGTGAACTATCCTTAATTAAGTCAATATAGTACAAAAAAAATTATGTGAAAATTTTAATTAGTTGGATTATCCTGCCCCTAAATATAAGCCCACTCAATTTAACCCTAATTATAAAATCACTTTCAACTTTATTTCATATATTTATCCAACTTTTCCTAAATTTACCCTACTATATACTTTACTACAAACAAATTTTAAGTGGGAGGAGAAATCAAGAGAGACAGTATTGGAAAAACACATGAAGTTATCTGACTTAATCATTTTCCTTAATATCTCCAAGTTAGGTAAAGTAGGGAGTAGTAAACAAGCAAAATATAACGAAAAGAGTATTCCATAAAGAAAAAGATCACGTTCATTTTTTCTGAGTTTCACTTGGCCTTCTCATAAGGACTAGCTCAAAAATAGCATTTTTTCCATGAACACCTATCTTAGCCAACCTCAAGAACTACAAACAAGATCACAGTGGATCAGGCCATGGTAAGACCCATTTGAGCAGCAAACTCACAACCTTACGCTGCTGAATTCCCAAAGGATCAAACCCATGACCATTGATCACAGTAAATTGAACCACAGACACTACTTACACTACACCAAGGCTTCCTGTGCATAATGTACATATTACTCCCACCAAACAAGTTGACAGACACCATGTACAGCTACCTAACCTAATCCCAGATATAGATTGATGAGTTATCAATATCTCACAACCTGACATACAAGTGAAATGGCCAAAAGTCAATCAATTATGCGTGTTTTACTACTTTACAGGTGGGTTTTGTGGTCTGGACCTTCAGGAAGGGAAGCCAGCTTGCATTGCCTCATAGATTGGACCCATATCAAATCTGAAGCTCCTATAGCTCTTGCCGGGCCTCAAATCAAGAGAACGAGAATCAGACTCGGCTATCACACTTGGTTGGCTCTCCATTATTGTCATTGAGCTACTTCCACTAGAGGTGTTCTTTGCTTTATAGATACTTATTCCTTCACAAAAGCAGTAGCTTTAAGTAGGATTATATTTTAAAGACTCCCCATTGGAAATCCTACAAACAAGAAAGTCATTGCACCACCGACTCCTGTTCCTAAATTGGAGAGGCAATAATTTTTTTTATCTTATTTCTAAGTTGAATTATATTTTAGCCATGAACATGCAATTTTGCCTTCTTTTATTACGGTATACACTGCTATTAACTTGGAAAATGTATATATACTAAATAGGGATAAAATACAAAAGTTCTTAAATTTCAAGAAAATGTTAATGAAGCTTAAGTTTCTTTGTTTTTTTTATAATCAAACATGCTAGAAGCGATTTATGAAAAGAACCACTGAAAAATAATTTACAACAGGTAACATCACACAAGCATATTTATGATAACTACAGCATTTAAGTTTTTTTAGTGCACATCAATCTGCGAATATCATAACTATGATGACAATGAGATTTATGAAACATTGACACACATAAATTTACACAACACACCGTTGATCTGAATGATGGAAACTAGTAGTCCAGTCCAAGTGATATCGACAGGTTTCAATAGTTAGACAGACTTGTGAAATATTAATAATTTTCATGCTAACTAGAAAAAAAGCATGCTGTTACGAACAAGGTACTGATATAAACCAACCAAACATTTGTGTTTAAATAAACCAACCTTTAAGAGGCAGATCAGGCCTTGGCGCCATTGGAGGTGGATGTTCAGAAATCCAATTGTTCAATGATCTGCACATGTAAGCACAGAATACTTTTTAAACTTCTACAAAATAAGGTATGATAACTGAAATCATCCGAATTATATTTACTTGCACCCACCTGAGGAAAGGGGCAACCATGTAAAGCTTGAGGCCAGTGATCCCACGGGAAATCACTTCATTACTTGCAGGCTGAAGTTCATCAAGCCGATGCCACGCAATCTCCTGCAATCAGATAACAAATATTTCTCTCGGGCAAAAAAAAAAAGATAACAAATATTTCTCTCAGCATTTTGATTACAAACATATTTCATATCCGTTTCAGGATGAATCAAAAGGAAAATTAAATCATGACTCAAACCTAAGAATTGAGAAAAGCAATCATGTCATATAATGCTGGCCAAAACAAAATATAGATCTAAACACAAAAATTTAAAAGCTAACAGAGTAGTGACCAATTTTAATTTGGCATAAACCCAAAATGCTATGATCCTCTCTATTCAAAAAGAGTCACAATAATTATCACACAGTATGCAGAAAAACATAATTACAAAGAAATCAATACACTCTTCTACATGCATGGATGTTTTCAGATTACAATAAACAGTGCCCACTTGTTTTGTTCCTTTCATAACTATTTGGAGGCTTAATACAAAATCTTCTCACCAGACTACAAAGTTAGAACCTGGGGCATTAAAAAGGAAGGGGGAAGGGTATCATTGCTAAATTATACATTTTAATTTCACAAAAAAATAGATGGATGTTTCTAAATATGCTCCTAATTCAAGAATTATGTTAACCAAACCAAATTGGACTATATTCCAAGAAATACAAACAATAAATCAGAAAACTGCAGAAAACATAAATTTAGAACTCATGTGTAGTAAATTAATAATTCAATGGAAATCACATGGAAACTTCTAAAACAAATCCATCTAACAAAAAATTCATACACTGATCTCTTTTTTTGTACGTGGAGCAAAAGGTGTATCATCCTTCACGCCAACAATGATGTAAAGCCGCACTCTTTGTGGTCCAAAAATATTTTCAATGAACTCGTCCTTGTTAAGAAGTTTTGAAACATCAAAACCAGTTTCTTCCATGACCTGCATTCAACGCAAACAAGTAGTGTTGAAATAAGGCAAGAAGCCGGGTTGAACACAGAGTAGCCAATACATAGGGTTTGTAGTATCCCTAGATTATACAAGGTGTCATTTATGATCCTGTCCACCACCTCACATATAATTTGAATACCAAATCTGGATAACAGTGTTTTATATGCTTCTATGAAATAATATGGCAGAATGTAAGATATCACTACCTAAATCTGTTATACTGGGTCAGTATTATTCCTATAACCATAGAAACAGCAGGTCTAATCTACTGAGTACATGGAAAGAGGAAAATGCATGCATGCATGCATGTGTGTGTGTGTGTAAAGAGAGAGAGAGACAGAGACAGAGACAGAGAAGCTTACTTCTCTAATGGCACATGCATCGTCTTCTTCATCTTTGCTCTTTTTGCCACGAGGAAAACTCCAACTTGTACCTTTCCATCCTTTCACCAGCACGCACTGTGGATAGCAGACACATAAGAAATTTAACTCAACCAGTCAATAAGTGGATATAACAAAGAATACTGTCAGTTCCTAAAAATCCACACATGAAATTAGCCACTTATAGCAAGAACTTGTGCTAACTACATGTGTAGTAAAGCAATTTTCTCAATTTTATTTTGAACAATTTAAACTGTGGGCGTGAAATTATAATGTTCAGGAAACAAAAACAAAGCACACAATTTCTTTCAGAGAAGGCACGGCAAGCAACTGGACAAAGTATGTCTGATATCACTGCAACACACTTGCACATAATGAAAAAGCATGGATAAACAAATGAAGGATTGATTCCCATGACAACAGAGGGGAGGAAGAATCATCTCATCATCCCAGTGAAGGTTTGCCTTAAATCAGTTTTGACACCCAGTAATTTCAAAAAGGCTAATATATCTTCTCATCCTTTATGATTTACTATAGACAATAGCACTGGCAAACTATGCTAGTTAAGTCTCAAATAACAGCCATAATTGCATACTATAAGTTCGATCATCCTAATTGTGGCAAAAAGTTTGATCTGGAACTTTAAAAAGCAAAACTAGCAATGCAGAAACCATAGTTACAGATCATGAATACTAGCAAATGCACAAGGACAAAGAAGCACAACCTTATTACAAGGTGGCAAAACAATTCAAGGGCATAACGATGTCATAATATAGGCAAAGCCATTGAAGTAATGGAGGCTTGAAGAGAAACAAATAAACAGCATTGCCGCCAGCATGCAGTCCTAAACTGGCTTACCCTTTCATAGGTTTCATCTAGAATTATTGCACCAGTAACCGGCACCCGAACCTTGTAAGAAGTGAAGTCCTTGAATATATCATCTATATGAGCCACATAAGGCTTCAAAACATCACATCTTTTAAACACTATAATCTATTAAGGAAAACCAGGCAGAATCATTAAATATTCAAAAGGAAAGGAAAAATGTAAAACCAAACTATCCTGTTAACTAGTAAATGTTATCAAATTCTCAGTCAACTATACCCTAGCATACTGTCAATATAACAACTATTATATAGAAAATCTACCTTTCTATCTTCACGAGATGTGTGTTCTCACAAACAAGCAGGTGAGTATTACCAGAACAAAAGCTCAATCCTCATTTTATTAGAATAATCACGAATAAAAAACTAAATGCCCCAATGCAAGGTTGCCCCTAAAAATGAACTCTTATGCTAGAAATCCCTAATTTTCACCATGCACAAGGCTATGCCAGAAAGTGAAATCTGAAGCATGTGTTTACATTTAAGCTTAAATAAAGAAATAAATAGTCAGAGTTATTAAGTACAAATAAGAGTGACATATAATAGAGGATACATAAAGAAGTGAACTCCTTGAGGCTGAAGGACTTGAGAGAAGGATTATTTTCAACAGAATTATCTTCATAAAACCAATGCGCATACTCCACAAGAAACAAGATCCTTTCAAATGACTGAAGGTCTTCCTCAGGCACATTCAACACAAACCGACTGCAACAAACAAAGCACACAACACACACTTAAACATAAATTCCACCCACAAATCAGGGAAAGCAATATTCCCTCCCTCCGGTCCTAAATATAAGACCTAGTTGACTTTTTTGGAAAATCCTAAACAAGCAAAATAAGGAAATTATAAATTGATTTACCTAATTCTCCTTAAACTAGTTTATTTAACCTATAAACTAATGACCAATCTAAAAATATACTACCTCCGGTCCTAAATATAAGACCTAATTGACTTTTTTGGAAAATCCTAAATAAGCAAAATAAATTAATTATAAATTGATTTACCTAATTTTTTCTCTTAGACTAATTTATTTTACCTATAAACTAATGGATAATCTAAAAAGATATCAAATATGTCGTAATTTAATAACTAATTTTGCAACCTTAATCTCTCCAAAAAAAGTCAATTAGGTCTTATATTTAGGACCGTAGGTAGTGGAGTATATTTTTAAATTAGTCAGTAGTTTATATCTTAAATAAACTAGTTTAAAGGAAAAAATTAGGTGAATCAATTTTGTAATTGACTTGTTTTTTTAGGATTTTTCCAAAAAAGTCAACTAGGTGTTATATTTAGGAGCGGAGGGAGTACAATGTAATATAAGTCCTATATGAAACAGTAGATTATGGGTAAAAAATTGAGGCATTGAGAAAAATGGGAAAAACCCAGGAAGAGAAAAGGAAAAGGAGAAGCTTTACCTGCAGAGATCGTCGAGAAGCTCCTGGGGAGGGAGGGAGGTCTTGGAAGGAGTACTAGAGGTGCGAGAAATGTTGGACATGCCTTCAGATTCTTCAATTCCAACCCTAAACAGAAACAGAAAGGGAAAATGAGCTAATCCTAATTATCTGTATATCTATCTAGCTAGCTATCTATGAAACTCCTTCTTCTCTTCTCCTGAAACAGAACAGGAGAATGAGATCAAAAATGAGGAGGAAGATGGAGTTTAAGGTTGTACTGTTATTATGATGTTGGGACAATTAACTTGAAGTGGAGGGAAGAAACATAATTAACATAATTCCCGGGAGTTGTAATTGTAATTGTAAATATACTACATTAACAGTCAGTCCGTTTGGTTGGATGCAATTGAGAAATGAAATTGGAGGTGAGAATTAGGGGTGGAAACTGGTCAAGCCCTTAACAGGTGGCCTTCGGTTCGGCCTATTTAGGGCCTAGTTTGGCCTAGTCTATTTATTAAATAGGTCAGGCTAAGGCTTATTGGAAAGCCTTTTTATGTAAAAAGGTCAGACCTAATTCAATAAAGCTTGTCCTAAAAGCCTTCAGGCTTGGCCCGTTTAATAATTATTATTTGTTGAGTTCAATATGGGTCATGTTTAGATGACAATTATCATTTTTGATTTTATTAAAAATAAAATTATAAGTGTTAAGTTTGGTTTAAAGGCTTGAAGTCTATTTATGGCCTTTTAAGTTTGATATATAGGCCTTTAAAAGGCTTTAGGCCTTTTGAAAGCCTAAATTCGAAGTAGGTTTTTAAAAGGCTTCACGGCCTACATTGTAAGTAGGCTTTTAAAAAGGCTTTCAGGCCTTAAACATTTTTCGCAGGCCTAGGCTTTTTTCTGAAAAAAAGCCTACATCCAGGCCCAGGCCTAGGCCTATGATTTCTTTTTTCATTACAGGCTCAGACCTATTTACGTCTGGCTCGGCTCGGCTCGGCTCATTTCCACCCTTAGTGAGAATTGAGGGTAAAGGGGTAAAGATGGAAAATAGAGGTAAATTAGGTAATGATGAGATGTAAAAGTTTGTGGGCCCAGGAAATATATGGAAATTACCATTCTCA
Organism: Mimosa pudica; assembly: GCA_029929735.1. Classification (NCBI taxonomy): domain Eukaryota; kingdom Viridiplantae; phylum Streptophyta; class Magnoliopsida; order Fabales; family Fabaceae; genus Mimosa; species Mimosa pudica. The sequence continues at coordinate 2,588,182 of JAKELP010000023.1, read as the reverse complement.
ATTCCTATATTCATTTCCATTTCACAATTCCTTCCATACAAACAAGCCCTAAATAATAACAACTTTCTTTCTGGCATTATAATAAATAATAACTTTTTTTGATCTCGCGGTACTATAAAAAACCCGTGAGATTTCATTTTAATTATTTTATTCCATGAGAACTCAAATTAATTCTCCCTATCAATTTTTTAGTTTAAAATTATTTCCTAAGTTTTATTTTTTTGAGCATTGTTTGTTTGGTAATGGTAATTTAGCACACATTTTGCTAGTAAAAAATATTCAGCGCGCCAATTTAGCACACGTATACAGCGCGCTTATTGAAAATCAGCTAATCTAGACTAAGAAGATTATAAGATTCAATCAAATGTTCTCATTCTTACCAAGCACTTTCACTTACTAGTTATCGTCATATTTAAGTTAATTTATAAAAAGTTAGCATTAATCGATAAAATGTGAGATTGCTTCATTTAAATATTTCAAATGTTCATTTATCAAAAAAAAAAAAATTCAAATGTAAAATTGAACCTAAAAATGCTTCACATATTGAAATTGATTATGAGCCAAAACTTTTAGAGTTAAAATTCACCCTTAAATCAAAAGATAACTACAAACTAAATTTTATATAAGAATTTTAATTTATTTTTGAATTAATATAAAGTTTAGTTCTTATCATTTGTGCTCATTTTAATTTTTATCCACATATTTTCAAACCATACATTTTGTTCCCTAAAAATTTTGTTCTGTTTCAGTTAGTTCGTAAAGCTCATTGAAGACTTGGATCCTAAATCAATGATGTTAACTTTAGTGATGTGTCATCAACATTGTTTATTTTGCTAATTTTTTTTTACCAACGTTTATTTTGCTACTAGACCATGTGATTTTGGTTAAAAAGAATAACACCATCTTCTAGGCAGAGACTATCTGAAATTTCCAACCATCACCCCCACACTTGCATTCCATCCTTTTTTCTATGAAAACTAATCCTCCCCTGCTTTGTTTAAGCCGTATACTCCCAAGTCCAAACACTCTCTATGGCACAAAGAAACGGTGGGGCATTCTTTCACTTCATGGAGGAGACTCCATGCAAGATTTTAACGATATCTCTTAAACACGCCCCATTAGAGTTTTCTTACTCTTCCAAGGGACAACATAAGTGATGCTTTGATAGAAAACCCACTCCAGCAATGAAAAACATCAAGCAACCGACAGCTCGGTCAAAACAAGCTTACAAAACACAATCTTTTTTAAGAAAATAAAAGCTGGAAAACAATTCAAATGCTGATATTTGCCTCAGATGAGGAAGAGATGATAATAAGCTATACTACACTAGCATGGAACAACCTTTTTAAGCAACAAGTGGAATGTCTTGTTCACATCATTCACAAATTAACTTTGCCAAATTAATGGTGCAACCATCACCCATGACACCCCCAAAAAATTTCTTTTGCATTCTATGAGGCAAAACTTCTACAATATTGTCATATATATACTTTGTACAGCACAAAAACTCTTAAAACAAGTAAATCTAAACACCCACTAGATCGATGAATCCTTGCATACTGGCACTTCACTTGAAAAAATTCCCACATCTACGATTTTCGAGCTCTCGTGAATTGATTCGAATACAAGCTATAGTTCCAGGGATTAAAGAAGACCAAGAATGTGAATTATACATATGATCAATCATCACACACAGTTCATAATATGGATACATAAAAAAGACTACCTATTACTTGGCAGCCAATGTCCAGAAATTCAAAAGAAAGGACGGGGAAGCAGCAAACCAACTCATGAATGCCATTGCAGTTGCTATCTCAAACCTACCGCAGTGATTTTGTGCACAATCATTCAGATCATTGCCAATAAGGACCGTGATACCAGCGGAAGCACAGGAGGCAGCAAAAGTGAGTGTTGAAGTAATCTGCCAGAAAATCAAAATGGAAAAATTCTCAAGTTCAATAAAAGCTTATGTAAACATCTGTTTGGCGACAGCATATATGAATGCTTCCACATTTACTGCATGACCTTTCAACTTTCTAACAAAAAATAAGGGCTTCCAGATGAACTTCAGCCTTACGCAGATCACAGATATAAATAAGTTGAAGTTACGTATGTTCACTTGCATGTTGACAAGCAATATTTTCATACAAGAAATCTTGAGGTTTCAAAATCAACCCACACAAGCAACCTGATAACAATAACAAGTCATTACCATTTTTTAGTATTTTTAGAAAATAATGTGTTTTGGGTAGGTAATACAGATTAGCTAGGTTGCTAGTTGAACTAACATTATTAGGTCTAGTTATTTGATTGTTACCAACCAAATAGAGGCCATGCCCAGTTTACCCAATATTACATAGGCTGATACCTGTAATTATCTAAAAGGAAATGATCCAGACTCCAGAGTAATACTGGCAAAAAAAAGTGAGAAACAAGATACAAATTGTATAAGAACTTTAAATGCACAAGCTAACAAAGTTTAGCAGCATATTTTCTTACTCCATCCCCAATAGAGAAGAAGCTGACAATTCTGGAGTTCCGGAAGCTACGCTGCACTAAAATGGCATAAATATCAGCAATCGCTAGAGAGAGGCTCCACATGCTTTGTAGGCTGACAGCAGCAACCAGATAGCTGGCAAAGCAAATATGACAAAAGCTGTTATGCTAAATTGACAAAAAAAAATTAAGGCTAATAGAAAAAGACTATTACAACTCCCAAATATCGCCTCCTTTTTAGGCTAAAACAAATCACCATTGATAAAAATACAACTAAATGACAACTTATCCTATGGCCCCTCCCCTTCAGCCTTATCCTTCTACTAAATTCTGTTTTGTTCACATAACTTCAAAATGAAAAGCAGATTTGAGCAACCATAAGATTCCTTTCCATCATCCAAATGTTAGCAGATCTTTTAAGGAAAAAGGGTTCCAACAAGTTAGCCTTATAAAGCTCATAGATTGGACAATGACCTTTGCCCCTAACCATCAATCCTCAAAAAATAAACAAGACAAGACAACTTCTAATGCCGCCATGACACCACAAAAAGACACCCTCGTCAAACCTGACTTCTTGCCACCATTCTCAGCAAACATAAAATTGATAAATAACACTCAACTCAGTGATCAAGAAATCAGTAAAACATCTGACATATACATCTTATAAATGATAGTTAATTGAGCCAATAAATTTCATAATGTTAAAAAAACGCCCATCTTTGTCCCTTCCATCAAACTCTCATAAAAATAAAACCATCAAATTCTACCACCATCATAAATGCTTTCTAGGCACTCCACCACACAAAGGTGATTTCACAACACATAATTTTATCCTCAACCCTTCACACACATAACTAGCTAGCAGCATAATTGATACCGAATACACATAATGAAAACTAGAGTGGCAATGACCCTATTTTGCCCTTCAAGTAACCACCTTGAACCAATGGGCATCCTAAACTAACACCGGTACAATTTTACCCTTGAAAAAACCAAAGTGTTCCAATTTTACCCTCTGGCAAATGTCATGTTTACACGTAGAAATGTGGACAACACATGTCAACATTACATTCACCCAAGGGTCCACTTTGGTTACTTCAAGGGTGAAATTGTAGTTCGTTTAGGGTGCTCAGTGGTACAGGGTCGTTACTTGAAGGGCAAAATAGGGTCATTGCCCATAATATTTTATCCTAAACCACACAAAGGTGATTTCACAACACATAATTTTAGGGTAATGACCCTATTTTACCCATCAAGTAACCACCTTAGACCACTGGACACCCTAAACTAACACCGGTACAATTTTACCCTTAAAGTAATAAAAGTGGTCCAATTTTACCCTCTCACGAATCTAATGTTGACACGTAGAATGTAATGTTGACACGTGGACAACACATGTCAACATTACATTCCTGGGTAAAATTGGACCACTTTGGTCAGGTAAAATTGTACTCAATGTTAGCCTAAGGTGCCCAGTGGTGTTGAAGGGCAAAATAGGGTCATTGCCCATAATATTTTATCCTCAACCCTTTATACACATAACTAGCTAGCAGCATAATTAATATACCAAATACACAGCCACAAACTTCAAAACTGGACACATGAAATAAGGAAAAGTGAAGGGTGAGAATAGTGAATACCGGAAAGCGGTGACGGAGGGGAAATCGGAGGTGGAGGACATGACAATGAGGGAAAAGGAAGAGAAAAGGAACTGAAAGAAGCGCAAGGCAAGGCCACCGAGAGTGCCAGGCATGCCCTGAACGTCCTTCAGCCTTGAACGAGGGAGGGCATTGTCTGTCAGAGGTGGGGCCTCAATTGGGTGCACAGAAGGGTGAACCATAGACATCATGATGATGAAGAAGAAAGAAGCATAGAAGAAGAAAGGGAAGGAGAAAAGAGAATCGGAATTGTGGGTTTGTGGAGGAAGGAGGAGAGGAAGGGAAGGGGAAGAGAAAGATTCGATTTTGGCGATGTGGGAGGAAAGGAAAGGCTTGAAGTGATTGCTACTGATGCTGTGTGCTCAAAAAGGGAAAGGCTTGTACTGATTAAGGAAGAAGAAGGATGACATAGCTGCTTCTAAGTTCTAAGCAAATTCGGTTTTGTCTTTTGTGTGCCTACTTGATCAATTAATTTATTAATCACGCTTTAGGAGTTCTTTGGTCTTGGGCTATTCACTGCACCAGATGCCAAACTATTACCTCCGTTCTTAAATATAAGATCACTTAAGTAAATTTGGAGAGATTAAGTAAGACATTACAATGAGTTGTGATTCCATGAAATTTCTAAAATACCTCTCACCTAAGTTTTAAAAATATCACCTTCTTCAAACCACTATTTTTTAGGGTGAAGGAGTATAGGGGTAATTTGGGAAAAACTTGAGTTAAATTAGAAAGTGATCTTATATTTAGGAACAAGCTCTTCTCCCTAAAGTAATCTTATATTTAGGAACAGAGGGAGTGATTATCAATGAATATGAATAGTTGGTTGAGCTGGTAAGTGGACTATAATCCATCTAAGGATGAAAAAACATGTTTGCATATCGGGAAGCGCTCTCACAAAATTGCCTATGTGAACAATACTTCTACCCCTTGAGTTTGGATTAAATCGGGCGGTGATTAACAAAAAAAATCCAAAACTAATTCAAATTAAGTCGTGACAGAAATCATTAAGGTTGACACGACTGGCCCTTAAGATGTTTCCCACATCTTGGACTCAATACTCTTTAAATTAGAATAGTTCTAGTCAACTAATCTAATCACCCGTGTTAGCAGTCTTTTTATCAACAAGCAAATATATTAATATTAATATTAATATTAATATTAATATTGAATATTGATATAGCTTGGCGTGATATCTTTTGAAAAGTGGGTGGGGTTGGGTCTGGTTATAGCCTCAAACATACGTAGAGCATACCCTTTGATTTTGTAAAAACGAGAAGAGAATAAAAAAATTTCTCATGTGTCAGTATGCTTCATTATTTGTCATCTAATCAATTACAAATTAAAATCTCAGAAACAGTTTACTGTGATCTGAAGAATTTTAATATGACATGACACTTTTACAAGAATTCCTTGTGTGAAAAGAATAAAATCAAGGTCGCTTACCAAAAAATAAAATAAAATCAAGGTTTCATGATCTCTAATTAAATTGTAATATCTCTAAAGTATTTATTTATGATTAGTTAAACTACATGTGGTACACCAAAAGAGAAGTTCCCCTATGGATAAATAGGAGATCAGGATAGAAAATGATTTCCCTTGCTACTATTTCTGATGTCTGAATATTTTTAATATATTTGCGTAACTAAATTTAACATAAAAATGAATGTATCAACATAAATGTTGTAATTTTATTACATTTTTCAAAGAGTACCCTAAAATTGTCTCATTTTTTATTACTTTCCTTAAAAAGTAATGAGAATTAAAAAAATGGTACCCATATATAATTTTTCAACAAAAAAATGTTACAAATATTATATTGAACCTTATTAAAATAAGAAAATTGTCTAAAAGGGCAAATAAAAAAAACAAAACATTTACAATAATGTTGGGCATTATTTATAAAAGATAGACTAAAGTATGTTTTTGGTCCCTTAACTTTGGAGAAAATCATGTTTTGGTCCCTTAACTTTGAAAAGTGTGTTTTTGGTCCCTTAATTTTGGACAAAGTCATCTTTTTAGTCCTTTAACTTTGAAAAGTGTGTTTTTAGTCCTTTTAAATTCGGTTTAAGTATTTTATCAAAAAAAAATTCAGTTTAAGTATGTTTTCGGTCCCTTAAGTTTGCAAAAAGTCATGTCTTAATCCCTTACTTTTGAAAAGGAAGGGACTAAAAATATTTTTATCCTTTTTTCAAAGGATTAAAAACATTACTCTATCCAAAATTAAAGGACAAAAAACACACTTTTCAAAGCTAAGGGACCAAAAACACACTTTCTCCAAAATTAAGGGACCAAAAACACACTTTTCAAAGTTAAGGGACCAAAACATGACTTTGTGCAAACTTAAGGGACCAAAAACATACTTTAGCCTAAAAGATATTAGGAAATCCAAAACTGCCACAATCTGGATGGGTCAGTCCAATCAAACTCAAGCTTAGAATTAGACCCTTAAAAGGGGGATTATTGGGCTTTGTAGACTAGTTCTTTTTGGGCTAAGTCTCATTGAGTTCGGCCTAACCCAATATCTGCGTGATATTGTTTAAATGTTTTTAATTGAACTTGTCCAATGTTGATGGAGAAAAGCTACGACTATCATAAAAATCGAAATATTTTTAAAAAGACTATTTATAATATATAGCTTTTATTACTAAGCAAATTTTTTGTTTAGGGAAATAAGTAAATTCTGATTAAAAACCTCAATCTTAAAATCACAATTAAAACTAGGGTAAAAAATCACAATTAGTTTTCATAAAATGATCTATTTGGCGGCAAATAATGAAAATATTTGACAAGATGGTATCATAATTACTTGAATGAAGGTGTAATGCCACGTGGTGCTTATAAGTTATACTAACTTAGTTTTAATATATTATATGTCCAACAAATTTTACATTTAGTGCAATTTCTAAGCTAAAAAAGTGGAAAATATCTTTTCCAAAAAAAAGGCCCGTCCTTTTAGTCGACTTTAAAAAATAGGTCACATATTAATTTTTTTGGCCAAAGCATCATATATTAATTTTTTTTTTTGAAAGCTATATTATCATATATTAAAATTGAGAGTATATATATATAAAAATAAAATACTGTTATCAAAAAAAAAAAAAAAAATAAAATACACGAATATATAGGATGGGAGCTAAAAAAACGGTAACAATAAATGGAAAGTACAACTTCACCCTATAAATTAAGCATTAAGTTAAACAACACTCTGGCCTTTCAAGTTGCAGAGAAGACTCGTAAACATCAATTTTTTGTGTCACAATAATCCTTTCCGCCATTCTTAAACCTCAAAAAGCTTTCGCTTTCCGCCAAACAAATCCAAAAATAGCAAAACCCACTTTTCTATTTTTCATATTATTCAATTTCGTTCCCTCCTTTTTACTGGTAAGATTCTCAAATTCTCAAATTTGTAGTATCTTTGGGTTTTTTTTTTCTCTGTGATGCATTATTCTAAACTGGGAACTGACCCAATTGAGTAAAGCTTGATTTTTTGATGTGTGTTTTGCATATTGCTTACTGGGTTTTTCTACTATGCTTATCTTTGCTTTTGTGTTTTTTATTGCTTTGTGAACTAAATTTTGAAAATTTTCATTCCATTGACTGATGTGTTAATCCTAGTTTCCTTTGTTGCTTTGGATCAGTGTTGACTTGCAGGCTTCAATTTGTTTTCTTCTTTTTGGGATGCTTGATCAGTTGATTTTGGATGTTTGACTAACAAAAGCATACTGCTCTTGAATTTTGGCTTAATTTTTTTTAATCTTATTAGATAATACTCCCTTTATTCCTAAATATAAGATCACTTTCACATTTAATTTGTTCCTTAATATAAGCAACTTTCTAATTTTTCTCAATTTTTTTCCAAATAAACAGTAATAATCCTTAATTGTAATAAACAAGCTAGAGTAGTGGGAGAGTGAGAATAAAGGTATATGGTTGGGGTAGATTAGGAATATCATGTGCTAATAACTAGCTTGACTAGCATCGTTAATCTGATCAAATTAGGAAATTGATCTTATATTTAGGAACAGAGGTAGTACTCTCTTGTGGTCAATCGATTAATAATTTTCTGTCATTGTTTTCTTCATAGGTTGGTTGCACATTTGAATTTTTACAAAATGCAAAGGAGGCGTAAAACTCAATCAACATCTTCTCAAATATCTAGTAGTAATGAAGGAAGTAGCAACTCTACTGATGGTGAAGCTTCCCAAACCAATTTTAATCTGGGAAAGCAAAGGAGATCTTCTTATGTATGGTTAACATTGTTTGTGTTGATCACATATGGCTGTTCAGCATTATACTCACAGCAATTTGGAAATTTGCCTGAGCCTCTCACTGCAGAACAGGCAGGCAAGAGGGGTTTCTCAGAGATTGAAGCCTTGAAGCATGTCAAGGCCTTGACTCAGTTGGGCCCACATCCTGTTGCTTCTCAGGCTCTGGATTCTGCCCTGCAGGTTAAATCCTTAACCCAGATAACTTTGCCATATATTGATTCCTTTATCTTTTGATTAATAAAGCATGTCAACACAAAGATTTGATTTATGATCCGTGTTTTTGCATATGATGAATTTTAGTGTTTCCTTCATTTCACATTGTGGAATGATGCATCAGCATCAAACTATTAAGCTAATTGCAACAATTTATTTGCCCATAGTCTGCTAATTTCACATTTTTATTAACACTGTTCCAATTTTAGTATGTCTTGGCGGCATGTCAAACTATTGAGAAAACTGCTCACTGGGAGGTGGATGTTGAAGTGGATTTTTTCCATGCAGAGTCTGGTGCAAATCGTTTGGCCAGTGGTTTATTTATGGGGAGGACACTAGCTTATTCTGATCTGAAACATGTTGTAATGAGGATTTCTCCAAAATATGTAGATGAAGCAAGAGATCAATCTATTCTAGTTTCTTCTCATATTGACACTGTTTTCTCAACGTATGTTTTCTTCGTTTACTTGATATGATATATTATGCTGATAAATGCAACCATTGTAAATTTTAGCTTTCTAATTATTGAAACATTTTAAAGATTATGATAGAATTTCTTTAAGGGTCTTCATTGAATTGCTTTTAACTAGAGCTAAAAATGGTCTTTGATAAGGTTTCAAAGCTAGTCAGGAATTTGATCCTTGCAGCTACCCATCTTTTATTCATCATTTCATATGATGTTTTTTTGTTTCTGAATTATAAGTTTGTGAGGGGGAAAAACTGAATATCATTTGGATTTACCACACTTGATGATTTGCTATGTTGAAACACATAAATACTTTCTGCTGAAGGTTTGTATTTGTTGTAACAGAGAAGGTGCTGGAGATTGCAGTTCCTGTATAGCTGTTATGATCGAACTTGCTCGTGGGGTTTCTCATTGGGCTCATGGAATGAAGAGGTCCATAATATTTTTATTTAATACTGGGGAGGAGGAAGGTCTGAATGGTGCTCACAGTTTTATAACCCAGGTTTGGAATGATTTGTTAGTGTGATCTTAACTTTATTTCTGTGTATCTTGCTCTCTTTTGGTTTGGATTTTCAATAGTTTTATACTATAAAATGAAAATGATGGTGGCTTTGAAAAAATGTATATGCTCTATATATTTATTGAATAAGAAGGGTCGGCGTAGCTCAGCGGTAAGCTCACTTGCCGGATCTGAGGTCGTGGTTTAAATCAGCCTCTCTACATAAAAGCAGGGGTAAGACTACCTAGTATATTTCCATCCCCAACACCCCCACCAAGTGAAGACTCAAACTTGGTTGACCCTTATAGATTTATTGAATAAAATCTAGGAATCAAATGCGAAACTAAGTTGATTTGATCCCATGGAATCCGGCCAAAAATACAAATCACTGAGGATGATGGGCCTAACAGCTATTATAACCAATACTCCTCAAAGGGGAGTTGACCTTCATTATCCCCAATTTGACTTCAAGCTCTTCATTTCCCTCGTCTGTTTTGATTTAGGAGTTGCTCTTCCGTTATTGAGAGTTTATTGATGCCTTTTTTTTGGTATTTAAATTTTAAAGCATTCTATTTTATGATGTAATCACCATCTTGCCAGTAAGAATAAATTTATGAATGCAGCATCCTTGGAGTGAAACTGTTGGTATGGCTATTGATCTGGAGGCCATGGGCATTGGAGGGAAATCTGGTATTTTTCAGGTATGTTTATTACTTATTTGTCACAATTGTTGAATTCATTTTTCACTATCATGCTGTATGATTATGCATGGTTGATTCCACAACCGACAGAAACAGAAAAGGAAATATCTTTTCTATTTTAGTTGCTTTGTCTGGATCCATAATCTTCGCCATTGGATTTGAATTGTGTCAATAATTGTATTTCTTGGTGGCATTAACAATTTATTTATTGGAGACTGAGAATTATAAATTTCTTGTATTTTAAATAACCTAACCAGTCCAAAATTATGTGTCCTACAGCATTAATATTGCTCATTCTATTCACGGAATACTAAAATTAAAGTTTTTCAATTATTTGAATTGGTATCTAGTCCTTTCTGCCACTTGTTAGTTTCTTCCAAGTCCAATAATAATTAAGTTCATGATTGATTATTAATGACTTTTCATTTAGTAGGCTGGTCCTCATCCATGGGCTATTGAGAGGTTTGCTTCAGTAGCAAAATACCCATCTGGGCAGATTACAGCACAGGTTTCAATGTTAATTTTTTAATTCCGAGTAATTTGTTTTGATGTCACCTTTTTTGTCATTAAATGATTTACTTCAATGTTCTTTTGAATTTTTTATTAATTATCTTCAACAATAATACTGCAGGATCTTTTTTCTTCAGGAGCCATAAAATCTGCAACAGATTTCCAAGTGTACAGAGAAGTTGCTGGCCTTTCAGGCCTTGATTTTGCATATGTAGATAACACTGCAGTTTATCACACAAAGGTTCCTTTCTGTCCTTACTTTTTAACAAAATTCTTGGATCAGCCTGTTTTTTTTTATTCTATTATTAAACACGTTCATGGAAAATTATGTTCTGCTGGATGAAAAGAATGACTAAAGCAACTGTTGGGTGCTGTTGTTAATTTATTGTGTTTTTTATTAATATGGACTTTGTTTTATTTGATTTAGATTTAGACTTATTTTTCTTAGTGATGTTTTTGATAATGTTTCAACACATGTAGGATTATCTTGTTTTCTCTCTAATTCTTTTGGTCTGAAGTGTTCTATCTAATTATCTTGTTTTCTATCTAATTCTTTTGGTCTGAAGTGTTCTATCTAATTAGAATAACAAAATTATCATAATTATCTGTGAGATTAGTTAGAAGGGAAGTCTTTTCTCCCTTTCATCTTAATATTACTTCATTTAACAAGTTAGGTGTCTTTTCTACTGCTATACTGTAAACCATATTGTATTTTGGCACATTGGAAGGTGGAAGCAGAACAAGAAGTGCTTCCGTTTGTAACTAGATGGATGCAATTTAAATTGTTGTGAATGCAAGGCAATATGCATGTTTATATTGATTAATTGCATCTACTTTTGCTATCCTTTTTATCAGAAATAGAGCAACTAAATGAGAATCAGCTCATGTAGGTTCTCACTTAGCAGCAACTCAGATCATAACCCTACAGTATTCAGTAATGCCTTTGGTTTGTGGGGTGCGGGTATACATGTGTTCTTTCCTGCTGTTGAAACTTTCCTGAAAACATTTATTGAAAATTGGGTTGAATTAATTTCTCTTCAAAGTTTGTCCATTCCAAACTTGAAAATTTAATTACTGCTTTAAATATATTTAGTTTGGTTGATAATATTAAAGCAATGCAAGTGGTGTTTGGAGAGAAGCCTATGGGGCATTATTATGGTCCTTATTTAAATCTATTCATATCCAATGGTTAAAATATATATGTTTCCTTTTGCAGAATGACAAACTAGCGCTCTTAAAGAAAGGGTCTCTTCAACATTTAGGGGAAAATATGCTTGCTTTCCTGCTTGATGTTGCTGCTTCAACTCAATTTCCTAAAAGCAACACATCAGAAATAGAGGAAGAAATAAGTCAGGACAATGCCATATATTTTGACATTCTGGTACCAAATAATTGCTGCAAAAGCTTTGTCAATCTTCTTTCTTATTCAAATTACTCTTAGATAGGCTTCATTTTTGGTAAATTGTTTCTTCTGAGGTATCTGTTGTAGCTTGCTCATTATGGTAGTTGTCTGACATTTTCAGGGAACATATATGGTGGTTTACAGTCAAAAGTTAGCAAATATGCTTCATAATTCAGTGATAATACAATCACTGCTAATTTGGACTACATCATTATTTATGGGTGGTTTTCCAGCTGCTGCTTCATTGGCCTTGTCGTGCTTGAGTATTCTCCTGATGTGGTTGTTTGCCATAGGTTTCAGTCTCTTGGCAGCCTTTTTGCTACCCTTGATATCTTGGACCCCAGTGCCATATGTTTCGGCCCCATGGTTGGTGGTTGGATTATTTGCTGCACCGGCTTTTCTCGGAGCATTGACAGGTCAACATTTGGGTTACCTTCTACTTCAAAAATATCTTTTGAGCTTACCCTCAAAGAGAAAGCAACTGTCCCCGGCCATTCAAGTTGAAATCACCAAGTTAGAGGCCGAAAGGTGGCTCTACAAAGCTGGGTCTTTTCAGTGGCTTATCCTTCTTATATTGGGTAGCTATTACAAAATTGGGTCTTCTTACTTGGCTCTGGTTTGGTTAGTCTCACCAGCATTCGCATGTAACCATCTCTGCTTCATTGCTGTCCTTGTTTTATTTTAGCCATAACTTTTGTTCCTTTTACTCAACTTTAATTGAACTTTCAGATGGCTTTTTGGAAGCGACTCTAATCCCTGCGAGGTTGCCAAAGCCACTCAAACTGGTGACCTTGCTTATTGGGTTAGCGACTCCTGTTTTAATTTCTGGTGGCCCATTTATCCGGCTGGTCAGTATAGTAGTAGGCAGTATGGTCCGTCTTGATAGGTAAACCTTAATCTGCAGAAAATTTATTTGCGTGACTATGGACCCTGTGGCAATGTTCCATTTCATTAATGATCACCAATTATATTTTCACCATCTGCTATATAACTTCTAAGCTTTAAATACTTTCAAAATATAAACGACAGTTTTCTTATGATGCAGAAATCCTGGTGGTACTCCTGAATGGCTGGGGAATTTTGTGCTCGCTGTATTTATTGCTGCTCTCTTGTCGTTGACCCTAGTGTATCTCCTAGCCTATGTTCATATCTCAGGTTCTATTTCTGCATAAGTATTTTTGCAATTAATGTTCATTTCTTTTTTTCCCATGTTAATGGGCTAAATAATTTATCGGTTGATTTGAATGTTATGAGTGTATTTTAGAACACTTGCTCCTAAAGCATGCAGATTTAGAATGTAATCAATATGCTTTAGAACATAATACAAAGGTATAAAAAGCAAATACACTCAAAAACCTCTTATAAAGCTCAATCAGTATGCTTTAGAATGTAATGCAAAGGAATCAATAAGCGGCATATAAACATCACTATTCATTTCAAGTAAACTAGAGAATGCTTTCTTGAGCCGATTAGTTAGAAATGCTAAGAACACTTGCTCCTAAAGCATGCAGGTTTTGAATGCTTTAGAGTGTTATTGTATATTTTACTATCTATTCGTGTTCAGGTTCCAAAAAGGCAATCATCTTAGGAACTCTGATGCTGTTCAGCGTATCTTTAGCAATTGTATCATCAGGCGTTGTCCCACCATTTACTGAAGATACTGCCAGAGCTGTAAATGTAAATACCAAGTCTCACCTGTATCCTTCTATGTTTCTGGCAACTAAATTTACAAGCAATTACCTTACTCAGTTCTAGTTTTATTGTTAAAACTATATTTTCATATACTTTCTTTCTCAAGTCTATCATTGGAATTAAGCTTACATTCTGAAATTGTAATTATCAACTCAATCCTAAGATAAGCTTCAGAATATTCGGAAAATATTCAAGATACTAGTGAACAGACTTCTAACACTAGCTATTCATTGTTTTTAACATTCAGGTTATTGTTTTAGTTAATATTTAAATGGAAAACACCAAAGATTTTATTGGCCAGAAAGGCCTGAATTCAAATTGCATTACTTTTTGTGTATGAAATTCTTTAAAGTGCTGGTACTTCCTATTCATTAAATCATATCAGGTCTTCTAAACAATTAGATTCCTAATCAGAGACTTTTCACCGTTTTCCCAATATTCTCTCATATATTTTGTTTTTAACATTGTGGATTTGTTTGTTTTGGTGGTATATTTCAGGTTGTACATGTTGTAGATGCAACAGGAAACTTTGCTGAAGGGAAACAGAATATATCATATGTGTCATTATTTTCTACTACTCCTGGAAAGTTGACAAAGGAAGTAGAACAGATTCAAGAAGGTTTTGTATGTGGGAGAGATAAAGAAATTGATTTTGTGACTTTCTCTGTCAAATATGGTTGCTGGACCTACAAGGACACTGAAAGTGGCTGGAGCGAGTCAGAAATTCCTAGTCTCCATGTTGATAATGACGATAAAGGTGACGAAAGGATTACCCGAGTTTCAATTGATACCAAGGGTTCTGTCCGCTGGGTTCTTGCAATCAATACAGAAGAAATAGAAGATTTCTGGCTTCAAGGTATGGTGCTTCTTTTTACAAGCCTACTATTTTCTTAATCAATACAGTAGACACACACTCAATAATATTGACTAGGAAAATCCAAGGTTAAAAGTATACATGTTTGTATCTTCAAGACGTTTCATGGTTTGTTGTCTTTATTTTAATGTTAATCACTGTGTCTCCCTTTCATTCTCAGATACTAAGAACTCTAAACAATTAATCCCGGCTGGTGAGAAGGGTGGCCAGGATGGTTGGCACATAATCCAATATTCAGGAGGAAAGAATGCCCAAACCTTGTTTGATCTGACTCTTCAATGGAGAACAGGTTCAAGGACTGAGACATCTAAGGATGTTTCTGATGGGGTTGAGGATAAGAAACAGCAAAGGCCTCTTCTGAAATTAAGGACAGATGTGAATAGAAGGACAGCCATAACCAAGAGAATACTGGAGAAGCTTCCAAGTTGGTGTTCTTTGTTTGGAAAGTCTACTTCTCCTCATACCTTTGCCTTCTTTAGAGACCTTTCTGTTCACTTTTAGCTTGCTCCAGATTGAAGAGATAGTTTTATTTGGTCGTATGTGATATATAACAAAATCTTCATTTTAGTAGTCATTGGAATTTAATTTAAAATAATGTCATTTTTTCATCTCGATTGTGTAAAAAATAATTTAATTTTGATGTTGAGAAAGATGGATTTAGAGCTAATATTTAGGCCAACTCATAATAAGTTGGGGCCTTTTTTTTTCTTGGGTACGGATGTTGTTAGTGCTTAACTTTATAGATTTAGATTCTATCCTAACTAAATCGTAAGGATTTTATCAAAAATAAAATCATAAGGATTTTCATCGTGTGCTAAACAATTACTTGGTAATGGTGAGAAGGTTCATCATCACTCAGCTAAAGAGTAGAAAATCAAAGGAGCACTGTACTGCCATCAAACATCAGGCATGTTTTATTCTGTGCTAGTATCAAATGATTACTTTACATAAGTGAAGGAGGATAAATTAAGTTTTGGCAAAAAAGAAAAGGATGATCAAAAGTAGTTAGTTAGAGGATTTGGTTTTCAAAAAAAATAAAACCTGTTATATCAAGACATGCACACATTTTAATCATGCAAATGTGATCCAGTGGTCTCTTAGTCTTAGGCAATGGTTAGGAGTTTGAATATCACTCTTGGGCATAGAAAACATTTTGTGACCCCTTTTTACTCTTGGGCATATGAATCAAATAAGCTAAATAAATAAATAAAAATAAATATGGTAAGAACAAGAACAAGGCACAATTATAACATAATGTTTTATTTTTATAATCTCCAACTTCTATCATATCCATACGTAATTATGTCGAAAATAATTCAAGGAATAATCTTTACATGAAAATAACTAGAGTGTCCCCTACCATGGATCCATAATTATCATACCACACAAGTCAATTATTTTTCCTCATCTCCACAGTAGCCACACAACTCTTTCAATTCCCACAAAGCTAATCAAACATCAAGCAAAAAAAATATTCAATCCTTTCTTATTTTTCATAAAAAAATAGGAGTATTTTAGGATTTAAGATAAAAAAGAATTATACAAGAATAAAGATGCAGAGAATATTATTGTATGAAGGGAAATAGATTAGACCGAGGAAAATAAATAATGTAACAATATACGGTTTGAGGTAGGAAAAGAAAATGATCATATACATTGTTGTGAGACTCTCGAATTGTTATTCCAACTTTACCAGTTTTATGGTTCTACCTAATCAAAACGCGTCATGAGTCACTGAAATTTTCAGTAGCTGAAAAATTCAATAGAATCTTACAAGTTTACGTTGTGAATTAACCATTTTTAATTATCTTTTACGTTTCTACCTTACAAAAAATTATGTTAACTTACTATTAAACTCATTTTAATTATTTATAATTAACCAAAACCAATGAATTATATATAAATTTCATAGAAATTTCTTTATTAAACTTGATGTAATATAAATATTAATATATTTAAATTTACTATTTATATGCAAAATATATTCAAGTCCAATTATTATTATTTTGTGTATTTTTTTATTTAATTATATACATCTCACACATGTTTATTAATAAACATAAACTCTTACAAGTTTACTATTCGAATTTACTATCCCATTTTACCTTACTTCCACGAGTTTACCCAAACTCATACTCATGATTTTGACATAGGATGGAGATTGTTGGTCATACATAGATTAATCCGAGGTAGAATCCAAACAGAAAGAGACAAAAGAGAGGGAAGGTTAGTTGAACTGTGGTAACTAAGTGAGTAACGCAACCTCTCTCTCTCTCTCTCTCGTGTGATATGATATGATAGTCATACAATTTGGATTTCGGCATGCAAGCTTAGCTACTTGGATTCATCATTCTTATGATTCATTCATAGCTAAGCTTGCCTGCGATAAGAGATTACTGTTTTGATTGAGGCATAAGATGTTGACTATTCCCTTTGGAATAAGAATAATCTCTGCCTCCCCAACTAACTCCAAATCTTCTTCCACTTCCACTTTCAGCTTCAGAAACCCTTCTTCTTCTTCTTCTTCAACTTCAACCCTTTTTCTTTCCCCTCCTCATGGATTCTCTTTCCTCTCCCTCTCCCACCCAGGTTCTTCTTTTCTCACTATCCCTTCTGGCTTTCTTTTGTGCATGTTTTCTTGCTCACAAATGCTGTTCATTGCTTAATTCAAGCTCTTGTTTTTTTATCAGCCATGTAATTATGGGGTGGGGCGTAGGTTTGAGAAGTTTTTATGGGTTTTAGTCTACTTGTGGTATTGGCATGATTAGAGGGGGGCAGCAAAAAGGTGGGAAATTTGTAAACTTTTTGTAGGGAATGCATGATTGGATAAATGAACTCTATGATGTCAGTGAAATGAAATGTGTTGAGAACTTGACTCATTATTTATTTGGTGTAAATTTAATCTCAAGGAAATCACAAATTAGAGACAGTTGAATTTCAAAATCATTTTAACTAGCTAAATAGCAGGATTAACTAGCGGAGTAGTGCTATTTACCGCTCAAAATCCCGTTTCTAGTATTTTGAAATCCAACTGTAATTTATCTGGGATTCCCCCTTAATCTTATCCATAATAACATTGTTAATAGTGGGCAGTATCTTCTGTAACCCTGCATGTCCCATAAAAATGGACTACCATAGGCTCTGTATTGAAGACTTCAAGTCAAAGGATGAGATGAATTGTCTACATGAGGTGATGGGGACTTTGCTAGTTATTACATAGAGATAGTTCCTGATATAAAAACTAGTTGAGGGGTTGGGTTTGGCTCTAAATATAAGACTTCAATCTACTTTGTCCCCATATTTATTATTTTTTCCCTAAACTATCCATGTTGATTGCACATATTAAGGAAGTTTGTGTTATAGATGGCTTTAATGAAAATGATTTGAGAGGGTATTTTAGGTGAATTAACACACATTTGTAACAAATAGCTAATTGAGCCAATATCCTAAGTTTTCCTAAATTAGTCAAGTAAATCTATATAATTAAGGACTGAAGGTAGTGCTAACTTTCAGTGGGGTTAAGAATGTCTGGTGTTGTGATGTATAGGACTTTGCCGAGCTAGTCAAGTTGTTGATCTATTTCCAACAATGTCTCCGGAAATCATTGTTCGAGAGGCCAGGTTAGAAGACTGTTGGGAAGTGGCAGAGACCCACTGCAGCTCCTTCTTCCCCGAATATCAGTTCCCATTGGACTTTGTTCTGAGGATGGACAGGCTGGTGGCTATGTTAGCAGGGTTCACTGTGCCAGTTGGTTGCAAAAGAACTTGTTTAGTTGCTGTTATTGGGCGCTCGCTCAATGAAACTTTCTTCCTTGGGAGTGAAGATTTTAAGATTGGTGGTCTTGATGGGAGAGTCAGCCTCAACAAGGGATATGTAGCGGGGATATTAACGATAGATACAGTAGCAGACTTTCTACCCCGAAGAGGACCACTGAGACAGAGAAGGTGAGTGCCAGAATCACTATTTTGATTTTGGTTTACTGCAGTACGTCTGTTTTTAGGACTGGTGATGTTTAAGATCAGGCAATAAAGTGGTGTCAAGTTTTGATTTGTGAATATACCATTTTCCATGAGAACTTTGAACATTGGAAACTGACTTTACCTGCAAAATCCTAATCTGGGAGTGGAAATTGATGAACTAACTCACAGTTAATGACTGATTCAAAACAGAATTCATTTTGATGAGCTTAAGTATCTGTATAACTTTATGTATACTTGTGTATTTATATAATTAAAGCATCATGCTTAAACTTTATATTTAATTATTGCCCCTCTATTTGGTCATATGTATATATGGTACTTCACATAATGCTGATTGAATTTGAACTAGATATGCGCATAATGCTTTCTTTCATGACTCATTGTATTATATTGACCCTGCATTCTCTATCTTAGTTTTATGGAGGCTTATAATACTTCCATTTGCCCCTCAAAAAGGTTCTTCGATGTTCTACTTATTTTCTAATTATACTATCTTGGTAGTCTGGTCTACATTATATTTTGTAGAAATTTAGGATGAAACTGATGGTAAGGTTTGCAATCACATGCTAAATTCTTCAAGAATAAAGTTTAACTGGAAGACAATGTCAATAGATGGCTATAATATAGCTGCCATAATGTATCAAACTCTATGGGCTTTAGCATGTTATGAACATATTTTACCTGTGAATCTTTTCTGGTAGCTGAACTAAAAAAAAATATTTAACGTTGTAGGACTGGAATTGCCTACATTTCCAATGTGGCAGTTCGGGAAAACTTCAGACGCAAGGGTATCGCTAAAAGACTAGTAGAAAAGGCAGAATATCAGGCCAGAACTTGGGGATGTCGTGCGATTGCATTGCACTGTGATTTAAACAATCCTGTAGCCACAAAGCTATACCAAGGTCAAGGCTTCAAATCTATAAAGGTGCCAGAAGGAGCGAATTGGCCCCAGCCAAAGACCTCACCGGATGTTAGGTTCAATTTCATGATGAAGCTTCTCAGTAACTCAACTGCTTCTTAGATGCTAGTTTGGCTTCCGCATTATATTTATCAGTGTCAAAAAGGTTTAGCTGGAAAGAAATACTAGCAAGGTTCTGTCTGTTACTATAATTAATGCTGTGTATATATGTGTGCGTATGAATGTGTATTTTAGTTGTGCATGGAAAAGCCTACAAAGCATAGTACTCTGGAAAAACAGAGTGGTAACACGTTTGATGTGTCTTGTACTTTATGATACTTCAAATTGTACTAGGGCACTGCATATTTTGTTGTACCGTGGTATCTGCCTCTTAGGTGTAAAACAAAGGAATTATATGCGAAGTATGTCATCTACTGTATGGAAGTATGTCAGAGAATTTTAGATTAAATTGGCTGTGGACATTTGTATAGTTGTTGTTATCCTTCTGTATGGAAGTAGACATGATCATCTACTGCATTATCAAGGTTGGCTTTATGAGTTCATCTTTGAAATAACGGTTCATCTATGGAGATTATTTGATTCTTTTGAACTGAATGAAGATTATTTGATGACCATCTAGTTTTTTTTTTGTTTTGCATGTCTGCTTGTCCCAATGATCAAGACATTTTACTTGTACATGGTTGGTTGTTGAATTATAATGGGACTTTTGGAAGTTGTTTTAGAAGGAAAAACAGAATGTGACCCTACAGACACATTTTGATGGTCACCTACTATCAAGACTTGCTTCTAGAGTTGGAGCGCACATGCAGGTATTCATAGAGAGCCTACCAATAAGGTTTTCACATTTAACAAATTTGAATTTGTGATCTTGTGGGTTATATCCCTACTCTTAATTAAATAGATAAACTCTTGTGGGCTTGAAGTATTGTTTTGAAGGCAACCAGAATTTGTGAATAAGCAAACTGTCTAATAATTCAAGAACAGCAAAACATAAAAAAGACAACTTATAAACTATAAATTAATTTACAATACATGGATTAAAACAAGCTTCCTAATATCATTTATAAAGATCATGAAAGGGAGTTTACAAACACTAAATATGGCATTGCCAAACTTTTCACTTCCTATGATGTAACATTTTTTTATCAAGGCTTGGCCATATATCAAAAAAACTAGGGTGAGTTCCAATCCTCCAGTATTAAGTTACAAAAGAGTTTTTGTGTGAGTAGCATTCACTGAAGAGAGAAAATATTTTTTATATTTTTGTTTATGTCCATTTGTGATTTGACCAATGTTATGCCAGCAACTGCCTCTAGTCGGAAACTATAAATAGCCTAGCCCATGGGGTGCCGAACTTATGGCCCATTTAACCTTTAAATTCTTAGATAACTGTATAATTAGTATTATAATTCAACAAGTACCTAACTTATTAATGGAACAAAAATACCAATGCCCCATGCATTATTAGACATAATAATTTAATGAACCATAGATAGATCAACAAACAAAGCTTTTTGTTTGGACCCCCATTTAGTCAAACACAATAATGTTAAGTTCTAGAGTGATGAATTCATTCGTTTAAGGGTTTAACCGTGTGTTGCCATTTACAGACGGAGTTGACTTTTTATCCCCAATTTTCATATAAGTCCCCTCTGTGCGTGAATTATGTCTTGCCTACATAAAATATAAACAGAATTCTAAGATGACTCAATGAATTCTTATTTATTAATTTTACAATTTTACAATTGTAATTAGTTATTACTTAGAAGTGGCTTCTCCCTTCTCTATTTAAATTAAAGGAGCATGCACTAACAACTAAAAATCAAAATAGAACCTAGCTACAACCTCAACTCAAAGGAAAATTTACATGTTACAAGCTTTAAGATCATTAGCCCGCTCCTTTCCTTCAAAACCTTGATAATTGAGTATAGTTAAAAAAAATAGTAGAACTTAAAGTAGATTTAAGGTGTTAACTATATCGGTGGTTAAAAAATTTTTGGATGCGAATGAAGGAGTATAGTGTGAAACTTTTGGATGTGAACAAATCTCAATGTCCAATACACAAACAGGCAACAGCTCATAAGATCTAATATGTGTAAGAGCCACCATATCTGTGAGAGTTTGTGAAGTGTTTATTTTCTGACTTAGTTTTAGAGGCACAAATCTTTGACTTAATAAAAACCTAATCACATAACAAGAAACTTCACTTGAACGTTCAATCTGTCTTCTCTCCCAATCCATCAGAGATACCTTTTCATTAAAAATAATGCAAAGTTGCAGACCCAAATACCTAACCAGTTGAACCCTCATGACATTCGACAATCCCCATGTGGCAAATCTGGTGTCTCTCTGAGGTTGACTTCACTATCATCATAATTTAATCCTCAGCCAAACCCCCATTATTTTTCTTAATTAATTATATGCATATACAGTTATGCATCACTTGGCAAATGAATTGGGTAGGTCAAGATCTAAAAAAGGAAGGCTCCCATATCAACTAGTTGTTTGTTGATGTGGTAAGTGGCCTCACCCTCTCATAAAAAAGAGAACATATATAAGTTTAAATCCAAAAGGATATTTACTTATGTATGTCTTAAGAAGCTTTAGATATCAAATTTGTAATAATTAAGTGAAAAAGTATCAGTCTCCCATCATCAAATAAAAAAAAGACATTCACTTATGTCTTAAGAAGTTATAGAGATAGCAAATTTGTAACAATTAAGAAAACTTGTTGAATTTATCATTTATAAAATATATGTCTCTATTCAAAAGTATCATTTTGAAATTAGAAAGCTAGTAGTCTCTTGATAGAAAACTCCCTTGATATGTATGCAATCGAAAGAAAAAATTTTAGGGAAAAATTATAAATTTAATAGATAAATAAATTGAAATCATATATTTAGAATCAAAACAAATTAAATCTCTATAACTTGAGGAATAGTTTTCTCTTTTCCAAGTAGATGATCCACTCTAATAAAATAAATCGTTAGATTAAAAAACATGCAATCATCTTTTTAATGAAAGGGATTTTAACTGCTTATTAAACACAACACTTATATGTTCAAATTAGTGTGAATGGAAAAATCACCTATATAAAAGAGGTGCTAGTAATTCGGTGATACAATGGTCGAACATATATGACAACCGTACGTAGTCACACACACATGTATATTTATATTTCAGAAATGCAGTAGAGACCTTATGGGAATAAGCAAAGTGAGATGTTCGTGGGGATAGAGAGAGAGAGACAGCAAGGTTGGAGAATCACATGAGGCAACAAACAAAGGCATGCATTTTGATTACTACAACTTCATAGTATTAAACAAAAGAAAGAAATATGAAATCTTTGACCAACACAAACACACACCTTGTGGCGATGTTTGGGGCACGGGATTGTTGAACTGAGCTGTATTCCTTGACTTTTGCGTATCTTCTTGTCAATTGCATACACACCCATCAACTTGCTTTTTTAATTAATTAATCCTACTAATTAAAAATTGCCCCCCATTAATATCTTTGATGCTTGAGCAAGTCAGAATCTGAAGCTAATTACTCACTCACCCCAAAATATTAAAAACAACTCCTAAATTATTCAATTAAATTAATGGATCCAACTGAGATCCCAATGCAAGCATTTACTGTCTTCCTGTAACTACGCCATTCTCGGGGACTGGAATGTGGATTACAAAGTTATCCTTTTGCCCTTTTTAATTAATTAGTTATTTATTTACGAGGAACTTGCTTAGATACTGACATTACATGGACATTTCTTTATATGCAAATGTTAACGTCACAATTTGCAGAGCTGTCTCATATAATAATTACAATTAGAATGTCTAGGTCATTATTAAACTTATCATATAAATTGCCTGCACAGTACACTGTTTATGTAGCAAAATTGTCACATACACCAAGTGCATGTATATGCATGCAATAATATCCCTATTTTTTATTATTTTGATGCAGTTGGCCGGGGCCTTCTGGCCAAACCTGCAGGATTTTTTAGTGTGATATAAGTTCAACCTTCTTTCATATTTGGGTTAAAACAATATTTGGTCTTTGTAATTTGTTTTTACTTTGGTTTCCATGCCTAATATCCTTTTTTTGATAGAAAGTTTCTATGCCTAATATCAATTCATAGAGTTAAAGTTTTTGTCTAACACGTTAGTTCGAATACTTAACACATTTGATAGTATATGGTACATTTGATACTATATGGTATTGTTAAGTTAGAGCTCAACATTGTCAAGTCTAAAAGATTATTTTTATAAAGTGATATTTTGCATCCAAAAAATTTCAACTCTCAATTTCACTTAATAGTATTCCACTCCACCCAATCATTTATTAATTTTGCTTTATATTTATTGCATACTAACAATCCGCTTTATGAATTTGGTTGATCAAGTAAAATTAAAAAATGTGGGGGTTATTTAGCTAAAAAGCTACATTACTTAACCTCTAATATTTATTAGTTCGTTGAATGTTACGTTGAAACTTTAGAAGATGAGGTTAAACAATTATGGTTTGATTAGATATATTATATACTATATTGATCTACCTATTCATTGTGAAAGCAGTGGTTTTACATTTTTGCGATATAACCTATCAAGGAATTCAAGCTTGCTATATTTACTACAAGGAATACGGAATGCTCAATAAGTTAGTTTATTAATTAATGATTTTCTCACTTGTTTCTTTAAATGATTAATTATTTGACGATTGAAGTACATTTTAGATCTCTAAAAGATATTCACCAATATTAATATATTCTCCATTTAAATATCCAACATTCTTATGGATATATATTGACATTGAATATGAACAACACAACAATTCATAAAAACATACAAGCTTGATCGAAAAATAAATTTCCATGATTAAAATACCATGCCTAAAAAGCATCTAATAATCAAATTTAAAATGATACAGATTACCAAACAATACATCTAAAATATTTCACCAAACACACGAATCCTGCTTCTTCTTTCCCCTGCAACTTTCCTCTTCATCTGTGCTGTGAAATCGTAGTGTTTTAGTTACACCTACACAGCTCAAATTAAATTAGTATTCTATAAAACAATAATCAAGCTATTAAAATTTAAGAACAAAAAATTTAAATAGTATCATCAAGCTATGAGTAGTTGGGGACAAAGGTTCACTGGTCAAGCTATGTAGGCATCTTGGTAGACTAAGATGCACTTAAAACAAAGCCACACGCTTGAATCCCTTCATAGTGTCCAAAAGTAAGACTGTTAAGAGTTATAAAAATTAACTTAAAAATAAACTAAAAGACAACGGAGTCTCCAACCAGGTGTGGCCTACTTATAGTCTCTCTTGTGATCATCAAAATGATATAATAATTATTTAACCCCAAACCCTGACTCTAACACAATCTGTGTTCATTTTTTTTATAGTGACAAGTGTTAGATGATCCATTCTCATATAAGTTCTCTGTGAAGGTTAGAGAAAAAAAATCAGAAATTGAGCATCATCTTTGTTTTATTTGAGACAGCAGCTTCTGATTAGTCAAGTGCTTCCTTGAGCTACTCTAATAAGTAGATTTTTTGTTTTCTTTTCTTTTGCCGGGATTTACCAACTCTTTGTATAGTAAAGTAGACGGCAATGGCAAAAAAAAAAAAAAAGTAGACGGCAAAAAACCACAAAATTATCATGTTAAAGTTTATTCATGAGAAGTAAGAACAAGTCTTTTTTTTTTTCCCAAGGGTATCTCCACCCGCGTAACAAATGGGACTAATTTCTCACTGTTCTGAAATCCCATATAGGGGGTAGACAATTGGCCTGTGAATTTGCTCCATTCACAAGAGTTAGAGATCGAACCTCCAACCACTTGCTTAAGGGACAAGAGTACTTACTACTCATGGCAACCCACCAAGTTAGTAAGAACAAGTCTTTGAGTATGTAGTTGGCAAGGAAGGAACAATAATTTACTTTTGGGGTCAAGAGAATCGTCACAAAATGAAATGGCAATATAGCATTTTCAAACAATGATTACTAAAGAGTTACAACATTCCCTACTAGGATTGGAAGAAGTGGGATTTTCCCCTCATCTTCTAAAACAAAAAATACAGAATATAACCTCTGTTGATTGCAAGTTAACGAAAATATTACCACTACAGTTCATCAAATAGCTTATTCAGCAATTGTAATAGTTGGTGGTTATGAACCAAATGAGAAATATTTTCGGTAACTTGCAACTTATGGCCTGAGTAGATTTATGGCGATCAAAATCCAGCACTATACAACAAAGGAAAACTTATGCTATGAGTAACAGCCAAATTGGAGTCTGCAACAATTGTTTGCCTCCTTGCTGCCTTCAAGGACTCACCGGCAACACAATAACAACTGAAACAATCTTAACGAATTATAACGCCAAACACAAGAGGTTAACATTTTCGGTTCCGATATCAGAATTGTGCTGATCTTTATACCAGGGAGACC
This sequence comes from Mimosa pudica, assembly GCA_029929735.1. Lineage (NCBI taxonomy): Eukaryota > Viridiplantae > Streptophyta > Magnoliopsida > Fabales > Fabaceae > Mimosa > Mimosa pudica. Next base: position 2,562,042 of record JAKELP010000023.1, on the reverse strand, counting down.
CTCCTTCAGAAGAATTCTCGGTTGGACTGTTTCGGTGCAAAGCGGAAGAACCCGAGCCATCGGAAACAACATTGGACGCCTTATGGGAAGTCCCTTCGGACAAACTATTCCCAGTTGTGCTAGCAGAGCTACTGATTGAGCTCTGCTGTTCAGCGTGAATGCGCTGACCAAACAACAAGATATGAGGTGTTTTGGCATCGACCGGTTCCTTCAAACTCGGTCGGGGATTTCCCATGGTCAACAAGCATGATATTTCAGCATTGTTCTTCAGGCTGCCATTGTAGGCAGTCCGAGGAGGAGGTCTAGGAGGCTGGACAGAAGCATGGTCGAGCCTCGGAAGTTTGCCAAGAAGCATATCTGATTGCAGCTTGTTGAAAGGGAAATCACATGGAGAGAGACCATATTGAGAATGCCTGGCTCCCTGTATGCCTGCAGGACTATAACTGTCATGAACATGACAAGGGGAGTTAGTTTGATTGAGGAGGTTTCCGGAGGAGAACGTTGGCATAGGAAGCTGATTGAGGAGAGGAAATTCCGGGTGCTGCATAAACCGCGACTTCTTCCTCGGCGGTGAGAATGGAGAGAGATGGAAGGTTGGCATGTTCGAGACTAGTTCAACCAACCAAGGGTTTACACTCTTAACATTCTGAAGCAAATCTGGTTCATCCCATGCCACCTAAAACAACATAATAAATCATATCAAGCATTTTTTAAAAGTTCAAACCAAACATATAATATGGATGAGCTGGATTTATGTAATGTGCAAGTGTGCAATTATAAGTGATCAGTGCTTAATTTGCAGTCTAAGCAGTATAACAGTTAATACAATCAAAAGTGTTATTGATGTACAGTCAAAACTCAAATTCTATATAAAGCTAAAACAATCCCTCAACTTTTCATGTATTCAATATCAATTAGCAAACATTATGACCAATTTAGCCTCTAGGAATTGGGATCTACATATCCTTTAAGAGAATCCATTTAATTGCAAAATTCAAGCTAGTGAACATTGGAGACAATAAATGAGAATGATATACCTGTAGGAGGCGCCATGGAGAATCAGGCCAACGAATGGGATCATCAACCTGAACAGAAGATATAGTGCCCATGAACCAGCTGATCCTGGAGGAATCCTCAGTTTCAAAAGGCATCTTAAACCTCATGCCAGAACACCACTGAATTTGCATTGCAGCCTTCACTGATGAGGCCTTAACACAGAATTCCGGCGTGCTAGCTCGAGGATAGTACACAACCTCAAAAGGCCTGCCATTAACAGCACAAGTCACAGCTTCCACAACAGATTCAGCAGTCACTTTTCCCTTAATCTCCTCATGACATTTCCTCCTCATCATCAATGAACTCTCATCTTCCCTCATGAAACCTGAATTCCCACCAAACAATGGAACTCCCTGATGATGATTATGATGATTACTATTCCATCCACTTGGGTACTCAATTCCACCACCAATCTCCTTCTTAGCCCTCCTTATTCCAACACAAAGATCTCCATTCTCAGCCCTCAAGAACACAATTGAATCCCCAGCAACAAGCCTCTTCTGGTTCACAAAATTGCTCCATCCAGTTGTCAAAAGGTGCCTACGTGGGGTCCCTCTATAGATATGCCTAAACTTCCAATTCTGCCCATGAACATCCTTAGCAATAATTGTCTGCACAGGAGGCTCAGCAGAATAATCCAACCTAGGAAAAATAGTCTCAGCACAGTAACGAGGAACAGAAAAACCTCCACCATTATTGGCATCAGATTGAGTCAATGTCTTAGCAAAAGAAGCAGGCTTTTCTTGACCATCAACACCACCACCATGGTTCCCTAAAAAGCTATCATCTTCAAAGCTCATATCATTACTATCTCTAAGAGGTGTCAGTCTCATTTTCACAAACACCTCATCTGTGTCAGGGTCAGCCATGTACTTCATACCAGAAACCCTGCAAGGAATGAAAGGAAGAATCCGGGTCGACCCGAAATCCACTTTCCCATGGGCATGCTCAGCATGACCCTGAGGAAAGTAGAAGACTTTGGAATTCATAGGAGGCATTTGAACCATGGCACCAGCACAAGCATGCCATAATTGAGAATCTAAGCACTTCTCTGATGAAACCCTCTCATCCATAACAAGAAACATCTCAAAAAGACTCACTTTTTTTACTTTTTATAGCAAATCAAAGCAGACCCAACAGAAAAAATCAAAAATTTAAGAAATCTAAGAATACCCAGATAAGAATTCAAGTCAATAACATGTATAACCAACAGATTTGATGGAAAAGGACAAAGATTAAAAACCCAGAAAGGGAATTATGAAAAGATGAATATTCAGGAGTGAGAAGAGAGGTTTTGGGAGTAAAGAGAGGAAGAAGAAGAGAGAATAGTGAGTGAGTTTTGGGGAGTTAAGGGTCTTTTAAGAGGAGGGTAATGAAGGACTAATGACAGAGAAGGACAAATATGATATGAGGTTGAGGCCATTTTTTCTTTTTCTTTTTCTTTTTTGTTTCGGAGGAAGCAAATAAAAAGACCGTCCCTTTTTCTTTCTTATTCATTTGTCGGTATATCATCCTATCCTTATTACTCATTTATTACATCTCCATTACTTTTTTAAATTTTTTTAAAAAATATCTTGCTTATATTTTTTTGGTCGGAAAATATCCTTATTGCTCACACTCTCAACTCTTGTTGTCGTATTAATAAAATAGAGAGAATGATTTATTTGGTCATATTGATATAGCATGTCGTTTAGTTAGTGTATATTAAATGTACTATTTGATCTTTCCTTTATTATGTGTTGACTTTGCTTTCATGTGGTGTAATGGATATTGAATAGAAATAAAGTTTATAATGTTATCAAATTTCAAGTTAGAATTAATAGAGCTTAAGGTTATCCTTATCCTATGTCAAAGTGATTGAAATACTTAGATGAGTTTCATGAGGTTTATTAGTGTAATTAAGGGGGTGATATTAGTAATTACTTGAATTTTAGAACAAATTTAACGCTTCTAACCAATTTTATTTATATATGAAGTGAAACTTATTAGTTGGTACTACCTTAAAACAAGTATCAAAGGGAGTATTACTCATCTAAGAGATTATGTGAGTTCCATTCAATGATATTTTAAAAACTGAGCCAATCCTTAAAATATAAAATCTAATTATATGTGTTATTAGAATCTACTTAGGTGGGTTATATAATAAGGACTATAGAGTTATACTACTTAGGTTAAGGTGCATTTAAAATTTTAATTTATTTATAGAGATGTAATTGACTCTCTAGAATTATCCAAAAGAAATGAGAGCCATAAAATATTGCACCCATTAAATATTGAACTAATTTATGAAAATGATTTTTTCACCATTTTTATTGGATCCATTTTAGATGAAGAAAATTGTGACATTAATACTATTTTACATAAAAAAATACTTTTAATAATAAAGATAAATTTTGTTTTCTTTTATGAGCTGTGCTTTAAAATGAGGAAAAGAGTAGGAGGCAAGATAGGTAGTGGGGAAATAATAAAACATCACATGAGTCCCAATAAAGTGAGGGTGGGACAACGCCCTTTAGGAATAGGAAAAGGGGGGACAAAGGTGAGTGGAAGAAATTAAGAAAGGGGGGTTTCACAAACTTTTACTAATTTTATGTGGTTGAAATTATTAAATAAATAAAGACACACGCATCAATCAACGATGAGGGACTTGAGGTGCAATTATGGAATAGTTGGAAGGTGTGTTAATTTTACTATTATGATTATTTGGTCAAATCCACACGGAGGCCCAGAAAATGAGGATACTGTAAGAGGGATCAGAGTACAGAAGCATCCAAGAATGTGTGTAATATGATTAAAATAAAGGGGGAAGCTATTATGATTAAGTGGGGAAATTAGTAGTAAAAGGGGTTTTAGGATTTGATGAAGAAGATAGCTCTGAAATCAAGGAGGAGGCAAAAACTGGTAAGGGAAAAAGAAGGGTCAACTTTGATGAGGTTGGAGCCCCTAACTCTTCGGCCTTAAGCACCCTACCCACTTAAATGTGTGTCTATGTCACTACTATTGTTTCTAAGATGCCACTTTGTGGCCAACACTTGTACCCTTGGTTTCTCCACTTGTTTCATGCCCCTTCCAACACTCAATAATAGTAATCCATTCTATTCAAAATAGAGGTGCTACTGTGATTTTATTTATAATTCCATTTTCTTTTCAAAATTCTTAATTCCATTTTAACCGTTTCATATGGTGAAAGTTATAGCATTAAATATGTCTTTTTTTTTTCACAAATTTTTCCAATCTTACCTTCATTTAAGAATGGGTTGGAAAAATCATACATATTACTTTTTTACATTTAATAGAAGTAGTAAGAAACAATTTTAAGGGAAGTTGGACTTATAAATCGAAAAAGAGCAGCATACAAGTATAATTCTATTGGTAAGGTTGAGAAAAAAATAAAGTACTATTTTACTAATTTGATTTATAAGTAAAGGTGTTAAATTTTTTACATGATTGAGATCGTATTAAGTTATGTTTAATTTCATTTGTTTTTGTTTAAGTTTTGCTAAAACGTTGTTAGAATTCCAGGGATGGTTAATAATTTTTACATTTTTTCTTAATTCCAGTTAAATGTTTTGATAAGAATAATAAATAGGTGATTGGAGGAGCAGGGCAATTTCTAAAAAATATTGGTAGGAAATTTAAGTCACCTACGTAGTTAAGTTATGTTTTTCTTTGAAAAAAATCGTGCATTCTTTAATTAAAGAGAGAAGAGATGGGTGGGAATGCACCTTCTTTTAATTTATAATTAAGTTATTTTGCTTTTTTAATGATTTTCTAGAAAAAATCAATTAGATCTTATATTTAGGACCAGAAGGAGTATTATTTAGTTTTAGTGACAGAAGGCGAAAGAAATGGAAATTCATTATTTTCTAGAATTACTAGAGCACAAATATAATCAGTATTTTCTTGGCTCAAATGTATGCAAACAACGTCGTTTCATATTTAGTAAAAAAGATAAGAAATCTCATTAGGTTAGTCTACCACGGTTGATTTCATATTTAATTAGCTAATAATTGATCACCGGATTGTCAATTTAATTTATGAAAATCATACATCACAATGTTAATGATATAAGTAAGCCTAGTTTCAAGAAATATGCTACCTTAGCTTGTTTAATATTATTATACTACATTATTTCTTGAAGTTATAACATAATTTAGTTGTCACGCACGGGTCTAAATAAACAAGTATTGCAACAAAGAAACAAAAGGAGAAAAAGATAGCAAGGGTCATCATGATCAGTTAGGGGGAAGGGGTTGCAGGCATAGGCTATAAAAAATAGAAAGAAGGCAAGAATTATAAATGAATGTTGGGGGGAATGGTACAAAATAAGGACGGTAATTATATTAAATAAATAGTAGTAGTAGTTTTCTGTATACATGAATAGACAACAAAAGCTAAGGTGACACTGGTAAACATTTCACACAAAGGCCAAATCATACGGCTACTTGGCTACTTCCCCACCCTTTGTTGTTATTTTCAAAATTACTAATAATAAAACGTTACTATTTTTGCATGAAAAAAAAAACACATCACTATATTATATTATTGTGTTTTTCAACAACTCTACTTGTTTCACCCATAACCCTGCCCCGTCCTTCGTGTTTCCCAGACTACCCATCGTGTGTGATGCTTGTGGGTCAACACACCACAACCTTGACCTTTAGAAAAAAGATATAAAGCCATATTGAAGATGAGGGGAAACTTGTGGAAATGATTGGGACACGAACATCATGTCCTCTTTCACATGTGCATAAACCATAAGATGGACAAGTGGGCATGAATGCAATGACTAATGACCCCATCTAGTAAGATTTAATTAATTGGTTGTTCAATCATTTTAGAGGTTGATTCTTATTACTTTTTGTTGTGGGGGGCTCAACCAATATTGCAAAGATGATCCTTGCTTCAAATTCTTCAATCGTATTAAATCATGCACTTTATTTAGTTTCTATTGGTTTATAGTTCAATGAAAATACTTTAAAAGCAAGATATATTCTCGCATGTGATTAGAGAATTTAGACAAAATGGAATTGAAGGTTGTGACATAAATATTTTCTATTTTATTAATATATTGCTTATTAGTATTTGATATTTTTTAGATTATATTAACAAATAAACGACTAATTCGTATTGAAATTTTGCAACCTAAACATCTCTTTTATAAATTTTCTTATCGATTATAGGAGATGCAAACCCAAATTTGTCTAAATTGTAATTTAATTAATCCACCACTAAACCAAGGAAATTTTTATTGATACTCCCATGTTCCTTTATACAGTATTGTTTTCCACTGTAAAAAAAGTATTGTTTTCCACACATCCTCATTGTTAGTTTCCATCCATACGCCTTCCCATAGCTTCCTTGATATTGCCTGTTGTTTTGGTGATCAAACGCAATCTAATTGTAAGGGTTTTATACCATTTTTGTTTCTCCCCATTACTTTTTTCTTTTCTTATAGATTAGGATGTTTCCCACAACCTAATTTACATCAACATCCATCAACTTATTTTAATTTGATCATGGCTCGTAAATATTATTTCTTTAGGTAGAAGCGATTAATATCTATAATAATTTAGCTTATCATCAGTTACTTTGGTAAAATATCTTGCTAAACCTTTGAGTGCTAAATTAATTAGTATCTAATATAATTATTTTTAACAATCATTATTGTTTCTTATAGTTAGTTTAACATGTTAGTAATTGAATATGCTTATGTAAGTATTTAATTTAAATTTCAATACCAGTCTTTTTCCAATAATGACATTAGGTTTGGATAGCTTAAAAGACTTTTCATAATGGTGAACTGTTATGGACTAAAATAAAATATTGTATAAAGTGAATGTACCAGAAGCAACTTTTGTCCCCTAACTTATGGCTATTCAATACTATGTCAATCGTTACATGAAAATCATAGTTTCCCAACATAATTTTTACATTCCACAGATTATAACCCTCATGATTATTTATTAATCCCAAAAAATATTCATTTTATGTTTTCATGGTTTATAATTGGAAAACCTTACTTATACTTTTATTCAATTTTGATTTTGGTGTACCGTTTTAAATTTCCTAATTAAACCACACATTTTGTTGAACTACAATTATTGGTTTTTCTATTGTCATTCTATTAGCATAACTAGCCTTTGTATAGAATTTAATATTGTCTATAAATCAAAATTAAAGCTTTTAATTATAATAAACATACATATATATATCAAAATATAAACTAAATATATTTTTAGGTATCAACAAATATATTCTCCCATTATTCTTGGACAAATATATTATCCTTATATAGTTATACGAATTATTATATATTATATACTTTTTAAAATTCCAAATTAAAATTGAATGAACCTGTTCAAAAATTAATAAACAAAATAATTGGCAAAATGTAAATTGTAAATGGAGTGTGGAGGTACCGTGGACGGAAGTGAATCTGAACCGTACGTGTTGGTCCCACAAATTGTAGAATATCGTCGGCAACGTCGCTGGTGGGACCCACAGTTGTGGATCCCACAGAAATCTCTGTCGTGACTTCTGTCCCCACTTCCAAATGTCAAATTCAATTTCAACCCAATTCTCTGCCACCTCATCCCCAGATCATTTACCGTCTACAATTTTTCACCCGATGAATTACAGTCTACAATTTATTTACTAAAAATACAATTATTTTTTTACAAAAGGTATCCTTTTTCTTTTTGAAAAATAATTTTGGAAACATTTAATTCTTAAATTATTTGTGATTGCTAATTTACTAGTAGTAATTAATTTGTAAGAAAATAATATTCAGAAAACATCAAGTGTAAAGTCTTCGTTGTAGATCACCAACTTGAATTACATTCAGCAAAACCTAATTTGCATAAACTTGAAGACATATCACGAGAAGGATGAAATATATATAGATCTTGAAATAAAAATATAGAATAGATTTTACTGCACCACACATTTATCATACTTATTCTGCTAAAAGTTTGGAATTTACAACCCCAAAACCTTTAAACAGAAAAAAGCAATTTGGTGTCATTTGACTAAAGTGCCGTTCGAAATAATATATTCCGATCTTATTCATCTTGATTTAATGTATTTAGAAAATTAAGTAAATTACTTTTTTGTTGATTGAAGTGGTTTAAATCATTCATTTATTTTTCGATAAAAAAAATCATTAAGTTATTGTATATACCGCATGTTCTCCCTGAAATATTTTTGTGTAGATAAAAAATGAATACTTAAGTTTAGAAAAAATTATAGACATAAATTATAAAATGAAAGATTGTAAGTTTTTATCTAAACTCGTCTCTATTTTTTTACCATAACTCACCTCTAATTTAAATCTTATATTTAAAATGGTGAGAAATTATTAGACCATATTAATAGAGGCATTAATTAGGCAGTAAATCTCTTTTTGGCCGAAAGTCACAATAAGGTTTAGATTAATTGTATTAACCTTTTTTTTCATTAATCGAATATTTTATCTCCCTTGTGGGTTCAACAATAAATAACCGCTCCTTCTCATCATAATGTAGAGGGTCAAATCTCTTTATAACACATGGAGAGACATCCCAAAGCGGGTCATAAACTTGCACTTGAGAAGTAAAATGTTATTGTATCTGACATTGGTAATGCTTAAGAGTTAAGAGCAGGTCCAATGCCATGTGCTAATATATATATATATATATATATATATATATATATATATATATATATAATGGTAATGTCAAATGAAAGTTTGTGCAATACAATTCATCCCAATATGAAATCAAGTATACTAATTGACTTTATTTTAACCTCAACAATAACAAAGTCTTATCCTACTATGTGGAGTGAGCTACAATTTTACCTCAAGTCTATTGCATAAAAATTAAATGGAGTAAAAGTGAGTTTCAAATATTAGTTTAGATAAACCCATACATTTTTTTCCAAAAAAAAAAAACCCATATATTTAAGCGTTAACATGGGGGCATCATTATAATCACAACCAAGAGTCCAAAATCATCTGATGATCGATATGCCATTAACATTATGAAAACTTTATATGATAATGTGGGGTATGAATTAAAATTAAAAGTAATACTCCATTTTGATGATTACATTTTCGTCAAAGCTTGCTTTTATTTTTCGAAAATGATGTGGTATTTTTTAGTTCAAAATAATTGAATAATATAGAAATAACAGAGTGGATCCAGTGTTTGTGAACAATAACTGTAAATGGTCCTGAATCTAATCTAAAATACTAAACACGCACTGCTTATCCGTCCTTGATGCTGCTGTTTTTTATTGTTTAATCCAGAACACACAACCATGTGAAAAAAATAATGTTTCTTATAATTAGGTCCAGTAATATTTAAATGTAATTACAATATTGTTAAAATTAGAAAAAGAAAGAAAGAATTGTAAGGGTATGATAAATGCACAACGTGGGGAATACGTTGGCGGAGGCAACTCTAGTGGCGATCCCAGGGCCGTGCCCTTCGCTCTCGCTTCACTCCTTTAATTAACTTTATCTCTTTCCTTATTTCATTATATTTTATATTAACTTCTCATAAAAGAGTATTTTATACTAACTAATCATAGTGAAAATTCCAAAAAAAAAACATGAATTGAATTGTAAAATTTCATATAGATGATGTAAAGTTTTCAATAAGGCAAATCATTTAGTCAAAAATCATTACTCAGATAGTGAAATTCGTGTATCTTAGAAAAGTCAAGTTGTATTTTTTTATTTTCCTACTATTTTAAGTGATCTAGCAAAGAAATATGGTTTTTACAACCTTGATCAACATGTATCTTAATCACTCAGCGGCATGTGGACCTCAGGTTAGTGATGAAGAGGCATTTAGTATTGAGGTAGTTGGATCCATTTTGATAGATGGTAGAAGCAGATGTGGACATGTGATGGGGTGGTAGGGAATACAAATAATCAACGGATTTGTGGTTTAAGTTGTAAACTCATTTGGGTCCCATATACTTGTAGAGACAATTGAAGTCAATCACGGTCTTTACATCTGTTGGACTGAGAATTAGGACAATGTGCCTTTTCTTACTGAATTGAAGCCATTAATACTATCGTTACATGATGTGAATTTGATTACCCAGTCACAGGCCTTATCGATGGTGTTAGGATGCTAATTTGTAGAATTATGCAGGTTAAACATAGTAGTGTTCATACTTCATAGAGAAGATATTACTCTTGCTTATTAGTTACCTTAGTTTTCTGATACAAATACAAGAGACTTCTGCTCGTTGATTAAACTCATGGTTTTAAAAACCGGCCCGGCCCGGCCGGTTGAACCTTAATAATTTAAACTCTTAACACTTCCACAAGAAGAGAGGAGAATAATGAAAGAACCTAAGACATATTTTATAGCCTTATTCTTCACTTTGGAGACATGAACCTCGGTATTTATTCAAAAAGAAAATTGCTTTTTCGCGGCTATCATCAAGACTAACGTTTTACATTTCCTCCCTTTTTTATAACTCCTCATTCTATGTTAAATTGTGAAATTTTAATGTAAATTTAATCAAGATAAAATTTTGTCGATCTAAAAATGTTAGAAATAACTTATAAATACTCCCTCTGTCTATATAGAGGAGCCAAAAACTTGATTGATTTTGTTCCCTTTTATAAGAACCTTAATAATTTTTTTTATAAAAGAACCTTAATAAATTTGTCAAAGAATTTTGTGAACATTTTCCCACTTTATTCATCATTATTCTCTCTATTTACAATTTATTTCATACTTATTTTTAACACCATTAGCACATTTCTCTCTTTTATATACTCAATCATAAATAAGGGCAAAACCGATAAATAAAAATTATTTCAAACATATTTATTACTCTCAACCACTTTCTTAATGTGTATGATTTTACCTTAATGACTCTTATAATAAGGGACCGAGGGAGTATACTATATACAAGAGTGCTCTTATTTAAGAGTATGGAGAAGTACAAAATTAGACGACAACATTTTCCTAATAAATGGTAAGAAGGGTAATATTTAAAAATATTTATTAATGAATAACTGAGTATATAAATTTATAATGAGGGTGTATAAATCTCATCATCCCCCCCCCCCTCCCCCCCCCCCCCCAAAAAAAAAAAAACTACTAGTGATCTGCTCACTGCTCTCCCATGTCCCAACCCAACAAGTGACAAAATAAACCAAATTTTAGTGCTATTCCATTGTTTTGTCCATACCTACCTGCCCTGATTTTTGAACTATTGGGGCCTTACACTTCATTTGGGCCTTGTTCTAAAAAGTTTTCAACCCTTTAAAAGCCTTATGACTATTAGGCCTTTTATATTACTAAATTCCTTAGGGAACTATCTGAATTAATACATTAAATAGAGCCCAACTATGTCCCTTTAACAAAATGAATGGAAAAGATAGTAGAAAAGAATTTAACAGAAAGTTGTTAAAATTTGAGAAAATCCTATTATTTTTTCCCCTTCCATAATATCAGAGAGAAAAGATGTGAGTGTGCATAGCGGATAGGGTGTTAAAAAAGCAAACAATAGTACATGGTTGACAATATGAGAAAAAGGAAGAAGACTTGATTATAGTGCACTTAATTGTTTGCATTAAGAGTTGGAATAAGTTGCTCTCTCAACAGTTGTAATAACCTACCCTAGTTTGGAAGTAACCCCACAAAAAAATGCACATCCATTAGCAGAAAAATTAATAAGAAGAAGGAAATATTAGTTAGACCTACGAAGTTGGTGTGATGAAACTGACCCCATTCCTGCACGTACAGTACAGCAAGACACAACGACTAAATTGCACTATTTTAAGTAAGCTCACTGAAGGAAGTAGAAGTGGGGAGAGAGATATATATATTGATGTCTTTATCATCAGTTAATGATCAAAACTATTACTTAAAACATGGGTTATGTCTTCATCTGTTTTGTCTATTTCCCCAGTGAATGACAATGTTGGCGTCTCTGTTTTAATAAATGAATGAATGTTACATTGTATCATTTGTGTGTCTGTTTCTTCTTTACTTATGGCAGAGTGGTAAATAAGGGTTTTAATTAAAAAATTATAGTAATTAGTAGCAGTAATCATTGATGCAATCCATTGTGCTTATGTTTAACAGTAAAATCATGATTCCTTTTAAAATAAAAATGTATAGGTTTGGTTATAAAAAAAGGTGAGTGGCTGATCATGACATGTCGCCAAATTCCCCTTGAAATAGCCACCAAAGTCATGATTGGATCTGCATATACAAGCATTGCTATGACCTTTAGAGGCATGAAGATGAATTTTACCAGCAATAATCATTGTTTTCTCCCCACTTCTCTCTTCCCTTCTTCCACCTTTCTAAGTTTTGTTTTTTAGTCCACATGTCAAACCCATTTCTTTGTTTATGAACAAATTTATTCCTCTTCACTAAGCAAGGTTTGATTTGAATTGATTAAAAAAATGCCACCATTTTTTAAACACCTTCCGGAAAATGTGTAAAAGAATTTAGTTTACCAGTTGGCACGTTTCATGAATGTAACAGTTCAATAAGAAAACCTCTAATCAGTCAATGACCTAAGAGGGGTGAGAGAAGGGGGAAAAATATCTATGCAAGAAATTCATGAGAACAAATGTTTAATGTAACATGACTATGTCACAAGGAGAAAAAAAACACTCCCCGTGATGAGTGCTTATTGACTTTTGAATAACGAATCAGAATATTTGCGTACAATTCTATTACTCATTTGATTGCGCAGGAAAAGAGGAATTTTGCAGAGAATATAATTCTTGGGTTAGTTACAAGTCATCAATAACTCACTACCATGTTTCTGATTTCCTTCAACACATGAAGTATGATGTAATGAACAGTGTAATGTGTAAAAGCAAAAAAAGTACAAGCACAACAAAATATAACAAGATCCTTACTCAACTCATAAGTTTTGCTACAAAATGAACTGCAAAAAGAATTCCCAAAGAGGAGTTTTTGAGAAGGAAAAAAATGAAAAGAATGCAGAAAAAAAGAAAGAAAAAAAGAGACAAGACGACTCCAACTCCTAGTGACCTCAACACCTAAAATTACTCCAATCTAAAACTCTACCCTTTGGACTTGCATATCTGATTTCCCTACCCCTTTCTTTTTTTCTTTAAATCAGCTCTCATTACAATCCTCCTCTAATAGCTAAATATGATCATCTTCTTCATCATCATCCTCACAATCTATTTGGATCCTATCCCCCACCACCCATTCCATCCCTGTACAAAAACCAATGAACAAAGAAATGAAATTTGGATAAGTAAAGCAGATTCATATAACTCTAAATAGGCAGGACTTGGATCATTCCTTCACTTTCACATGTATTCCAGGGTAAGGCTGCAATTAGTGTTTGGAATGAGCTCAGGTGAAGAAGCATCATTAAGTGGCCCTTTGCCTCTCATTTCAAGCACCTTCTTATGGGAATTCGAGTGCACCGCCGGGCAAAACGTCGGGCTAGCAGCGGGTCTATACTCCGGGAATAGCCTCCCGGACTTATACCTCACCCCACAAGCATTGCATAGTGTTTTAGGCCCCATTGGACCTGCCCTCCATTGTGGTGTCTTTGTTATCTCACAATGCATACATTTCCTCACTGGCTGTTGTCCTAATAAACCACTCTGCTGATTAACATCAGCAGGAGCCAAAGGACCAGTGATCTTGATCTTCTTCTTCTTCTTAGCCTCCCCTAAAGATTGCTTCGGTATCTTCATCACCGGATGAGACTCCACGAAATTCTCACTATCCGAAGAACTCTTCTGCATAGTATTCTCCCCCACTGATGATGCAGGGGAAATCATCTGCATCGGCGGGCGAGGCTTGAATGTGGCAGGGCGCGGGCGCTTGCTGCGCGCACGGCCACCACATGGCACCGGGATGAGCATATCCGGCGGGCTCCTAGGCGCAGCCACCGCCGCCACCGGCTTGTCCCCAGAGCAGGAGCTGCTGCTCTCAAGGACCGAAACCGGGCTTGAAGTCTGGAATTGGGTGTGTGTTGAGTCATTGTTTTTGTTATTGGTGACACATGATTGAGATTGAGATTGAGATTGCTCCATTTTCTTCATGGTCAGGCTTCCTCCACCCGTGAATGAATCCTCCACAAAATTCGACAGCCATTCCAACTGCACAATGTCCTCATACTGCCCATCACACAAAAATCACACATCAGATAAAACATTCTCAACAACAAAAAATTAAAACCCCATACTTCACCAACAAGTTTAAAAAAACATAATCTCTCATTTTTTAACCAACAAACATAATCAATTCTCATTTTTCACCAACAAGCAATAATACATAAATATGAATGTGTGTAAAGTTTGTCTTTTTCACAAAAAGACAAAAGCCAAACCAATGTAATGAGACTTATAACATCTCAACTCATATAAGACATCTTTCGTTCTCATCCCAGCCGAGCTGGTATACTCAACTTTAACAAATATTGTATACCCTTAATTACAAATATTTTATATCAATTTCATTTTTTATTTTTCACCAAAAATGTGATGGGACTAAACTCAACATTATTATATAATTATTATATAATTAATTATTAATATGATGTTTGATGTGTGAGTGGGACTCACGGGGAGGGAGAGGTGGGCGTGGAGGTCGTCGGAGGAGGGCAAGGAGTCAGAGTCGGAGGGCCAGACGGAGGAGGAGGGGTCACAATGCACAGAAGGCAGAGAAGAAGACACGTCAACGTTCACATTCACATTCACATTCACATTATCATCGGCGGGGAAATCGAGAAGGTCGTCAATGTGGTCGAAGAAACTCCCACAGTCTATCTCATCCATAAAACTCGGTCCAATCATCTTCTCTCTGCGTCAATAATTCCAGTCAACACAACACAAGCCTGAGACAACACAAAAAAAAACCAAAAAAAAAAAAATCAGCGTAAAGCTCTCAACTTTTCCAACATATAAGCCCAAAAAACGAAACCCATGTCCGAAATGAACAAAGCAACAAACCCAGTTCATAAAAAAGTGAAACGGAATGAAAAAATGAAAACTTGCTCTCAGAAGAAGAGAGAAAGGTGAGGTTTTTGGGGAGAAAGGAGAGACCTTGGGGGGAAAATGGCGGTGGGAGTGAGAGAGGGAAGGGAATGGAGGTTTTTGGGAAAGGAGGGGAGAGAGGGAGAGAGGATTTAAAAGGGAGAAATGGTAGGTGAAGGCTCAATGTTGAATGCTAGCTGTCTTTTACTGTGCCTTCCCTGTCGTCATCTTCAAGTTCCTTTCTCTCTCCTTCTTTCACGCATTATCACCACCCCCCACCTCTCTTTCATTAATATCTATTATACTTTATATCTTCTTCCCTGTATTTCCCTAATTTTACATTCCATGCATATATTGCTTACCCCTCTTTCCTTATTTTAAAATCATTACCCATTAACCGGTGTTTAGTCATTTTAATTTGATATTCTCCTAATGTCTTAATCTCTTTATTTTTGAAACTTTTCCCCCCACTTTTTTTCCTTCAATTGTGTTTTTGAAGAAAACTTTGGACATGTGGGGTTGAATGGGTGAATTGAATTAATGTAACGTTAAGATTACGATTGACTTCTATTACTGGAAAATGGGTTTTTGCGCATATTGTTATTGAGTGTTATTCGTAGACTTAGGGTTAACTTATTGAGTATACGAATATTAATGTAAGTTTACGCATTGTGTGCTTTTGTGTGTAGGGTTGAAATTATGAATCAGCGTTATAATTGACTTCTATTATGGGTAAATGAATTTTCGTGTACGTTGAACGAATGTTATTGTTAGACTCTCGAGGGTTGACTTATTATTGAGTTTATTGCTTTCTGCGTTTCGTTGGTTATAACTGATGAGACCGTTTGGATTCGATCAAACGCTGGGTGACTTCGTGTGTAAGTTTGTGGAAGTTTCTTCGTAAATATAATAAGGTACGAATATTAATGTATTTAATTTTTAATTGTTTGATTTTGAATGTGTTGCCAATTTTCCCATTTTAAGAAATGTGATTATGCACACTCTTTTTTTTTTTGAGATATACACACTCTTTTTGATAGCTATTTGTTGATAAAAATAAACTTAAATAAGTTTACTATTTAAGCTGACAAACCAGCTTTACATTTCATGACATTGTGGATGTCTGTTCCATTTCGTGTTAAATACAATGAGATTCTTAATCCATAATAAAAACTACCAAAATAGTCACACGTTTTAATTATAGTTTTCTAAATTTATCCCCATTAATCAGTATTACACATTTTCCCCAAATGTGGTTGAAAGGAGAAGTAAAATATAGGGCCTCTTAATCCACATTTACTTCATTCACCCTAGCACATGATTATTGCATTCAAATTCAAACGTGTAGGGGGTTAAATTTGGAGGTTATGAAACCGCGGCCACAAAAAAACAGGCGTTTGAAACTGAAGAAAGACAGAAGATGGAGGCGCGTGAAGCACACTGGATTGTAATGCCCTTACTCACCTCCCTACGCGTATACTACGTTTTCCTTGTCAAACTTTTACGCTCATTGCAATCCAATATTTCTATTTCCCAAAAATCTCAAATACTTTATCTCCAATTTTTTGCCATTTTTTTAAAAAATTTGAATCAAAGACAAAATAACATTATAAATAATTAAAAATGTTAAAAATATCCATCAATACAAAGTTATTTAATAAAAAAATCAACAATTTGCTAATTTGCTTTATTGAAAAATATATAAACATAGCTAGAAACATTGTGTTACTCATGTCTAAGCCGTAATTGTTTGTGGGAATGTTCTGGATTAATCAATTGTTATCCAACGCTATTAACAATTGACTGATTTAATTTTTTTAAAAAAATGTATGCACATAATGGATGAATCAATATTTTTAAGTAACTATAATGGCTGCATGCTTATAATTCAACTCTATAATAGAATAACTCAACCCATTGTCTGTGGGTTCAATGGCGAAGAGATTGAACAATGAGCGTCGAGTTGACTACCACGTCGCGAGTTTGATCCTGAGTGGTGACACTTTGTTGTGTCTCCATCGCGGCACTTGGAGAGACATCTCTGTAGCTAAGTGAAGCTGAGAGTAACCTACCTGTGTGGACAGATAGAAAGGGATTGCTGATCATGCTCCAAAACCCACAGAGACAGACCCCAGTGGATCATGAGTTAGGTGTCCTGCCCTTGGATTGGGTTGAGCCCAAACCCCTTCTTGAAATTCCTTTACCAAAAACCAGTTGATCACATGTATATTTGGTGGTGTTTGGGCAGTTTTTTTATCTTCTCATGAGTACCCAAAGAATAATTAGTAAGTGTCTCACAATTTTGCTAATATGGATAAATGTAGAGGAAAACATAACTTTGGAATAAACGTATAAAAAATTTTATATACTCGGAGGGTATCATTGTAAACTTTTTAATTTTGGATTTTTAATGAATTAATTAACTTTCTTTGCTTCATGAAAACTAAACAAACGTACTTATAAGAAAAACCAGAGTGGTATACGACTAAAGAGTTGTACCATTGTCTTTGGCTGCATTTGGGTAATAAGGTTCATTGCGAGAGATTTTTCAACAATTTTTCCTTGTTTACAGATTATATTGTAAGTAAATATATTTGCAATGAAACCCCAAAATAAAATTGGAATTTCGCTATCACTTTCATGTCCTGCACTCTTTCTCCATACGCCACCGTTTCATGTTACTTTTATCCCTCACCATGCCTCCATAACACGCGGATATACACCAGGGCACTTATATACATTCCAACTCACTCTTAGCATTTTAATTTTTTTTAGTAAATAAAACTATTGTATCATTCACATAAACAAATACATGCATATACATATATATACATACTACACACGCGCACACAATAAGAAATAGCGCCTAAATAGCAAAATGTGTCATTGTATTGGAACCATGCACTTTATTTACATTTTTGGGATTATATATATTCCTAGTTGAGAAACAATTGGTGGATATTCATTCAAGTTGCCAATATGTAAAGTTATCTTAAAAAGGGAATAAAATCAGTATCTGATATTATTAGCACAATTTGGAACGCAACCTAATCCAGTGTACATATGTTTTTTAAGTAAAAAAAAAGTAGAATTAATCCAATATATTTTTGTATATATATAGAATTATATTATAGTAATTTTGGAATATGATGTTAATATGAATATAAGAACGCGACACTTTCCAATGACGGTACGCATGTGCATGTTTTTATTCTTATCAATTTCTCTGTTGTTATATTTATATTTAATTATGTAATATTGAAGGAGGTATTTGTGGTTAATTCTAATAAATGCCAAATGAAATATACAATGTATCCACCTTATTTATTTTACGATACAATGGATGGAAGCAAGTAAAATGTCTGAGTTATGATTCTTTCACCGAATTTATGTTTGAATTATCACAAGGTTGACATGTACATGAATGACAATTATATATGTATAATGTATATCGCAACAGTCTATAAATGTTTGAAATATATATTTGTGTGTACATATTAATAATAACAATGAACGTAATAATATCATTTCATATCATATCTCGATGTTTAGCTAAATATGATATGAAGCAGGATAAGGATGGCAAATGAAATGGTCAAGAACCATCAGTATATTGTTTAATTTGGTTAAATTCCAATTTAAGCTAAGATCCAAGCCTCAATTCCATTTTAACTCGTTAGGTCGGACCGCTTCTTTACCATAAAAAAGATAAAAAAAATTGAGACACATTGAGCTCTCATAAAATCAACATTCGATCAAAATATGAAAAAATTTGGTTTCACAAATAGGTCCCCCTTTTTTAGTTTCCTGTTTTTATTTATACTAGTTTTTCACTTCAAAATATAAAGGCAAAAAATGTTTGAAAATCGCATAAAAATTAAGTAATTTAAAAAAGGAAAATGAATTATCCATTCCTTAACTTTTAATTGTTTAGTTGGACAGTTTAAGTTTAACCCATCGCGACTCAATCAATGTATTTTGATATGTTCAATCACTATGTCCATATCACTAATTACCTCACAAACGGTGTTAACAAACTGAATACTCATTGTCACAGCAAAAAATGTCCACTCCATCGTTAAATGCGTGCCTTTCTTTCCAGAGGAGCATAATTGTTTGGATTTGGAGATCATCCGATTCGTTTAAACATGGAAGAGTTACAAACTTACAATATGTAGGTGGCTTTGCTAAGAGAACATGGGATAAAAATAGTAATCAAACTAACTATTCCAAACAATAGTCTTGCCTTTTGTAATATAATGAAAGCAACAAAAGTTTACCAATTACAAATTCTCAAAGCATTACATTTCAATTAATGTTCATCTCTTGTTTTTTCTGGCCTCTTTTCATTACATACATAAAATAAAGAAGAAGCAAAAGGTTGGGATGGAAAATATAAAGGAACGGTTAGCACAAAAGTGAAAAGAGACGGCACAGCCAAAGCTTGTTTGGCATTGGGCCTAAAAAAATGATGGTCCTCACTCAAATATCTTTCCCTTTTTTACTCCTTTTTTTATTTTTTATTACTAATAATAATTTAAAAAAGGAAGAACAAAAAAAATATAATGACTTAAGTTGTACTCTTTGAATCAATCCCTTCAAAAACACTCTCCCCATCTCTCTCTCAAAAACTAAAAAAAATCTATCTTAAAAGGGGAGAGAGGGAGTGTGTGGGAGTGCACTATGGCAATTTTTTTAACAAAAAAATTATTTTGCTTTAACTAACTTGGTATGCACTCTTTGAATCCCTTTCTTGTAATAGACTTCTTGTTGTACTGATGCTAACTAAAATTATTATAAAAAAGAAATATTTTGAACAATGATAATTAGTTCAAACACCATCACATTTTGCAAAGAGTCCAAGTGTTAGGCTTTACTCATTTTAATTGTAACACACAAGCATCCTATTTGTATTCTAGTTCCATTTGTTTGACTATAAAGTATCATAATGACTTTATTGATTCAACCCTACCCCATTTCATTTTTTAAACATAAATTTTTCAAATAAAAAATAAAGGGAAAAGGAGACGTGGCATTTAGAAGTAAGCTACACAAGTGGATGCATAGGGTTAATTTTTCTCATTCTCACTATTCTCTACCCTAATAGTATATCACATTTCAATCAGTTGCATTGCATCAATTAATTAGAGAATATTGCTGAAAACCCCTTTTTCAAAATTTAGTATACAAGTATGTGAAACTTGTTTGAAACCCGTAATCAAATATATATACCTAAACATATATAATTCTTATTTCTTATTCTTTACATGTAAACTTGTTTTAATAACTTCATCCAATCCTAAATAACTCATCTGACTTTTTAGTAGAAGTTAATAGAGTTAATTAGATAACTAAATAATAACATATATTACATGTAATTAGATATTACAGAGTATGTTATTTTTATAAGTAATATAAATTAGTTTCGGAGAAAGAAATTAACTATAGGTAATTTAAAATGGTTAATTTTATATCATTATTGTCTCCAAAAAATTATACTGGTCATTTAACTAGAATTGAAGGGAGTATTTCTGAAAAACAATATTTGTATAGATGAAGATATGCTGTGCATAAATGAAGTTTGGTCGTTCCTATTTAAGGCCACGGTTTTGTAGTTACATTTGAATAATAGAATTTACGATTGGGGCTCTTTCAAGTATGTTTTCAAATAAGACATTAATCAAAACATAAAGAAAAGCAGCAATTGGTGCCATGATTTTGATAGTAGAGGTTGAAATATAAAAAAAATGTGAAGTGGTAGAGATAAGAATGATAAAATGTGGCTAATTTATGATTGAATCTGATTTGAAAAAACGAGTATAATTGAAGGCATTATTAACGGCAACGAATGATGATGGGCTATCACACTCTTCTAGTGCTTTTTTCCCAAACGTGTTTGGGATTTGACGTTTTGACGTTTCATCCTCTCACGTTTCCTTCTCTTGGTTGCTTTCCATTACACACACAATATAATCATATATACTAATGAAAATAATTTATTTATTCATTTACTTATTATTTTATTTTGAAGAGGATATATACAAGCCACAATAAGGCAGACCAACTGAGCAACACTACAAAGTTTTATTTTTGTTTTTATTAATATTTTTCAACACGCTTCTACGCACAAAAATACAATTGGTTTGTACCTGTATAATTTTGACTTCACATGCCATATTCAGAGCTCAATTCCCAGTAAACCTTCTTTTCTTTTTTCTTTATGAAATAAAATGTTTTTATTTATTATTAAAAAATAGTATAATAGTATATAGGTAAATAAAAGCCTAAAAATATAAAAATAATTTTGTTATTTACATCCTCTATTTTAACCCTGGTATATGGTTAGGATTTTAGTTTGACAGGTCAGCACAATCTTATATTTTAAGTTTTTTTGGAGAAACACTTTTGATTTGACTAAAAATATTTACCAAGGATAAGACAATTTTACGGGTTTTAAGCAAACAACTCATAAACGGACTCAAAATCTTCACACTTGCAATCAATATTAGAAAAATGTTAAATGATTATCAACACAGGGATTATATATTAATGGGATATGATGATTTAGAAAAATTTATTCATTAATTGACAGCTGCTCACCATATTTACTAGACAATTATATTCATGTTAATTATTTAAGGGGAAATTGAAACAAAGAATCTATGTCAATGACATTTAAAATTGTATAGGGAAAGAAATAAAAAAAATAACACATGAGCGGTCACCGACGCTCTAATTTCGGTCACTAATTCGTAGTTAACAACAAATGAAACAATGCCCGTGAGATTTAATTTGTCAAAGACAGGAATTTAGTCAATTCTCCATCTAATGTGAAAGTAATGTAATAGAATAAATATTAATATTAATACTAAAAATAAAACGACGGGTGGTTGCGCATAGTATCATGTCGTCTTCATCTGTGAGGTCCATTTTTTCACAATAAACAAATACAATCAATTCATTTCCTTGATTTTCTTTGTTTTTATTTTTATTTTTATTTTTTTAAAAATTTTACAGTACTTTGATTAATGGAATGGAAGTGTCGGTTGAAGGAATAAGGGACAGGTTTGTACGTAGGTTGGGAAAATGGCACATGGGGTTGTGCCCTAATTTGGGTAAGCAAGCATATTTAATATAACTGAGGAGCCCAGAAAAATAAAAATTGCGTGCTTATCAATATTATGAAGAAGTACAAATCACTATTGGGTTGGGAATTAATTAATGACAAGTCTTTGTAGCTTTTGTTAGTGGCAAATCCTCTTAGACAAGGACTATTATACTTATTGTTTGTTTCAATACACCATACAAAAATCATTTGAGTTTAATTTTGAAAATTATTTGTGCTTTTTAGTGTCGCTAAATCAAACTTGATGATTTTAAGAATTAACTTCTTTTAGAAGATCAGATTCATGTAGGGTCCTATCAAAATTAATTATTTATGAATTTGTATATAATATAAGATATTAATTTTCTGAATATTTCTTTGAGAATAATAATCTGAGTTTCAATAGACTATAATATGAGTTTTACAAACAATTTTTTTGTAAAATCAATAAACTAACAATCGAAGAACCTTGTACTCTAACATCATTACAACATATTTTGAAAATAAATTATTATATAATTAAGTATACAGAGCACATATCACAATTTGATCTAAATCTTGTTAGACTTGTAAATTTATGTCATTGCCCATAATTTGATTTATTCTCAAAGACTAAACATTTCCTAAAATAAGTTCATCAAATTATTCAAACAAAACACAAATGGGAAGGGTAACTCAGTTAATATTACAGTCATTTAAAAATTGGAAAAGATTATTTATATTATAACCATACCTACGTGGAATATAAACCAAACTAGTCATGTATTATTGATCTGGCCATATATAATTTAAATTTACATTATAGTATTTTAATCAAACACTCCGAAAATAGATTATTCTTAAATTGAAAGTGGTTTTGACATATCTTTCATTAAATCTAGAAAAACACACTCGTAAGGTTGACGTAATTTATTAATAATAAGTTGAATGCGTGTTTTCATTTAAGTATTATCAAGTACAACTAGCGTTTAACTGGAAAATAAAAAAAAAACCTATACGTTCTTATTAATTTATTCAGCAACTGATGTCAATGAAAATCAACAATGAAATAATTAAGTATTAATAAAAATTTTAGTAGTAAATACATACTCATATTGAACTACAATACTCCTACGTACGTTACAGACTTTTAAAACACATGTATTTTCTTGCTGTAAATAATCTTATTTGTTGCACTGTTTGATTCTAATATAGTCAGCTCATTCAAGAGTTCAGTTCAAAAAAAAGCTCATTCAAACAAGATTGTCAAACTCGTGAGTCTAAGCAGACTAGTAAGAAGGATGTAAACTTGGATCGTAAACTCGAAACGTAAACTCGTATGTAAATATATAATTATATAATTGATTTATAAATCGGAAAATAGCGTAAAATCAACAAAGATTGACACCAAAATGTTAAAATCAAATCCTATTGTTTATAAGTTAAACGATTTTGACCGAGTCATACACGAGTTCGAACGATTCTATGTAATGGACAATTCTGTGAGCGAGTTAACTCGATTTCCATGGCTGAAATTTGACAACATTGCATTCAAGAGTACAAGGCTGAGCATGCATTAACTAGGCTGTATTGATTTGGGCAGAAATGTTGCTCGGTGACTTCACCATGGATGTCTGGCAACAAAAAAAAAAGACTTCACCATGTATGAACCAGACCAATGTTATTTTTTTTTTTTTTCACAATTCAATAAAAAGTAAAAACAAAATGGAAACGGATAGTGAGGGAGTAGGTCCTCTTTCACCATTTTTCCTCTTTCACCATTTTTTTCAAAATCCCTCGTTAAGATACATCTTGTAAGTTTAATCAATTTAGATAGTAAGACTTCCCACATATTTAACTTATTTTATAATAATTTTTAGGAAATAGGTTCGGCATGAATCAGAATCACCGGGGCATATTCTAATCTTGTGGTATATATATATATATATGAACAATGGGAAGCTATTACTTTAATTTTTCAGTTCAAACAAGTAAGTTCGCTTAACTTCACTCGATCATGGAGATGTTTCTCCAGGCACTGCAATAGGAACCACAGTTAAGGCTATTACCTCCGATCTTAATTATAAGATCACAATAAAGTTTTTCGAAAAATTAATGGTGCAAAATTAATGACTTTATTTATTACTATCTTTTATTCCGTAAAATTAATTTACTGTACTTATAAATCAATATACAATTTAGTTACATTATAATTTAGTGATTTAATTATATTCTTAACTTCCAAAAAAATTAAAGTGATATTACATTTAAAAGCGGAGGGAGTACTTTCTAAGAAGTGAACATTGGTCTTGTGATTGATGTCCAATTCATTCATCACATATTGAACAATGGGTAAATCTACATAACTTTTTCAAAATTGCATATAGTCAAGGGTGTCTATTTCATAAAAGATTAAAAGCTTCTTTGTTGCAAAAAATCCAAAAACGGTGAGATGAATGGAAAATACGTTGAATTGGAAAATTAAATAGACTTAATTTTTTTCTTAACCTATATAAAAAAATTACTAGAAGCCACTTATAATTATGATCAAAAGAGTAATTTTTTCACAATTTCATATAGTTGAGGATATCTATTTTCGTTACAAAATGTAAGACATTTATCATTTCAGGGATACCGAGAAAATAAGATATCTAAAGGGCAGGCGGCATAAGACGGCAAGATGAGCGGCGGAGGAGGGTGGCTCCTCCGTAGGAACAAGTAAGTAACATGTTGGGGTGTGGGTCCCACTGTGCATGTTATAGAGCGTCGGTCCACACGTTCCCGAACGTGCCCCCCTTCAACTCTTAAATCCCCTAGGGTCCCACACTCCACCTCCCTCACGTGACTCTGCCTTTCACTTCCTGCCACGTCACCCACCCTACAGTGTGAAGATATTATGACCCCATCATCATGTTCTGGTGGACCCCACCCCCTCACCTGTGCCCTCCCGTACACAACCTTCGTCCCTACTTCCCTCCATTTTCCTTCCCTCCATATAATTCACTCCTACTTCCAACAACACTACATTACTCTATCATCTTTCCTTTTCACAAAAAATATTTATTTACCACTAATAATAGTAAGTAATTGGTTGAACTGGTAAGTGGACTGCAACGGGAAGCGCGCTTATTGGGAGAATGAACAACATTATTATGTGAGCTCGGGCAACACTCATACCCCTCGAGTCCAGATTAGTCGGATTCCAATGGGCATCGGATTACCAGACGATGATTAACAAAAAAAATGTTTATCTACCTTTTCATATATATTACTATATATTGGTCACCTCCTACTGTGATGAGCATACTTGCATATGTAAACAAACTTATCTAGTTTTATTTATAAGATGACATTTCCAACATACTTCATACACACTAAGAAAAACCTAATTTAAAATATCATTAACTTTACTTTAAACTCATTGCAACTTTTGTCAATTTTATTGTTATTATTATTTAATAATATTTATTATACCACCTTAAAATAAAGTTAACATACAATGTGAAATTATATTGTACATTCATAGTAAAATTTTAATTTTGTGAATTCTAAATATATAGGACTATATAAAAATTTCTCCATCAACTTTATAAATAAGATCAGACTAGAAGAGCATGCATACACACACGAACTCTTCTTTCAAGAAACAAATATTTCTTAAAAAAAAAGTTGTCCCACCCTTTTGAGGTGCCTACAAATTAGCGGGAGATTAGTCTCTCACTTGTCGAGTGAGGGGATACCTTGATCATGGATAAAAAAAAAGAAACAGATATTTCTCATCAAAAGAGGGCCTATTAAATGAATAACATGTAATGATAAATAAATTGATAAACTCTAGTACATGATATACACCACACAAGCTCATGATTCATCACTTATACTCCAACCTTTGAGAAAGATTAGAAGGAAGGGAGGGTACTTGTCATATATAGTTGATTGAGAAAGGAGTAACATGGGAAGATATTTTCTTTATATATATTTATATAGAGACCGGGGGGGGATGAGAATGGTTTTGTTGTTTGGGAGCTGTATTATTGGTGGCTAGGATGTTGAAATTGTTAATGTTAAATGATTGGTTGTGAATGTGAGTGTTATTGTGAGATTGAGAAGCTGCTAGGATGCTTCGCACTCTACTAACTCATAAAGTAGTAACCCAAATCCGTCTGTATTCTGCTTTGCATCTACTGCTCAATCATTACTTGTCACCTCATCCAATATTCTTTCAGCATCCCCATACATTCAAAAAAGTAAAACAAACTCTAATCTTACGCAAATTAAGAATACAGCGCTTGCACATGGTACCTTATTACAGTCTAGTCCTATGAAACTTGATTATGAATAGGAGGATATGTATGTGAATTTAATCTTGTTGGTTACCTCATGTCATCAGTGCACGTCTGATCTCTTGATAAGCCAGTTTAATTTTATTCACGAACATTCATTATCTCAAATATAAATTATTCATTGTTACAGAGAAATAATACTTTGACAAGATTGAAGAAATAAACAAATAAACTAGTGACCTAGCTTGTGTCATGAAAATTGGTTTTCAAGGTGAAAAAATACAGGTTGGATCATACCTATAATATGATATTGTCAGTAAGCAACCCCAAGCAAGGTCAATATCCAAGTAAGCATGGCCAGGAAAAGGACAACCGCATGTCCTGCATTGAAAGACATCTCCCTTTATTTAAAGCATAACCAACACTCTCCCCCATATATCCATCCATCCATTTCAGTTCCACACACATATTTTGCAAGCCCCTTGTTAACTAATTATCCGATTTTTCCTAGTTCTTTTAAAAAAACCTTGTTGTGTTAATCAGGCATTCAGGCCATTGCAACTAATGTGAAAATTAAAGAGTGTCATTACAATAGCAAATGCTTATGAATATGGATTGCAAATTTTATTACGGTGCATCAAATGAACACATTCAATTCTACCAACATTCTAAACATTTTTTAAGTGCAGCTAAAGCCTAAAATATTTTTAAAAATTTGTCTTTAAGCTAAGGATACATAAAAAATGTTTCAAAATGCTGCATACACTACAAATTACTTTTGATACAAAATGAAACCATACTTCATCAGGTCCATGAGTGAATAATTGAATAGTACTTAACTGTTACAAGTATAATATATATAATAATGTGAAGTATTGTGATGACTAGGTGGAATCAATCAACTAGAAATGTGAGATGAACGGGATAACGAAGAATGGATTTATTACAAGTAATATATATTATACACATACATGTATGTATGTATGTATGTAATGTGGAGGGCGGAGGTGGGGGTCACGTGCGAGGGGGATGACCGGGAAAGAGAGTGGCGTGTCGGTGCCGACAGAGGTGGATGACCGGCTACGGAAGGTTGCTGGAACTGAATCCCATGCTTCTCTTTATAACACCGTCGGTGCCTTCATCTCCTTCCCGTTCCCTTCTTTTCTTTTTGCCCATAACGGTTCCTTTCTTTTTCATTGTTGACTTTTCTTACTAACTTGTTAAAATATAATCAACTCTGTAACATTTGCTATAAAATTACTTCAAATGTTGGCAAAAAAATTACTTCAAATATTAAAGTACAAAGATTAGGGATTACTCATTTTAATCAAGTGGTTTTATATGTACATTACGTGATAAATATATAAGAGAGTGATTTTGCTCATAATATATTATGTACTTCTTCAATTGATATTTATAGACTTTAGAACATTTGTAACTAGCTTTTTGAAATTTATTTCTTTGTGTGATGATACTTTTACTTGTGCTACCTTATATGGATTTCGACATTTGTGACTAGCTTTTGATAATAGTCTCTGTTGCTAAATTTGCACCTTAATCCAATATGTAAAACATGGGTCTTATATATATATATATATATATATATATATATATATATATATATATATATATATATATATATATATATATATATATATGAATGAGATTAGAGAGTACTCCTACCTTGCATACATAAAGCAAGTCTAACTAAAAGGGGTTTATTTTTCTGCGTTAAGTAATTCATGAGCCTTTAAAATTGCTCAAGAGTAATGAACTCGAGTCATTTTCACTTGAACCAACGAACTACGACATACCCTCCATGAAGACTTTTTAACTTGTGTTGATTAACATTTGATAATTTTGTAGTGATATTTAACATGTCTTCTTTGTTTGTATAATGTTTCTCCTTCTTGACATCAAAATTGAGCGGTCTTTTTTAATTAGAGAGTATATTGAAGAACATTATGGAGTGCAAAATATTCCTGAATATGTATGGAAGAGGTTAAGACGAGTTACACACTCATACACACATATTTTGCGATGATGGACCATAGCCAGACCGTGTGATAAGCAGAAGAAGCAAATAAAAGAAGGACCACGCATAAATGCACAGTATTAATTAATCACTACACTTGCCAACGGTCAGATTTGTCATTGGTCATAATGTTTATATAAATGTTTAGATTTCACCTGCTTTTGTTTAAATAAAATAAAATGATCGAATCTGTTGTTTTTTTTTTTTTGCCAACGATCGAATCTCTTGTTAGGATGCACTTGATCGACCATTTGGGATATTTAGGAATTAAAATATGAGGAGACATATACTTTCTTTGCTGGATCCCAATGAGGAATATATTTGGCACGTGATGCTACCATGTGGATTTGTAGTTTATTATATTTTATTTTAGGGAAATTTGCAGTTTAGTCCCTGGTAAGGGAAATTAATACTGGAAGGTCCCAATACATTCCAAAATAATTATAAAGTCTCAGGGGTTCTTTCATGCAATTGTTTGCTTATCTTCAATGACTATTTTGCCCTCATAAGATGAAAGCATAGTCCCCCTGTAGGGACTAGTGAGATGAAAATCATCTTTAATGAGGGCAAAATGATAATTGAAGTTAAGCAAACAATTGCAGGAAAGGGCCCCTGAGACTTTATAATTATTTTGGAATGTATTGGGATCTTCCAGTATTAATTTCCCTTACCAGGGACTAAACTGCAAATCCCCCTTTATTTTATAGTTGTCCATGACCATGAGTGTTACTGTTTATAATTAAACTGCAAGCGCTTACTTTTTTAATAACGTCGCTATAATTTTATCTGTTCATAATCATATCCTTAAAGTTATAACCAAGTATTTGTAATTTCTCTTGATTTTCAATGAACTCCTTGTAATTTTAGGTGACTAATTAAAAACTAAGACAATTACCCTATTTTACCCTTAAAGTAAACACCCTGAACCACTGAGCACCCTAAACTAACACCGGACACAATTTTACCTTTGAAGTAACCAAAGTGGTCCAATTTTACCCTCTGACCAATGGAATGTTGACAC
The DNA here is from genome assembly GCA_029929735.1 of Mimosa pudica. Lineage (NCBI taxonomy): Eukaryota > Viridiplantae > Streptophyta > Magnoliopsida > Fabales > Fabaceae > Mimosa > Mimosa pudica. Next base: position 2,532,570 of record JAKELP010000023.1, on the reverse strand, counting down.
GTGGACGACATGGTACAATTTTAACTTCCACGTGTCAACATTCCATTGGTCAGAGGGTAAAATTGGACCACTTTGATTACTTTAAGGGTAAAATTGTACCCGGTGTTGGTTTAGGGTGCCCAGCGGTTCAGGGTAGTTACTTTAAGGGTAAAATAGGGTCATTGCCCTAAAAACTATAATAACTTTAATAAAATCTAAGTAAAAGTACAACAAAATGTTACGTCGATCAAGTTAAAAGCAAAAAATTTATAAGGACATGATAAAACTGAAAAACATACAGGGACACATTTAAAAATAAAATAAAAGTGTAAAAACTTATAAATTAACTGTCTACAAAGTTAAAGACGTATTAATTTGTATACACTTGTATCTTTATATATACTTTAAGTAAATTGAATGTAGAACCAAAAGATTCTGACCCAGTCAAGCACAACGACGATGATGTAGTAAAAAGAAAAAAAGGGATGGACATAAAAAGTCGATATATGAAGTTTCCAAGAGTACATGTAAATAAATTTAAAGTTTGATATATAAGAAGGCATTAATCAAACTGTGAATAAAAAGGAACTATCATAATCAGCTAAATAAACGCCGAGATTGATGAAAATGAAATTGATCCACTGGTGGTTACATCATTGCATGTGAAGTTTTTGAGTCTGTAACTAGTGATGAAACTTCGAAACTTCTAATTTCCGTTTCTAATTCTCTTTTCTTCTAAGCAAATTGATCCACCAAAAAAAAAAGTCTCATTGACCAAACACGAAGAAGCGAAAAAAACTTCTGAATTCACAATAAGGTATTTTTCTCTCTTTGTTGTTATCCTTTTAATTAGTTTACTGTCCATAAAAGAAATACATAGAACAAAAAAGTAGCTACATAAATTTGAAAATATTATAACATATAACATATCATTGCAGAAAATTGTGTGTGTGTGTGTGGGAAAATCATTTCACGTGGCCTTATAATTTACTTCAATTTTGAATCAAGTTTTAATGGGTAATTTCATTTTGATCGGACTTCAATTCATTATAGGCATTCATCTCAAATGTGACATTTTTTAATTTAATATTTAAGGTTTCATGAATTATAACGAAAGTTTCTTGATTTTGTTTAATTTAATAAAGGTTGTAAATCAATTTTACAAAATAAGATAAGAAATGCTAAATTCAACCAAAATAAAACTATAAGTTTATTAAAATAATGTGAGGAATTAAGGATTAGTTTTCTTTTTAAAATGATGTAGGGGTTGAAAATAACAAGTGTTTGGTTTAAACATTTGTTTTATTGAAAGGGAGACAAACATATCATGCTTGAGAGTAGCCCCAAGCCATGTGAGCGTGAGAGAATGACATTATTTCCATTACACAACTTATTAAATGGGACTATGGGAGTAAATAAAGTTAGTTATGAGAGAATTTATGAAGAATTGATTCAATGAGCCATATAAGTACAATGTGGAAAATCAGTATTTCGGGTGGTGACAAGTCACATGCAAAGGTCCTCTAACTCTAAAGTTGGGGATTTTTTTAAAGATTTTTTTAAAAGACAAGTCCATTTCCTTTTAAAAGAGAAATATGAGTTGTTATAAATAGTTATCAACCTTTTATACATAATTCTGAAGTTGCCGAATTCTTAATTTCTTTTTCAAATTTCTTGATTTTATTAGCGTAAAAAATCTAATAAAACAATATAAATGGAGTCCATTTTTGTGGTCCATGAATGAAGTAAAAGAATGATTTCAATTTCTATTTTTTGTTTGAGAAGTTTGTTTGATACCTTTGACACGAAGTAATTGTATGAAACTGATTTTATTTTTTGGTGGGCCAACCCAAGGTCCAGTCTATTAGCTTTATCTCAAAAGGTAAAAGCCCAAATTATAATAACTTGGAGATTATGGGCATATTCATCAAACAGGCAATTACATAAAAGTAATTTTAACGATTTTGACATTTTAAATTTTGCGTTGCAGCCATGAAGCAACAGAAATGTAGATTTTTTTCATTATAAAAACCTTTAAGAGAATTAGTGAGGGCGAATATATGGACCAAACAAAAAGAAAACAGTGGCATGGGAATCGTTATCAGTAGTAGTAATAGTAATAATAATGCACATGCAATGTAATGTAACAAATGAGCAGATGAGAATGGGAATATAGCTAATAATCACATCAGGAAGGGCTTTCTTGATGTAACTGTATCCTGTGCATGTGTAAAATATGGTATGATCTCATTGTTTTTGTCGTCTACATACAGGTAAGCTTATGCCTTATGGTATAATCATTTTATATACTCATTTATATTTATTGATTTGTTTCGCCAATACACACATCACTCTAATTTTTAAATTTAAGTCTTTTTGACCAAATATTTTGTTCAAAAATCACAATATAAGTCCATTTTAACCAAAATATTTTGTCATAACGATAAGTCTAGTTTTAAGTCATTAACGATTGTTTTACAAATTTACTCAATTACTCCTGTTGATTTTAGAACATCAATAAATGTTTTTTAACTAGTCATTATTATTAAGGGCGAATTAGGAAAATAAAAGTAATTTAAGATATGCAAATTGTATAATATTCCATTTCTTATAGTGTGAGATTTGGTTAAATTAAACTTATATATTAAAATTGAAATGATTCCACGTGTTTTTTTAAAAAAATATATAGCATGCACACAAAATTACAAAAAGAGGTATTAACTTTTTGATGTTTTTGTCTCTCACACACTGTTTACATATTCTTTTATATTCACCTTCCAGTATATGAGTAACTTCTAGAAACAATTTGTGGTCCTAACTTCTAACTAGTAAAAAACATGGAACAATATTTTGTGCATCATTAATTGCATTATTTCAGGTATGTCCTCTTTCTCAAATTTCAATAATATACAGAGTATTAATATTTTAAAAAAGTTAGGGTTTTTATGAAGGTTAACGAGAAAAAACAGAATATTTTTTATGCAACTATTTTTTATGGTTGATTGGTTTTAGTAAATTAGTCGAAGTAATTTATATGATATACACAAAAGGCCGTACTTATGTATAATAAATTTTTTTTAAACTTGTGTTTGGCCACAGAAAAATATTTTTGCGTATGTTAAATTCAAAATTCAAGCTAAAAAAATGAATAAAGCACTCAAAGCCACAAAAATGTAGGAAATATCAGCTTCTTGATTAATGATAGGTGATATATATGATTTTATTTGGGGTAAATGTGCAAAAATATACATGTACTCATGTAGTTTGGTTTATGATGCACTCATCATAGTGAAGTTTCTTTTTTGCCCGAAAATTCCCACTTTGTTGTCAAAATGGGTTAAAAATACCCATGTTGTTAACAATCTAATGGTATTTACTGTTGTAAAATTAATGAAAATGAAATGTGAAAAAAATCTATGAAGTTTGATCTTAAGTGCATACAACATCGTGAAGTTTTTGTTGCCATGAGTATTTTTGTATTTCGGACCAAACTCTATGGACTTAAGTGCAAAAATACCTATGTTGTTAATAATCTAATGGTATTTTTATACATTTTATTTTCACTGACTTCGAAAAATTTAACACCATTAATCTATATTGATGATATAGACACTTTTAACTCATTTTATTAACTACATGGATATTTTTTATCCAAAATAAATTTGTGGTATTAAGTACATCTTAGACCAAACAAAATAGACATTTTTGAACCTTCACTCATTTATTTATATGAGCACTTAAAACCATTCCTTTTCTTTATTTCTTGTTTTTTTCCAAGAAAACCATTTCTCAATTTTGAAACTATTCATTTTAAACCTTTTGTTGGTTTGCCTTTGATGCACTAAACAAATTGTCATCTATTGAAAAGCAATTAATTATTAGGTTATTTCTTATGATTTCCAATTAAGTTAAGATACAACTCAATCCATTGACTGCAAAAAAAATACTAATTTTACTCTTGCAATATCATAAAATGAGCAAATAATAATCATAAAATGAGGATGTTATTATTCTTGATGTCTTCTCTTTATGCTTGGTTATAAGTTTTTGTTTATGGTCAACATATATTCATCTTCATTATATTAATCATCATTCGCCATATTGTTACAAAAAGTTACATCAAATTACTAAAAACAATTGGAACTTGAGAAAAAAATTTACAATGATGTTGTGGCGACCCTTGATTTTTTTTCCAATGAAAGAAGTAATTGCTTTTTGTTTAAGGAAGCAGATAAGTAAATTTCAACCAACTTACGTTAGCTTGAGTGCTTTATGTTTCATTTGTATTTTTTCTTATAACGTTTAGTTTATTTTACTAAATATTTATGATTTTTATGTAAAGCACAGTGGATGCCAATAAAGAAAAAGTCTAAAAAAAATCAAAAGGAAAAACTAAAAAGAAAACCATGGTGCTTTTTATTTCCACCTAGTAAATTGGGCCACTTGTACATAATCTTTTGACTTTTTTCTTTTCCTTTTTGAAAACGTTCTTGTTATTTGTGGTGTGTGTGTGAGAGAGTTCTAGGTAAAGAATACTAATAGGATATTTGGCACAATAACTTATCAGCAAGGGGAAACAAAAGTCTCATGCTTCTAATGAACGATGTATGATTTGAATATTGTGAATATGAATTTGTCCCCCATTCCTCTATTACTTAATTAGATCTTAACACACAAAACACACAAGGGGAAGTAATAATTTATTTTTCTGGAAGAATGCATCTATTCTTCTAACTTCCAAAATCTTCCGACATATCATATCAGAAGAAAAAACAGAATGAGTAATGAAACTTGTCAAGACAAATGAAATGTATAACAAAAAAAGCAATAAAAATAGATACAAACAACTGCGTTATGAGTAGTATTTTATAACGAGCACTTGTATGATTCTATGCAGTGCCTTGCAACTTTCAGAAGGAACGGTTTGAATAATCATTAATTTTTAGAAAATGTTTGACTCTACTACCTCCCTTTTCTTTTGACAAAGTGCTTAGGATGTCCTTCTAATAAAAACTTACGTGAAAGTATTAAGAAACATGAGAGATTGAAATATCTTGGCCCTCCACAACCATAAACTTATGAACTTTACATCGACCCCAAAAAATTTGAAGTATAGAAATTAGAGTAGATGGGCATAAATAATTTGGATTCAATTAATATATGATAATTGAGTTGACACGTCTAATTCCATGTGTTCCCCGCATCGATATCACGTGTAGTGTTTGCTAAAGCCAGTTAACATTTATTCTTTTCTCTGTTTTGCCAACTCAAATTACACTGATTCGGACAAAGCCCTCAAATTCAAACATCCACATGTAGCCAGTTATGAAGCAATCATACTTTTGTTTTATCATTTTTAGGATACCATCATGTGCCATAAGCCATTAACCCATCTTAGCCACCCAAAATGCCACCAACTGTAAGTTGATTCTCCATTTCCCCCTCAATAATTATCAAATGTTTTATTCTTAAAACAATTCCCCAACACACAGATTCAAACAAACCCATATCTCATCACCACGTGATTGATCAAACACCAAGTTTACATGGGTCGAGTCTTCTGGCAAGCAGTTGAGGGTCTCATTATGACCAACTCATGCTCATAAAAAACTTGTACTCCAATTAAGACTGAGATAAATTATACTATTTTTCAATAATTAGACACATTCAAAGGGCAAAAAGGACAGGATAATGGTTTGATGATTTTATGTTTGGAAATTCACTGTAATCATGAAAAATCTCAAAAAGAAATATGCAAAAAATTAAAACAGGCCTATACTACTCATATGCTATTGAGTGACTTTTTTTTAGTACTTCCATTTCTTGAAACCTTAGAGTATTGACTGTGTTCAGATGATATCGAGATTAACCCAGTTTATTCAACTATGTCAACAAAATGGGTGAAATAGTTTCGTAACTGGAGTTGCATAAAGCGCCATTATCAAAATTCCCTTGTCATTGTAAAATAATAAAAAGCAGGCAATCCTGAATTCCTCTACTATTCTCTAACTAAAATGTTATAAAATATATATAGTATAATTTCTACAAAAAAGTTTGTTCCACCTTAGTCATCTTACATCAAATGATTCCCAGCAACTTTGGATCTGCTTAGTCACTGCATGTTATGCAAGTCAGTGGGTCACAACAGGGAACAGTTACACCAATGTTAGAACTTTCAAAAGCAGAAGGAGGGCTTAGCATACTTCATACCTGTCTGAGAATATAACTACTACGTGCTCATCACTTGCGTATAGAAAGATCAAGGTGAAGGTATGACACAGCCGCCACAAAAAACAAGAAAAATGCAGATACCAGCATTAATGGCTCAGCAAGCATAAATATAGGGTTGAAACTGTAGTGCACCTACAAAATGGAAAACATGGTTAGAGATCACCAAGGGGATGTAATACTGCATGAAAGAGCTAAACAGAACTGTATTTTTTTTTTGAGTACTTGAGAATGATAAAAGAAATTGACAATAAAATAGTTATGCTAATCAAAAGTACAAGAACACCAAGCCATGCTAGTTAAAGAGACTTGTGTAAAACAAAAAATTCCATACATCATCGTCAAAAAGAAACATTACTGCTACAGAACTTAAAAAAAAATTATGAAACACATGGTCACAATTCCCAACTAGATTTATGCGGCAAGTAAATTTCCATCTATCCACATTCATCTGGGATAAGCTTATGGGCATGGTTCAATAAATGTAATTGTTCAGAGTCAGTCCATTTCTCATACTAGCATAAAAATTCAGGCCTTCTGTTGCTTTGCCACACAATAGATGTCTTATGAAACAATTGTTTTCATTATCATTATACCACACATTTGAAGCAAACTTTACTTGTGTTTGGACCTTATGTAGCATCTAAATTATCTGAAAGTCTTTGAAGAAGTAACTTTTTTGAGAGTCCAGTAATACCTGGAAAGGAATATTATGCTCAGGGACGACATTTCTTTTCTCTAAAACCACCACAGTCCTGCCGACAACATCAAGGTATGAATACTTGGTCTGCAAATATTCAATAAAAAATAAGTCAGTTACACGTAATCAAATGCTTTGTTACAGAAAGTCAAGATCCGCCACAACAAAATCGCTCAATTCATCTGGAGAAATCTGAGCTGCACACACACACACAATCGACAGCAACATGTTGGCAAACAAATAAATGAATGAATGAATAAAGACAGCAACACTGCTGTTTTTCTTATATTTCTAGCCCTGCAGAATATGATTTATTCCTGTCAAGTTTTTATATCTAAATTTTAATGGTATTCAAAATTTTTACAGAAATTTCCAACGTCAATCTAAGCATTTTCGTAACTTGGTTGAAGCTGATCAGGCACTCGAATCTCACATACTGAACACCTTCCAGACTCTACATGCTTAGATAACCCACCAATCATCTAGGAAATGAAATTTTCTAACCATACCTCTGACTCTGAGCCATCAGATCACTGCTAGAAGGTTGTCTACAGGAATTATCATACTCATACTGAAGATACACATGGACCTTTTGCCAGTACCGAAAATGCATGCTTCAAGATGACCTTAGGAAAATTATTCATTTGGTTTCAATGGTTTTAACTCTGTGTAAAGCCAGTCCTTGAATTTTAATTCGGTGCAACTCAACTCCAATAGTTTTGACTATTTCAAAACTTGGTCGCAATATTCTTATTTGATTCAACTCAGCACCAATAAATTTGAATTTTTAAAACATATTGGTCCTTAATTTTAAAAACATATATGATGCAACTCCAATAGTTTATTTTACTATGATATATAGGGACCAATATTTTAAAAAATCAAAACATTAGGGATAAAATTGTCCCAAGTCAAAGTAAAGGAATTTTGTTCTAAACAAAATAAAACTATAGGCACTGAGTTGCACTTACTTAAAACCAAACTATAACAACAAAATGATAAATCGTTCTGATAAACTTAAATGCAAACCCAAGAATGTATATCCAGTAACTGTTAAAATAATCTTATAGGTAGAAACTATCTGAGTTTAGCTAAGTGATGATGAATGTCTTGGTTGTAGTGATGAAATGCGTCTAACCCCAGATGCCACAAATACTTTCCTGAACTAGTCAGTAGTCACATATTAACTTTAACTAAAACAAGGCTGATTTTTTTTTTCAGAAGAAAAGCCAAACACCGAGCATTCTCCATAAACAAAACATGCATGGAAAAATGTTTACTTCACATCCTTTAATAGGCATTTCCTAAAGAGAAGTAAAATGTGCTTTAAAGCCTGATTAACAAAGTAATACTTTTATTTTCTGCTTCACTCTACCTATTTATACCATATTCCTCTTTCTTCGTCTGGTGATTGATAGTTAATTTTTTCTAAAAACAGGGAACTATCGGCCACTCACTGAAAATTTTCACGACAAATAGGAATCAATCTCTAATTATAAGAAAAATTACCTCTAGATGTTGCTCCACAGGAAATGAGACCACAGCCTTGGGATCTTTGGATCCCTCTGGCAAAACAACCTGAAATTAACAGTCCCAACCTCTTAAGTGCACTTGAAGAAAAGAGTAGAACTCAGCTAATAAATGTAACAGATCCACACCCACCTTGACAAGCAACCTGTCAACAACTGTATCAGTAAGAGGACAGCCAAAAGTGAAGTTGAGATATCTTCCACCATCTGGAGATTCAAAAAGGAAATCCTCCACTGGTACCCCATAACCAATGACAAAGGTAGATTTCCAGCCTCCAAAGAGAGGATACCGAGGTTCAATTAATAGTTCTGACTGCAGCATATAAGCATGTTAATGATCGTGGGGTCAGACATCATAACCTATTTAATAATATTAATGAACCTTTCGAAATTATTTTCCCCAATAATAACTTCTCAACAACCAATAAGAACATTTTGACTCAAAACACCAATTTACATTGATGGAAACATGCCATTCAGGCACATTAATAAAGGACCTCTACCTCTAAAAGTTCTGCCTTCCTCAAATCAATATGATATCAATGATAGCCAGAACAACTTAATTAAGCCAAACAAAAATGCTACTGATACGACCAATATTTTAACATATAAAAACTACAAAATCTCAGTCTCATCAGAGGAATTGAATATATAACCATTTGGTTGCTTGATGAAACAACTTGACTTGCTTCATAGTTCTTCCTTCAACCCAATTGTTAAGGATAATGGATAACCAAAAGAAACAAAGGGCTTGAAGAAAATAACAATAATTGCAGAATGTATTAAGATAAATGCTGCTACTCAACCTGAATATGGTTAATATATGTCAGTAGCAGATGAGTAAAGAGAGATGGATAAACCTAAGGACATATCTTACCTTGAGAAAATCTGTACGTAAACGTGAAGATGAAATGTTTCCAATTCCATCCCGGTAGTATACTGAGTGAACCCTTGGAGGCAGCCTTGCTAGAAGATGTTTGAATGAAGACACCCCAGTATTACCTGGTTTCATTTGATAATCAACCCTGTTAACACAAAAAACAGATCATATTGGAGGGGATTGATTGAAAAGGAGAAAGCATCAAATTGCACACTAAGAAATCTAAAGACAACGGAGACAAGATATTTTTGTATCAAAACGTTTTATTCACCTGACAACTGATGAATGAAAAATAAGATCATTTCCATATTTAATTTGAGAATAGGAGTGTTTCAATCGCAATGGAGCCAACAGGGTATGTAATAATCACCAAGAGGTAACCATAGAGTGTGTCAACAGTTTTCATGATTTTATTTCCGTGTAATGCATAATACTCTCCTTTTCTTCTGTCATTCATCTACTCACTTATGTTTATACTAAATGCAGAAATGAATCACATGATGCAAGAAACATAACTTTCAACACTTGTCAAACAATTCAGATGTGGTATAAGTAACTGACCATCTCCTCAGTAACATCTGGCCATTTAAGAAAACAAAAAAAAAACAAAAAATAAATGGGAATGAGAGCATCAAGGTTTAGTGAGAATTTCCATTTCATTAACTTGACATGCAGAACCATCATGTATCTTAAAATCGGTTATGTCCTAAATAAATATACACACAGATGGGTCACGATAAAGATCAAGACAACTATGTCTTTAAGGAAATGAAAAGAATACTTCTGAAAAATAGGCACTTTCCAATTTCTTACATCATGGCCGCACATATTTACCATGAAACGACTGATCTGAAATCCATTCACAAAGGACTGAATAATGGGTGGCAATTTACCTTGAAAAAACACCTTTATGTCGGGCACCTGCATGAACCAGGCTATACCGCTCTGTAACCTGGAGGTTGCCCCAGTGTGATATTTCAATTTCACGTTCTAGCTCCTCAACAATGGCAAATGGATTGTTATTTTCAAAATGAACAATTATAGGTGCATATGAATATGGGGATTGGTTGTCATATGGCCCATATTTGATCTCTGTACTGGCACGTTTAGTAGGCTCCACTACTGTGAATGATTCGACCCGAGTGCTTGGTGTCTTAATAAAGGCTGTTTGTTGCTTAACATTATAAGGAGACAACAATATAGCACTATCACGGAAATAGACCAACTGTGACTCTGATTGACTTATTTCTGCAGGGAAAGGTTCCAGGGAACGTGTCAATATGTAAAGCACTTCTAGTGTTGCAGTTTCACCTTTACTAAGTGGATTTAACAATAATACAGTGAAATATTTGGTTCCATTTGGTCCGGCAGGTTGCTCAGAAGATTTAACATCAAGAGGTACATAGGTTTTCTTCTTCTTTTTCCCAGCAGTGGCAGCTGCTTTAACCATCGCTAAATGTTCAACTTCTGAAGGTGAAAACGCAAGATTTACTTCTGATGCAGGAGATGCCCCAACATTTTCAACCTGAAAGAAAAGCTCTATGAAATGCATGCCCTTCAAAGTGATAGTATAAGGATTTATCTAGTAACAGAGAAACATAATCAGGAAAAGCAATAAAAAACATTGCATTAATGAATAATTGATGGTCCCGAAAAGCATTTAAATGATCAGAAACTGGCTCTCAAATAATATTGAGTTACAGTGAACAAATTGAATGAAAAGGAACAAGATTTAATCAGCTAGTAACTTTCATCAAAGAATGTAGTGGATTTTCATGAAACAGATGAGATGACCTAGTGATTATACTCCCTCTGTTCCTAAATGTAAGATCACTTTTACATTTCAACTTGTTCCTAATTATAAGATCACTTTCTAATTTTTCCCAAATTAACCTTAATAATGTTTATCTATAATAACAAGCAAGAGAGAAGGAGAGTGGGGATAAAGGTTTACGGTTAGGATAAATTGGTAATATCATGTGTTAATAACTAACTTAACTAACATCCTTAATCTAATCAAATTAGGAAAGTGATCTTATATTTAGGAATGGAGGTAGTCCTCAATTTAATTCCTTAATCTCAAGGATGAATGTGTCAGTCAACTTGAATGAGTAAAATTTTTAGAAGTGGGGAGGGGCTTTACCTTCATTGTCAAATAAACCTTGATGATGTGAGAAGTCAAGTCAATCTGCAAGGATCATTGGAACATTAGTCATTACATGTATCTAAAACCAAAAAAAAAAACTCAGAATGGAGCCAATGCCAAAGGCTGAAGAATGAAGATACAAGCATATTTCCATTTCCTCCAAAGGAGGAAAACTCAGTAACATCTAACACGAAAGAAAATGCTAAAATCACAATCCATCACACACACATATTGAGACAAAATCTGTCCAAGTCAATCAATGTAACTCAAGAATCCCTTATTATTTAAAAAAAGAACATTTTTTCCCTCCAATATATGACGATCAGATCTCAAGCGACGAGCATCATAAAACATTACCCGTAGGAACAACAATCCCATATTTTCCCACAGATCTTCATGCCAAAAAGTTCCTTAATTTCTCAACTATAGAAATATTAAACCTCAACAAACAAATTGAGGAATTCGATAAATTTAATTACAATTAGAATTGGAGAATATCCAATTCATCGCATTTTCACGTAAATAATAGGAAAAGGCAAAAAAGAAAACGTAAAAGAGAGATTGAAAGCGTACTCTGCGCTCGGCATTGACGATCCGAAGCTCGTGAGAGGAGGAAGCATGTGAGAGAGTGATAAGAAGGAGAGAGAAGAAGAGAGAAAGGTGAAAAACTGGAGCTTCCATTGTTATTGTTTGTTGCCAATCTCTCTCCTTCCTTCGTTTTCTTCCTTCTTCTCAGTTGACGAAGACGAAGGAAGGAAGGAGACTTCAACTCTCTCTCTCTATATATATACATGCTTGCTTGTTTCAGTCCATGGTCTCCTATACATATGTGGGCCTACTTTTGGCCCACATTATTTTGGGCTTTGTTTTCATTTCTAGGGCACATACCTTTTACACCCAATATTTCAATTCCATTCATGATGATCTTGAGTAACTTTTTTTTTACCCTTATAAAGGCTCGATTGTTTATGATGGGGGACTCACAATGATATACTCCCTCCGCTTCTTAATATAAAAGCCCAAAATTTGAATGGTCTTGATCCTAATGGAGTATAAGAGTCCATCTCACACTCTCTCCTCAATTAATGCGTTTTTTCCTACTTTGCTCTCTTTCATATTTATTAATGCTTATGTATTTCTCTCTCTTTAAAGTATCATAATAAATATGGGCAATATTGGAAATGAAGCATTAACTCCAGACACTCAACTAACATTCACATGTTTTCTTAAGAGGCGTTTTTTTGGCGGCTAGCTCTTATATTAGGAATCGGAGGAAGTAGCTTATAAATTTCAAAATCTTATATAGGAGATTTTGACTAGTTGAGTGGCGTTATTAACAACGGCAATCAACTGCCTCAGATCTCAAAACTCGAGTTATTTTACTATCGTTTTCCCTTAATGATGATATATATGGTTTTCCTCTGTTGGAGATTAGAGTAAGTGTAGTGTCTTTATAAAATTTGAATCTCCAGATATATACGCCTTTTGAACACATTTTCGGACCAAACACAACAGCAAAACCAATTAACACGGTTGGGAAGCTGAAGTGTGAATGTACTACTTATATACTCACACACACACATTCATGGTCGATGTGGGACTAAGAGATCCCACAGGGACCCCCCAGTAAGGCGCAAGCGCCACCCACACCAACATACGCAAGACAGATATATACGTCCGACAATATTTCAAACATAATTTTCTCCATAAGGTGGGTATAGAGCAAAATGAGCTTCCTTTCATACTTTCCTCCTTTTTTAGTTAGAGGAGCAAACAATAATGACTTGAGATTACAAGTGGGATTAAACCTACAAGCTCCCACCAAAAGAGATGTCATACCATTGAACTATAAGGGTCTTGGTTTACACTTTCCTCTTTACCTCTTATTTTGCTTCTAGAATTTTGAGCACAATGTTTTATATTTCTTTTCTAATACCAGTTCATGGGAAATTGCATTTTTCCATCAGATTCTTCTTCACAACCTCATCCTCAACAAGTAAAGCTAGATGCCTAGAACTGAGTTGCCTTCTTGGTGGGAGGAGGTCAAACAATCATGAAGGAGCTTTGAAGCATTTTTGGAATTCATTGTTTTATCTTTAACTCTCCCTGTGCTTATAGCCGTTCCAAAATCCGGGTAAAGGAGGGTTGTGTTAAATCCCAACAACCAAAGTAAGACCCTTTCAAATCTCAAAGAATTAATACACAATGGTGTTAATTTAACATAGAAAGGATTAATGACTATAGGCAAAGTAAATTTGCGGGACCAAAACTATTGATTTCAAGCTCCAATGACAATATCAAAATTGAAGCAAACTACAAAGACTAATGATGGTGTAATCCTTTGGAAAATTTACTATATATCTTGGAATTGAATGACGATTATAATTGCTTGTTCTTGGTGGAAGAAGAAAGTTGTTGTTTTGAGCAAAAGAGATAAACTTCCACTGGTCTGACGTTGACAATACCAGGAGACTTGCTACAAGAGAGAGTCTGTGCCCTTGGGAGACCGGCAAGCAAGCAGGCTTAGAACCACTATATAGATGCATACATGATAAATTCCACGCTTACACTAAACTCCTATAAAATTAAAGTGTATAACCAATGGACTCAACAAGCAACTTCTAAGAAAATATTCAAAACTTTATATATTTAACTCATCAGTTCATCCCAACCATCTGCACAAGTACAAACTTTTATACCCAGGACTTGGGAAAAAAGAACATCCCACCATATGTACAACATCCCCCCAAAAAAGACAAGAACATTAATGACAAACAAAAGCTTAACCATGAGAAATTCCAACATTCTCTCTTCCACAACCATTTGATGCAACAGGACACAATATAGAAACTCCTTATCATGGCAGTTTCACTGGTTTTTTATATAGCTTGCTGATGCATTTTCATGGAAACATTTCTCCAAGAATTCTCCATCCTCTTCTTCTCTCCCCAAAAAAAAGGAACATAATGTAGTAATTCCTATCTACTCTTCATTTACCGACTTGAATATTAGCCTCCCCCGTTTCCCCAACTTTATTCTTTTATACATAATATTAAACAACAAAATCACAACACAAATAAATCTTGTGTTCATCTCTCCAACTCATCACCCTCCTAGGCATTTACCTTGGCTTTGTTTATGATCTGTATGACAATAAAGGTTGGAGAAGCCTCTGGCCAGATGGACTACCTAGAAACGAGGCTTGAGATCGAGTGAGCATCTCAACCATCGACGGTGTCTGATATGCTTGAACAAGACTCGAGCTATCAGTGGAATCACCTCTTGCTGTGGCTCTCTGCCAAGAGTGGGAACTCAGCCCAGAAAGAATGTATGCTCTCCCCGACGCTTCATACACATGCCGGCTCACCATCCTCTCTTGCATTTCCTTGAGTTCAGCATCCAACGCAAGACAAAGGCGATCCTGAGATCGGGCTGAAATGGACTCCAACAGCATTTTTCTGCAGTTTTCAAGGATTGACACTGCACCTGTCAGATCTCCATGTTCGGCTGCACTTCGGGCTTGGGCCATTGCTTCAGCTGCTTGAAGCCTGTTATGCTGTCTGTCCACTTCAAGTGACTTGATCACTTGCCCAACTTTTTCAGGCCTCTCCAGCTTCACTTCTTCACTTTCTGATATTGTTGTCTCCTGAGTTAATGGATCCTTGTAAACACAGTTGACCTTTATCAATGATGTTTCATTGCAAGAAGCGGCTGGGACATTAATTGAAACCAAGAAATCTCTCTCCTCATCAGCATACAAATCTCCAACATCAATAAATCCTTGACGCCCACCAGCCATCACACGGCTTGGATAACTTCCTGCCTTAAGTGAGACGAGGTTGAGATTGGCATCTATGCACTCAATTGCGACTTGCAGCTCCTGAACCACCACGCTTAAAAGCCCACCAATGCACTGTGCAAATGCATCCTGTATCACGGATTCAGTCTCAATGAAGGAAAAAGTCCCTCCAGAATTCTCTGAAATTGAGTGCATTGATGAGGCATCATGATCTGCGCCAAATCCAAAAGCATGCACAGGAATTTGAAATCCTGAAGTGCCACGATTACTGATAGACATAGGCAGAAGTAAATGGTAGTTTGGTTGTGATTGGTTTGTGCCAGAACCACCAACAGTGTAAGTATCTTGCCCATCAGATAACAATATTATGCTCGCAACTGGATTTTTCTCTCTTCGTTCTTCCATTATCTTGGCTCCTTTTCTTAGGCCCTCAGCAATGTTTGTACCACCATTTGCAACCAAAGCATTAACAGCTTGCAGCGCTTGCTGCCTACCAGAGTCGGTCATTCTGCGTAGAGGAAATAGTCGGCGAGCCGTAGAAGAGAAAGCAATAACAGAAAGCCGGTCATTTGAACCTAAATTCTGAATAACAAATCCCATAGCCCTTTTTAATAGCGCGAGCTTAGTGCCAGCCATGCTACCGCTAATATCGAGCACGGTCACAAGGTCAACCAGGGCACGTGGAGTATGAGACACCTGCGCTGAGCCAACATGATTTCTACTGAGGTTAGGTGTTCTGGTTGCTGCTGCTACGGCAGAGGCCTTGAGATGAACCAAGACATTGAAATTACTGTAAGAGTTGGACCGTGGAGCAACTGGCACTTCAGGATATGTTTTAATTTCTATTGTTTTAATAGCACCTGTATCAAAAACGCTCTTGCTGGAACATACATGTTCGAGATCTATGGATTCATCATCATTGAATACACCTGGCTCAGGAGACTGAAGAAGTGGAACAACATGTCGCCTATTAGAATCTCGTCGAGGGGGTGGACGAGGAAGGCTGTGGACAACTGCCATGAAAGCATTATTTGGCGAAGCCCTTCCTGGGAGAGGATCCATGCTGGGGTCCAGTAAGGGCACTTCCTTCCACTTTGCTCGGCACACTGGACATATTTTGTTTCCATGTTTCACATTTGAAGCAATGCAGTGAAAATGGAAGGAATGTGAACATTCGGCCGTGAATAAAGCATGCCCACATCCTTGTTTCATTTTGGTTAAGCATATTGAACAGGTTTGCTGAAAAGGCAGGAAAAGAACATGTCAAGATAAGAAGCATATATACTTGAATCTTATTAATTTTACAGTATGAGTGTAAGGGAAAAATAAATCATGAACAAAACCAAAACTTGTGAAATATGAAATGCAGGGTGCTTCAACTCACACACAAACATAATGCATTGGAAACGTCAATATTAGCAACACAAAATATGCTACAAAAGCTGGCACCCTAAATAATCATCTAAAAAAATCAGAGGGATATGTACTATTAGTTCAGCTTTCTTGTTTAGCGCTTAGCCATTAAGGTATTATTTCAAATTCTGAGCCTGATCAAGCAGCTTTAGATGAAACATGTGCTCACACCATTACGAAGACATCAATCTGATTATGGAAACTAATTTCACCTCAAATTTCTTTTACCAGGCTCTTATCCTAAATTAGATTTGACTTTGACCGTAAAACTGTCAATATTGTCAAATATAAATTATATCTTCACATCGTTTTATTCATTGTTTTAATTTCTTGGCTTCCCAGCAGGAAAAGTGACATAAGAAGACATTGAAAAAGAAAGTCTTGAATATCTTTTTTTATGTTGTCGAGAAGCTATCTAATAGTGTACCGCTGAAACAAGCTATCAAAACAAAAAAAAAGAAAAGGTAAAGTTCATGAATCATGTTAAAGGGAAGATGATAAGTTGCTTTCTAAGATGTAACATCCATTTCCCTTTCTCATCTTCCTTTCTCAACCGAAGGAAGATTATAAATTATCAATCAAAAGATATGACCTACAAACACAGATTTTCACATTCTGTGTAGCAGGAAAATCTTCAATTAGGCAAACATGAGCACTCTTGAAAGAGACTAAAGCAGCTTTTCCACTTGATCAAAGAAATTTACACAGGAAACAGTAAATTCTCAAGAGTCTCCTTCGCACTTGGCCATTACATTCAATCAATTTGATTTGACTAATGAAGAAACAGGTTAACGTGTCATGCATGTATGCCGTTTTTTTTCTTAAAAAGCAAAATTGACCATTTGAAAAAGGAAAAGAAACAAGTCTTATCCTCAAGAACTTGTTGTACACACAGCATGGGATGTTGAATCGATTAGTTATCAATTATATCAGGATGAGGCCCCGCAATTGCATATAAAGCATTATTGATTGATTAAGAAAAAACTTCAAATCACAAACACACACATAAAAACAACTCATGAAAATTGACAGCTCTATCACCTAACCCATGTCATAACAAATTTGAAAAATAAGAAATAAAACAAAGACAAAAAAAATCATTTTAATATTAAACAATACACTTCAGAAAAATGAAAATTAAAAAATTGTAGGATTCTTGAATCAGCTTGAGGGATTTCCAAATTTCAGCATACAACACCCTCTTTTTTTCATAATAAAATAATAATCCAGAAATCCACAAATACCTACTAAATTGACAACACATAAATCCCTACTCAACACAAAATTTAACAACTAATTAAACTCCTCATTTTTTAATGAAATCAGAAAAACAAGTTCAACCAAAATCCAATTAAGCACAGTAAATTTTCAACTCTTCATTTCCCACTTGACAACAATCAAACAAAACTCAGTTCATAAAAACACAAAAAGCAATGATTTTGACACAAAAAATAACAAGAAATCAACGGCACAAGCAGTAAATTTAGAAACTTTAATCTCAATTTCATAAACCACAACAAAACATTCAAGGAAAAAATCAATGAAGAAGAAAAAAAACAAACCTTGGAAGATTTGCTGGCACTTCTGGAGAGCTTAATAGAATGAGAAGAAGCAGACTCAAAATTTATAGGAGAGAGAAGAGCAGCATCAGATAATCTTTGAGAAACATTGGTAGAATCAGGAGGAGAAGAATGATCCAAGTCATCAGAAGTTCTGGGGACAAAAACACAGAGATTCAAACCCAAAGCCAACTTAGCTTTCTTCCATTTACTACTCCCCATTTTCACCTCAAGATCTGAACAAAAAAAAAAGAAACCCCAAAAATGCTGACACCCCAGAACGCAGATCTCAAAGAAGAAGCAAAAGGAAGAGAAAATAAGCAAAAGGGGTATGTAGAATGAAATAAAGTTTGAAACTTTGAGCTCAAAAATGGGAATAGAGAGAAGAGGAAGTGAGATTATGATTGAATGAGAGAAAATGGAAGTGGGTTTTTAAGGAAGAGGAAGAAGAAGCAATGAAGAATGTGGGATGAGGAATTTGACCTGAATGAATGAATGGGTTGAGTTTGGCTTTACCTTTGGCTTTGAGTTGAGTTTTGTAGGTAAAAGGAAAAGATGGCTAAAAAGGAGAAAGCATGTTGTGGTTGAGAAGCAGTGGAAAGTTGAAAACTTTATTCTTAATTGCTCTCTGCTCCTTCAATCATTCATTCATTCTTCCCATTTTACCCCCTCCTTCCTTTCTTCTCTTTTCACCCTTTCTCACTATTATTCACTTTCAACTTCTACTTTGTTAGAAAACAATGCAAATACTTGTGTATGCTTCTATTTAAAACTTTCTACTTTTGGGGAAAACTAGTTAAACAGTCAAGTAGGATTATAAATCAGAACTGTTATGAATCAGACAAGTTTTTAAGGATTTTTTGAGTCATTTACCCACATTTGTTAACGTCAATTAGGTGTATATAACCTTTCTGATCCTTTTGGAAATTTAGACATCTTATTTATCTTTTTGAGCATTCGAGAGTTTTTATCTGTTTTTTTTTTTTCAAAAAACTATGTGCCATTATTTTTTTAGAAAAATTTGTGTATAAATACATCATCTTGTTTGGATTGGAGGTATTATCTGTGAATCCAAGTTGTTAACTAGATACAGCTATTATTGTTCCACTATGTGTAACATATATTGAGTTATGTGTAAATATCTTGTGATTTTGTTTTGAATGTAATTGAAGATAGGTTACACATGAGGAAACAAGACTTGTATCGGGTGAAGATGATTTGATATAGGCTTTACACGAGGAAATTTTTTCAACCAATTTTCTTTAATTATTGTGAAACTTGTTAAATTTGACAAGAGGAGTTTTGAAATTGAGTCTCAAGAAAATATATTGTAAAAAAAAATTTAAACTCATAAATGGATGTGTGATTTTATTACAATTGAGCATGATAAGTTCAACCGGAATAAAAATATTTGAAGTTGTTTTTCAGCATATTGGCAGTTTTCCACTCACAGTAGGATAATGCACCAACATAACTTCATAATATTTACAAAAATCTAAATTAGTTTACTTAAAAAAAAGAAATTGAATAAAAATTTTGTACTTATTTTTCTTTGACTTTAATGATGAATTATATCTATCTTAATATCTTTCATGTTCGTAGGTGATAATAAAAATGTCTGGGACATGATAGAAAAGTGTCTCGGTTGAAATTCAACAAAAATAGAAAATGAAAAGGTTAGAATAACCAAGAAAATTTATAAAATATTCTGGGGTTATTAATATAGAGAAAGGGACTAATTATTTCCCTGATAAACTAATTTACGAATATTTATTAAAAATGAGGGTAATTAGTGGTATTAATGATTAAAGGTAATAAAAAAATGAGAAGCAAGTTGGTGAGTGGAAACATGTCATAATCCCTCTTGGGGGAAAAAGTAGAATGTATATGCAATAATAGAAAAAGAGAAAAATTCTCCTTAGAGAGGAATCTTATATATATATATATATATATATATATATATATATATATATATATATATATTATCCGTGTGTTTGTGTGACTGTGTTCCATGAATGGAGGTTGCATCATCATGAACTATCATTGGGCATGAGTCAACATTGTGGGAATTTCTTATCATTCCTTTCACAAAATTATTTTACTTTTTCCTTTTTTCCTCTTAAATTAATTTTATTTTATTTTTTGGGGGATCACATGCGATGATGATAATTATCCACACGTGCACATCATCACTGAGGTAAACCATGTCAACCCTGTTGACATTCATTACAATTTCTTTCTTTCTAGATCTCTTCACATGCATCTCGGCTTTATTTTTTCCCCTTTAATTGTTGTAATAGTTTATTAAACAATTCTTTTCATTAATTTTGGCTCGTTAGTTATCATGATTTCGTATTTTGACTCAATCAATTATTCCGCTCAGCTATTATGTTCCGTTAAAAAAAAACTCAACTATATATCATGTTCTTTTTAGAGACATTGCCCCACGCCTTAAATCTTTTTTTTTATATACAAAAATCATTTTAATACATGCTATACTGGAGCGTTTTATTTTGACATTCAATATTTTCAGACAGTGATGGTATTTTCTTTGAATTGATTTAGCACATATATATTGTGCATATTTGGTCAACATATAGCACTAATAAAACTAATTTTGCAAGACGACTCTTCCAATTATGATAGTAATATATATGTATTTCATGATAACAGTTGACGGCAAGGTATTTGACTTTTGTACAAGTCTGCATTGATAATCAATGTTGTCGTTCGCAAATTCTAGAAACATGAAAAATTGAAAATGAAGCAATCCTTGGCGAAAAAGAAGAAAAGAAAAAAAAAGAATATGAAGTAATCGGGAATGAGCCGACGAACAAGAATTGTGTTCATGTCTGCTGATAAGAACTTTTGATCTCTATATATAATCTTGCCCAAAAAAATGTTGTTTATAATAAAGCTGTTCGTATCTAAAAGTTTTTATTGCAGTAAAAAGAGCAAATTAAAATGGTTTTAATCTATAAAAATTTATTGTCTGTTGTTTCTGTTTTTATTAGTAAGGGAAATATTGCTAATTTTTTTAACTCCTAATCGTTAATATGGTTCCAATAATAACTTCTCCCCTGTTTCTTACAAGTTACAACTCCTATATGAATTTTTTCAGGAAAAATTAGAATTTAATCTTTGACATGACTAGTGAGGCCTTAGATGTTTCTCTAACTTAATCAACACTTCAAATTGGAGCACTAAATATGCAGTAATTGTGTTAATTATTTAAAGGTGGTGAGGTTCCCTTACTTCAGGCCTATATTTCTGTGAACGATTATTAAGTTGCTAGTACGTGGAAACAACCAATGGATAAAAAAATGGGAAAATCACAATTCATTACATTTTAAAATTCAAAATCATTTAATTAGTTTAGTAGAGAGATTAACTAGTTGAGTAGATTTACCACTGAATACTTTCCCATGCTTAGCATTAAAAAGTTAAAGATTCTAACACGTTTTATTTTTAACTTTTTAATGTTAAGCATGGGAAAGTATTCTCTAATTAGAGGCAATCTTATTCGAGACCGCGGTCAAACACTGTCCTAGTGGGGATTCAGACACTGGCTTGCCAAGTTGTGGTAGACTAGCCCCTTCCATAAAAACCAAATTCTCATTAAACAACTAGAAGAATTCGAACAGAAAAATTAAATGTTCATAGTAAAATAAATTGAAATTGTGACTGCTTAAAATTCCATCTTGCAATGTATGTCACAATCCCGGTGTTTTTTTGTTGATTGTTGCGTTTCGTCAAGTTATTTTTCATTTTTTTACCTTTGCTTCTGTATTTCTAGTTTCTTTTTTATTATGAAATGCCTTTTGGTTATAATTTATAACATGGCAGTATTTCTAGTTTCTAGACTATGCCTTTGGGATTTATATCAACAAACTCACGGACGCTAACATATCATGACGAGAGATTTAGTTGTCTCGATACCTTGTAGTGGTATTTCACAACTACTACTTTATAATGTCTTCTCATCAAGTCTGTGTTTCTTTTTCATTTAAATTATGTTATTACTATATGAGATAATCGACTTTTCAAGCTATTTGTGAATTCTTGATTTAACTAATACAAGCGTCTCATATTGAATAAAAAACGAAGCAAGCGTCAAAACTGGGCATTGAATGGTCAATTTTTCGGAGCATAGGAATTATTCAATAAAACATGGCTACCCAAAAACAATATACGATACGATTAAAATTCAAAGCTGTACTAGAAATTTATTCTGTCCAATTACCAGAAAATTCTCCTCCTGAGAAGAGTTCATAGCCTCGTGTTCCAACCCCTACTTGACCCATTTATTATAGTTACATTGATGATGTGATTTGGTAGCTTTCAATATCCCATCCTTGTTACTTATAAAAATCAAATAAACATACTTTTCAAATATTAAGAATGATAAGTTTATTTAATTTTAAATTTAAAATAAGTAGGTATACAAAATCCTAAAAGAAATATCATATGAATTAGAAAATAATATTACTATCACCCAAACCAAAAAAGGATGGGGCGTGCACACTAGACCAGGTAAATTACCATCACGATATTGGAACACATATCTTTGGTTAAACATGTTGCAATATTCTGGACTAATTTATTCTGAAAATGCGACAGACAACACATCCTTATTATGATTTTCAAAATCCTTATTATGCGACAGACAACACATCCTTATTAAGATCTTTTAACTAGTCTAGTAGAAATATTTATTATTAGTAGTGTGATAATGATATTAACAACCGTAAATCGCTTATAAAAAATTTTGAAATTCAGAAGTTATTTTATATTATTTTCCTTAAGTTATTTGAATGTATATAAACTAAATAAGATTTTAAACATATTTTCCAAAAAATAAAATGACTATGCTTGGTTTACACTTTAGAGTGTCTTCTTATTCTTTAGTTCTAGATTATATTTTTTTTTGTTGGAAATAGATGATATTTATTATCATACATGAATCAGATTCCATTATCAATTTTTTTATTGTTTTTTCCTAACTGAAAAGTGAAGATATGCCGAGAATATGATGCTTTTCTGAGGGTATATTAACTAATATCTTGGTTTATAGTTTCAATCCTATATCGGAATAGAGCCTTGTCGAACATAATTTTTATTGAAAATTGTCATAAACTCTTATGTGTAAAAAAATAAAACATTATCAAGTCATAACTAATTTGTTTCCATTATAGAAAAGTTTGAGTTGGTTCCGAGACTTATCAAGGACAGGACAAAACTCAAAGAGGTGCGATTAAGGGCACACATCAAGACTCGCAAAATACTCACTATGTACAATTATCGACTACTCATATATCATGAATGTTGAGTTCATAACTTTGTAGTAGTAGAAGATTATAATACAGTTGTTTACTACTACTATTTTTGATAAAAAAAAGTAAAGCAATCTATATATGGGCCTGCGAAAAATAAATTAGGTGATTTAGGAGGCATCTCCAAAATACGAGTAGGCAACATAAAATGCTGAAGATAAAATATCCAATCCAGATTTGAACATATCATGGATTTTAAAAATTCAATTAAATACAGTTGCCATGGAAAAGCATTATTTCCTTCCTTGATAAATTGGATTACCTAAAGAATTATTCCACATGCAAACTTACACAATCACGACCAAGTATTGTTGGTGAATACATGTCGTGATGGTCAAAATCTCGAGAGCACTACAAATAGAAATGAATGGATTTGTTGAATATGTTAAAGGCCAATTGTTTTTCGCAGATAACGGGGGATCGTCAAAGAGTGGTTCCTTCCTGAGGTATGTATAATTGGTCCAATGTGGAATCATCATAATTATTAATAATCATAATAACTTCACTTCCCACTCAGATCTCTTTGTTAGTCTACTCCCCATTGAACTACTCCCTCCGGTCCTATTTATAAGTCGCCAACCGCCTCTAAATTTTGGTCCTTAATATAAGTCACCAACTAACACTAACTAACTCATTTATTAAAATTTTCCTAATATACCCTTACATTGGAAAATGAACATTGGAAGATGAGAAGAGAGAGAAGATGAAAAATGCACTTTTATAGATAGAGGATTAATGAAGAGAGAGAAAAGGTAGTGGGTAATAGTGATAAAGGTGGAAAGGGCAAAAATGGAAAAGACAAAAAAAATAAGACCAATTTAATGATGCAACTTCCATTAACCTCCATTCCTTGGTATGTACAATTTAGGCGGTTGACGACTTATAAATAGGACCGGAGGGAGTATAATCTTGTCACTACATACTCACGCCCAACACCTCATTATGATCTCTCCTGTACATACATTTTAATTTTAATTATTGAAATAAGAATATCCCTTGCTTTTACCTCTTAAATATTGGTATATTATTCTAATTTTTATACACATAAAAGCAATTTAACTTTTTCTCCTTAAAACTAAATGGTGCTATTGTGGCAATAGGCAACTGACAAAGTAATCTATTTTTTTAATATTTTTAGTTATTTGTTTTTTTATATTTAAGTCACTTCTAACATACAGTATATCAACATAACTAATAAAAATGTTAAACCTCAATAATTATGTCTTAAAATTTTAACATATGATGGATTTTACATATTTAAATATATTATACACCAGATCATATAAAACTTAGATTACACAATAATAAACAAAAGATAAGATTATTTTTTTGGTCTGAATGTAATATAGTAAATCTATATAAATTATGAAACGATAAACGAGGTTGCTTATAAATATGACAAAAGTGTTCTCATTCTCGTAACATAGAGTATTTTGTAGTCAAGTGGTGCTTCATCACTTCTCCTTCGTGTCAAGCCATGTCTCATTGGAAATTGGACTTTTAGCACAATAATTCAATGTTGAGTTCACTGTTTACTATCATTATTCCCTCAAAATCAATCAATCTCTCTCTCTCTGACAGATTAAGGAGCCTTTCTAATTAGTCACCAACTAGATAGAGTAAAATGACGTCGTATGATCCATGTAGCCAACCTGATCCATGTAGCCAACCTAATATGATAAGACTTTGTTGTTCTTGTATAAGACACTAACCATCACATTAATTACACATTTCACACATTACCCTTGTCATTAATTAACGGATGTTCAAAGTTAAAAAATTTTAGTCATATAAAATGGTAAAGTTAAGAAAAATGATAGATTTATGCCTAGATTTAATTAATAACCCAACTACCAATCGATTTTTGGTTTTGTAAAAATTGGTAGTTGGTGTCTTATAATAAGGACAAAAAGAGTAACTTTACTACTAACATATTGTAGTTATTTTCTTAAGCTAAGTTATATATCCATAAAGAAACATGATAGTGAATAGTAGTAAAGCTTGTAAATTTGACCCATCCAGAGTAAATGGTGAGATTCGAGGCTTTAAATTAAATATAGATATGGATATTTTATTATTACAGTATGTATTATGGCCATAGAGCATTGCATTGCATGGATTGTTTTAATCAAAAGATTAACTTTTTACCTTGAATCCCAGCAAAATTCCACAACTTTACTCTCTCATGATAAAAAAGATATAATCTTTTAAAAGTGAGAGAGGATGGGGAAAAAGGAAATTAAAGGGGGAAAATGAGAGAAGAGTGGTGGCTATGTTTGGAGCATGCAAAAAGATATAATATTCCTCTCCCCCACAAGAGAACACGAATAAGAAACAAAGGTAGTGACCACTTTTTAATTCACCTTCCTCCTTTTGAGGGCACACATGCCTCTCTCACACTTGAATTAAAGAGATCCCTATACTCACACATACACGCACAAATGTTGTGTGATAGATGTGTGTTTGTGTGTGTGAGTGCCATGAAAGCTTCTTCCTTACAATGAGTGGTGATCCATTCACACACACGCCTCATAACTCTCTGATCAAGGGATAGGATTCCCTTTTCGCCACACTTTCTAGGGTAAGTCAACCCAAAAAGCCTTAGCTTTCTTTTCCAAGGGTTTATTATTATTCGACCTTATTGGGAGAGCCATTCACATTTGATTATTGATTGCTACTATTCTTTCTTCGTTATTAGTACAATACAAACCAAGTGTGATTAATTAACTAGGATCACTTCGGTAAAATCGTTGGCATGTACTCCCTCCGGTCCCTAATGTAAGAGCCCAAAATTTGAATGGTTTTGGTCCCTAATGTAAGAGTTCACCCCACATTCTCTCCTCATTTAATGTATTTTTTTCCTACTTTACCCCTAACTCTCTTTCATATTTATTAAAACTTATGTATTTCTCTCTCTTAAAAGTACCATAATAAATATGGGCATTTTTGGAAAAGAAGCATTAACTCTAGACATCCAACTAGCATTCACATGTTTTCTTAAGAAGCGTGTTTTTGGCGGCTAGCTCTTACATTAGGGACCGGAGGGAGTATAATTTTATAGTAAAATCTTGTAAATCTGTGATTTAAATTTAATGGAACGATGTGCTTACTATGATAATTGAATCCACCTAATTAGTTAATTAAGCATGTAGTCCAACTATTAATAATAACACATTTCATCCCAATCAATGCCAGAGAGCATGGGGGGTCATTAAGCTTGGAAGTATAAATGCATATTCTCCAATCTCCGAATATAAATAATTAAAAGCTATTATTGTACTTTCATTATAAAAAAAAGTTGGTAGTCACGTCTTATATGTCATGCAAAAACAAAACGCGACATACAGAAGTTTAATGTAATGGTTTTTTACCTAACCGCGATAAAATGCGCGACTAAAATAATTTTTTAAAATTATCCTTATTTGATTAATTGTTCAAAATCTATTTAGCATGTAAGGGTTTATAACTACCAAGTGTTAATTCTCTAATAACTAGTTTATTTGCATATCATGTATTTTCAACAATAAGAGTTCAAAAAACACTTCACGATGATATAATTTAAAAAAAATATAAAATCCACGATAAAAGTTACAATAGTCTAACTAATTGTTGGGCTATTGATATAAATCATGCAAAATGTAAGCATTTAAGCCCTAAAAAGGAGGAAGTTCCTAATATGGCTTCAACATCTAATTAGTAAACACAAAGAGCCAACCATAGTCTACAAAGCAATAATATACTTTACAAGGGACCGGAAGTGATTTATGGTGATGATCCAATCTTGCACTACGTACAGGTTATAGAAATTACTCCAATCGAACTGCTTAGAGCTTACTAGTTGAATATAAGAATGCTCACTATCATTTTTTGGTAAATCCTAATATCTAGTTTTCTTTTTAAAAACATATCATTTGAACTCCTAATTAACATTTAGACAGATGTTATATAAAGTTGTCAATGTGGTTACCAATTTAGATGATGCCCTTCTAATTTAGTTCAACCTTCTTGTATATGATGCTAGTTAAAGGAATTATGGAATAACCTTTGAATCTTTGCTTTAGGATATTGTTTAAAGATTGGAGCTTATATTATTCTCAATACTTCTTTTGAATATTACTTGAGAGCTAGGCATTTTTTTTATCCATGGCTAGTTTTTCATATGTCAGTGTAAAAATGAACAAAAACCATTTTGCAATCGATTTTCCCAATGATAAGCAAGAAAAAGAAAATGTTAGTTTTGAACTGTTTAAATAATTTAGTATACACTTCCCTATACCATTAAAATATTAATGGTTAAAGTCGTTTTCTAGTTTTGTTAAAATAATATGCATTATATTTCAAGTGGATGTCTAATTTAATTTGGGAAATAAAGAAAATTGTGGTTCAATGAAATGAAATTTAGTTATTAATTAATGATTAATATGTTTTTTTGCCAGATAAATAATGATTAATATTATTATGTTAGGGGATGATGATATATGATACGATACTATGATAGCATGATAGAAAGAAAGGAAGAGGCATGTGAAGGCAATAGTATCGGGGGAAATGAAATGAATTATGATGCAAAAGGCAAAGGGATTAGAATTAAGAGAAAGTCAAACCTAATCCGGACATTCCGTGGGGCCCACATCTCCCCCATTATTGTCCACATTCTCCCACCCTCTCCCACTGCATATCTTTTTCCTCTTTCTCTTTCTTTCTTTATTTTCATTTTGTTTTTGCATATTGTTTGTTTGGAGGAGACTTTTGCTTAGTGTATGCTAGCTAGTAGCTAGCGCCTTTGCTTTCTCCCACATCTCACCATAATCCCACTTAAATTATTTGTCATTTATAAAAAACATTAAAAAAATATATTGACTTTTTATTATAAAAAATGTATACATTTTATCCGCAAATGCGTTCAATATATTTAAATTTTTATCCACTTTAATTCAAACCAAATTATTTTGATGAATTGATGATCTTTAATTTTTAACTCACCACAATTTGATCCTCATTAATTTAATCAATTGAAATTTTAGTTTATAAGCCTCATTAAATATATAATTTTTTTCTAAAATTCAGAGGAATTTTTTTAATAATTACACAATTACAAATTACAATTGATTAAAAGTATACGGATTAAGTTCAATTTGATTTTTAATTTTTCTGCGACACATAAGACATTCCTAAATAAAAAGTTAGATTATGTTGTAGACTAACTTGACGTGTGACGTGGCATTCCCCATCATCTGAAAACATTTTTCTTTGGCGTTCTGATTTTGAGTATGATCTCAATTAAATAATTGACGACCCAACAAAAATCCCCTAATAATATCTCAGTAAAGTCTCTCTCTCTTTTATTAAAGAAAAAAAAATCAAGATTGCTTTCTATAAATGGTTTTAACTCAACACTTGTGCTTGAGTGACTTAAATATATGCAAATACCTATCAGATCCAAATGAGACAGTAAATTAAAATACACACACACACATCTGAAGACAAACTTTCACATGTTTTAATATTATCACTAGTCCCATGGCCACTTCTCAAATCTCGAACATTTTTATACGAAATAACAAGTCAATTTAGCTCTTTTTTTCAGTATGGGCCTTTTGTTTAATTTCTTGATCTTATAACTTGGGGCATTTTACTTCACTGGTATGGGCCTAAACTCCGAAACTGAGAAGAAGAAATTTGGGACAAATGATAGCAAAGCTGGGCCTGAGAATTGAAGTCTGGCATAAATAATACTCACTCTGGTCCTAAATATAAGACCTAGTTTACTTTTTGAAAAATCCTTAAAAAGAAAACTATAAGTCAATTATAAATTGATTTACCTAATTTTTCCCCTTAAACTAGTTTATTTAACCTATAGACTAATGACTAATCTAAAAATATACTACCTCCGGTCCTAAATATAAGACCTAATTGACTTTTTTTTGAGATATTAAGGTTGCGAAATAAACTATTAAATCATGACACATTTGATATATTTTTAGATTATCCATTAGGTTATAGGTAAAATAACTTAGTCTAAGAGAAAAATTAGGTAAATCATCAATTTAAAATTAACTTATTTTACTTTTTTAGGATTATCCAAAAAAGTCAACTAGGTCCTATATTTAGGACCGGAGGGAGTATCAAATATGTCATAATTTAATAACATATTTTGTAACATTAACATCTCCAAAAAAAAGTCAATTAAGTCTTATATTTAGGACTGAAGGGAGTATACTATTTCCGTTTCAACTCCGTGAAAATAGCAAATCGGCCTTCCAAAGTCCAAAATTTTTAGCTCATGAAACAAAAATTACACGTTTGATTTTGTAAATATATACATTTTTTTTAAAAAAATCATAAATCTTAAATGGCATTCTATAACATTATGAAGAAGCAAAGATTTTGTAGTTTAGTGCAATGACATAAGTTTTAGATTTTGAACCTTTTTAATCAACTTGGTAGTTTAGTGCAGAGACTAAAATCCAAATCACACCAAACTATAGGGACCAAAAGTTGGTTTAACCCATTTTTCTTTTATATTTATGAACCTTTTTAATGTAGATTTACACCTGGATAAAATTGATTAAAAAAACTACCAAGTTGTTTTTTCCTCTTATAAACAAACTGAAACTTGTTGCCTAGTAATTATGTGAAAAAGAAGCCTGTGAAAGCTATAGAAGACCTTAAAGGCAATTTTACATGATGGTTGAGTCCATTTCTGGGTTAATTTAAGCCACCTTCCATCTGATCTCAACATGGATCACTCCATTCCTTGAATTTATTAGATGAAATTTATCATTAATGCGACCATTATGCACTACATCATTCAAGTTAATCTCCACATGCCCCAATGATTCCTGCATCATTTCATTACACACAATCATCAATACAGAGAAGGTATTTTTATTTTGTTCATATAGAAATGTATAGGTGAATGGGGCCTTAGGAATTTATCAAGGGTGAACCATGCAGGCTCAATTCACCTTACAAAGTAACTTATAGATCACTCACTGACAAAGTCTTAAATTGAAAGAGATTTGAACTCATGACCTTGTGAGTTATGAGTCACCTCATTACCAACTAGACCCCTCCCTATGAAGAGAAAGTAAAAATAATAAAACTAGGAGTAAATATCATTATTGATCTTTACAGTAAATTAATTTTAGTTTTTAATCTCTGTAGGTTCAAATTTTTGATTTTAGTCTGTATAATTTCATGAGTATTTGGTCTCAATTTGACAATCGGTCCCGAAATCTTGAACGAATTTTGGTTTTAATTTATATAATTGAACTCAAACAAAGTCTTTGTGACATTATAGGGACCAAAACCAATGAGATTTGATCAAACTGGAAGGACCAACTATAATTATCCTAACACTAGTCAGTAATGATGTTACCTTGGACAGAAAACTGAAATAGCTCCTCTTACTCATAACTTCAATGTGTATCTTCTCATGCAGAGGAGGCTCCTCTAGCA
This sequence comes from Mimosa pudica, assembly GCA_029929735.1. Classification (NCBI taxonomy): domain Eukaryota; kingdom Viridiplantae; phylum Streptophyta; class Magnoliopsida; order Fabales; family Fabaceae; genus Mimosa; species Mimosa pudica. The sequence goes on along the minus strand of JAKELP010000023.1, from coordinate 2,501,543 downwards.
TAAATTCAAATTCTTCGTTCCACCTTGGTTCACGAGTTTTTCTTAACATCTGCAAAATTTCATTTCTGGATAATCAATTTTTTTTTAAAAAAAAGTAAATTGGTAGACCAACACTAAAAATGGATTAAAAGTTAAAACAATCATATATTCAAACATGTTGATATGCTTAAAGTAAAATGTGCCTTGAAAGATATTAACGAGCTTACATCAGTGGCAGTGATCACTTCTATCTATTTAAACATTTCACAAAATTCCATTGATCAAAGTAAAAAAATGCAAATCATTATTATCTTTCAATGAAGAAACTAAATTTCCTCCATATCCCTTAAAGTTCTCCCGTATGTTTTAGCATATACAGAATCAAATAACACTATGGAACCATTTAAATAAATTAATATCACTCACGTTTCTAATGGCCCTTATTCTAGTGGCATTTAAGCTTTCTTGTAAGTGGGAGGTCACATGTTCTATCCCGCTTGTAATCTTAGGTTGTTAGTGCTTACACCTTTAGTTCAATAATATATATAGACACACACACACATCAATATTATTTTACATTTTCATGTATATGCATGCAACAATAAAAAAGTTATGGAATACTAATTGACACACACAATGTGAAATCTTGAAAGAATACATGGAATCTCATATTACCTTTGTCTTTTTCCTTTCGCCTCTAAAGAAGACCAATACATATGGATTGTTGTGGCTTTTACCCTCAACTTCATCAGCCTCCAGTATGAGAACAGAAAGCAAGCCTGCCCCTTGGACATCATCATCAGATGCTCTATCACTCCCATTTTCAAGATACCCACCAAATTTGCCACTTTCTTCTCTGAAAGGAGCAAAAGTAAGATCCACCACAATTTGTCCTCTTGGCTTCTTATTTGGATGCTCTGACACATTTGTATCCTTGAGTAAATTAAGTGTGAATTCCCTGCTCTCACAAGGCTTTAGCAGCTTAAGTGGAACCAACTGCATCCCAAGCCTGTCATGTGCGCCAACCTATTAGAAGTTCAATGAAAGGCACACCATTTGAATTAATGGATGGTAAAAGTCATAATAATATGGACATTCCACTAATGTATTGCCCTAACATTCACTGGAAGTAAAAGTTTATATGTACAAAGTAAATCCAGCTCTTTTTGTTGATAAGCATGATTGAAAGTTTAAGAAGACAAGAAGATTGAATGAAAATGTCCAGTGTTATGATTGTGTCCAGTTAGTTATGATTATTTGGGCAGAGACATAATTTGAAATGTAACATTTTCTGAAAATTCTCTATCATTTTTCCATGTGAATACAAGCCTATCAAAATCAAGTAGATTAAGACTAAAGACAAGGAAAACCTTATCCCAGTCAAAGACTTGCAATTGGAGAACTTGAGATTCAGGATCCTTCACAACAAGCTTGAACTTCTCATTCCACTCAGGATTCAAATTCCTCCTCTTGATGGTGGTTTTCCTTGCTGGAAGCTTGTCCCCTGAAAGGCTGAGTTTGACATATGGATCAGAAGTTCCCAACAAATCCATCTTCAAAAGTCTTTGTGCTCGAATCACATTCACATGTAATATTCCTACAGGCTTCTTTATTGCCACCCTATAGATAAATGGAAGAAGATAAAGATTTCTATTAAGAATCTTCATAGTCAAAGATTTACTAATTTAAGCGCATAAAACTTTATAGTTTCGTATAACCATACGATGATTCGTCAAGAATAGGGATCTCAAGAGTTTGAGGCCAAAGATAGAGGGTTGCAACTTGTTTTTTGATTGTTTCCTGCAAAAAACTAGAGTAGTCAGTCTATGTCTAACTGTTTATGGCAACTAGAAAGCAAGAAGTGCCAAAAACAAAAGAGAAAGTGAGCAACCGAGAGGGAACAAAATGAAGAACACAAACACAAAGTTAGAGGATCACCCCTTCTGGTAATATGTTTAAGGGGCCAAAATGATCAAATAATACACTTTAAAAAAGAGAATCTGTATGAAATGTGTAATGCAACACAGACTTTTGCATACTAAAACGAATTCATGATTGTCATACACATAACATAATACACTCCTATAAAGTAATCTATACTTAAGAGTAATAAACTGAATTCAACGTTGTAAAAAGGAAATTCTAATTCTTTTGTTTCTTGGCCAAAAGAAATTTTAATTACTTCACAAGAAAATGATCTTGATATAATAATAAAGGATTTTGAGAGAAATGAAAAAAAAGACTATTGAGTATGTAGGAGACTATTTAGTGTGAAAACAACCTACAAAGAAAATAATTACCAGGAGAGCACCTGAACATATCTGTAGAGACCGGGAATTGACATGATGTCCCCTCCTGATAGTCTTAACCCGAAGTCTACATGAGGCTGCATATTTAATAAAATAATTATTACAGATAACTGGTGGAAGAAAAAAATTATTTAGTGCAAAAACAAAGAGCACATTCTCATTGACCACATATATTAGTGGAAGCAAGAAATGAAACTATGCTTGAGCATGATGTTTCCTTTACCTTCTCCAACAATGAGACAACAATGTTTGCAAAACATGGAAATGTAGGCACTAAAGGTTTTAAAGTTATCCGAGGTGCTGCAAATATTTGAAAGTCTACCACCTGAAGAGAGGCATCATCAGTTCCAGTAAGAACATAATCAATTTTGTAGGAACTACAGAAAACATTACCATCTAAGATTTGTGCCTGAAGGATAATCTGACCTGAATTTTGATCGGTAAAGACAACAACTTCAAAACCACAACTATATTCTGATTTCCAGCCCATTTGATCATTGGTTCCATGATCAATTCATTTTCATTTGTCACAAAGACTTTAATACCTACAGAATCACAAAGTAGACAGTCAAAGGCTACTAAATACTATGCTACACTTTTATACTACATATCTTGACAATAGACAAAAGCAACTATCAATTTCAGGTTGAAATTGAATATCAGGACAATAGAAACACCAAAAATTAAACTTTGAGGGTTACAAGCAAATCTTAGAAAACAAGAAAACTGACCACATATGGTAGGAGGAAGAGTGCCAAGGCTCAAAGTCTCAAACTCAATGTTCTTAATCTGATACTTCCCTATATACTCATCAAATATCGGTTTTGCTGTTCTTTCAATCATCCCACATATTGCCTACACATCAACCAAAAAAAAAACTCAACAAAAAACATAATAATCAGAGTATAAATCTTACCATACAAATCACACAAGTACCTTATCAAGAAACGGCCACAAATATAACAAAAACTTGTTCATCCAATCTACCTGCACAATCAACCACAAGATCACAAGGTCAAAAAAAAACTTTCACAACAAAACTAAAAAAAAATTACAAGTCAACAATACAAACTCGTTCATAATCAGGGCTCTTCATCCACATAGGAATTTCAGAACGAAGCTCTTGCAAAGAAATTGGGCCCAAATCACTAATTGGAACAACCTCTGTATCCTGCAACACCAAAACAATTCATATAACAATCACACATGAACATAATTCTAAAAAATGTACCTAACTTCAGCTTCACTTTCACTTAATCCCAACAACATAATCAACATCTAAGTCAAAGAAAAGTTTTTAGTTTTTACCTTAACTTGTTTAGGTTGAGAATAAACAAAGAGAAAGAATCCAATTAAAAGGCCAAGAGGAATTCCAATGGAGAAACCAAGAATACCCAATATACTACTGATCAAACCCATTTCAGTAGACAAAGTTTAGAGATTAAAGTGACTATCTTTGATCAAAGAGGAGGATTTTTTTTTCAACCCCACTTCAAAAATGTGATAAAGCTTTAAGCTTTGAAGCGATGGAAACTAAAAAATGAAAAGGGTATGTACAAAAAATAAAAAACAGAGTGATTGAAAACAGAGCAACGAATTAGAAGGAGGGTATTTAAAGAAACCGCCTTTTTTGTAACATTGTTTCATTTTTCAAATTTTCTCTCTCTTCTTCTTCCTTAACTAGACACTGCTTGTTTGGTTGCTAGAAAAATGCTAAAGAATTAGAAAGTATAGAAAGTATAAGTTTTTGTGTAATTTATATATATCTCGGGGCCCACAAATTTTCTCTCTCCATCTCACACTTTTTCTGGGCCCCACACACTTTATTTTGCATCATTACTTAATTTACCCCTACTTTTCATCTTTACCCCTTTCACTTTCCATTTCTTCACTTTCATTCCTACCACCAACCAAAACCACTTCTCTGTTTTTTATTGATCAAACAAACAGTTTAACGACACCTAGACATTTTGAAATTACTATTGTACCCTTTGTCTTGTGAGATGATTCATTATGATCTGGATTTTGTTCATTTTTTTTGGATGGTAGTATATCTTTATTAATTGATCCAATAAACGTGTTGCCAATTTTGATTTAAAGGTGTATACATTTTAGTTCTAAATCTTCTTAATCAAGAATATGATCGCAAATGTAAGATTTTTAATTGAAACTGATAAAATATACATTTGGTTGTCTAACTATACTTTAGATTTCAATTTCATCCTTTACATTTATTAAAGTGTGTGTTATTGTTTTGTTTAATCCAATAAATATTAATTAATTTCATGGAAAAAAATAAAAATTTATATGAATTGTATCTGGACTTAATCTTATATCTGTTTTTTAAAAAAACTACAAACCATAAATTTATAATGAAAAACTTTTATCCTAGCTATATATGTGTCGTTGTGGTATTTAATATATAATTTTTATATTATTTGTTTTGAACATGGTTTTATAAATTGAAGAGCGTGTATAGCATCAAAATAATACTATTAAAGAGCACCTACTCTCGGTGATTTTTTCCCTTGAAAGCGATCTTCAATCTAATACACGAGTTTTAGTTGAAAAAAAAATGTAATACACAAATCATTTCAAAGTCTACGTCATAACCAAGAAAAAGCCCTGAATTCAATTGAAGATACCAAAGATCAAACCATGTAAAACTAGAATAGACCCCGCACGTTGCGCGGGACATCATGTAGTTGTTTTCATCTTAAATTATAAATTCATTAGTTTGTGTTATAGAAAGAGATATCCACACACTGTTAATATATTTGTGAAAATTAAAAGCGACAAACGACTTAATTATTTTATAACATTTTATTATGTTATACTATATCAATTCATAAGTTAAGTCAATTTGTATATAAATAAACATAAAATTTGTAGAGTGATTTTAACTTGATCGAGAATCAAAATAACACATGCATTAAAACAGAAGAAAGTCAAACTTTATTTCTAACCTCCACGTCCAAACCTCTCCTCCCATGAAAAAAGAAAAAAGTCAAACTTTATTCCTAACCTCCTCCATCCAAACCACCCCCACCACCCCCAATATTAATTCTCCTATATTTACCATGTTGTTATTATTTGAAACTTTTTTAACAATATGACCACAGATCTCTTAAATCTCAATACTAAAATTTTTCAAATGCAAAATGCTAATAATTAACTCCAAATTTTTAAAACATCATTTCAAGTTGTTGGACTCAGCCCTAAACAATAATCTAAACATTAAAACTGCAATATACAGGACTACCACAAATTAAAATGTTTTAGAAAATAAAATAGAAACTATACTGCTTGTAATATTTAAACTACTATAAAAATAAATACCCCAATGCCCTTTTACTAACACAAATATATCTTCTTAATACACTTAAAAATGATATTTATGTTGTTTTCCAACCATTATGTATATTCTCACTCCTTTGTGGCTTTCATGTTCCAGTATATAATTACACACTCCTTTTTTACAACCAAACATACTCTAAACCTTTTCAGCTATGGTGTTTCCTGACAATAACTCGCTTTATCCAATATCATCTATTCTTGAGAAAAGCATATTCGTTCATTTTGAAGCTTCATTTGTAAGCCAATTTTTGTGTAAGCCACATTTGTTTCATCCACATCACCTCACTTCATCCCCACAAAAGGCACTTCAATTATGAAGCTTCATTCTTAATCATAGTAAGCTTCATTATTGTTAGAGACTATAACTGTGCATGTATTGAATAAGTGGCTTACCCGGCCGTTACATGCAATGTTTTTATTTTTTATGAAATATCACATATTGTTTTAATATAAAAGTATATTTGATTATTTTAAATGATTGTGAGTCTTATATGTTATATTTAACATATTATTCAATTATTCTTATTTACCGACACGTCATTTATAATTACTACAAATGAATCGTTTAACAAAAATAGATTCAATGTAATATTTTTATAACTTGGCCGAGAATCAAACTTATACTTTTATATGAATAGTATCTGGACTTAATCTTATATCTGTTTTTTAAAAAAACTACAAACCATAAATTTATAATGAAAAACTTTTATCCTAGCTATATATGTGTCGTTGTGGTATTTAATATATAATTTTTATATATTTGTTTTGAACATGGTTTTATAAATTGAAGAGCGTGTATAGCATCAAAATAATACTATTAAAGAGCACCTACTCTCGGTGGTTTTTTCCCTTGAAAGCCATCTTCAATCTAATACACGAGTTTTAGTTGAAAAAAAAATGTAATACACAAATCATTTCAAAGTCTACGTCATAACCAAGAAAAAGCCTTGAATTCAATTGAAGATACCAAAGATCAAACCATGTAAAATTGAACTTCTTTTTAAATAGTTTATTGCGTATGTCATCAATATAGGATGTATAAAACTATAACACAAAGATTATTAATTTAATAATTTTTTACGGCGTCGGTAAAATTTGCAAAGGAATTTCTGTCAATAATTACTGAAATTTAGTGATTACTGAAATTTTATTCGGTGGTTTTTTTTTTATAAAAAAAAAATAATTACTGAAATTTTATTAATTTAAAATAAAATAATAATTTAGTGATAAAAATTATGTTGAACAATTTACTGACGGAATTTGTCACTCTTTAACTATATCGTAGCTAATTACAATATAATTTTCATCGATAATTTTTATCTACGGAACTCCGTCAATATTCGGCGAAAGAAATTTTCACTGCTGATTTTGCCATTAAATTTTTGTGACGAAATTTCTGTGCTGATAGTAATTAATAATCTCTTTTGTAGTAGTGAAAGAGAATTAAGCTATTACATTTATAATTAGAAGAAACCTTTTATTGTCTCATATACTTACGGTTAGATTTTGAGCCTTTGACAGAGTAAGTTTTCTTTTTTAAGAAAAATTAACTAACAAAATTTGGACCTTTACTACAACTGAGTTTTGAACAATAAAAAGCATTTTTGATAAAAAAAACCCTAAAAAAATCACTAAGGCAAATGATAGAATTGATCATAGCCATCCTTATCATCTCAAAGTCATTCAACACTCCTGTAGCTATGATTGGGTGATTTATTTCCAATGAGGAAGACATTTTTTTTCTTGAAAATATTGTAAATGTTATTTTCTATAATTTATTCTTTTATGATAATATAAACATATAATAGGTGCTAAGTATCTTCAATTCATTTTCTTTAATGACAAAAGAATAGCATCTGGAAAATATAATTTCGAATACATCAATTTTTTTTTATCAAAATAACATTAATTCACATAATTTAATCATACAAAAAATACAGGTAATATATCTAGGAATACACAAGTACACAATATATAAGGGGTTCCTTTTTCTCGAGGCATATTTATGTTTTAGACTTATAGTTGTTGAACAATATCGTGCCTTTTCTTGTGTCGTGACTCGTGAGCATTTGGCCAATTCAATTAATATCCGGCTATTATTTAATTAATTAGTCAATAAATTATAAACATCACAATACGTACAATAGAATCTTCTAAAGCTTATTCTTTCCATAATTTTTTGTCAAAATAAACCACTAATAATCAATCATCAATCATGAATACTCTCCGTTTTTAAATATAAGACATATTCCTATTTAACTAAATGAGGAAAATTGTAAAAAATTTAGAAAAAAAAATCTTATATTTTGAACTAAACTCGTCCCCTTAAACATGTTCTGGAGTACTATCCCCCACGAGTATTACTGTGATATATGGTATTTGAGCATTATATGGTTAATACGATGCATTTTTCTTCTAAGGCTATCTTTTTAACATTTTTTTTTTATCAGGAGCTATCTTTTTAACATTTACACAAAATTCAAAAGAACCCACGTTTTGATTGTAAACTTGTATGACTCTGATTAAAGAGAGGATTTGAATAACAGAGTGGACAAATCAACACAAGCATTGTAGAATTTTCTGTCAACGCATCTGATTAAAATTTAGAGGCTTAAAGTTTTTCTATAATTCCGTGACTATCAATTCAATTGATTAAACAGGCCATTTAGATTTTAAGTTCTAACCTGGCGTCCATGTGAGAACTTTGTTATTGTGTAAATACCTCTATACATATTTATTAAACCTTAGAAATGACTTATATTTTGGACCTAACCATCTAAACTTTTCATTATAAAAAAAATAATTTGAAGATTGTGGTGGGTTGATTTCTGTTTACAACTTTATGTTATTAATACTTACCCTTTTAATCAATAAAAAAAAGAGAATTCCGGTTGAAATCGCATGATCCTCGTCAAATGTAACCTTCCTTAGTTGTTAACATTTTGTTGGGACGATATTCACTAGAGTAGCGGTTGTCTGTAATTGATAGAGAAATAATACCATATATACATCTATAAACCCAAACTTAACGATTAAGATTAGAATAAAAGTCAATAATGTTCATTTTAATTTAAGATATCAAATAAAGAGCTGTATTATTGTTGGAGATATTGACGATTGCGTGTACGTGTAGTGAGTGATATAGCGAACTCCAATTCAAACCAATTAAGAAGCTACATTGGATGTGGCCGCTACATGTAAAATATAATAGAGTATAGTGAATACCTTTTAACAAATTTAAGAGATAGATCTGCCGGAGTAGTCCAATATTTGAACCACCCCCCCCCCCACCCCCCCCCCCCCATTTGTTCTCATTTCTTATGATGCTGCGTGCACTACGGTTTTGTAATCATATGCATCAGAAAACCTCGTACTACTTTGGATGGATACATCATAAAAATATAAAATTCAACTGATGAAAGCACTTTATATTATATTTTTATATTTAATTTCATATACATTAATTCATTCCAGTTTGACCACTGATATAGTACATTTAATAAAGGCTTTGAGTTTGAGTTGAAAAGCTTGGCAAATATGACCGTCCTTAGTCCATCCATTTTATTGCGATGTCATCACCCACGAGTGTATACTACTCTCTCTCTCTCTCATTTTTGTTTTTTATAACAAAATTTTAAGAAGGGATTGGTTTCACCCCGGATCTAAAGACATATCTCATAAAATGGTTTGTTTTAGTACTATATATAAAAAATGTTTTTTGTTTTAGTTCTAAATAGATTGTCTCCATTTATTTCAATTTTAAAATTTTGTAATTATTTTCCTAAACTTCTCTGTTAAGTATTAATTGTCCTTATTAAGGGATTTTATATCCTTTTTTATGGAATCATATGATGAGTAGTTTCTTATACAAGTGTGTAAAAGCGATAGCTAGTTTGAGGAAACCTATACATATTTTTCAAGAAATAAATAATTTAATTTTTAAAATATGTATAATTACTCAAAATATAATTAATTTAACTCTGACATTTAAGATTTTATGTAGTTATAAACTTATAATAGTACACACATCTACACATACATATTGGAGGTGGCCTTATAGAAATTAAGATATAAGCTTGTAATTTGTTATATTTTATTTTTAAAATGACATAAAGTGATTGTTGGTTCAGCTTGCCTGGTTGTACAGATATAGACTATATATGATATCTGCATGCATGGCTTAACAGAAAGCTCCAAATGGCAAGCTATAGCTTGCTTTTAGTTCTAAGAAATTTCTCTGCTGTGTTCCTTTTCCTTCCAAACTAAGTTAATTAACATCCACCCTCCGTCTGTAGTATAATTTAAATTATAGGAAACATGGACCCGGAGGTCTTGCAGTTTCTCTAAGTGTTGTCTTGTTGTTTTCCTAAGTGTTGATTTAGGTCTCTAATTTTTTTTTTTTTAAATGGAATCTTTTAACTTTCTACTATCAAATATACAAGACCGTGATATTGAAAACAATGTTATAAGACAATTATTGTTCTCTATTAGCTAGTCTGAAACATCTCCTTTTATATGCTCACTTCCAGTTGTAGTCGTAGCGTAATATTTCCTCCTTTGATGATGTGTCTCTGAAGATGTACGTAAGAACATTATTGTTCTCTATAATTGGAATAATAATGGATATATTTCATTAATGCCATATCTCGTAAAGACGACATTCATTATTTCTATTGAAAATTATTTTAACATTATTTCTCTACACTTGATCATATGAGGGACAAACAAATTTGATGGAAGGTAGTTAAAAGACTCGATTGGGGGGGGGGGGGGGGACAAATATTAGGACCTTATTCAAATAAAACTGAAAACATTGATGAAAGGATATCCAAATCTTTAAATTTACTGACATATTGTATGATCTTTGTTAATTTTTCAATCCTTCATCTGATTCCTTCAATACCTTTATGACATCTGGTTATATTAAGGAGTTGGATAAATAAAAATTTGTACATTTCATTAAAACCGTCAAATTATTATCCATGAAATTTATCAATTTAAGAATATTGTTTGGTTAGTTAGACGACATCAAAACAAAGGTTTATTAAGGAAACAATTATGAAGAATTATGAAGGGTGTAATAAGAACGCGGAGATATATAGATATAACTTTCATCGTAAGATGATTGATGATATTAAAGTCTTAGTTTCCTCTGTAGATACATAGATATAATGTTGAAAGGAACGAACGTCAACTTTTAGTGAGGCTGGTGTAAGAAGGAGCCGAGTTTTTTTTCCCAATTGATGATAGATCATAGAGAGATTCAGGTGGTGGCAGTTAATGAATTTTTATTGAGAATACTCTTTTAAAGAAATAGGTTTGAGGGTCATCACAAAGGAATGCTAATATGATTAGATAAGATCAGAAATGATTAAGATGTTTTCATGCTGAGTATAAGAGATTTTGTTAAATTGAAGATCAGGTCATCGTTCAAATGAAAAGTGCACATCTTTGGTATCAATCGATTATATAGAGAAATAGCGAAAATAATTTATATGTTTATCACAGAATTCATGAAGCATATGGCTAAAATATCAACAATGCTGTGCAGTTTGATGAATATTTGGTTTTAAAAAGACAACATGATGAGTATAAAGAAAGAATAACTTCTCACCAAAAAAAAAAAGAAAGAATAACTGAGAGATGAGGATGTTAGTTGAGATGAGTGTGTGGTTATTTCATAAAAGAGAAGATTTGCAACAAACATTAGTGAACAAAAATAATTATGAATGCCATATGGCTGATTCTTCCAAAACTCTTCATCAAACTCGTATGGGAGTTGTTCACAGATTCATCGATCTAATCATCATATCAGATTGTGTTCTATAATCTATATAGCGGGCAATTGAATTAATGTTGATATACTGGAGAGAAATTTATTCATTTTTAAAAATGCTGTAACCTCGGCCCATTCTTGAAGGAGGGTCCATTTCCCGGCCCAAATCATTGAGTATCAATCGTCATTACTGAAATACCCCAACTAGAGCCCATTACTGACACTATAAGGCTTGATGTAATTAATCTATTCCATAAATCATTGTTTTTCGTTATACATTTGGTGAAATTGGATTACTTTAAAATTTTATTTAACCTTCATTCGCTAAGCACATATAACATTAACTTATAAGTTAGTAAGTGATGCGTTTAAAGATCAGAGTTGTTTCATTATTTATTTCAATTACTTTGGTACATTTATTTAGTTTTAAAATATAGGGACTGCCTTTTAGCCAACAATTAATTAATCAATATTAAATTCAAAAGTTTTGGAAACTTACCTTCAACAAATTGTACGAACTATAAATGAAGATGATGGTATTGAATTCTGTGCAAACTTATGTTACTATTATCTAATATAATACTACCACTTAGTTATTACTTTTCTAATTCTAAAAGAAAGTTAAATAAGTTTATTTATGTAAAATGTTTTTTTTTTAATTTTTAAAAATAATTTATTTAACTTATAAGTTAACATATAATATAATATACATTACATGTATTATGATTTAATGATTTATTTAGTTTCCTTAGTTATTTTAAAAAATCAACTAACTCTTATATAAGTTAAATATATATTGTAGCACTACAAGAATATTTGACTTTAGTGGCGGTTACTTTTGTAAAGATTTTGGCGTAAAAAACCGCCAAAACAATACATTTTGTCGGTTTCGAAAAACGGGAAAAAAATGGTGTGTCACTACAAAAAACGGGGCCCATATCGGCGTTTTATAGGGCCTCGAATCAGCGGAATTTTCCGGCGGAATAGCGCTACGGCGTTTTGGCAAAACGCCTAAATATTTTTCGTGGGAATGCGGCATTTAGGCGTTTTGAAAAACGCCTAAACGAGGGGCAAAACGCCGGTATGAGGAAATAATATTTTTTTATTTATGCACATAGGCGTTTTATAAAACGCCTATGTGCGGTATTAAATAATAATATTTCATACCGGCGTTTTGCAAAACGCCGGTATGTGTTTTCCAAATAAAAAATAAAAAACATTTTTCTTCCTGATTGTTTAGAACCAGGAAGAAAAATGTTCAAAAACATAAGGAATAATATGTTAATCCCAAAGTTACATACACATAAAAAATAATATATATAAACATAAGCAATAACAAGAGTAATTCATAAAACATGATACCCAAATATATAAAATCAAAACAACAAGCAATATGTAAAAGAAAAGCAATAAGATCATATCAACATTATAAAATCAAATATCACCAAAAAACACGAAATAAAAAAATCAGCAAAACTAGCCAAAAAAACAAAGCAACAGCAACATTGAATGAGAGACGAAGAGAAGAAAAATAGAAGAAAACGAGAAAATGAGCAACTTTGCGGAAGGAGGGAGGTGCTATTTATAGGGAACGGAGATGCGTACCGGCGTTTGGAAAACGCCCATATGCATTTTAATATTAAATAATGCATATAGGCGTTTTGCCAAACGCCTATATGCATTATTTACATTAAAATAATGCATATAGGCGTTTCAGGGAAACGCCTATATGTTTTCTAATGCATATAGGCGTTTGGCGGAAACGCCTATATGCATTATTTTAATGTAAATAATGCATATAGGCGATTCCTCAAAACGCCTGTATGCGATTAAATATTATTTTAATCGCATATAGGCGTTTTGAGAAACGCCTATATGCATTTAGTGCATTTAATATGCACTTAATGCGCAGATAGGCGTTTTTCAAAACGCCGATATGCGCATAAAGTGCATATTAAATGCACGTTATGCACATAGGCGTTTCTCAAAACGCCTATGTGCGATTAAAATAATATTTAATCGCATACAGGCGTTTTGAAGAAACGCCTATATGCGGTTTTCTGAATAAAAAAAATAAAAAAAAACTGTCAGCCCAAAAACGCCGATATGGAAACGCGGGAAAAAAGGCGGGAAGCGCGCGCCAAATTTATTGGCGTTTTCATATAGGCGCTTTGGGAAAAACGCCGGTATGCGTCTCATATAGGCGTTTTGGACCAAAACGCCGGTAAGGTTGCGCCGGAATGGCCCGTTTTTTTTGTAGTGTGTGAAAATATGTTTTCTACTATCTTTCGCAGCGATCCGGGGGAACATGTATGTCCAGCCTTGCGTCATGGTGTGAGAACGCGAGAACATGCTGCCGAAGCAGGTTCTCGCAGCATGCTGCGAGAACATGTTTCTCGCACATGCTGCGAGAAAGTGTGCACGCAGCATGCTGCGAGAACATGTTCTCGCACCATTACGCGAGAACATGCCTAATTATACATCTAACAAATTAGGCTATTTGTGACACAGGTCATAATTAGCCTGCAATTTCTAATTAATCAGCATCAACTTGATTACAATTCTTACCCCTCATTTTCTATTCAAATTGTTCATCTTTCCACCAATCTACCTAATTAGATAACTTTTTTCTCTCAATTCCTCTCTTAGAATGTTTACTATTGATGAGCATTATTAAGTTTAATTAGGATAAAAGTCAAGAATAATTATAATAAGGTCTTAATATTTAGTAAATAAAAAACAAAATTGTGTCTATAATAAGCAAATATAGTTATAGTGTATTTAGAGACTGATATAATAGACACAAAATTGATACAATAAAGTACAAAACTTCTCGAAGCTTCTACCAAAGTGAAGTTGAAGAAAAATAAGATAAAATCAAATTCAAACTAACCTCCTTCGAGCTCATTAGAACCAACAAGGGAGGGGGATTCAATGACAAAGAGTTGAGGCGTTCAAGTTCTGGATCATCATATTTCAAAACAAAATTATAAATTAGACAAATTAATTAAATAAAGATAAACTAAGTTATACCAAAAATAAATTCATAAGAAGAATTTCACTGCATTTTTGGTGAGCACAATATGTACAAATGAGTGGAAATGAAAGAAAGACAAAAAATAGAAGAATGTGTTACAGTGAGATGAATGAGAACTTCACTTCATTTGTTTTATGAGTCACAATCAAGTTGACATCTTGAGATACTTTTTCTGCAAAGATAGAGAAACAATTAGTAATGGAAACAAGCATCAACTCTTAAAGTTGTCCTTAAAGCACATTATAATAAGACACATTGAATTCAATACTTCAAAAGTAAGTAAGATATATAAAAAAACAAGAGTAAGTAAGGTTGAAATAATAAAAAATATTAGGAAAATGATTACAAGAGTGATGACAATACAAAATGGAGAGAGAGGGAAAGTGATAATAAAAAATAGAGGGAGAGAAAATATTTGAGCGGGAGACATAGCAAAAAAAAATTGGAGGGAAAGAAGATATTTATAGACCCGCAGAAAAAGAAAAATGTGTACATGTTTTCGCACAGAGATGCGAAAACCTGAGAAGAAACACTTTTCGCCCATACATGAAAAAATGCATTCTAAGTGTTTTCGCACCATGGTGTGAAAACGTGCCATTGGTGTGCATATTTTCGCACCATGGTGAGAAAAAATGCATTCTACATGTTTTGGCACCATGGTGCGAAAACTTGTCACATCCCCCACAAATCCGTGAACACATGCTGAGTACTTTTCACTAGGTGAAAAAATTCCTTTGCATTTCATCACGGAAATCCGTGAAGACATATGGAAAGGGACAAAAAAGAGTCCCCTTTTCACTAAGGGACTTCGTCCTTAGCTATTTAGCTAAGATACAAAATCCCTTTGCATGTCTTCACGGTTTTGCGTGAAGACAAGCCTTGTCTTCACGCAAAATCGTGAAGACACGCTAAGGGCAAAGTCCCTTAGCTGGGATAAAAGTCCCTTCATAAGGGAAGTCCCTTAGCAAAAAATTGAAGAGACGAAGTCTCTCAGCATGTCTTCACGGTTATCTGTGATGACTAGCAGCTAAGGTCTTTGCGGAACACGGTGAAGACTTACTAGCTAAGGGTCAAAGACGCAGAGCTCACATGTTAAAATAATAAAAAAAAGTATTTTTTGAGGTTTTAATACATGTTTTCGCGTATTTATGCGGAAACTTGTACCTATTTTTTTTAAAGAAAAGTACAAGTTTTTGCTGTTTTTCGTGACAACTTTCAACTTAATTTTTTTAAAAAAAGACACCATGCTACAAGTTCTCGTGTTTTCTGTTTCCGTGAAAAGTTAACCGCGAAGATGGACCTATTTTCTTGTAGTGTAGGGAGTATGGTTGAAGTGTAGTAAACTTAAATTTTGCTACTTTTGAATGCTTCAATATATAAATTATGTATTGCTCACTTTCTAGGTATTTTTTGAAAAGTGTTTTAGTGTATGTGTGTGTGTCTATATATATATATATATATATATATATATATATATATATATATATCACAAATTAAACAAAAACATTATACTATTTTTTTTAAGAAAATGAATTGTCTTTTTCAAAACGAATGTTAAGAACTGTTAATTCAGTTAATTCTGCATTTTCTCTATCTCAAATAATTTTTAAAATTAAAAACAGTAATAATAATATATAGGACATGGACGATTCAAATCAAATTCAAAATTAATATGTTTGACCACAAACCACAGTAACCTCCCATAAATTTAAGGGCGTAATTATATTAAACGTACAAATTTTGAGCTGCGAAATTCAACATACATTGAGTTATAATTTTCATATACTTTTATATAACCGAATGATGATTAACATGTATAACTCCTTTAAAAATAACCCCTATAATATTAATTAATAATTAATAATAGTACGAAACTCACATTCAGCAACTCATCTTCACGTCAATATATACCACATCTAGTCCACTCGAACCAAACTAGCTAGAGAGGCCATCAAACTAATCATAATCATTTTTTTCTTACATAACTCAAAATGGAAATCAACGTGACTTCAAGAGAAACCATCAAACCATCCAAACCAACTCCTCCAGAAAACCAAAACTTCAACCTTTGTGCATTTGACATTCTCTACCGAAATGCCTACTTCCCTATAATCTTATTCTACCGGCCATCAACATCCACAAACCCTAATATTAGTAAAATTCTCAAACAATCACTTTCTGAAACCCTAAGCATCTTCTACCCTATCGCTGGCCGACGTAAGGACCTTGTTACTGTTGCTTGCAACGATGAAGGGGCTATGTTCCATGAAGCCACTGTCAATGGTTCACTTTCTGACTTGCTAAACCCGCCAATACTTGAATTTATGGACAAACTCCTTCCATGTGCACCTTTCAAGATTCATCCACCAGAAAAATCGGCATCATTGCCTCATTTGATGGTCCAAGTCAACACTTTTGAGTGTGGTAGTGTGGCCATTGGGGTTTGTTTTCTTCACACCATATTGGATGCGACCTCAGGTGGTACGTTTTTGAAGGCGTGGTCGGAGATTTGCCGGGATCGGAGAGATGAGATCCCCTTTCCGGATTTCAATCATCCCTCCTCCTTCTTCCCTCCCATGGATATGTCCCGTTTGCGTGCTGGCATTATTTCAGCTTCCCAAAATGAGAAGCTTGAAGTTACTTGCGCAACAAGAAGGTCATTTCCTAACAATCTTGAATAATGATTTGGTTAAAGTATATAAAATCCCTCATAACTACTTTTGCCATGCCTAAATAACCTTTTCAAACTTAAAAATCTACAATCACTACAAATTAAAACAATTTATTAACTACAACTAATTTTTTTGTTACGGCCCACTTTACCACAAATTCCGTGATTAATTCACTAGTTTTTTTTGTGGTGAATAGACCTCTTAAAGAGTTAAAGATATAACTCAAAGTTTGAGAAAGTTTTACTTATATACATGCTTATAGATATAGGTAGTCCACCAAAAAATATTCATATTACTAGTTATTTGTCCCTATGACTTTGTCTGTTTAATTTATCAACCGCATCAACTTTTGTTAGCAACAAGCTCAATATCAATTGGATGTGTGTGTGTGTGTGTGACTAATCAATTTTATGTTACAGATTTGTGTTCACTGAGGAAGCCATTAACAACATGAGAACCTTATTCAAAGAAGTTGATGATAATGGAGCTTCAACAAAGCCTACACGTTACCAAGTTATATCTTCTTTCATCACCAAGCGAATGCTCCAAGCGTATAATACCAAAGGAATAACATCATCTTTGCTATTACTAATCCACATCGTAGATGTAAGAAGAAGAAGAGGCGAACCTTTATCCACCAGCTCCATGGGAAATCTTCTCTGGCCAGCGATGATAGCTTATGAAAATAAAGTCAACAACAATAATAGTGTCGATGTCAATGAACTAATGAAAATAACGAGGGAGAAGATAGGAAGGATTGATAAGGAATTGTTCTTGAAGATTGAAAGGGATCCAGAATTTCTTCTAAGTGATGAATGTCAAGGGATGTTAATGGATGGTATGGAGAAGAAGAAGCCGATAGGCTTTGTGTTCTCAAGCTGGTGTAATATGGGGTTCAAAGACGTGGATTTTGGAATGGGGAAGCCATTGTGGGTTGGTTATAGAGCAGGAACACAAGAGACAGTTTCTAATACTGTTGTTTTTATTGACACAAGTCAGGGAATTGAGGCTTGGATCACTATACCTGACCAAGATTTGGCTGTCTTATTAGAGGAAGATGATGAGTTTCTCAAATATGCTTTGCTTAATCCTACAGTTTCATAATTTTGATGAGAGAGAGAGAGATATAGGGGGAGATTAGATAGATTAGGAGAGGTTCATGAAGAATAAAGAGAGTGAGAGTGATGAAAAGACTAAAGATTATGTTTTAGGCTTTGGGATTTGGATGATTACAATAAAGTTTAAGGTTTGACCTTTGTTAATGTTGTTGGTTTATTGGAAATGAAATTCATATTATGGATTCTATCACCCCATATTTTTTATATCTCTATTATAACAATTCAATCAATTTATAACCACTTTTTTAATGTTATAAACTCAAAATATGAAAAATTAAAATTTTTTCTCTTTCAAAAACTAGATAAAATATAAAATATATTCCCTCATAAGTTTGTGCTTCTATACACTTTATAAAAATTATGATTTTAATTTAAAATCCCAAGTGGTTTATAAATTACTTAAATAGTCAAATTAGTAATTACCACTTAATTTTATTTATATATACCTAAACAACTTAGAGTACTTCATATTTATTATATATATTTCTATATATAACTCTAACGTATAATTCTATCTAAATATAATTTTGCTATCATAGGTGATAGCTTTATATCCTACATGCATCACAAGCTATTCACTTGTATAGAATAAAAATAATACACCTAAAAATCTATCTCACTTATGTTCTTTAGGCCTAGCAGGCATCCTGCTATTTTCCTTTGTAATCCTACCAAGTACTTATCTCATATGACAAAGAGTTAATTAACCTCTGTTAACTACATATCCTACAAATGATACGTCCTCATATTTCATGTTAACGGATAGGGCGAAGGGGCAAAACTAGCCACCATAATTTTTCAAATGGACAACTCTGGCACCCGTAAATTGGATGGTGCAAAACCGTACATTATAAATCAAAATGGTACAAAGTTAGCCACACCGTTAAGTTTACATACACATTAATGGAGGTGGGTCCCACGTCAACACAAACGTCTGTTAGCTTCAACTTAACGGCATGGCTAACTTTGTACCATTTTGATTTATAATGTACGGTTTTGCACCATCCAATTTACGGGTGCTAGAGTTGTCCATTTGGAAAATTACGGTGGCTAGTTTTGCCCCTTCGCCCTAACGGATATTAACTGTTTTTAATAGTAGAAATAAAATTGCACCCCTTTATGTTTATGATGGGCAGTTTTGTACCCGAGTTTTTAATATGATGCAAGATGCACATTTGAGATATTAGCATTGATATTTTTGCACATTTATTCTCAAAATAAGTATATAATAAAGTTTTACTATTTCATGTATAAAAAAATTACCATTGCATCCACTTAAATCAATTGGGTTTTGAAGTGGCAGAGAAACAACAAAAGTCACATTTAAAATGCGCGCGCGCGCGTGTATGGAGAGAAAAAACTTACAATGACTAAAACTCCCTTTTAAGGCCCTATATAACTAGGAGGAGCGTGAGTGTTCAAAGTGAAAGGTAAGTCATTAATTCGGTTTGGTCAAGAGTAGTAATAAAGGAAGCCGAATTTAGGGGAGAAAAGTGGGCTTGTGTTGCCAAATAGAAGAAATTAAAGACACAGAGAGGTACAGTACTATTCATTGAAATAAAAGTGCCTGTATAGTCCCCCCCAAGTTATATGGAATTAGGACCTCTCACTCTCAGCATTCTCAATCTAACCGATATACATTTCAACTCATTCTCTCGTTCTTTCTTGTCATTCTATGCAATATCGTATAACTCATGAATGCACGAGTCAACAACCATTCCAACCAATCTCTCTTTTTTTTCTATCGAATTCCAACCAATCTCTTCACACCAAGTTACATATGTAAATGGACTATATTGCTGCAAGACCCGTGTTTTTCCTCCACGGCTTCGGTTTTTGCTAATATCAAATGGTCCAGAATTTGAATGTACAAAAAATAGTTAGCTAGGTTGAACTATTTATGAGTCAGTTTGATTTAAGTTATTTTGCTTCTCTGATCTAGACGATCGACAGATATATGAGGAAAATTTTTGTCCAATAAAGGAAGAAGCAATTACTTGAAGTGATCCTAAACAAATGTTCACATCAGTTCTCACTTACGCTTGTTCTTATTTATTTGATTTTTCTATTTGACTTTATAATTTTATATCCTTTTTCTATCTTACACAGCGGTGCTCAAACTTTCAGCTATTTTTTTTTCTTTGTATTGGTTTTTTTTGTCTTTGTATACCATATCTAATTTGAAGATAATAAATTCATCGCCTCATCGTTTGATAAATTCGATGAAATATAAAGATTGTTTAGTTTGAAGTGAAACATTTTTTAGATAGAAGAAGAATTAAATTTGCCTCCCAATGATATTTTTATATATTATATATAAATAGTTTCCTGCAGCCTGATACACACACACACGATAAACTTTTAAGGATGTCATGTTTCCTTTTATGAAAATGTACACCATTAATTTTTTGATAGTTTTGCTATAATAATTATATATCTGCTTATTCTCTCTTTCTCACTTATCTCTCGATCTCTCCATAAACAAAAGTGTTTATGTGTTGCATTTTTAAATATCTGTTATCTTTAATCAATTTCTATCATCGTGTGTATCTTAAATTAACGTTGAGTGGAACACAGCGGAGATGGATGAGGCAGGACACGTTTCGGCATTTAATTTGTTAGCTATGTTAGGTATGAATGAATGACAAACAGGAAAATAATTTTCGAAAATTACTATACTTGGGACATGAAAAATATTCCTTCGAATAAATGGCCTTAAATACTTGTTACACTGATCACATTATTTTTTTTTTTGGGCAAAACTGATCACTTTATATTGATCACAGTATATATCAATATAAAAATCAAGCATAGTATAGGCAGTTATTTAATATAGCAAAACTCTCAAAAAAATTAATGTGTACATTTTCATATAGGCTATAATTGTCTCTTGTTATGTTTCAAATTTGAAGTATAACAAATCAAGATATTCTTGTATCACTCTGGGACATATACCTTAATACGATCTTACACTATAGGCCCTTGATCTTTTTTCCTTATACAGAGAAAAGAAAAAGTAAGTCGGACCTTGATTTTTTTTAAGTCAAGATAGACTCTTAAATATATAGCCAGGAAGTTTTATCCCTTGTGCTACTAGACCTAGGCAGTTTTTCTTGGCTTAAATGCTCTGAATGTTTGGGTTAAGGCTCTTAATATAAACACATGAAGTTTTACACCAGAAGCTATTGTAACTAGTAGGCTCCAAAAAAAGTTTTCCTTGAGGAGCTACTAGACCTAGGAGGTTTTACCATATTCCTGGGTCTAGTAGCTCATAGGGTAAACAAAACTTTTTGGGTACTCCTTCCGGTCCATAATATAAGAGCTGAAACGCTAAAAAACGCTTCTTAAAAAACATGTAAAAGTTAGTTAGATGTCTAGAGTTAATGTTATTTTTTCAATATTGTCAATATATATTATGATGCTTTTAAGAGAAAGAAATATATAAGCATTGATAAATATGAAAGAAATTTAGAGGTAAAGTAAGAAAAAATGTATTAAATAAGGAGAGAATGTTAGATGAATTCTTATATGTTGGACCAATTTCATTAAAATTTTGGCTCTTATATTACGGACCGAAGGAAGTATTTAAGACCCTTAACCCAAACTTACATAGTAATTAAGATCCTAAAAGAACTTCATGGGTATGGTAGCTTCTCGGGTAAAACTTCAAGGGCATTGAAGATAAAAAAAACTTTATGGGCCTGGTAGCTCCTTGAGTAAAACTTCCTGGATACTCCATTCAGTCTATAATATAAGAGCTCAACATTTGAATGGTTTTATTCCAAAATAATAAGAGTTCACCCTTGCTTCTCTCATCATTTAATGTATTTTTTCCTACTTTTCCCTTAACTTTTTTTCATATTATTAATACTTGCACATTTCTCTATCTTAATAATAGTATCTTATTAATAAATATGGGCAAAGCCGAGAAAACATAATTAACTTCAGACATCCAACTAACTTTTATATGTTTTCTTTAAAAGCGTGTTTTGGCCGCTGAGCCCTTATATTACGAACTAGAGGGAGTATTTGAAAGCCTTAACCCATATTTTCCCCTCACACAAATGCCGTATTATGTAAAAATTCTCCAAGTTATAACAAAATATTTCTGAAGTATTTAATTTGGTTAGATCCCATATTATTTGACAGATTTGATTCATCCATTAACTTCTAATAACAATATAATTGAAAGATGGATGACACGTGTCAAGAGAAAAAAACTCTGAGTTCATTCTATTGTCAATATTATTATGTACTTTTTATTGGCTGTTCTCTAGCTGGTGGGTTTATAAATACCAGAAGTAGTAGAGTGTATTTCCTCCATGGAATTTGGGGCCACCTTACTTTGTTGATGCTAGTAAAGGTATAATACCAAGTTAGTTAGTTTGGTTTTGTTTCCATGAGAAGGCCTCCCTCTGAGAAACGATCTTGGTCCAAGGAAGAAGACCAGAAACTCATTGATTACGTTCAAAAACATGGTGAACGTTCCTGGCCTTCCCTTCCTCAGGCCGCAGGTACACACACACACACAAATTTAGCGTTCAAGAATATTTTCTTTTATTCTCATATTTGTCAATATTTGTTTGTTCTGGATGAATAAAGTAGAATGGTGATCGTTTGTTTTTTTTTGTGAAGAAAATTAAAAGAAAAAAACATGAAAAAATATATACACATACTACGATTTATTTATTATGCTTGTATTTTTAGAGGATGATATTTATATCTATCTATATATATATATATATATATAGGGTTGAGTCGGTGCGGGAAAAGCTGTAGGATGAGATGGTTAAATTATCTGAAGCCAGATATTAAAAGAGGAGACTTTGGAGAAGACGAAGAGGACTTGATCATCAGGCTTCATGCTCTTCTTGGCAATCGGTGATTCATTTAATTTATCTATTATTTTTCTTTCTTCTTTTTTCATTTACCAAGACAGATTTTCTTTGGGTTATAATTTTGTTTGGATGATGGATTGTGATATTATAGTTATATCAATTATACATGCCTGTGTAATTGGTTTCGCTCTTTTTGTTGATTGCGGGTGGTGGTCATGTTGCCTTGATCCAAAACTCCAAATACGAAATACTACTTCTGCATAGTTGAAATCTATCAGATATGTAAATTTCTTTAAATTTTGTTTAGATTTTACAAGTTTATCAATCACTAATTATATGTTCAACGACAAAATATATACAGATCTTCTCTAAGACAAGAAGTTATCTTATATTCCTACTTCAGTTTAATTTAACATTTTTTATTAACTAGGAACTAGGAAGGAAGTTATATATATATATATATATATATATATATATATATATATATATATATAGAGAGAGAGAGAGAGAGAGAGAGAGAGAGAGAGAGAGGAAGGAAGTTATATATATATATATAAGCTGGAAGGAGAGTGAGTTATTAGTTATTACTTTCAATCAAATGCAAATACAATGTGTAATTTACTTGTACATATATTTTACTTCCCCTTCCTAAATATATATCATATTTTAAGAGTTTAGTTTGTTTCTAATAAATATGAGAACTCTTCCTAATTTTTCTCTACAATTTTGGGAGTTTAAGGGAAAATTAGGAGGGAAAAGAAAATTTTTCCAAGTTGAATTTTCAAAAATTAGAGAAGTGAGGTTGTGATATTTTAAGAATGAAAATATCTAAAATAAAATAGTTTTTATAAGTGTTAATTTAGAACAATTAACCCCTCTTCTTAAATTTACAAAAATTTAAGTGACAAATTTTCCATGTGCCATTCCCTCTAATATCTTCCCCTCCTCTCTCACAAAACAAGCTCTAAGTCATCTCTATCACTACTCCTCAATAACATACTCCCTCCGGTCCTAAATATAAGACCTAATTGATTTTTCTGGAAAATCCTTAAAAAGCAAAATAAGTTAATTATAAATTGATTTACCTAATTTTTTCCCTTAAACTAGTTTATTTTACCTATAAACTAATGAATAATTTAAAAATATATCAAATATGTCATCATTTAATAACCTATTTCGCAACTTTAATCTCTCCAGAAAAAGTCAATTAGATCCTATATTTAGGACCGGAGGTAGTATTAAACAAGCAAGATAAGGAGTAGTAATAAATGTTCTCCCTGCGTCCTTATTATAAGTCACAAACTACTCATTTATTTTGATCCTTATTATAAGGAACTTAGTAGTTTCTAATGAGTATTAATTACATTTTCCATGTATGCCCATATTTAATGAAGGGAGAAAAATGATCATTAATATAGCATTGGAATTTAGTACAATTAGCAAGTATTGTAACTAACTTACTTAATATTTAAGTAAATTAGTTACTTAATTTAGTACAATTTAATTAATTTTGAACATATTCAATGATTTTAATTAATTTTATTGGTTTGTGAGATTTTATACTTGATTGATTCCTTATAATAATTAATAAGGACAGGAGGGAGTAGAAGCTTATGATAATGTTTAATAGAGTAATATAATAATGTGGTTTTAATTAACTTAACCAATATTTTACACTCTAATCAAATTAGTTAAATAATGAGTCTTATATTTAGAAACAATTGCGAGCGAGTATACCTTATTATACCTAACAACTTCTACCAAAAGGAATTATTTATATGATCAGACAATAAAATGTTAAGTCTTTAATGTCATTACTCATTAGTACAAAATACAACTCATTCCTGCACCAAGTCATTCAATTTGACTAATACATTGAAATTCTACATGCAACTGTACGTGTAGACGACATCAGTTTTTTTCCCTCTTCACTTTTATTGAATGTTAAAGTAGTAATTAAGGATCTCTAACGTTCAAAAGTTTGTAGCTAGACACACACCTGCAACTACTCCCTTATTTATGTGCACAAACAAAATTCTTTTAAAATATGAAGAAAAAATATAGTTTATACTTGTTTTGAAGGTATCGATGGAAAGAATTTTCCCGATAGCACTCACACACAGACAAGCGAAATGATTTATAAAATTGATGAATTTGGTTGATCAGGTGGTCACTGATAGCAGGGAGATTACCAGGAAGAACAGATAACGAGGTGAAGAATTATTGGAATTCTCACATAAGGAAGAAGCTTATTCAGATGGAACTTCCAATAATTCACAAGGTCGATGATCATGAAGCTTCCAATAATTCAGCCAACTTGCAAAGTAATGCCACTGATAATAATATTATCGACGACGAGGATCATCAGGTAGTTGACCAGTCAACAAGCAGCAAGCACAACTTCAACCTTAACGCTTTTCCTGATTTGAATCTTGATCTCACACTCACTACTACTTATCACTCCAGTGATCGTGAATCGAGAGTGGTAGCCCAATTAGGGCTCGATTATGTTTCGCATTGCCGACCAAAAAGTTGATCGAGAGTGATATTATATATCATCAGAATATTCCTATATTTATTAGCATATATAGGATGTTCTAACTAATCATAAAATAATCATAATGTCACGCTTTATTATTGCACGTGCGCGCGCGCGCGCATATATATGAGAAGGGTCTGTGATTATCAGTTTCTACTCATTGTTCTGCTTGCATAATTGTGTAATATATTGATATATGGAACTAATGAAAAAAAACAACTCCTCTCCCCATCAGCTGCATCTAGCTATTGTACCGTTATTGTGATGACAGTTTATGAGGATCAAAGTAAATGAAATTTTATTCATTAACAGTTTATTCCATTTGAATATGTTTCAGCAATTGCGAGTAACATTCACTAACGAGTCGATCGATTCAATGAATATTGTATTTGAAGAATAAAATGTAATGATTAAGTAATTAAATTTGTGGCTTGGAAATTAATGTTACCAAATATTAATGTAACTGATAAGATAGAAAAAGTTCATGAATTTTCTTAAAAATTGGGTTTTAGACGTTCTTTTAATTATATATATATATATATATATATATATATATATATATATATATATATATATATATATATATATATATATATTTTGGTAGGCAAGGATGACAATTGAGCGGAAGATCTCAAGTCACGCAGTTTTTTTTCCCTTTTTTTCTCTAAAAAAGACACACATACGCACACGCGCACACAAATGAGGGTCTTATTGTAGCTAGCATGTGCAGTACATCTTCCAGGAAATCCACCCCACAATTTTATTAGTACACATGTGCAAGTATTAGACTGTTTGCATGCTGCGTGCCTACACAAACACAGCGCTGTTATATGGTTTATTTTTGTCATTCAAGTTAGTCCTCTAAAATAAAAAGGGAAAAGGCATACAGAGATCTGAAATGGATAGATGAGACCATCAATTCATCTTTTCTCTATTATAATAATTTTTAAATAAAGTTATGCTTTCTGTATATACGATATAATAACCAATATAATTGTTAAATGTAGTTATATACAATAAATAATGCATTAAAATATTTTTTTTTTCAAAAATATCTTTATATACTGAGCACAACAAAAAACAGTCAAATGGCCGCGGAATGCAGCGATGAAAATCCGTCGGTGAAGATGATTTCATGGCTAAATAAGAGATTTTGTGGCTAATATATATTTTAGCAATCTATTTCCCAGCGTACGGTAAATAATTCAACATTTTTGATAATGGAGGGAGAGATAAACAAGTAAGAAAAAATATGAGTGACTATCAGTAAGGGGAAACTGTTAGGAGAATACTTTTAATAAAGACTTTCAAAAATAACTTAAAAATTCACTTTGTCAATTTTCTTTCATATATAATATTTTTTTCTCCACAATTTTCTTCCTAATTGATGGGGGTAAAATGAAAACATTGGTTAGAATTTCATAAATCCTTTTTGTGTAACTTACATAAATAGGGTCAATCAAGCTGCCTATCTTAGATAAAGAAATAAATCTTGATGAATATATTACACAAAAGCTTCTATACAACTGTGAGCTTGGTTCGGCGGAGGGGAAGGAATGGATTTTGATACAGTAGGCAGGAGGTAAGGTATTTTAGTATTACCTTGTTTGGACTTATTAGAGCGAGACAAGATTTTAAGGTTACTATTTTTATAGCTCTTTCTAATTTCTTAAAATATATACTCTATTATTAAGGGTTTTGTTTGTGGGTAAATTAATCCAAAATATTAAACTATGACATTTTCCATCAAAATACCCCAAGTTTTAGAGAGGATGGTTATGAGGGGCGGGGATGAATTGAAGGAAAGTTTGAGAAAATTTTCCTTTCCTTCTACTACCACTACAAGAAAAAAGGAGGCTAGTGGCGCATGATTTGTCACGCATGGAGCAAGGGTGCCTTTTTTTTTAAAAAAAAAACTTACAACTTTTGTCGCGCATAAAGTTCCTTTGTCGCTCCAGTTGGCGCGACAACATGGATTTTCCCCTTAAAAAACGAGTTGTACATTTAATTATGAATTTTTTTCATGTCGCGCATCATATATAACCGCGACAAACAAGAACAGGCGCAACAAATGTAAACAACATTTAAAATTCAAATTTTTCCCTCCCACTTCCACTCTCTTCCTATATAAACTTCACTCCTCTTAAATTTCTCCCTCCCCCTATTCTTTTTCCTACTCTCTCCCCACTTTCTTTTCTCCTCCTTCTCTACTCTCTTATTTTCTTCATCTTCACTTTCATTCTTCATATTTAATTTCTCATTGAATTAATTATACTTAATTTTTTTTGCAGGTTAATTGTTTAAAATCATCCACAATTTAAGGTATACACTTAAACATTCTTATATACTTTCTTTTTTACTCATTTGTTATAATCCAATTTTTTTATTTCACTATTTTCATTTTTTAGTACAAGTTTATTCATTATTATTCTTTAATACTATTTTTCATTCTTTATACTATTTTTTCATTCTCTTTTTTTGTCCTCTTTTGTCCTGCAGCTTGTGGAGGAAGATTGCCAAAGCTTCCTCCGCAAGCTGCAGGTATATATTTTTTTTTCCACTGCAGAATATGTCGCGCATCACGGCATATATGCGCGACATATTACACAACATGTCGCGTATGGTGTTCAATGTTTGTTGCGTATGGAGTTTTGCTACGTCTCAATTTGTCGCGTATCTCCTCAACGTGCCTTGTGTAAATTGAAGCGTGACATCATGACCATTTTTTCAAAATTTCATACGTGACTATGGGCCAAATTTTTTGTAGTGTACAAGGACAAATGTCTCCAAAAATTCAGCTTACCAAACATTAAGAGTAGGGGGAGCAAACTATATATGTGTGTGTGAGAGAGAGAGAGAGAGAGTAGAGAGGTCCGAATATATTAACTTTCCGAATTCACAATATATTAACTTTCCGAATTCACTTTCCTCCCCTTCTTTCCACTACATTTCACCAAACGAACACACCTTGAGGTCCGAATCTTTTCTTCACTTCCCAAAGAAATAATAAAAAATAGTTATTTTATTTAACACTTACTATGTGTTAATGCAACAATGGTTTCGGTGTAACTCGAGGAAAGTTTTTGACCAAAAAAAAAAAAACTCGAGGAAAATGGAATGAAAACCAAACGTTCAATGTCAAACGATATAGTCAAAGCAAACTTAATAGGGTTAGTTATCAGTGGGCGCACATGCTTAACTTCCACCAGAATCTGTCAAAAAATATAACTAACCTAACGTTCAAGAATATGAAAGCATAAAAATATATATAAGTGTGTGGTAGAGAAAATGCCCCAAAAAGTAATGTTGCGTGATTCCTACATTTTGCGATAACTTCAGATTGAATATATGTGTGGAAAAGCTCGGTAAATGTCAGGTCTTTATCAGTTCTTCATTATTACTCTTGAATGGCTCCATTTTTACAAAATATTATATGGCATGTCGTGCCATTAAAAATTATGCAGCTAATTTTTTAAAATAATTATTCGTTATAATATTCTACTGAAGTTAATAATTTAGATATAACATATATATGGTGGTATTCGGTGCTAGATGAGAGGAACGTCACTTAAAACATCATTTTAAATTCATAACTTCAACTTAAACTCCAAGATGATATAAATTTGTGCGTGAACATAACAAAAATCGCAAGGGGTTCATAAATAATGGTAAATAGAACTTTGTCATCCTAATGTGTGCATATGTTTATAGTTTCTTCTATATAAATAAGATCATCTAAAGTCTTAAAAGTAAATTTTTGTGACATCCAGTATTTTAAATAGATAAGTTTTTTGTGTGCATTCAGTATTCCAAATTGAGGTATTTTTTAATATTTATCCCATTTTTTCAAGTATCTAATTTGATTAAATTAAAGGAGTTTGATAATATAGTTAAAATAAAATGATATTATATATGTAACAAAAAAGTCAAATGATATGATATTGTCACAGCGTTATAATCATCAACCTTTATTACCACATACATCTTTTCTATATTATTTATCATTGATATGAGCAACAATAGAGATAATGCAAGGGAAGATTGAGCAAGCTCACTCATCAAATAGTTCCTATGTTTAGGAATTAAAGAGAGTGATACTTGATATTATAAAAAAAATGTTTGATTCCTAGTTCATCATCCTAAGACATTTTTCTAGCTAATAACACTTAATTCTTTGCTTAGTGCTATTAAAATATTTGTAAGCGCAAAATTGTATAAAACTTTTAGATTTTAAGTGCTTCTGATAAAATATACTTTGAAAAATTGAATGCATCGAAATTTTCTTTAGGATATTGAATATCACTATCAAAGTATTTATTTTCTGGAAAGCAAAAAACTCTGCCTGTCACCTATATTTTCATATCTCACACTATTAGCGGGTTATAATAGGATCTGCATTCACTAAAAAGAAAGTGAATTAGCCACCGATAGCGCTGAATTTTATAGGCAAAAACAAAATTTTGTGGCTGAATAAAAATTTATGTGTTTAATTTTTTAAAAACGATCTATTTAGAGATGAATTCCGTAATTTGACGCTAATTCATCACCGTTTTTTTTTTGTGATTATTTAGGGCATATAATGTTTAAATTTGGCCAACCGGTACCATATTTATACACACGTATCTAAGCCACCGAATTAGTTGATTCTTTTTCGTCTTATTTACGTCCTCGGTGGATTGTTTTGGCCAATTAAAATCTAGTTCTGGGGAGCAAGAATGCACAGCATATGTGTACAGCATATATGTACGCGCGCGCGTGTGTAATGAAGGCCAAATAACTTTCAAATTCTTAAAAACTGAACTACTATTAGAGAGTTTTTTGTTCAGGGTTGCCAAATAAGATCGTCATTAGTGCTTTATTACTCATTAGTGTGTCATCATAATAGGAAAGAAGACATGCAGAGAATTAACACCGTGCTAGAAAACAACGATATGATGATGTGATACTGGTCTCTGTTAAACCTTAGCTACTTTCCAGAATTCAGGAGCAAATTAATAGTATAACCATATGAAATCAAATTTAATATTTTCCCTTTTTCTGGGTGGTTATGGTGTAGGTACCGTTTTGAGTGAAAGTTCACACTTTTTTTTACCTGAAGTGAAAGTTTTAGAGTTGAGACTACTCTTTAGTGCTACAATTTCTTAGCTAACGGTCAAGAAGATTGTAAAATGTACTGCAAGAGCAATTCAAAAGTTTACTAATTTGGAAAAGAAATCTGACATGGGAGAAATCATTGATCCCTTAGCACGCAATAGATTAAAACAAATTTTAATCATTTCGCATCATCAATGAACACATATATGTGCACATACACAAACTTACATACTTTGGATTAACACTAACTTAACAAGCTAACGATATATAAAGATGGAAAAACTAAAAACCAGGTGATAGATTTTGAATGAGAATGAAGCTGTTCATAGGAACAATTTGATGGGATAAAGAATTATAATTGGTTACGAATTTACGATTCTAATTTTGATCCGATTGATCAATGAATCTTTAGCTTTAAATTTTGAATTGATTGTTACCTAACAACATTACTGTGATTGGAATTCAATTTATGATTTAGAATTTTGTATCATTGAATAAGAATTATTACTGGCTCCTCACTTTCTCTTCTCCCTCTTTCTGTTTGATTTTCCCTCATCCATCCTCTATTTACTCTTTACTATTCTATTTCCCCTGTCTTCTCTCGTTTTTCATTTCAACCTAAATCAGTGTGCTCAGTTCAAAAAAATCAGTGTGCAACTGTCCATGCATTTATGTTAATCTCTTGGAATTCATGCTTTTTAAGCATATTTCACATGTTTTATATAAACTTTTTGGAGCATTTAATTTGTACATAATTTGAATGATTAAATGTAGAAAGTATGCATTATTGTTTTTAGTATGATTTTTTTAAATTTATTATTTTGCAAGGTAATTTTGGGAAAGGAAATTAAAGTTAAGCAATTTGAGAAACTAAAGATGATTGAAGCGATGTTAAAGTATATTTGGAACACTTTATATGCATGGGAAGAAGTCAATCTTGCAAGAAGGACCACACAACCCAATGTTCTAGGCCGCACCAGAGAAAAATTGAGCTGCAGCCCAATTTTCTGGGTCCAAAATGCATGAACAACTTGTCAGCTCACTATTGATAAAAAATTAGGGTTATAAAATGGAAAAAACACATGGGGTTGTTATATATGTCTGTATGTTTATTTCACTTTTCTCCTAATGTTTCTAAGTGCTTGATCACTATTTAGATGTTGTGCTCACTTGATTGATGCTTGGGAAGGCTAGGTTAAGTGTAGAACTTGAGTGATATAGTGTAAGAGCTTGAAGTTTACTTGATGTATGAATGATTTTGTTGATAAGATAAATATATACTTATTGACATTGTATATCCACATTAAGGTCGAAGTTTAAAAGTTGAGTTTTGTTAACTCTAACAAAAAATTAGAAAAGACTAAAGTATGTTTTTGGTCCCTTAACTTTAATGAAAGTCATGTTTTGGTCCTTAACTTTGAAAAGTGTGTTTTTAGTCCCTTAATTTTGGAGAAAGTAATTTTTTAGTCCTTTAACTTTGAAAAATGTGTTTTTAGTTCTTTCAAATTTAAGTCAAAATATGTTTTTGATCCCTTAAATTTGGCGAAAGTCATGTTTTAGTCCCTTAACTTTTAAAAGTGAAGGGACCAAAAACATACTTTAGACTTTTAAAAGGACTAAAAACATCTTTTTGTTCAAAGTTAAGGGACTAAAACCACACTTTTTAAAGTTAAGGGACTAAAACATGACTTTGTCCAAATTTAAGGGACCAAAAACTTACTTTTCAAAGTTAAAGGACTAAAACATGACTTTCTCTAAAGTTAAGGGACCAAAAACATACTTTAGCCAATTAGACAATTAATGGGATTAAACACTTATTCTTGAGAAAAAGCGTTTTAAGTGTATTTGAACTCTAGGTTAGCACATATATAGTTAGTGAAAATAATTGTGAGAGGAGACTCTCAAAGGTTATGAAATAAAAGAGGGAAAATAATCTTAAGTTTTATTTTATCATTAAAGTTGAAGAATCACTTGTTGATAGTTTTTTTATTTTCAAAACAGTTACTCTTAAATCTTGATATTTGTTTTACTCAAATTGGCGAAAGCGTCATAAATCATAATCTCCACTTGACTAGGTTTTAGAACTAAATCCTTGTGAGAACGATATTTTTCTTATCATTTTATTACTTGTCATGGCATGTACACTTGTTGTGCAAACAATTTACAACATCAAATTCTTAATATAAAACTTCCAATTGACTGAGTATAATAATGCAAATAAATAAATTATTATTTGACAATAACAATGTTACATGTTCTATTTGGAATACCTATATGTATCATTGTATTATATGTTTTTGTTTAGAATAAGTAAGACAAATTAATTTTAAAAAATGATAAATATAAATCATTCAAAGCAGTATGCTTAATTTCATTAATCTTCTCAAATTAATTAATTTAATTAATGAAATGAAAGTAAATGGAAGTGGATCTCCTCATTACTATTTTTTCCTCAGTCTCCTTTAGAAGCAGAATCGTGGATTGCAATAAAGATGTCTCTCTTTTTTATGAAAGTGAATTTCCTCACCATTTCTGTTGTTAGTTAATTATGTAATTTTAAAAAGTTAAGTTAATGTCTTTTCCTGACCATTCAAATTCATTCAAATTGATTAAAAAAAAAAGATAAGATGAATGTATATTGGGATTTTGAGTGGAATGCTATTGATAGATACTGAATTCATATACTCCCTCCGGTCCCTAATGTAAGAGCTAGCCGCCAAAAAAACGCTTCTTAAGAAAACATGTGAATGTTAGTTGGATGTCTGGAGTTAATGCTTCTTTTCCAAAATTGTCCATATTTATTATGGTACTTTTAAGAGAGAGAAATACATAAACATTAATAAATATGAAAGAGAGTTAGGGGTAAAGTAGGGAAAAATGCATTAAATGAGGAGAGAATGTGGGGTGAGCTCTTACATTAGGGACCAAAACCATTCAAATTTTGGGCTCTTACATTAGGGACCGGAGGGAGTATTAGCTAAACCAGATGTAATATACACACCCAAAATGAGCCAAGAAAATGAAAATCCTTACCGACAAAAAAATGCGATACTTTTGAATGGCTCATGCATGTTAGGAGAAGACTTTTCCTCATTGTACTGAACGAGTCTATAAATACGCAAACTTAAGTAACCAAGCAAGCACCATATATAGGAGCGTCAGGTCTTAATAGACATCAACATCTAGCCTTTTGAACTGAAAACAGGTAAACTATGGGTGGTTGGGAGGCAATATTGATCATGATGACGACGTATGCAACAAAACTTTTTGGGAAAATTAAATATAAGTCCATGGTAAGGGACATAATACTGGAAAAGTCTCAAAAACTTAAATAATTAAGGTAGAGTCCCACATTTTTCAAAATAATTAAAGTAGAGTCAAAATTATTTTGAAAATGTGGGCCCCACAGTTAATAATATTATATTCACTCTCTCCTCTCTCCCCTCCCCCTTCTTCCTCTTCCTCTTCCTCTTCTTCTTCATCACAACCACTCACCCCCTCCTTCTGGCGCCGCCGCCTCCCTCCAGCGCCGGAAATGCATATATAATTTCCGGCCGCCGCCCCCCTCCGGCTCCGGAAATGCATATATAATCTACAGCCGCCGCCCCCTTCTGGCGCCGGAGGGGGGCAGCGGCCGGAAATTATATATGCATTTCCGGCGCCGGAGGAAGGGGGTGGGTGGTTGTGATGAAGAAGAAGAGGAAGAGGAAGAAGGGGGAGGGGAGAGAGGTGAGAGAGAATATAATATTATTAACTGTGGGCCCACATTTCCAAAATAATTAAAGTACAGTCCCTTGGGACTCTACTTTAATTATTTTGCAAAATATGAGACTTTACCTTAATTATTCAAGTTTTTTGGACTTTTCCAGTATTATGTCCCTTACCAGGGACTTATATTTAATTTTCCCATAATTTTTGAATGGTGTAACACAGTAAGTGCTCACACACGTTTCATATTCGTCCCTTAAACATATATTTTAAATGTATGGTCAAAAAACATATATTTTAAATGAGAAATTAAAGCCTAGCTAGCTAGTTTTGTGTCGTCAAATTAAACCCGTATGTGGGGTGCTACTTTCCCGAGTAAAATGAATACATAACTTGAAATCAGAATGTACATAGAGGGTCCTGGAGACCATTTACAAAATAATCCTAACAAAAACTTAATATATATATGAGATTTAATGTATTAAAATAAGAATTCACGAATGGATGTTCATTATCATGATGTCTCAGCCTTTCAAAAAAAAAACTTGTCTTAATGACTTGAAATTTTCTTTTTAGATGTGATGTGAACAACTCATTTGGATGCTTATTCCTCAAAACCTAACAAAATAATCAATAAATATCTTCCATGTTTGACGCTTCTTAAAATTCTGACAGGCCCATACACACAACAAAACGTGCACACATCTATTTTTTTTCTATAACTATATATACATCCTTTTCTTCAAATAAGAAAAAAAAAGATATGCGGTAACTTTAGAAATTGAATTTTTGGGATGCGAAAAATTAGCATTAATATTTTAAAATAGAGCAACTTTAACAACTATGTTAGATTGGCCGAAGGAGAGTTAATGTAGGTTCCACCTGGAAAAAGTTAGACCGCCATTTGGATGAATTTAACGAAAATGTTGAAAATGTTCTTATAAAAGCAAGATAGGGAGAAATGTCTCTAAAAAACAATTTTTTGTTAAAATTGCACATTATATGTGTGTGTAAATATAAATAATGAATGTCTATCACGCTATAATTATATTTATTGATGAAAGTATCCATGAAGATGAATGAAATTAGGAAAATTAATTTGAGGTCCCCCACAAGGGACTTAATACTAGAAAAGTCCCAAAAGTTGAAAAAATTAATGTAGGGTCCAAAGGGACCTCACTTTAATATATTTGAAAAGTCCCAAAAGTTGGGAAAATTAACATGTGCCCAGTAACTTGTCAAGGTATGCCCAAAGAGTTGTCAAGCGTGCACAATAACTTGTCACAAGGTTTGCCTAGTAACTTTTCACTTTTCAAGTATATTAAAGTGAGGTCCCTTGGGATCCTACATTAAGTTTTTCAACTTTTGGGACTTTTCTAGTATTAAGTCCCTTATGGGGGACCTCAAATTAATTTTCCCAATGAAATTTAACAAATGTTGAATACTAAATGTACTTATATGGACCATTATTCCCAAAAAATACAATCTCTGCGCGAGCGTAGTTAAGCAGTTTTTGAATTAGTCACTTGCTAGTAGTACATATATATAGTACTAATTAATAATAAAAAAAATTTCCTAAAACACCCTCCAATCAAGAAAATAAAACATATTTATTTAATTTGATCAAATTAATAATATGTCATTTAAGATTGTTAATTTAATATGTTTCTTAAAACACCATAATCATATTTCTTAATTCCATCCTTCATTCTCTATAACTTGATCGTTGGTGAAAGAGTACCAATATGGTTAACTAACTTAGAAAAAATAAACAAAATTATAATTAAATCTATATCAACTCCTCAAATAGCTTCTATATTAAAGATAAAATCAACCAGTTAAGAAAATAACATTGCATATAGCTAATAATAACAACTCTAAACTTATTGAAGTGGTAACTAAGAGAAATCAATCAGGGAAATAGATAGAATTTTATGCAATTTAACGCAATCCTTTCAGCAAAAGCTATATAATACACGATAATTTATAGGAAACGTATGGATTTATTATAAATAGTATTTTGATTTGATTTTACATGACTTGTATTATGATCCTCGCAAATTGAACTATCTGCATCCAATTCAATGTAATATTCAATTTATTTATGGTTGAATTAGTTGTAAATGAGTACCACCTAATTGTCAAAGCAATAGACTATATAAGAAGGGAACTCCGAACGAATTCAGTTTTTATGGTTTGAAACGCGAAAACCAAGTGACAAGTTATATGAAGTCCTCTAAGATGTTAATCAGTCAAATCGAAAGCACAAATCATGTTCTATGTTATCTGGACATGTGGTGAAATATGGCTTTAGTATAGCTCTAAGATTGCATCTTCTAACACCCTCAAAAGTCCAAAACCATGATTTGCACCAAGGCTCATTAACTCATTAAATACATACAGCCTTGTCAAACAATCAATTCCTCCAAAATCTATCCTCTAGAAGCCAAATTACAGCTTATGAAACCATAGTTTGGAGCCAAAATAACCTATCAAAACCATGGTTTGGAGCTGTAACAAATCTGGTATTCAAGATGAGATATAGTAACAAGACAACAATTGGAAAGCACAAACCATTTGAAACGGGGCATAAAACAAGCAGACTCCTTTTTTGGTGCTGGCAAAATAAGTATCAAAACAATTCAAATTAATTTGATGAGTTCCAAAAAACACATCTCCAACCCCAGACGTGCTCGTGAGTTCTATATCTATTCATCTACAATGTACGAGTTGCTAGTTAGCTTAAGAAAGCTTACGTCTGAAGTCTTCAAAAAAGGTGGTACTATACTCTGCGTGAGGAACATTCCAGGCAACAAGTCCAACATCACATTGATGCGTGCGATGTCCCAAAAAATATGTGCAACTAAAGTCAACTTATCGAGATGACCCCCTGAAATCTTCATCGTCATCATCGTCGTCATCCAAGCCATCAATATCATGGTTGCCTAGATCATAATCATAATCCGAGTCCTCAAAATTCAATGGATCAGTATGATCTTTGGAAACAACATGACAAAAACCCTCCTCTGCTGATTCTTCATCACTAGCATTCTTGCTTTCACGTTCATCTAAATCGTTATTGGAGGCTATACTGTCTTCGTCTTCCTCTTCAGATATCTCGTCGGGATAGTCATTTAATGGATTATTTTCAGCTACAAATCAACAAAAATGAACACACGGCTAAGTGGTTTAGTCATAATAATAAGACAGAATAAACAGAACCTAGCAAGTACCATTTGAGTCATCACTTTCATCATCAGACACTTCAGGCCCATCATAATAATCATCTTCATCAACTTGAACTCTTGACAAAAAAATATACACAATTGTGTTAAGCAAGAAACAAACTAGAAAGTGAATGACCAAAGCATTATAAACAGTGAGCACTCACAATGGATAAGAATGCGAGGTATCTTCAACAGTTATATCCATTTCCTCGTTCACCGTGTAAATATCATAAACATAATCATCTGTATATTTCATTTAAGGGAGGTCATCACAATCCAATCAAAACAAATGGTATGAAAGATATCATCAACATTAACAATCAACTGTTTCAAACATTAATGGGACGTGTCATGTGGGTGAACTGATATTGATCTATTGGATAATACTGTATTCCTAGGTAGATAAATCCCCACTTGTTCCTCTATTCACAATACCAGCAAAGCTTAAATTGCAGGAAGAAAGGTTGATGAAAATTTTATGGTAGTTAGTAGCCAATAACAACCTTGTTCGCAATGAGCATGTATATCAGATTCAATCTCAGCAGCAGCCTCAGGAATTAACTCTTCTAGTAAAGGGAGATAACTACACAAAAGATTTTGATCCTCCAGAGACATATGTCTGCAGAAGTACAGAAAAAATTATTTCATATGATAATTGTCCAGAGAGAAGAACAATTTAATTCTCAACTACTTACTCTTGCTGTGCCTTGTTATTTTTCTCTTCGTCCACACGAGCAATATCATAGAACTGGCATATTTCTTGTAACGCTTTGGAATGCACTGTTTCCAGGTTATCCCTCCTGCTCTTCCATATTTGTTCAAATCGGGCATTTTTTGCGGTGGACTATAGTAAAAATTAAAGCAAAGCTTCAAGTTTTCTAAAAGAAACATCGGCACAAAATGAATTTCATCTCATGCAATGAGTCAACATATGATTCAAAGACTAATAGCATGCAATTTATTTCTGAAATAAGAACCTGTGTTCTAGTAATAATCTATTGCCAATCAAATCATAGTTGTCTATTCAGTCAGTTTCCAGCATTTTAAGAACATATTGTTAAACACGCTAAAAATAAGGCTTAAGGCGCAAATTAGCGCTTTAAGTCTTATGGGTTCAAAATTACCCCGTAAGTTTCAAACATAGTGATTTTGCCTATTTCTATACAAACATTAATGTTGACCATTAAAAATATGACATTGGCCATTAATGTTTTAACAGAAACGGGAAAAATTTCTCTGTTTTTAAACATATGAGGCAATTTTAACACAAAAAAAACTTCCACGGAAAATTTGCACCTTGTTGAAAACAAAAGGGTTTCACAAAATATAAAAGTCTTCTCATTATTTCATTGATGTGCTTACATACTTATAATATAAAAGTTTCCTAAAAAGACAATAAACTTCTCCTACAAGTTTACCTAATATGATTGATTACCTAATAAAAGCATAATATTCTTATATCTAAATATTTCCTAATACTCTATAATTATTTCCTAATAATCTTCTAACACACCTTAAGCCAAGAAATTGCATTCAGCTTCAGATCCCAGAGAAAGTTTAAAAGATGTAACATAATGCACACCTTCTTCGATTGTCTTTCATGCTCCACCGTTGTAAAAGAGAGAAACAAAGAGGAGAGGAGGGAAACAAGTGCGAGGAAGAAATGGAATTTGAAATGGATAGAGGTGTTTGAGGAAATGACTTGTGATGATAACATAAGTTCACCATTAGTTATGAAACGATCTTTTTCCTAACTTTATTTTTAAACATCACTTCAACACACATTGTTAAAACATAGGAAAAATTATCTCAAAAGGGTTCACTTTATTAATATGCTTAACAACATATTTATACAAGAAATACACTATTCTATACTAATTATTATTATTAATAGAGAAATATCTCAGATATTATCCTAATATCCCTCTACTGATTACCCTAATTGATAGATTTGATTTGATTGAGACTAAACTATTTCCTAAATCTTAAAACTTGCTAATTACTCTCCAACAGTCCCCCTCAAGTTGGATCATTCATGTCCAACTTGTTACAAAGCACTTGACATAACGACCAGAACTGAAATCTGAATCCCAAAACGCTCAACATAGAAAGCAACCAAATTCAAGTCACAGATGGCCCAAACCAGTGCTAGCCAAACCCAATACCAAACTAAAACCTGAACATAATCACCACTAGAATTCACCGGAATTCACCGGAAACAGGATGGCAGCTCCAAAATACAAATCAGATCTAGAACCAACAAATCACTAAATAACCAGACCTATAGCACCAAAGTTAGTCCTTAAAACTGAACAAACCAGGTCCAAATAGAAGTCCAAAACGCAAAACTAAACCAAATGTCGCATAAAGTGATAAAGGACATTCCAAACAAAGACAAGCCAGAATAGCCCCAAATATGCAAACTCCACTCTACCAAATGGAAACAAATGGAAGCAACAACATAGATCACAAGAAAGGCCACTAAATCTGGATCTGGATCTGGATCCCACAAACCACAGGCCGAAAAACACCAGAAGAGAGCCCAAAATAAGTAGAAGCTGGAAACCTATGCTTACTCTGGATGATTATTCATATGCTTGACCATATATTTATACAACAAAATGGACTATTCTAGACTAATTGCTAAAAGAGAAATATCTTAAATAATATCCTAATATCCTTCTACTAATTACCCTAATCAATAGACCTGATTTGATTGAGACTAAAATATTTCCTAAATCTTAAATACTTGTTAATTACTCTCCTAACATATAAATCACAAAAGGGTCATTAGAAACCACCCGCAGACTATGTGGAAAACTAAATAATGGCAAGTGAGTTTACCTAGATGCATGTTCCTTCACATTCCAAAAACAATGAAGTTATCAACTGTTCAATCTTTTATAACAAATCAAATCACAACTAACAACAGAGAAATCATATTCCAGGGGAGTAAGAGTATTTTTGGGGAAGTGATACACATTACCAACCAAGTCAAAACTAGGTTTCAGCGAAACCCTAGCTTAGCAAAAATTCATATTTCAGGAGTTTTGAATGATATTCAACATAAATAGAAGGCTAATGATATATATATATATATATATATATATATATATATATATATATATATATATATATATAAAAGAGGGCTAAACATATAGTATCGCCCTCACCTAAACTTTTAATCTATAGGAAAAAAAAAAGAATATGGATCCAGCAATCACATACATAAAAGCACATAAATTGAACCGGCCTCAACATAAATAAGTGACAATCAGGAGGAAAACCGACATAAGAGGATTTAACCGTAAAATATCAAAAATAAAAGAGAACCAGCACAAAGAAACAGTTCAATGCCAAATAGACATCTTTGGATAAAGCAAAACATGTCTACTGAAGAGATTTCAGTATACTGTCATGGCAAGATGTATATAACTTGCATACATAAGAATGAGAAATTAAGGTCATGTGACAAACCTCATGCTTTTCTTTAGCTTTAAGTAACAGCTGGTCTTGTTTCTGCAGAAAATGAATTGGAAATAAGAAATGAAAACCATATAAGTAGCACTAGAAAGCATGGTCTGTGAAGGTTGATTCTTTCAAGAGGACAGAGTCTGTTGTCTCTATTCATGAGAATGAAATTTTAAGTGAGATGGAGGGAAAGAAAATGGTTCTTACATTGTTCTTCTTCAACAACTCTTTACGTTCCACAATTTTTGATTTACAGTCAGGTGCACCACCAGAGTCCTAGAGAAACAATTACTCAATAAGTCACTTTGATAACAAGTTCACTGCATCATTATGTGATAATGACATGAAAAGTAACAAATCATGATACAATATCAAAGATGGTAATGTTGAGGACCAGCTAGACAGCCATACTGACCACTAAAGATTGCACAACATCAAAGGTGCCCTCAGAGATGCTAATTGTCTCCACATGTTGAACAAAAACCTTCTTGGAATCCAATTTCACTGCTATAAACAAAAAGCATGATATCAAGAGTCAGGCACTCATACAAACAAATTTAACTTTATTGAAAAAACATTAATGCACTTCCCTCTTTCATTTATTTTCTATGTAGCTAACAAGTCTATTTATTTCCAAAACCAAATGAAAATTTTAAGGTGGGAGAGAGTACTTAAAGAGTGTGGAATGGAACCCAAACTAGGAAGAATTGAGATTGATGACTTATTGACAAAGAAAACAACTGAGCAAGAAAAACCCTATTAATTGAATCTCAATAACAAATACAATGATATTCTCTCCCAAGAATAATTCCCTTCACTCAAGGATGCGGAAACAAAGACATGGCAAAGATCTCCCAATAATTGAAAATATGCAAAACAGAAACTTGAGACGGAGGTATTAAGTATAAGCATATTTTTTATGAACAAGCCATAAATATCAATTTTATAGCGTGAGCTTATTTATAATTTCTCTTGAATTGCAATACATTTTCTTTGTTCAATCCTATTCAGCTTTGCTTATGCATGGTGATTTTGGTTCTGAATTGAGGATTTGAGGATTCAACCACCAAGATCTGGAATTCGTGGTTTCATATGGTTTTAGCCTTCATCCTTTGAATTAAAGTTTGGAGTTTGAGGGAGGGGGGGGGGGTTCAAATGGTTTAAGACTTCAAATCCATCCAGAATCCTGAAGTTGCAATAAGTATAAGCCTTAAGGTAGTATATATTTCGCCTTTTCCTATGCACCTATTGCATGACAACAAAATGTTCCGATTGATAGTTTACTAAGGTTTCACTTCTATTAAAGTTTAGAGCGTGGCTGTCTACAATTTTGTACTTCATAAGTATATATTGATAATTAGGCTATATTCTTCTCCAACAAAGAGAAGAACATGTTGTCACAGCCATCAGATCAGAGTGAGAAAAAATATGAAGTCCATAAAACCAGAGCAAACCCAAATTGGTCAAAGACAAGTAACATACTTTTCTGAGTGACATTACCAGCGATAGATAGATTTGCAAAATCCAGCAGAGGGCGCTTTAATGGCCTATCATTGATTTCAAGCCCTACATCGTCACCCCAAAACAAAATTTCACTATCATCACTGAAATTAAAAAGGTTGATCAGCCGAAAAACAACCACCTTCTGTCACGTTTGTGTGAAGCACAGATGGGCAATATTTTGAGAAATAATTCTAGCATATTGATGAGACCATCTATAATACTAGTTTCTTACAGAAAGCATCAATTGGTGATTGAAATGATTTTCACTTGACCCTAACATACCTTTCTGAGTGACATTATCAGAGACAGATAGATTTCCAAAATCCACCAGAGGGCGCTTCAATGGCCTCTCATTGATTTCAAGCCCTACATTGTCACCCCAAAACAAAATTTCACTATCATCACTGAAATTAAAAAGGTTGATCAGCCCAGAAACAATGACTCCTGTCCCACTCAAATCATGATGGCACGTTTGTCTAAAGCCCAGATGAGCAATAAAAAGGGTCAACCCAATTCTAGTCCCCACTTGGTGAGGGTGTTGAGGAAGGGAATATACTGGCTAGGCAGCCTAACCTCTGCTTTTTGCAGAGTGGCTGATTCGAATCATGACCTCAGACCCCACGGCAAGAGAGCTTACCATTGAGCCAAGTAGGCCCTTCAAAGCCCAGATGAATAGTATTTGGAGAAATAATTCTAGCATATTCAGTCCACAGTTTTCTATGAGACCATCTATAATTAGACAAATGCAATGGTAAAAATTAAAAAGAAACAGTAGTTGCTTACAGAAAGCATCAATTGGTGATTGGAATGATTTTCGCTTAACCCTAACCACCACTGGCTTGGATGTCACGGCAGCTGAAGAGCTTTCGCCCACAGCAGCCATGAAATTTCTTTCTTGAAGTACAACTAGGCTAAACTAAGAATGTCTGCAGTAGTAACTTCAAAGAAGAACAACAATCAAAACTTACTTGATGCATGTAACACCTAACACATTGAATTGAAATTTACGCATTTGTATCTTACCGTCAGCATTAACAAACAACTAAAGAGTGTAACAACCGATCAAAGACTCCATCTTTCTTTATCATATAAAAGAAAATGGGAAAAAAACAAAAATTCAACCAGCTTGAATATGGTACTCCCTCTGGTTCTAAATATAAAACCTAGTTGACTTTTTTGGAAAATCCTAAAAAAAGCAAAATAAGTTAATTATAAATTGATTCACCTAACTTTTTCCCTTAAACTAGTTTATTTTACCTATAAACTAATTAATAATCTAAAAATATATCAAATATGTCATGCCTATTTCGCAACCTTAACCTCTCCAAAAAAAAAGTCAACTAGGTCTTATATTTAGGACTGGAGGTAGTATAAATTAATTAGAATATCCCCAGAAAGGCATTGAATCAAAGGATAGCCAAATTTGGGGTTTTTGTAGATGCTCCACAAAACCCTAAAAATAAAATCATCACTTAAGGCTCTGTTTGGTTCAAACAGTAATAAGCCCTAAAAATAAAATGATCAGCATTTGGAAAATTTGTTTGAGCCTAATGATTTTGTGATATAAACAAACCCAACAAACCATTGAACATAGCATACAGTTTAATCTCACCTGTACATAACGTTCAGCAGCGACGAGATCCTGAAGGAAGAAGAGCAAGTGAGCACTGAGTAGGGATTTTAATGAGTTTTAGTTCATGAGGGTAGCTTCGGAATATAACAAATTTAATATGGGTAAATTGGTCAGGAGCAAGGCAAGGTTGTCAAACTCGTGAGTTTAAGTAAACCCGTGGAGATTAGGTAAACTCGGATCAGTAGACTCGAATAGTAAACTCATAAGAGTTTACATTTATCAAAAAACATGTATTTCTTTTATATAATTAAATAAGAATACAAAAAATAATAATAAATTGACTTGAATTTATTTTGAATACAGATAGTAGATTTAAATATATCAATATTCATATTATATCAAAAGACAAATTTCGATGAAATTCATATTTAAATTCATTGAATTTTTTCAATTAAAAATAATTGAAATGAGTTTAGTAGCAAATTAACACAATTTTCTATAAGGTAGAAATGTAAAAACGGTGAATTTACAATGTAAACACGTAAGTTTCTACCGAATTTTCAAAGATTGAAAATTTAGGTGACTCGTGACACGTTTTGTTTAGGTAGTGTCGTAAAAATGATAAAATCGGAGAGTCAACTAGTACAATGATTTTCTCTCCCTAAAAAAAATACCAACTTTTGAGAGAAGGCGCACAAAATGACAATTTCATCCCTCCCCTCCCCTTAGCTTTTTTAGCCAAACTAGGAATTTTGTCTTTCATTCCTCCTCTTCCCTCCAAAACCCCCCAATC
This sequence comes from Mimosa pudica, assembly GCA_029929735.1. Lineage (NCBI taxonomy): Eukaryota > Viridiplantae > Streptophyta > Magnoliopsida > Fabales > Fabaceae > Mimosa > Mimosa pudica. Next base: position 2,456,549 of record JAKELP010000023.1, on the reverse strand, counting down.
AAACAGATATGTAACAACTAACAACCAAATGGCAAATAGTGTAACAAAATATTTGCATATATTTTAATGTCAGCATTAGCAATAACCAAATAGTGTAACAACTAACAAAGGATCAAAAACTCTATATTTCTACCAATGAGTAGTTGATTGAACTGGTAAGTGGGCTACAACCCGTTAAGGTTGAAAACACGTGTTTGAATCCCGGGAAGCGCTCTCATTGGGTAACATTGCCTATGTGGGCAACACTCCTACCCCTCGAGTCCGTATTAAACCGGGAAGTGATTAACAAGAAAAAAGACTCCATCTTTCTTTATCATATAAAAGAAAATGGGATTTTGTCTTTATATAAAAAAATTTAAAAGAAAATGGGAAAAAAATTAACCAACTTGAATATGGTACGACACCACACAAGCAATGAGTTTGTTTAGTGTATTATATAAATGAATTAGAAGATCCCCATAAACCCAAATTTGGGGGTTTTGTACATGCTCCAAGAAACCTTAATAAGTCCTAAAATCATCACTTGAAATAGAGTTAGTTACCTGAGCTCAAATCCTCACTTGCATGCACCATCGGTGGCCATCGGAGACGGAGACAGTAAGAGCAAACGGGAAAATATGGGAAGAAAGATTTAATATAGGTAAACAAAATTATTATGTTTTGATGACAAATCAAGGTAAAAAGAGTTGCTCACGAAAGAAGAGAAGAAATTAAAGTAATGAGAGTCATTGGAATTAATGAATAGTTAAGGCCTAAGGTCAAAAAATACATATGTGTTTTCATAAAAATTATCTCACACTTATTTTTTTTTTGGAATAAGAATATAAATAAGTTTTCATAACCCAATAAAAAACTTGTGTGTATTCTTAAGCTAATATAAAAGTTTATATGTATTACTTGGTGTTGGGTCATCTTTTGGGGAAAATGTATATGTATTTTTTGACCTTAGCCTATTAGTCATTCAAGATTAAAACGATAAAAGGAGTTATTCAAAATAAATTAAAGTTATTATAGTTAATCAAACTAATTAATGGTAAATCAGAGTGAAAATGGATGATACGAGTAAGTGAGTAGATAACAACAACAACAAATTCTTATCCCAATTAAGTGGGGTTAACTACATGGGTCACACGATGCTACGAGTAAGTGAGTAAAAGAAAAAAAATGAGGCACTAAAATGAGATTAGTTAATGAAGGTAAGTAAAGGGAAAGTAAGCATTATACTCCTGTTTACAATAAGAGAATTGTATGGTGTAACTATCATATCTTAACATTTGTCCAAAAAAAAACTTTCATATCTTAACATTATTATTACATAGCTTTTTATCTAGCATTCATTGTTTAGAAAAAATTATATATTTTATATAACCTATCAAAATTGATTTAGGGATGATGTCGTGCATATGATGGGGACATTAACTTTGTTAATATTTTATTTAAATTTTAATGAAGGATAAAATTAATATGGCTATATATGATGATTATATATTTAAGGGTCTGTTTGGTGTTTGGTGTGGGGAGGGGACATTAACTTTGTTAATATTTTATTTAAATTTTAATGAAGGATAAAAATAATATGGCTATATATGATGATTATATATTTAAGGGTGTGTTTGGTACGGGGGAGGGGATGAGAGGGAAAATATTTTAATGGGTGGAAGGGAAAGGGATGGGATGGGAGGGATTTTATTTTCCCTTGTTTGGGTTGATAGGAGGGGAGAGGATGGGAGAAGATTACATTTATCCCATTTTTGTTTACAGTGTACGGTTTTGCTCCCTAAAATTTACTAGAGTTTCAGGTACTCCTTTTTAAATTTATAGTGATTATTTCCTCACCTTCGCCCTTGCTATAAATTTAAAAGGGTACAATCTATGTTCCCGTCAAAATGAGTTGACACACTCTGAGTTGAGTAGTGGGTCTCACAAAATTCTTCCAACAAATGAGTTAATAGCAATTAACTCATTTCAAACGGAGAAATAATTTTAAAATATTTTCATAATTTAAAACAGATAGGTATTTATTCGCCTGTTGTTGCTAGATACACATTTTATTATAGATATCTTTGAACCTTCACCCAAAATAAATAAAAGTTGTAAGTCACTGCTTGGAAGTTGAATTTGTGAAACTGAGTGAAACATACTTATGTGGACAATAACAAATGACTCATTTGTGCATGCTCTAGAACCCACGGGATAAACTTTAGTATATCATGAGTTGTGAGTCATGTTTTTGAATTGTCGCCTCGTGGGTGGACCAACACTTTACCGAAATTTTGTTATAGCAAAGCATCATTCAATAACAGTATAGTTGAAAAAACAATTTATTATGATCATTTATAAGCTAATAACTGTGGTTTGTCAATTTTAAAAAATTAATTGAAGTGACTTAGATTGCAAATCACATGGAGTATTATACTTCAGGAATTCCTCCAATCCTACTCACTGTCATAATTTTTTTTTATCGAACTCAGTGTCATGAAAGGTTGTTTAAAAATTTGACCTTATTTTTTATTGACTGAAAATTTCTACCTCATTTAATCATCAATGTCTATATATAAGAGTCTTCCACCAAATCACTGTTCATAACCACTGTTCATGAACAGTGATTTAGTGGAATATAATATATTATTTATTTTTAACTTTTTTTTATAATATATTTTTTAACTTTTTTTTTTGAAAAAAATGTTTAGTTATTATATGATTTTTTTCACCAGATATTTTAGTTAAAAAATTTGTCATATATTTTTTTAGTGCAAATTTATTAAAAAAAAGTTAAAAAATGTGTTCATGAGCAAATTTTTAGTGCAGTGATTGACATTCTCTATTACTATTGTATGTGATTGCTTTCTTGTGCGAATTTATTTGGGCTACATATTCTTTACTTTCTTGGGCTAATTTATTTGGGTCACATATTTTTTTTGTATGAATTTGCCTTAAAAATTTATATCTTTAGTGTCACCATTATGATGATCTTTTTGACCTAATATATTTTTAGTTATTATATAATTTTTTCCTCCTGATATTTTAGTTAAAAAAATTTGTCATATATTTTTTTAGTGCAAATTTGTTTAAAAAAAAGGTAAAAATTTTGTTCATGAGCAAATTTTTAGTGCAGTGATTGACATTCTCTATTACTATTGTATGTGATTGCTTTCTTGTGCGAATTTATTTGGGCTACGTATTCTTTACTTTCTTGGGCTAATTTATTTGGGTGACATATTTTTTTTGTATGAATTTGCCTTAAAGATTTATATCTTTAGTGTCACCGTTATAATGATCTTTTTGATCTAATATATATCTGCAAATGTTTTATTGTGTCTTTTTATTTGCCTATTTATTTGGGCTACGTTTATTTGGGTCACATATTTTTTTTTATGAATTTGCCTTAAAGATTTATATCTTTAGTGTCACCATTATGATGATCTTTTTGACCTAATATATTTTTAGTTATTATATGATTTTTTCCACCCGATATTTTAGTTAAAAAAATTTGTCATATATTTTTTTAGTGCAAAATTTGTTAAAAAAAAGTTAAAAAATTTGTTCATGAACAAATTTTTAGTGCAGTGATTGACATTCTCTATTACTATTGTATGTGATTGCTTTCTTGTGCAAATTTATTTGGGCTACGTATTCTTTACTTTCTTGGGCTAATTTATTTGGGTCACATATTTTTTTTGTATGAATTTGCCTTAAAGATTTATATATTTAGTGTCACCCTTATGATGATCTTTTTGACCTAATACATATCTGCAAATGTTTTATTATGTCTTTTTATTTGCCTATTTATTTAGGTTACATATTCTTTACTTTCTTGGGCTAATTTATTTGGGTCACATATTTTTTTTGTGTAAATTTGCCTTAAAGTTTTATATCTTTAGTGTCACCATTATGATGATCTTTTTGACCTAATATATATCTGCAAATGTTTTATTGTGTCTTTTTATTTGTCTATCTTTCCCATGCAAACTAGAAGTTGTTCCATGTAGATATAGAACACAAAAAGAAGAGTTGTTTCTTCACATAGGGAAGATGTGTTCAGTCATATTTAATTTCGATTTTCATTACAACTTACAGAAAAATGATCATTTGATAATGTAAACTAGAAGTTGTCATTGAAATTTTCTTCTTTCTAAGGTTAAGGTTAGATAATAGTTTTTTTGGTTAATGCTGATTTTTAAACAAAACCGCGCGGAGCGCGGGAAACTTTCTTGCAACGCACGGGAGATATCGCTAATTCCTATAGAAAATAAAAAAATTAGAGCTAGGACGAGAGTGACACACACACATATAAGACATACTGAGAGGCAGGGAGAATTTTAATGATGACTACCGAAAAAAAAAAGTATCGATTGGCCGACCATAAAACTGTAGAAAGGGAAACTACCGAAATTCTAAGTAGAGATAATCTTGAAGTAAGTGATTTATACTCTCTTTTTAACTGAAGATTACTAATACTCTCTTTGTCAGCTTATTAAAGGCCTTTTTTCCCTTTAAAATGTTATTATTTATAATATAGGGTAATGGACCTAATCTGCCCCCCAAGTAACCACCAAGGAGCGCTGAGCACCCTGAACTAACAATAGGCCCGTATCTGGACTCCAAGTAACCAAGGTGGTTAAAAACTACCCTGGTTGGACAGTCAACAACGTTTGACCGTTACCATGCCTATGTGGCTGCCAAGCGAGCACCTGCTTTGCCACATGTGTATTTTAAATGGACGTAATCTGCCCTCCAAGTAACCACCCAGGAGCACTGAGCACCCTGAACTAACAACAGACCCATATCTGCACTCAAAGTAACCAATGTGTTTAAAAACTACCCCGGGCGGACGGTCAATGACGTTTGACCGTTATTATGTTCATGTTGCTGCCACGTGAAGGCCTGTTTTGCCACCCGGCTCCTTGTCATCGCCACTTAAGATATGTTCATGTGGGTCCCACCTATAATAATAAACAATTTCTCTCTCCTTCTTCATCACCATCACCACAGCCCCCCACACCCACCACCCCCACCCACGCCACCCCCTCAAACGTGGCAAGCAGAGGTGGCGTGGGTGGGGGACGGTGGAGGTGAGGCAGTGGGGGCTGGGGAGGTGAGGGCGTGGCGTGGGTAGGGGTGGTGGGTGTTGGGGGGCTGTGGTGATGGTGATGAAGAGGGAGAGAGAAATTGTTTATTATTATAGGTGGGACCCACATGAACATATCTTAAGTGGCGATGACAAGGCGCAAACAGGCCTTCACGTGGCGGCCACATAGGCATAGTAACGGTCAAACGTCATTGACCGTCCACCCTGGTAGTTTTTAAACACATTGGTTACTTTGAGTGCAGATATGGGCCTGTTGTTAGTTCAGGGTACTCAGTGCTCCTGGGTGGTTACTTGGAGGGCAGATTAAGTCCATTTAAAATACACACGTGGCAAGCAGAGGTGGCAAAGCAGGTGCTCGCGTGGCTGCCACATAGGCATAGTAACGGTCAAACGTTATTGACTATCCAACCGGGGTAGTTTTTAACCACCTTGGTTACTTGGAGTCCAGATACAGACCTGTTGTTAGTTCAGGGTGCTCAGCGCTCCTTGGTGGTTACTTGGGGGCAGATTAAGTCCATTACCCTATAATATATACAGTAATTCACATTTATCAGATTGATGTTATGGAAGACGATACATATGGAGTATAATTTAAGGTTGGGTAGACAAGTTTGTATAAGCGGCTCATTATGTTGATGTTATCTACCCCAACATGCCACATCATAGAAGACGGCTATTTATAATCCATTCCAATAATTGTTATTTTGAAAAATCTATTAAATTAAAACCAATTATGGTAAAAAAAAAACCCAATTAATTTGACAAAAAAACAATTAGAAAGATTAGAACGTAAAAAATTGATATTCTAGGAGTGTCTATCACAATTTAATTTTAATGGTTTAACACGTAGAGTATTTGCACATATGTGGTTGGAAACACATTCCTAGTTGTTTTTGGATAGAGAATACTATCTGAAAATTTCTGAGATGAAACAAAACTGGACAAGACAAATTCTTTGTTGCAGAATGGGATGGAGTCAAGTCCCGTCGTCCCGAGTCCTATTGATATTTTTTATTTTTAATTTATTATTTCATTAAAATTAAGTGATTAATTAACCTAGCCTAATTTTGTTTCTTATTACTCTCACATTGAGCTTCAAAGTCCAAAACTTAAAGCCGTTAAAGGAATTGAGCATTAATATTTAATTCATGATTATTATTATTTATAATAAATAATAATAATAATAATAATAATAATAATAATAATAATTGTTCTTATTATTTGCTTCTAGTTTAAGGACATAATATAAACTGATTAGGACATCAGATCACTGTTGTATGATTAATATTTGCAATGATACTCCCGCCCGTGTCAAAACAAGAAAGCTTGTAACCATAATAAATTAATATTGATTGAGTGATAATTTGCATGAACAATCACCCAATTAATATTCTTGAGTTTATTATCATCATTCCTGGCAGTCTTGGACCTTACGAATCATAAAGAAATCCTTCTAGCCACATGAATATATGTGTGTATTAAAAATGCCTGTACAGTTGGGCAAAAAAATGCATGCACAAGTTTTCTCGTCAATATACCATGTGATCGATTTTCTCTATTTATTCTGCTTAGTTGTGCTTTATATATTTGGAATTGAGCTTCTGCGAGATGATGCACAAATAGTCAAATAGTTTAAAGTCTAACCAAGAACTTTAGATAATGTTAATCTTTAATCATATTTTATCCTAACCATAGTAAAAGAATTATAATAAAAACAGAAAAGTTGTTAAGGAGTGGTTTGAGTGTGGTAATCTAGGGAACCATTATTGTTAAACTCGCGGTTGGACTTGACTAAAATGTGTTAAGGGTCACTTAAAATCATATTGTTTCTAGATTGTAAAAACTTACGAGTTTACATGTGGAACATAACAGTTTTACATTTTTTTACATTAGGGAAAATCGTGTTAACTTACTCTTAAAATCATTTTGGTTTGATTGTTTTTAATGAATTTAAATATAAACTCATAGAAAATTCTTCTAATAAAGTATAAATGTTGATATATTTAATACAACCAATGAGCAATGACAAAAAATACAACTATTCAATTTTTAAATATATTCAAGTCAAATTATTATGAATTGTGTATTTTATTTAATTATATTCTGGAAACACATATTCTGTTAATATAAAGTTTAAGTTTTAAGTGTTTGCTAGTCAAGTTTACGATACAATTTTATACTTTTCTCATGAATTTATTTAAATTCACAAGTTTGTCAATCTTGATCGGATCGGAAGGGAATACACAATAATGAGGCTATTTGGCCTAAGGAGGGGGGAAAACCTCTGGAAAATCTTGACTCAAATTTGATACATGGGATCATGAGCAAAAAAAATTTGATACATGGGAGACAAAATATTGCATGTGAACTTTCGAAGAAGGAATACAACGAAAAGAGTTGTGGAAAAGTTGTTTCATGAAATAAATGTGAAAATCAACTATATGTTATAACTTCTTCCCAATTTTGTGAGAATACATTTGGGTATGTATAGAAACAGAAAATATCTGTATTCAATCCATATAACTCACATTAAGTGGGATTTTGTACCTGACTCTGTTTTATGTTAAGTGCTTCATATGGAATATGTATATTTAAAAAGTGTAATTTTCATCCTTTCTCTTAACATTATTCGTTTAATTTAATATAAAATGATTATTCAAAAAATTATTATGATTCTTTTGTGGTTAGATGCTGATAAAATATTTTAAAAAATTAAATTTTTTATGTAAAAAATAGTTTTTATCTACATTATTTAATTATTATTATTATAGAATTGCTCGTTATATTTTTCAAGTAGCCATTTTCTATTACAAAAAATTAATGTGCTAGCAAAAAAAAGTATATACTTTGACGAGCATTATCATTATAGAATCGCTCGTTATATTTTTTAAGTAGCCATTTTCTCATTACATAAAATTAAAAGGGTTAAGATGAAACCTAATACTAAGAGGAAGCGCTAAAATATACTTTGACCTAAAAACAAACAATGTTATGGACTACAAAAAAGTATATATGTATACACCAAATGAGAACCTTTATTTTGAGTCAGTAAATTTGATATTACATTTGATTCTAATCATAACATCTGACTTATACCATAAGTTCCATTTTTAGTTCTACATTTTGGACGGAAGAAAGCGCCAAACATTTGAGGGAAAGAAAAATAAATATTGCATGTCAATTTTAGAAGAAGGAGTGTTGGGGAAAAATGGTGTGGAAAAAGTTGTATGAAAGGACCATGGAAATTCTCAATAAACATGTTCAAAAAAAAGAAATTCAGACGACTTGAAAAAAGTGGAAACCACACCCCTTGACTTTCTCACTTAAGGGCACTATGAAGTATCCTTGTTTTTTCATCGAATCTTTCTTTCATTTTCCATTTATTGTGCTTATCATAATTTATTTTGCGCTTATGTTCTAGTAAATAATTTAAAAAAACTTTATTCCATGTCGCTTGGTGACAGCTTTATTATTTCATTATATTTATGTTCTCTTTTTTTATTCAAAGGGGCAAGCACTAACGGCTTAAGGTTACAAGCGGGATCGAACCGGCAACCTCCGACCTAAAGGGGAGATGTCATACCACTGGACTACGAGGCCCTTGATATTATATTTATGTTCTGCTAAACGATTTACAAAAGGTTTATTCCACGTTGATTCCTGACAACCTTTTTGATTATTATTATTATTACTATTATTAAATTCCCCATTCCTAATTATAATTAGGATCAGAATGAGTATTTTTCAAAAATTGAATAACTTCTTATGAAAATTTTGTTTATAAATTTTCGACCAAAAAAATATGGTTCAAATTAATTCCCTGACTCTTATAAGGCATATCAAGTTTTTGAATAAATCCCACTATTCTATTTCGTTTTGATTAGGGGCAAAATGTCTTAAATACCCATAAATTTATATCCACAAGCTATCATACCTATAAACTTTGTTAGGTATCTTAAATACCCATCAAGTAATATTTGAAAGCTAACACATCTGACAGTGGTTCTTAACGCCACTTAAATATTCACACTAGCTAAACACATAATTGTCATGTCATTTCATGTTATGTCATAAATTTATGGGTATTTAAGATCACCCAAGAAAGCTTATGAGTATGACAAATTTTAGCCCCATAAGTTTATGGGTATTATATAAGAGTGCACAAAATAGTTTATGGGTATGACAACTCCTGACCTATAAGTAATGCGGCGAGTATGTGTTAGGCCAACGTGAACATTCAAACAGCATTAAGAGTCTAGCGTTAAATCAGTTGAAATTAGCACTGAAATATTACTATATATATGATGCCTAACATATAAGTTTATTTGTATTTAAAACCCTTTACCCTTTTATTAGCCCGTCCAGTTTTATCCTCAAGGTTGTATGCTTAGAAAAATGAAATATATTCACAAAGGCGTGATGCTACATTGCTAAGACGCATAAGTAACACTTTACATTGTAGTTAGGTCATGTCTTGTTCAGCCGATATGTACAGTTGTCGCATGAGTTCAATGATCTCGTTTTCAACTTTTTCAATAGTTTAATCATACTTTTGTCCCCGATTAAACTTAATCCTGATTCCAAAACTATTCTAAGATCATACTTGCTTATCCTTATAATTAAGAATTGAAAATTGAGATGTATGTATGTCAAGAAAAAAAATTGGGATGCGTAGTGAGGATGAAAATCGCATGTTCTATATTTAGGTTAATCATGTGGTGCGCCAAAAGGTTGGGTATGTATTTATTCGGTAAAGAAAACATAAAACGATTACGGATTATGAACTAATAAAATGTAGAGCAAGGTGATAAGAATTGGTATGACATGGATGGTGATCATCAAGAACAATATAACTTAGCTTTGACTTTTATAAAGTTGAAGTATTTAATTTAACCACAACTTTTCAACCTTAAATCAAACCGACTTACAACTTGAAAATGAAAGGATTTGTTTAGTTACCAAGTAAAACTCAAATTTCAGAGAATTGTGCGAAGGTGTAATATGTCAGAGACAATTATAGGAAAGTGTAGTTGACATAAAAATTAATTTTAAAGTGCAAATTTACCAAGAGATAATATTATTTGCTAAACTAGCGAATCGACTCTTTAATTTTAATGTTTTCATGTCTCTACCTCACCAAATTATGTCACAAATCATTTAAATTCTTACTACATCTAAACTTGATAAAAACTCATGAGTTTACATCTTAAATGCACTGGTTTTGCATTTCTAACTTAAGGAAATTCATGTTAACTTATTGTGAATTTCATTTCATTATTTTTATTTGATCATAATCCATGACTTTAATTTATATATAAGATTCATAGAAATTATTTTTTGATGTTGATAAAGTATAAACGTTGATATACATAGAATCATTTGTTTTTGTTTCAAAGGGTATTCCCACCCGTATGTCAAGTGAGACTAATCTTATGTTGTTCTGAAGTTCCATATAAGGGGTAGACAACTAGTCTGTGAATTTGCTCCATTCACAGTGGTTAATAATTGAACCCCAACCACTTACTTAAGGGATGAGAGTACTTACCACTCACGTCAACCTGCTAGGTTATACGTAGAACTATTTATATTTCCCTTTATTAATGAATACATGTTTTTAATATATAATTAAATAAAAAAGTACGAAAATTGTACTCTTTAAGTTGAGTCGTGTATTATGGCAAATTCAGTATTGTTGCAAATGTCATTACTCTTTAAGTTGAAAGATATGCTCAAATTAAACTTAATTTTATTAACTTAACTAATCCGTACCAAGAAATAAATATGAAAATTGTTAGGAAATTGACTTGGGTGTATATGTGATAAGGCTGTATTAAAGCCTTTGTGAATGCAAGCCCTTAATATGTCTACTTGAAATAGTAAATATTTATTTCTTGCCTTTTAATTATGCATGTGAATGGCAAATATTCCTTTCAACATGATAATGCATTATAAAAAAAACAAATAGTGCAAGAAACTTAAATAAAATGCTTTCAGATATATTATATTTATTTTGAAAAATAATTAATAGTATTTTGGTTCATAATAAACCAGCTATTTGTAATTTACACCTTTATAACAGAAAAAGTTGCAGTTTTGAAGTTGAACTTCTTTTAAAAAAACTCAATTATTCCCATATTAGCATTAGATAGCTAGTCCATAAAAATTTTATAAGTATATAATTTAGCTATATGTGTTTTAAAAAACATGAAAATTTTATAAGTATAGATCGAATTCGCAAAATATAATGTATAAGGATGATCAAATATTTGTTAACAGAAAGGGAGTACCAAATAACTATATTTAATACTTTCTCCATCTTATATATAATATGCTAAAAAAATTGAATTGGTTTATATCCTTTTATAAGACCCTGTTTGAATTTTTCTCAATAATAAATACTTTTTTTCATTTCATCCTCAATTTATTTCATACACTACATTATCTTTCATCACTTTTATAATTACCACTATTTCTTTTTCTCACACATGGAAAAAACATTTCTTAAAAGGGCGTACATAAATTTTTTTATATATTTATCATTTATAACAAATTCTAATTTTAACTTTTTTCTATGGAAACCACAATTAGGTTATCATAATATTATACTCCCTCTATAGATTTGAATTTGGGAGATAAACATATATAGTCATAAATATGTGGCATCTTTCTAATTGTTCATAGCATTCTTTTTAAATTAACTATATCAATGCTCCTCAATAATATACAAAAAAGTAAGAAGTGGATGATAAAGATAAGTGTAAATAGTTATGGTGCATCAGTAATAAATATATAAGTTGATTTTATATAATTTAACTAACATATTTAAAATGATTAATTTAGGTAAATTTAGGTCTTAAATCTAGTATAAGAGTATACACTACGAAAAACTCAATGTTTAATGCGCTAACGTTCCAGCGTTTACACTAAAAACACCGCTAAGAGTTAACATAGCAATGCTTATTAAAAAATGTGACAAAAATGTGGGTAAAACAATAAAACTGCCGAAAAAATTGCTCGATATTTGGGCCGACTTTGTCACATATACTTTGTCGCGGTTAATATAAAAAAATGTCGCAATGTCTAATATGAATTAATTTTTTTATTTTTACAATTTTCGAAACATAAAGTGTTCATTATATGCCACCATATATTAGCACAATCAATAACTATATTTTTAATAATGCTTGAAATTTGGCGGCGGTTATTAAATGTCGAAACCTCTCCCAATACTTTTTTAAAAGCAAACAATTGAATGCATGAACGTGTTTAATAAAAACTATATTTTAAATATTTTTTTCAAAAAAATACAAATGTTTCTTAATAGAAAGGTGAATACAAAGTAGCGTTTATTAAAACGCCGCTATGTGATAAATATATTTTTGAAAAAAATGTTGTCGATTTTATTTAATGCTGGAAATTAGTTTTGAATGACATTATCATAGGCGTTGCATACTTTCTGATGTTTAGTAAACACCAAAATATAAAGACAAATAAACACCGGAATGTAAACATTATATAAACTTGGTTTTGATTGTTCATTCCATCATTCCAAAAACCAGATGGACCAGTGGCGTCTTTCTGGCATTTATAAATGACAGAATGTAGATAAGTATATGTATAAGAAGGGAGTATATATCTAACAGTAATTCAATGAGAAACAAGTATAAGCATTTCTAATTTTTCTTAACTTTTTTTAATTTAATCCTATCAACACTTCTCAATAATAAACAATTAAGACCTTTTTTTAATTTTTCTTAACTTTCCCCAAACCCTCTTTAACAACTGACAGTTATTTAATGAGAAAAGTGGCCATGGATAAAGCCATGTGACGAGATTTCCATTCTATGTTCCCACATTCCCACCAACCCTTTGCTACCCTTCCTCCCATTTTCCCCAAAACTTCTTAGTTGACGACTAAACTCACAACAAACTTCCATTTTTGCAAAATCTCCTCTCTCCACTCCACGCTCTCCAACTTCGACCAAACAAAACAACCACCAAACCCATCACTCTCTTCCTCCACGTGTCACAATCCTAACCCTCCATCCCCATGACCATCCAACGGCCCCCTCCCTCCTCAACTAACCCCTCGGCTTACCCACCACTCACTCAATGTCTCCCCCTCCCCTCCTATATATTATCCCCACACCCTCTCTTCTCCTTCCTCAGAAAAAAAAATATAAAAAAACAACACACCTCCAAAACTTCATATTTCCACTAACAAGTACTCCCCCTTCTCCATTGAGTCCATACATACATACAAATACGTACCTACGTACATACACATATTTATTGACATCCCTTTTGGTGATGGAGTTTATGAAGCTTAATGGGGGCATGAATGGGCTATGCAATGGCGGTGGTGATCCGTTGAACTGGGGGAAGGCGGCGGAGGAGATGAGGGGGAGTCATTTGGAGGAAGTGAAGAGGATGGTGGGGGAGTATAGGAAGGAGGTGGTGAGGATTGAAGGGAAGTCATTGAGGATATCTCAGGTGGCGGCGATTGCCAACCACGACGGCGGTGTGGCGGTGGAGCTGGCGGCGGAGGCCCGTGCCGGCGTTAAGGCTAGTAGTGATTGGGTGATGGAAAGTATGAATAAAGGGACTGATAGTTATGGGGTCACCACGGGCTTCGGTGCAACTTCACATAGGAGAACCAAGCAGGGTGGGGCCCTCCAGAATGAGCTTATCAGGTAATTTCTTCAAAATATATTATGAAATTGCTTCTATAAAGTTTTTTGTTCTGATCTTAATATATGTGGACTTAACTTAGACGAGTCACATGCATTCACGTCATTTATAGTTTTACTTTAAACACTAAACAGACAGGATGAAAATATTTTTAACTTAAATTGGCACTGTGAAGTTTTGACTTATTTTCTTCACACACGAAAAGGAAAAAGAAGATGGAGCGTTAATTTTTATTTTCACTCACACAAGCGAGAGATTGTATTATTTTTTTTTAAAATTTGAGTAAAATATTTTTGAGGGTTGGTTTGTGATTGATCCTATTATATGTGAATGACGCAACAAATCACGTTTTCATGAGAATTTTCTTTTTTCAAAAGTTTGTCCAAATGGAGTAGAGTAATTTTCAACATCTAGTTATACATTTTAATGGTTTTATGATTTTTGTATTCATAAATTTGGATTTGTTAATTAATGAGTTTTGGAAGAATTATGTAGTGGGATATGATTTATCTAGGCAAATGCTTTGAATGATTGGTAAAAAAATTTCCAACATGGTAGAAGGTAGACTCGGGAGTATGTACTTGTATAGTGTTCAAGTATAACTAGCATGAAAAGTTTGAGATTTAGTTTTTTAAAATAAAATGAAGTATATACAAATAAATGAAAGCATATCACATGTATAAAATAAACAACACAATATAGAGAATGAATAGTTATCGTCACTTGAGTTCTTTATAAAAAAGATTCAATTTTAAAAATGACATGGAATAATTACTTGGCTCGTAGGGACAAGGGTAAGTAAGATGTAGGTATGTAGATGATGGGATGAAGACAGAAATCCAGACTAATCATCAAATTGGTTGAGCTACGGTATTGTTTTACATTTGAGGGGTCAACTCAAAATTAAATCAGTCATAATTGAAATAATATTTAAGTGTACGTAAAATTATAATCAATAAAATAGGTTATTAAATTACAAATATGATTGACTGCTAAATTTTTGAGCTTAAAATGGTTTCATGTCATACTAAACACAAAAGGGAAAAAAATCCAAGTCGATCGGTGGATGCATGGATCGATGTTAAAATATATTGAGTTGAACAGCCGATGACAGTTGGGTTTGAATATCCTGTCAAAATTACTACTAGTAAAACTTTCCTCATATAGATGGAATTAAAGTATTGTGTCACCGAAAGTACAGAAAGATGGGAAGAAAATGAGGGATACACGATTAGAGAGAGAGAGATATATATATATATATATATATATATATATATATGAAATTAATTTTTTTTAAAAAAAAGTGATCTGTCAGGATAGCGGCAACAAAGTTTTCAATGAAGGTTAATTATAGGATGGTATGGGAGAAGACATTTCTACAAGTTTAATTTCTGTATGAAATGTTAGGTAAGACATTACTCATTGTCAGAGACTAACTTTGATTCAAACAATCTCTACGAATTAATAATTTTGAGGTTACTTGGAAGAAAGAATCATTAATCAGTGCGATTTGCACGTTGATTCTGTTTTAGTACATTAATTAAAAACACTAATCTCTCAAGATTCCTTAATCAATAAATGTTGATCAGAGTGACCACCCTCAATCAAATATAAAACAAACAAGTTTAAATTATGATTTAGAGGGAATTAATCTGTATTAAAATAAGTGGGAGACAAATTAAAAATAATGAAAATTCAAAAAAGGATAAGAGGAGCTTCATTTCATTTCATATGCATGAACAACGAACGATGATGAGATAGCTTTTAATGGAGATGTGGGTGGGACCCAACATATAAGGGTACGTGTCTTTACTCTTTAGGTAGGTTTAATGGGCAGCACATTTATTGGGAAATAAAAACCGATATTATGGTTATTGGCAGGCCAGATTTTGCCCACCAAATTCAACAAAACATTCATAAAGACACACGATTTATGTTAGTAGGTGGACGTAATCGAAGCATTAGTTAAATCTATGCTTATATAAAACAATACTAGTTGGTGAGCAATATAAATTTTTTCGATCAAAAAAAAAAAAAAAGCAATATAAATTTTAATCTTTAATTTGACTTTCATAGTAAAATATTCGTGGAGTCTCGCAAGTCATCTAAAATATCACATCCAATCTTTCACAATGGATCTAGTCAAGTAATTTATATTTACTTTTTTTTCCAACTTATTTATCATACTTATAAATTGATATACTCTACTTGTTTCATGGTACAAGAGTAATAAACTATTTTACACAAACTAAATAAGAATATTTTTGCCATTTAATATGGGTAAAATTAACGTCGCCTCTCAAATTTATCCTCATCATTCATTATATACTCACATACTCCCTTCTCTTTACATTTAATATGCAAGGGAAAAATGAAAATAAAACATTTATAATCTTGATTTTTACACATTACTTTTTATAATTTAGAGAAAAAATTTCTCATATTACATTTTATATCGTGGATCAGATGTAGTATAATCTAATATTGAATATAGCTATATTTCAGCAATATATGTTATAATTGAACATTTTATATATTTTTCTTAATCTCCCCAAGTCACTCATCTGAGTCTCATGTATGAAGTTTAATTCTGATTCCGTTGGTGCAACAGATTCTTGAATGCTGGAATATTTGGCAATGGAACAGAATCATCTCACATGTTGCCTCACACAGCCACAAGAGCTGCCATGTTAGTAAGAATCAATACACTTCTCCAAGGATACTCAGGAATCAGATTTGAGATACTAGAAGCCATGACCAAATTCCTCAACCACAACATTACACCATGTCTCCCTCTCCGGGGCACCATCACCGCCTCCGGCGACCTCGTCCCCCTCTCCTATGTCGCCGGCCTCTTGATAGGCCGTCCTAACTCCAAGTCCATTGGGCCTGATGGCAGAGTCATTGCTCCTAAAGAAGCATTCCAAATTGCAGGAATTGATGGAGGGTTCTTTGAGCTTCAGCCTAAAGAAGGATTGGCTCTTGTTAATGGTACTGCTGTTGGTTCTGCTTTGGCTTCTATGGTTCTTTTTGATGCCAACATCCTTTGTGTACTATCCGAAGTCTTGTCCGCGGTTTTCGCCGAGGTTATGCAGGGGAAGCCGGAGTTTACTGACCACTTGACACATAAATTGAAACACCATCCTGGCCAAATTGAGGCTGCAGCTATCATGGAACACATTTTGGATGGAAGTTCTTATGTTAAAGCAGCTCAGAGGCTTCATGAGATTGATCCTCTTCAAAAGCCCAAACAAGACAGGTATTGTTAACATTTAATGTGATTTGATATAGATATTACATTCCTCTGTTTTTAAATATAATATTTAATTGATTGTTTTGGAAACTTACGGAAAAATTAAAAAAAAAACTATTTGTAAATTAATTTGCCTGAATTTTTTTTAAACTGATTTATTTAAAATCTGACATATGAATACTTTTTGAATTTTAAAATTTCAATTGTTAATATCTATATCAAATTAGTTAGTATCACTACTCAACTAATTAAAATCTCATATATAAAACTGAGAAATTAAGATTTAGAAAGTATTTTTTTGTCATTTTCTCAGGTATGCTTTGAGAACTTCCCCTCAATGGCTCGGGCCTCAAATTGAAGTGATTAGACACGCTACAAAGATGATTGAGAGAGAGATCAATTCTGTGAATGACAATCCATTAATTGATGTTTCAAGAGGGAAGGCACTTCATGGAGGGAACTTCCAAGGTACTCCAATTGGTGTTTCAATGGACAACACTCGTTTGGCCCTTGCTTCCATTGGAAAACTCATGTTTGCTCAATTCTCTGAGCTTGTCAATGACTTCTACAACAATGGCTTGCCTTCAAACCTATCTGCTAGCCGAACTCCAAGCTTGGATTACGGATTCAAAGGAGCCGAAATCGCCATGGCTTCCTATTGTTCTGAGCTTCAATTCCTTGCAAATCCTGTGACAAACCATGTGCAAAGTGCTGAGCAACACAACCAAGATGTGAACTCTTTGGGACTAATATCCTCAAGAAAAACAGCTGAAGCTGTGGAGATTTTAAAGCTCATGTCCTCCACTTTCTTAGTTGCATTATGCCAAGCCATTGATTTAAGGCATTTGGAAGAGAACTTGAAGAACATTGTGAAGAACACAGTTACACAAGTGGCCAAAAAGGTCTTAACATTGGGTGTCAATGGAGAATTACTCCCTTCAAGATTCTGTGAAAAGGACTTGATCACGGTCGTGGACCGCGAACATGTTTTCGCCTACATTGATGATCCTTGCAGTGCAACATACCCTTTGATGCAAAAGTTGAGACAAGTTCTAGTTGATCATGCTCTACAAAATGGTGACAGAGAAAATGACTCAAGCACCTCAATTTTCTCAAAGATTGCAAATTTTGAGGAGGAACTTAAGACCCATTTGCCAAAAGAAGTAGAAAGTGCAAGGATTGAGGTTGAGAGTGGGAAATCAGAAGTCCCTAATAGGATCAGAGAATGCAGGTCTTATCCATTGTATAGATTTGTGAGAGAAGAACTTGGGACTGGTTTGCTAACAGGTGAGAAAGTTAGATCACCTGGTGAGGAATTTGACAAAGTCTTCACTGCAATGTGTGAAGGGAAGTTGATTGATCCTTTATTGGAGTGCCTTAAGGAGTGGAATGGGGCTCCACTGCCAATATGTTAGAAGATATTTTTTTCCTCCATATAAATATTGCTTGGAAAATGTTTTTTGTAATATTATGTGATAGTTTCTGTGTAATGTATTTAATCTTAAAATGCTGTTGATGAACGCGTATTTGATAATGTGATAATAACAAATATCAGCATTACATTTTGTCTCATTTTTCAATTCTCTGTTTTGCAAAATATTGGTATATTTTAGAGGAGAAAAAAATGATCGAAAAGGCTTTCAACGTAGTGTTAAAATTTGTAGATTTATAATGATCAAGCGATCGGATAGACTAATAATAAGATGTTGTTACTAAATTAATAATTCATACTTGAGTCCTTGATATGTAGTCATGATTATTACGTACTAGCGAAATCCTATTATAAACTTCATTTTTTAATAGGACTAATTGATTAATAAGAGTACCTGTTGAATTTCCTAGAGTTAACTTTTCAGCATATTTTGAAATATACATGTATGGTGTAGAAAGCTAAGAAGCCGTGGCATGCAAGCTACCAAATGCAATGTTTGAAACAATTGTAACATTTCGGCAAGAAAAAACAAAACAATTGCAATGTCATGTATTATATAATGTAATGAATTGAATAATTTACTTAGTCTCTGTGTTTGGTTTAACGGAATCATTGAAAAGTCTCTATCTACCCATTGAAGAAGGTATATTTATGGCTGATGGGCAGGCAAGGTGAGTGTTGGGTAGAGTTGCATGTGGTTAGGTGAATCTCGTGTTCTTCAACTCACAAACGTGTATGCATATGAATCAAATTTATCAATGTCTACGTATACACACGCGCACACATATGCATATGTAGACATTTAATGAATTTTATTTCCTTTTGTTTTATACAATTTAATCAAACCCATGCTTATGTGCTTGCACATACATGCTTCTAACCATAAACAAGCATTTTGCCAAATTTTGAAGACAATCGCTTATAGAATTTGCATGAAAACCCTAAAGCAAGCATGCCTCATGCCCTCATGTACTATATTTCAAATATTTTAACAATTTTACCGCTCCTAGAATTCTGTCAAAGAGGTTGATTGAAATTTAATTATAGTAATTTCCATTTCATTACCTGATTACCCCTATTATATTTGAATATTGTACTATATATTGGATCAATTTGGATGGGCTCATCTTGAAACTAGTTAGGAGAGTTGATCATACTACAATTCTCTCGATATCTTATTTGAATGGCCTAAATTTAATTTTTTAAAAAATAGTACATATTTTTAGAAAACCTATTCTAATATGTATAAAATCTAAAATAAATATAATTTTTTAATTCATTTCTTAAAAAAACACTGAAAACTCATCACTTACAAATAACCTAATCTAGGTTGTCTAGAGATTTGGAGGGTTCATATTTGATTAGCTCTCCCTACTAAATGCAAATTCTTATGGGAGAAACTAATTATATCACCGTCAATCATTTTCTTCGGGCAGTCCCTAGATTAAAATATATTTCCATCTATTTGACAATAAAAATATATTTTCATTGATTCTTTATATTTTTATTTTAGTTTTTTACGAAAATGCTTTTCTCAAAAAAAATATTTCTTAATCAATTTAGTTTGTCATACACTTCTTGTCATTTTTCTTACTTTGAATTTTCACATTAAACTAGATTTTTTATGTTTTCAAAAATAAAATCATTATCAATAACAAGAATGGTTCGAAAGAGATTTATAATAGAATCTGAATTAGATCGTAAAGGTTAAGTTAAAGGAAACAAAAAAAGGTTGAAAAAAAAGACATATGAAGAATTAACTACTTCTACAATACAAGTATTACAAACACACACACACACACACACAAGTAAACTAGTAAATAAGGATAAAAGGTGATCATATCCTCAAGACGAATATTCTGATTCTATTCTAATTAATAAATGTAATAATATAAAAACTATTTCTTGATTAACATTATATGTGTCTCAGTGATATTTAATTTCACCAATGATAAATCAACAAAATGACTATTTTTTTTATCAAAATGACTATTAACTATAATCTCATTTATACTCAGTCAAGCTGAATATTCCATGGACCAAATTAAGAAACTAAATGTGATGGGGGATATATAAGATCAAATGTTAGTAAACTTCCATTCTATTAATAGGTCGAACAATCTACCCACGTATTATAGCTAGATAAGCTCACAAAAATATAAATATATTATTGTATACTCTTTTTTGGAGTAAAATTATTGCATACTCTTTTATATATAAAAATAGTTGCCATTACTTGTTTGTTTTTTCCCCATCACATAGTTGGGCTTAACGAGCTTTAACGTTTGGGCCTGACATTCAAACCCGATCTCCATCAAACATGAGTTATTATTCACGACCTATCTTGGGTTTAGGCCCATTTTAGATCCAACCAAAGGAAAACAAATAATATTTGGTCCCTCAAATATGCTAGCTCCTTTTTATTTTTAATTTTAATTCCTCAAATATTTGAGCCATAAGCTTTGATTTCTTAATGGAAGAAATGACGTAAGTTTATGTTAAATCATAGGGATCAATGTTTTGAATTGAAATAAAACTAAAAGGATTAATTGAAGAGAGGCTCGGATTTTTACTGAATTCATCCGATGTGATAAGAACTATTATAATGTTGTGTCTTTTTCACGGTAGTATTATAATGTTACGTTAGGAGGCTAGTACTACACAAATTAATCAACCAATCCATATACCAAATTTGAGTTGAAAAAAATAAGATTAAGCCCCAATTGAACTATATGGTTGAGATTATTTTACAATCAATGGTTCTGTAATGTTCTCGAAATTGAACAATATTACAGAGGTATAGAATTAGGAAACTCAAGGGTAGTAGCCAATACAGAATGAGTCAAAAATAAGTTTTAGAAACGATGTAGTCACGTATAGAGTGATTTGGCCAGACAAGAGAAAGAACAGAGAGAGGACATAAATAGGCATTATTCTTCACACCTTGACCCTTCTCTATCTTTATTCATATTCTCACATTTTCCTTTAAGCCATTAAAACAAGAAGCAGATCCATTACAATATTTAATATTTATAATGATCCAAGTCCATATTAGTAATATTGTGTCCATTTCTGAGAGGGCGACATACGACGACTCCCACTTTCATTCAAATGTCTTGGTTCAAAGATGAGATATTATCTGCTTAGAGATGCCGTGTGCATATGCAAACTATGTTCTCATTCTATTTAGCAGTCACATTATTATATTTTGTTCATAAATGAATATTTTGAATTTTTAATTTATTAATGTGTAGACAAATAAATTCTTGAAAATTATAATAGAGTTGAAGTTAAAATATTATTGAATTTTCAGACAAAATTAAAAAAAAAACTTACTATATTTTATTATTTTTAACAACATATATTGGAATGATATGTATTAGAAATAAAACAAAGAGATATATAAAAAAAGAAATAAAACAAAGAGGAATATATAAGTTAACAATTACAAAAAATAACATCTAATAAAAAATAATCTATCTTGGCAATACATGTTTTTGGGGCTTGCAAAATACATGGGGTTTGCCGGTTGGTGGGTCTTATCTATTTTTCTTTTGCAATCTTATAATAATTTGAGGATGGTTTGTGTATGTGACTAATTTTTAGTTTTATTTAAATTTACCTTATAAAGTGAGTGAATATTTTAACTTTCTAAAATCCGAAAATATATTAATGTTTTTTGAAATCATAACCGAATTTCAACAATCCACAATAATTGTCACACACGACACACACACACTCAAATATAATGAAATCCACCAAAAATCATAGTAGTATTTCCAAGTACTTCCTCTATACATTTGTTAATGGGAAAATTAATTTGAAGTCTCCCACAAGGGACTTAATACTAAAAAAGTTCCATAAACTCTCTAAATTAAAGTACGGTCCCAAGGGACCCCACTTTAATATATTCTAAATGCGAAAAGACTGTTTTGCCCCTCAGCCTATTAAAGTAGGGTCCCAATGGGTTGTTACGTGTGCCCATGCACTTGTCATTTTTTGCCCAGGGGTTGTTACATCTGCCCATTAACTTAGAGTATTATTGGCCGTGAACTTGTTACACATGTTCAACGAGTTGTTACGTGTACCCATGAACTTGTCATTTTTTGCCCAGGGGGTTGTTACAAGTGTCGTTTCTTAATAGAGTAATACACAATAATCGCTGGAGGGGTAAAACAGTCTTTTCACATTTAGAATATATTAAAGTGAGGTCCCTTGGGACCCTACTTTAATTTAGAGAGTTTATGAGACTAGTATTAAGTCCCTTGTGGGGGACTTCAAATTAATTTTCCCTTTATTAATCCAATCATGTTGATATTGCACAGTTAAAATTTAGTTGCAATTTTTTGAAATCTTAAGTTACTTATTTAACTTTTAAGATTTTAACTGAAGATATTAACTTATGTTCTCCTTTCAGTTCAAAAAGATCTTATCTTCTCCTCCAGTTCAAAAAGATCTTATCTTCTCCTCCAGGTCAAAGTTACTTACCATATCAACTTCTGGTTTTTTTGGGGCTCAATATGTTGATAAAGGGATGGCCTAATCAGTATTTCTATTAAGTCACAGAGCATCAGTCAGGCTTATCAGAAGAGCATGTAGGTGTAAACATTGATGAATAAAAAAAATATCTTAGGGAAAGTGATCAACTTTATGGCCCAAAAAAGCACTCAAATTAAACTTGATTCAACATGGGGAGTGAATCTTGGTTTTAAACGAAAGATTTAGCTATTTTCCATATATATATTTGTCAATTTTGGTCTAATCAATCCATATTGATGCTTCTCTAATTTAATAATAATTCAATACAAGAGGAGAAAGTTAATAGATGTTTTAGAAGAACATGTAAATTTACTTAATTACTTAATTTAATTTTTTTATTATTATGTCTTTAATTATATAATAACCAGATCGAGGAAAGCGAATTAATGAGAAATCTCCCATGAGCTACACACACGGACACAGACCAACGTGGGGAATAGAACAAAATCTTACCCACATGTATCAACTTTTGGAGTAACAACCATAGTTAAGCTGTCTTGGATGATAATAAAAAGTTGTACTTGTACGTAGCATCTTGATATGTATCATTACATTGTACTAGTACTTGAGTACCTTAATTTAATGTGACTGAGTTTGCATATTCCTTCCCTTTTGTTTCTACCTTACCCAAAGTTGGTGAGTGTCCCCAAACATGTGGCAAAATCATGAACTTTCTCTCTTTTATTTTATTTTTTGAATGGAACTTTCTCTGTTTTATTACACTTATTCAGTGTCTTTCTTCACGTGGTCCTGTTTATGTTATTCAAATTAAATCACCCAACTTTATATATAAGCCTTACTAATTTAATTTGTACCCTAATAAATTATTCTTATTAATGTGATTTGGAAATCCTAATTTTCTACCATTATAGTATGGGGCATTTGTCTTGTTCCCTCTCGTCTATTTCCATTTTTCGTTTTCTAGTAATAATATTACGAGTATAGTAAACATTACATCTATTTTTGTAGCCAATATTTAATATGTGTATATGTGTGGGTGTTTGTTCTATGATACGGACAAACCAGTCTTAAATTATAGGCTTTATACCGCTGGCTCAAAACTTTATGACACATACACATATCCAATATTATTTGTAAGAGCTAGATGATAAAATTTACAGAGCTTGAAGAAATTAGTTGAATATTATTATAAAAAAAATGTATTGATATACTAAAACACCGCTTTCAGTATTTGCATTCGAAACACCGCTTTCAGTAATTAGGCTAATGATAGTTTGGGTAGTAAATTGGAAATTGTAAAAATATGGTGGCCTTCCATTATCCGATGAATAAAGTGGATTGATGAGATCTCATGTTTAATATTTAAACAAGGGAAAAGACAAATAAAGTCTTCCCAATTGGTAAAAGGACAATTGAGGTTGCTAAATTATAAAAATGACAAGGTGGGTCATAAGCACCTAATACACATTAACAAATTTGTGAGAAAAGATTCAAATGCCCTTAACAATTTGAGATTGGAGAGCGTGGAGTGGGAATCGAATGGTGTGTTTTGTGAGGGTGAGGTAACAGTGTGTTTTAAAGGGTATTTAAGTCATTTGCCCAAATTTGTTAATGTGTATTAGGTGGTTATGACCCAATTTGTCCTTTTTACAATTTAACAACCTCAATTGTTTTTTTACTAATTGGGAAGACTATTTGTCTTTTTCCCTTTAAACAAACTCTTGTTAACTCTTATATTTAGCTCCAGAACACTTACATAGAACAAATATAATTGAAACACTAATATAAAAATCTTCCGAGAATTACTTGTACCAATAGTTAAATCATGAACTTAAAGCATGAAAGATACTTATATTGAAGATCTTTCAGTACAATCATGCATCTGACATCAAGCACCTCCAACTAATCAAAATAAAACCATTCTTTCACTCCGATCCCCCCACTATTTAGATAAGTGAACACTAACATTCTTTTTATTGGAGTTTCATACTATTAAATTACAAGGCCATTGCCAAAGGCAAAATAGAGAGGAGAACTTTCTCAATAATGTTGAAGAACAACATTATGAAGAATACCAAGAAAAATCCTCTCACTGCAAGGGATGTGAAGTTTAGAGGCATTATTACTGAATCCTAAAACATCTTCCGCATAATGATCAAGCAACTCCTTGAACAGTGGATGGTTCACCACAGAAACCCTTATCACGAATCTCTTGTAATCCTCACCCACATACACAACTAAATGACCTCTTGGAACATCTTTTGGTATCTTTTCTTCTTCATCAAAACAACGAAGTCTAACCCATTGCACACTTCTGCCACATACTTTCTTTCTCAATAGCATACCAACTTCACTTTTCCACAATCTCATCTTCTTCAGCATCATATATTATATCCTCCACTAACTAATCGCAAAAGTAAGAGAAAAAATGAGAAAAGGAAGGAGAAAATATCACAGTTTACGAAGAACTATGGAGAAGAATAGAGTTTTTAGAAGTTATATAGAGTCAGTGACTTCATGCAAAAGGACAAGAACATGGTCTTTATTGACATTTCATAAGGAGACACGGTCGTGCATATAATTTGGTCACTAGCATACATGATGGATTGCACAATATTATTATATCATGGCAAACTTTTACTATATGTAAACCTTTATTTAATTGGTGTCATTAACAAAACTATATTAATAACTCCACATTTGATGATGAGGCAATTTGGTGAGTGTGTGTTACAAGACAAGTTGGACAAAAAACTTATTTAGTATATTGTCTTGCAATGCTGGGAAAAAGAGGAACAAGGCAGGAAGAATATAGTTTCAAAGCACAACGTTTGGCTTCTCTTCTGGCTTTCTAAGCAATTATTCAATTTTGTGTTTCCTATATTAACTGCATATATATAAATATTCTTCTTTCCATCAAGTTCTAAATTAGTTACATGCTACAGATCATTGACTTTGATGACAATCCAGATAAAACTTGAACGACTGTTATTTATTAATTAAAAAGTTTCTTTATTTTTCTTGGTCCAAGTGTCTTCTTAGTGATGGTAGTATTGTTTGATGTCAGCACTAAATTTGAGCACATTATTATCTACTATAGCCAGATTCGAACCTTGATTCATCATGTTGCAAACTAGCCTCTTTGAATGTATCAAAACCAAATTGGTAAAAGGTTTTATTTTTATTTAGACTAAATGTGGGAGAGCAAATTGTATATTTAGTGTTTGTGAGAACCCCTTGAATCACTCCATTTATTGATTTTAAGGGTTCTTTATGATGCAAGTTATATTGACATAAATTAAATGAGTAAAAAAAGGAACTAGGTTAGACCAAAAAAAGAATTAATTAGCTCAGATGGTAAGGACTGGGTTCATAATTCAGGAGGTTAATAATAATAAAAATCTCATTGCCTATGCATAGGCAATGAAAACATGCACCGGATCTAGTGAGCATTTATTACCCAATTCGTCTAAACTTGTATGTTAAAACAAAATAAAAGAGCTGAGGTTAAGCGCATGAATGAATAGATATATAAGGATGTGATATAAGAAAAAATAAATGGGAATACTTAAATAAATTAAAAGAGCCAACAGATTTAAGTGTTTACTAAGTGGTATGAGAGGAGAGATCTCCATTGTGGCACATAAAATATTCTTTCAATCAATTAATGAATTGATTATCCCAATCATTCATTGTCTTCATATATGTGATTGGAGGTAGGCGTGTCTCTCTTTGATCCCTCTCATAATATGTATAATATCTTCATGCATTGGCTTTATTTTATTTATTTCTTTATCAGATTCTTGTTTTGGCTTTATTAAACATGCACTTGATATTACTTTTGTACGTAATATATCTCGTATCTTATTGTAAGAGTTCAGAGGGTGTTGAGGTTTAGTTCCATTTAAATTATGGTCATGGTATGAATTAATTACAGCATCCAATCATTTATAAAATATCTAGTTTACATCGTAAGTAGCATTATAAACAAAATCTTATATTAAGACGGTGGTGGTATATTCTAGAGCTAGAGGATGATAGTTTTTTTTGCATATGCACCTGATATTCTTGTTCAACCTTTGCGTCATGGGGATCAACTCAATAGGTGCAGACTAATACTGTTTCAAGACAGGACTCTTTCGGGTGGCAACCCTTATCACACAAATTTTAACACTAACCCATATGCTCAAGCTCAAACTTGAGATCTTGGTTAAGGTAGATCAACGCGCTTATCAATTAAACCAACTACTTAATGGAGCTACATGGTGATTGTTAATATTTGCTTTCTAAACACCACGCAGTGTAATGAAAATTGGACCGATAATTAAATTAATCGAGAGGTTAGTTTACAACTTAAACACCCCCGACTCTAAACATCATTATGCATAGGCTTCAATGATAGTAGGAAAAGTTTGCTTAAATTATAACACCAAATAAAGTTACGATTGAAAGTTAACAGATTAAGCACACAAGTCCATATTCTTTGCCCGCCAATAAGCCTGACTCGTAACAATCTTACAGGCAAGCCCAATTATATTAAATATGGTAACAGGGCCCAGCACAACAAAATACCAACCAATGTTAGGAAAATTAGAGGATACTAACTATGCGTAGTAAAACACCAACATTCCATTTCCACATTCCACGTTTGTAACCATAAAATTTGCAAGGTTATGATGATTTTGATGACTACTACCACAGTTTATTGATATGAATGATATTTTCCTATGAACAAAAGAGGCCCCTTACTTGCATATATTGAAATTTAATTAAAAAAAAATTATCAAGTTTGATTTAAATAACAGATAAAGCACCGCATATTTCTTAAAAAATGTGATTGAACAAATGTCGTCAGAAATTGTTATTTCTTTCATTTCGTGGGGGTGGGATCCACTCCATGAACCCTTCTATCTAGTCTAAAGTCTAATTCAAAATATTAGATTCTCACTGTTCAAAATAAATTGAAAATATATATTCACCAACTTTATCGCAATGCATCTTAACTTTTCCTTTTACATGCATCTAAAAAATTGTAGCCAATTTATCAAAATTGTAGATTTAATTGTTATCAACATTTGAATTAATAATTGAATAGATTGAATACTAGAAGTGGAACTTTTATGTAAATTTGATGGGATCAATAACAAAATGGAGGTTATATGTCTAATCATGTTTGCCACTTGCTTCCCTTCCTCTTCATTTAATATACACACACATATTTAAAAATTCATGTAATTATTGTTCATTTATTCAATTCAAAGCTATTAAGAGATGTATATTTTTGGGTTGATGATATTTTATACGACAGGTCAGACATCAGTCTGATTTAAAATCTAATTTATTTGTATTTACTTATATATTGGAGTTAACTATTGACTTCAAGTTAGTCATATTAGTAGGGAAAATTATATAATAAACCCTATACATATACTTGAGTCTCTCTTATCTTTTTCTCTTACACAAGCACTAGGGTTGTTCATGTATATGATCAATTTTTATTTATTTTACCTTATTAAGTGATCTGAGCTTACAATTTCAATAAAAAAAAGGTGAGCTCACAGTTGTAATATCTAAATTTTTTTAACAAGAACTTTAAATTCATAATATACATTAACAAACTGTCAATCATACTTCCCAAAATATAATCGAATGATCGAATCTGCTGAATATTACAACAGTATTTCCAATCATAAGTAGGAGGAATAAGTTTACAACATTTCGGTGACACCATCGAAATGTAAGTTGTAATATTAAGCAACTTGACTAATAAATTTGTTTTATTAAAAAAAATATCAGTATTAGATTACGACTT
Source organism: Mimosa pudica (assembly GCA_029929735.1). NCBI lineage: Eukaryota > Viridiplantae > Streptophyta > Magnoliopsida > Fabales > Fabaceae > Mimosa > Mimosa pudica. The sequence continues at coordinate 2,427,772 of JAKELP010000023.1, read as the reverse complement.
TCTCTTGCCACAATTACTGGTAAAAATGATCTAATTGTAATTTTAGGTAACATGAGTGATAATTTTATTTTAATAAGAAAATATCAAGAAGATAATTTCGTTTCTCTTGACAAAATTACTGAAGAATTACCTAATTGTAACTTAAAGTAACGCGACTATATAAGTGATAACTTTGTTTCATTAAAAAATCAATAATAGATCATGAATTCCTCAAAAAATTACTGAAAACTGCAAATTGTAAAATTTATTGCTTAAATGTATCTAAAATTAGCTTAACAAGCAACATTCCATGTGAATCAAATTTTAAACTTAGTAAATGTAAATGTTCTTCATCTGTATGCAACATATATTATATGCGTTTTAACATAATCAAAGACATCTCACACATAAGTCATAACTGACAAAAATTTGCATCAATTGAAAATGCGTTACAAGCTATCAAAGTCTTCTATAGTTAACTACTTATTTAGTATAAAATTTGCTATGGATCTTCATCAACTTTTCAGTCACAGGTTTAATGCATTAGGTATACCAAGCCACAGGACGACTTAATAAACTAGATTGATATCAATATTTGGGGCTTGATCAACGACTGTTTTAATTGATGATTTTACCACATAAGTTGTGCTACCAAGGCTTGAACTTGATCAAACCTTTTCCATATCTATTTCCAACCACACAAACAAACTAGGCTAACGAAAGAGCATATAGCCTTTAACAAAGAAGAAGAAAACGCAACATGATTAGAAAGATAAAAGTTAATTGGCTAAGAAAAAGCAATCAAACCATGTATTCATAAATATATTATTATTGATTCATAACAATCAATTATTCATCATGATGCAACTATAATCTTGTGTATTAACAGTCATGACCTATTTGAGAGCTTGAAGGAAAAAGAATAAAAGGAGGGTACCAAGCATAAGAGAAATTAACAGAAGTGAAAGCTCTCAAGTGATCTCCATTAATGAGAAGGCAATTATCTCCTTGTATTGCAAACACAGAAGGGTCCACAGATTCTGAGCTTTGAAATCCCTTACATGTTAATTGAATCTGACTCTGTGAACAAGCACAGTTGTTTGTAACTGTTACATCCCACTCTGGCTGCCCACCTATTTCTCTCCCATTTCTCACTGTTCCTATGTTTATGTTGTTCAGTGAACAGTCACAAAAACCTGCAATCAAGTTTCCTTTGTTTTGTTACCCAAAGAAATAATAGAGAGATGTTTCAGAAACAGGAGAAAATATTTATGAGGATGGTGGTTACATACCTTGGATGATGATGAAGGAAAAGAAGATGAGTACTTTGAGATAAATCTTTGTGCTTGTTGCCATTCTTCTTTCTTGTTTCTAATTAATTAGTGAGTGTGTTGATTGTCTAATTATATAATGGTGGATGAGGGTAGTTTGTTTTCTTTCTTTATCCCGTCCTCTCTCTCTCCTCTTCATTATTTTTCCTTTTTCTCAAGAATTTGAGTTCATCACGCACCATATTTATTGTGATTTATATTGATTGGTTCTAAATAAAGGTATCCCATCCCACAAATAATTAGTGAGGGCATTTCAAACTCTCGAATTCACTATCTGATTTATTTCTTTTCAAAACAAATATTTATCTAATTTTACTATTTTTATGTTTTTACTTAACAAAATTGTGTTGATGTCGTGCAATCTATGTAGCCGGCCCCACATAGTGGGATAAGACTTTGTGGTTGTTGTTGCACTTAACAAACTTGTGTTACAAGTCACTTGATGAACTCGTATTAATTGTAAATTAAAATTGATTAAAATCATGTGTGTTTATATTCCGGGTTTATAAATAGAATTTACCATTTTTTACATTATCAATCTTATAAAATAACATTGTAAACTCATTGTAAACCTCATATCTGTTTTTTTTAATTTGTCCACCATTCAATAATTTTCTGTACGAATTTTATTGAAATTTCTTTATTGAATGTGATAAAATATAATTGTTTATATAGTTAATGTCAAACATTCATATTTGTATCAAGTATGACTGTATGAGTCAAATTATTGTTATTTTTTATTTGATTATATTTAAAGCACATTTATAAATCAAAATAAATTCTTTTCCAGTTTACTTTATTGTCTTGAGTTTATTAAACTCACAAGTTTCACAACTTTGAGCTAGAACTGTTTCTTGTTTCCTTAAAAAAATCATTTTTTAATAGAAAAGAAAATTGCTCGGCACATATGCACAATTATCTTTTCTCTTGATTTTTCGTAAAGAAAATTGCTCGGCACATATGCACAATTATCTTTTCTCTTGATTTTTCGTTAAAATTTCTACTCTATTTCTTATTATTAAACAAAGAAATATAATTACCTTGTTGACTTAGAGGTTGGGTTTAATGGCCATTAATAAAAAAAAATTGGTTGAAATAAATTATTTGTTCAAAGAGTTTTTTTTTTTAAAAGAAAATGGCGTTCGTGATGAGGCTATTTCATTCAATTATCGAAATTCGGCAGTTTTGTTAAACACATCTTGATTTGATATCTAATTTAATAGATAATCAGAGTGCGTGTGCTCTGTTTCTTCCATCCGTGTCATACATTCATTTCCTTTTTTATCTTTGATAACAATTCATTCATTTCTAATTTTAAGAAATTTAGGTTAATCACACAACATATTCAATGAGATTGTTTCCTGATTCAGAATTAGGTGTTCATCAGTAGAGCCGTCAATATGGGCCGAGCCCGTAGGGCCGGCCCGTTTTTGCTTAAGCCCTGTAGGGCCGGGCTTGGGATTTAGAGGGAAAAGTAGGGGTGTGGGCCCTGAAGGGTCGGCCCTTAAGGGCTAGGGTTTTTGAGGGCCGGGCTGAGGGTCGACCCTGTTAGGCCCGACCCTTTTTCCTAAACTAAAAAAAATAAAAAAAATAGAGGTGTTCACTCTCAAAGTCCTTAGTCTCAATGTAAGTTTGTAATAGTGTAATTTTCCAAATGTGTCAAGTTGCATCCATCTAATTAATGTTCAGGTTTTTATTTGCACAAGAAATTAATTGTATGAATTTAAATATGATTGTGAGTTTTTTATCAAATATGCTTGAAGGACAATTAATTATATGCTAATAGATTCAAATATGCTTGAAAGACAATTTATTATTAGCTACTTTTTTTTTTGCAAATGATGGAGGTGATAATGCTTATGGTGTAAAGAAGAAATGAAAAAACTTGATATTTTTGTCAGTGGAGAAGATGAGGAGGCAACTCATAGCCAAACACAATCAAATGTTGTCGAATGATATTTATTGTGATTTTTTTATGAGTTGTAATTGTGTCTTGTGGATTATTAGTATTTGAATGTTTTTTTATTTCCTTATTATTAATGTTTTGGTTTATTTATATTAATACTTGAGTTTTATGTAGTATACTTGCGTATTAAAAGTTAAAACTTGTGTAGTATGTAGTTGAAATTTTAAATTTTTTATATGGGCCGAAGCCCTGAGGGCCGACCCTTGAAATGCGTGGCTGTCACCCAAGAGGGGGGGGGGGGTGAATTGGGTGGCAGAATAAAACTTATGAAATTCTCCCTTTTAAAACTTGACTCCTTGTGCTTGATGAAAGTGACGATGTATTACCCCAAGCACAAGTGAGTATCTAGTGGTGTGGTGCTTGATGTGTAGATTAAAACAACCAGAATGAGCACACACGAGTTTATCCTGGTTCGGTCACTTCCAGACCTACATCCAGTCCCCAGGCTCCACCTGAGATTTTCAATCCACTAAACCTCTTGTTTGAACCAGGCACAAGAAAGCCTTTACACTATAGGTTTTACGAACACGAGTTCACCTAACAACCCACAGGTTTTGCAACGGGCTCACCTGCAAACCTTACAACCACAGGTTTTACAATGGGATCACCTGCAACCTTACAATCACAAGTTTTGCGGGCTAACTTGCAACCTATGGAGATTTAGAAAACCTCTAAATGCTCCCCTCACTTTTGTAAGATAATAATTCTGTTCGTCAAGCACAAGCTTTAGAACAGCCTCTATCAATTAGAGGATTTGATAAGATGTTCACTCAATGAACTAATTGTGATAAACACTTAAGTACAGATTATTCTCTCTAAGAATAGATGATGTTACTCACTTAAGTACAAATGAATTACTCTCTAATAATGTTACAAATCTAGATCTGAGAGTAGAAGATGAGAGGAATGTAGAATATAGTTTCTCAGATAATATGCTCTGTTTTTCCCCAACCTCTCTTCTGAATGTAGATGTTCCTTTTATACTCGGCCTCAATATTCAGGCTTGGGCGGCAGATAGGATATGTCCGTTTGAATATAGCCGTTAATCCCATGTTACCGTTGAGAGGTACATCTTCATTAATGCTTAGCAGGGTTGACTTGCTTTATCTCTGAAAAGCAACTCTGACAACTCTGCTCTGACAAAAGCATTCTGACTTCTGAGTGTGTGACGTTGGCTCTTGTACTCTTGCTGACGGATGATCATCGTTCATTCGGAAGTGGCAATCTTGCTCTGCAAGTATTAGTCTATGAATCTCAGTGCCAAGAGTATCTTTCATCCGGAAGCTCATTTCCATCCGGAAGTACAACCAAGTTCTGCACACACTTGTTAGTCCCATCAGAGTAATATATATAATCAAGTGTAGCAGTAAGAACTATACATGCTGTGGGAGGTTTGTCTGCTATGGGAAGTAATCTTACTAAGACTATGTTCTAACTTAGTGTTTTGTCTACTGACGCAAGGGGATGTCTAATCCAACAGTCAGCGTGAGTCTCGTTATGTTACTCTAACTCTTAAGTCTTCCCAAGTGACTTGGTGTGTCATTTTCTTAAGCTATGGGATGTGTAGTATAACAACACTTAATCACATGCAGTGGGAGTTCATTTAGTCTAAGGAGCCTTTCTTGCATCCGGAAGTACTTCTCCATCCGGAAGTAAATCCGCTGGATGAAGGGTTTTGTTCACTATTACTCACTCTCGCTCAGTGTTCATTCAATCCAACAGCCAGCGCTAGTCACTGAGCTATCGGAAGCACTTCTTCTGGATGTTGCTCACTTTCACTGACGCTTAGGGATATCTATTCCAATCAGTCAGTGCCAGTCTAAGTCTAACAGGAAGCAAATTCACTTCCGGTTGAATCTTAACTTAGTCTTAGGATTTTGTATATCTAGTGCTCATGGACTAAGTTAATTCCTAAGTAAATTTCTTGCTGCCGCTGGGGGAAGAGACATTCATCCGCGAGCGCTAGTCCTAATCTATCCGGAAGTAAGTCCACATCCGGTTGCACTTTTACTTAGGATTCTATGTTCACCTATTGCTTTCTAAGTTCTTTCATATTTTAGTCTTCATCAAAACTTAAGATTCTAACATTCTCCCCCTTTTTGATGATGACAAACTCAGTTTTATCGATTAAGTTCATATGAAAGAATTAGCATAAAGATAAAGGTAATAGATAAGAACAAGTAACTTGGACAAATATTATTGACATGAAAAAGATTACATGTTAGAGTATACAAGCAAAACATATACAGGTAATCTATACTAAGCAAGAATAAAGTATGCATGAAAAACAAAGAAAATTTTCTAAGTAAAAAAAAATGTGGAATGAGAGTTCAGTGTTTGTGTCTCTTTTTCTTTTCCCTCTCCTTCTGTCTCTCCTCACTCTCTTTCTGAAGCCTGGTGATCTCAGCCTCATGTACATTCTGGTCTATCTGGGCAATTATTCGCTGAAGCTCTTGTTCATCCCTCTCTCGTCTGAGTCTTTCTGATTCAATAGACTCCTCGAATGCCCTCTTCATGTTCTCTACTTCTTCATACTCAGGGAACCCTGTAGCATCATCGAAGTAGGCGACCTCTCCATTGGGGTAGTGAACAGCCCGAATTTTTACGTTCCATACAGGGAAGTTGGGATCCTCCTCAACTTCCTGGGCTTTCCTTTTCCCTTTCCCCTTACTCTTCCCTTTGCTCTTGCTAATCGAAGGAGTGGGCATGGCTCTTGCTCTGTCAGCATCGAGGCAGGCCATCTGACCAAAAGAGAGTTTGTCTGTATACCCATATCTTTCGAATTCCTCAGGAGTCATGTCTTCAATTTCCAACTTGACCTCCTTTAGAATAGGAACTGCTTGAACTACTGGGGTTTCAGGCTCAACTTGGGCAGATGAGGTCTCTTGCTCAGGTTGGTCAGATGGAGTCTCTTCCTCACTCTCAGCAGATTCAGTGGAGGCAATAAATTTCCTGGTCCGCTTCTTGGCAACGGCCTTCTTTCTAGACTCACTGAAGGTGACTGCTGGCTCAGATGAGGGAGGAGGGGCAGATGATTGCTCAGACGAGGGGATCTCAGACGCTTGCCCAGAGGATGCAGGAATAGGCTTGGCTATCACAATAGGAGGGTGATTGATCTTCTTCAGTCCCCACTTCATCATTATCTCCTCAATATCCTTTCTACTTATCTTAGTTGGAGGAGGTTCTGATGAAGATGACTCAGGCTGTGAAGTTTGTTCATTTGGCTCAAAGACAACCATCTCCAATTGTGATCCTTGCTCAGCCGACCTCTGCTGCTCCATGAATCTTATGGCTTCTCCTCTTATTAGGCTCTCAGCACCACTCAGCCTTTGTGATTCCATTGCACGGCGAAGGGCAGCCATTTGGCTGAGCACATCCCTTGTGTTCTTGGATAGGCGAAGGGCGGTCATCACATTTCTCCCCCTTTTGTCATCATCAACAAGGGCGAGTGCCAGGGATGAAGTAGAGGAGGAGGAAGGTGGGGGTTCAGGGCTAAGGGGAGTTTGGGGTGAGGATTCTGGGGAAGAGGCATGTAAGGTATGTTCTGGGGATGTGGGTTGGTTGGGGAACCAGGTAGGATCTACGAATAGACCTTCGAATGGGTAGGTGGAGGAATATTCAGTGAAGGTAGTGGAAGAGTGTGGGGTAAATGGGGTAAAGGGTACGTGAGGATCCTCAGGGATTTGCTGAAGGCGTGGGTAATCTCGTAGATAGATATGGCTGAGGGGGTGAATGGCAGTTTGAAATCCAAGGTGTTTGGCTAAGGAGTTGGATGTTGTGCGAGTGGATGAGGGAGGTGTAGATGGGGAGTTTTGTGGAGATGGGGAGTTGTTGGAGTGAAGGGGTGATTGGCTAGGAGATTGGTGTGGTGTGTCTTGGGTTTGGTGTTCATGGTTGGGTGAAGGTTGGGATTGGTGATCATTGTTTGGTGATGGAGGGGATTGATGGTCATTTTGTGGAGGTGGCTGTGGTGGTTGAGTGTTAGGTGGAGGAGGAGGGGGAAGTTGAGGGTGACCTGAGGGAGGAGGAGGAGGAGGATTTTGGGGAGGAGGAGGAGGTGGTGGTAGGTTACCTTGTGATGATTGGAGAATTTGTAGGTGCTGGAGAATGAGGTCAAGTTTTGCGTCCACCCTGGCAATGTGGTTTTCAATCTGGCCTACTCTGTCTTCGAGCCTCTGAATTCGCTCCCCTTGCCGCTGGAAGCCAATGTCACACTCAGCACGGAGAGGGCCTACCAAGGATTCAGGCAGTCTAAAGAGAAGTTCCTCCTTAACTTCCTCTACAAAAGCTTTGACAGAAGCTGGCACTCTGGCAGCACGGCTTGGCCCAGCATGGGAGTCCACTTCCTGATCCCCTGCTCCAGATGCAGAGGGGGCTGAAGTCCCAGAAGCACTACCCGCCTGTGAGCTTGAGCGAGTGGACTTGGCAGGCTTCAGGTACTTAATGCCCATCTTGCTGATGTTCGTTGCCCCCACAGGAGCACATTTGACATTCTCTTCCTCCACGTCAGATGTGGCCTTGATCAGTTTCTTCTCCAGGAGGGCAGCAAGGATGGTGGGATATGGAAGATACCCAGTCTTGTCGTTAGCCAACCATCGCTGAAGTTCAAGGCTGATCAACTGCCCTGGATTGATTGGCTGCTGGGAGAGGAGTCTGGGGAACCATGGATTGTCCAACAGGGTGAATTCATTGAAGTTACCCCCTTTGTGTGTCATCATCCGGGAGTAGATATAATACAGAACCCTGTAGGAGTCAGAAATTTTGGACACCTTTTTGTCTTTGGTGCCATACAGCTGTTCTAGTTCCTCCTTGCTGTATTTGAGCGCCTCAGGATATAGCCACTCAGTCATCCCCTCATCAGTGATCCCCATTAACTCGTTCAGCGTTCTCCAGGTAAAACTGAAGGTTCTTCCTCTGACTGTGGCCGTGAAGTAGAGTCTGTGGATTTGCTCCTTTCCATCTACCTTCTTGTACTTCACTTTGCCAGAGAGGGATTGGCAGAAGGCTCGCAGGACGTTGATGTTGTAGTCCTGTTTGATCCCCAGCCAGGGCATGTATTTTTCTAAGTAAGGCCGCAGGTGAGGAAACCCTAGTTCATCAATCTTGGCCAGATCGATGAACAAGCCATTGTTGAAGTAGGGCTTAATGGTTTCAAATTTGGAGGCAACAGGCTCCAAGGCCCCATCTCTATACACTGTAGGGTCATCTTCTTCAACCCTCTGCCTCTTTGAAGACGACTCTTCAGCAAAATGCACCCTCTTCTTCTTTCCTTTTCTCAGGGCTTCCCTCTCTTGTTCGGAAACCACTATCTGTTCAGTCACTCTGCCAGAAGTTCCAGGCTGACCCTGAACATTTTCCTCCTGCCCCGCTGTCTGCCCAGAAATTTCACGGTGTTCATGATGTTCTTCATTTTGCCCAGATTTCTTAGAACGTTCATGATGAGATTGCCCAGATTTTGACTTGTGTGTCTTAGATGAAGAATGTTTTGACTTGTGTTTCTTGGTAACTGGGTTGGATTCATGAGATCCGGCCATTTGTGTATGGATTGGGGGTAAAAGGAGATGAAATGCGAAGGGACGTGTGAAGAAAAATGAAGAACAGATGAAGAAGGTTTTAGAGAAAATGGTGAAAGTGAAAATGATGCAAGTAAAAAGTGAAAGTGAAAAATGACACCCTATTTATAGGAAAAGTTACTGAGGGCAAAAATGGTCATGTCTCTTCAGATTTTCACACATTGGGTAACGTAAACAATTTAAGTTGGAACGACACACCTGATGACACGTGTCGCTTCAGCTAATCAGAGAAGGCATAACGTTTCATTGAGGAAGGTGAAGCGTTTTCTGAAGTGACGTGTCCCTTGGACTGGTGCTGGCGCTCACTTGGTTTCATCATCCAGTGTCAGTGAGGGATCATCCGGAAGTGGTTTTGCTTCCGGTTGTGCTTACTTAAGATTTAACATTGTGAGCCTTCATTTTAACATTCTCAAATTTCTCCTTATAAGACTAAGTTGATCAACCCTCAGTGGTTGTTTGATAGCTACGTCTGTAGTTGGGAAACCAATCTTGCACATGCTTCAGGAAGTGTATCCGCTTCTGGATGTGAGGGTCTTTGGATTTAGCATTGATAGCTCTTATCTTCCATACTAGGGAACCTTTCCACTAGGAGATCTGCAGGTGCTAGCGGAAGCACATGCGCTTCCGGATGGTCAGTGGAAAACTTGAGATTTAGCCTTAGTATACATGCTGAGGACATTCCAAGTTACAAATTTATGTTAATCAGCTCAGTATAATAATCTCAAGAAAATGTGCTTGCTTGTTGGTTTTGTAAAGTATGAGTATTAATAATGTGAAAACAGTCTTTGAAATGTAGTTCACAATTTCTCAGTTTCACTATCAAGTCATGAATTCCATTCATACTCTTTTGGATAAATATCAAGTGATGGCACAAGGAGTATCTAGCAGATTGCATATTTTCAGAGTTTCATGCACAGGTATAGTTCAACAAATATGCTTTAAGGATGTTCATGTTAGATTGTGAAGACATGTGAAATGTAAATACACGAGATTCTAAAACCCTTAATGTTCACACAATAGTTTAGCTTTAAGAATGAATCAAATTTACAAAAACAGTCAAATTCTCAGCATATGATCACAAGAATAATCTTCAAGTCTCATCTCAAGTTCTTTCAAATGATCTCATTATTCTTAGGATATCAACAAGCTTTAACTTAATTCAGATTGTACTGGGCTTGTGATAATGTGCCAGGATATATGGCTTTCAGTGGGTAGAGATTCTTAATAGTTCTTTCCACCCTAGTTATCTACTCTCACTTAGGCTTCTATCCTATTGGCATTTGCTCTTGGATTTATCAGATTTTGCAGAGGTTAATTCCAGGCATTTCTTAAGATTCCTAATGTATGTCTGACAAGAGAAAAATGCACAACATAATGAGTAATGGAAAGAAATGCTCATATAAGAAGATTGGCGAGATTTCCTCAAGATTGACTTCAGAACAACCATTTCTTCTCATCTTGTCAAAGTGCATACTCGTTGACGTTCTCTCTTGTACATCCACATCATTCAAGCTTTCATAATCTGTCAACACACTTAACCACAGGCTTGAACTGAGATCATTAGTAGATGGTGACTTAAGATGTGATTAAAAACATTTTCAGAATAAGATCATCACTGGTTTCTAAAGAACATCTCATAAGTATCACTATATTTTGAAATGTTTAAGTCAATCATGTGTGGCTAGACGCTACATATTCTTCACATTCATTTCATAGGGCAATTTGAAGTTTAATCTTAGATACATAAATGTCAATTGCCAATGAAATGAGTAAGCATGCATTCATTACCCGGTTAATCATGTAGATAAGAGAAAGGGTAAGAATGACATCACCAAGGCTACATTTGCGTCAAGTAGTAGCTTGCTTGATTTTGACTGGTGGTGCTTGATCTTTTCCATTTCAAGAGCAGTAGCACCAGTAGCCCAGCATGAAGAACATCTTATTCAGTTTTGACCCATTGCCCAGACCAGGTACGGTCTTGAATATAGTTGTTCTTTTGGATCTCCTTTCCTACAAAATACCAAGTAATTCCCTTTTCCATTTCTCAGTCTCCAAACTTGGATCTGACAGGTCAGTTTGTAGGAAGTGTAAAGTCCATATGCACTTGAGTCATTAATTATGCTTATGCCGTTTAGAATCAACTATGACTATGTATACATGGTTTTGATCTTGACAGTTAGACAACATGTAGGTTATGAACATTGTGAATTTCTTTGAGCTTTCTTCTCTTAAGAAAATAATGTTCATGTCTATGATGCTTGATGCAAAATCTCAATAATCCCATCTAACACTTGCATAAGAGATTTTACTTTCGCATGCTTTGACTCTAAGTGATTCCTTGCTTACCCAAGGAGATCTTCTATACTTATCCTTGGTTTGAACCACTGTCTTATGAGAGACAGAGTTCATAGGTTTTCTCCATGTTGATCGAGGAATCCTCTCTCTCTTGTTCTTCTCAGGATAGTTGAGTGGGACTCTGTGATAGCTCATCCTTGAGACAGAACTTCTGTTCCTTGTGGTAGTGCACTGCTTCTTATGATTGAACCAAGTGGTTGCAGCAGTGACTTCACCACGAGCTCTCTTCTTTGGGACAAGAGGAACTCTTGATCTTTCCTGCACAAGTAAGGCACTGGAAGGAAGTTTTGGTACCCATTTGTACTTGGGTCCTACATGGTTAGTGCTGGACCTTACTTGTCCTTTAGAGATCCATACAAATTTATTTCTCACATGTAAATTTTTTCTAAGACTACATGTGTGAGAAATATGACCTGATCTACCACAATAATGACAGATAATGGAATGATATTCAGAATCGGATTTCCTATCAATATCTTGTTGATCAATTTTGTTTTCAAAGACTCTCTGTTCTTTTGAATCAACTTTTGAAGTTTCAGGGCCTTTTGAAAACTTCTCTTTTTCCTTCAACAGGAATTCACAATTGGAGCAATTTTCAGTACATGTTGAAGCTTCTGCTCTCGATAGCTGTTTTTCTATGGGCTGCACTAGTTGTATTTCTATGGAGGGAACTTTGGAAACCTTGGATGTAGAAGAATTAATGAGTTCCTCAAGTTTCCTATTCTTTTTCCTTAATCCTAGAACTTCTTTTGCAAGTTTACAAAATTCAATATGTAACTCATTATACATGTCTTGCAATTCAGAAGGTTCAAGTTCAGATACCTCATTTTCTTCAGTTTCTGAATCTTCTAGGTAGAGATCGACACTCTCTTCACTGGTGCTAGCTTCCTCAATATCAGCTTCCTATAGCTCACCGTCTGTCGATCCACAGGGGGCACGAGATGAGCTTTGGACAGCTTTACTTTCAAGAGAGTGGTTAGAAGCATACATAGCATCAAGAGTGTTCCAAATATCTCTAGTATTAGAGCAATGTTTAATTTTCTGGAAATCACTCTCACTTAAGCTTTTGTACAAAATTTGCATTGCTCTAATGTTCAAGTAAAATAAATTTTTCTCCTCTTCAGTCCAATTTACTTTTGGTTTGAAATCAGAATCATTTACAAAGACATCCCACATTTTGAAATTCGAGGATAGCACAAAACTTTTCATCCTTGCCTTCCATAAGTAAAAATCAGTATTATCTAACAAGGGTGGGATAGTATGATCAAAACCTTCAAAACACATTTTTATACCCAAGTCAGCCTAGGTCTTTGCACTTGAGATCGTTGGATCCTTTAAACAAGTGACCTTGCTCTGATACCAAATGAAATGCGTGGCTGTCACCCAAGAGGGGGGGGTGAATTGGGTGGCAGAATAAAACTTATGAAATTCTCCCTTTTAAAACTTGACTCCTTGTGCTTGATGAAAGTGACGATGTATTACCCCAAGCACAAGTGAGTATCTAGTGGTGTGGTGCTTGATGTGTAGATTAAAACAACCAGAATGAGCACACACGAGTTTATCCTGGTTCGGTCACTTCCAGACCTACATCCAGTCCCCAGGCTCCACCTGAGATTTTCAATCCACTAAACCTCTTGTTTGAACCAGGCACAAGAAAGCCTTTACACTATAGGTTTTACGAACACGGGTTCACCTAACAACCCACAGGTTTTGCAACGGGCTCACCTGCAAACCTTACAACCACAGGTTTTACAATGGGATCACCTGCAACCTTACAATCACAAGTTTTGCGGGCTAACTTGCAACCTATGGAGATTTAGAAAACCTCTAAATGCTCCCCCTCACTTTTGTAAGATAATAATTCTGTTCGTCAAACACAAGCTTTAGAACAGCCTCTATCAATTAGAGGATTTGATAAGATGTTCACTCAATGAACTAATTGTGATAAACACTTAAGTACAGATTATTCTCTCTAAGAATAGATGATGTTACTCACTTAAGTACAAATGAATTACTCTCTAATAATGTTACAAATCTAGATCTGAGAGTAGAAGATGAGAGGAATGTAGAATATAGTTTCTCAGATAATATGCTCTGTTTTTCCCCAACCTCTCTTTTGAATGTAGATGTTCCTTTTATACTCGGCCTCAATATTCAGGCTTGGGCGGCAGATAGGATATGTCCGTTTGAATATAGCCGTTAATCCCATGTTACCGTTGAGAGGTACATCTTCATTAATGCTTAGCAGGGTTGACTTGCTTTATCTCTGAAAAGCAACTCTGACAACTCTGCTCTGACAAAAGCATTCTGACTTCTGAGTGTGTGACGTTGGCTCTTGTACTCTTGCTGACGGATGATCATCGTTCATTCGGAAGTGGCAATCTTGCTCTGCAAGTATTAGTCTATGAATCTCAGTGCCAAGAGTATCTTTCATCCGGAAGCTCATTTCCATCCGGAAGTACAACCAAGTTCTGCACACACTTGTTAGTCTCATCAGAGTAATATATATAATCAAGTGTAGCAGTAAGAACTATACATGCTGTGGGAGGTTTGTCTGCTATGGGAAGTAATCTTACTAAGACTATGTTCTAACTTAGTGTTTTGTCTACTGACGCAAGGGGATGTCTAATCCAACAGTCAGCGTGAGTCTCGTTATGTTACTCTAACTTTTAAGTCTTCCCAAGTGACTTGGTGTGTCATTTTCTTAAGCTATGGGATGTGTAGTATAACAACACTTAATCACATGCAGTGGGAGTTCATTTAGTCTAAGGAGCCTTTCTTGCATCCGGAAGTACTTCTCCATCCGGAAGTAAATCCGCTGGATGAAGGGTTTTGTTCACTATTACTCACTCTCGCTCAGTGTTCATTCAATCCAACAGCCAGCGCTAGTCACTGAGCTATCGGAAGCACTTCTTCTGGATGTTGCTCACTTTCACTGACGCTTAGGGATATCTATTCCAATCAGTCAGCGCCAGTCTAAGTCTAACAGGAAGCAAATTCACTTCCGGTTGAATCTTAAGTTAGTCTTAGGATTTTGTATATCTAGTGCTCATGGACTAAGTTAATTCCTAAGTAAATTTCTTGCTGCCGCTGGGGGAAGAGACATTCATCCGCGAGCGCTAGTCCTAATCTATCCGGAAGTAAGTCCACATCCGGTTGCACTTTTACTTAGGATTCTATGTTCACCTATTGCTTTCTAAGTTCTTTCATATTTTAGTCTTCATCAAAACTTAAGATTCTAACAACCCTGGCCCGATTGCTCTAGGGCCGGGCTTTAAAAAACAGAGGTTTTTTTGGAAAAAAGCCCTGATGGGCTTGGCCCGTTTAGCCCTGACCCTTAAGGGCTTGGCCCTTAAGGGCCGGGCCGGCCCGTTTTGACAGCTCTATTCATCAGCCTACCGATCCCTTAAGTCTCGAACTTGGTTCTAGATGAGACACCTGTGTTAAAAAGGGAAGTCGTGAATCTCAAAACTTGGGTAGTCAATTGTTAGATACTTGATAATAGGATTCAGAAAGACATTGATTGCTATTTAATATATATTAAAAACGAATAATAATAAGAGAGATGAGCATGCATCCATTAATATTGTTTCCATTTTATAAAACACAGATATGAAATTGATAGGCACTATTATTTTTTAACCCAAACTTTATAATAATTGTACTTTAGAATAGGGTTAAAAAGGATATAGACCAACTTTTTATTGTTGCTTATTTTTTCGCTCTTTCTGATTTCTATGTTTAAAGTTTAAACAAATTAGTGGATTGGATTGCTTACGGACAAAGAAATCTTGGTTATTTGATGACATAGCATAATTAATGTGATTTGAACCTAAAAGCACCAAATGAGACATCCAACAAATTGTGAAGGATTTGGTTTTTTTTTTTTGGTTACCCAAGGGTATCCCTACCCGCGTGTCAAGTGAGACTAATCCCTCGCTGTTCTGAAGTCCCATATAGGGGGTAGAAAGCTGGCCTGTGAATTTGCTCCATTCGCAAGAGTTGGGGATCGAACCCCCAACCACTTGTTTAAGAGACGAGAGTACTTACTACTCACGCCAACCCGCCAGGTTGAAGGATTTGGTTTTATACCATCTTAAATCTCTACTCTCTTATCTCCTTAATTTAGTTTGTTGAGCATTTTTCAACAAAACCAAAGCCATAAGTATGGTTTATATAACAGCCTTGCTAATTTTTTATTTTTAGGCAAATGGATATATGTTGATTGAGTTATTGGATCAATAAGATTTATGATATGCATCATGGATATAAAGACAAAGACATTTATAAACTACTTACAGCAAATTCATCATATGATTTAAAAACACAAACTCATGTCAAACGAGTTTAATTTTTAACAAGTAATTTTATATTCTGCTTGCCAACAAAAGCAATAACACAATTAGCAGATATTTATACCTATTAAGTGTGTTGTCAAGGAGGGTTTAAACTTCCAGATATATATGCAAGAAAATTATTGAGAGAGACAAAGGACTTATTTGATTTCATTGTTTTATTTTCACATTCCTAAATTAATTCAATAGAATAATTTTGTATAGTATGTTTTGAAATAAAATTAAGAAATATGTGTGAACCCTTATTTTAGGGAAAAACATCTAAAGCGGCGGAGTAAAATAGTGAAAGAATATTTTGCTTTATTTTTACGATTTTCATTAATGAAAATACAATGTCCTTTCTCTCCTCTAGATTTCATAAAAACATGTTCTTGTTTTTATTTTGTTTTCTTGAACAATTTTGAGTTTTTTAAGAACACACAACGGAAAATAACTTTTTAAGTAAGTTTTTTTTTTTCATTTTTCTTTCCATAAAATATGTTCTTAAAACATAGTACTCCCTCCGTTCCTAAATATAGGACCTAGATGATTTTTTTGAAAAATCTTAAAAAAAACAAAAAATAAGTTAATTATAAATTGATTTACCTATTTTTTTTTCTCTTAAACTAGTTTATTTTACCTACAAGCTAATGGATAATCTAAAAAGATATCAAATATGTCATGATTTAATAACCTATTTCACAACTTTAATCTTTCAAAAAAAGTTATCTAGGTCTTATATTTAGGAACGGAGGGAGTATCAATTAAGCTCAAAGTTCACAAATGCAATCTTGAAAGCAGCGGGTCATTTAATTATCTATTCGTATACCTATGGACTATATGATATGAGTACACCCTACAGAAATTATCTTGTTGATATAATAATGTTGACAATAATAGCTTTATCCTAAGAAAATTCCAGTTTCAATTATTGGTATAATAATTTATATTTTCCTGTTTTCACTTACGAGAGGCTTTGGCATGAGACCAAACCTACCGTTGGCATGTTCTATTTAGAGTTTAATGCAACAAGAAACTGATATTGTCTTTTTGTATATTAAAAATGGAAAAAGAATGTAAATATTAGTAGTTAAATCCCAAAAAATAAAATTGCTCCCTCTCAATTAGTACTTCCTCTAGTTCTAAATATAAAACCTTATTGACTTTTTGGAAAATCCTAAAAAATCAAACTAAATCACTTATAAGTTGATTCACCTTATTTTTTTTCCTTAAACTAGTTTATTTGATCTATAAATTAATAGATAACCTAAAAAAATATCGAATAGATCAAAATTAATTAACCTATTTTGTTTCCTTAATCTTTCCAGATTAAAGTCAATTATTTCTTATATTTAGTACCGGAATGAGTAATAAGCAAAATTCAAACTCTATATAGGAGTGAGTTTGTAAGACTTAAGTAGTTGTTTATTCAATATTGATTATTTTTTAGAAATATCTATATATAGTCAAATTCTTACGTGATATATATGATATATTACTAATACTCTAGCTAATGTAAATTAATGAAAATGAAATTTGTAAAAAAAAGTAATTGATATAAATAGTATTTTTGAAGAGTCAATACTATGTTTTTTATTTCTCCTTTGATATTTTAAGGTAGATAATTTTTTAGGCACATCAACAATCACAAACTTATTTTTTTTTTTGCTCAGGAAATCACAAAGTTATTAGAATCACTAATTGTGGGCATCTCATTAAGCAGAATAACTGACAAGAGTTTTGATATACTCTATGCCCAAATTGGAATTGAGACCAAACATATGTTTTCCATATTATTGACTCACATAATTAATTAATATAAATAATTCAGTTAATTAATTAGCTATTTTATTTTGATGGAATACTATCTATTAAATAATTATATATAAATACACACACACATATATTAAAGAGTAAGATGTGGTTTATATGATATGATGGCTATTGAAAGAAGATTGTGTGTGGTCCATCTACATGAACGGAAAAGAGAAAGATTCTCCATAATGAAACTAAGTATGTCCAAAGATTCTCATGAATGAAACAAAGTATGTCCTGGTCAACAAAACTGAAACCAAAAATGGAGTGGATTTTGGATTAGTAATGGTGAAAAATGTTATGTCACGTGTCGTAAGCTTAAACCTTAGGTGGCTAGGAATTAGGATGATTTTATTGGCTAGCCTATGTCAAATCACAAATGTTTTTGCGCTGTCTAAATCAAATATTACATTCGCCTTTCTAAACCAAGACCAAACAAAAAGGTAGGGATTAATAATGAATGTGAAGATGCGTGTAGAGGGTATGAGATGGATAACTAGAATGAAGTTTTTTGTGTGTCTTGCTGGTTGATTTGGAGAAGAAGGAATGGAGTGACCCATAATAATGAATGTTCAAGTGTGTATGAAGCCATAACAGAGATCAAAGGCATTATTAGATGTATGCATAGGGCGAAATCTGTCTTACCCAATTTAAGGATGTAGGTTAATTTTTTTGTTTGTATTTTCCTTCCTTTTTATCAAAAAAAAAAGGTAGGGATTAAAATGCAGATCCATTCAATTTGAAATTGTATGGCAGAACAATTTAATAGATATACTTTTAGTGAAGATATTTTCTTATAACAGTTAAGATATCTTTATATGCTATCTTTATATAGTATAATGGAAAAACATAAGGGACAATTACAACTAAGTCCCACACAAGATCATATATGATTATTAAGTAAAAACTAATCATCATCTTTGGCGATGAGAGTTGCATAGGGAAAGAGAAAGTTTTGCTGTGTTTCTTCACTGAATCATCGTCACTGTCTTGACAACACACATGTTGGCAAGGATTGACTACTTATGTTGCACAAAATGATAACTCATACGGCAACTAATGACAGATTTATCAAATTAACTCAATGAAATACCAACATGCATCATTGGTTACCATGTGTAGTTGTAATTGATTTGACACCATAAACCTTAATTTTAATTATAACTTAAACACTTGATATGCATTAAGCCATATTTGTGACATTACTTGTTGGACAAATAAACTACCAAGAATCATCAATACAGCTTATTGGGCAACCATAACAACTCTGCTATTATTTCAAGTTAATTCAGGAACATGTTTGGCTTAATATCCTTTCTAATGCTAATGCACATTTTCCCTTATAGATGAATGTTAAGAGTTTCATCCTATCTCAGCTTCAAGTAATTGATCAGATGAATAACAACTAATCAATGAAAAGTTGTGTGCTGATTAACAAAATATCTGCCAATTATCCTCAGTGAGTTACTCCAATATACTTTAACATTGCAATGGCAACAACATCTCAGTCAAATCATAAGGGAAGAGAAAGAAAAGATCGGTGTTGAGGGATACTTCTAATATTTCTAATGCTCACTCTAATTCGGTTCATACATTTAATGGTAAGTACTCCCTCCTTCCTAAATATAAGATCACTTTAGGAGGAGAGTTTGTTCCTAAA
This sequence comes from Mimosa pudica, assembly GCA_029929735.1. NCBI lineage: Eukaryota > Viridiplantae > Streptophyta > Magnoliopsida > Fabales > Fabaceae > Mimosa > Mimosa pudica. The sequence goes on along the minus strand of JAKELP010000023.1, from coordinate 2,408,759 downwards.
TATAAGATCACTTTTTAATTTGACTCAAATTTTCCCCAAATTACCCCTATACTCCCTTCACCCAAAAAAAGTTGTTTGAGGGTGAGAAGATATTCTTACAACTTAGGTGAAGGTTATTTTTGAAATTGCATGTAATCCTAATTCATTGGAATGTTTTCCTTAATCTTTCCAAATTTGCTGATCTTATATTTAGGAACGGAGAGAGTATTACATGTTTATTTATATTCTATATTTGTTCTTTAAATATTCGTTTCTTTTTGTCCTCTTCTTTGACTAGTGTTGAGCTTCAATTATAGGTCCACTTTCCGTCAAATGCAAATTGGAAGAAACAAAAAAGGGTCGTCTCTCAAGAGAAATCAGTGATATAAACTAAGCTTTACTACTGCAAAATTCTGTTAGTTAGTGCTTCCAGTATTCTACTATTTATGTTTGTTGTCGTTTTCAATGAATGCTTCTAATTTGCAAATATGCCAGCATCTTACTACTCTATCAGATTTCTTTTTGTTGTACTTTGCAATTAATGCTTTCAGGTTGCATTGCATAAAAATCATTATGAACATTTGTACAATATATTTTCTAGCTAGATCAACTTAAATCACAGAATTAATGGCAATTGTTCCATTTCAGCTGAATTAATTGACTGTTAAAATCAGTGCATTAACCCCTATTTTTGGTCATTTGAACTTTTTAACTTTTAATTTTAGGTTTATTTACACAATCTACAAAAGAAGGAAGGAAAAAAAAAGAATACTGTACTACAATAGAACTGCTGTGTTCAGCCAAGCATCAATGAGAATTCTGGCGGTTAGTTCTTTAGCTTTAATGTATTTGTTAGTTATAGTTTATCTTAAAACTTCAATTAACAGTTTATTTTATTTGCTAGAAATGTTAACACTTCCGCCAAAACTATTAAGTAATGAATAATATTGTGTTCCAACTGTTGCAATATTTCCTATGAAGTATAAACAAATATTTTCCATAATGTTTGGTAAAAACTGTCAAATTGACCTATCCGCATGAAGTCATAACATTTTTTTTCTTGGTTAAACACCGCCCGTTAATCTGGTGCTTATTGACAACTGACTAATTCGAACTCGATAAATAAGAGTACTGCCCACATAGCATGGTTGTCCCATGTAGGCGTGTTGCACACCAAGTCATAACATTTTTGTTGGTTATGAAACATGAAGGATTTGTATGGTCAAACGCCCTTTGATTTCGATTCACCGGTATTTCGACTGCCAAGCCACTAATGGAATTAGAGCTTGGTTTATGCACACCACGGATCACCTCACTCAAGAGAGAAAAGAGAGAGAGAGAAATTTTCTAAGGTTAGAGAGAATTTTTGTGTGTTACACTTATGTTAATAAAATGAGTGCAGCTCTCTTTAAATAGTCAATGAATGACTTGTTCAATGGGTCTGTTAAGCCCATTAGGACCATTAAGTCCATCAAAAGGGTGGACCATTTCCAACAAAATATAATAACATTCTGAATTTGACTGCAGTAATGGTTAATTTAGGATAACCCAGTAATTATTTGACTGCACTAATTCTGATGAGAAATATTTGTGGGATTAGATTTTGACTACATGAAGCAAATATCATATCTATCCTTATTCCTTCTACGATATTCAAGTAGTATGCTATATCCATGACTACACGAAGGTAAACCAATAATAATTAATATGGTTGGTTCATTATTGCAAAATGCATGCTGCCATCGTATCTACTTGACTAGTATGTAGATATGCTTAACCATGAACTTATAGAATCCAATTCTGAGAAGATGCCTTATCCTACTCTACAATTATCTCTCTCGAAAGATATTTATACTATTAATCAAAGGCTTTTGTTATATGTAGACATAAAAACTAGAAGATTTTGGATACAAAGATCTGCGTGCTATTAACAATCATTAGCATCTACAAGCAAAAGCAGATAACAAATTCTTGGACCACAAAAAAGAAAAAAAATCCTTGCTCACGTGGCTATACTAGCAAACCACTCGTGTACATATAATTTATGACCCATGTTTCATCTAATATAATATGACATTGATATCCTGACAATTTGTTTTTAGGTCGATAAGTCAGTCTCATGTTCAAGCATATTCTTAGGCCTATTTACATAAATAGGCCACGCCTCTATGTGTAAGGTCTAGCTGCCTAAAGGCCTACACACCTGGTCTATTTGATTTTTCGCCATTTTAATTATGATAAATACTACAAAATAAATTATATGATTTAATAATAGCATTGTTAATATCCAGTATTATAACAATAAAATCTTTTTGAATTATATGTGTGTGGGTGGGTTTAAAGGGTAATATATGAAATTATAAATGTAGACTTTTTAATTTAGACCGGCCCGTTTAAGAGATAACATTTTCAATATGCTTTTGAAAATTTTTTTTGGCATTGTTAGGTCTTCTAAAGGCTCAAGCTCAGACCTAAAAAATATTTATATGCATGCCCAGACCCAAAATTAAGTCTTAAAGCCTACATATTTATGGTAAAAAAGACTACATATTTACAAATTAAAAATTAATAAATTATATGTTTTAAAATATATTTTGGAACCATATAAAACCTAGACGTAATAAACATAAAATCTGGTTCAATAGCATATTATTGTAAAGGGTAGATAAAAAGATAATTTTGCGATAAATAATTGTAATAAAAGGATATAAAAGTTTGGTGTACAAAAAAATTATTATTTAAGATATTCATTACAGTGTGGTTATTATAAAAAATGATTATTTACACAAGATTTTTTAATATTAACCAGGCCAGGGAGCATGCATAAGGGCATGGTTTATTTCTACGATTTCCAATTTCCACTCGTTAGGTGTCATTTGGAAAAAGGAAGGGTGTTTTGTATACAAGGAGAGTGATTCACTGTACATGCAAATACAGTAAGATTAATAAGGTATAATGATTGATAACAAAGCTAATATGGTTAAGCTATCATTAGGGTTAGGGTTACCATAATTAATTCAATTAAATTGTAAACAAACTAATGCATTTTCAAATATTTTACATATTGATTAACATTAAATGAAGGTTCTTATACCAACATGATTTAAAATCTAATGATTTTTTTATATTTTATATTAGATATACTATATTCATTCATTAACTTATTTTTTTTATCATACATTCTTAAGTGTGTATATATATATATATATATATATATATATATATATATATATATATATCATGTCATGACCACGAACCGCTTAGACCAACTGCTTATATACATTATACTTATTCTAAGTCAATTAGTATTTTTGAGTATAAACTCTAAACATGTGACCTCAAGGATTACTCCTTCTACTCCATATTATAAGAGGTGGTAAACAATTTTACACCATCAAAGAAATATGGTGGAGTAGTTGTTAATTGTGTGTAAAATTATTGTAATTTTCTGATTTTACCATCATATCATTCATTATATACCCTGCTATTTAAATACAAAAGACAATATAGTAAAAAGGGTAATGAGTAATGATACTATTTTGCCTTTCAAATAACCACATTAAACCACTGGACACCCTAAATTAACATCGCATGCTATAATTCACCCTTGAAGTAACTAAAATGATCCAATTTTAACCTCTCAGAAATGTAATTGTGACGCGTTGATAACACCCATTGGTGTGTCTGTCTAGTCGGGAGAAAATTGGACGACTTTGATTACTTCAAGGGTTAAAACCAGGTGTTAATTAATTTAGCGTGCCAAATAGTCCATGATGTTCATTTGAAGGGCAAAATAGAACTATTACTCTAGTAAAAATAGGAATAAAATATTAGTTATCTTAATTTTCATACATTTCCTCTCATCACAATGATATATTCTCCCAACATAAACTAATCAATAGCTCATGACATCCATGGGCAGATAAAAAAGGAAATATCATTCGGAAAAAACTTACCTCAAGTACTTGACCTAAATTACATCCATTAAGCCAATAAGAATTTGACACATGTCCAACTAACCCACACCACTTTCTCCTCCTTTTCTCTCTCCTCCATGTGTCAGTTGTGTATGGGGTTAGTTGGACATGTGCCAAATTCTTATTGGATAATGGATGTAATTTAGATCAAGTATTTGAGGTAAGTTTTTTCCATATCATAATCCATACAGTGAATCCCTATTATTGTGACGTCATTCATAATTGTACATTCAGTTAATCAGTTGAAATTAAGGAAAAAAACCAGCAGAGAAAGGCGCCAAATGTGCGTAAATTAGCTCCACAAACGCATAAAACACTAACATACGCATGTAAGCACCATCTCCAAAACCTAGAAACAAACAAACCATTCATTTCATCACATCACACACATACATACATACATCTCTCTCAAAATCGAAAGCCCAATCCTTTCTCTTTCTCTTTCTGTTTCAGGTTCTTAAGATCTTCTCATAACATTTTCCGTTTTTTTTTTCTATTTTCAATGCTTCTTAATTATTGTTATTCCTTCAGTAAAAAAAAATTTTATTGTTATTCCCTTTCATTTCATCATTTTCACATACCCTTTTGAAATTTAGGGTTTCATTCATCTTCCTGTGTTGCACAATGCTGATTTAGACATTAAAGTTGCAAACTTTACGTTCTGTTCTATTGTTATTGCTGTAAATATACATTCTTTTTTGTTTTTGGCATTTTTTCTGAAATGGGTAATGTTGAAATTCCCAAATGGCTCAAGAATTTGCCTTTGGCCCCTGAATTTCACCCTACTGATACTGAATTTGCCGACCCAATTGCGTACATTTCGAAGATTGAGAAGGAAGCTGGGGCCTTTGGGATTTGTAAGATAATCCCTCCATTGCCTAAGCCTTCTAAGAAATATGTGTTTTCTAATTTGAACAAGTCTTTGTTGAAGAGTCCTGAATTGGGGTATGATGGTAATTTTGTTGGTGGGGTTGGTAATAATGGTAGTGATGGTGAGGCAAGGGCTGTGTTTACCACTAGGCATCAGGAATTGGGTCAGAGTGTTAAGAAAAGTAAAGGGATGGTTCAGAGTCCACCAACTTCTGGTGGTCATAAGCAAGTGTGGCAGAGTGGGGAGGTTTATACACTTGAACAGTTTGAGTCGAAATCAAAGACTTTTGCTAGAAGTGTGTTGGGTATGGTTAAGGAGGTTTCTCCTTTGGTTGTTGAGACTATGTTTTGGAAGGCGGCTTCGGAGAAGCCTATATATGTGGAGTATGCCAATGATATGCCTGGGTCTGCTTTTGGGGAATCCAAGGGTCAGTTTCAGTATATTCGAAGGAGGCGAAGGAAAAAGGCGTATTATCAAAGGAGTGTTGATACCACAGATTGCCAAGAACCTGAAATGGAGAAAATTAGAGATACACAGATGGGTGAAAGTAAGGAGGATTCTTCTGCTCATAATCATGCTGCTGATGCATGCTTACAGACGTCAGATTCGACTACAAGTCTGTCAATGTTTTCGCCGAATGATGCCCCGCATTCTCTCAGGCAGAAGGGTTCAGATTCTGGCAATGAGATGGAAGGTACTGCTGGCTGGAAGCTTTCAAACAGCCCTTGGAACTTGCAAGTTATTGCACGTTCATTAGGCTCGCTGACTCGTTTCATGCCGGATGATATTCCTGGTGTTACTTCCCCCATGGTGTACATTGGTATGCTGTTCAGTTGGTTTGCTTGGCATGTAGAGGATCATGAACTTCATAGCATGAACTTTCTTCATGTTGGCTCGTCAAAGACTTGGTATTCTGTTCCTGGAGACTATGCCTCTGATTTTGAGGAACTCATCCGTACTAAGGTTTATGGTGGCAATATTGATCACTTAGGTATGTGAGCTATTTATTATGATACTTGCAATGAATTTTGGTATTAAAGGTTGAAGAATTATTTGTTGGCTTTGCCTAATCTCTTGGGAAAATGCTTAAGTTAGTTCTTTTATCTTTTATTGAAGGAGATTTTGGAATTAAGTAGAATCTCTGTAATTTCATTTTCAGAAAATATGTCACATTTCTGCAGAATTATTTTTACTATGCTTGCCAGCATCTTGGGCTTCCTTGTGTTTGTATCCTTGCTCAACAACAATCTTATGTTATAGTGAAACTATAATTGTATGGATCATAATTGGAGTCAAGTTCACAATTGGTCATATTAGCTATTGTTTGTGACGTTAAGTTAAAACTAAATTTAGTTCATCAAAAGTCGATCGTTACTTCATCTAAATTAAACACCCATTTTGCAGAAAATTTCTGATACTTGCATTAATGAGACGTCGTAAAAGGGAAAGTGTTCATGAAACAGATGAAATACATGTTTGTCAAGGGATATAATGTGATCACATTTGAAGAGATTTGCAATAGTATATGATGACTTATTCTTGGAGGATATTAGTTTCATTATAAAATTTCTAGGACTGCATGTATTAAAATTAGTAAACATTGCAATAACTTGAGAAATTATTTAGCTTTGTACTAATAATGAGATGAAAATAGATTGTATACGCATGTTGTAAGTTATTCAATCTAATTAATATTTCTGATTTTATCCCTCCACTGTGACCTTGGGTATTACATTCTCTGCTCATACTACAATTTCCTTTATTTGCAGCTGCTCTGACTCTGTTGGGGGAGAAGACAACCCTTCTGTCACCTGAGGCAGTTGTTGCATCTGGCATCCCTTGTTGCAGGTGAGTTGGTTGATAACTTTGACATGTATTCACAGCAACTATTTGACTAATGAATTAAAACTATAATTAACACAAACTATTATTCACTCTGCTTGGGCAGGCTTATTTTCTCAGAGCTTATAAACTGCAACAAGTACTTATAAATATAAACAATTTCGTGCCTGTTATAGTCATCTTATGATAAGTTCTATAAGCTTGCACTTGAAGCTTGAAGAGAAAGTTCTATCCAGCTTAGGGGGAACTGAATATGAGTTTTAATGTTTTGCATCCAAATATATATATGACTTATACATATGCACTTACTGATGTACATTTAAACACATTTATGTGCTTTACCTTATTTATCGTGAAGGAGCTTACTGTTTATTTATGCCCTGCTTTTTCCAACAGGTTGACGCAAAACCCTGGAGAATTTGTTGTGACCTTTCCAAGGGCTTATCATGTAGGATTCAGCCACGGTAATTGCCCAAAAACTTTTGTACATTCAAAGGATGTTGCATTTATGCATGATCTATTAGAAGAGTTTTCAGTTTAGCCCTTCTGAATGTTCATTTCAAATTAAGTGTACATGGAGAATTATGTGCTTATTAAGGACCATAGTTTGAAATGTTTGTTTCATAATATTGTGTGAAGATGGTCATGGTTTGGAGGAGAGAATGAGAGTGTTTGACAAGGAGGGGTTGGGAAGAGAGAGGGTGAGGAGTATTTTCTAATAATAATAGCGTGGGACCCACAAAATTAAAATATAAGAGGAATTTTATTATTTGATGGAGGTGGCATGTTTGCTCTTTTGAATAAATTTATGGGTATTTTACTTTTTTTGCGCCCAAAGAATGTTTGTGTTGCTAGGAATACATTTGGAAGAAGTTCATTGATATTTGAACATTAACTCTGTTGTTTTTTGGAAGAATGCCATCTGAATTTTCGGTTAAAGATTGTCACCTGCTAAGACAAACCTATGGTGCTATTTAGGTTTTAACTGCGGGGAAGCTGCTAACTTTGGAACTCCACAATGGCTCACAATAGCCAAGGAAGCTGCAGTGCGTAGGGCTGCAATGAATTATCTCCCCATGCTTTCCCATCAGCAGCTGCTTTACTTATTGACCATGTCTTTTGTTTCAAGGTGAGGGCAATCATTCTCATTTGAAATCCTTGAGCCATTTCCTTTTACATAAACCTGCTTTATTTCTCTTCCAGGGTATCTTTGAGGGCGACGCTCAGTTTTAATACTGTGCTGGTTATAACTGTGTTTTTGATGAATTACTTATGTAAGCTCTTTTCTAGTACCAGAAGGCCTGATGCTTTTTTGTAATTGAAAATAGATATAATTTGGGGCTCCTAATGTGATTGAAAAGTTGATATGAAATTGTTTACATTTTGGAAAGATGTTTTAATTTGTGGCTAAAGTTAAAAAAGTAGATATCTTTTATGGACAATGTGACAAATAGTTAAATTTATTCTTGGAGTGCAATCCCTTTTATGGCCACTCTTTCAATAGATCTCTGTTTACACTACTTGGATTGGTATCTCAAACATTGTTCCGCCTTACATTCACCCTACTTCACAATATAGATTTAACTAGTGTTCTAGAAGAAATCAAGGGGCCATCCAATGATTTTTTTTTTCATTCCTGCTGGTAACCTTATCGATATACATTTGTTAGGGTACCAAGAGCATTATTACCTGGTGTGCGGAGTTCCCGTTTAAGAGACCGTCAAAAAGAAGAAAGAGAATTGTTAGTGAAAAGATCTTTTATAGAAGATATGCTGCAAGAAAACGATCTGCTATCCATTCTTCTTGGAAAGCAATCAAGTTATCATGCTGTTTTATGGAATGCTGATTTACTCCCAGATTTGAGCAAGGATTTTCCTCAGTTGCCTGACATGAATTCTACTACTACAACCTCTGTGGAAAACATATCAAATTTGAGTTCCGCTGATAAGAAAAACCCCAGTTGTCTGCTTGATGAAATGAGCTTGTATATGGAGAATCTGACTGAATTTTGTAATGATGACGACAGTCTTCCATGTCACTTCCAAACTGATTCTGGAGCATTGGCATGTGTGGGTTGCGGAATTCTTGGTTTTCCATTCATGGCTGTGGTGCAACCATCAGAGAGATCAGCAACAGAACTTCTGCCAGTCTCAGATAACGGTATTTTCTCTGACTTTTGGCTTTTATCTTTAGCACATTTTTATCAGTAGTTCGTTGGGAGTTTTTTCCCGTGTTTTGGTGTTACATGGCAAATTGAGCATGAATCATGACTGTCATCATGATCTAGGAAGATAGGAGAAATTTAATTTATAGAGTTATAACTTTGAATTCTTCAAATTCAGATTCTTCCAAATAAGGAGCATCAAATAGGAATTTCATATATATATTGATGAAGCTAAGAGGGTCATGGAGCTCTTTCTAATGGCCAAAAGCTTTTTTTGTCCATGTGGAAAACTGGAAAAATGACTGTTTGGTTTCTATACTCAGTGATCTTAGTGACTTAAACAAGAATGTCATGGTGTTTGGTTATAAAACTACTTTGTTTACTGTTGCTAATTATTCATCCCTGTTGCTGATCATCGTTTGTGTTGAGATTTTGAAGGTTTTGGCTTTTGATCTCAACTTAAAATTTAAATTTCCCTTTTATCATCAGCATGCCTTCATATGACTGAAGATATTCGTACCTTGTCAAGCAGATGGTCTTATTGAAATGCTGAAGTGCAAAAACTTTTTCATTTGTTTTGCAGGGAATGCTCTTTCTGTAACTGATCTACCTTTAATAAATGCACCAATGAGTCCATCAATAAAGTACTGCGATAAGGGTTGGAACATGTCTTGTAAATTTTTGAGGCCACGAATTTTCTGCCTGGAGCATGCTGTCCAGATTGTGGAGATGCTACATGGTAAAGGTGGAGCCAGTGTACTTGTAATTTGCCATTCAGGTTTGTGTTCCCATTTTCCACTGGCTTTCTTTATAATTGATCCCAGTCTTCCTAGTTGCATGTGGTCCTTTCTTTATATCCCCATCAGGGCCTGGTTTATGGATTTTGTATAAAAACATCCTGGTTTGCAATATTAAGGTGGCCTTAGCGTAAAGAAAATAAAAACAAGAAAATCTAGGAGCCTACTCAGAGGAACAATGCCCAGCAAGGTTGCCGAAATCAGCTGGTGCTGTCTGTTTTAATGTAAACAAGTAGAAAAAAATATGTAGTTGGCAAAAATTGCTTCATATATTTTCCTGAATGATTTCGTACATTATTCCAGACTACCAGAAGATCAAGGCACATGCCAGCGCAGTAGCAGAGGAGATAGGATGTGCTTTTGATTATAATGAGGTTCCTTTAGAGACTGCATCCCCTGATGATTTGACCTTGATAGATCTTGTGATTGATGGTGAACAGCACAATGAAAGTGAAGAAGACTGGACATCTAAATTAGGAATTAACCTGCGGCAGTGCATTAATGCAAGAAAGAAATCTGCATATAAACAAGTCCCTTTCAAATTGGCACTGGGAATGTTGTTCCCAGAAAAACTTCCTGCTTCAGATGCCGTGTCTTTGAATTGGGTGTCAAAGAGATTTCGCTCCAGAAGGTTAAAGCATTTAACTCGGGCAAAAGCATGTGATGCAACTCAGAGAAAGAAGGGTGATCAGTTGGAAGGAAAGGCAGATGGCTCCGCTGATAAAAAGATGCTTCAGTATTCAAGGAGAAAGTTCAGGTCAAAACAAGGTTTTTCCTCTGGATCAAACATGGTTCATGTACCCCCTAAGGAGTCCATAAATGTGCCGACTGTCTTGACTGGAGATTCTGCTAACCAGGTCCCTGAAAATGAGCCTGGGACTGAGAATTGTAGGAGTGATTGTGCACTTTCATGTGTCATGCAGCCTGAAAATGCTGTACCAGAGGTCCAGAATCAATCTACAGATGAAATGAAGATAGATGACAAAAGTAGTTGCACGACACCTGATCATTCTATGCCTTGTAAGTTGGGTGCCTCAGGAGTTAATAAAAAGAACCATGAGATTTTGCTTGACAAAATAAATTCAAGCTCACTTACTGTTGCTGAAGACAAAAAAATTGACATGCTTACTGAGAATCTTATCACTGAAGCAATTGACACCAATTGTAGCAATAATCTGGATTTCGAAGAAGCACATCTAGAATTTGAGTCTACCCAGAAGGCTAATCAGGTTGAAGCTGCTTCATCTCCTGTTTCATCAGTAACTCAGCAGACACTTGCCTTCATGGAAGAAGATTCTGATAATGCTAGAAATAATCAGAGCACTGAAAGCATGAGCTATGGTGCATCGTTAAAAGAGAGAACGAGCATTTCTAGTTTAAATGCAGACAACATGGAACCTACTGTAAGCTGTGATAAATCAATAAATGAGCCGATGCCAAAGACTGACACTCATGAAGTTCTATTAGAGCCGTGTGCCTCTTCAGACTCCAGCCCTCAATCTTCTGATGTGAGAAAAGAACTGGAAATCCATACAAAAAGTATGAATGATGAGGAAATCTGCTCTGGTTCCGGTGTTGAGCCATCATTAAAAGACTCTTCTGTGTCAGTCCGGGAATGTTTTGCAACTGAGGGAGAGGAATGTGCTAGAGATAGCTTAACCAAAAGCAAAGTTCATAGTTCACAGGACCATAGGGAGACACCAAGCTCTGAAAGTTTGTCAAGCCTTAGGTCAAAGTCACAAAAGAAAAGAAACAGGGAGTTGGAACAGATACAGGAGATCGATACGAGTTTCCATGGCTTTGTTAGAAGTCCATGTGAAGGATTGAGACCAAGGGCTTGTAAAGGAGCTTCTGACAGAAGCATGGCTGAAACAAGCAATTCTATGGGGGAAAAGCGGGAGGTTAAAAGGGCCAGGAAGAAATCATCAGAAGTTGTGGTGTCTAGCAAAAATAAGAGGTCGCACAAGTGTGACCTTGATGGTTGTCATATGAGTTTTACAACCAAGGAAGAGTTGATGTTGCACAAGCGCAACCGCTGCCCATATGACGGTTGTGGGAAAAAGTTCAGGTCCCACAAATATGCTGTGCTTCACCTGCGCGTCCATGATGATGACAGACCCCTCAAGTGCCCATGGGAAGGTTGCTCGATGTCTTTCAAGTGGGCATGGGCCCGGACTGAGCACATTCGGGTTCATACTGGGGAAAAGCCATACCACTGCAAGGTTGAAGGATGTGGCCTTTCATTCAGATTCGTATCAGATTATAGTAGGCACAGGCGGAAAACTGGGCACTATGTCGATACTTGATTGAGATAAAATTTATCCATAATCAGACTGTTCTGTAGCAAAATTGCACATATGCAGCTAGTTTCAGGATATTAAGTCTGACCTGATGGTATCTTCTGGTTAGGTGTAAAGTTAGGGATAGAATGGTTGTTTTTGTAGGTAATCATAATCCAATGTATTTGAAGGTGGTGAAAGTGGGGTAGTACAGAGAATTTTTTATCTTCCTGGATTATTATTTGACAGCAGATTGAGTAGTGGCAGCAGCATCAAGATCTCCGTAAGTAGAGAGATCAAATTGTTGGTTGGCCTACATTTGTGAAGTTGCCTGTACTTAAGGATCTTTTGGTGCTCTGGATAGTTAGTTCATTGTGCATGTAGAGTACTTGAAATTGGGTTCATTTGTCCTTTTAGGAAGCCAAAAAGGGCAAAAAATTCAGTCAAAGCAGGACGTGTCCAATGATTAAATTTGCTTTTTTTTTTTAATAGATTTCTCTTATGTCAGTCAGAGTGACACTACACGTTCCCAATAATGGGTTGAGTGCAAATCTTTGACCGTATTATCGTCCAAATTTTTGTAATACGGTTCAATTCATCATGTGCAAAGTCATGATCTCATGGTATGCAATTTTTTTTGTAATACACTTTAGAAAGCCGGGTATGCAATTAGGGGGAAAAATCAGCAATCCATTTTCTTCTCATCCACATATCAATAATAAAGCAGACTAAGAGAAGAAAACTTGTTTTCTTTAGTTCTCTATATACGTACCAGAAAAACTAATAAAGATGTGTGAAGTATGAACCAATATATACGCTGTGATCTATACACTGTTTTCCGGAAAACAGATTTTCCTACTTTTTTCTGTTAATATAAACTTTAGTCTCTCAACTTTGCATTCATTTCGATTTTCATCCCTACTTTTTCAAACAAGAGGTTCCGGTCTTGCATTGAAAAAAAAAAAAATATACTTGCATAGTATGATTCTTTTTCCCAATTCCTTCCGTTGGAAATAATTTGTTGCATCTAACGTCCCCTGAGAGTAGTAGATATGTAAAATTGATTTTGTGTGTATCTTCTATATATTATATATAAAGCGTTTGCAGGAAATCCATCACAATCACAATAATAGGCTACTCAAATAACCTAGCAGCAAATTCCTTCAATAAAAAATCCTCAGATAATGTACAAGATGTGGATGAGTCTGTTGAGACCAAAACAAAATCTCATTGCCTCATTCATCATTCTTACCACGCAGCTCCTTCTCAATCTCCTTCAGAACATCCAAGACACCAAGAATCCCCAAAAGGACTAACCCACCTGAAGACTTACCGCCGCCACCTCCTCCATTACCTCCATTGCCATCATCTCTATAAGGCGGCAGTCCAGGTCCATTGTCATCAATTTGAGGTGTCTTTGCTTTACCTGAGATTTCACAACCATTATCTACTGTTTAAAACATATGGGGACAAATGTAGATAATATTATGCATAATGACTGAGTAGTAGAAAATTATTCAACACTAGAAATGAGATACAACAGTTAACAAGGCCTGGGGACAAACTGACACTTATGAGAAAGGTTCATACAAGCAAGTAGATCAAAATAATACAAGAAAACCATGTATAATTTTAAACAAAGCATGGATTGGAGAGTCAAAATTTCTCCTATGCCAACAATTGGTGAATAAATAGTAAACCTGATCTTTCTACATACAAATACAATAATATTCTTTTTAACTGTTTTATACTTATAGACCCAGGGAGGAAGCATCAGACATAATCCAACAGAATTATATTGACCAGTTTGAAAATAAGAGGCTACAATGCTGGAAAGTAAGGCAGGAAGAATTGCAAGACAGAGCATGCCAATGATGAATGTCCTATCCTCATAACCACTTTTTTCCTACCAGGGAAAAATGTAAAAAATCGCTTGGAAGTAACTTGAAAATTTGACCAATAAAACCACATTCCATTAAAAATGTCTAATTCATGTCGGCCCCAAAACTAGATACTCTCTCATGTCCTATTTATAAGTTTAAGTTGACTTTTTTTGAGAAATTAATGATGCAAAATAAAAATTTTTAAATTTCTTATATTTATCATTTTCCTGAAAACTAATTTATTTTAGTCATAAACTAATGGATAATCTAATTACATATAACATGTGTTAACATTTTGTGGTTTATTTTTATTCCTTAATCTCCATAAAAAAAGTCGACTTGGTGGACCGAAGGGAGTACAAATTAACGAATCGAAATAGCCACAACGTATAATCACCAACTTATTGTTGCTTGGTATTAGCTGATAACAGAAAGAGGTCATTACCAGGAATAACAGTGATTGTCCGAGATTCACGTGTTGCAGGTTGGGTTACCGCAGCTGCACATGTAGCATTCTACATGAAGCATAAGAAAAGACATCAGATCAGAATATTGAGATCTAAACAATCGCAAGAAATCACTCACAGAGAATTTCTATTCTTCAATGTCTTTTTTTATGAATCTATTCTTCAATGTTTATAGGTAGCAGAAAGTGTACTAAGCGTCAAGACAAACTATCAACATTTGGTGGTTAAAAACAGCTAAAATCAAGTAGGAAGACAACAACACGACTGACACATTATATTTCAGATTCACAGAATAATCAACAATTTCAATATTAGTGGTAACTCCTTTCTCACACTTTGTGCAATGCAGAGATCAACATTTAATATAATGTAAACATTAACTTAAAAATAATAATATTCAGGACATGACTCAATGAAAAACACAAACTATTAACATCTCCACATTATATAATAACTGAGCCAACGTGTAATAATACCGTAAGTCCATAACTAAAACACTTAAACTTTCTCATAAACACTTGGCAAGAACAGAAGATACTATGAAAAGAAAATTATTAATTAACACACACACATGCACAAAAGAAGAAAAATGTAGCTTACCGAAGCAGCAGCACATCTGATATGATGTGACCGAGCTTGAGAATTATTAGCATGAGGTTTTACTCTTCTTGTATTACAAGGTAACGCTAGCATAGAAACTCGCTTAGGTCTATTATAAACAGCTTTGTTTTGAAATCTACCTCCACTTCTATCTGCACAAAGATACATAATAAAATAAGAACATTTATTCAAGTCCTGAAAAACTTGGGATTAAAAATGAAGATGGTGTGGAATTCTTCGTTGCATTTCTCAATCAAAATCGGCATCGATGCCAATATATCCATAAATGTTGTTTACAGACACACTGCTCATAATATATCGATTGTACAGCTCATCTTGGATGTCATGCAAATACACAAGGCCTGCTCTACATATACTATAAAACTAGAAGGCAAAATTGATGTACCTGATGGTAATGGTAATGGTGATAGAGGGAGCACAGCAGCATTACTTGTCGCCATCATATTCATGATGATAAGATGGCTAAGACTAGCTGTTAGATTAATCAGACACAACAAATTCAGTTTCAAACAAAAGGTCAAAAATCATTAACAAAAGTTAAATTGTAAGCTGAAAATCAATATGAACTCTCAGCTATCATTCTTCAATTCAGATTTCCCATCATAATTTTAAAAGAATAAGATGCAAACAATTAAGAAAAATAATTTGGGAATCACAGGACACAATCTCCCAATTGAACAATTATAAATAAGATCAAAACAAAGAATTACATAGACAGAAATCCCAAAAGGATAATCTTTCTCCATTCTCTTTAATTTTTATTTAATCACTGAAGGCAATTTGGCAGCTTCAAATGAAAATGAGAATATTGCAATAGATACAAACAAGTTCCAAAAAATTAAAGATCATCCAGAAATATGAAATTTTTTTTTAAAGTGGGGAACACTATATAAAGGGATTTTTCATATTTGATCACACAATGCAAAAGAAAAACCGATAAAAACGATGGAAACAGTAATATGACAATGCAAGTAGACAAAATAATGAACCCCAATTGAAAAAATCGAAACTTTTTGCATTCTATGGCCCCAGAAATCAAACACATAATCTCATCACATTAAAAAAAATCAATATAAAAAAATAATGTAAGAAAAGGAAAGAACCTGAAAATAGTGATAATCGCCAGAGCGTTACAATGAAGATGATAACATAAGAGTGTAGACAATTTTGGACGGAATGAAAATGAAGGGCTTTTCTAATGTGGGCCCCACCCAAAATCTTTTTGAAGCAGAGACAGAGAGATGTTTCTAGTTCTCTGTTTTGTCAAAGTCGGCGATGCTAAGCTTGTGCTTCAAGTAAGGCCATGCTTTTAATTTTTAAATACCAGAAAAAGTTATAAGCTCAAACAAATATTAAATATAAGATTTATTTCATTTTTTGGGAGATTAAGGAAGTAAAATAGGTTATTTAATTATAACATTTACTAATTTGATAGATTATATATATAATCTCATGTTCCTAAATATGAGAGCTGATTGACTTTTGTTTTTTTGAGAATCCTAACAGAGCCAAATAAATTATTTATTCATAACATATTTTTTTTGTGTGTATTAGATCATATATCGGTTTTGTAATTCAAATAAAAAAATTTAGAAAAATATTAAGAAAATTAATTTTGATTACCTTATTTTGCTTTCTTATGATTCTTCAAAGACCTTCCTTTTGAGCTTTATAATTGACACTTGGCAGTCATGTTGAGCCGGAAATATGTGTGTCATTGCGTGTTTGACTCGTGACAATCATGCTGAGTTTATCCTTGTGCAATACTCCCTCCGGTCCCTAATGTAAGAGTTAGCCGTAAAAAAAAATGCTTCTTAAGAAAACATGTGAATGTTAGTTGGGTGTTTGGAGTTAATGTTTCTTTTCCAAAATTGCCCATATTAGTTGGGTGTCTGGAGTTAATGCTTCTTTTCCAAAATTGCCCATATTTATTATGGTACTTTTAAGAGAGAGAAATACATAAGCATTAATAAATATGAAAGAGAGTTAGGGGTAAAGTAGGAAAAAATGCATTAAATGAGGAGAGAATATGGGGTGAGCTCTTACATTAGGGACCAAAACCATTCAAATTTTGGGCTCTTACATTAGGGACCGGAGGGAGTATAATACTCCGTAATTATTTAACTACACTAATACCAACAACATTTTTACACACTACTTTCTGTTTTTTTATGGGAAATTTGCACTGTAGTCCCTGATAAGTCATTTTACTACTGGAAGGTCCCATAACATTGCAAAATTATCATCAAGTCCCAAGGGACTTTGGTGCAAAATTTTCCATTTGTTGATTGACATTTTTGCCATTATTAAAACACATTATTACCTCACCAGCATTCTTCCCCAAACCCACAGATCCCATATTCTTCTCTTCTTCAAGCCTCATTCCTTCTGTCTCAGAGAAGTTCATGGCAGGGTCCAGGTACGATTTTTTTGTTCCCCCCTCTCACTTTGTTTACACTACTTGAATGAGGTGAGCGAAACTTTGTGGGTTCTCTTCTGATTGTTTTGCTCATGGAATTTTTCTCTCATTCTCTGCAATTCTATAAGTGATTAAGAGAATAATAGAAGGGTGTTCAATATCTTTTCAGAATGTGATTTATGTGGAGCTTGAATTTCTTGTTGAAATCTCATGAGCTTTAATCTAGACCATTAGTTGCAGAAAATGGTGAATCAGTTCATGTGCTCTGTTTGGTCTGATATGAAATTTGGAAGCCTTTGTTTTTCTTTAATCATCACTTAAAAAATGAGATTAGTTAAAAGTTAGCATGGTGTTTTGGATTCATGTTGCTTACTCAATTATTTTTGTGATACAACATTGTTGTGGAATTGCTGATTTGATTCAATTTTGTTGAGACTTTGACAAGCTATTTTCAGATTACAAATATTGAAAGATTAAAGTAGTGTACAAAGCCCCACGATGAAGATTCAGTGATGATGACCATTTAATTTGCATTTGGGAAATAATACACACACACACACGCTAATGGTCTGAAATAGTCTTCACTATAGATCACTTAGAAAGAGGTTTCCATGAAACAAAATTATCACTAGCCCAAAAAGAATATATACCATTACTATCAATTTCTGATTGCTACTTCTTATCAATATATTTGAGATGAAGACATTGGGAAATGAACGAATGAAGGTGGGATGATACTCTTTTAACTAAAAATGTGAGGTAAAATAGATTTGAACATGGATTAAGTCAAAATTTATTGAATGATTGAAGTAGTGTATCTTTTTTTGAATACATTTTTCGGACCAAACACAACAGCAAAACCAACTAACGCGGTTGGCAAGCTGAAGTGCGAATGTCCTACTTATATACTCACACACACACACATTTCTGGTCGATGTGGGACTAAGAGATCTCACAGGGACCCCCCAGTACGGCGCAAGCGCCACCCACACCAACATACGCAAGGCACATGCCATTTTTTTTTAGCTCCAAGATGGGGATACAAGTATTTGGATGCTTGCTTGAAATGATTACGACATTCAAGAATTTTTTTTTATTAGAAACATTCAGGAAATGGTTTGATTAAGTTGCTATTCTTTTGTTATAAATTAGTTTGATTATGTTGCAATGGTTAAGAGTACGGAAAGTTCCTTTACATGAGTGGCAAGTAGGTATGCATGTAGTGACAATTCTCTAAGCCTACAATAACAAGTTCTTGAGTTGCTAATAGCAATTAGGTATGCCTCACATGTCAAGTGACCTTTATATGAGTGACAAGTGGGTATGCCTGTAATGACAACTCTCCAAGTCTGCATTAACAAGTTCCTGAGTTGTTAATAAGAACTGGGTATGCCTCACATGTCAAGTGACATTTACATGAGTGACAAGTGGATATGCCTGTAATGACAACTCTCCAAGTCTGTATTAACAAGTTCCTGAGTTGTTAATAAGAATTGGGTATGTCTCACATGTCAATTGACCTTTACATGAGTGACAAGTGAATGACCTTTACATGAGTGACAGACCTTTCCAAGAGCTATGAGTGGAGTTTCTTGATCTTCTAATTAATTCAAAGAGAGATTTTGATGAACATGCTCAAATAGCTTATGTTAAGTTGATTCAAGATGGAGACTTGCCGGTGTCCTTTTCTCATTTTCCAATTACTTCGAAAAAAGAGATTTTGTAATCTAGTTTTTCTTATTGGTAGAATAATGTATTATTGTTTTGCAAGTCAGGATTGCTATGAACATACAACAAAATAGTCAAGTCATTGATATGAAGGCATGTTATACACTGCCATTATGTTTGGACATGGGGAATAGAGCCAAAAATTGTAAATAATGGTTTTAATTTGTAATTCATTCTCCTTCATTTGATCATATAATTTAGTATAAAGTATAGACAAAATTGTTGAATGTGAATAAAAATTTCACCTGGATTTCGAAATTCCCTCTCTGGATGAAAATTGCATTCTCTTCCTCTTTTTGGATTTAGATTCTTGTTCGCCATTCACAGTTTGGTTTTTGCCATTTGCCATAGGCTTTTTGGCATTTGCAGTTTGTTTTTGGCCATTTGCCATAGGCTTTTTACATTCTCAAGCACTGCACACCCTCCTCATGTTCTGCCAGTTTAGATGGATTTGCACTAGGCTTTGAGTTGCTCATTTTTTTCATTTGTCAAATGCAGATCCAAAAATAGAGACTGAATTGGTTGTACACCACTATAACAAAATTCTTTGTAAGGAAAGGAGTTCAAAGTATGCATCAGAAAATACATCTGCATGCATAAACACCATTTAACACTAAGAAGCGAAGTAGCCTTCTTCAGTACAACCGACGGAGAAATAATATTAACTATTATAGTTCTACCTTTCATGTGCATGCTTAAACACCATTTTATAGCTCTACCTTTCATGTTGAACAATATTAACTATTAGTCTCTTGGGTTTTTTGTGTGCAGGGACTCATGTGAAGTTCATTTGTTGTTTTCACTCCAAATGTGAGATGGAAACGAGCAAGATAAGGGGGGTAATATTATGTCCAAGTACTCCTTGAAAGACCTTTAGGAATCAAAGAAGGGTTGCTTATGGTGGCTTGTTAATCATCCTCACAATATTCATTGTAATCAAGTTTTATCAATGTGTGGAGGGAAGCATCAAAGGAGGAAGTAGGGTATAGGCATTTAGGTCAATTATGTGATATATCAGGTTTTATCAATGTTGTAATAAGGTTTTGCAATGTTGATTGTCAGATTAATGTTTGTTAACATTATTAATTTGTCAATGGATTAAGTATGTGATTTATATCATCATATATGTTCCAAAATATGGAGTTTTTTTGGCAGAAACAACATTCATTTGGTTGTTAATAAACTCTTTGTTGTCATAATTAATTAGTCAATTAATTGAGTAAGTGATGATTCAGGTATGTCTAATCAGATAACAAGTGGGTGTGTATGCAGTGACAAGTCCGCATGCCTGAGGTAACAAGTGCGCCACTTGTTACTGCCAATTGCTCTTCACAAATGTCACAATGCATTTTTGTAAAATGATAAGTGGTCATGAAACTGATAAGAACAATAAAATATATGCATTAATAGGTGCCTTAAAGGATAATCTAAAGTGGGAATATGCGTCGCTTCATTTTTCTGTAGTGACAAGTGGGTATGTCTGCTGTAACAAGTCCATATGCCTGCAAATGAGGAAATAAAAGGCCCCCAAATGCTAATCTATATTAACAAGTGATCAATGAGGAAATAAAAGGGCCCGCAAATGATAATGTGAGTTGGGCCCCAAACTGGACATAGTATGTTGGTCAATTAATTTCGCCAGTAACAAGTGGTGAAGCCTGAAGTAACAAGTGGTCACACCTGTAGTAACAAGTGCTTTACTTGCTCTTTTACTATGATTTCATTTCTAATTCAAATTTGTATCTTGAAAATGAGAGAATTCTTTCTCTTTTTTTTGGTAGCCAAATCTTTAGATATTTTCCATTTGTATCTATTGTTCATATCCATATAGTTCTTTGTACATTATGTCCTAAAATATCATGATACAAAAATTTACAACCACTCTTCAGACTTTCATTTGCTAAAATTAGCCCCATATTCCCTTCTCTATTTACTTGTCTTGCTTCAACTTGCCAATCTACAGATAAACAACCAGTGATCATTTACTGCAGATTCCCTTCTACATATCCTCCATTCATTATACACTTAAAAACTGATATGGCATACACAGAATCATATCAACTATGATTTTACTCAAACCTACTTCTCTTGCAACTCTTCATCCCCACAATTCAGCAGCAGATGCATTATTCACCATATAACCTCTCAGCCATTTCAATCAATTAGTACATATTTATTCCATTATCCAATGATTGTCAGTTTGAGAGATCAAATTTTTATATAGCATTGCAACTAAACAGAGAATGCTTTGATATGAGTGAATTAGCAAAGGACCATAATTGGTCAAGTTACTATTCCATCATGTTACAAAGACCATAAGTGGTCGATTTACCAAAATACTATAAGTAGTCAAGTTACAAAAGGACCTTTCAATAAACACTTACAAGCAAGAGACCTACAGAACTACAAAACAAAGTCTAGAAACTAAGGAGGTTCATTGATTACCCTCTTATATTTTGTTTGCCCATTACATGAAACCAATAAACAGCAAAACCAAAAATCCAAAGCTAAAACCATAACAGCACATGCAAGCTTAATAAGCTTCTGAATAATTTGTGTAAAAACAGCACTGCCTCCTTAACTCATTTATGACTTGTGTAGCTCATTCACCCATATCACCATCAACCCATCAGAAAAAGCAACATCCAACCTGTTAATTAAAAAAATAACAATGAGAATGCTTCAATTAAATTTTTAAAGACTGTTTCAAAGGGAGAGAAACATATGTGAATTCCCTGATTTCCAAAAATTTCTGATGTCCTAATACATGATCCTAACTAGCAAAGATATTCTTATCAATAAGCACAAAGCAAGACTATCGTTTACCACCGGAAACATGGAAGTCCACACTTTTGGATTTCGACATTTCTTGAACAAATATAACTCTCCAATTGCCATAATGATATTTGTCACATTCTTGTGACTTGTCACCATTGCAATATTGATGTTTTTCAAATTGAAAATAACAAAGTACTTGAAGACATCAAGGGTAATTTTAAACCTTAACACAATGCAATGTACACACCTCATTATAAATAAAAAAATACTTGTATTAGACTGTGAAGATTTTAAATACTGATCATTATAAAAATGGCTAAAGTATACTTTTAGTCCCTTATGTTTGCATCAAGTTTCAATTTAGTCCTTTATGTTTGGAAAGTATACTTTTAGTCCTTTTTTGTTAACACCGTTAGTTTAACTTAACGGAATATGCTCAATTAATAATTGTAAATGATTATTAAATACTGAAAAAATGTTCAGATTAAAATATTTGAGTGTAGATATTCTTATATTTTCAAAATTTATCATTTTTGGTCCAATTTCATTATAAAATAATCATTTAAAATTGTTAAGTTAGCATTCTCCGTTAAGTTAAACTAACAGTGTTAACAAAAAAGGACTAAAAGTGTACTTTCCAAACATAAAGGACTAAATTGAAACTTGATGCAAACATAAGGGACTAAAAGTATACTTTAGCCTTATAAAAATACTATTATATCTTCCTCATCAACAAACTTCAGCATAGCAGGGCAGCAATTTCATAAGGCTAGAACCAAGTTTAAACTCATAAACACTATCAAAGATAATGCAGTAAAACATGACCAAACCATATAGTCACCCACCTCAGGAAATTCGAAAAATTTCAAACATTTTCGAAATCCCCCATACCCAAATCAGACCTCACTTAACTGGAATCAGAAAAAAGCAGGGTAGAAATGATAAGAAGGGAGTCACCTGAGCTTGAATCTGGCTTTGATGCATCGTTATAGCCTTTCCCCGTCGTGGATCGTCATCTTCGACGAAGAGAGAGCTGCGAGCGAAGTGAGAAATGAAGGGAAATTTGGGGAAGGGAAAAAAGATGAAGAGTGATGAATATAACCATGAAATATGAAGATAGAGGGTTTTTTCTTTTAGAAAGGGGCAGAAAGGACTTTGGACAAGTTGAAAGTTTTGCAACAAAGTCCCTTGGGACTAGATGATGATTTTGCAATGTTTTGGGACCTTGTAATAGTAAAATGTCTTATTAGGGACTAAAGTGCAAATTTCCCTTTTTTAGGGATTATTACCCAAAGACCTTCCTTCTGAGCTTTATAAAAAAAATTTGACACTTAATAATTAATTAATTAACCACAACATTTTTTACACACTTTTTTCTATATTTTTACTACCCAAATACCTTTTGAGCTTTATAAATATTGATTCCTTCTACTATTTTTTTCATAAACCAAACACTCAAAAATCGTGCTGCTAGTAGTCCCATTTCTCTCATATATCCTTATCATCACTTTGTTTGAAATGAGTTTCATCATCCCTTCTTGTTTGATATGTAATTGTGTATGGTGAGTCATGGCTTAGTTCAGACCATGTCTGATCATGCATGGTTGTAAACCTTTTTTTTTGGTGCTGGGCATGGATTATATTATTTGATCTGGTACTGGAAAAGCAAACGCATATTATATCATCCACCAAAAACTAAATCTACAAATCCATATCAACAAATTTACTTACATTCTAAACATCAAACGCATCTTTTACTCACATTCTAAACATTACGTCCCTTGGTTCAATGCTTTCGAAAGGTATATTTTCTTGAAAATGATCATTTTGGTGTAATTAATAGAAATTAAGACTCACATGCTTATATGCTTGAGAATATTTTTGACAGGACTAAAAACGTAATGCTAGAGGTGTGAATACATATAGCGGTGGACTAATTATGCCATGAGATCCTGCTGTGCAAACAGATTTGTTCAGGTTTCTTTGATTTAATAATATCACCACTATTTTCTATGTTTCGATTTGGTAGTAGAAACTATTGGTGATATTATTAAATCAAAGAAACCGTGAAGCAATGGAGGAAGTCAAGGAAGATGGAGAATGAGAGCAACCAGAATGATGGACCGGACCATTTGTTTTTGTACTTTCTTGTTTTTTTTTTCAAAAATAAAAAAATTGTATGGCTAATAAAAAAGGGGCTAATGAGGTGGAAAAATAAAAATATAGGTGGCTTCCATGTAAGCAATTTTCATACAAATAAAGGCCATAATTGCATTGGTAAGTAAGGATTGATCGTTTCAACATTTAATATGGGGTAAAATTCCTAAGTTTAAGATTTTCTGAACAAACCAGAATTAAAATAAAAAAATATTCTGAGTACTCCTGAGTGTCGCTGAAGTTGACTTTAATTGGCGAACAATGGCGATTAAAGAAAATTCTTTAGTCAGAAAATGATGGGAGTAATATGGAAAATTATGGTCTTCTTACATATGGAGCAAAGTTAATATTTTTTACAATTTCATAAGCAAGCAATTGTCTAATGTATCAACTACTTTTTGGGAGCCTAATGTATCAATTACACGGGACAGGTGAAGGTAAAAAAAAAAAAAAAATACATTGGACAGGTGTATATAGGAGTGGAGCATAAATGTATTCTTATTTACAAGTTAGTGCTGTGTGCAGAAGTCTTATTTACAAGTTACTGCTGTGTGCAGAAGTAATAGTGCCAATTTTTCTATTTTAGCTCTAGTTCCGCCTATTATTTAAATATAAATATATCTGATACTTTTTTTATTGATGGAATAATTCATAAATAATTTTATCTATTGATGAATTTCCTTTATTATATACCATTATATCATGCATGGATGATTTCGGATTATATTGAGAGTAATGAATGACATAGCAAAAAACAATTATCACATTAACCGCAAATTGATCTACTTACTACCCCTAGAAAATTGTTTTTTTTTTTATTATGAAATGCCTTTTTGTTATATTATAACATGACCCTAGAAAATTGTTTTTAAGTGAACTTATAGGTTATAAAGGCATCAATCCTAAATAGAAGAGTAAGTTTATAAGTAATTTTAGTTACATACAAGGCTTTTTTCATTTTATTTTTCATATTTACCATCATAAAGATAATATGCTTTCCCTTTCATCCTTCAACAGTTATATTTATAATTTGGACGACTTCCAACTTCAAAATACCATAGAAAATTCCTGAAAAGTATTACTTAAATTAGCAAATTTCAGACAGAAAAATTTCATCTATTAAGTAATGACTTTGATTAAATGAATAATTACATCAATTATTCTGCATCACCTATATGGAACTTAGAAGTTCAAACGGTACTCTTGTCATCAAATTTTCCCAATTAAACATTACCCTGAACCACATGTCCACACAATTATCACATGCCATTAGATTATCTCATTTCTATATGCCTTCATACTTCGTAATGATTCCCTTCTCTTAAAAAAATGATAATTTTTCATTCCTGTTACATGTACAACATGCTATATGGTTTGAAGTGAGGCCAAATTTCACCCATCAATATAACTATAATTTTAAAATGACACGTTTTCTCATAACTATTTATTTTAGAGGTCTATATCACAATCCTATATATCTAACATTTGATGACTCTGGACTTCAATATCGACTTCAGTTCCCTCTCGTCATTCAATAGTCATGCTTATAACTTGGATGACTTCTGACTTCAAAATAACAGTACTGTCATTACATGAACTACCACACAGATAAAAAAAAAAACCCCAATCATCACATGCCATTATATTCTGCCATGTCTGCAATCTTTCTTTCTTAAACTGATACTTTTTGAATTTCCATTCCTATTATATACAAAACATAATATTCACCTCTCTTTGAATGTTGTTGTCAGTTTTAGTAGCAACAAATTGCGATTTTTCTACATAAATTAAAAAAATAAGAAAACTCCAAAACAAAAACCTATCGTGTAATAATCAGTGTTCTAAAAGCCCGACCAAAAGACAGGCTGAGTGCCTCAGGTCATGATTCACATGGTCGGACCACTCAGTCTGACAGTCGAACCTATGACCATCAAACCGAAGTGTGTAGCGGTCGATAGTTGACCGGTCTAACCATTCAGCCCCGTCACCTAGGCGCAAGTGAGACAGTCAAGTCAATATCGGTGCCCATACTCTCCGCCCACTTCTTCGAATCCAAATACAATTTGGACACCTCAATCGCAACCCGACCCATATCGGGCCTCTCATTCGGATCCTCCTCCACACACTCCAACCCGACCCGAATCATCTCTGCCGCCACCTCCACCGGAAACGAATCCCTCAACCTCCCATCCACCCACCGCCTCGCCCCTCCCTCCTCCGCCGCCGCCTCCCTCGCCGCCTCCACCACACTCACCCTCCGATAACCACCTCCGCCATCATCTCCGCCATCAAACTCATACTTCACCGCCTCCATTCCACTCAACAGCTCCAAAACCACCACACCAAACGCATACACGTCCGACTTCTGCGTCGCCACACCGGTCGATAAATACTCCGGCGACATATATCCCCTCGTCCCTTCCAACCTCACCGTCCGGCTGCCGGACCTCCGTAACGTCGATCCAGACGGCGTCTCTCCGGCGGTAACAATCTCGCCGCAGAGCTCCGACGTTCCGAAATGGCAGATTCTCGCGTTGAGAGTATCTTCAGTGATAACGATGCTGGAAGACTTGATATGATTATGAACGAAATCGGAGTTCAAACCTGAGAAATGATGAACATAATCGAGTCCGTGAGCGAGATCGGTGGCGATTTGCATGCGAGAGAGCCACGTGGACAAATCGGTGAAGCTAGGGTTCAGCCGATTGCGGAGGCAATCGAAGAGATTAACGCCGCGAACGTAATCATAGACGAGATAGATGTAATTACCAGAAATTGAAGCTCCGAGGAGCTTGATTAAGCTACTGTGGTGGCTCCGGCAGATGACGGAGAGCCGATCGCGTAGCTCCGGTAGGGAGATTTGACGTCGGAATTTTCGCTGGAAAATTACGACGTCCTTGTTGCGAATTTGAGAGCGCCAGGAGGAGGAGGAAGAGGAGGAGGAGAATTTGGGAGATTTGAAGTTTCCGGTGGCGGCGGAGATTTCGGAGAATTGGTAGATGAGGGCATTTTCGGGAAGGGAATCTTTGAGGCTGGAGAGGGAGGATTTGCTGGAGATGGAGGAGGTTTTGGAGAAGTCGTTGTTGTTGTAGAAGTGGGAGGTGGATTCGGTGGAGAGGTTGAAGGAGGAGAGGTTGGCGGCGGCGGAGGGAGGAGAGGAGGAGGAGGATTGGAGGGTGCGGGAGCGGCGGGGCCGGGTAGGTTGGATGACGGCGGTGCTGCTTTTGGACTTGCACATTGAGAGGGTGGTGTGCGGCGGAGGAGACGGCGGCTCATCAGAGAGAGAAGAGAGCTTTATTTAGTGCTATTGTTATTATTGTAGTTTGTGGGAGGATGAAGGAGTAAGTGACGTGGCGTGTGGTTTGGTTTAGTGTGTGCTGACGTGTTCATGAGGCAAAGAGGGATTATTATGGAAGAGGAAGAAAATGGTGGTGATGTCCACTTCAGATAGAGATGACTGTTTTTGATTCTCTATCTCTGTCACCTTCACACTTCATTTCTACCCGCTACGTTAATTTGAGGATGTAAGTTTCATTTTGGGCCACTTTGTTTGTTTGGATGGAAAGTGAATGATAGAAATGAAAATGAGTGTAAGGGGTAAAGATGAAAAGTAGAGGTAAATTAGGTAAAGGAAAAGTGTGAGATGACCCCTATATATATGGAAATTACTATTTCCATTTCCCATATTCATTTTCATTAGTCAATTCTATCACACCAAACATGCCCTTATTCTTTTTTTTAAATGTTTAGAATACATTCCTTAAATATAAGATGAAAATATATCTTTAATGTATTTGAAAAAACAATAAAAAGTAGATGTTACTCCCTCTAGTCTTTATTATAAGTCACCAATCGTCTCTAAATTTTGGTCCTTAATATGAGTCACCAACTTCCATTAACTAACTCATTTATTAAAATTTTCCTAATATACCCTTATTATTGAAAAATGAACATTGGAAGATGAGAAGAGAGAAGATGAAAAATGCACTTTTATACTTATAAAGGTAGTGGGCCATAGTGATAAAGGTGAGAGGGGTAAAAATGGAAAAGACAAAACAAATTAGACCAATTTAATGATGCAACTTCTATTAACTTCTATTCCTTGGTATGTACAATTTAGGTGGTTGGTGACTTATAAATAGGACCGGAGAGAGTAATATTTAAGAATAATAATAATGAATATATTTCAAATATATATCATTTGACAACTTTTTTGATTTCTCAAGGGCATCCCACCCACGTGTCAAGTGGAACTAATCCTTCGCTGTTCTGAAGTCCCATGTAGGGGGTAGACAGCTGGCCTGTGAATTTGCTCCATTCGCAAGGGTTGGGGATCGAACCCCCAACCACTTGTTTAAGGGACGAGAGTACTTACCACTCACGCCAACTCGCCAGGTTATATCATTTGACAACTTTACTTCTATTGATAGGAGATAAAGTGTATGGGAGAATTCGAGGGTGTATAGTAAAGAAGAGAAAGTAAATAATTAAGGGAAAAAGACACAAAGTCTTCCCAATTGGTAAAAAGATAATTGAGGCTGCTAAATTGTGAAAAGGACAAGTTGAGTCGTAGACACCTAATACACATTACCAAATTTGGGGAAAGACTAAAATGCCCTTAAAAACTCACTTTTCACAAATTTGGTATGTGAGTTTTGGTTAGTGAGATATCCTGGTTCTATTTTAAGTCAGTTTTTAAGGACATTTGAGTCTTTTCCCCAAATTTGGTAATGTGTATTAGGTGCCTACGACCCAACTTGTACTTTTCACAATTTAACAACTTCATTTGTCCTTTTACCAATTGGGAAGACTTTATGTGTCTTTTTCCCAATAATTAATTAAAATTATGTATAGTCAACATAGAACAAAATGGAAAAAATCTTGTAAATGTAGAGGCAAACTAAAAGAGGCAAACTAAAAGTGCACCTGATATTTTGGGACATGTCTCTTAATAATTTGTCACTTTATATGAAGGGAGTGGGTTCGGATTACTGAGTAAACAAATTTAAATGGTAAAACTATGATTAAATGTTGATAAAGATCATTTAACTAAGCATTGAGTAAGATATTCACCTTTACTTTTGAATATAATATATTACATCATTTTATTTTGCTTTGTACTCCCTCCGGTCCTAATTATAAGTCGCCTTTTACTTTTTTGGAAAATCCTAAAAAAACAAAATAAATTAATTATAAATTGTTTTACTTATTTTTTTCCATTATACTAGTTTACTTTACCTGTAAACTAATGGATAGTCTAAAAATATATCAAATATATCATAATTTAATAACTTATTTCGCAACCTTAATCTCTCCAAAAAAAGTCAAAGGCGACTTATAATTAGGACCGGAGAGAGTACATTTACAACTTTTATCTTAAGTTAAAGTATTAATATTAATTGCACACTAAAGGGATCTACATAAAGGGGTGATTATAAGTTTTTTTTTATCAAAAGGTGATTATAAGTTTTTAATACACACAAAAGTGATGTTTTAAGGGGAAAAAATTAGTACTGTATATGTCTCGGATAACTAAGTTAACAAATTTGTTAAGTGTACACAAATCACTTATCTAACTCTCACGTTAAGTATACGAGAGAGTAAACTACTCTAATAATCCAAGTTTTAAGAAAGCTAAAGATGTTAAAGATACAAATGACATGGGAGAAGTCACGTGTTGAAGTTGAAGGAAAATAAAAGAAAGTGAAGCTTGTGATTTGGTCATCAAAGCTGCTTAACTTATGAGTGCAACTGTGTGCTTAGGGGCCTTTGATTCACATGTCAACATTGACAGTAACGCATCCCCACTTTGGAGGGATTAGGGTGGAAAGACCCAGCATTTCTTATTAGTACTTTGAATTCAATTAATTTGCCACTTAAATGGGATAAATAAGTCTTTCTACATATCAAGGTCTTCTTTCCATGTTCAAAGATCTAATTAAAGGGGTCAAGCTACGTACCACATAGGTCAACCCCATGTTCATTTACATTTTGTTATTGGAGGCTATTATCTATCCTTAGACTGTTTAAATTCAATTGTGGGGTAAGGTGGTTTTAAGCTTTATGAAGTATACATGTGAAATAATTTTTATCTTATCAGACAAATTATGTTTTAAAATGTTCCCAACCGCCTAATGATCATCATTAATCGCCTCTATGATGAAAACTTGGAATATTGATTGGTGCCTTGTTTTCCTTTCTTCAATAACAAGTATGGACCAAAAACTTATTTTCAGAGCAGCTCATGGAAGTTCAAGAAAACTAATACTCCCTCCGGTCCCTAATGTAAGAGCTAGCCGTCAAAAAAACGCTTCTTAAGAAAACATGTGAATGTTAGTTGGGTGTCTGGAGTTAATGTTTCTTTTCCAAAATTGCCCATATTTATTATAGTACTTTGAAGAGAGAGAAATACATAAGCATTAATAAATATGAAAGAGAGTTAGGGGTAAAGTAGGAAAAAATGCATTAAATGAGGAGAGAATATGGGGTGAGCTCTTACATTAGGGACCAAAACCATTCAAATTTTGGGCTCTTACATTAGGGACCGGAGGGAGTATTTTCTTTAGGGTTAAAGATCAATTAGGCCAACAAACAATTTCCAATGTATCAATTTGGCCAACAAACAATAAATGGTCTCATTCTGGCCAATAAACAAAATAAAAGTATCATATAGACCAATAGCACTTAAGAAGTAATATAATTTAATTGTGAAAAGTCTATCCTACCCTTTATTAAATCAAACAAAAAGAAATCTGTGGGTCCCACATTTTCATAAAAAAATCATCTTCCTCAACACATCCGATCTTCTTCCTCAAAGCAGACTTGGAACCTTTCCAGTCACCACACCACCACCACCACACATCCGATCTTCTTTACCAACACCACCACCGGCGTCACCACCTTCCCGACCACCATCACCGCCATCACCTCAGAAATAAAAAAATGGTTGCAGGTTCAACGCAGATGCTCAAAATAAACAAAAAATGGTTGCAATCACGAGGCAAATTATGGTTGCGTAAAAGGAGAGGGAAAGGTTGGGACCAGATCTTTCTACATACAAATACAATAATATTCTTTTTAACTGTTTTATACTTATAGACCCAGGGAGGAAGCATCAGACATAATCCAACAGAATTATATTGACCAGTTTGAAAATAAGAGGCTACAATGCTGGAAAGTAAGGCAGGAAGAATTGCAAGACAGAGCATGCCAATGATGAATGTCCTATCCTCATAACCACTTTTTTCCTACCAGGGAAAAATGTAAAAAATCGCTTGGAAGTAACTTGAAAATTTGACCAATAAAACCACATTCCATTAAAAATGTCTAATTCATGTCGGCCCCAAAACTAGATACTCTCTCATGTCCTATTTATAAGTTTAAGTTGACTTTTTTTGAGAAATTAATGATGCAAAATAAAAATTTTTAAATTTCTTATATTTATCATTTTCCTGAAAACTAATTTATTTTAGTCATAAACTAATGGATAATCTAATTACATATAACATGTGTTAACATTTTGTGGTTTATTTTTATTCCTTAATCTCCATAAAAAAAGTCGACTTGGTGGACCGAAGGGAGTACAAATTAACGAATCGAAATAGCCACAACGTATAATCACCAACTTATTGTTGCTTGGTATTAGCTGATAACAGAAAGAGGTCATTACCAGGAATAACAGTGATTGTCCGAGATTCACGTGTTGCAGGTTGGGTTACCGCAGCTGCACATGTAGCATTCTACATGAAGCATAAGAAAAGACATCAGATCAGAATATTGAGATCTAAACAATCGCAAGAAATCACTCACAGAGAATTTCTATTCTTCAATGTCTTTTTTTATGAAACTATTCTTCAATGTTTATAGGTAGCAGAAAGTGTACTAAGCGTCAAGACAAACTATCAACATTTGGTGGTTAAAAACAGCTAAAATCAAGTAGGAAGACAACAACACGACTGACACATTATATTTCAGATTCACAGAATAATCAACAATTTCAATATTAGTGGTAACTCCTTTCTCACACTTTGTGCAATGCAGAGATCAACATTTAATATAATGTAAACATTAACTTAAAAATAATAATATTCAGGACATGACTCAATGAAAAACACAAACTATTAACATCTCCACATTATATAATAACTGAGCCAACGTGTAATAATACCGTAAGTCCATAACTAAAACACTTAAACTTTCTCATAAACACTTGGCAAGAACAGAAGATACTATGAAAAGAAAATTATTAATTAACACACACACATGCACAAAAGAAGAAAAATGTAGCTTACCGAAGCAGCAGCACATCTGATATGATGTGACCGAGCTTGAGAATTATTAGCATGAGGTTTTACTCTTCTTGTATTACAAGGTAACGCTAGCATAGAAACTCGCTTAGGTCTATTATAAACAGCTTTGTTTTGAAATCTACCTCCACTTCTATCTGCACAAAGATACATAATAAAATAAGAACATTTATTCAAGTCCTGAAAAACTTGGGATTAAAAATGAAGATGGTGTGGAATTCTTCGTTGCATTTCTCAATCAAAATCGGCATCGATGCCAATATATCCATAAATGTTGTTTACAGACACACTGCTCATAATATATCGATTGTACAGCTCATCTTGGATGTCATGCAAATACACAAGGCCTGCTCTACATATACTATAAAACTAGAAGGCAAAATTGATGTACCTGATGGTAATGGTAATGGTGATAGAGGGAGCACAGCAGCATTACTTGTCGCCATCATATTCATGATGATAAGATGGCTAAGACTAGCTGTTAGATTAATCAGACACAACAAATTCAGTTTCAAACAAAAGGTCAAAAATCATTAACAAAAGTTAAATTGTAAGCTGAAAATCAATATGAACTCTCAGCTATCATTCTTCAATTCAGATTTCCCATCATAATTTTAAAAGAATAAGATGCAAACAATTAAGAAAAATAATTTGGGAATCACAGGACACAATCTCCCAATTGAACAATTATAAATAAGATCAAAACAAAGAATTACATAGACAGAAATCCCAAAAGGATAATCTTTCTCCATTCTCTTTAATTTTTATTTAATCACTGAAGGCAATTTGGCAGCTTCAAATGAAAATGAGAATATTGCAATAGATACAAACACGTTCCAAAAAATTAAAGATCATCCAGAAATATGAAATTTTTTTTTAAAGTGGGGAACACTATATAAAGGGATTTTTCATATTTGATCACACAATGCAAAAGAAAAACCGATAAAAACGATGGAAACAGTAATATGACAATGCAAGTAGACAAAATAATGAACCCCAATTGAAAAAATCGAAACTTTTTGCATTCTATGGCCCCAGAAATCAAACACATAATCTCATCACATTAAAAAAAATCAATATAAAAAAATAATGTAAGAAAAGGAAAGAACCTGAAAATAGTGATAATCGCCAGAGCGTTACAATGAAGATGATAACATAAGAGTGTAGACAATTTTGGACGGAATGAAAATGAAGGGCTTTTCTAATGTGGGCCCCACCCAAAATCTTTTTGAAGCAGAGACAGAGAGATGTTTCTAGTTCTCTGTTTTGTCAAAGTCGGCGATGCTAAGCTTGTGCTTCAAGTAAGGCCATGCTTTTAATTTTTAAATACCAGAAAAAGTTATAAGCTCAAACAAATATTAAATATAAGATTTATTTCATTTTTTGGGAGATTAAGGAAGTAAAATAGGTTATTTAATTATAACATTTACTAATTTGATAGATTATATATATAATCTCATGTTCCTAAATATGAGAGCTGATTGACTTTTGTTTTTTTGAGAATCCTAACAGAGCCAAATAAATTATTTATTCATAACATATTTTTTTTGTGTGTATTAGATCATATATCGGTTTTGTAATTCAAATAAAAAAATTTAGAAAAATATTAAGAAAATTAATTTTGATTACCTTATTTTGCTTTCTTATGATTCTTCAAAGACCTTCCTTTTGAGCTTTATAATTGACACTTGGCAGTCATGTTGAGCCGGAAATATGTGTGTCATTGCGTGTTTGACTCGTGACAATCATGCTGAGTTTATCCTTGTGCAATACTCCCTCCGATCCCTAATGTAAGAGTTAGCCGTAAAAAAAAATGCTTCTTAAGAAAACATGTGAATGTTAGTTGGGTGTTTGGAGTTAATGTTTCTTTTCCAAAATTGCCCATATTAGTTGGGTGTCTGGAGTTAATGCTTCTTTTCCAAAATTGCCCATATTTATTATGGTACTTTTAAGAGAGAGAAATACATAAGCATTAATAAATATGAAAGAGAGTTAGGGGTAAAGTAGGAAAAAATGCATTAAATGAGGAGAGAATATGGGGTGAGCTCTTACATTAGGGACCAAAACCATTCAAATTTTGGGCTCTTACATTAGGGACCGGAGGGAGTATTTTCTTTAGGGTTAAAGATCAATTAGGCCAACAAACAATTTCCAATGTATCAATTTGGCCAACAAACAATAAATGGTCTCATTCTGGCCAATAAACAAAATAAAAGTATCATATAGACCAATAGCACTTAAGAAGTAATATAATTTAATTGTGAAAAGTCTATCCTACCCTTTATTAAATCAAACAAAAAGAAATCTGTGGGTCCCACATTTTCATAAAAAAATCATCTTCCTCAACACATCCGATCTTCTTCCTCAAAGCAGACTTGGAACCTTTCCAGTCACCACACCACCACCACCACACATCCGATCTTCTTTACCAACACCACCACCGGCGTCACCACCTTCCCGACCACCATCACCGCCATCACCTCAGAAATAAAAAAATGGTTGCAGGTTCAACGCAGATGCTCAAAATAAACAAAAAATGGTTGCAATCACGAGGCAAATTATGGTTGCGTAAAAGGAGAGGGAAAGGTTGGGACCAGATATTCGTGGATGTTGAGGCGACGAGCTGCTGGTGTTGCCATTTTCCGGCGAGGGAGAGCGATCGGGAAATGAGATTGTTGAGTGATCCCTAAACCATGGCACAATAGTTAAGAAAATCTCTCTCTCAGCTCAACTAAAAAACACACCAGACCACCATCACCTCAGAAATCAAAAACGAAAAGGAAAAAGGAGATTTACAAGAATGGGGAAGAGAAATGATAGTGACAGACAGGGGAGTAGAGAAGAGAAGAAGATGAAGGGAGGGTTGGGGACAATGATGGCGTTGATGGTGGTGGTGACATCGGTGGTGCTGCTGGTGGTGACCGGAGCAAATGGTTCCTTGCCTGATTTGAGGAAGAAGATGGATGTGGGGAAGAAGATGATTCTTTTATGTAAACGTGGGACCCACCGAGTTCTATTTGTTTGGTTTAGTGAGGCACAGTATAGACTTTTTAGAATTGAATCATATTACTTCTTAACTTCTATTGGCCAATGTAATACTTTTATTTTGTTTATTGGCCAAACTGAGACCATTTATTGTTTGTTGGCCAAATTGATACATTAGAAATTGTTTGTTGGCCAAACTGAGACCATTTATTGTTTGTTGGCCAGATCATCAAACATCTTGAACAATGTATGGCTGAAGCAGAAAGTTTCATGTTAGTAAATGGGTGAAGAAATAAAAATTTGCTAGTATTATATCTAAATCCTGCCATTCAATCAACTATGAATTAGATTGACAGAAGTCTTATAGCTGCCCCCAATAAAAAAGGTGGTGCATGGGTGAAAGCCTATACTCTGCTAATAATTCATGCTACCTGGCCACTTGACCATGATGGCAACAAAAACAACAGATACAAATGGATTTTAATCCATTGCATGGATTCATCCCTTCATGCTGACACAAATGATGGATATTATAAGTAGCAAAATGACACATGATTCACTCGATCAGCAAAATTTAACGGCCCACTTATAGAAGTTTGAGGATAGGGATCAGATCAAAATTATAAAAACTACAGGGGCTTGCATACATTTTATCTATGGATACCAAATTCTAAATTGAACATTGAGGACCAGTAGTGTGATTCAACCAAAAGAATTAACTTCCTGAAATGCAAATATCAGATCTGCAAAATGAAATTGAAGTAATATAACAAGTCAACACAATGCATTAGCAATTCTGTACAATGCAAAGACTTCCCCTGTGACCAAATAGAATTTTTAAAAAAAGAAGAAAATGATAATTTTTACATTATGCATAGTTTTGTATAGAAATGTTACCTGGGTTGGTGAACTACCATGCAGACATTCACACCTTCAAGAGCTTCACGTCTAAGTGCTCTAAGCAGTAATTGAGATGATGCACTATCTAAGCCTGATGTGGGTTCATCCAGGATTAATAATGAAGGTTCCATAACCATTTCCAATCCAACATTTACTCGCTTCCTTTGGCCTCCAGATATCCCTCTCTGTTCTACAGTTCCAACCAGTGAATTTCTCACAGAGTGAAGTCCCAAGAATTCAATAACTCTTTCAACCACCACCACTTTATCAGCTTTCGAAGATGCAGCAGAGAGCCTTTATTATAATTGAGATAAAGAAAAAAAATCATTTAGCCAGAGAAATAGACTGGCAAATCATGCATAAACTGAAATTCCAAGAAGCAAACAATATAAATCTTAAGATTGATGTTTAAATAAATGACCTGAAGCTTGCTTGATTTATACAGGTCTATGTTTATTAAAGGTAAGCACATAAAAGTATGGTAATGATCATTAATTTCCTGAAGTTTACTTTTTGAACAAATTGTCAGTAATAGCAATGTTAACCGCCATGGAGCATGGGGGTATAGCATCTCATGCATGGAGTCAGCTATGGCTGTGGCCATTATCTTCTAGGAATCTGTGGGGATTCATATAAGCTCCAAAACCATTCCTAAATTTTCTACAATATTCTTTATCAAGATTTCATAAGTGATCCATATATTTTATAGACTCGAGAGGAATAGTAAGCAAAATAGCTTCTCATCAAAGGGGGTATCCCATTAGAAATCTACCATACCTAATGTCAGTAAAAATCAAGAATGATAATGAAAATTTCGTTCCTCTCTATCAGTAAACAGTCTGACTGTATGCCTCTATCATTCCAAAGAACATGGACACAAACTGATCTCTAGAACGAAGAGTGTGCGCATGCACAATACACTACTTAGTGGTATTAAATGTATAATCATTCTCACCACAAAAAAAAAATAAAAAAATAAATGCATAAACATGTGCCCTTACCTGCATTTTGCATTGAACCAGAGATTTTCTTCAACTGTTAGGTTCCCATGAACAATATCATCTTGGGGTACAAAACCAATAATTTTCTTATAAGAGTGGATTGATTCATTCTTTCCATTTATTAATATCAAACCACTCTTCTTGCATCCAAGTGTTTTTCCTGCAAGTGCTGAGAGAAATGTTGTTTTACCAGCTCCCGAAGGACCCATGACAGCAGTAATATGACCTGGTTTTATGTTGCCAGTAACAGATCGCAGTATGTACTTGTTTTGTGATTTTAAAGTAAGACTCAGATCTTTGAAAGAAATCTCAATCAGAGGTCTTTTTTTTCTTTCATTGTTGGAAGCCATTTTAATCACTCCAGAGAAGGTAAGATCCTTGTTTTCTTGTTGCTGAGCCTTCTCTTTCTCAAGCTGAGAATATACATTCCTGAATATCTTGCTACGGGCATGTAGTTTTTTACCCTTGGAATTATTTGCAGTGACAACCCTATGTACATCTTCCATATCAAACTCATCATGAACAACAAGTTCATTTTCAATTTCAATCCCACTTTCTGCCTGATTTCTGGAGTCCAAAGTTGCCCTTGAAGTGTTAGAAGGTAGGGGTGATAAAAAATCATTATCTGCCTCAGGGTACACTTGATTTAGAACCTGAAGTTCTTCTGAGTCAGATCTATTCTTTTGGCGAGAAAATGAGGAAGACAAATGAGATTGAAGCCTGCTAGCATGCGTTGCAACAGCTTCTTTAGCATCTTGCCACCTTCTGCGTGCTTGTGCTGCGGTCTTTACACTTTTAGCAGCTGCATCTCTTGATTTGGCTTGACGCCTTTCCCTAATTGAGAGGACTTGATCACTGCAGCCGAAAATAATGAGTAGCAAAGTACTCAAACCAACCTGCACAATCAGTTAAACAATGTCAGATTTCACTGATATCCACTCCTTTTCAAGAGGGTCTAAGTAAAATTATTCTAATTGGATCAAAGGTATGGAGGTGACCAACTTACTATGAACATGATTCCATACAAATGAAGGTTCTGGCTTCCAGTGCCTGGTTTACATGATACCAAACCGTAGCAGCCTACAAGACAATCAATAATCATCATATGCATATCCATGTAGGAAAATAATTCAAGTTAGCACAACTTACAAATGAAATAATTCAAAGTAGTCATTGTGAAACTTACGGTTTTCAGATGTGGACCCCATCCTGCAGTAGCGTCTGAGATATTACCAGAAAAAAATGAAAGATATAAGTATAATGAAAATGAAGGAGACATTTTTTATGAAAAATTATCAAAGCAGACTAAAGTACATATAGTATAACACATCTTCAGAACCATTTAGGCAATTCATAAAGAAAGAAACTTCTCTGCCCAATTGCATGTAAAAAGACTCTTCTTTGGCAGGGCAAGAGATCAGAATAATGATATGCTGGTTCAAACTACCTCCACAACATATCATACTATCAAACTGTAATTGGAAGGGAAATTAACTTTGCCAATAAATAGTAACCAAATGTAGAGGAAAAGGGCAGTACCCCTTACTGCAGAGGAATTTTTTAGTGGTTGATGGACAATATGATCCTGCCGGACAAAATACTTCTTCACTGTTACCAGCATCAGCCCAAACGTTTGCTCCTCCACATGTATGGTTTGGCTGGTTAGCTGGTGGCCGGTACAGATATCTGGATCAGTATTATTATTAGATTAATTTTATACAAAGTAAAGAATTGAATGTTGTACAATAACATACATAGAGCAAGAATCAGAACTCACGGTTCACATAAGCCACTTGTTTCATTCAGTGTTGCAGAGGGGCAATAGGAACCCAATGGACAGGCTTCAAGAATAACAGATTAAGCGTTAAAAAGAGGAACATTAGGGACAACTTTTAACATGGAAAAACAAAATGACATTCAGTATCAAGCAGATGTTAACAGGCTTAAAATTTAATAATTTGTCAGGACATAATAAGAAAAAAGCCAAACAGCTTCTCTAATTAGCTGCTAGTATGGCAAGGACAATTAAGTTGATCGAGAAGAAAATAATGAAAACCATAAAGAACACACTTCCAATCATCTTAGGAAAAAAATTACAAAGATCTGAGACACTTACGTATCATGCAGGTAAGACCTTGTGGGCAGAAGAAACCCTCACAACAAGGCTGGCAGTTTGTAATTCTTGCTGGAATAGCCTGTGAACTTCTCAGGTCAACGTCTACGGTAGTACTACAAGCCCATCCAGGCTCACAACCAGAAGGCCATGAAGTTGAATTGCAATTTCTGTTGGGTTTCAAGTAACTGGTACTTCCAATTTTTTCAGTTATACTTGTAATATAAGACTTCACTTCTGCTGCTGTGCAGAAACGTCTTGTAATATCTCCTATTGAATTATTAGAGACATCAGACACCGGAGTGTTATCATGCAATAAATAACTAGCGCCAAAACAGATTGCCTAGTAAATTGAAAAGCATGAATTTATTTGTCTTTGGAAGCACATTTGGTTCATGGGGAAAAATGCACCATTCACCTCAAGATATCCACTAGACTAACTACTTATCAATCAACTTGTAAAAATTGCTTAACTTTTATCTTAAAGGTAAATCCTTCAGATTTGGGCGCAAATGGCCCAAAACAGAAATTGCCAAGGGGGTAAAAACTGAAAAGCTGGAATAAATTTTTTTCTCCATGTTTATTCTTAGAAATAGAAATTAGCATATGCAAGAATTGTCATTTCCTTTCCAAGTATTACAGCTCATACCTTGAGTTTTCTGAATGCAAGAAGTCAAGAAGCTCAAATCAGATGAAAAGTTAAATGCCTTTTGCCACTCAGCATCCCTAAAATAGCAAAACTAGAATTCAGAATGAAATTCATAAAACATGATTCTTAAGCTTTGGTGGCATCTAAAGTGAACCTAACGTAACCATTAAGTGCCTATCTGTCACTAAAACATGCAGGGCAAAACAACATACCACATGAAGCAGTTATAACCACCACGTGTTAAGTGTGACAATTTCATACGCAATTGCCACATACGTGAGAATCAAACAGAAAACATCATGCTCTTCATCCATATGGAACCAA
The DNA here is from genome assembly GCA_029929735.1 of Mimosa pudica. Lineage (NCBI taxonomy): Eukaryota > Viridiplantae > Streptophyta > Magnoliopsida > Fabales > Fabaceae > Mimosa > Mimosa pudica. The sequence goes on along the minus strand of JAKELP010000023.1, from coordinate 2,368,519 downwards.
ATAAAGATAACGTTTAACTCAGATGACCAAAATATCCGCAGATTCTATTACTCCCTCAGTTTTTAAATACATAAATGCTAGATTTATCCTAAGAAAGCAAGTAACTCATACTTCCTCCGGTCCTAAATATAAGACCTAGTTGACTTTTTTGGAAAATCCTAAAAAAGCAAAATAAGTTAAAATAAATTGATTTACCTAATTTTTTCTCTTAGACTAGTTTATTTTACCTATAAGCTAATGGATAATCTAAAAAGATATCAAATATGTCATAATTTAATAACCTATTTCGCAACCTTAATCTCTCAAAAAAAAAGTCAACTAGGTCATATATATATATATATTAGTATCAGAGGTAGTATATTGGTTTGACTGAATTTTGTCTGAACTAGTTTATAATACACAGAATATGTTATTATTAAGTGCATCATATAGCTTAATTAATTCATCCGAAGAAAGTCAACAACTTCTCATGAGGAAGTATACTTTTTTTTTTTAAAAAAAAAAGAAAGAACATAAACCTGTACAAAAACAGGCATAAATTAATGAAGTACTCACGGGTCTTTGACACAGAAGCTGGACTTGCTTTTGATTTCTTGGCTGAGATCTCTAGTAAGATTGGAGAGCTGAGAATTGACATACTGTGTCATAAAGGGAAGAGCAGCAGAAGAATCATCAAATGGATTGGAGGCACTGTTAACTTGACACCTAACCAAACTCAATGAGCTCAAAACCAAAATGACAAAAAACCCAGAACAGCAAAAAGCACAAGAAGAAGCCTTTACACTCATTTTGACCATTTCAACACAAAAGTGAATAATTTGATTCTAATAAGAAGCATAAATATGATGAAATCTGAAATGGGTAGTGAGAAAGATTGAAACTTTGATTGTGAAAATGGAAACTCCGAGATTGAAGGTTGGAGACAGAGAGAAAAGAGTGAGAGATAATGAATGTTTGTAATGAGTAATGAGGATTTGGGGGAGATTTGTATTAAGGTTGACCAAAGTGAGGACAGTGTGGGGCCCACGGGGGATAGAAGAAGACATAATAAAAAGTTTTGAAGTGTTCATAAAACGACGGCTGAAGAAGTGAGAACAGTTCAGATTGAGTGTTTGTATTTGTATTTGTATGTGTCAAGTGTCAACCGTTTCAACTAACCAATTAGTTTATTTTGTTGTTGGTAGCATTGGAAACTCAGAATAGTACAAGTTGGCGGGTTTGGCAGACGCGGGAAGGATTTTGTGACTACTGTTTTTGACCACTTCTTTCGACTCCTTCTATGTTTTATGTTTTGATGTTTTAACGGATATGAAATGGAAAATAGGAGTACATACATGCAAAACATCACAATTTGTGACATTTTCTAATAATTTTAAATTTTTAGTTATAAAAAGTCTTATGAGGAGTTTTGTTTGTTAATTAGAATGCTTCTATTGTTAATGTCACTGATTCTGTTGTTAATATGTTTGAATGTTTTGAGATGAGGACAATTCAGACTTTTCATTAAATTTAACAATATCAATTTAGTACCTATGACTTAAGTTGTCCTTTTAAAAATTTAGCAGTCTTAATTGTCCTTTTACAAATTCAGAAGATTTTATTTGTCTTTTTCTTTATTAAGAAAAGTATGCCTAAAATAATTTTTATCTTTAAACTTTTATTCTTATTGATTATGAGGATTTTGTGGGTAAAATGGGAACAAACTTCTTAAATGCTCGTATAGTTATGGGAAAGTTCACTCATATAAATTGTGGGTTCTTAACTTCTTAATTCTTATGGATGGAGATGGAGGAAGTAGTTGTTTACTAGTCATTGTTTGTTAAAAAATTCCAATTAGACATACCATCTTTGAATTCTATTTAACATAGTAAGAGTTATAAATGATCACGACAGTACTTTCTGACCAAAAAAATGATCGCGATTGCACTTGTCATTAGACATACAAGAACTGTTAATAGCATAAGCAACATTTGTAATTGGGAAGTCTAGTTTTTATAACTCTTGAATCTATATTAAGCAGGTCCCTTCAGGTATTATAAATTAGTGAGTTATGTAGAATATTTTTCTGTTTCTTGGGACATTATTGTCATTATCCTAAAGTTTTTCATGTGTTGTTTTGTTATAGTTTGATGAAATTTTAATTCCTTTTAAATGACAAAAACTTTTTGGTAAATGTTGGGTTTCATAGGCCTCGTGGTATGCTCCAAATTTTTTTGATCAGAAGGTATGCTCCAAATTAAATAATGCTTAGAGAGTAACTTATTGAATGCATGCTAAAAAAATGTCCTCACAAACAAAACATGAACTCACAACTTTATAACAACAAATTTTGATTTTAATACTTGTAATTTTAGTTAAACACCGCTTGATAATCCAACGCCTATTAGAAATCAATTAATCTAGTCTCAAGATTGAGGTAAGAGTGTTGTCGTCACATAGTTAAGATTGTTCTCTCTCTTAATGAGTGTGCATCCTAATATTCGAATACTTGTTTTCATCCTTAGTGGTTGAAACATATTTATTAACTCAACCAACTACTTTTAAGTTAATAATTTTAATTTTAAATCATTGGATTTGGTTCCTATAATTTTATTAAGATTTCGTATGATATTAACAATATTGGTAGTGTTTATTTGTTTTGGTTCCTATAATTGAATTTGACCATTTTGATAGGACAATATTAATCATTTCTATTAATTAACTTACTATTCAATTCCCTTTCATGCCCAATCAACTCGTTTACTTCTTTCAGTTGAAAAAAAAAACTCGTTTACTTCTGATAAAAAAAAAACTCGTTTACAATTAAAACATATAAGAGGACAAATGATGATAAGATTTTAATGGTCAAAGTTATGATTATCCTCAATTAATGTGTTTTTAATACTTAATTGTAATAAATTCCGTGTTTCATTGGATTGGAGATTCTTGAACATTTCTCGGACGCGCAACACAACCGTACCAAAGGAAAGAAGCTGCAGAGAAACTATTCAGCTGTTGCTCACATATCGGAGGATGCAATATTTTGGTAATTATAATATATTTGCCAATATAATATTTTTGAGATCTTATACCAATTTTCTTTCCTTCCAGATTTGCCCATTAAAAAATGAATAATGAAAACACTTTAAAAAGAATTGAAATAGTAAAATGAAATGTTCTTTTCAAATAAAAATAGATTTTGTGAAACAGAAAGGAAGAAAACTAGATAGATTTTTTACAAGCATTGAAAAATGGTACAGTATACACACACATCAAAACAAAGCATTATAGATGCACGTGGCTCCTCTAATTGTCACGTTTTAGAAAATTCCTTATTAGGGGATGCGATCAAATTTCCAAGATTTTACTTCACTACTTCCTCATCTTCTCATTCAATACTTTTCTCAGTCAAAAATTTCCAAGAAACATTCAAAATCTTCACTCTCCTCCAATTTTACCTCTCAAGCATCAACATTGCCCTTTCGTTTGGTTGATCATACGGATGGATGGAGATGGAAATAGGATAGGTTTTTATAGGCTTTAAGTAAATAGGTCTAGACCTATCTAAAAATGTAGGTTTGAGCTTGGACATGAGATTATATGTGAGCTTTTCTATAGGCTAAGCCTGGACCTCAAAAGGCCTGATATGGCTTGAAAACATATTTAAAAGTTTACTTAAAATGTGAAAATTTAAAAAGCTTGACAAGTCTATATTTCTGATTTCACATATTACTCTTTTAATTATCAAATACATGTCTCAAAATGATTTTATGGCTGTAAAATTTGTTAAGCACATGTGCTTAAAGGGAAAGAAAGATTAACATGCAGTCAACATATCTCACCCCAGCAGGGCGAGTACATGTGATTCATCGTGCCTTGTTCTGAGAATTCAGAACGAAATTCATAGAACATGATTTTAAGCTTTGGTGGCATCTACAGAGAATCTAATACAACCATTAAGTACCCATCTGTCACGAAAACGTGCAGGGCAAAGTAACATGTATACCATTTGAAGCAGTTGCAACCATCATATGTTAAAGGTGACAATTTGATACGTATTACAACCATCACATGTTGAAAGGTGACAATTTGATATGTAATAGCCACCTACGTGAGAATTAAACTGAAAACTTCATTCCCTTGGGAAGATTGAAACAAAGATGTTCAACCATATGGGACCAAATAAAGATAATGTATGTGATGTATCATTCATTACATTACATTATATGTTAACTTATAAATCAAATAAACTATTTTAATTTATTATATGTTAAAAGGTTCCTCACTTATCTTTTTGGGTACTAGGAGAGATTTATTTGGAATTTTCCCTATTCCTGAGATTGACGCCATGGGAAACCAAATAAGGAAGAGATGAAGCTTCACTTTATCTTTTGAAGATTAGAAAATTATTTTGAAGATTGGAGGTAAATTTTCATTATTTAAAAAAAAAAAACTCAATTATACCTGAAAGGTAATTTTTGTGATTCCACTCATGAGGGATCAACCTGATTAAGCGAGATTAAAATTAGGGGTTATCATGATTCATGGGTAGAACAAATTACTCTTCCTCGGGGTAGTTGAGATTTAGGCATTATTTTTTAAGGTTTAAACTTTAAAGCCTATTATTTACTTCTTGACTTTTTTTTTTTAATTTGAAGTCCCAAAAGGTATTTTCATTCATAAAATTCTTTTTACATATTACCACTTTTTCGGCCATTAAAAATTCTATTTCATTTCATCTCATAAAATGTCCATGAACATTAAACTAGTATTAAGCTTAATAATTACTGTTTTTATAAAAAAAGTCTAATAATTACTTTTTTTATAAAAAAAGCCTAATAATTACTCTTCATCTCTGAACATAAAATCAATGTTGACAAGGCATAACACAATATGTATGCATGGCTTCGCCTGAGAATTAACATACTAACACAAGAAAATTAATATGTACCATAAAGTACTCAAGGAATGTGAGTCATACAATAAGTAATTATTATTGACAGGAGACAGCCTCAAGATTGCAGTATATTTACATGCAATAGATGAAACTTAGAACTGCATAGCCTATGTACCTCTTATACTGCAATTAAACCATTTACACTTATATGCTTTACAAACTAGGACCTCATCATATACACTCTCAAAAAAGACTAGTAATTGGCATGGCTCTATTTGAACTACAGAGTGGACTCTCTCCCTCCAGAGTTTTGCAGAAAAATAAGCTTATCTCAATGGCCCAGATGAGTGTGTTTATCTACAAGGCTTTAAAAATCTCCACAGTTAAGATTTGCAGAAGAAACTTACTGATCACCATCCATTTCAACTGTACAAAAAGGATGTTATTTTTATTAGGTGGCATAACCTCCTCAACAAGGATGCCAGAAGAAGTAGACTAGGCCAACAAACCAATGCGCCTTTCTGCAAAACAAAGGGGCTTATGAGTAAATAAAGATTAGGATTTGTAAACAAACATAGACATGAAACAAAAACTTCTGAGGAAGTAATCACATGCAGGAAATAAAAACTTAAATCAGGAAGTGATCAAGATTGTGAGCAATCAAGTTTATACTTATGAGAGCAAACTCAGACAAGAAATGCAAACTTGTAGGCGGAAGTAATCTTTTTATAGCTCACCTCCAGTGGTTATAAGCTTCTCCACACGAGAAACAATGTGTTTACCATAAGTGAACCGCTTCAGGGCATTTAGATGAACCTTAATCCGGGAAAGAATCAAGGCAAGACTTTGATCATCACATGTCTCAAGCACCTTTTGCACAACATAATTTCCGAAAGGATCTTTCATCATAGCCTGCAATTCGCACGTTACATTATCAAATTATCCAGTGAGCAACTGTAATTAGACTAATCTACAAACTTTAAGACAAGTTTGGATCAGCTTCTTGTGTTGTGCATTGTACACAAAAATACTTAAAATAAGCTGTTCTGACTGCTAGCAATTCGACACTGAATTTTTTTTTTTTTGCATGGAGTTATAATGGAACTTTCAGCAGGAAAGAAATTTCCAAACAGGTTCATCTCTTGGAGAATTTTAACAATGTATTATGCATAACCTATATTCCAGACCTTGGAAGTAGCAGTAAATAGAAGATTTAAAGAACTTGAAGCAGAAGGGTCTATTCTCGAATTGTGTTGGTTAATGATAATCTCCAGTGTTAACAACTGAAGTGTGGGTTTAAGGAATTAAAACAAAGTGTGACTGGGGATTAACCGCAGCTTCATGGGAGCATATTCAAAAGTAGGAGAAACAAAAGCATAAATTATACTATCTCCGTTCCTGAATATAAAATCACTTACCCTAATTTGATTAGATTAAGGATGTTAATTAAGTTACTTATTATCACATGATATTACCAATTCGCCCAAACCATATGTTTTTATCCCCACTCTCCATCTCTTGTTTGTTTATTATTGATAAGTATTATGAGGTTAATTTGGAAAACAAATAGGGAAAATTAGAAAGCGATCTTATATTGAGGAACAAATTGAAATGTGAAAGTGATCTTATATTTAAGATAAAGGGAGTACTTTAATCTCGTTTGTTGATTCTAATGGGCATAGAACAAAAATCAAGAGTTTTGTAAAAATTCACCCGACGAAGAAAATTTAAAAGGAGGGGCAAACCTGTAAAGGCTCATTCTCATCAGTGGTACCAAGCATTTCTTTCACCAAAATTTGACGCTCCTCAGGACTGCCAAAAGTCAGGCACTTCTCAACAACATTGGAAGCAAATTTCTGCTGGCTCATCTCCACAATCTGCCCAGCAAGCTTGGTGATGATAGCAGATCGTTCATGCGGATTACCATGTTGCAGGACATGCTACCAAAGAAAGGCAGGGCGAAAGAATCAACAAGAAAATAAGTAAACAGTAAAAATAAATATCAATGTCTTTAGACTACATCTGATGAAGCAGACCCCAAACAATCAAAAGGTAAAATAGCTGCTTTGTTTTTAGGGAGAATAAGTTTTTGACTATTTCAATGGATGATAACTATCTTAACAGATAATGATGATTAAAAGGGCTAAACACAGTTTTGAACAGGACTTGTAAAGAATATATCCAAAGGTTTGGTCGTTGATGAAACACAACGGTATCATATGACCTATGTAGTTGATCCCATATATTGGGATACGGCTTGTTGTAGCCGTACACACTCAAAAGGTAACATAGCTGCTTTGTTTTTAGGGAGAATCAGTTTTTGACTATCTCAATGGATGATAACTATCTTTACAGATTATGATGATATTGAACAAATATATTTAAAGAATAAATTATTTGGTAAGGTTAAAATAAAATATCTTGGCCTCTTGAATGGCCAGTATGACCAGCAAAGCATTGAGATTGAATACAAACTTCAAGCATAAGGCTTCACGGCCTATGAAAATCTACCGTTACAATAATGCAGCTGTTTCCATTGCTCATTAACCAAACACGATAAAATAATTCATCAAGAAAATAGAAAATAAATTGCAGACCTGAATAACATAATTTCCATATTGATCTTGTGCTAAATCACAGACACGTTGCATGATTTCATCCATAATAATTTGTTGAGTTTTTGGATCTTTACAGTGTTCCAGAACCCTCTGTTAAGAATTGCAGAAAACATAAAATTGTCATCAAGTTTTAATAAAAATTGACTCCACATAAATAAATTCCATACAGCAATGTCTAACCTGAATAACACGACATCCATATGGATGGGTAGAAAGTACCACAACTTGCCCATAGAAAGATGAGATGATAAACTGAATTCGATCTTGAGGAACACACTCTATACACTTTTGAATAACATGATTACCATTCTGATCACGTACACATTTCATTACCGCACCATCAAGCTCTGAAACCATTTGAGTTTGGTGATCAATGTCAACCATCTCCAATGCCTGCAGATGATTTTTTAAAAATTTTTTAAGTTATATGACCAGAAAGCTATCATGGGCTCAGCATAAAGCCATAAACAAGAGAAATTAACAAAGAGGAGAAATTGAATGCGCTGAATAAAGTTCTACTTGTGATCACGCGAGCAAAGTTCACAAATAGTTGTAATTAAAATATAAGTTCACACTTTCTCTCTCATGCATACGTCATCGATACAATATACAAGTATTCATCATTATACACAGTGAAACCTATAAAATTCAGGTTTCACTGTGTATTTTTGACCCTAAGTCAACTATTCAAGAATATTAAGGCCATAACATAATCATAGATGGCAGTGAGACATTCATTGCTGCACAAAGATAGTGTAACAAACAACCCTACCTATTTCAGTAAAGTGGAGAGTATAATATAAATGTATCTCAACTTATGCATTATTTACTCATCGAAGGAAAGGTGACTGTGTATCAGAGGAATGAACACTGAACAGAAATTACTTATAGTGGTGTCACTTAAAAGGTCACCTACATTATAAGTATATCACTAAGTCTCTAAAGTCAAGAAAGAATATGATGTACAAGAGTCAAGGAAATGAAAGGTTCATGTCAAGCATGATACATTTAAAGAGGGATTAAAAATAAAATAAAAGGCAAAGAAGCTACCTTCTGAATCACTCTGCAACCATACATTTGCAGACTGAGAATTAAAACATGGCCTGTTAATTGACTGACTAACTCAATTCTTTGGCTTCCTGTACCATGCTCAAAAAACTGCAAATCCAAGCATCACATATAAGATAAACTTCTTAAAAGACAAGCATAAAAGTGACCATAGCATAAGAAAATAATTTTACTTTCTGTATAACATAGTTCCCAAAGACATCAGTCATCAAACTGCGAGCATTGGCAATCATCTCAGGAAATATCTTCATCTTTTCTTCTGCAGAGGCTGTTTCTAATTTCTGCTGAATAAAGCGACTCCCATACTGATCAGTACTGCATTATGGCATAGATTATCAATTCATAATTCCAGAGCCTTGTCAAGAGAAGAGAAGCCCACAGAAGTTTACGGTAAATACCTGAATTGAAACACATGACCAACAATATCTGAAAGTTCAAAAGATCTAGCCTTATTCTTGAACTCATCCAGTAAGGATGATGCAAATCTACCCTCAATGCTATTGCCGATATCATTACGACATGACCCAATAGAACCTCCCATTGCACTCATAGAATCCAACTGTGATGCCCTTGCACTCTCAAACAGTGGATTTCCAGATCCACGAGAAGGAAGCAAGGAATTTGCAATCTGCTTTCCTGAGTATGGCATGCCAAGACCACATGGTTGACTCCCATAGAATCCATAATTGAGAAACCCAGGTTTGGCAAGAAGTGAAAGTTCATACTGTTGCTTTTGTTGAGAAAGAAGTGCCTCAAAATATGCTTTCTTGAATCTCTCTAAGTCTCCCAGGGTCATGGCAGAGAAATTTCTCACTTGAGAAAGATCGCTTGAACCATGCATCAAGTACTCAGAGCCTTGTCGCACCTGTTGGATGGAGCATGGATCTACAGCTGAGGAATGAAGATCAGGACCAACTTGATTTGCTAGTGCATCTAAGATTTTCCCATCACCATGAAGAGCTGAAAAAAAAAACAGTTAACAATGATTAGAAAGAATAAACTCAAACTCCACAATTCAATGATAGCCCACACAATTTCACACAGGAGTGTGCGAGCACAGAGTAGTCAGAAAAGAAGAGAGCCAGACCTGTGTCAAAATGATTCTTGTACGCCGTATTTAAATTTGAGTTTACAGGATATGCACCATGACCATGGCCAGCAACATCCATACTTGGAAAACTTGTACGAGCATGATGGACATTTCCAATAGAATGCAATTTTGAGTGAATACTAGCTGATGAAGCACTTCTTCTCATTATGTTGGCTTGCTCATTCGAAGTCATTGAGTTACGGTTCATAGCAAAGTCATTACTAATTGTTCTACGTAAAAGATCGGGCTGATTACCAATTTCCTTTCGTAACCTAGACTGTAGAAGACTATCTTGCTCCGCATGTCTAGTATTAGACAAATTCATATTAGATAAAGAAGACATCATTTCAGCAAATTCATTCATACCGGATGAGTGACCATTTTGGGCACTCAAGCCACCAGGAGTAAGTGCAGATCCAATAGGTCTACCAATGAGCTGAGGTTCAGGGGTTGTACCCCTTGACAGAGATGAACCCACAGCAGATGAAAAACCATCAGAAACCATTAGCCCATGGTTCTGAAGCCCATCCAGACCAGCAGTATCAGCGGCAGAATGCAAGCACTCTAAGGAATTAACTCCATTGAATATACCTGTTGGATGAAGATCAGTCATGCCAATTGAATCCATAATATTAGCAAAAGCATTGTAACTTACTGGAGGTGACACATTACCTGACATGGAAGCAGGTTGATCAAGGCCTTCCTGCAAAAAATGCCAAAGTTAAGAGCATAATGAAATGCAAACACCAGTGCAGGATAAGAAACTTGATCAACATGCAATTATACAAGATGATTATGGTTAATGTGGGATAATGTTGCATAAGAGTGAAGAATATACTGGTGTTACACCTAAAGATCAATAGAAATTATATGAAGAGTGTACGATAAGCTTGCAAAAGATGTTAGGGCCATTTCTAGTAAAGAAGGAAAACAGAAAAATACAATTGTGCAAAATGGCAGCTCCATTATGGAAAACTGTAAGCATAGTAAGGAGTGGCCCAAACATATTTTTATTCGACAATTTTTTTAGTGGGTTGTATGTTACATATTTCAAGATCAAATACAAAAACCACAAAAACAACTATGAACTTTCACCACACTTCATCAGAACATTGCAAAGCGATTCCACATTATTAATCACACAGACTATGTAACATTCAGACCTATAAATACCATGCATGCGATCGGGATGAAACAATTACCTGAACAATGTCAGCAAAACTCTTCCTCCTCGCACCAAGACTCCCACCAGTCGTTCTGGCCAAACCATCTGTGTTACGGTCAGCCCACTGCACAGAATTCTGCCGGGATAGATTTCGCCCACTGGTGTTCCTCAGTTCCATCAGATCATTTTCTGCTTGCTGCACTGAAAGTCCAGGCTGCATTGAAAACAACGATGAACCATCATCATTCGCACTCAACCTCTTCCTCCAGTCTCCAAATCCGTCAAATGAAGATCCTCCTGCCTGAAACCTTTGAGCAGCGCGCCAATCTTCCTTTGACACCAATGGTGGGGGCAGCCTTGGATTGTTATTTTCATGTGAGTAATAATACGAAAGATAATCAGGATGTGATCGAAGCTCATCTTCAGTCAAAACTCCACCATTATTACTGCTCCTAGAATTAATCAACCCAATATCAGAGTTCCATAGAAGACCATCTACAGCGCTGAGAGATCCTTCCACAGTTGGTGGAGCGCTTCCACTCCGGAAAATATTGTGATCCCTTTCTTGATAAATTAACTGTGGATTGCGCCGTTCAAGTATCCTATCAAGCTCACTCTTCAAACTTTCTTCATCACTCGAATCAGGCAAATTTTGCAAACCTTCTGTCTTCATATTTACATTACTCCCACCAGCCATCTCCAAACTAGAATTTACACAGAGATAAAAGCAAGAAACATGTAAGAAAATAAAGGTGACATTAACTACAAAAAAACAAGCATAACTAACCACATGCCATGGTCAACAATTCCATAGCAATAAAATCAAAAGAACACATATAAAGTCCATGAAGAGCAAGGATGAACAGTTTCCTCTTTTCTGTAGCACAATTAATTGGAATAAATTCCTCAAAAACATACAAAGCAATTAACATCTCTCCACACTTGGACAGGCTCAAAACATATATCCCAAATCCTAACATTATGTTTCTTCCTTTCTCTACCTACTCTTTAACTCAGGGCTAAAACATGGCACAATCAATCAAAAAATTGCAATCAAGAGACAAAAAAGAATCCTATACCTCAAAAAAATCGAATCTTCACATCAATACGAACGAACCCAAAACCTGATCCTTCATAATACCAAAAAGGCAAAAGAAAAAAGAAAAAAGCCACACTATTAGATAAACAACACACAAAACAAAACAAAAACCCACCTTTACCATTAAAGACACAAACTTTACACACAATTCAACAAAAAAACACGTAAAAAATCAAACTTTTCAAATACCCAGAAAACCCATTTGATTAATCTTACATATACAAAAGAAGAAGCTGAAAAACGACCAAGCTACGCTTCTCTCTCTCTCTCTCTCTCTCTCTCTTTTGTTCCTTCAAAGATGAAAGATTCGTGAGAGAATGGCGAGTGTGAAGAAAATCAGAGAGAGAGGAAGAATAAGAGATTGATTCTTGTGTTGTGTTGTTTGCCTCTTGCCTTCAAAACGGTCGCTTTTGCAGGTTGGAGGGAAGAGGAGGGAAGAGGAGGAATGAGGGCCGTTGGATTATAAAATGGACGGTGGAGATGGAGGGAGGAGATGTGTGCATGGGCTTTTTATTTTTATAGGCACATTGAAGAATTCATTGGGCTTCGATATTTCAGGCTTAGATTAGAAAAAGGAAAGTATTTTCATTGGATGAATTGGTAGATTGGTATGAGTTATGACCTTGTCTATCATTAAAATAGGAAACTAGTTAAATAAGGAAATCAATCAATCCTAATGTTTACCGGAATATAATAGGAGTATCTCTCATCAAAATATCAATATAATATCGTAATTTACATTTTATTAATATATGATATAGGAGTATTTTGTTGATTGATTTGATGAGATTGGGGACACTAATTGAATAATCTAATATGGCATATTATTCTTGTATTGCATCTCTTTTATTGATTATCAATATTAATATGGTAACTTTGACGAAAATTGACAAAAATTTGAAATATATATTTATATATATACCCCATCCATTCTTAAATTGGTAAGGCTTTATATTGGGAGGTGGACTTGTTTCTAAATATATGACATCTTTCTAATTTTTCTAACATTTTTTTATAAGAGAAAGTTTAGGTGAGTTGAGTTTTGGGGTTCACCAAGGCAAGCCTCAAGGCTCCTTTTCTAACATTTACTCATTAATTAATATTATATAAAGTATTAAAGTATAAACAAGTAAAAGAGGAAGGTTTGACCCTATTTTTAAATAATAATAATAAAAAACAAACCCTATTTTTTCAATTATAATTATATTGTAAATAAAGGGTAACTTCTTTTTTTATCAGGAAAATAAAGGGTAATAACTCTATCAAACAAATGGGAAAAATTATTTAAGAATGGATTTAATATAGATTAACCCGAAGCCGTATAAAAATGGAGGGCTTCTAAGTTTGTCCAATTTTTCACGTCTTAGGCTTTTTTGAGCTTTTCCGCTTTCTCATAGGCTTTATTGGGCCCAATCTGAACCCGTTGGGTAGCCTGTGTTATGATCAGTTATATTATAGCTTATAAATATTAAATAGTGTTTTGGAAATATAATGTCATTTTAACTAAGTTAATTAGTATATTTAATCTAATCAAATTAAATAAATATGTCATATATTTAAAATGAGTGAGAATTACATTTAGAGTTAGAATTAACTCTCCAAATAAATATCGCATATATTAAAGATAGGAAAGAGTATAATATAAGGAAAAAACTTACCTCAAGTACTTGACCTCAATTACATTCATTACCCAATAAGAATTTGACACATGTCCAACTAACCCCATACACAACTAACACATGGAGGAGAGAGAAAATAAGGAGAAAGTGATGTGGGTTAGTTGGACATGTGTCAAATTCTTATTGGCTTACTGGATGTAATTGAGGTCAAGTACTTGAGGTAAGTTTTTTCCATAATATAATTGCAATAAGACCTTTAAAATTTTAAGGTTGATCTTCTTTTCTGTTTCTTTTGGAATAAATGTTGTACAGTATTTCATTAAGAGAGAGATAAGGACCCAACCTTATTACCTTACAATAATAGACATGAACTTCTCTAGTCAACCTCCACTTCTCTTTTGGCAAGCGGAGGGTGATCAAGGAAACATATAAATCCGCTTCCATCGTATATGAAGACTTGTTCAGTCCAAAAAATAGTATATGAATACTTGGCTAAATAATTTATTAGATCAAATTTCACATTGGGTTTGACTAATAGTAACCACGCAATCTCAACAGTGCTAGCCTAGTCTTATAAAAAATGTTTCAACAAGGTGACTAAAATCACAACCTAGCATGCTGATATAGCATCAGAAAAAAAATGCAACGATTCATGGGTTAGCTGACTTGTTGTAATATATTCTAATAATAAAGTTAAAGTTGGATTACTCTTCTATGCCAACCAAAATCAACAAAATGCATTAGAATTACATATGAGCATACAATTTGCCCAGATGTGCAAATAATTCTCAAGTCTCAACTTTTGCTTTTGCAACATAATGAAACACCTTTGAGTTTTAGTACATTTTGACAATTTAATTGGGTGACCTTACACTAAAGTTTTATGTGAGTCGATTATTTTTTTTGCATAAGCATCTTCTATCCTAAGCTAACTTTTACTTCACAGCAAATTTAACACATCTAGACTAATCCAAATTTAGGAGATGTAAGACCCAAAACTGGAAATCATAATATTGATCATACTAGATGAGCGCCCTTATTAGTTACTTCAAACCCTCAATGTTACTATCATTGGTTGACAAGGGGAAAAAATGGGAGTTAGGCAATTACCTATTGGGCAAGGTGAAACTAAGAACTAAGGATTACTTACACTAAAATGGCAAAAATGTCATGTATTATATTAACCATATAACAACACAACAATAAAAGCAAAGTGTTAATCCACTAGATGGAATCACAGTTGATTCGTGTTTATGAGATTTGATAAGGTTTTATATTGACTATCGGGACCTAACATAACCCACTGTTTTATCATAATTTGGGACAATATGTAAACATAAGTAGAGTTATAATTATGCCCTATAAATTAAAAATAATGAAATTATGAAAATTATTGGTTATTTGTCAACCAACTCAAAATAATTTGACGGGCACCACAAAGAGTTCAAGTTAAAGTTTAAGGGGTTATTAGAATTTTCGGCTAACAAACAATGATCGAAATTGATAATTAGAAGTTATCTGTAATCAAATCAATTTATCTAATTGCATGTGGTATATGTCATAATTTAGTGGTTCACTTCCAGATAAAAAAAATCAAATTAATCTTATAATCAAGGATAGGTGGTAAATTTTAATCATTTATTTATTGCCTCGCACCCAAAATCATTTATTATTCTGTTCTCATCAAATTTTATCAGAATACCCTACTGAATGGGCAGTATTTCTCTGTCGCTACATCACACTCAAGTTCCACACATGGATGCAAATAGATTGCTGCATATTAAATATGCGGAATACCACAATTCCCGATAAATAAAAGGATAACTAAGATTAAATAAATAGATAAAACAGGAATCAACATAAACGTCTAATAAAAAAATCAACATATACAAAGCTGGTGACCAAGCAAAACTAAACAAAACAGCAAAACTACAATTCTCTTTTGCTATAATAGGTCCCCAAATTTGATCAAAAAATAATAGGTCCCCAAAAAATTACAAACATCAGATTGTGGCTATAATGAATGGAAGGAGAAAGATAACAATAATATGGGCAAGTAAAACCGCCCTTGCAAAGATGTAGAAAAATAGAAACGACAGAATAGTCCGACAATTTTATTAATGATGGTCTCCCATATTTATAGTAATATGAGGAGAGAGAAATACAAATAGAAGAATAAGTCAAACTAGCAACAACCTAGCTAGATAAACTAAACAAACAAATAAATAATATAAAAATAAATAACAAACCCTAGAAAAACTAGATCAACCTAAATTTGACTAATTCAAATTATTCAGTGTTGAATTATTTCCAACACTCCCCCATAATTCAAAACTGAATCATGCATTGAAAAAAGCAACTCTTCATCATTAGTCCTTCATCTTCAACCAGAAGCACCATTCTTGGGTCAGATTTGAACACCCCCTGAAAATCAAAACTATGCACTTGACCTAAAATCAGAACTGACATTTGAACACTCAACACAAAGAGCAATCAAATAAGGCACAGAGGCAACAACATAGAGCTTGTTATCCCAACACAAAACCCGAATGCAATCACCACTAGGATCCACCGGAAACAGGATGACAACTCCAAAACACCTCATTATACCATGACAAAACAGATCTGAAACAACCAAAATCAATACCAAAGATTGAACAATCCAGGCCAAAGCATCAAAACCAGTCCAAATCGGAACAAATGAGATCCAAATAGATGTCCAAAGCACCAAAGAAAACACAGCAATAAACTCGCCATAATCTGACCATTCTTGCAACTCGTAGGATTTACTGGTTCTCCTACAACCAACGGTTTTACAGGTTAACCAACAACCTTAAAAAGTTTTTACAGGCTTAACTTCAACCTACAGGATTTACCGGCTCTCCTGCAACCACAGGTTTTACGGGCTAACCTGAAACCTTACGGAGCTTCAAAGATAACCATCGAGAAACACATTGAAAACTCCAAAAAACTGGACGACCCACATAACACAACCGCCACAAAAAGACCGGAAATCAGTACACCCGCTTCACGCTCCGGCAAGTGGATGAACGACGACGACGCGTGAACGCCAGGCGCTTACCTCCCGCTGTCATAAGTTGATCGGACCACCAGGAATATACCGATGGGTCCCCTATGAACCCATATATGTGGTGTGTGTCTTCAAAAAAGTGCCCAGAAACAAAACCCCTAAATTCGACGCTCTTCCCCTTAAAAAAAAATAGCCTCCACGAACAATGACAAAGAAGACTATAGAGGATATGGGAAAAATCTCGACTCTTTTGGAGTTTATGATTACAAAGGCAACTTAGATTAATTGCCTAGGGATCGGACTATCCATTCTTTAACCTAGCTCTGGTACCATGTAGAAAAATAGAAACGACAGAATAGTCCGACAATTTTATTAATGATGGTCTCCCATATTTATAGTAATATGAGGAGAGAGAAATACAAATAGAAGAATAAGTCAAACTAGCAACAACCTAGCTAGATAAACTAAACAAACAAATAAATAATATAAAAATAAATAACAAACCCTAGAAAAACTAGATCAACCTAAATTTGACTAATTCAAATTATTCAGTGTTGAATTATTTCCAACAAAAGATAAGTGGAACCCACCACATTAGATGTTACTTTATCTCCTGGGTTCTTGTGATTTCAGTTTGAGCATGTACAAGTATTTGAGGAAGATAACTAACAAAAATTGCGTGTAGCAATGCTAACTTATTCAGTGCACTCATTCTCAATCATTTGCCGAACATCATTTATTACCATATGCGCTTTGTTATGCCCACCAATGACTTCATCTCGTTTTTCACCATTCATCCATAGCTGAAATCCAACAAAATAATCATTTACACTCTGGTTATATATAGAAGAATTCAACTAGTTACGAGATAAATCCAATGGTCCTTACTTGTATGGTTGGCATTTTCTGCGAGGATTATTGATCAACCGCAAGGTACATATACATGGCAAGAAATACAAATAATTTAGTTGCAATAAAATCAAGAAGAATGATAGGAAGCTAGAACTGCTAGTATCTTAACGTGCATATTCAAACAAAAGTATCATATGGCATAAAATCCAACATCAGAGGAAAGAGGTTGCATTTGCAAAACTCATTGGGTTATCATGATAGAATGTAAAATCAATTAGAAGCTGTATTACCCTATATCATTGAAGAATGTGTCAAGTCATAAAGAATTCCATGAAGTCTTGCAAAAGCACAAAACATCACCTCACGTTCCACTTAAGTATTACATGAACTTTTTTCACTTGGTCTTATAACAAGACAAGTCACTAGATGAGTCACTAACGAACCTTTGTAAATAATTGAAGTCTAACGTGTCTGTTTCTCTATAATCTTTTAAATATGAGCAAAGTTGGAATTATGTTTCATTTTTAGTTAATCACCCCCTTCTTGATTCTAGTGAGGTCGTTATAGGTGAATTATAGTATAGTAGACCATAGGAAGCACCATGAAAACAAGTCTAAACTATTGCGTCTTTTAAATTTTTTCCGTAATTAAATGCCATGCTTTCACAACTTCAAATGCCTTTAAATTTTTCATAGGAAGTGGGTCATGGATTTTAGTCATTCATTAAGAGCATATATGGAAACATCTTTCAGTTCCTAGAAAATTGTAAAAGGTCTTTTAACTAGGGAAACCATCCCTGTCAAGATTGACTCTTATAAATAGGGATGGAGGGATAACTAATTCTTTCTCATTCTTGCATCCTTGTTTTGTTTCAATAAAAATCTACATGGCCATCATCATTTTACGCACACACAAAGATTGGCTAACACCAATGATCAGCAAGTGTAACGGAAGTAGTAAATTATTATTCAATCAAACATTGAGTTAGAAACGCTATTAAAGATGCAACAGAATTTGTGCAAGAAAATTTGACATGAATAAACAAAATGCTTTAAGACGGTGAATAACAGAACACGGTACATTTGAAGGAAGCTACAAGAAACTTACAGTCACACCAGCCCGTGCAACAAGTTTATGGGAAACTGTATTAACATCAACATGGTAGAACCGCAACCTACACCAAACCAGTATAAGCACATCATAATTCAAAGTTGAAAAACCAGATTATATTTTATATTACTTAATATGCTAAAATGTTAGAAAAGAATGTAGAGTCTAACCTAGGGTAATACTCTGCTGCCAACTTTTCCAGCTGTGGTTTTAAATATATGCATTTTCTGCACCAATTCGCCATCCTACATAGTACAACCACATAAAGCTGTGTCAAATCCCAGCCTGCTGACTTAGTCTTTAAGGGGAAAAAAGTGAAAGCAATACTGTTTCCGATCAAGTAGTGAAGTGAACAACAGAGTCATTCTAAGTGCTTATGAAAATTATGAAACTAAAGAGAGTTTGACAAAGTAGGGACAGGTCATCCTAAGTCATCAAACTATAAAAACCAGATAGTTCAGATCATACCCCGAGGCTTCATCCAATAGAATGACTTCATAGAAGAAAATCTTTCTGTAAGGGGACAAACTACTTACTGAACACTAATTCCTTAAAAAATTTTATTTAATTAAGGTAACCTTATCCTAGATTCTGTAAGCACCTACAAAATCTTTAACCCCATTGGGATCCAAAGGTAATGAAAAAATTCAGCTGAAGCAGACAAATTAGAGATGTTCTAAACCCCCAAAAAAATAAAATAAAAAATAAAAAAAATTCTGAAAGATGACAGAGCATTGGCCACACTATATCAGGGGTAGCCAGATAGAAGGGGGTCCATGTTGGGAATAATGTCGTTTCCGTCTCTTCAAATATCTAGGAAAAAAATATCTACCTCCAATTGCTACTACTCCACTAAGCTAGCAAACTCTTTTGGAAACTAGTTGAACAGAAGAGACCAAGGATACCAAGAAGAAGAAAAATTCAAGGATAAAAAGGGAGAACCACAACTAGGTCCAAGGTAGATAATTAATTACAACAAGGTCAAAAAAGACATTCAAAATTATATTGAAGTCAAATAGGGACGTCTCACTGCATGCATGTGTTGTGAGTTGTGAATACAGCCAAATGAATCGGTATTCCTATTTGTTATTGACAAAACGATGAGCCAACAACTCCTAACACATACATTCAATGTAATATTCCCCGTTCCTAACTTAATGATTTTTTGGGACCTGATTGCTATTAACTAATTTTGAGGGACCTAGTTGTAATTCTAAAAAAACAACATAACAATACAAGCGAACAACATAAGAAAACAGGTTAATCCATTAATATGAGCACAAAGAAGCAAGCTTTATACGTTTTAATTGAAATGTAGAAGAAAATAAAAAGACAATCAATCTGTATGAATCATAACGACAAGTAAGATACCAAACAAGCATGACAGGGTGGTGAGCTTGTGTAACAATTGGATGGAACATGGATTCATGGGAAATGGGTTGTAGGTCGACGGAAAAAGGCGAGTCATTGAGTTCATGGCGAAGAGAGAGACGTTGTTTTTGATGGATGTGATGAAGGGATGGTGAAAAGGGCGATGTGGAGGGGAAAGATGGGAAGTTGAAGGATTGTGGGGGGGTTTTAGGAGGAAAATGTTTGATGGGTATTGAAGAAGAAGGGGAGATTCGAAGGGATTCCGACATTTGGGAGGGAGGGACAATGTGTTTTTTGTTTGTTTGTGTGAAGAGGCTGCTAGGCTAGGCTAAGGATTTTTCGGTGATGAAGAGGTTGTTGACTGTTGAGTCGTTGACAAAGTAAGGCGGGGGAGGGAATTAGGGAATTAGGTAGGTAGGTACCTGCCTCTCTCTCTCAATTCAATACCGATATAATCACTTTCCCTCTTATTGTAAATATATAACAACTAGTTCACTTTTTCGAAATATTCTAACAAAATAAAATGAATCACTAAATAATAACATATACTCTTTCTGGTCCTAAATATAAGACCTAGATGACTTTTTTAGAAAATCCTATAAAAAACAAAATAAGTTAATTATAAATTGATTTACCTAATTTTTTTGCTTAGACTAGTTTATTTTACCTATAAACTAATGTATAATCTAAAAATATATCAAATATTTCATGATTTAATAGCCTTTTGGCAACCTTAACCTCTCCAAAAAAATCAATTAAGTCTTATATTTAGGATCGGAGGTAGTAACATATATTATTATAGGGAAAATGACAAATAAATCATTTTGAATGTCTAAAAGAACAAGTAAGGAACTCAAACTTCCAAAAGGATAATTAAGAACTAAGTACTTACTTGACATTTGTGATTGTTGTGAAAAGACTTAAATGTCTCCACCCAAATTAATTTAAATGGCTCATTTGTTAATGGGCATGCTCTAGTTAATTGGTACGTTGCAATCATTGTTGTCAAACTTGCGAGTTGACTCTCCGATTTTACCGTTTTTACGACACTACCTAACCAAAACGTGTCACGAGTCAACTAAATTTTCAGTTTTAGAAAATTCGATAGAAACTTACGTATTTACATTGTGAATTTACCGCTTTTACGTTTCTACCTTATAGAAAATTGTGTTAACTTACTATTAAACTCATTTTAATTATTTTTTATTGGCAAAATTCAATGAGTTTAAATATGGATTTCATAGAAATTTATTGAGGTTGATATACTATGAATATCCATATATTTAAATCTACTATCTATATTTAAAATAAATTTAAGTCAATTTATTATTATTTTTTGTATTCTTATTCAATTATATAAAAGAAATACATGATTTTTGATAAACTTAAACTCTTACAAGTTTACGATTCAAGTCTACGATCCGAGTTTACCTTATCTCCACGAGTTTACTTAAACTCACGAGTTTGACAACCTTGGTTGCAATTGTTAATAGGGAATGTGCATTTGTTAACATGGAAGTTAATTCAAATTGCCCAATTGTTAATCTGTATGTTTCAGTTGTTAATTGCTAAGTTGCAATTGTTAATAGGTACGCTGCAATTGTTAATAAGGAATGCACATTTGTTAACATGAAAGTTGATTCAAATGGTTCAATTGTTAATGGGTATGCTCGAGTTGTTAATCGGTAGGTTGCAATTGTTAATAGGGTTGGGGGCATTTAACTCTTTGCACAACAATCACAAATGTCAAGTATCTAGTTCATTAATTGTTCTTATGAAAGTTTGAGTTCTTTACTTGTCCTTTTAGACATTCAAAGGGATTTATTTGTCATTTTCCCTATATTATATATGATTGTATCATATGTTATCTTATAAGTTAAATAAATTAGCTTCAAGAAAAAAATTAGAAAATCAATTTAATTACCTTATTTATTGTTATTAGTATTCTCCAAAAAAGTCAACTAACTCTTATATTTAGGAATAGAGAGTATGTTATTATAAATCACATGATATTACTAATGTAACTTCTCTGTTTACTTGCTTGTTTATATTTAGGAATAGAGTGAGTATTAAAGTGCATTAGTATGGATAATTTGAGGGAAAATTGGAAACAATTAAAAAGTGACCTTATAATTGGGTCTAAATTAAATCTTAAAAGTGTCCTTATATTAAGGACTCTATTCATCCCTTCCTATATATAAGATATAATTATAATTGATTATATTAAAGAAATTAGTTGAGTTGTAAACACACCATGTTAGCAAAGTACCCAAACTATCTAGTTTAATGTTCCCCCTCATTCTTACTTGTTTATGAGTGAGAGAGGAAAACTTAATTTGATTATTATGTTATTTTTTCTCTTAACAGTTGTTGTAAATTCATTTCTTGTCTTAGAAAATTAGCTCATTTATGTTGGCAACAAATTGTTTGTTTTTCAAATTAAATGACATGTCTTTCTGGAAATATCTTTATTCTTGTGAGAAAATTAAGATACTTGTTTTTTTAAAAAAAAAATCTGGTCGTTGGAAATTTGGCCTGTTGGTCACCGATGTCCATGGTCAGGAGTTATACAAAATTAAATGACATACTCAGTTGTAACCATCATCAACCACCAAAGCTCTAGTGACTACTGTCAGAATTGGCCCCTTTATTTAAAACAAAATGGCAATGATGACTCATCCTAAAAATAACTTTGCTATATACTGGAAACTTGAACATTAGACAGCTTGCTAATTTAAATTGACCTCGAGTGTGGTTATAATTCCCACAAACTACTAGACTTGCTATTGGCATAGATGGACTAACTTAATTAAACAAATAATAAAAATACATAAAGTAGCATTTTCAAAAATAAATTTGGTACAATGCAGGCAACTCATAAGATTCAACTGACACAGTTGGTAAAGAGGTTTGACTCAAAGAGCTCGGGGGCCTGTCTTAGCCCTGATGAGCCCTCGAATCTCAACTCACCTAAACTTTTTGTTATAAAAAAAAATAAGATTCAACCGACTAGGAACAAATGTTAATACTCCATACAGTATGCAATAAACATAGCTGTGAGTTTTGGAGTTCAAAAGAAGAACAAATAAACAATCTAATAAAGAAACCTCTCAATGATCAAACTCATCTGGTCCCATAATTTGGACAAATGACAAACTAGAAAGAAACCGAAAGGCCAAACGAATATAACAGAACATGAAGAAGCTCAAGAAAATTAAGCTATTCAAGGATTGTACAGAGTTGTTAAGTCACAAGTACTTCAATGGCTCAAGCTTTCTATAATCTTGGCAAGAGCTGAGTAGGTTCCGAAGGCAGATGATGCAACTCCTATTGTGATCACTGAAATGCAAAGTGTTACCTGCAACCGGAGTTATACAAAGATAAGTGTTTGATATAAGTAAGACTTCATTTATATACATTTGTGGAGAAAGTAGATATCTATACTATGAGATTAAAATCTTCTTTGAGAACTTTAATGACAATTGAAACAGATAGAAAAGAGTGAGTCCTGGATCCACATGCACAAAAATAATATCACTTCTCTTATATTTTCACAACTTCATATCACTAGAGACACTTGAAGTCTTTAAGCACTTTATAATAAAAGTTGAGAGAGATAAAAGGAGAAGATAAGTCCTCTTCCATGGGAATCATTATGGATAAAAATAGGGTAATGGACCTAATCTACCCTCCAAGTAAACCACCCAGGAGCACTGGGCACCCTGAACTAACAACAGGCTCATATTTGCATTCAAAGTAACCAAATTGGTTAAAACAATTCCTTCTTGTTTCTTATTTTCCCCTAAACTTTCCAATCACAGAAACCTATAGATGTTATATTTGTTTTTTATGATAAAGTGTTTGGCATGTGTTTGACGTCATTAATATGTATTCCTCGAGGAAGTAGAATCAAATAGTATCATATCAAAAACAATTCTGTGTACATTATCATAAAATTGAAAGAGATAAAAAAATGGACTGAGTAAGGATTACATGGGATTCATATGTACGTAAATGTTAATATTTATCTTCTCTTTTATTTTCTCAACTCAGCACCCCAAAACAAACTAAAAGTCTTTTCTAGGTGCTTTCTGATAATACTTTGAGAAGAGCGAGTCCTACTAAGTATTCAAGTGGTATTACTTCTCTTTTTTTAAAAAAAAAAAAACTTTTCTTATCCTTATCTATCTAAAGTATTTCAAAAGATCCGAAACTAATTAAACTTTGATCAAAATCACTCCAAATGAAGAAGAGAAGACATAATTCTATTCTGACGTATGTGAATAATCTAATTGTATTCCAAGTTCATTTCCTATAAGTCTAAATCACTCATCAATATTTATAAGGCCATTACATATTCTAATAGGCTTCGGATGAACTATGATATGTAAGAGCAAGGTTATGGCTTAAATGGAGTGATATTATCAAATGTGTAATCATTGTACCTGAAGGCTTGAAACTTTGCCACGCACGATTCTCAGGAAACAAACACAGGGAAGAATTAATGTCTGCCAACATGTTTAAATTAAGTTAGCTAAATACAACGGCCAAAATCTCCACGAGAAAGGAATGACACCAAAAAACTATGGGAACTTACAACAAGCATTGTGAGTAAAGATCCAATCAATGACATCATCAGACCTGCAACAAAGTAATTGCAGAAAACAATTTAAAAATGTTCCAAGTAGAGTCAATATAGTAGAGTTGTGTTGTAAAGAATGTTCATGTTTCCTTTTTTTCTGTTGAATATAGTATCAAACCCCTGATTAATTTTAACTAACGTTGTCCAGAAAAAGGGCCCAAGAATAAAGGAAGAACACTTGATACAAGATCAAAAGGTCTAGTTACTAGTTAAGTCACAATTTTTTCTTTATAAGGACGATCAGCGATATTTCACTGCAATTTATTGGCTTTATTTGAAATTTAATAATGAGAAAAAAGATAAAATAGCATGGATGAAGACTCACCAAAGAATGGAACTGAAAGACCAACAAGCAGCGTAGAAACTACCAGTCCTGTTCTGATGAAGATGGAATATATATAAGCCTTAGCGTCAGTTGATGGTATCAATTCCTCCAGACTCATTGCTAGTGGAGACATAGTCAATGCATATGTGGTTCTAATTAAGGAAAAACAAGATTATTTGTTAAGCAATAGATACAGATAAGAGCGGATTTCCATAGCCAGAATCCTTTTATGAAGGCAACTATAACTGAATATTTAGATTCCTAAGATGTATTTTAATAGCAACTTAAATTTCTTGGTAATTTGTCGATCTATGGTATTAGTAGGTGAGAATGTGGATTTGTATGTATAGTACATGCACACTCATCAAGGATATTTGGTGAATGGATTGACCACCTGCAGAAGAAGAAATGAGAGACATTAATGTCATCAAATTATATGATTCGAGTCTAATATGCTACTAAGGTATCACATTGCCGAGCTCAGTTTGGAAAATGGAACTAATGAAGTCTAGAATGAGCATACCGTTGTCCAAACTGCAATCTTTGAGGCCACTAAATCTGGAGGCAAGTTAAGAGTGAACTGAGAAAGTGTAGCTTCACCAAACATTGTGTACCCCATGACAGCCACCCCAGCAAACATTAAGGTACAAATAGCAAAGCTGCAAAAAGGAATACATCAAACTTAGAAGCCGATAGATCCTTATATTTCTAGCACATCTTCATATTATGTTCTGAAAGAAATTTTCTAAGAAAAAATTTTTAAGCTATATGATTGGAATCCATCACCTTAGAAAGAGAGAGAGGTTACCCCCCTCCCCAAAAATATATATTTGAGGATTAAAAATAAAGAGTAAATTAGACTAACTGTGGGACAAAGGATAGGAAAAGTCTGTAATTATTTTATTGATATGAGTACATATTTATAATACAAAAGTTTCCTAAAAGATAATAAACTTCTTCTACAAGTTTACCTAATATGATTCTCTAATACATGATATTCTGCTACTCTAAATATTTCCTAATACTATAATTCACAATAATGATTAAGATATACAAATATTCTACAAATACACAATAGGAAATATTCATATTTTCCAACACTAACCTTTCCTAAATGTTATTAACATGACACATAAATTTCAAATATTTTCCAAGGTACAAATATCAAAGCTACCAAAACGAAATATCCTGTTATACAAGAGGAAATTTCTGTTGTATATCACAAAAGGATAAATTAGAATAGCATTTATAAAAGATTTAATCATAACTGCTCTACGCAAAGAGGTCAACATTTTCTTTTTTAGTGCATCTTTTCTATGTTTATCAGATAACTTACATTAAGGATAACTAGTGTTATAAAATTTTAATGAAGAGAAGATGTAAACCAAGAGTTAGGAAAATGGATTTAAAAGCTAAAACTTTCAACCCCACTTCTCCAATTTGTTTCCCCAAATCAAACCGATTCATTCAAATCTCCCCTCCCCTTCATTCCCGTATGACTAAACAAATGGTAAGTGACTGTAGAAGTATAGATTCAACAACAGCAGCAAAGTCTTAACTCACTACGTGGGGTCTGCTACATGGATCCTGTGAAATCATTGATTCATAGTTTCAAAATTAAAAGTACCATTGTTTTACCATGCTAATAGCATTGCAGGGAATTGATTTGGATTTGCCATTGATGTATAGATATTTGGAAACACTGCATGTCCTGAATAGCAGTAACCATAGACACCCAAAGCAACAGGCAGAGTTGCAAGATTCAATGGTGTCCCTTTGTGCTCAAAGCCAACTCCATCTACCACCCCAATCCACAACAAGCAGAGAGTCACCAAAACTGAGGCAATAACTCCTCCAGCTAGACCAAGAACAAAACAGTGATAAGTCATTCCAGATTATACCAACTGTTCAACTTCTAACTGACAATAAGGGATTAATTTTTTGTAGAAGCTTCTAATATGGTTCATGCACACTGATCATATTTCACCTTTAAGCACTACTTTTGATACAGCCAGCAATATTTGAACGTTATGGAACTGATCAATCTAAAATTTTACAAGCTGTAGAGGAAGTGGAGTAATAATGAAGCCATAATTCCTTTTGAGATGCTTTCAGGGAGCTTATATTTGCCCAAAATATTGTTAGATACGTTAAAAGAATGCTTCTGAAAGTTTCAGGGAGCTTAATGCTTCTGAAGAACACTCAAAAGAATGCTTCTCAAAGTTGTAGCAAATCAAAGGGACTCTCAAAATAAGACTCGAGAAGAGTATCATAAACTTTGTTGAGATAAAAGAGACAAATATTGATCATATTTTCTGATAATGGATTATTAATAGGTAGTTGGTTTCCTACCTGAGATGTAACTGAGAATACTCAGGTCACGGAGCCAAACAGTAGGAAGAACAGCCAAGGTGGTCAACAGTGCAAATAGAACATGAGAATCCAATTCAATGCCACCCAAACTTAGGTGTGCATTTGGAAATAATGAAGACAAGTTATCGCTCTCCAGAATTATATACTCTATGCAACAAGCCTGCATGAAGGAACTTAAAATATTTCAAATAATTTCTTAAAATAGTCATGTATCAGAACTTACAATGCTTTATAAAGTTTACATTTACATGTGTCCGAACATATTGGAAAAGTATGCTCATTTTAATAGTCATTGAGCGAATTACATCCTTTGTGCTGTTAACATGTTATTTACATATGTCACAACTATGGATGAGACTTTAAAATAATACTCAGAGAATGAAAGGGACTGTACTTACATATAGCTCCATGTACAATATTATCTGCATCCACCACAGCAAAATGGAAAAACATAAACAACAGTACAACACATTAGAAAGACTGCTCATTTCTAAGAATACAGAATTACAATTACATGAACTTACTAAATTAGAGATCACCAGACAAACTTACAGAGATGGCAATACGTCCTCCAGTTCCAAAAGCAGCTTGGCCAATATCAGGGTAAGTTTCTAGCCCAGGTTCACTATCCAAGCAGGCCCGCAAAAGGATCCCAGTATAGAAGGAAAGAACGGCAAAAATTAATAAAATAGAAAGCCCAAGCCATCCACCTTGTTTGGCAGCATAAGGGGTAGAAAGAATTCCTACACCACAAAGGACATTTATGCCTGAAAAAGACAAAATAAGAATGGACCAAAATCCTTTGTTAGTTTAGAGGTGCATGGCATGTGAATTAAAAATGTGTCAGAATTTTTTTGCATAAACAGCTGCATATGGGCCCGCCTCCAAGTACATACAAATCAAATCATACACTCATGCCTAACCTACATATGCCATGTTTCATACACTCAGATCTCTTTCAAATAATACAAATCTGAATGTCCAATTTATGGTGACCAGACAAGCAGAAAGAATCTATAGCTACACTGCAGTAGCATGCATTCAACTTGTTTGAATGGTTCTTGCAATAATGAATAAAAAATTTATACACTCAGTAGGAGTGATCCCTGCTAGACTATAGAGCAATGACACACTACCTATCAAAAACCATCATAATATGCGCACTAATTTTAAAGTAACAATTTATCTTTATTTTATATATTGAATGATGATTAATTGCAGCAGATGTGATCCATAATTATATGTTCATCAATGTGGTCATAGGAAAGAAAAACAAAAGCCAAATTTACTGAAGAGAAAATGTGTGCACGCACATTATACTTATCTAACATAGTTTACACTATTTATGAGTATGGATATCTTTAATGATTATACAAGGGTGGTCCCAGCCTCTCTGCATTATTCAGAGAATAGACAAACGCCACATTTCATAACTGAGCTATGAGCCTAATAATGTTATACAAGTGCCAAAATTACAATGAGGAAGAAAACTTTTTTTCCTGATTCTTGATCTTGATTGGAGTAAAAACGAATGCCCTCAACTCAATAATGGAGGTGTAAAGTTGCTAAGAAATAAAGGCATTAAGTAGGAAAAGAGAAATGCAAAAAGTGGTTTGCCTTCCAAGTACAAAATTCTAAAGAAGTTTTAGTTAATGATATGACATGAAATGTTAGTGAGGCAGCAAATCTTCACGTCATCTTTTATTTCTCACCTATTAATCAAGATTTTTTTTTTAACTTTTATTCATTCAAGAGAAAGTTGGCTTTTTGTCTAAAGAATAACATACACACCATTAATGACAGCTTGTCCATAAGAGCAGTGGCGAGGAATTTGGACTTCATGAGAAATTTTGGAAGAATCCTTCTTAAGCATAGATGGCCTCCTAGGAGGAAGCAAAGCATGAGAGCTTCGTCTGGGTGCCTCATCTGCTGTAGGTTGTAACAGAGGTTTTGAAGAAGATAGAGATTCAGGAGTGTGTCTCCTTATTAGAGATGAAGAAAGAAAGGAGCTACTTAATCTTGACAATGAGGTAGTGCCTAGAAATCCAATATTTGGTGATGGTACACTACTGTACAGATCAATTGACTGCCTGAAAAATTGATTGCAACAGAATAAGCATTCAGATCCAATGAAAAGCAAAATCTGCCAGGTTCAAAGTTCACTTCCTTCAAATCTAAACTTCTTATAATGACATCCCCTTTTTACCATCCTCCTTATTCAACATTCAAGACATGTATAACTTGTCACCAAGCATATTTGTCAGCGGAAAAAA
Organism: Mimosa pudica; assembly: GCA_029929735.1. Lineage (NCBI taxonomy): Eukaryota > Viridiplantae > Streptophyta > Magnoliopsida > Fabales > Fabaceae > Mimosa > Mimosa pudica. The sequence continues at coordinate 2,339,007 of JAKELP010000023.1, read as the reverse complement.
ATGACTTGCATAAAATTACTCCCCCAGTTTGTCAGATGATCAGATAACATTTCAGATAAGCATGAGCACAAAGAACACGACATGAAAAGGACATTACAAAACCATTAAACTTGTAAATATTGAGGGATTGGGGCTTTTCTACATTCAGGAAAAAGCAAGAAGTTATCCAACAATGGAAAAAAAATGGAATTTTAGATTTCCAGAACAGAAAAGGGAAAACAACACAAGGCAAGAAGTCACTGAAAAAAACAAGCTCAGAAATTTAACATATCCAATGAAGGAAGAAGAGGAGAAAAAAAGTTTACCTGTAACTCTGAGGCCATGTGGTAGTATAAGAACTGGGTTTCTCCTGCTGATGATTTTCATTTGAGAAATTTGAAGAATCTGAATCATTCCCATCAGCATCGTCTCCTTCTTTGTCATTATTAAACACCTTTTCCTCATCTTCATCACTTTCAATGTAAAAACTGTTGTCTTGCCCAGAGTTATTCATCATTTTCTGATTCCCCTCCTATATGCTCTCAAGGATAGATACTGTTGCTGCCAACAAATCACCTTTTTAAAAAAATACAATTCAAACTGAATGACACAATCACCGAAGGAACAAATAATTCGCCGAAAAATCTGGCCTTTGAAATTAAGAGATAACAGACAATATGACCATTGTCTCAACTGATTTTAGTATTTTACACTTTCAAACGATCTTAACAAGATTTGTTCAGATTGTAACAAAAAGTTCATGTACCAAAAATGGGAAGCAAAACTTTCAAAAAAAATTCCTACTTTGAACAAAGAAAGGAAATTAATCCAAACTCATGTGATGGTGCACAAAGAAGTAAAAAGTTTGAAAACCATTTATACTCCAAAAAGCTCAGAAACCAAACAAAACATCCAATTAAGCAAAGTACGTAAAAGCAAAGCAAAGAAAATAAAAACTTGACTTTACTTTGTAGGAGACAAAAATGAAGAATCCAAACAAAACACAAAACTCGACTTTAATATGAATGACAAAGAAAAGATGGACAGAAAAATAGTCTACATTATTCTAAAAGAGAAAAATGACTTCACCTTTTTGTTCTCTCTCTCTCTCTCTCTCTCTCTCTCTCTCTCTCTCTCTCTCTCTCTCTGAGAGATCAGAAGGAAAAGAAAGAAAGAAAGGAGCACACAGGAAGCAATGAAACAAGATGTGTATGTGTGTGTTCTTCTTATATCAAGCTCTCTATATGATCTAGATATAATATATACTTATATATTACGTGAAAATCACACAAGTGAGATTGTGAAGTTTGTGTTTGTATAGTATATTATAGTAATATATATAGACTATATATATTTGTGTGTGTGACAGTGTCTACGTGTTTGTAGATGATATGATTGAGGAGAAGGTGTGAGAGAAGATCATGGCCGTACAATATTTAATTGTTGTTGTTAATGATGGATGCAAGCTTACTTGGCCGCCATGTTGAAGCTAGGCATAGCTGGCTTGGTGGGTCCACCTTCTGTGTCTCAAGCTTCCTCTCTGTAAGTAAAGATGACAATGACATGCATGGTGTAATGAGAGAGATAGAGTCATGAGGGTTGTTGACAGCACAGGATCATATGAATCACAATCTTCCCAAAATTATCAAACGTCTATTTTTGGCAGTTTCATATGTTGTTGTACTTTTCTGATCAAAAAATTATGTTGTCGTACTTTTTACTTTTTATTGCATTACAAAAATGGTATGTTTGTTTCTTTTTTGAAGTATCTTATTAAAACTAATACTATATATGGTTAAAATAATAGTCAGCAGGTAACAAAAATATAGATATACATGTAGGCCTCGTGTAATTTATAGGATTCGACCAATATTTATAAGTGTAGGATAATTGACATGGTTTGGCCAAAAAAAAAAGGATAATTGACATGGTCCTAAACTTTACTTTATTAAGGCTAAAATTTGTAAATATATATAATATTTCTATTTTTACTGCTGTATAAAAATAATTGTTGTCAATGAACAAAATATGAACTTAAAGATGTTAGCAGTTTACAGTCATTTGTACTAGAATTAATGGCAAGGATTTAATGTAAAAAAATAAAATGTCAAGTTAAGTTTAAATTTTAAAATATGGGGATATTATATGTATTAAACACAAATTTCAGAAGCGTTTGATTTAGTTTGGGATTATTAACATAATAAAATTTTTAAAAAAAATTGATATTAAACAAAGCATGCACTAGTCTAAAGCAACTTATGTTGATCAAATTCTACAAGTAAGTTGCATTTTGGCTAATAAAATGTTAACAAAAGAGTCTTATGGCATTATATACATGTCAGAAAGGATTCTTGTGTGACAATAAACTTTCAAGATGTGACTATTAAGTTTGGCAAAAAAAATGTGGCTCTTTCGTCAACGGCTTTAAGAAACACTTAATAGCATATGTTTGTGCTGACATGGCAAAACACATGTCATGCATTTAGCGTGTATGTGGCGAGCCATGTATCAATTGGTTTCGAATTCCACCATCAACACACCAAATAATGATAATGAGGCACTAGCTATGTCAACACAAACAAGGGCCATTAAGTGCTTTCTAATGGTAGTGGTAAAAAACCCATTTTAAACATAGGTTGCACGCTTTTGTTAAAGGAAGCAATTTTGTATCACATCTTATAGAAAGTAGTTTTGTTCAAGACACTAATACATGATAGGCACACTTTTATAAGGGAAAATAAACATTCTTCTCTTCTTTCTTTCTCCAAAGTCAACTCAACTTCTCCTGCATGCTCATCTTTCATGATTATATTCTAGAAGTATTCCTATATATCTTTTAAAACGCGGCTTTTCAGCCGATGTCTCTAGAAAAAACTTAATGACTTGTGCTAACATGACACGACATACATCATCGGGTGTGCTGATGTGGCTCACCATGAGTCAGCCGGTTTTGACTCCCACGTCAACACATCAATGTGTATCTCACCCCATTATTAGCATAAATAAAGGTTGTTAAGTGCTTACTAACGGCATTAATCAAATGTCCCCCATTTTTCGGTTAAAAAATATGCTCATGCATTTTAAAAATTTATTGACAATAAAAAACCTTCAAAACTTAAATATACCATATGCTCTTTTGCCAACACTTGATTGACTAAAATGCATCTTAACACTCAAATCTATATCATTATCTTTTTGGCATAAATTCTACGCACGTTTAGGCTCGCTTCTGATTCTGTAAAACATTTGAATTTCATATTTTCTAGTTCTCTAACTTTCCCATCCTATGTTTCTCCAAACTCAACCACTTCTTCAGTTCAAAAAAAAAAAACTCAACCACTTCTTCTTTCCTACTTCGCACTCTCATACATGCTCATCTTCCATGATTATATTCCAGAAGTCTTCCTCCCCTCCTGCTACACCTATCAACGTGTGACGCAGTTCCTGCTCATTTTGACACAAACCTCACTCTATGGTTATATTTGGATGGTGCATGTGTGTCTAATAAGTTAATATAGCATTCCATGTATGTTATCTTTTTTTTGTTCTTCTTCGATCTCTTCATTCCAGGTGTACGTCAAGCCCATGCATATATGTTAATGGTGCTTGTTATGCCATTTATTATTTTTTGGCCTTTGGTGGCCTATGACGATGTTGATTGATACACAGAGATTGGGGGACAGAGAATCTCAGATAGGATTGAGAGAGAGGAGGAATCCCATGATTCGCGTTTTCATTGTGCTAGCTTTTTCATTATGTATTTTTGTTTGTAGAGGTTGATGTGAATAAGAGGTAGAGAAACCTAAGGGAAGCACAAGTACATAAACCATAAAGCGAGCAAGTGACCGTGTTAAATAGTTTAAAAATCCAACCCATACTCATTTGAGATGGGGTCAAGCCAATGAATCAGTGAACTAGCTACTATACCGATCCGATCAGGATCACTATACCGATCCGATCAGGAGCTCTAGATTGTTTGAGTTAGAAAATGGCAACACATACTTATATTCTATAATTTTGATAAAAAGAGTTTTTCTGGAATTTAAATTTGAGTTTTTATCTCCACCCAAAAGTTTTTTTTCTATTTCAATCTCCACCCAAAAGTTACCACATCAAATAACAGCTTTTTTATTATTATTATTATTATTATTATATATGCGATTTATGTATGAATTTTCTATTTACTTGTGAATTATGTATTGTTGTAAATTTTCTATTTAGCCTATTATGTTTTTTTCTCTCTTAACAATTGTTGTAAATTCACTTCTTGCCTTAGAAAATTACATCATTTGTGTTGGTAATAAATTTTTTGTTTTGCAATTAAATGGCATATATTTTTTGGAAATATACCTTTATGTTTGTGAGAAAACTAATATACTTGTTAACTTAAATTAACCTTGTGTGTGAGTATGCATTCCCGCAAACTAGACTTGCTATTGGCTTAGATGGCTTATGCACTTGTTATTTTATCATTCAAACTGAACTAAAAAATATTAAAAATGCATAAAGTAACATTTTCAAAAATAAATTTGGTAATGCAGACAACTCATAAGATGCAATGACTAGGAACAAGTATTAATATTTAGAATGAAATAAACGTAGTTGTGAGTTTTGAAGTTCAAAAGAAGACCAAAACAAAAACAATCTAAAGAAACCTCTCAACGATCAAACTCATCTGGTTCTATCACTTGGACAAATGACAAAGTAGAAAGAACAACCAGAACCAAAATAACGATGCAGGATAGCCTCAGACAAAGGAAACAAAATTGGGGCGAAATGAATATAACAGAACTTTAAGAAGCTCATCAACAACATTAAGCTTATCAAGGATTATAATGTGCAGAGTTGCTAAGCCACACAAGTACTTCACTGGCTCAAGCTTTCTACAATCTTGGCAAGAGCTGAGTAGGTTCCATAGGCAGATGATGCAACTCCTATTGTGATCACTGAAATGCAAAGTGTTGCCTGCAACAGGAGTTATACAAAGATGAAGTGTTTAATATAAGTAAGACGCCATTTATATACATCTGTGGAGAAAGTAGATATCGACAATATGAGATTATGGTCTTCTTTGAGAACTTTAATGACAACTGAAACAGATAGAAAGGAGTGAGTCCTGGATCTACATGCACAAAAATGGTATTACTTTTTTATTACTAGTATTTTCTCAATGTCAAACCACTAAACACACTGGAAGTCTCTAAGTACTTTATAATAAAAGTTGACAGAGATAAAAATAGGGTGATATTATGGGTTCAATAAATAGGGTGATATTGTCAAATGTGTAATCATTGTACCTGGAGACTTGAAACTTTGCCACGCAAGATTTTCAGGAAACAAACACAGGGAAGAATTAAGGTCTGCCAACATATTTAAGTTCAGTTAACTGAATGCTATGGTTAAAACATCCAGGAGAAAGGAATGGCGCCAAAACAATTATGTTAACTTACAACAAGCATTGTGAGTAAAGATCCAATCAAGGACATCACCAGACCTGCAACAAAGAAAATGCAGAAAACAACAATTTAAAAATGTTCCAAGTTATTATTGGATAGAAAAGTGATATGTAAAGGATTTTCTTAGTGTCAATATAGTTGTGTAGTATTGTAAAGAATGTTCCCATGTTTCATTTTTTTTTTCTTTATAAGGACGATCAATGATATTTCACTGCAATTTGCTGGATTTATTTGAAGTTCAGTATTGAGAAAAAAAGATAAAATAGCATGGACAATGCTCTTGAAATAAAGCGGGGTGTGAGAAGAGGATGAAGACTCACCAAAGAATGGAACTGAAAGACCAACAACAAGCGTAGAAACTACCAGTCCTGTTCTAATGAAGATGGAATATATATAAAACGTAGTGTTGGTTGATGGTATCAACTCTTCAAGGCTCATTGCTACTGGAGATATAGTCAATGCATATGTGGTGCTAATTAAGGAAAAAAATTATTTTTCAAACAATAGATACAGAGGAGAGCAAAATTTCCAGAATAAGAATACTTTTTCTAAGGTAACTTGAACTGAATGATTTTAGATTCATAAGATGTATTTTAATAGCAACTTGAACTTTCTTTATAATTTGTGGATCTATGGAATAAATAGGTGAGAATGCAGGTTTGTGTGTATAGTACATTAACACTCATCAAGGATATTTGGTGAATGGATTGACCACCTGCAGAAGATGAAATGACAGACATTAATGTCAGAAACTTATATGATTGAGTCTAATATGCTATTAATATATCACACTGCCGAGTTCTGTCAGGGAACATTTACATAATGGAGTCTAGAATGAGCGTACCGTTGTCCAAACCGCAACCTTTGTTGCCACTAAATCTGGAGGTAAGTTAAGAGTGAACTGAGAAAGTGTAGCTTCACCAAACATTGTGTACCCCATAACAGCCACCCCAGCATACAATAAGGTACAAATGCCAAAGCTGCAAAAAGGAATGCATCACATTAGAAGCAGATAGATCCTTATATTTCTAGCAACTCTTCATATTATGTTTCTGTTTTAGTACATCTTCCTAAGTTAAAATTACATAGGAAAATAATAAGTAACATTTTCTGTTACAAGAAGCTTTGGTATTTTTACGGTGGAGTATACTTGTTAGTATAATGGAGGAGATTTTATAGGAGATGAAATAAAAAAGAGTATAATAGAGGAGATTTCTAATTTAGTAAGGGACAAATGGGTTTATAAATTTTTAATGAAGAGAAGATGTAAAACAAGAGTTGGGAAAATTGATTAAAAACTTTAACCCTACTTCTCCAATATTTTTTTCCCTAATCAAACCCATTTATTGAAATCTCCCCTCCCCTTCATTCCCGTATGACCAAACAGATGGTAAGTGACTGTATAAGTATAGAGTCATAGTTTCAAAATTAAATGTACCATTGCTTTACCATGCTAATAGCACTGCAGGGAATTGATTTGGATTTGCCATTGATGTATAGATATTTGGAAACACTGCATGTCCTGAATAGCAGTAACCATAGACACCCAAAGCAACAGGGAGAGTTGCCAGATTCAGTGGTGTCCCTTTGTGCTCAAAGCCAACTCCATCTACCATCCCAATCCACAACAAGCAGAGAGCCACCAAAACTGATGCAATAACTCCTCCAGCTAGATCAAGAACAAAGAACAGTGATAAGCCATTCCAGATTATACCAAGTGTTTAACTTCTAACTGACCAAATAATGGGATTAAATGTTGGGCATGATAATTTCTAAAAGGTGCATGTAGTAGCATGGTAATTTTGAGGGTGCAAATTTGGCACTTGTAACTCAAAAATGGGGCATCCAGTAGCATGGCACTTGTCACATGCTACTGGATGTCCCATTTAAATTACAAGTGCCAAATTTGCACCCTTGAAATTATCATGTTTCTGGGTGCACCTTTTAGAAATTACTATGCTACTGGGTGCAACTTTGCCCTTAACGTGTGTAGAAGCTACTAGTATGGTTCATGCACACCAATCATATTTTACTTTCAAGTTTAAACCACTATTTTGGATACGGGCAGCAATGATTGAACATTATGGAACTGATCAATCTAAAATTTTAAAAGATATAGATTAAGTGGAGTAATAATGAAGCCATAATTCCTTTTCAGATGCTTTCAAGGAGCTTAAATTTGCCCACAATATTGTTAGATACGTTAAAAGTTATTCCTGAAATATGGACAAGGATAATGAGTACTAACAAGCCCATGATTTTCTGGAAACAGATCCAACATCTCTACTTTCCAGGGAAACTAACAATTAAGTTTTAAGATTTCAGAGTTGATGTTCACAGGCCATGGAGGCTTCACAAGAGGAGGTATCACTCTTAGAATTTGCTGATTCTGCCTCAAAATTTCTTAAATAGTCTATACTAGGTTGGCTAATAAGTATTACTCTTTGCATTTGGCAATATTGCTTTTAGGATTCAAATTCAATGCCTCTGAAGAGCACTCAAAAGAATGCTTCTTAAAGCAGTAGAAACTCAATTAACCTTTTTTGAGATAAAAGAGACAAAGATTCATTATGTTGTCTGATAATGGATTATTAATTGGTGATTAGTTCCCTACCTGAGATGTAACTGAGAACACTCAGGTCACGGAGCCAAACAGTAGGAAGAACAGCCAAGGTGGTCAACAATGCAAATAGAACATGAGAATCCAATTCAATGCCACCCAAACTTAGGTGTGCATTTGGAAATAATGAAGACAAGTTATCGCTCTCCAGAATTATATACTCTATGCAACAAGCCTGCATGAAGGAACTTTAAATATTTCAAATGATTTCTACAAAAACCAAAGACCTCAAAGGAGATGATGATTAGTTCAATGGACCACTAGCGAAAAAATAGCAGCACCACAAAAGTATATCACAAATAAGTTCACACCCTTTTAATGTTTGGTAATTAAGGCTGAAAAGTATTGTGCTTGTTTCCAACAAATCTTTTGCATGTTTTACTCTGAAAGTTCATATGGTCATCATCTGCATCATAATCTTTTGGAGAGAAAAAATAGTTCACCAAAGCTGCACTTTTGTAAGATATGAAGTGTAGAAGAACTTGATATTAGCATAAAAAAGCAGTCATGTATCAGAACTAAATATGCTTTTTTTTGTTTACTTGTGTCCAAACATAGTATTTGAAAAGTATCTGAGTATGAGTAGATATAATAAATTTTAAAAAATTATTAATCTAAATTTTAATTGTGATTAGAATTTTCTAGTTTGAAATATAATTCTAATAAAGAAAATAGTAATATTTTTTAAAAAAGTAGAAACCTATATAATATTAAATATTAATATAATAAATAAAAATGGAACAATTTAAAGCTCTACTTGATTTAATTTGGAGTCAAAGGATACATCCTTTGTTTTTTTAACTTGTTATTTACATATATCACAACTAAATGGACGACACTTTAAAATAATACTCAGACAATGAAAGGGACTGTACTTACATATAGTTCGATGTATAATATTATCTGCATCCACCATAGCAAAATGGAGAAACATAAACAACAGAACAACATATTAGAGAGACCACTCATTTCTAAGAATACAAAAGTACAAACACATGAAATTAAAGATCACCAGGCAGACTTACAGAGATGGCAATACGTCCTCCAGTTCCAAAAGCAGCTTGGCCAACATCAGGGTACGTTTCTAGCCCAGGTTCACTGTCCAAGCAGGCCCTCAAAAGGATCCCAGTATAAAAGGAAAGAACAGCAAAAATTAATAAAATAGAAAGCCCAATCCATCCACCTTGTTCAGCAGCATAAGGGGTAGAAAGAATTCCTACACCACAAAGGACATTTATGCCTGAAAAAAACAAAATAAGAATGCGTCAGAATATATTTTGTATAGACAGCTGCATATGGGCCAGCCTCTAAATACATACAAATCAAATCATACACTCATGTCCAACCTACATATTGCCTTGTTTCACATGCACAGTTCTCTTTCAAATAAAAGAGATCTTAATGTCCAGTTTATGGTCACCAGACAAGCAGAACGAATCTCTAACTTTACTGCAGTACCATCCATTCAACTTGCTTGAATGGTTCTTGTAATAATGAATAAACCATTTTTTACTCAGTAGAAGTGACCCCTGAGGTACTATATTGGAATGGCAATTCATTTTCATTTTATATATCTAATGTTGATTAATTAAAGCAGATATGACTTCTAATTATAAGTTCATCAATATGATCATATGAAAGAAAAATAATAACCAAATTTACTGAATAGAAACTGTGTGTGCGCATTATACTTGTCTAACATGGTTTACACTATTAATGAGTATGCACATCTTCAATGATTATACAAGGGTGATCCCACACACCCACTTAGGTTTCTTTTGCCTTCTTTTGCCACATGTAATGCATTACTGACAGATGAGCACCACATTTCACAACTGAGATATGAGCCTAATAATGTTGTACATGTGTCAAAATTATGAAACTTATTTTCCTTATTCTTGATTGGAGTAAAAACAAATGCCCTCAACTAAATAATGGAGGTGTAAAGTTGTTAAGAAATAAAGGCATTAAGTAGGACAACTGAAACACAAAAACTGATTTGCCTTCCAAGTACAAAATTCTAAAGAAGTTTTTAGTTAATGACATGACATGAAATATTAGTGAAGCAGCCAATTTCCAAGTCATCATTTGTTTTCCCCCCCTTGATAGAGATCTTTTTATCTTCAATTCATTCAATAGAAAGTGTTCTTTCTAAAAAAAAGATACACACCATTAACAACAGCCTGTCCATAAGTGCATTGGCGAGGAATTGGCACTTCATGAGAAATTTTGGAAGAATCCTTCTTAAGCATAGATGGCCTCCTAGGAGGAAGCAAAGCATGGGAGCTTCGTCTAGGTGCCTCATCTGCTGCAGGTTGTAACAGAGGTTTTGCAGAAGATAGAGATTCAGGAGTGTGCCTTCTTGTTAGAGATGAAGAAAGAAAGGAGCTACTTAATCTGGACAGTGGAGGAGTGCCCAAAAATCCAATATTTGGTGATGGTACACTACTGTACAGATCAATTGACTGCCTGCAAAATTGATTGCAATAGAATAAGCATTCAGATTAACAGAAAAGCAAAATCTACCAGGGTAATTCATAGTACACTTCATTCAAATCTAAACTCCTTTTAATGATATCCTCTTTATACCTATCAAAATTTTACCATCCTCCTCATTCATCAACATCCAAGACATGTGTACTTGTTTACAAGCAAATTTGTCAGCAGAAAATTTAAATGACTTGCATAAAATTAGTAAATCAGCTAATAAACTTCATATTTGACCCCAAAAAAACATGAAAATTACTTCCCCAGTTTGAACACACAAACACAACATACAAAAGGACATTACAAAATCATTAAATCTTTAAAAATTGAATGATTGGAATTTTTCCACATCTAGCTAAGAAGCAAAAAATTATCCTACAAAGAAAAAAACTGTATTTTGAGATTCTCATAACAGAATAGGGGAAACAACATAGCACAACACAAGAATTCACTGAACAAAACACCAATGGATAGTTTGTTGAGCTGGCAAGTGGGTTTCAACCCCCGTAACAATGAGAATGTGAGTTCAAACACGCGAAATGTTTTCATTGGGAGAGGGGACAACTCTGCCTATCTGGGCAGCACTCATACCCCTCAAGTTCGGATTAGTCGATTGTCAATAGGCCACAAATTACTGGCTGGTATTTAAAGAAAAAAAGAATTCACTGAACAAAACAAGCTCAGAAATTCAATAAATCCAATGAAGGAAGCAGAGGAGAGAAAGAGTTGACCTGTAACTCTGAGGCCATGAGGTATTATAGGAACTGGGCCTCTCCTGCTGATGATTTTCATTTGAGAAATTTGAAGAATCTGAATCATTCCCATCAGCATCAGCCCCTTCTTTGTTATTATTAAACACCTTTTCCTCATCTTCATCACTTTCAATGTAAAAACTGTTGTCTTGCCCAGAGTTATTCATCATTTTCTGATTCCCCTCCTATATGCTCTCAAGGATAGACACTGTTGTTGCCAACAAATCACCTTAAAAAATTACAATTCAAATTGAATGTCACATAATCACTGAAGGAACATATAATTCGGCAAAAAATCTGGCCTTACAAATTAATAGACAACAGACAAAAAAAGAAATGATTTTGGCCATTGCTTCAGCTGATCTTTGCACTTTAAAGTTTCAAACGATCTTAAAAAGACTTGTTCTAACTGTAACAAAAAGTTCATATACCAAAAATGGGAAGAGAATTTTTCACAAAAAATCCCACTTTGAACAATAAGCACTGATCAGTAATCAGTCAGAAAAAGCAGCTAGAAAGCAAAGTCAGAAAGTAAGTAAACTAATCAACACTAACGTGATTGTAAGTCAAAGTAGTAAAAAGTGTGAAAATCAATGATACTCCAAAAAACTGAAGCTCACAGACCAAACAAAACAACCAAGCAAGCAAAGTACTTCAAAGCAAAGCAAAGCAACAAAAAGCTGACTTTATTTTGTAAGACACAAAAATGATGAATCCTAGTAAGTATGAAAGAATTAATATACAAAAATGAGTTTCACCTTTTTATTGCTTACTTTCAATCTCTTTCTGTGTGTGTGATAATTCTGGATATGGATCAGAAGGAAAAGAAAGTAAGAAAGGAGCACACAGAAAGTAATGAAATAAGATGTGTATGTGTGTGTTGTGTTCTTCTTAACAAGCTATATGATATATATGTATAAATATATATATATATATAGCCATGTGGGGGTCTGGTTTCTGAACGTGAAAATTACACAAGAAAGCTTGTGAAGTTCTTGTGTGTATATTTTTAATGTATGTGTATATATGTGTGTGTAGATTTTAGTGATTGGAGAGGAGGAGATGTGACTGAGAGAAGATCATAGCCGTAGAATATTTAAATGTTGTCATTTGTTACTGCTTACATGGCAGCCATGTGTCAAGCTAGGCATTGGTGGGTCCACCTTCTCTATCTCTATCTATCTGTGTGGTGGGTGGGTTTTTTTTTTTTTTTGTTTTTGGGGTAAGTAATGGTATAATGACATGCATGGTGTAATGAGAGGGATGAGTCATAGGATGAGTCATGGGGATGGTTGTCATGTCAGCAGAGGATCATATCACAATCTTCCCAAAACTATCAAACGTCTATTTTAGTTAGTTTCATAAGTTGTTGTGATTTTTTACTTTTTATTGTATTACAATTACAATGGCGTGTTTAATTTATTTCTTGTTTTTTGAGAATTTTATTATAGAGTTTATTAAAAATCCATATATATATTCACTTCTTTCCTAAATATAAGATCACTCTAAATTTTAATTTGTCTCTAAATATAAAACTAAATTTGAATATTCCCAACTTTTTTCTAAATTATTCTCATAATACTTATCAATCATCAATAAAGAAGAGAGATTGGAGATATGATGTACTCCCTCCGTTCCTAAATATAAGATCACTTTGGCTAATTTGAGGAGATTAAGGAAGACAATAAAATTACATGATCTTCCCAAAATCCCCTCAATTACTTAACTTTAAAAGGAGGAGGGGTTTTCAATGAAAAGAGGGAGTATAAGGGTAGTTTGGGCAAAACTTGAGATAAAATAGGAAGTGATCTTATATTTAGGAACTTATCCACTTCCCCAAAGTGATCTTATATTTAGGAACGGAGGGAGTATATGATTAGGACGTAATATCATGTAATAATGATAGATAACTTAACTAATAACATTCTTAATTTAATTAAATTATGTAAAATTGTCTTATATTTGGGAACAGAGGGAGTAATATAAAGTTAAAATAATAGTCCACACATTACAAAAAATATATACATACATGTCGGCCTTGTGTAATTTCTATGTGTAGGATTCAGACCAAAATTTATAAGTGTATGATAATATATTGAAATGGTCCTAAATTTTTAGCATTATTAAGACTACATTGTGTAAATATTATATATCTAATTCTCCTAGAGTATAAATAATAATTTTATCAACGAAGAATATGCATTTGAATAAAGACGTTTGCAGTTTACATGCAATTGTTCTAGAAATGCAATAATAATAAAGTGTCTGTAAAAGAGCGTTATGCACATTGTATATATTCTAGCTCCCAAGGATTCGTGTATACCAATAAATTTTCAACTTAGATTGATGGTGTTCGGTGTTGCTGACATGGTGAGATACTCGTTAACTGGTTTTAACTTCCACTTTATTAGCACACTAGATGAGGCGATTTTAGCCACATTAGCATAAAAGGGGGGCAATTAATTAAGTGCTTTATAATGATGTTGGTCAAAAGCCCCATGCATTTTAAAAGTTTATTGTCCCATGAGAACCCTTCAAAATTTGATTGTACCAAAAGATGTTTTAATTTGTCAACATTTAATTTACCAAAATACACCCTGGCCTAACCCTCAAATTGTATCATTGTCGTTTTGGAATAACAAATTCTACGCACATTTGGGCTTCTGATTTGTGCAATATTTTAATTTCATATTTTCTAGTTCTTCAACTTTTTCATACTCAGTTTAAAATTACTAATTTTATGTGCTAGCCATTGCTATTTTTTAAAAAGTAATTAAACTGCATATATTGCTAATATGTAATTGTTTTCAATATTTAAAAAATCCGGTGCGGATATGTTTTATTAGTACTGAAATTAATTAGTAACATTGTTACAATTAAATTATTAGAAAGACTTCCAAATTACATGCATGTAATGGTGTGCTTAATTTATTATAAAGGATTAATTAAGGTGCACTCTGAACCTTTGTTTTGGTATACATTATCCAACACCCCTAAACTTTAGTAGTGCAACATTACTCCTATATATATATAGTCTCCTGCTCCTTTTGACACAACCCTCACTTCTGGTTCATGCATTATGCACGCTCGCGCGCGCGCGCACATATGGATGGTGTATGTATGTCTAATAGGTTAATAGTATTTCATGTGTGTTATAATTTTTTTTGTTCTTCTTCGATCTCTTCATTCCAAGTGTACGTCAAGCTTATGCATATATGCTAATAGCTTATGCATATATGCTAATGGTGCTTGTTTTGTTATGCCATTTAGTTTTTGGCCTTTGGTGGCCTATGGTGATGCTGATACACATACAAAGATGGGCCGGGGGACATAGAATCTCAGTATAGTCTATAGAAGCCAGAGGATAGGATTGAGAGTGAGAGGGGGAATCAATGGTTTGCATTTTTCATTGCATGCACTAGCCTTTTTGATTATGTATTTTGTTTGTAGAGGTTGATAAACAAGAGGTAGAGAAACCAAAAGGAAGCACAAGTACATAAACCATAAAGTAAGCAAGTGACAGTGTTAAATAATTTAAAAATCCAACCCATACCCATTTGAAATGGGGTCGAACCAATGAATCGATGAACCAGCTACTAAACTGATCTGATCAAGAGCTTTTGATCATTTTGCCAAGTTGGGTTTCATAATAATTCATGCCTTTATTTCCTTTTATTACGCACATACACTACTACAAAAAAAAAGTTTTTATCAATGCATATTTTGACGCTTTTATCTTTACTTCATGAGCACAGGTAAAACCTAGATTTACCCGTGCCCTCAAAAAGTACATGTATACATTAACATTTACCTACTCTTTGAACATTGTTAATAGCCATTTTCAGTAATAGTGATAAGATATTTCTTTGAGTTAGAAAATGGTAACACATACATACTTATGTTCTCTATCAACTTTTTAATTTGATAAAAGAAATTTCCCGGAATTTGAATTTGAGCTTTTGTCTCCACCCAAAGTTACCACATCAACTAACAGCTTTTTTATTATTATATGTTATTTATGTATGAATTTTCTATTTACTGAATGAATTCATTTTTTATTATTTGAATGGAATTTTCTTTGGAGTGATGTATAGGAATATTATTTTTTATTTTAATTGAATTGTACTATTTGAAGTGATCGGTTTTTAAGCTAAATTTGTTTAGACCAGTGCATTAATTATATTATTCGTTCTGGTTTTAATTACGTCACAGGTAGAAAGGCGTGGAAGTTTTTATTGTCCAACAGGATATTAATTATTAGTATAGTTTGGATTGGGAATAATGCTCCGGTTTAAATACTCCCTCTGGTCCCTAATATAAGAGTCAGCCGTAAAAAATCGCTTATTAAGAAAACATGTGAATATTACTTGAGTGTCTGTAGTTAATGTTTCTTTTTCAATATTATCCATATTTATTATGATACTTTTAAGAGAGAGAAATACATAAGCATTAATAAATATGAAAGAGAGTTAGGGGTAAAGTAGTAGGAATAAATGCATTGAATAAGGAGATAATGTGAGATAAACTCTTATATTAGTGACCAAAACCATTGAAATTTTGAGCTCTTATATTAGGGACCGGAGGGAGTATACTACAATATACAAATTGCACTGATAAATATTTTAGAATAATGAATACACATTAAAAAAAGCTTAGGTACACCTTGTCTCATTCATAAACAACATAACTTCCGACCAAAAAAAAAATTCATAAATAGCATAACTTAAGAACATTTTTATGTCATAGAGTGATCTTGTGATGTGTAAATATAATTTGAAATTTTTCGTCAATATTTCGTCATTCAGTATTTTTAGTGATATGGCGAGTGGCGACATCATGTGTTAACATCTGGAAAAATCAGTGGGAATATAAAAATAATGACGAACGTAACTGTGCAATAACAAATAATGTTAGATTATCAATGGGAATATAAAATTAAAATTTGTATCACATCACAATATTTAAAAATCACAAGTAGTGTTTTTTTTATAATCTTTAAGGAGAATCTCAAGCAATAATGTACAAAACCCAGTTCCAAGTTTTACATAACTACCCTGGGTTAGTTTTTAAACCAAAGATAAGATGAAATAATATAATAAACTAATAAAGTAAAAAAGTTCAAGTCCTTCTATTTTTCAAGTCAAACTAAAATCGTTGTATTTTTTTATTTACCAATCGGTATCTGATGCTACTAACAACAAATTAATGTGAATGTGGGTTTACTATAATAATGGGAGAAACCTCACTACCCAAAAGTAATTATTGCGGCTACATACCTAGGGATTGAACTCGTGACAATATAATTCGTCAAGTTAAAACAACCAGCTTTGTTATGATGCTTATCATAGATTCAATTTGATCAAATCTCGTATATAGTGAAAGTTAAATTCAAGAATCCACATAGACGTACAAGTCACAATAGTCATGTGTTAAGAGATAGTCATGTGTTAAGAGTTCTGCATTTGAATTACATATGAATCTAAACCCTTTTCTAAAATTATCCTTGGATTGAAAGGTGAATCAGTTAATATCTCTTATGAATTGATTTACTCTTTTAAATTTGCCCTTATTTAATAATGAGCAACGAGAAAAAGATTATACACGTTTTTTTATAGAATTTTACATTCAATTTGATCCTTGAACTTTATACAATAATGATTTAGTTTGGTCCGCTAAATTAAAAAAAATAATATTTTAAAATCTTTTAATCCAAACATAATATATGTCTCTATAATAATGATAATGTTCTTGTAACAATCAGTATTATTTCTTTATTTTTTTTATCACTAGTATTATTTATTTATCTTATTATTATTGTAATTAATTAATTTCATGGTTATTAATAAAATTTTCATTTACTCAAAAAATTGGTATTATTTTAAAAATAAAAAATTATGTGCTACCATTTTATTATAATGTGTTGTCAATATAAAAAATTTACTGTTAGCATTTTTTATTAATTTTCATCATGATTGAATGCAATAAGTATATTTTCCATGGTTAAATTACTAAAGTAAACCCAACAAATAGAATATAAGGCCAAATATACAAAGTGGTGTCTACCGTTTTTTTTATTTAAAGGGGCAAACACTAACGGATTGAGGCTACAAGTGGTGTATACGTTTTACCTTACTTGTATTTTCAATTAAGGGTAAAATTAGAAAACGATTATTACTATGATGAATTATTTATTTATATTTATGATCAAACATCTTTTACAATAACTAGCTATCTACTAAGGATAAGATTTGTTTTTGTTTGTGTATGCACTATTAATTTGCTAATAATTGATCGCAATCAATGTTAGGATGGAAAAAGCGAAATAAAGGCGTGTCTTTGCTAGTTATGAAATAATTGAACTACGAAAAATGATGGAATGTTTGATTGAATGTAGAGGTGAGTGAGAATTCTCATTAGAAATCATCATTGAGTGTCCTGTTTTTTCCATTATGACATGAGTGCCCTTCGAAGAATATGCTTTGATGGTAGAAGCTAGTAGGGTAGAAATAACTTAGGCCGGCATATTGGGGCCTACGACCTGGCCTATTAAAAGCCTAGACTATTTTTTATTCTAAAAAATCAGACTTAGTCATAGGCTTTGGGCCTATTTGTTTAATAGGTCAGACCAAGGTTAAAAAAAGCATGTAATCTATCAGGCTGACCTATTAAATATAAATCTAGCGCTAGTATTATTAAACCATATTCTATTAAAAAAAAAGAAAGATTGATCAAGTCCAAGCAGTCACCACACGCCTATTTGTTTCAATGCTTTGGCAAAACACATGTAATTTAGATGAGTTTGAGTTTTTAATTAATTTGATCTTATTATTATGTTTTTGATCATAGTCATATGTCTCATACCCCTTAACCAATAGTTATATATCATTTTTAAGTTTTCACCCTACTTTTTAATTTTATTTATCCCTTCTGATTATCGTTAGAATGAGAGAAAGGTGAGACGTATGGGAGAATAATTTGTAAATGAAGTGAAAGAGTTTTGATACGAGTACATTTGAAATCTTTTATCAATTTAATGCATTTCTTGACATGTAAGGATGAGATATAGAACACTTATAACCAAGAGTTCATCTTTCAATCTCTCTTCATTTAATGTGTTTTTTCTTAATTTGCCTTTAATCTCCTGTCATATTTATTAATGCTTATGCATTTTCTCTCTCTCAAAAGTATCATAATAAATGTAGGCAATAAAAAAATATTAACTCCAGACGTCCAACTAGTTTCACATGTTTTCTTAAGAATCGTGTGTTTGACGGCTGACTCTTATTTATAGACCAAAGGACTATATTTTATCTTTTTATGAAATAGACAAGTAAATCTCATCATTAATTGATTTTATTGTTGTAGGTTCCTTGGAACCTGTTGTCATTGAGAGATTCTAAAGGAATTCAGGGTAATATAAAGTATCTTCTTTATAACTAACTACAATTTCCCTTCCCCTTTTATTGCTAACCTTTTTTACAGCTCTTTTATTACTAACTAAATGGATTATTAAATTTTTTTGCGCACATATACAATTATTAGACATTGACTTGACGATGCCAGACCAAAATAGGTCTACTACGGAAGCTATTATTACGCCCAGTTCAAGTAATCTGAAATGTGTGAAGACGTCAAATTGGCAAATTCCCCCATATACCGTTCGATCAAACAAAGAAAAACACCCCCGTATACTTACTTTGAAAATACTCGAGAATTTAATTTACACCATTAACGACGCATCCTCCTGATCTATCTGTACAAAATTTCCAATTCAAAAGAGTGATGGTATTTAGTAAATGTGTTGATGCCAACAAAGGGTAGTCCAATTGGTAAAATATTTAGCTCATAACTATGTGAAAGATTGTGAATTTGAATCTTACCGATGTGAGGATCTTTTTAGTGAGTAGCAATCTGTAAGTACATTTATAAGTCTTATAGTGAGTCTCTATGACTCAACTCACTTAAACTTTTTTGCATGAAAGAAAGTCAATGTGTTAATATATCCACTTGATTATATATATTAACTCAAATTCACAAATCAAATTTTATCAAGCTCATTGTACAAATTTTTGTAAATACACAAAACTCATTACTATTTTTTGTTATGAAATTCATTTGAAGTCTTTCGTACTCTTCAATCTTCATATATGGTCAACGATATTATTTATATTATATTTTTTATGAAAAAATTTCTTAGGTGACCTGTACATCACGAACTCGAAGATTAGTTATTGAGAGAGTACAATTGTACTTATAAGAAAAGTAAAAACAAAAGATAAATATGATTAACCCTGTCCCATTTTTGAAAAGGAAATTTAATTTTGTAGATAGATTACCCCTAACCACTATGAATTATACATCTTTGAACGTGATTCGACTAGAACTATTTAGGGAAAATTAATTTGAGGTCCCCCACAAGGGAGTTAATACTAGAAAAGTCCCAAAAGTTGAAAATATTAATGTAGGGTGTAACATCCTAAAAATTTGATTCAAGATTAGAGAGTGTTTGAGAAATAATAAATGGAAAAGAAAATGAAAATTTTGGAACTTTTAGGATTTTTGGAGATTTTTGAAATATTTTTGGAAGTTTTGGGATAATAAATGTCTAAATAATTAATTAAGCAATTGAAGAATTAGAAATATGAGAGTACCATGGAATCCAAAATAGTTTGAAGGTGAAGGAGAATGGAGACTGGTTTTAGTGTATTTAAATTGAAAGAGTACATTATGGTAATTTCCGGTATAAGTTACACAAACATTAAAACAAATAACCAAACCAAACGCGCCCTTACCCTTATTCTTTATGTTTGGCCGTGAGACTCCCTCCCCCCTCATTTACCAAAATCATCATCTTCACCCTTCTCTTCCATCTCTGTTCTCTCTTTCGGACGGCCGGCGATGGCGGCGGCCAAGGGTGACGGCGGCTACCGCCGTCCTTTCTCACTTCTCTTCCTCCACCTCATCAAAATTCATCTCCTCCATTTTCTCTCCCTCGCGTCCTCTCTCCTCTATTTCTTCTTCGTCTCCGGCAAGATTGACGGCGGCCAGTTGAGGAAAGAGGTAAAGCTTCGATTTTTCTAACTATGATAGAGATATTGATATTATCGAAATTCCTTTTTCTATCATAGTTAGTAAAGATATTATTGAACTAAAAGAGATGTCACAGGTTAATTAGGGAATTAGTAACAGTTAGTTACATAGGGTCCCAAGGGACCTCACATTAATATATTTGAAAAGTGAAAAGACAGTTTTGCCCCTAGCATTAATAAAAAATTACCCTCCTCCCTCTTCTCCCCCCCACCTCCTCCCTCCCTCCTCCCTCACGCCCCCCACCCCCACCCTCCGCCCCCACACCCCACCCTCCTCCCTCTTCTCCCCCCCACCCTCCTCCCTCCCTCCTCCCCACGCCCCCCACCCGCACCCTCCTCCCTCCTCACCCCCCTCCTCCTCCCTCACCCGCGAGGAGGGTGGGGGGTGGGGGGGCGGAGGGAGGAGGGTGGGGTGGGGGGCGTGAGGGAGGAGGGAGGGTGGGGGGAGAAGAGGGAGGAGGGTGGGGGGTGGGGGGGCGGAGGGAGGAGGGTGGGGGCGTGAGGGAGGAGGGTGGGGTGGGGGTGGGCGTGAGGGAGGATGGGGGAGCGGAGGGAGGAGGGTGGGGGTGGGGGGGTAATTTTTTATTAAGGCTAGGGGCAAAACTGTCTTTTCACTTTTCAAATATATTAATATGAGGTCCCTTGGGACCCTACATTAATATTTTCAACTTTTGGGACTTTTCTAGTATTAACTCCCTTGTGGGCGACCTCTAATTAATTTTCCCAACTATTTATTAAAATGAAATATAGAGAGTGTATATATATTATTTGTGAACGAGTAAAAGAGATCGAAGTAATATAAAATAATGAATAGAAATATATGAAGTAAGATGATGGGATAAAATAAAGTAATTAAAGAGACTATATAAGTTGGACTCAACTAAGATGATGGGATAAAATAAAGTAATAAAAGAGTCTATATATGTTGGACTCAACTATTTTATTAATGATAGACGTGAAGTTATTAACGAGACAAACTCAGGACTCAGGAGGGATCTTATTATAAAATCCTAGCTTTTTCAACTATATTTATAGCCTTCTAATCAATTTATAACCACTTTCTAATGTTAGAAGCCCAAAAATATGAATAAATTAAAACTTTTCTATTTCAAAAACTACATTAAAAGAATTTCCAACATAAACTTGGGCTCCTAAACAATTTATGAAATTATATCTGTTTCCTGAAATTCGCAGCGGATTATAAATTCATTAAATAGCTAAATTAGTAGTCACTACTTAGTTTTATTTTATACACCTATACTATCTATTGTTACTAAATACTTAACATATTTAAGTCTAACTATTACAATTTTATATAATATAATTCGGCTATCGCAGGTGATAGCCTATACCTATATACATCACAAGTTATAAACTTGTATAAGAATATATATAACAACTAATATATAATACAAATATATCTAACTATTGAGCTTCGGGCCTAACAAGCATCCTTCCTACCTTCCTAGAGCTTCCCTCGGAATTAACTTCTCCCGGCTTATCTGTAAAAACATTTTAAAACAACAGTGAGATTCAAAGAATCCCAATAACAGTTTATTTCAATAGTTTACCTTTAAATCATGATAATATTCTCCTCTTTCCAACCTCTTGTTGGAACCTGCCTCTTTCCAATCTCTTATTGGAACCTGCCTCTTTCCAATCTCTTATTGGAACCTGCCTCACTATACCAACCATTTTTAACGATATGTTCGTTAATTAATGGAGGTATTCTTTACCTGCAGGGTTTCTGAAAATGTTTGGCATAGGGGGAGCGACCCACCTGATGCCTAGAGTACTCTACTTTCTTATTTATCTATCTGAGATAAATATCATTCCTTCCTCTTGGATAAATATTATCATGCTTTTGAAAAAAATATTGATGCGCGCTTATTGCTATTGAATTAAACTATTACCTGTCCTTTCACTTTACTAATACTTCTCCTTTCCTTCTTGCTGCTTCTCAAACACTTGCCTTCTACCTTTTCCTATCATTACATAATAATAATGACTATAAATAACTATTCTATATAACAAGCAACGTCTCTCTCAAATCTATATTACTACCCAATCCCTTGTTTATGTTTCCTATCATAAAAATCTATTTTCAAACCTAATCAAATTCCTCAACAATTAATTAATGCAATCAAACAAAGCAAGTTCAGAAATCACTATATTCATTACAATCAAACCATTCAAGTTATGCATGACTTTACTTCACTAATTATAAGTCTATTAGATCATACCCAAACAAAGTAGGAATTTCAATTTCTTCCTAAACTCTATTCAGCAAAGATATTAAAAATGCAGAAACTTTATTAATCCTAAATACAACAACAATATTTCAACAAAGCAACAAAGATAGTTAAAAGAAGTTAAATCCCCATTCATTATCTTTTGTAGCATATACTTAGCATTGAAATAAATAAAATCAGAACTTTGAATCTTAAATTCTCAACACTTTTGTTTGATTCTATAAAGTCCATTTAAATTACTAAAAGAGATTATTCAACTTTTAAATTCACATATCAATGTCCACTGCAGAATTAAGGACAAAATTCTCAAACTTAACATGCAAACAATTAACATCATTAAATCATAGGACTTGGACTCTAGTAGTCTAGTTTAAGATCTATAATCGTGCTTTAATCAAATAAACATCTACACTCTTCAATCTCAAAACTGAATCTTTAACACATCATTAACCAAAACTTAACAGAGAAAAAGAAATAAAGAGACAAGCAAAATATTAAACACAAAGTAACTTAACTCAACTAAATCTTAACCAATAAGTGATATTTTACTATTTCAATTAATCATAAAACAAAACTTTCATTTTTCCTTCCAATATGCCTCTCTAAGCTTTCAAAAAAATCTCAATGCAACCAAAATTTTCTTCTAGGCATTTTAACAAACACCTTGAGTGTAATGATATTCAAACAACAAATCTCCATAATACTCTAAGCATAAATCAAAATTTCAGCC
Organism: Mimosa pudica; assembly: GCA_029929735.1. Lineage (NCBI taxonomy): Eukaryota > Viridiplantae > Streptophyta > Magnoliopsida > Fabales > Fabaceae > Mimosa > Mimosa pudica. The sequence goes on along the minus strand of JAKELP010000023.1, from coordinate 2,315,642 downwards.
ATGTAAGCAAAGAAAACAGAGAATCCTCAAGGCCTCCATGCATGGAATAAACTATCAATATATTTGCATTTAGAAAACATGAAATCACAAGGATGATCTTATAGAAACATAAACCAAATGGACAAAGGAAACATAAAGAAAGAAATTCAAACTATATTGCAACTTGAACTTGAACAAATTTAAACATGCAATACAATTTATTATCTCTACTTTACACCTACTTAGGTTAATTAAAGTTTTCAGCCCTAAAATCCCTAAGATGGCCGTCCGATTTGAGCACCCAAATTGGGGATTTTCACAAACTCAACTAAAACTCAAAGTAACCTTCAAATCCACCCACAAGCTTGAAGAATCGAAGCTTAAATTATATTTTAAGGATTGTGAAAGCCTAACCTAAGAATCCCAATTCGGACCCCTTCTCAATCTCACCAAAACGAAGGAAAAGTGGGTATAGAAATGAAGAGGAGGATCACCTGAAGCTAAATCCATCATTGCATGTGAGTTTCCGGCGCCGGGCCGCCGTGAATCGCCGGAAAACGTGGCTGGGGATGGAGAGAAATGGAAGAGAAAGTGGGGGCAAGGAGGAGCTTGTGTTTTGAGAGAAGTGAGGAGTGAAAATGACGATGATGATAAGCAAAAGAGATGGAGAATTTGTTTCATAAAGGGTTTGAGGAAAATATTAGTTTTGCCCCTCATAATTTCTTGTTTTTCACTTAAACCCCTTTTAATGAACTTTTTATTTTCACTCTAATCCCTCCTTCATAACATAATTCCTATGGTTATTTCTCACCTCAAACTAGGAATTGTCTTTAGTTTCTAAAGGAATAGGTCCTAAAATTCTTATGATTATTTATATCCTCATAAATTTAGTTATTTAATTTCTAAAAAAAAATATAATTATTCTTCTTCATTTATTTTTTAAGGCTTTCTAATTCCTAAATGACACTCAAGACCTTGATTAATTTTTTATTATCCCTAATTTAAATTTTGGGGTGTTACAATTCTCTCCCCCTTAAATAATTTCGTCCTCGAAATTAAAGGAATGACCCTACTGTTTTAGGACTCTTACAATACTGTAGCAGCTCAAACACAAAACAACAAACAATTTCTCACACACCAATCAGAATTCAGAATCACCATCTAATACCTCATGCTAACACTTCACATATACACAAAATCAACATCCAGATAGAACAAAAAACATGGATTCAAGTGTCACAACAAAACTTCATCATAGCCTTCTAATATACCACTCTTTGTTCAACTAAGTTCTCAATTCAAATTAGACTATCAAGTTGAAAATTTCAAAAACAATCATACAACAATAGACAAAAGCATTACTATAAATTTTAATATTCCCTACTTTAATCTACATTAACCATCTCTTATTGCTTTCAAATCTCTCTAAACCCTTTTGACTCATAAGGTTTCTCAATGATGCCTTGATTATGATTATGTCCGGATCATAATTATACTCAAGACCCCAAAGAAAAATCCTTATTTCGTCAATCTTCTTCCAAACTCTTATCCACCCCTCAACATCTACTTCTTCTAATCTTTAAAGTATTCTACAATATTATCCACAAATTAAAATTCCACTTTCCTATAACTCTATAAGAATATTGTTAGGCCCTTGCAACCTCATAATCCTATAGTTCATTACTATCAAACCACTCTCAACCATATAATCATAAACCTTAAATTTTTACTTCCACATTTCCAATAAGTGAATTCAAATCTTTCCCCTAAATAAGCAAATAATCCATGATTACAACCTCATTTCCTAATACTATATCTCTTATTATCAATTTCATTCAAGGGTTTAACTAAGTTCTTCTAAAATCACTCGATCATCTATTCCATTTTCAAGGAACAAGAAACTATTCAAATTTACTCTATCAACTAAATGATTTTTTTGGAATTCCTAATTTCTAAACTCACATGATCATCAAATCACTATTTTGTCATCCAAACTCTATAATGCCTAACTAACTGGTATAATCTATCAAATTCCAACAATATAAAATCCTACATCCTATCAACTTGACTTAACACTCATAGTCATTTGGTTCTCCACAAAACACACTTTTACTTCCTCTCCACCTATTACTATCATGGTGTTTCCTAAAGTTTACTAAAGGTGTTCTAATGTCATTCATAAATATGTATATACGAGTAAGGTATTTTAGCTATCCTATGCCAGAATCCTTACTCTGATACCAAATATAAAATCCTAGCTTTTTCAACTATATTTATAGCCTTCTAATCAATTTATAACCACTTTCTAATGTTAGAAGCCCAAAAATATGAATAAATTAAAACTTTTCTATTTCAAAAACTACATTAAAAGAATTTCCAACATAAACTTGGGCTCCTAAACAATTTATGAAATTATATCTGTTTCCTGAAATTCGCAGCGGATTATAAATTCATTAAATAGCTAAATTAGTAGTCACTACTTAGTTTTATTTTATACACCTATACTATCTATTGTTACTAAATACTTAACATATTTAAGTCTAACTATTACAATTTTATATAATATAATTCGGCTATCGCAGGTGATAGCCTATACCTATATACATCACAAGTTATAAACTTGTATAAGAATATATATAACAACTAATATATAATACAAATATATCTAACTATTGAGCTTCGGGCCTAACAAGCATCCTTCCTACCTTCCTAGAGCTTCCCTCGGAATTAACTTCTCCCGGCTTATCTGTAAAAACATTTTAAAACAACAGTGAGATTCAAAGAATCCCAATAACAGTTTATTTCAATAGTTTACCTTTAAATCATGATAATATTCTCCTCTTTCCAACCTCTTGTTGGAACCTGCCTCTTTCCAATCTCTTATTGGAACCTGCCTCTTTCCAATCTCTTATTGGAACCTGCCTCACTATACCAACCATTTTTAACGATATGTTCGTTAATTAATGGAGGTATTCTTTACCTGCAGGGTTTCTGAAAATGTTTGGCATAGGGGGAGCGACCCACCTGATGCCTAGAGTACTCTACTTTCTTATTTATCTATCTGAGATAAATATCATTCCTTCCTCTTGGATAAATATTATCATGCTTTTGAAAAAAATATTGATGCGCGCTTATTGCTATTGAATTAAACTATTACCTGTCCTTTCACTTTACTAATACTTCTCCTTTCCTTCTTGCTGCTTCTCAAACACTTGCCTTCTACCTTTTCCTATCATTACATAATAATAATGACTATAAATAACTATTCTATATAATAAGCAACGTCTCTCTCAAATCTATATTACTACCCAATCCCTTGTTTATGTTTCCTATCATAAAAATCTATTTTCAAACCTAATCAAATTCCTCAACAATTAATTAATGCAATCAAACAAAGCAAGTTCAGAAATCACTATATTCATTACAATCAAACCATTCAAGTTATGCATGACTTTACTTCACTAATTATAAGTCTATTAGATCATACCCAAACAAAGTAGGAATTTCAATTTCTTCCTAAACTCTATTCAGCAAAGATATTAAAAATGCAGAAACTTTATTAATCCTAAATACAACAACAATATTTCAACAAAGCAACAAAGATAGTTAAAAGAAGTTAAATCCCCATTCATTATCTTTTGTAGCATATACTTAGCATTGAAATAAATAAAATCAGAACTTTGAATCTTAAATTCTCAACACTTTTGTTTGATTCTATAAAGTCCATTTAAATTACTAAAAGAGATTATTCAACTTTTAAATTCACATATCAATGTCCACTGCAGAATTAAGGACAAAATTCTCAAACTTAACATGCAAACAATTAACATCATTAAATCATAGGACTTGGACTCTAGTAGTCTAGTTTAAGATCTATAATCGTGCTTTAATCAAATAAACATCTACACTCTTCAATCTCAAAACTGAATCTTTAACACATCATTAACCAAAACTTAACAGAGAAAAAGAAATAAAGAGACAAGCAAAATATTAAACACAAAGTAACTTAACTCAACTAAATCTTAACCAATAAGTGATATTTTACTATTTCAATTAATCATAAAACAAAACTTTCATTTTTCCTTCCAATATGCCTCTCTAAGCTTTCAAAAAAATCTCAATGCAACCAAAATTTTCTTCTAGGCATTTTAACAAACACCTTGAGTGTAATGATATTCAAACAACAAATCTCCATAATACTCTAAGCATAAATCAAAATTTCAGCCATGTAAGCAAAGAAAACAGAGAATCCTCAAGGCCTCCATGCATGGAATAAACTATCAATATATTTGCATTTAGAAAACATGAAATCACAAGGATGATCTTATAGAAACATAAACCAAATGGACAAAGGAAACATAAAGAAAGAAATTCAAACTATATTGCAACTTGAACTTGAACAAATTTAAACATGCAATACAATTTATTATCTCTACTTTACACCTACTTAGGTTAATTAAAGTTTTCAGCCCTAAAATCCCTAAGATGGTCGTCCGATTTGAGCACCCAAATTGGGGATTTTCACAAACTCAACTAAAACTCAAAGTAACCTTCAAATCCACCCACAAGCTTGAAGAATCGAAGCTTAAATTATATTTTAAGGATTGTGAAAGCCTAACCTAAGAATCCCAATTCGGACCCCTTCTCAATCTCACCAAAACGAAGGAAAAGTGGGTATAGAAATGAAGAGGAGGATCACCTGAAGCTAAATCCATCATTGCATGTGAGTTTCCGGCGCCGGGCCGCCGTGAATCGCCGGAAAACGTGGCTGGGGATGGAGAGAAATGGAAGAGAAAGTGGGGGCAAGGAGGAGCTTGTGTTTTGAGAGAAGTGAGGAGTGAAAATGACGATGATGATAAGCAAAAGAGATGGAGAATTTGTTTCATAAAGGGTTTGAGGAAAATATTAGTTTTGCCCCTCATAATTTCTTGTTTTTCACTTAAACCCCTTTTAATGAACTTTTTATTTTCACTCTAATCCCTCCTTCATAACATAATTCCTATGGTTATTTCTCACCTCAAACTAGGAATTGTCTTTAGTTTCTAAAGGAATAGGTCCTAAAATTCTTATGATTATTTATATCCTCATAAATTTAGTTATTTAATTTCTAAAAAAAAATATAATTATTCTTCTTCATTTATTTTTTAAGGCTTTCTAATTCCTAAATGACACTCAAGACCTTAATTAATTTTTTATTATCCCTAATTTAAATTTTGGGGTGTTACACTTATCAATCAATATACAGACTTATTTTGTAAAAAATGAGTCATTATAGATAGGAAGGGAAAACCAAAGAAGTATTATGGAGAGAAAAAGTAATAAAATTAAGCCACATCCAAGATCCTAACATATGATTGTGTTGTGTGATGGCGTTGGATCCAAGAAGCCCCCACACCCGACAAGATTTGTATGCTTAGCCAAAAGGACAAATGACATGTGCCTTCTCTTCATACGAACTTCATCTTTTCCTGTCTTTTATTACAACTTTACTTATGAAGTGTCCTAGCAAGAGTATTTGACATATATAAATATATTTTTAATGGTGTTAAAATAGTAATACAATAATTGAAATATTATTAAGTACCAGCAAACATTTTAAACAAACAAAACAATCAACATTGTTCATTTTCATTAGGTGTCCATTGCGTGTGATTGAAACCGTTTATGGATGTTAGGTGAAAACAAAGGTATATTGGTTGTTTTGCCCCATTTTAAAGGTTTATCGGTATATTAGGACCCTTCAAAATATACTTATATCAAATACTCTTACCGCGACACTTAAATTTTATATTAAAATTGTGTATCTATCCTCTATTCTTCAACACTAAATATATCACTTACACACTAGGTTACATTGCCCATAAATATTTGTTAATAAAAAGGCTTATTGATAATGAAAGTGTTGTAAGTTCAAATTTTGTTGATATAAAAGACTTTGTTTGTTGAAGTTTGTATACGTTCTTTAAGTTTAAAAGGTTACACAAATCCAAATATGAGTTATCATGACTACACTCATATAACATTTTCATATATTTTTACGAATATTGTTGTCCACTTGAATATACCTGACTTATTCGAGCAAGATTGTCATTGATCTCTGTGTTTATTATGATCAAATATACGGCACATACATCATATAATTTGTTAGAAATTGAACTTAGTCACTACCTTATCAGCACTACTACGTACTAAATAACACAAATTCTCAATCCATAGATAATTTTTGTATCTCCTACCGTTTCCTACCATTTCATTGAATGTGACGTTGTCGGTTCACCACTTCCTAATAATAGCGTGAATGTGTGATATTCTTTATAATATACATGAATCCATATAATATGAAATTTTCAGATCTTGGCTACAAGTCGCGTACCCATAACAATGTTTTTCTCAAGAGATCAGAACCGTTGTCAATATTAGAATTTCGTAAACTTATTTTATGATTAAATTATACTTTATAGAATAACATAATATTAAGGGCAAAGGTGCACCCAGTAGCATGTTAAATTCAAAATGGTGCATCTAGTAGCATACTAAATTTGAGGTGCAAATTTAGCAGTTATAACATAAAATGGAGCAAATTTAGCAGTTATAAAATAAAATGGGGCAAATTTAACATCCCGTTAAAAATGACAAACCACTGTTACTGAGAGGTGCATCTTCATTAATTATCACCACCAATTTTTATTTTTCGAGCTTTTCTGATGTTGCTGCTAGTTCTTTATGCTGTGTTTCTTTATGCTATTGCTAGTTCTGCAAATTTCATATGCAAGTGTCTTCAAATTTAAGCTTTCTTCAAATTTCCATTTTTCTTTTTATTCAAAATGCAAACTATTGTCACATTGTCATGCCACCTGTATGCCATGTCAATTAAAAACTTGTTGGACCCACCTTTCAGTAACAGTGGTTTGTCATTTTTAACGGGATGCTAAATTTGCTCCATTTTATGTTATAACTGCTAAATTTGCCCTATTTCATGTTATAACTGCTAAATTTGCACCCTCAAATTTAGTATGCTACTAGATGCACCATTTTGAATTTACCATGCTACTGAGTGCACCTTTGCCCTAATATTAAATTTATTGAAGGGGAACATGGGTGAGAGCCATCACATATCCCTCTGTGTTTTATCCCTGTCATATTTGATTTCTCCATTATCAAAAAATAAAACAAAATACTCACAAAAAAGATAATAGCGTGGACAAACCATGGATTAGCAGATCATATGAGATATGACAGGTCGATATAAATCATTTTCAGATATATTCAAATCATCATTTAATTATAATACGTCTTCGATTCCCCACATCCTCTGTATATGTACGAAGGCAGACACATGGCATTAATTAGGGTAACATATGTCGTGTTTGTCAGAATTTTGATTCAATATAACCAATCGATCATCATTCGTAGTCATTTTGTCCATTGTTTAAATGAGATTTTGACTTGAAGCTTTATTGTGAATAATTCAATAATTAGTACTAAAAATGGAGAAAAGTAAACAATTATACTACAATTTGTAGCTCACATATATTACCCCAAATCTCTCAATCATAATTCGTTGTAACTCAATCCCTAATTTTTTTAACTCATAGAGTTCAATCCTGTATCTTTATGTTATTATCCTTATTATCTACATCTAACTTTGAATCTTCAAAATGAGTAATACAATCGATTCCAACTGAATTCCATTTGACCAAAGAAGGGAATATTAAAGAAGATGACGTAGAATGGGTAAATACGTGAAAAAATATAATCCCAATATAAGTGACAGCAAAATCTAAACTATTGAGGTTAAAAGAAGTGAGTAAGGTTGTGTAACTCACCTTTACACTAATTCATTAGCCATTCACTACATTTTTTATATAAAAACAATATATTAAGATAAAATGAAAATTATATGGCAATTTTATTGAACCCATTAACTAAGAGAGAATACGGATATTGCAATATAAATCATTAAAAATGAGCTCAACGAAGGTAACTTAAAAATACATAAAAACACATTAAGTATTTATAAAAGCATATCTATCCAAGTTTTGCCGATCCAACTTCAAAGAGAGGGGCACTATGTCCCATCCAGAAGGAATATGCATGTAAGTGTGCGTTGTTTTGATTGAAGTTTTGTAAAATTGTAAGGGGCAATATGGTAAAAATAAAATATTTCAAATTCTAATTATTCTATATCATGATCATCTATCATTATTCTTAATAATTCTAATTATAATAAGTAGTAAAATTAATTATATGAAATTTGGAAACTAATTTAATTTGAGTAGATATTTATTGACATCCTGCATAATTGTTTGTGGACGATAACTACAATTGCAAGTTTCTCCTTTTGCCATCCACTTAAATTTCAAGTTGCAGAAAAGAGCCTAATAAAATTGCAAATTGCAAATTGCAAGTTGCAGAAAATGGTCAAAGCGTCTGCATATATGAAAACTCAGGCTTGGAGTTATTACCATAAAAAATAAATCAGAGGGAAGACGTGACTAAGACATTATTTGAGGTATAACAGTTGGATTTTATTTCAATATTTTAATCAAAGAAATAAGTTAAGACTTTATTTACTAAACATAATATGATAAATATTTTCCCTCTCCCCTACTTTTCCACACCTTTAATTTGAAATGAACTTCAAATATTTAGATAAACGATACTTTTGTCTGCATAATTTTGATTTTTTAATTAGTTGGAATGCTGGTAAAAAACTAGTTGGAATGGAAAAAATTAAAATTACTAAGAAGAAATTTAATTTTTATTTATCCCATCATTGTAACACTAAAGATCTTAAATCAATGATTAAAGGCTTTGTAACCTAATTGTGTAACATTATTTTAATATTTTAATTTTAATAGTAAGTGAGAAATTATAGGTTGGATCTCATTTATGACCACAGAATATCAATGTTTATCCCTTCAATTAAAAAATCTAAATTAAAAATATTAAAGGTTTGTTACTTAATAGTATAACATTTATTTCTTTAATAAATATTCTCCTATGAGGATTTATCCTGATGAGTAGACACATTTTGAAAGAGATGAATACCATTTTTTATAAGTCACTTGATGTGTATAAATAAATTAAATTTTTCGAAAAATAATTTCCGTATTTAGATCCATCAACTCTGAAAATTAGCTTAACATACACAGATTAAAAACCTTTTCATTTAAATGGGTAAACCCACAAGTTTATCAAATTTTACCTATGTGGCTCTAGTCATAACTCATTTTATCAGACAAAAAAGTAACTCGTTTTCAACGTGTTTTATCAATTAAAAGAGGCTCGAAGCTTATTAACTTTATTTTTAAAGTTAACAATTTTTTAATTATATCTTCTATAATATACAATGATAATATACCATAAGAGTACAAATACAATAATAAATAAAAGAATAATGTTATATTCCCTCCGGTCCTAAATATAAGACCTAATTGATTTTTTTGAAAAATCCTAAAAAAAGCAAAATAAGTTAATTATAAATTGATTTACCTAATTTTTTTCCCTTAAACTACTTTATTTTACTTATAAACTAATGGATAATCTAAAAATATATCAAATATGTCATCATTTAATAGACTATTTTACAACCTTAATCTCTCAAAAAAAAGTTATCTAGGTCTTATATTTAGGACCGGAGGTAGTAATATATATATATATATATATATATATATTCATGTAAAGATAAAATATAGTGTGGTTTAAAAATTGGACAAAAAACTTTCTCTCTATTTATCTAATAATTACACTCTACCTTATTAAGACAATTTTTTTTTTGAACTGAAGAAGAACAGGAGGAAGTATGTATACCAACTCTCGAACCCGTGTCCTCATGTAAGCTCTCAAGAGAACTTGCCACAAAGCCACGCTTAAGGATGGTTCTTCTCTTTCCGTTCTATTCATTCAGCATTGATATTAGGGCAAAGGTGCACTCAGTAGCATGGTAAATTCAAAATGGTGCATCTAGTAGCATTCTAAATTTGAGGGTGCAAATTTAGCAGTTATAACATAAAATGGGGCAAATTTAGCAGTTATAACATAAAACGGGGCAAATTTAGCATCCCGTTAAAAATGACAAACCACCGTTACTGAGAGGTGGGTCCTACAATTTTTTAATTGACATGCCATACAGGTGGCATGACAATGTGACAATAGTTTGCATTTTTGATAAAAAACTTTACCTTCACTTTACAAAAAAATAGAAGCTTCACCTTCATCCTTCCTCCTTTCTTGACATCGCTAAAAATGGAACTCTAATTGCAGCTTCACATTTTTCCCCTTCACTTCTCAACCTTGTGGCCAAATCGCTGAAGAACATGAAGAAGGGAATAACATCAGCCTCGTCTTTGTCTTCGTGGAGCACAAACCGGAAAGGAACCCTAGGCTACAGAGATTTTGTAAGTGTCTAAGCCCCCTAACAGCCTCGTCTTCGTCTTATCAATTCGTGGAGTTGTTATAAGGTATTCCTGACTAAGGATTTGGTATCAAAAGAATGGAAGGATAGAAGCAATGGTATTTCTAATGGAGCAGAAAATTTCAATTTTCTTTACTTTGCCTTCCTAATTCCTCTCACACAAATTTCCTCCATCTTCGTTAGTTATCACCACCAAGTTTCATTTTTCAAGCTTTTCTGATGTTGTTGCTGCTAGTTCATTATGCTGCTGCTTGTTCTGCAAATTTCATATGCAAGTGTCTTCAAATTTAAGTGTTCTTCAAATTTCCATTTTTCTTTTTATTAAAAATGCAAACTATTGCCAGATTGTCATGCCACCTATATGCAATGTCAATTAAAAACTAGTAGGACCCACCTTTCAGGAACGGTGATTTGTCATTTTTAACGGGATGCTAAATTTGCCCCATTTTATGTTATAATTGCTAAATTTGCCCCATTTTATTTTATAACTGCTAAATTTGCACCCTCAAATTTAGTATGCTACTAGATGCACCATTTTGAATTTACCATGCTCCTGGGTGCACCTTTGCCCTTGATATTATTATATTCGTTCTGTAGGCTATTCTTATCTCCACACATGTGAGTTGTGACAGCACCTTCCGTTATTTTATATATATCGACAAATGGTTGGGGGAAAATTTAAAAAGTTATGGACAAAAATACCTTTGTCAATCAATTTTCTAACACTTGCCTCTTGTCGGTCCTAGCTTACATTAATCATCTTCATTTTCTTTCTTAATTTTTTAATTAGTCAACATACTTTTATGAGAATATAATATTAAACATTTTTTATACTCCCTCCGGTCCTAAATATAAGACCTAATTGACTTATTCTAGAAAATCCTTAAAAAGCAAAATAAGTTAATTATAAATTGATTTACCTAATTCTTTCCCTTAAACTAGTTTATTTTACCTATAAACTAATGAATAATCTAAAAATATATCAAATATGTCATCATTTAATAACCTATTTCGCAACCTTAATCTCTCCAAAAAAAAGTCAATTAGGTCATATATTTAGGACCGGAGGTAGTATATTTTATATTGAATAAGGATAGTAAAAGAGAAGAAATAAATTTAAAATTAAACAATTTAGCTAAGTTAATAAGGATAATACTCTGTTGGGTTCTTATTGTATGGCTTATTTGGAGTGCTGCTCTTGATCCAGACATAAGACATGTTTTTAATTCTTGTCAATATTTTCTCAAATTTCTTATATTGATACTTCCTCATCAACAATCAATGGAAAAAGAGTGTGAAATAGTTAATCAAGATGATAAAGAGACTCTTTAAAAATAAAAATATATACCAAATTAATTAACTTAAGGTAAAGAAGTTATATATATTTAGCACTGAATAAAGTATTAAAAATTATCCTAGTGTCACCACAATTAACTGAATGTTTTTTATAATATTTTTAGAAATAAGTGGTATTTGGCGCTGTAGGCATTAATGGCATAAAAAAAAAAATATATGCAGACAAAAGTTTAGGAAAATTTTTACAACAATAGTATGTTGACGAATGAAAATTTTATATTGACCTTTTTTGTGGGGGAGCCGCTGTTCATTGCTATAAAGAATGAAAAGCTTCAATCACATTACATTGGTCCACACTCCCAATCACTCTATCACATTTTATCTAATCATTCATTTCACAATAGAAACAAGTTCAACTTACCACAATCTACTTTACGTGGGCATGAAAATGTATATAATAGTATAATACCAATCCCAACAAATTCATTGAAAATCAATAATTCACAATATGGTTTGTTTTTCAGGCTTATCTAGCAGCTCGGATGTGTACGTCATCCAAACTCAGCCATCTAGAATTTTATTTTGCAAGCAAAAAATGTAACAGCTAATTTTTTTTATTTATATGAAACTTTTGGATGAATTGTAAATGCCTTTTTCTCTGTTGGAATCAATCTTGTTAGAGGAACTATAACACATTGAATGTGATCATCTATTCTTATTGGAATTCAAATATTAGTTCGTTAAATTGTGAGAGACTAATTCCTTCTGCTATACCTAGCATCTGTTGATGAACGTTCCTGCCTTCGGTCGAATTTTACGCTCTCACAAGAAAGATTTTATAACTACCCATATGATGTGGGCTCACGGCCCAATTGAAGATTTTGAGGACCAATTCTTACAGTTTGAGGAATTAAATGTGAGGCCCAAACTAGAAACTACATTACAGATATATATGGGCCTCCTATGAACTATCACTGAGCCCAACTATGTGTTTGGTTGGGATCACAAAGTTGATATTTGAGGCCTTAAAAGTTAAAAGTCAGTTGGAGTGAAAATTTGTTTTTTTGTCTGGAAAAAATTAATGTAGACAAGCACTTGAACAATATTCTTAGTTGTTTAATTAGCGAGCACTTGGTTCAACTGAAAATTTAGAGCTGTACACCTTAATTAAAAATTTCGAATTTGAATTTGAGAATGTAGCAAAGTGGGTTGTAGTCCTTGCCACTTACGGTAATGAAGAACTAAACTATCACGTGGTTCGATTAAAAAAACAAACGTCATTGTTATCTATTAAAAGGTAAATAAAAAGACACTATATTGTTGAGTTATAATTATATATGGGCGTTATTTCTCTGATTATTCTTCTCAAATGCACGTTATCTTCAATCAAGATATTTGTGGGATGCTAAACTCGTCTTCATGTCCTTATTTGTGAATGATTTAGCCTCCACCTCGTTGGCTCCATTTAAGTTTAATCATCCCATGAATAATTCCCCTGATGTTTTTTATGTGCTGTAATCTTTTTCCTTTGTTTATTCATATTGCATGACATTATTATGCTTTTATTGTAATTGTCCTTCTATTAAAATAAAACATAAGTATTTTTTATACCTGCTCATAACCTCGTCATTTCTGCCTATGACCTCGTCAATGCTTGCCTATTAACTTATCACAAGGTGATCCATACTTTGTAAGAGTTGCTCATGACCTTGTTATACGTGTGCATGAACTCGTCATTCCTTGCCCATGACCTTATCATAGGAAGGTGCAATCTGGTCTTTTTATATTTGAAATATATTAAAGTAAGGTCCTTAGGGACCCTACTTTAATATGTGGAGTTTATGTGACTTTTCTACTATTAAGTCTCTTGTGATGAGGGACTACAAATTAATTTTCCCATTAATTATTGGTTTGAAAAAGGAATATTTTTATTTATTCCAATTAAAGATTAATATAATCTCAACAGGAGCTATCCTGCCTGCCTGTTTGTTCATATCCTTATCTCAGTGTCTAATAATATATTTTTTCTTCTTTTTAATAATTTATTGTTCGTCCCCAATTGCCTTGTCAGACTTGGTCTTCCTTGTTCAACAATATCATAATTGGTGGATGCTGATGATAGATATAAATTGGACCCCATGAAACTTTAAACAGTATGAATAAATGGGTTACACGCAGAAAGATAATAATTATTATCAGTACGGATTACTCTTCTAAAACCATTTCTAGAGGACCACATATAACTTTTATGTCCAAAAAAAAAAAAAAAAAAAAGAGGACCACATATAACTACTCATCTAAAACCATTTCAAGAGGACCACATATAACTGCAGAGATGAATTCATGATTTATTTTTGCGTTTACACACACACATGAGAAACAGTCTTGATAAATTAAAAGCTAAGATGAATCAACATCTGTGTGTGATTATGCTGTGAAAATCTGTGATAAGGACACACCTTTTCTGACCCCAGAGTGCTCTTGTTTGGGATGTAGTTCGGAAGCTCAGAACTGACATTTAAACCCGCCAAAATCTAGTTGGAGCCAAATAATTATTTTTAATTCAGCATTTGGAGTAAACGGGCTTTTCTTCAAAATCGCGCCGTTAAAGTATCAGTTAATTTTTTTTCTTCATGTTGGCCTTTCATTAAGTTTGGATTTTCCAAAACTGAACCAAGGAAGCTTCTATCAACATTTTTATAAAATCTACTTTTCAGGTCGGTCCAAAATATAAGAATATGACTTTTTTTGTAAAAATGACTAAGAAAATTATACCCTTAAATTAATACATATGTCATTTGTAATTAGATTATATGTTAGTTTATTAGTATAATAAATTAGTTTTGAGAGAAAAATATAACTATAGACAATTTCAAGTGATTAATTTTGCATACTTAATTTCTCTATAAAGTCTAGTGATATTATAATATATGATTGTTGATTTGATAATCCCATATGGCTCCAATGTTAGCTAAAATTAAAAAATAAATAAATAATTGGGCCTTATTTTCTTGGTCTTTATTATCGAGCGACCTTTGTGTAATTGGACATACTTATAAAGAAAAAGCTACCTCCCACTTTGAATTTGATCTAATGACTTTGTTTTTCTCTACTCTTGCATAGTTTTTTCTGTCTCCATATATAGCGTCATTTGAGTAATTGGTAACTCTACTCTAATACTCTTGATATGTTGAGGTCAGATCCACTAAATTGAGACCATATATATGTCTTCTTTTTCATTAGGTTTGTTTAACACAGAGAGTTTGTCTTGTCTTATGCTTTCTTGAATCTCCCCCACTTGAACCCTTGTTCTCCTCTCTTTTCCACTCTCGCTAACAATCATTTAGAAGAATTTAGAAACCATAGCAAGCATCTAATTTAACGAGATAAGCAAGCTAGAGATGGATTTGAGATGATACATTATCAAACATAAATCACATCGCCATTTTTAGTTTGTAAATAAAGCTAGTTATAATATAAAGTCACTTCCCATATTTGTGGGTTTAATTGGCCAAAGGATTAAACATTCAACATCTTGAGGAGTGTACGATATTTAGGGAGTCCACTAGGAAGATAATTATCAACTATTTGTGTGAACATATATAGTAAAATGATTATTTATCATGCTTTAGAATCCATGAAGACAGATCTAGTGAGTTAAGCGTCATGCATTTGGATTGTAAATGAACATAACCTATCTTTTGTAAAAGTCACTTAGTTTTTACAAATGTTAAACCCTAAATTTGATATATCTAACTAAAGTTTAATACGCATAAGTAAAAATATATAACCAGCTAAACGTGCGCACATGTAATTCTATTGCGCGCGCACAACTGTATTGAACTTAAATTTTTCAGTTGTCCTTGTCCAAAGAAACAGGGAAAAGCATCATATAGCAGCTGCCAGGGCTCTTTACTTCAATACATGTGTCTGTGTGGTACAAAAATTAGCGGTTAATAATGATGATGTTTGTGGTCTCAAACTGAGTTGTACAAAGATATTGTTCAGAGCTTTCAGATTCTTATCTTACAATAATGAGTCAGGTTTTATGATACCTGTGTATATATTTTTTTCCCTGTAAGGTTTTCATCAGTGGGGAGACATGTCGGTCCTAACCTTGTACACTTTACCATCCTGCTTTTCCATGGTGGGCTCGACAATAATATTCTTACTCTTTTTTAAACCTTTTACATGGAGACAACACAAACACACACACAGATCGATGTTTTTTCTTATATTAAACATAAATGTTCATATATAAATGAATATAATGTTTATTATATAAAGGCGTGTCATGGGTAAAGTTACATATATAAGCCTACTATATGGAAAGAGATATTCTCAGAATCCACTTTCTCATTTTCCCTCAGAATCTTTAAATCCTGACCATCCAATTCATCATGCTGCTTACAAAGTGACACGTGACTACACTTTTCAGATCTCCACTTGCAAGTTTCTCTCGCCTCTTCTTTCCTCACTTTTTATAATTTGCCATTTATACCATTTAAAATTAAAAATTTGTATTATAATACTCCCTTTGTTCCTAAATATAAGATCACTTTGGTTAATTTGAGAAGATTAAGAAAGACAATAAAATTATATGATCTTCCCAAAATCCCCTCAATTACTTAACTTCAAAAGGAGGAGGGGTTTTCAATGAAAAGAGGGAGTGTAAGGGTAGTTTGGGCAAAACTTGAGATAAAATAGGAAGTGATCTTATATTTAGGAACTTATCCACTTCCCCAAAGTGATCTTATATTTAGGAACGAAGGGAGTATAAAATAAGTGAAGAAATTTTAATTTATTTATTTTTGAACATTTTTTATCATAACAATTTCAACTATCTGGACATATTTCATTTCAATAGAATGATCTATAAGAGATACAGACTTACCCAGTCAACTGTAAAATAATTTTATAGTTAACTGGGTAAGTCTGTATCTCTTATAGATCATTCTATTGAAATGATATAGGTCCAGATAGTTGAAATTAATAGGTCAGCGGTGAGAAAGGGGTTGATGAACACTGGAAATTTGTATTTTATTTTAGGATATAATGAAATATTATTTTCTCAAAAAGAAAAAAAATGTATTCTGTGTCATTTTGTAGGTGATTGGATAAAATCAATGGCCATGATAAGGAGATTCTGAGGGATGCTGAGGAATTGCTACTGAGAGAAACCGAACCCCCTACTATATCGAGTCAAAGTTCATTATATACCTACTCCCTCCTCCAATCCTAATAAATATTTGGCTCATATTTATCTAGTTTGATTTAGTTAAAATTATATAAAATTATTACGTAAATTAAACACTCTAATCTCTAATTAATAATATACTTTTATCACTACCATTCCCCTTCTCTCGCCTATTAATTTATTATAGTATTAAAAAGCATCTATAGGGAGGTCAGGCCAAACCCACCTTCCCAATAGGTTCTATAATTAGGACTAAGAAAAGGGGTTAAAGTTAAATTTTACCCCAGAAATTTTTAATTAGGATCAATTTTTTTTGGAAGTGTTTTTAGGATTAATTTTGCGCCCTTAAAGTTTACGAAATGGAACAATATTAGTGAAACATGCCACATGTGATGTCATTTAATAATCTACTTCCTACACATTATGTCATGTCATAATCACTTCTCACTCTCACTCGCAGCTTGAGAAGAAATGAACAAGAATCCGGTCCCCAAAACTAGACAAGAATTAGCAAAGAAAAACATCATCATCATCGTAAACATTCACCATGAAATTAAACTTCTCCACAACTCTATCTTCCTTCTAATAGTTTTTTTAAAAAAAACAAAACTTTAACAAAAACCAGATCTTGACCATAATTTACTGTTCTTGACATAATCTCCGAAAAATAATTTGAAGAATTCAAAGGAAAGAAAGCCATTGCATCAGGAGAAGGTTGAGAAGAATTGTGAGGGGTATTTTCGGAATTTTATTCTTCTTGTTGTTCTTCTTCTGATTTTGAGGTTGCATGGAGGAAGCTCTAAGAGATTGTCAATGGCACATTTGGCTTTTTTGATGAGCCAATCGACAGCTTTGCTTGAATGATGATCATAACCAATTCGGTCTTGAACATCGTAAAATTGAATTGTTGTGTGTGCGCTGATAACCAAGTCGAATATGGTTCTTGTTAAAGTTTTTTTTTTTTAAAAAAAAAAGATCTAATTAGAAGGAAGATAGAGTTGTAGAGAAGTTTCATGGTGAATTTTTATGATGATAATGATGATGTTCTTTTTTGCTAGCTCTTATCTGGTTTTGGGATCAGATTCTTGAATCTTCTCAAGTTGGGAGTGAGAGAGTGAGAAGAAAATACGATGACACTGCATAATGTCTATAAGGTGGATGATTAAGTGACATAACACATGGAATGTTTGCCAACTTAATAGTTAAAATTAACTTTGGGTAACTGCGGGATAATATTGATACTTTTGTAAGCTTACAAGGAATAATTGATCTTAAAAAAGTTTCCAAGGCAAAATTGATTATGACTAAAAAATTCTAGGGTAAATTTAAACTTTAACCCCCAAGAAAGCATTTGACATAGCTATGGAATCTTGTAGGCATTTCGTGATGAATCAAATTAGGAAATGAAGAAAATTGTATGTTATTGTTTTGGACCTAAATTGATCATTGCTTAAATTTTATCATGAGACGTATAGAGTGCTTTGAAACAGAGCTGCAGAACAATCAATAAGTAATTAGTCGAGCTGGTAAGTGGCCTTGTCTCTTGTACGAGCGAGAGGGTATGCCTAGGAAACTCTCTCATTGGGGGAAGTGACAATACTGTCCATGTGAGCAGCACTCCTACTTTTTGAATTCAGATTAGTCTGTCGCCAATAGGCATTGAATTAAAAGAAGGTGTTAAAAAAATAAAAATGGATAACAAAGAATTAGTTAGGAAAATGTTCAAAATAAATGAGCTACAAAGATTGCACACGAAAGCCACGGCTTTCAAACAATCAATGTATACATATAAAAGTTATCCACCAAATCACTGTTCATAAGCACTGTTCATGAACAGTGATTTGGTGGAATATAATATATAATTTTTTTTTAACATTTTTTTATAATATATTATTTTTTTAACTTTTTTTTTTAAAAAAATGTTTAGTTATTATATGATTTTTTTCACCCGATATTTTAGTTAAAAAAATTTGTCATATATTTTTTTAGTGCAAATTTGTTAAAAAAAAGTTAAAAAAAAGTTAAAAAATTTGTTCATGAGCAAATTTTTAGTGCATTGATTAACATTCTCTATTACTATTGTATGTGATTGCTTTCTTGTGCGAATTTATTTGGGCTACGTATTCTTTACTTTCTTGGGCTAATTTATTTGGGTCACATATTTTTTTTGTATGAATTTGCCTTAAAGATTTATATCTTTAGTGTCACCATTATGATGATCTTTTTGACCTAATATATATATCTGCAAATGTTTTATTGTGTCTTTTTATTTGCCTATTTATTTGGGCTGCGTATTCTTTACTTTCTTGGGCTAATTTATTTGGGTCACATATTTTTTTGTGTGAATTTGCCTTAAAGATTTATATTTAGTGTCACCATTATAATGATCTTTTTGACCTAATATATATATGCAAATGTTTTATTGTGTCTTTTTATTTGCTTATCTTTCCCGTGCAAACTATAAGTTGTTCCATGTAGATATAGAACACAAAAAGAAGAGTTGTTTCTTCACATAGGGAAGATGTGTTCAGTTAGATTTAATTTCGATTTTCATTACAACTTATAGAAAAATGGTCATTTGATAATGTAAACTAGAAGTTGTCATTGAAATTTTCTTCCTTCTAAGGTTAAGGTTAGATAATAGTTTTTTTGGTTAATGCTAATTTTTAAACAAAACCGCGCGGAGCGCGGGAAACCCCCGTGCAACGCACGGGAGATACCGCTAGTTAAAAAGCAATAACAAGCATGATGATCCTAAAAAAGAATGCAAATCAGGTAGTTCAAGGACATATGAGAAGATAATGAAGCCACCGAGGACATTTAAATTTGGAGTTAAGGCCTTTTTCCAAACGAAAATCCAACCAGAAAGTAGCAATTTTTCAAACTACAACAACCCAAACATCGATATTAAAATAAAATATAATAAACATATATGTTAAAAAAACAAACTTTTGTTTTCCAAATATGCTTTTTTTTAGGAGTCAAGTAAGAGAGAAATCAAGTAGTAATAATGAAATAAAGCATGAAAGGAAGTGTAATATGAAGAAAGACAATGAGAGAGAGAGAGAGTAAAGGTTAATTATTAAGGAAAAATTAGTTAAAACACATCAAATGCTCATGCAAACTCAAGAAGGCTTTTGTAAAAACGACAAATAACGATTTAAAAATTGGAGACACGCTTATTTTACCAAAAAAAGTTAAGACACTTATACAAAGGGATCAAAGCTGATGCTCATTAATCTTTTGTTATATGAAGCAACACACATTATCAGTGAGTAACTAATAAAGGTGTGTGATGAATAATAATAAGCGTCGACATAATATCCATCCCATAACCAATAGCCGACTACTGTTAAAACTAGAACGAAGGATAATTATATAATATCTGTACTGGTACGAAATAGTGAATAATGGATTGAAAATGAGAGGTAGCAATATTACATAAGCAAAGAACAAATAATGGTACAATGCAAGTTGTGGCAGAGTGACAACCTAAAAGGAGTGGTGAATCATCATGTACGACACACACACACATATATGTCAAACAACACACACATACACACACAGTTGGCATTATTATGTGTTTAACAGAATTGACTACCTAGAGCTAGCTAGTTAGCTTTTGGGACCATATAGAAAATAAAAGGTCTTTATATATTTGATTTATAGCTATAGTTATGTGTGTGTGTGTGTATTTATGTACAGGGGGGACCATTATAATATAATCAACATTCATTTTTTTCCTCCCTTAATTTTGGCATAAAAGGTTGTGAAAGTGAATCATAAAGCTTTGCGAAAAAGAGCCTACCATTAAGGCAACAAGATGCATCGCCATCAATGACCCCTCAATATATACCAACGTTTATATTGTTACAGCATCATCGATGAAAAACAGACTGCTGGTTGGTACGCCTTCATTGCTTCATTTGCGCGCGCGCGAGTTTATGAATGAGCGAGAAATAAGTATAATTAGATAATTTATAGTTTAAGTTGGACTACTTAGAGACAAATTAAACTAACCGATGCTTGTGCACTTGTGTGATAAAAAATACTTGATAATAAAATAGAGGTACAGTTTTAATTGTACTATGCCTAGTATATATGGTATATATATGGCAGTAAATATTGAGTTTTTTAGGCAGATCTAACACATATATTTAGGGAACATGGAATGATATTGTTGAGATATATGTTAATCATACAATAAGAAAGATTATTTGTCGTGAAAATATATGAGAAAAAAATTAGAGTCATATTTTTTAAAAAAAATGGCAGAAAATTATTTGAGGTAATTTAAATAAGTTTAAAAAGCCATTGGATGTACAAAAAAATGTAGATAAAATAGGACATAGTTTTCTAAAAGAAATATAAGAATACAAAAAAAAAAACACACAATAAAATTATTGAATTGTATCACCTTATCAACGATTTACCAAAAAAACTTGGTTATTGATGTAGCGCAATAATACCGCGTAAGAAATGTGATCTAACACGCTGAATAAGTTATGGTAAAAAAAAAACACTGAATGAGATATAGTTTCTTGTAGGTGCTCGTGCATGGTACTTTAAGGTCAGCCAATATGGTACTTTAAGGTCAGCCAATAATTATTATTAATACAACTAACTATTATTAATACAACTATTATCCACGCGGAATGTGTGGCCTAAAGTGATGGATCCATAACACAACGCTTTCATAGAGTCACTACTATAGGGCCTAACTTCCTTGCAAATCTAATCCCAAATAAAAAGCTTTTAAATAATCGAAAATTCCCACGAGCATAGCTACCGCGTTAGGTATAGAAATCTAAATCATAAAATCCCTATAAGCTAACTGCTATTCTGATATTGGATCAGGTATCCATAGTCCATCGGTAGTCTCGATCGATCACCTTCTAAGTTACATTGAATAAATTATCCAAATTTTTGTAAATCCAACTTATTACTTGAGTGGTGGTGGAATTCCTATGGGTTTCATGACTCATAGGATTGATATAATTTTTTCGTCATTAGATATGTCATCATTTCAGTCCTAGTCTTTATAGTTTTAGACAACTTTTTATGCTTCTCGGGTTGAATGACGTAGGTTTTTATTAAATTATAAGACCAATATTTTAAATGAAATGAAACCTAATGGATTTAGTTTGAAGTTTAGAGACCAAAGCTAAATTGATGACAAATTTTATGAATCAATGATTGCAATAATCCTATCTCATATCCTCCAAAAAATCAAGCAAAGAAAGAAGGGCGAAGGCCCAAAAATGATACATAACTATTGGTCAAGGAACAAAACTAATACATAACTATTTCGAGGTACATCAATGATACCCAACTTTGACATGAAATCAAAAATGATATTTTCACTAATATGACAATAAAGTTACACATGAAAAGTCTAAAATGTCCTTATAAATTAAACATTTTATATTCTTCTCCTTCCTCTCCAATCACCATATCTCCAGTCCCTCTTTTCTTCCTAATACCCTTCACGTTGGCCCATTATGTCAAAACACTAAACTCATCATCATCACTGTAATTTTCACAGTCCTATTGTAATACAGAAACAACCCAGATATTTATATCATAAAAAATGAAATTTGAGTTTTAATTAAAATAATGATTGCCTAAAGTAAGGGCTACAAGAAATGATTAAACGATGACATCCTCGTCTACATCATCCACGGCCCTCCCTTCCTTTCCCACATTATTTCCCATCTTCCACCTCCTTATAATTATAATCACACCATCGCCCAAGAAAGAAAGAAAGAAAACCCTCTACCTAGCTAAGTTAGTATATGTAAGCCAAACCGGATGTCGAGCTGAAAAGACGAGCGGATCATGGTTTAAACAATTGATTTAGTCAGGCCATTTGATCAAGTTGTTGATGTAATAATTTAATTTAAAATCATATGAGTATATTAGAAAAAAAAGTGGTTGAATTTGAAAACGCAAGAGAATGCACAAGAGGGGGTGAATTGTGCTTTCCAAAAACTTAAACAATTAAAGACTTAACATACAAGATTTTATACTGGTTCGGCCAACCACTTGCCTACGTCCAGTTCTCCAACTCCTCGTTGGGTTCCACTAATTTCAGGTTTTACAAACAGGTTCACCTGAGAACCTTTACAGTGAAAGAATCTCTCTAACACTCCCCCTTACTACTTGTAAGATACTATCCCTATTCCAAAGCACCAAGCTTCAGAACAAAAGAGGATTTAAATCAGAAAATAAGTTAACAAATTGAACGGATATTGATAAACACTTAAGCTTGAGTGATCGCACAAGTGACTTGATGCTCTTTTAGATTTTCAACAGAGAGTAGGTGCTTAGTTGGTGTAGAGCAATAAATACATCGGCCTATTTATAGTCTTCAATGGAGGATAGAGCCGTTAGACACATGTTGAAGAAGACTTGTATCCATTGAGCACAATTAATGTCATGTACTAGACTTTCCCATGTTGTTTGATGTAACATCCCATTGAGCACAATTTAATTCGGGATTAGAGTGTGTTTTGGGAAAAAAATTAGAAAACTTGAGAATTTTTGGAGATTTTTAGGATATTTTGAAAGTTTTGCGAAAATAAGCGCCTAAATAATTACTCAAACATTTGAAGAAATAGAAATATGAGGGAATGGTGGAATCCAAAATATTTTGAAAGTTAAGAAGATTAGAGGCTTGATTTAGTGGGTTTTAATTAAAAGAGGACAATATGGTAATCTTCCCTAATAGTTATCCCAACTCTTCCAATATAATGCAAACCAAACAAAGCCTTCTTCTTCCTTATAACCCCCCACACGCGCAGCCCCACTTCTTCACCAACTCCATTTTTGTTCTCCCTTCTATCACACCCACATCAAATTGTCACCTCCCAAACTTCACCCACTTCGTTTGTAGCTATTCTCCTCTCCTCAAATCTGTGTACACCAAGCTAGATCTTTGACCATGGGTTCTCTTCATTCTCCTTTGGTTGCTTCACAATTTTCCGGCGATTCTCGTCATTCCCGGCGGAGAACACGATGGCGGACGGCGTCAGATGTTTGGGGGGTAGGCCTACGGTTTCGTTTGTGCTTTTCAAAACATTTTCTTGTTCCAACTTCATTTTCTTCATTTCCCTACTTCCCTCTTGGTTCAGCTCGGCCAGCCACTGTTGTGGCCACTTTCCGGCGAGATTCAAGACGTTCTCCAGCAACTCTTGACCTCTTTTTCATTAGGAAACCATGTAAGCATCTCTACCTTATGAATTTTTGGACTTTGAGATAAAGTGCCTCTTTGAAGTTAGGGTTTTGGATATACTAAAATTTTTGGAATGTGAATACTCTAATATTGGAATTAAGGTATTGAATTTGAGTATTCTAAGGAGCAATTGGATTTTCTAAAAGAGATTAAACATTTGGGAATTTTTGGTGATAGTTATGATTCTTTTAAATTAGGACTTTGCCATATTAAATCTTTGGGACTAAACAAAAATTTGTGAATGTTTTAATGGTTAATTGAAGATTTTTGGGAAGTATTTAAATTTATTGAAGTTGGAGATTATTTTGGGAATTGTTGGACATTTAGGGTTCTTTGGAATTGGGGTTTTGCTAATGACAAATTGTTTGAATAAAATGATGATTTAGAAATGTTTACTAAGGTTTGATGAAGGCATTGAGATGTTGGAATTGATTGAATTGGTGTTTAGGAAGAAGTATGATAATCAAAGTGTTGGATAAAGAGGAAATTTGGTTATGTAAGAGTATGTTGGTGTTTGGTGGAAAAGTTGCAAAGTTAGGAAGTCACTTTGAGTGTAAATTTGATATTAATATGATGTTTTGGTGGTTTGTGATTGTTTTGTAATTTAGTGGCATTTTTGGTTTCTTTAAAGTAAATGACTGTTTTTGTGGACAATATGAATTAAATTGGAGGTTAAGAAATGTTAGTGTAGGTGATATGAAGGTGTTGGAGTAGTGAAACCGTTTGAAATTGTGTTTGAGAAGGAGTTGAGAATTAAAGTGTTGGATTGAAAAGAAATTGGGTAAGGAATGGTGTGTATGAAGGTGGTGAAGGTTTGTGAGTTATGAAGGTCACCTTGAGTAGCCAATTTAATATGAATAAGGGGTTTAATGGACTTTAACATGGTGGGTTAGTTTTGCAAGAGTTATGAAAAATGGTGAAGTTTAATACTTTAGGAGTTATAAATAAATGGTTAAGGGGATTGTGGGGTATAAAAGAATATAGAAAAATGTGGATGTTAGAAGTAATTTATTACTTCAATACTTGTTTTAGAATTAGTTTGAATTGTAGGTCTAAGTCACTGATATTGTGTCTTGACCAACAGTAGGTTATTATACGATTGTAGACGACCGTGACTCGGGTGGAGCACGAGGAAAACAATAGCTGCTAGGATTTGATGTTATTGAGCTTGAACAGGTAATCACGTTTAACTGACTGTGATACTGAGGGTGACGGTAGTTGAGGATTTCTAAAATCCTCTTCTACTTATATATATAAATGAAATGAGTTCATATTATTTTATATTTAAACGTGGGCTATAGGGTACCTTTCAACTGAACTGTACTTTATATATATATATATATATATATATATATATATAAATCTTTTGTATGTTGTATGACACTGATTATTAGTACCGTCGGCCGATGTAACCATCGATTTGCGCAAATCGATAGGTTAATTGTACGGGTTCCTGAGATTGTAAAGGAACCAGGGATTTTCACATTGATTAGAGTGGTCCCTTTTTATGCTTTTCGGATTGTAGACCGGGCACAGTGTCACACACGTTTATTTTTGTCTATTGAGAGACGGATGTATCTGTTCTGTATATATATATGTGTATGTATTGCGTGGTTTATGCAGGTTTTGAAAACTGTGGTACCCTGTAGACACTCCACTACCTCACATCTGAGTCTCACAGTGAGTTAAGTAGTGATTACTGAGACATAGTTTTGTCTCACCCCATTCCCTTTATATTTTACAGGTGATCATGCCCAGAGGAAGATAGGAAGGAAGGGAAAAAGATTGGCTGGCCCACAATGAGATAGTGAGTAGGCCAGAGGTGATCTGTTAGGAATATATATTGCCACTGAATAGGCTGCATCCGCTTCCGCATCTGTTTGTAATGTTTTAAATGATTCATTTGCTGATTACTGAATTAACTGTTTCTGCTTGTTTGTGGTTTGGTTCTTATTACTGTTATAGTTAAGGTGTAGTTATGACAGATATAACAGTGAATTGCGCGTACAGGAATATTGGTATACGAGGATTGTCTGTTAATGGAAAGGCAATCCTTGTTCCTGATCAGGGACTGCATGAGGATAAGTTTTACCGGGTAAATTGCCTGATAATGGAAAGGCAATCCCTTTTGTCGGATGTGGACTTGTTCAATGGTTGAGCTTTGTGATATTTGTTATTTTGTATTATTTGTACAGATGTTTTAGAAATAACTGTGTGAAGGAAATTCTGTTCCTAACATGGTTATATAGTATATTGGTGATGCGTGAATGATTGAATGTTGTTCTTATATATATAACCATGTTAGATGAGCCCCGTTCTAATATAGTTAACTTTTATGTAGCTTGGTTGGTTTCTTTTCTAACCATGTTAGGTGATTCCTTTCTAACATGGTTAGATTTATGTTATTGCGTTGATTGTATGGATTGATTAGGATGATGATAGTCATTTTGCTAACTATGTTAGGAGATTCTCTTTCCTAACATAGTTAGATATGCGTTAAGCCTATGCTTGTAATCTCTTCATAGAAGATAAATTCTTTTTCTAACCATGTTAGATGTATTTTTACTAACATGGTTAGACACCATCTGTTTGGAATGTTTTGATTATGCGTTTAATTAGGTGGAAGTTAGTAGGTTAATAATGAGTTAATAGGAGGTATGTTACACTTGAAGAAGAGGATGAACATTAAATGCGGCTTCATGCTTTATCAGTATACTTTGCCTATTTTTGGGAGAGAAGTTGCCTTTAGTGCATATATGCCGGAAGAATGAGTCTAACGTCTTCTGAAAAAGCACATTGATCATGACAGTGTACTTTTGTACTTGATTTGCTTTCTGGTCGCAACTTCGATCAGGCGTTGATTGTTCTTCTTCGATTGTTCACTGCACACTTAGATCACGGGTTAAAAACATAACAATATCAATCATTCGATACTTCAATTATTACCAACTTTGATTAGTGATTTGATTACTCCGTGTGATCGAAGGTGTTCTTTTTACTTCTCAATTCAGTTTGGCTTGGACTACTCTGATTAATGATAGAAGTTGTTCTGATTGATACTTCGATCATTGTCTTAACTTATAAGATATTTGTCTTTGACCCTTGATCGCTTCTTCTAAAGGTGATCGTTATGTCTAAGAGTCTAGTGATTGATTTGCCACTTTGTAAAATAGTGTCTAAGTTATTGATAACCATTTTGTCATGTAATTGCTTATCCGCAAAGGACTTTGCTAATGATCATTCTATCTTATCATAGTGATTGCATCGTCTTAGTCTTAGTTCAGCGATTGCATTGTCTAAGTCCTGGCCTATATCAGTTCAGTGATCGCATTGTCTTAGATCTATATTAGTTTAGTGATCTCATTGTCTTAGTCCTATATCAGTTCAGTGATCACATTGTCTAAGTCCTATATTAATTCAGTGATCGCTTTATCTTAGATTTATATTAGACTAGTGATCGCATTGTCTTAGTCCTATATCAATTATTATCAAAACTTAAGATTCTAACAGAATTGAACCCGACCAACTTCCGACCCAATAGCGAGTGACAGTCTAAAAGTAGATTAATATCAGCCCGAAAAAAGTTTAAATGAAGAGGTAGGTGGTCCAAACTCCAAAGCATGAACCAAATTGCTTGTCTTATGTCGATGGTCCAACCAGTTGAACTGTTCGACTTGGTCCGGATCAAAAAACCATGGTACAAAACTCTCTTATGTCCTTATGAACTAGTTATGGAATTTATTTTGACCCTACGTAGGATATTTATAAATATCAAAAAACCATGGTTCAAATGTATACATTATGTAAGATATTAATTCACTTTATTATGTCATACATTTATAATTTGTTTAATTATCCATAATAACTGAACACATTAAGACGAAGCTTCCTAATTTAGTTTCAATAGATGATTAAATTTGCCATTTTAGAGAAAACAAATAGTAATTCTTAATCTCCCTATGAATTAGTTATCTACCTCATGTTGAAGACTAGCAAGGAGTAATATCTTTCTATTTTTGATCCTTAGTAACTTTCTATATATGTGCTAACACTACAAAAGAAACACACTACGAGGCGACGCTTTTTTTTCGCTACTTTCTGGTATTAATAAACAGAAAGAGAAAAAGAGAAGGGGCATGTTGCAATGGAGAGGGGTATTTATAGGGCGAGTTCACTATTTAGGGAGTTTAGTAAATGTGGATATGTCTAAGTTTGATTTAAGTGCGCTTATTAAACACTGTTATGCCAAATATAATAAATTAAAATAATTGAATGAGTATGTTTTGTATTGCACATGGTGGCATTTTGTGAAACACTACTATGCAAATTATTAAAATAATGTAGTCAGTAGAAGTTTAAAAATACTGCTATGTTAAAAAAGAAAATAAAATAACATGGTGGCGTTTTATCAAGTGCCGCTATATGTAATTATTTAATAAATTTTATTTCCAAAATCATTTAATAAATAAATATATTTATTAATTTTTAACATTTAGCGGCGCTTGTGGAAATGCCGCTATCTGTAAATTTATATTTAAAAATAATAAAGGCTTTTCCGGTGTTTATTTCAAACTAGGTAACCATAAATGGACGATTTCTAAACAAATTGATTCTCCCCCCTCTACTCACAAGGTGAGTGTACATAGCGAAATCAACCGTCTGTTTATTTCAAGAACTAGGTATCCCATTACCTATACACACACACACACACACACACACACACACACAATCATGACTTCCATGATCATTTAGGCTTCAATCACATATTATTTCCTCTTGAACGAATTTGAATATTTGCTTCTAAAATTAAAGCTTTCCTCTCCTTGAATGACGTGACATTGAATAATTGAATTTGTATGTATCTGGATGAATCTTCAATCCCAAAAAAAGCCAGTCCAACAATATGTATATGGATGATTCGATAATTTGGCATGCCATCTATATAGGATATAGAGTTGCCACTTGCCATATCGAACGTCACCAGGGTGCCACGCACATAGGATTACATAAATTTTCAACTATATGATAGTCAGTCATATATATAAGTTGTAGCACTAGGATTGAAGGTCATAACTAAAACCATGGATCAAATTTAGTCTGCTCCGATCCAAGAGAAGCTAAACGTAATATGTAATGTACAATTGTACATTATATTTAAACTCTCGACTTCACTTGAAGAAAATTAAGGTTCTTTAAATTCCTCCCGATCCAACCATCAATACTTCGTTCACATTCAAGCATTTTAAGTGAATTATTGACATAAGAATATGGCTATTGTTCTATCCAAAAAAAAATATGGCTATTGTAATTCTATCTAGTCAGATTGGACTACAAATATATATGTGTGTGTGTATATGTGTGTGTGTGTAGTTCTGTTCAGAATTTTTAGAACATAAAGGAAAAATGACACATATATATTTTATAAATTTCAAAATCTTAGCATGCAATCCTTACTCGCAAGTAAATATTGTTTCTCAACTAATTAAAATCTCCTATGTGAAATTGTGAAATTCAGGAGGTATTTATCAGTATTTTTTTTCGGTCATTTTTTTTCAAACATAAATAATGCAGGTAAATGTCTAACAACTATACCAAAAAATTGTCGCCATAATATTTTAATAAATTGCGTTAGAGTATTTAATTATTGTTATCTACTATTTTGCCAATCAGTAAATATAATATAGTTGAGAATGTTTTGTAAGTCATTGAACTTTGTATCACATCCCAATGCAAACTTGATCTAGATTTCTTTTTGTTGAAGAAGGATTATTTCAACTTTGGATAATTTTACATACATTGTAAATTTGGGAGTTTCACATTACCGAAAAGAAATAGTAACGAGAACTCTAATGGTGCCAAACTGCCAAATGAGTTCAGATTCACCTTTTTTTTGTCAAACTGATCAATCTAACCTTGGATCTGGAGACTCTGGAAAATAGCCTCAGTTATTATCGTCTTGGCGATTTTAGTTACAACAAATGTAAGAGACCATACATGTCTCATTACATAGTCATAAAATTAAAGCCATTTAAGTCTTCCATTATATGTTGTCATAATTATAAGCAACGTTGAATGTATCATAAATCCGAACAGAATAAACACTATTAACTAAAGCATATTGTGTGTGTGTGTAGAGAGAGAGAGAGAGAGAGAGAGCATACAGTGTAGCATATTTATCGCTAAAGATAAATACAGATTCTCCAGTACCCAAAGTTGATTCTCTGCTATCACATATATTTTGTATAGATGAATAGTGATTTTTGTGGACCTTCGAAGGTGAGATAGTGAAAGTAATTTTTTATTCCTTTTTACTTTCAGTCAGACTCACACACTGACACAGATATACCTTAACTATTTTACATAAAGGAAAAAAGAATTGATCAGCACTTTAATAGTTTTATGAAATCGAGAGGCAACCTCACGTAATGTAAAGAATTACTTTTTTGTTGTAGTAATTAGTGGAATGATGATTGCAAAATCAGAATAGAAGAAGAAGAAAAATTGATTATATAATTAATTTTTAGTAATTAAACTATAAGAGAGGTGTTGAATTAAGTTATTTTATATTATTTAATATTTGATGATGAGGACAACTCTCCCATCATCCCCTCCCCATTATTTTTGAAATATGTTGTTTCATATTTTTCTCCTCTCTTATCTCTCTTCCTTTCTCTTGTATTCTTCATTCATTTTCTATTTCTATTTAATCTCCCACTCCATCATTCTCTGCCCATATTTTTGAAATTAAACACATTGTTTCAAAATTTCTCCCCTTGTTTCCTTCATCAAACATCCTCCCTTTCTCTTCTTTTTTTCTTTTATTTTTCTAATTAATCTCTCCATCATCATTCTATGCCAGTAATATTTGGAATATATTGGTTATTGTTCAAATTTTTTCACATTCGTTCAATGTAGCTCTCCCCATCTCTCTTCTTTTCTTTCTTTTCCTTTTCTATTTAATCTCACTCCCATCGGTCATCATTCTTTCCCAATAATTTCTGGAATATATTGTTTCAAATTTTCTCCTTACCACAAATTGTGTTATTGAGTGTATATTGTGTAACACCACAAATTTGAATTAGAGACGATAAGGATTTATTGAAGGTATCGGGTGTCATTTAGAAATTAAAGCGTCATATATAAATAAATTGTAATCATTTAGAGAAATATTTAAAAGATAAACTTTAATTTTATGTCATCAGAAACTTTAATTTTAAAATGTTGAGGAAATTACTTTATGAGTCCTTAAGAAAAATGAAATGATTAATTTTAGGAATTTATTTTTAAGAACAGGGATCAAACTAAAAATAATGGAAAGTTTGAGAATATGGATTAAACTGAAAAGTGGAAATATTTGGAATGACCGATATATAATTTCCCAGAACCCCTTTATTAAATAAATTCTTCCTTTCCGCTCTCTCCGTTTTTTTTAAAAATTGTACGGGGAATGACCAATGCTCTGAATAGTTCTATCAACAGCGTTACGGTGAAACCGTGAAAGAGATCTATATTATAAGATAGATAGATATTACTATCTCGGTCCTAAATATAAGACCTAATTGACTTTTTTTTAGAGATTAAGGTTGCAAAATAGGTTATTAAATCATGATATATTTGATATCTTTTTAGATTATCCATTAGCTTATAGGTAAAATAAACTAGTGTAAGAGAAAAAACTAGGTAAATCAATTTATAATTAACTTATTTTTCTTTTTTTTAGGATTTTTCAAAAAAGTCAACTAGGTCCTATATTTAGGACTGGAGGGAGTACTATTTTTTCTATGTATTGTTCTTAATCCATTGACATCTTTCTGTTAATGGAAGGTAGTAATTAAGAAGTCTTGAGTTTGATCTCATTTTTGGTTTCATATATTGCCCGTGCATGTCCCTCGCTCTAATTGAAAAAAACACAAATTCTCTAATGAATATTTCCCACTCTTATTTGTCCCTTTTCTTCTCATAGCAGCTTGTCATTGTCCTTTCCCGTATATTTTTCTGTCTCTCTGAAACGCCTCTTCGGTTGATATATTCTCCAAAATTCCTCATCTATTTTCTCTTATATATGTGATGTTTTCTTCTAATTCGTTATTATGTGGCTTAAAGGTAGGTTTCACATTAAATCGTGAAAAAATAGCATGTCCACTAGCAAGAATACAGTTGTGTGTGTGTGTATATATATATATACATATACATATATACATATATATATATATACATATATACATATATATATATATATATATATATATATATATCTCCCTCCATCGACTTTGCATAGCTAGTGACATCACTGGGCACTCTTTTTTATTTTAGCCTGGCCTTGGGAAGAAACTATTATTTTTTCTAAATATGAAATTGAATTGACTTTTTATTAGAAATGAATCAAGCAAGATGAGCCCATTTATAAAAAATTTCGTTAAATCAATGTATAATTTACTTATTTAATTTTGTTAAATTTTTCAAAAGATTTAACTACATAGTATGTATAATTATAAGTAACCAAGAGAGTATTATACATGGAAGTTGTGTTATTTGGGAAATCATCAATGCCAGTGTTTTCACCAAATGGTAGATAGATTAACAAATTACTCACTATCTTGCAGTACGTACAACTAATATAAATCTTCGTACTTATTATCTAATTTCGATTTCCACTAGTCAGTGCCGCTCACACGCGGGCAACAAACTTATGTTAAACATGATTCACTCTAGTTGCTCATTATTTTGATAGGTAAAAAACGCTCGTCGTCTTTAGAAACACCATTTTATTAAATAAAATTGGATCTTGACCATCAACTAAAACTTTTTATTTTAAGTGGGCTACAAGCCCTAATAGGATGATAACGTATATTCGGTGTTTAACAAGAAAACTTAAAAATTCATCTTTACCATTCATTTATTCTTTTTTAAAAAATCATTGTTCATCTCTTTTATCTCTCCCATCTTGTTTCTTCCCACCAATAATACATTCCGTCCCTAAATGCCCCGAATCGGTGGTAAGATAAATTTTTAATGGACGACGAAGATCATTGTTTAATGAAACAATTTGTCTAAATACGATGAATAGCTTCAGTGAATCCATGTTAAATTAAAGACCATACAAACCTCGTGTTTGAGACCTTCGTCCTTAGTGCACTTGAGTTTTTTTACTCTATTGAGACCGAGACACACACACACACATAAATATATTCACTTGCAGTTTTCATTATATCCCCAATTATAAATAATCAGGCTAAACACACTCACACGTATAATTTGTTGCTGTTGTTATCAGATTTTGATTTACACTAATAACTCGCCCTCACAACATATAAGTCAACCTTGACTAATATACTCTGCTCTAACTAAGGATTATTATTCCTCTCTTGAGACTTTCAAGTTTCAATATGACAAAAGAGCTTCATCGTTAGTTGTCCCCACGTTACCTTATGTTTATGTGGGAGTGGAAAACTATAAAAATAATACTTCCTCCTCCGGTTATGAATACCTAATTTTATTAGCTAAAATCACACAATTCCTAAATCACTTTATCTATCGACCTCTATCTTCACATCCCGGCCCCCTCCTTGTTTAATATTGTAGAGGATTAATAGAGACATTTTGAATAAAATTTAAGAACAATCAGAAAAATGTCTTATATTTAGACCCAAATTCACCTCTCCAAATAAGTTCTATAATTACGAGAGGAGGGAGTAGTAATTTTTTCTATTTCCTTATATTCTTTTTTCCCATCTTCAATTGAGATTTATGTCTTATATATTTTCATTTTTTGTTTTTTTATTAATTTTGGAAGTTTTTTCTTCCTGCTATGTTCTCTCCCTATCTGTTCCCTCCACTTTTGCCTCCATCCAAACATAACCTGCAGATATAAACTGTCAGGCCACTCACACACATACACAACCCCCCTCGCCCAATTAAAAACGTGAACAAGTTCAAAGACAGCCTGAGCCTGGATGTGCAATGATTTAATGGGAAGAAACTATGTGTGCGCTGTACTCAAAATTATTATGCTCGTGTGTGTGTGAGAGAGAGAGGGAGAGAGGGGAGGGGGAGAGATGAGTAGTGTGAAGTACTTGTTGTGTTGCATTTTGTTTGGTGCTGTCTCATGCAAACATGTGATCGATCTATTAACTGTTGCAGATGCACTGCGCTCCTCTTTTATTCATTTCCAATTAATTATTACTTTAATTGCTTAATTATACACGTAATTAAGCTCCTTTATTCCCCCTGGTCGTGGAAATTTGTAGCACATACAAGGATTCGATCAAAAGCATATCTCAATGCCAGTACAATTTTTGTCGTGCTAAAAGGTAAAGGTTACAAATTACAATAATGAACTATGATTGTGTGTGTGATTGTGTGTGTTACTGTGTTTCACATCAATTTGTTTTTGTTTCCTCTACTTATTAGATTTACATTCTGTTCTCTTTTGATTCTCCAAGTCATTTGATTTGTACATATAATCATATCAATTTGACGTTATGGAAATGAGATAATTGAATCTGCAGGTACTAATACTACAAGTCTTTAAAACAATATCCTATTTCAAGTCTTAATTGCACCAAAACTCACTAATCGATTGATCAAAAGAAAAGCCACATACTTTCAGTTCAAAAAAAGAAAAAGAAAAGCCACATACTCACACATAGGAATAAGGACTAAATTTATCTTGGAAGTTTTGCAGAAGAGTTATGGTCATCCAAAAACTTCCGTTATCAATATTAATTGCCCTAAAAGGAGTTAAGATTAAAATGAAAAAGTATCACCACTAATTGTGTGCTAAAAGTATTAAAAGTCAAAGTTAATTTCTCTTATTGATCAGGTACGATGATTTTTTTTATACAAAAAAATTTAGATGAGTTGGGTCCCTGGGCTGACCAGGGTCACGGCAGGCCTCCAGGCTCAAAGAGCGCTTACAAAGATATTTATAGATTGTTTACCAACAAGGTCCTCACATCGACAGGATTTCGAACTCACAACCACATATATAGTTATGAGTCAAACTCCTTTATCAACTGGACCAATCTTTGTTGATTGATAATGTGACTTTATTTGCTCTTATTTTAACATTTTAAAACATCACTCATGCCCATAATTCCTTCACAAAGATTCAAAGTTTGCCTCGTTTAAACCAATTCCACGAGCACAATAAGTAGTAAAAGGTGAAATTAAACAGCAAGCTATTATAACCAACCACCTGGCCAGCAGTATATATAGTACTATTGTGGGGACTGGATCAAGTTTATTGAGTCCACCCACTTATTATGTTCAGTCCCGCTAGCTACAACACATAGATTGGCGCAAAATAATATATAAGAGAAAATTGCTGAAAAGCAACCTCAGATCGAAGAAAAATTTACTGGTCAAAAGTTCAAAGATACATGCCTTTTAGTGTTCTGCGACTCTTTAATTTTTCAACTGTGTTATCTTACAATTAAGGGCTGACTTGACTCAACGGTAAGCTCACTTGCCGTGGGGTCTAAGGTCATAGTTTCGAATCAGCCACTTTGCAAAAAGCAGAGGTAAAACTACCTAGTATATTCCCTTCCTCAACACTCTCACCGAGTGGGGATTAGAACTGGGTTGACCCTTTTTGTTATCTTTCAATTACATACAAAAATATCTTCAGTTTTACACAGAATTGAAGATAGATTGCACAAAGATAAAGAAAAGCTGCACTCGTTAAGTACAGTTGCACCCATGTTTTTGAACAAATCTAAGATATCTTTAGACAATAAATTTACAATGGAAGTTTGTTTTAGCAACTTTTCCTATAAACACACACACACAGAGAGAGAGAGAGAGAGAGAGAGGGAGGGAGAGAGCTAGTGTGCAAATGTAAAATGTTAACATACACTTTCAAGGTTTTAAATTTGAGCTAAGAAATGTACTTGGATAAGTTAATCATTTTTATTCGGTCAATCAAACATGTCGCTTAGAAAGATTGATTTTCGTAGACTAAATGAGGATCTGGTTAGTTAATTAGTATTAAAATAACTAATTAACCCGATAGGTAAGTGTTGTTCAACAACATACATGACATATCATGTGGTTTCATTAGTTTTCCATTTTTCTTTATGAAACAGTACTGTGCATTACTGACATCAACAAAAACCTAAGATTTTATACCGCGTATGTCTTCCCCAAAAAAATAAGTACACCTGAAAAAGAAACACCCATAAATAGATATATAATGAAGATTCAAATTCTTGTATCATGCATCAAACTCATAAGAAACACTGAATCAAGAGCATATATACGAGGTTATAATCCTAATGCAAAAATTAATAATAAAGATTCGATTTCTTGTAATAATCAGAAGAGTGTGTGTGTGTGTGTGTGTAAACCTCTCATGAGTGCTGAGGAAAAAGGAGAGATCTGGGACTGAGATTGGATCAACAATAAAATAATTAAGAAATTAAAACAAGGAAATGAAAACTAATCTTACCCCGTAATTGTGAGAAAGAAGAAATGAAGAAGAGATGGTTTTCTTAATCATTTATTGCTGATGCAGCATCATCAAGATTCTCAAGACATACATGGGAACCTTAATTAAAGATTCTGCGTGTGAATCTTGATGATGCTGCACCTGCAAACAATGACTTGATCAGATCAATTGCCCACATGGAAGCTTCCAGAAATTACCTCCCTTATATATCTAGATATGTGCCTAAATATCACAAAAACACTGATCTTTACAATCTTGGATTAAAATAGCATAACCCAATATTGCAGATATAAATGGAAAAGACTATAACTTGAGAGAACCCTAAGAAGAATATGAGGTTTCAAGAGAGAGAAAGGGGGGAAAGAGAGAGAAAATTTCAGTATAAAATTTTGAAGGGAAAAAAGAAAGAAGATGAAGAAGAAGAAAACATGAACCACAAAAATCAACAAAAAAGAAAAAGAAATCAAGAAAGTATAGTATTGGGTGGATTCATATGTGTTTTGTGAGTTTGTGTGTACGATGAGTTAGGTAGCGATCTGGGCGCTAGCTACCTAGCCCCACACACGGATACAAAATCTAATATATTGATGATTCTGTGAGCAATAAGTAAGAGAACTATATATATCTATTACGAGGAAGTAGGATTTGAATCGGAAGAAAAAGAAAAACGAAGAAAGATTATTGCTGGAAAAGTAAAGGCAGAAGAAGAACAACAAGAAGAAAGAGTTTCAGAGAGAAAAAAGAGAGGGACAGATGTCTAGTGTAGTTTAGTTCTCGTTTGTTTGAGGTTATTATATATACACCGCGCTTGACTTGGATATTTTTTAATATTTTTTCCTTTTGCTGCTAAACCCTAAATTTTGGAGTGCAGTTTTTTTGTTAATCACATTTCCATAATCTGGCGCCTATTGACAACCGACTAATCCGGACTCGATGGGTAGGAGTGTTTCCTACATAGGTAAAGTTGTCCCCTCTACCAATAAGAGCGCTTGGATTCGAACACGCGTTGTTATCCTTACGGGTTGTAGCCCACTTACCGGCTCAACCACCTACCCATTGGTAGAAACACAATTTTAATATATTTACTTTCCAGCTCAAATATAACTGATACAATGTGATGAATTGAAATTTAAAATTTGTGGTATGACTATATCACAATTTAACAAATTAGGTCTGACATGAAATTTTTAATCTGATTTGACACTTACTAGCTACTAAAAAAGATTTTTTTAACTTGCGAAAAGATTGAAAATATGTTTAAACTTTTTTTAGAGCCTAGTTAATTTTTTTAAGATGTCAAGTTATTAAAAATTTTAGGTAAGACTTTATGTCTTTATCATGATTAGTCAGACCAAAAAATACGTGGTGCACCATATTCACCTATAATTTCTCTTAAAATTTAGTTCCAGAGTTTAGGTACTTGGCTTGAGTTTCTAACATCCAACCCTCTAAAATATTTTGTTGAGCATATGCACTTTAAAGTACTTTTAAGTGCCTATAACACCAAATTATTTTGTGTATAATTTGGTGTTGGATGCATGAAAATATATATAACTTTAAGTATTGAATGTCTTTTAAAAGATATTTCGGGATGTTGGATGCACCTTAGACTTTACTTTTATATAAATTGGTAATAAAATATCAATTATTTAAAAATAGTTTTAGCTAGGCTTTACAAAAAATGAAAATGCATGTATAGTCATTATTCACTTTCTTACTTATAATATCCTCACTTTTTTTCCATCTCTCGTACCTTGCCGATTCACATAAACCATAGGTAGACAAAAGCAGATAAATTTCTCATCATCTGTCAAGTGGGAGGATACCTTGATCATTGACAAAAGTAGATAAGTACCATCAAGTATATTTACTTTTTTTTGGAGAAAATATGCATGTTTATTTGTTTTAAATTTGTTCAATCTCCTATACTAAATTTTTTGGAGAAAATGACACACAAGGACTTTTTTTTGACGTTGAACACACAAAGATGTTTAGATCACATAAATTATCTGTTAACTTGTATAAACAAAAAATATCTGTTAACCAAAAGATTTTGTTATTATAAAGTTCACTTTAATTAGACAGAATTATGACCAAATATGAGTTGAATTATTTAAGTTTTGTCACATCAAAAATGCAATTCTCATCTAATGATCTCATTCTCAAATCTCAATCCATGAGTTCCGCTAGGGGGCTTTTTTTTTTTTTTGACCTGATGCTAGAAGGCTGATTGAAGAAGTATTGAGAACTATTAATTTGCACGCCTACTTATAAATTATAATGACATAAGTGGCCCTTAGACCATAAATTGAGGAAAACGACTTTTGTTTATTAATTTTTAATTTTAAAAATAATTTCTTCATGCTGGCTAGATCTTGGCAAATATCTCTAACCACGTGAAAAAAGTACGAACACAATTTTTAAAAGCTAGTGTAAACCAACATAAATGAATTGGAAGCAAACTCACCCAAATAATTAAGACCGACCCATATGATCTTTTTGGCATTTTCTGTGCTTTTGTTTAATTTATATTTTATATTTAGAATATAAAATTATGTAAATTTTTATGCATGTCTGGTAAATAATATTATCATATTCACTGTAATTCTACGACAAACAAAGGAATCTAAATGAACATGCAAGTGACAAACTAAGCATATTCTCTCGATGATAATATAGTTGAGAAGTTATATTGTAATGATGTTTTTGGTTCGAATAATTTTTTCATACCATAATAACCCGCACATTAATATATTAATTCTTTGAGAGTCAAACTCACAACTTCACACTTCAATTTTTTTAGGAAAGTGTTTCGTATTATCGTGTTTCAACTCTCTCTCCGCCACTTCAAATAAAATCATAACCTTTAATTTTTGTAAAGCTTATTTATAATAATACAGCAATATGATGCTTCCGTACTTTATTGTATTGATAAGGATGTTCGTGGTATGACTAATCGCACTCTAATAATGTTGGATTAGTTAAAAAAACAGAAAATATTTTAATTAAAGTTAAGGTAGGTGTGCAAACTAAGCTGGTTGATTGCCAATATAAATAATGTTAATCTGCCCCAATCTATCATTTCAATTTTCACTTTAAATATTTATTATCAAAATTGTAATTTTTGTCCAGATCGATGACATATGATTTTATAAAGTTTGATGTTAAAAATGTCAGCAATCAGCATATGTGTGTGTATTTCAATATTCATAGAAATATTTTATGCACATTCATGACGCAACTAAGATATTTTTGGGGGGACAAGAGATCGATTAAGGTATCATCATCATGATGTATAAAATATGAAAATGCCTATAAATCATCAAAGAGTCTAGTGGTGATATAAATATGTTTTTAAAAAAGATATAATTAAACAAATGAATTTCAGACCTTGGCAAGAAAAAAAAAACAAAGAATTTCACACACAATTTATTAGGAGATGAAATGTTTCTAATATTTTATTTATCTAATGGGATATGATGTTGTTTCCGATCATTTAAGTAAACTTGTGAAAACATTAAAAGAATGTTTACTAAAAGCGTGTATCGTGGTTTTCTGTTACACGATATAAACGTGCGAGAAAAAGTCATATGTCACAATTATGAAAAAGTAGGTAAAATCGCACCAAATGAAACAAAATTATTATTTCTTAAAAAAATGAAAGATGTCGCGTTACGATGGCATGACATTTTCATTTTTCTAAAAAAAAATTAATGATGTCACGCCAGTGTGGTGTGACCCCTTTATTTTTCTTTTAAAAAAATGCAGCAACTTATGTCATGCCAACTTGGGCGACATAAGTTGCTAGATTTTTTTTTAAAATATTATTATTTGTTATAATGGAGAAAAAGTAGAGAGTTTTAAATGAGAAATAGTAAATGGATACAATATTTAAGAAACAAATATTAGATGATGTAATAATATATTTGGTAGAAACAAATATATAAACAAATGGGTGTGATTAATTATATACTTGGTAGAAAAAAATAGTGGGGAATAAAAATTATAGTGTTGAGAAATCCTTCACCTGCAAAATAGTAAAATGCAATTATTTAAGTATAAGAATAATGAGGAAACAATTTTATGCAGGGAGAAATGAAGAAAATGAGTAGAATGAAAGGGGAGAGAAATAAACAATAAAGAAAGCGAGTAGAATGAAAGGGACAAGTAGGAAAAATTGAAAGACGAGATATGAAAAGGATATTAGGATTTTTATATGTGTGACTTTTTAATATGTCGCACATATCAGCACATATCATGACGCGACATGCACTTCTTAATATAAAAAAAATACATGTCGCGCAACATGCACGAGATGATTTTTTAATTTTAAAAAAGCATGGCAGAATGTTGTGTATAATAGTGTGACATTCTTTTTTTATTTAAAAAAGATACATGCAAGGAGAATTAAAAATCAATGGTGCACCATTTGAAAATAGATGTCACACCTATGGCGTTACATCAATTTTTAAGTTTTAAAAACGGATGTCGCGCCATGGAGGCGTAACATCAATTTAATATTTGCGATATTTGCTTGCTTCATCATGTCGCGCAAATAGCTTAATTAATGTTGCACATAAATATTTTATGTCGTGTCATAGTTGTAAATGTCTTGCATTATGGCGTGACATTACTTTTTTATTAAAAATTTAAAAAAACTGTTGTATGTTGCCATTTAAGAAAAAATGTGACTTTTTTTTTATCAAAGAAAAAATGTGACTTTAGTCTTAGCTATTTCGCGATTTGATTTTGCATTATATGTGGGACGTGACAACGGGCTTATTTTCTTGTGGCAGAATGTATATCCACGATGAGAAGTAACTCCACTGATTTGAAAAGAGATCTTTGATGCACCAAATAAAAAGGGATCCTTTGAAAGGTGGCCTAATAAAAAAGATGATTTGGGCTAATTTTTCTTCATTCGTCCGAAAATGAAAGTATCAATTTTAATTTATTTTTTTATTACCTATACTATTAGTAATTTTTTTTTCATCGTATTAATTTGATTGTGTTTTCCCTGAAGAAATAAATTTTATTCTTCCCAAGAACGCAGTCTAATTTAAATCAAAATTAGTTAGTGATTTATATGAACGAGAGTGAGTTTTTGGCCTTTAATCTTGGGGCAAGAAAAAAGAGTGCATGAATTGATACTATTTCAATAAATGATATATGTTGTCCGTATCTTCAATTTTCACTTTACATCTTTTCTTTATGGGCATATATTAGTCACCATTATTATCATCAGTTATTACTGTAATTGATCCAAACAAAACTAAGTTTCCCTGTTCTTGTGAGTTGTGATTTACTTGTTGTCCTCTGTCATAATTAATTACGTGTACAAACGTTATCTTTATCAAATTATAGTCTACATATTATCATTATATTTTGTCCTACCTTGCTGCTTTTTTGAAAAATTAAAAATTATTGCTGTGCAGGGGACAGTATTTACATGGATTTGACATCCTATTTTATCTTGAAATCCCGAGTTAATAAGGGTTGTTTATTAGTCTTTATAATCATATATAATTTAAGGTACTCGTTATTGTTTTTTATTAACAAACACTTCAACCCTAACTACATGTTAACATTTTTTCTTATTTGAATATATGGATGAAAATGATTTATAGACTAAATCAGGTAAAACTTTCCCCATACGTCTCACCTAATAAATTTTCATGTTCTTTTTTTGGAAATTAATTACAAGTCCTTCATTTCAAATAAATTTAATTAAGATAAAATCTCACGGAATTATGAGTAACAACTTTTGACTTGACAATAACAACATGTAACTAGGTTATTATAACTTTATGAGAATTCGTCTTGATTAAACTCTTTCCATGTGATTTGTAATTAATTTTCCTTTATTTCTTTGTTTGATTTCAAAATTGCTATTATAAACCCACCTAAAAGTCATACAATAATTCTCACTAAAGTATCAATCCGATGCCCCCAAACTATCAAAATCAACTCAACCATTAACTTTTACGTTTATACATAATGCCCCGAATACTATTAATGTGATACCTCTTAAAAATGGTATAAATTAAATTTTTTTTTGATAATCGGTATAAATTAAAATTTATAATTTGGATTATCTGTATAATCTTAAAAGTTTAGAGGGTTCATTATTAAATTTTAAATATCAACAGGATAATTTACACATGGTTATAGGGATGCTTTACTTAATTTATTCTATAAATTTGACATGTTATATTGATATTGATTTGAGTTTTTTTAAAATTTATTTTTTGATTGTGCATGATGTTAGAAAAAGTTAACTAAACTAGTTGTACTGCTAACGATTTTTCTCGCCGAATGGCTAATCAATTGGACAAGTGATATGTTCAGACCAACTTACAAAACCGAACCAGTTTAATTTTCCCATATTAAAACAAATTAACTACGTACAGATTATTTCGCTATGTGATATTTTTTGTCCAAATTCAATTTATCTTTCCATAGAGCATGCAGAGTCATGTAACACCAATCATATGAATGATTTTTTTTTATCCATGATCAAGGTATCCCCTCACTCGACAAGTGAGAGAGTAATCCTCCGCTGATTTGTAGGCACCTCAAAGGGTGGGACAGCTGGCCTGGGAGATTTAATGTTTCTCCATACCCAACGCCAGGGACATATGAATGATTTTGAATAGCTTTAATTTAGCTTAATCAGCGCATCATATATCTTCTATGAATAGTCTTATGCGGGTTAATACAATAATGATATGTTAAATTTGTGTTCATTAATCCGATTTTGAATTCGTAAGTCTTACCAATGAGTAGTTGATTGAGCTGGTAATACAATTTGTAATTCTCTTCTATGAATAGTCTTATGCGAGTTAATACAATTATTTTACCCTTAGTGATGCCTTGATTATATTTTTAAAAAGAAAATTATAATAATTTTTGAATGTGAATTTAAAATGATCTAAAAATAAAAGATATATTCAATTTTCAAATAAAGAAACCCATATATTATCCTTTCTAATAAAAATAATCATACGAACTTTTTCAGAATAACGATATAAATATTGAGAAATGATTTATTATTAAATGCTCTCTTCATTATTATTCGATAAATATATGATGAAGTTTTACTACTCGTACTTAGAGCTCATGAATCGTGATGCAGCCGAAAGCCAAACTGCAACCGTATGGTCTTGGTAACTGGTAAGAGATACCAATAAACTTATTGAATATTTAAAAAAAAGATTATCAGAGAAATTTGTTTCAATGGAAACAAGATATGTAAGCTAAAATATTAATATTAAAATAATATAAATTTGTTGTTAAAATAGGAAAAATTGTGATTTCTAAAATTCTTTTTTTATGCATGTGATTTCTAAAATTCTATAAGTGATGTAATAAAAAATAAGAATATTTTGGTTTAAACGGTAAAATAATATATATATATATATATATATATATATATATATATATCCCAATTAAATAATACATAATATTGTGAGTAGTGGTGTTGAAAAAATGGTAGGCATTGTCATCTTCAAAGTTTCAAATTGCAGAGAAACTGGCAAAAGTGGACCATATGACCAAAAGCAAAAGAAAATAGCCTCACAGAAAGGGATGTGAGCTAATGAAGTGAAAGGGATGTGAGGTAATGATGGTTGATGGCTAAAAGAAT
Source organism: Mimosa pudica (assembly GCA_029929735.1). Lineage (NCBI taxonomy): Eukaryota > Viridiplantae > Streptophyta > Magnoliopsida > Fabales > Fabaceae > Mimosa > Mimosa pudica. The sequence continues at coordinate 2,271,426 of JAKELP010000023.1, read as the reverse complement.
TATTTGAGGGGAAAAAAATTATCAAATGTAGAGGAATAATGGTCAAATTTGTGGCGGACAAAAGTTTTCAGCAAGAATAAATGTGCATTCAGAAGTTTTTTTAAGGATCAATTTCTCTCTAGAAGTATAAAAAGTTATTCCCTTATCTTAATTATAAGGTTTTTCTGACTTTTTTTTTAAGAAATTGAGGATACAAAATGTAACACTTTCTTATGTTTATTATATTTTTTTCTTTCCAACTAATTTATTTTACTTATAGACTAATTTATAATCTAATTATATGTGATTTATATTATAATTTAGATATCCAATTCAATTCTTTAACTTCCACTATCAAATGAAATGTATATTTAGCACCGGAATAAGTAGCGATTTCACCCCACCAGTTAGCACAACTAATTTTGACCATTAGTTGACCTTATAATGATGTTGTGGCTCTGCAAGTTGGGAAATATTGCCACATATATTTGCCATGTCACCACCATCATTCCTCACTACACATGTTCCCAGCTCCACCTCCTTCTGAAACCTTCGTTTTTTCACTCATATATTGATACGTAAGTAATTAAAGACTAGGAATTTGGCGCACCCAATTCATGGATTCTGATAGCCATTAACAACATTGTGGCCTCCTTATAAAATTCAAACCAACGACAAAAAATTATTTGGAAAAACTTCTTCAAACTTCTTCTTTCTCGCCTTTTTTTTTTGGGCTTGATTTTCTGTATATAACATTTGATTGGTAGCCTTGCGGGAACTCCAGTAGGAGTTCCTGCAAGTACATGTGATTATGCTAGTGGAAGTGCCGGTGGAAGTGATGATGTCCTTGGGTAGCATGATAGCAGGAGGAACGGTGATGGTGATGTGGCACTATTTCCTAGGTGTCAGATCCACATCAGCATCATCGGGTCAACTAATGGTCAAAATTAACTTTGTAAACTGGTGGGGCGAAATTGCTATGTTTTCCATACTTTTATTAGGGTATAAAATTGATTTTTAAAAAACTTTACCCAAATTCCCACTAATTCTTAGGCAACTTTGTGATTTGTCCCTTATCTCTATACATATATAGCTGAGTTGGGATATATTGATTATTTTTAGGGAGATGAATGGATTAACATTTCTTTTGGTTTAGTTTATTGTTCTTGTGAGTTGAAAAAAAAGTAAATGAAAGTAACGATAGTTTTGAATGGGCAATAATAATGACAATGCTCAGGATAAAAATTAATAATAACTCATATATCAAGCATTAAACATAAAAGTTTTCTTGACTAATTGCCTGACATACATACATACATATGTGTGTGTGAAAATAAATAGGGTAGTGATTTGCTATTATTATATAAAAATTTTATATTAATATACTCATCATGTGATTCACCAAATAATTAAACATATATGCTAATAGAGTACAATAGCGTTGCCTGATCCATGTAGTCAACCTTATCTAGTTGGAATAAAGTTTTGTCGTTATTGTTGAGGATATCAATGTGATTTATTTGATGACTAAAAATTTAACGTGTATGTATAAAAATTTCTGAGTAAAAATGCGTAATATTTGAAAGAAAAATTTAATATAAGTGCCAAGGGAATGAGAGCTTATGACCAAATCAAAACTCTCGCAGTGACTTTTATATTTCATTTTTCAGACTAAAAAATGAACTTTCATGTAGAATCAGAAGCAATAAGTACAATTTATATACGAAGTTCACACTTACTATAACAAGTTTTAATATTTGAAAATTGTTTATTAATTTCAATGAATCAGATCATAAAAATACAATTTTTTTTTTCAAACACCCACTTACTGCATTAATCTCAGCTCGACGAGGTAGCCAGCAATGGGACAACCTAGTAATACTGTATCATGGCCCAAAGCGACTCTCATAATGACGTCTTGCCTCATCCACTCAATAATGTATAATATAGAAAATGCACATGGAACATAAACAATGGTTTTTCATTTTGGCCAACTATTTGTGTTATAACTGAATTACGTTGAAAATATTTCAAATTAAAAAGCTTGAAAAATAGCCACTGAATATGCATAAAATAATACTTCCTTTTATGAAATACCTCTGATTTTGATTTATAAGCTGAAAGAGCGAGTGTTTCAGTTGGTTTTGTCATTGGGCTCTGGTTATCCGTTACCCTGAATAGTTTCTGATACTACCTCCGGTCCTAAATATAGGACCTAGATAACTTTTTTTTGGAGAGGTTAAGGTTGCAAAATAGTCTATTAAATCATGACATATTTGATATATTTTTAGATTATCCATTAGTTTATAAGTAAAATAAGCTAGTTTAAGGGAAAAAATTAGGTAAATCAATTTATAATTAACTTATTTTGCTTTTTCTTAAGAATTTTTCAAAAAAGTCAATTAGGTCTTATATTTAGGACCGGAGGATTGGTTTGATTCACTGGGGTATGACATTCACGATGAACATAAGGTCATTTTTTTAAAGTTAGTGTAAAATAAATTGTTTATTGCTTTGAGCTAATTTTCCTTTATGTTTATTGCTTTGACCTAATTTTCCTTTATATAAATGTTCTACTTTTTACCTGTTTTTAAGGGCATTCTGATATGAGACGAAATACAAAAAATTGACCAAATGACTTTTGACTGTGGTTCAACTAGCGATGTAAAAGTAAAGGTAAGCACTTTTAATATTTAATTTCATTTATATTGTTAGTACTTTGTTATCTATATTATTTTTTGAGTTTTTAATCCGGTATCCTGGGCCAGCCCCAATGTCACGGGGAACTCAACGGGCTCAGACTAATCCAAATCCGCACCGGGGCCTCCACTTAAGGGTAAAGTGCTGGCCAAGGGGCAGACTGCATTCCCAGAGCTCGAACTCGAGACCTCTGGTTAAGCGGTGAAGTGAGATAACCACTACACCAACCACGCTTGGTTTGTTATCTATATTATTAATATGATATTATTGTTTTTATTTGCGATTTATATTGCCCAGAACAACCAAACTTGAGTGAGTACAGATATTATGTCATGGAATACATGTTTGACATAATTAGCAGTGGTTATTACACAAAATTGAATATGGTACCAAACCAAACAAATTATTAATAATTTACATTTTATGTTTCATTTATATGTTATGCTTTTTTAACATGACATCTTTATTTATCGCAATTTATTGAGAATATGGTACCTAATCAATATCATCTCTCTTCTTTCCATCTACCTCCTCCGTCTCTCTCTCTCTCTCCTTACTTTGACCTACTTCAACTTCTCTCCCTCCTCTCTGCATCTCTATCCCATGCAACTTCTCTCCCTCCACCATTATTCAATTCCATCCAAAACAGTCTCTTTTCAACTTCAAATCTGATTGAAAACCCCACATGACTGACAGTGTATTAGTCCCGTCTCCCCAATGCTTCCCAACTTCTCCCATTTTAATCAAAATTGTGAAATTATAATTTCATGCATAAAAAACAGCCCAAAATTGTGAAATTGACGAATTGTATTTTATTATTTTTTTGTACGAGAAGTATTTGGTCTGGTAAAAAGAGGAAAGGAATTTCAAATGACTTATTTCGTTTGACACCGGATGCTAAGGAGGAAAAGGGGAGAAGAGACAAATAGTTTGAAAGAAGATACATCAAGCTAAAAAAAGTAGAAGAGAACACATGATTTTTTTTAGGAAAGGGGCAAAATAGCAATTACATAATTTTTTAAATTTTAAATAATGATTGCAATCCCATCACTTTTCAAACTTACCAAACATACACATGGTAATAAATATTGCATTACCATTCAATGCATTACATTGCATTGCACTTCAAAACTCTCATGCAATTGAACCAAACTGTCCCTAAGTTTGATCAAGGTCTCAACACATTGATTTGATTTGTAATGCAATTGCAAAGTATTTTCTTGAATTGCATTTAGAATATTCTGATGTTGCGGGATGACTTGATTCTTATTGTAATTTATATGTTTAATTTACATGTTATGAAATTGCAATGTAGAAGGTTGTATGTGATAATTGCATTTTGGATGTTCTGGCTGTGATTCTAGTGGATGTTATGGCTCTGATTCTAGTACAATGATTCTGGTAAAAACACATTTATGGATATTGAAAATAGATCAAAATATAAAAAATACACAATCTACGATCAAACTTTCATGAATGCTTGGTTGTTGATTTGGGATATTCAACAACCGATTTTTTTGTCATAAAAAGCCTTATTTTCAACAACCACATCTTTAACGAAAAAAATTTTTTTGTTGTCAAATGCGCTAAATTTTATTTTTGTTGTGAAAGACCTATTTTCCAGCAGTGTTACCCATGGTTCAACAAAACCCTCCTCCCTAAATTTTTTTATCAAAATAAAAAAAGAATTCAGAAGTGCAATTAAAAAAAAGTATTAAGAGAGTCTTACTTTAGGAATCTATCATCATGTTACTTTGAAAATCTTCATACTATGAATTAATGATTTATGTTGCGTACCTAATCTTAGATTAATTTTTTTGTCTGAATCTTAGATTAATTAATAATGTGATTGTTGATGATATTTTTGCATCCCAAGACCGTTTTGAAAGCATTGAAGATGGATCTGAGGTTCGTTTTCACATGCACAGACACATAAACACAAATAATCGGACGTAGATTCGATTCACACACACAAACACACACAAACATTAAAGCAAACCCACCTTAAAAAAATAGGTTTCACACACATAAGCAATCCTAAATAGATTCGGCCCCAACCATTGGCTTCACATGTCATTCTTAACAATGACTATAATTAAAGGATCATAATTAATTCTTTGTGCATTTTTTATATATGTAATTATATTCCATTCTATTCTACCATTATCTGTGTGAATAGTCTCTACAGGCAACAACATTTGTTTTTATTATAAAAATATGTTGCTACTTAAATAATCATGGGAGCGGTCTGATCTAATAATGAAATACTACCTCCGGTCCCTAATGTAAGAGCTAGCCGCCAAAAAAACGCTTCTTAAGAAAACATGTGAATGTTAGTTGGTTGTCTGCAGTTAATGCTTCTTTTCCAAAATTGCCCATATTTATTATGGTACTTTTAAGAGAGAGAAATACATAACCATTAATAAATATGAAAGAGAGTTAGGGGTAAAGTAGTAAAAAATGCATTAAATGAGGAGAGAAAGTGAGGTGAGCTCTTACATTAGGGACCAAAACCATTCAAATTTTGGGCTCTTACATTAGGGACCGGAGGGAGTATGTGTGAATAGTTTAATAAAGCTGTTTTTGGTATACCATGCATGGTTTTGCTCTAAAACAGTGGACTGTTTAGCATTTTTTATCTGATTACAAAATAATTTATTTCCTGCGCCAATACTATGAATTATTATTTTTATTTTATTTACATCTCTATATTGTACGTATTCTGATAATTTTATTCCTGGTCTTACTTAATACACTTTAAAAGTATAGCAGCCTAGTGTTGAATTATTCTATCCACCAGAATTATTAGCAATCAACTCTGTAAGAGTCACTCTCCCATAGCAAAATAGAAAAATGATTAGCGTCATCTTACCAAAAGACCTTTAAGTAGATTAAATTATCTAATAGTGGAATTTCCTAAAACTTGATGTCGTTATTTGCAAATGAAGTTGTAGTGAATAACTAATAAAATGTACTTCCTACGGTCCTAAATATATAAGACCTAGTTGACTTTTTTGGAAAATTCTAAAAAAGAAAAATAAGTCAATTATAAATTGATTTGCCTAATATTTTCCTTAAACTAGTTTATTTTACTTATAAGCTAATGGATAATTTAAATATATATATATATATATCAAATATGTCATAATTTAGTAATCTATTTTACAACTTTAATCTCTAAAAAAAGTCAACTAAGTCTTATATTTATGACTGGAGAGAGTAATAAATACGCTTAAATTATAGTGACCTTTTAGATTAGACTATCTAAGTGTTAAATTTTATCTAACATGTTATCATATGTTAAATGAGCTGGGTGTAGTCAATAGCTAACAAATTAAACTGCGGTAAATATACTGAAAAGGAAGAGGCCTTTTGGATAAAATTATCTAAGTATGTAACTTACTAAAACTTGTCATTTGCTAACGAAATGTCGTGAACAGCGATGGCAGTGTAGTAACTATGTTGAAACAATGACCTCTGATCTGACATCAAACCATACAAGTGTGATATTTGATTACAAAATGTTGTCATTTACTTACTGATTAAGTGTTGTAGATTACTGTTGTTGCAGTAATCAAAGTTTGGTAGCTATTTTATATATTATTGTGTGGGTTTTTTCTTTTTCATAACTTAGAGGCAATATTATTCTAAAAGCACCGAGCCACCGATCCTTAATATATTCCTATTTAAGACAGTGGGCTAATTTGGAATTTGTGACGATATTAAACTCAATAATTTGGGATAAGCAAGTTTTGTAGGCATTTATTCCAGTTTTTATAAAACAAAATTCAGAAAAACTATTTATAATTTTTTATTATGGGGCTCAGATAATTTTCCCAGATGTTTTTATTTTTCATAAAACCAAATGTTTTATCATATATAACTCATTTAATCACTATGTCTTTTAAACAAAGGGTCTGAATTCACAGCCTCAAACCTAAAAAAATTAACTTTGAGTGAGGCGCTTGATGTTGATATATAGTGTTCGGAGGCTTCAACAACTTCCCTTATTATCTAACTTATAAACTGTGTGGCACATTAATTATGCCACACACACACACACAAACACACAAGAAAGGTGTCTAATATTTTCTTTGAAACAAATCAAATACACAATAATCAGGGGTGTAGGTGAGATAATAAGCGTCTCATATATATACTACAATAAGCATCTCACACGGGGTGATCTCGTCAGGGAACTTTGAAACAATTAGCTCGTCTACTCGATTAAATGGGTTCAATTCAGTCTCACTGAGCCTACTCCAAAGGATCATCCAACAGCCCATGTGTGAGATGGATTGGAATCATGAGAGGTGGACTAGCTAATCCATCCTTTAATTACCAACTTATCTGCATCTCCATTTTGAAGTTGCTGAGAGGTGTAAGAGCTGTATGTGCACTTCCCAACTAAAACCGAGCAAAATGACAATATGGAGAAATACCAACCTTTGATCAGAGTATTACCACTATTGCTTATTAGAATCAGAACCAAGTGTTTTATAGGGTCTTGTTTGTTTTTTGGGTGCCTCATTGGGTCAAATACCTAATGCGTAGGTGGTGCCATGCATATTCACCTCACATATCTCATATGCTTCAAAAAGGCCTGGGCTAATATTTATATTAAACCAGCTAGTGGCTTGCTTTGATGTTGGGCCTTACATTGGGCCGTAACGTTTATAAATTCATTCGATTTCCACGAATTGTTTCCCAAAATGATTAACATAGAATAAAGAATAATCACGTTAGCAGTTAGCAGTTAGCACTTAGCAAGTTAGCATACTCCACAATTTCCACGAAACCTGGAAAGTAATAGTGAAGTACATGTATAGGGTAACCTTCAAGCCGCCCAATAATTATAAACAGATGAAGATGCATGTATCACTATGGTTGTCATTTATAAGCAGAAAAACCTGTGATATATAAACTTAATTAAAAGAGTAATAATTTATTCTTAATTACTTTTTGTTTTGTTTTTGGGATTAGTTTGGACTGATGTAGCATGATGGAGTTAGTTGGAGAGTGATGCGTTCCTGTAACTGAATCTACGAATCTGAGTAAATCACATGAGCATAAAAACTAAAAAGAGTACGTGTCTCATTTATAAGCATGACACAATGTCGTGTTATGAGTCATCGTATTTAAGATAGGATCGATCTCAACGAACAATTCTAATATATACAGGTATAAGCGAGCTACTGCATCCACACGTGGACCAATCAGCTTCTTCCATGTGTTGCATTGCAGAATAATTGGGAAAAACTATCTTCAAAAAGTGAATCCCAAAGGCATATCTTTGCCAGCAACATATCTACTACGTCCTCATGAGCCCATTTAATGCATGCACGTAAAGAGATCTATATAGTGATAGATGATATATAATGTAATAAGACCATAAAACGAAAAGGATTTGACTTGAACAAAATCCAAATGTTTATAAATGTTAACAAGGAATGCTGCAGTAATTATGGAAGGCATAAGAGAAGTCACAATCAAACTATTGAAAAACGAACTGCGCGCGCTCAATGAACTGATCGAAGTAATATATAATGATTTTAATAGAGTAATCAATGGCTTGTAGAACTTGATTAAAATTATAATTTTTCAAAAGGTAAATATGTATTTTTACAAATGAAAGTGTTGTGAGTATGAGCATTTTGTGGCATATGCATTTAACAAAAACATTTTTTGAATGGAATAAAAGCAGAGAAAAAAACCATCGCCATCATTTTCCCCAAACGTTCGTCAAATAGATTGAGCACATAATGGTAGAATCAGGAAATAAACAAATTTATGAGAAAAATAAACGAGGATAGTTATTTTGCTTCATTATAGACCATAATAATTAAGTATTTCAACATTATTCTAAACACATTTACATTATATGTTCCTACCACAATAATTGGTTGATAAAAATTAACATAGGCTCTTAAGTAAAATGTAGGGAAAATCCCAATAAAATAACAATTGAATATCAAAAGGATAAAAATGGGTCACAAATTTGTAAAAAGACAAAAATAGTGTCGTTAAGTACAAAAATAATGTTCATATATATAATAACCTTTAAATAAAGTAAAAGTTGAATAATAAATAGCGAAAATCCACAAGAAATAAAGCATTTATGCACAAACAAAAACTAATTTAACAAAATATAGTGTTGTAAAGTACAAGTTTGATTATATGATGCATTTTTAGACTAAAATCAAGTTACTTCACACTCAATAATTCAATAATGATGAAAAATTTGTGAAATCGCGCACAAGCCAGAGATGAAAATAAAAAATATCTTATAATGGTTTAGAAACCCCTCTTAACGTGTTTTAAATTTGCAGAAAGTCAAGAGGCTCCAATGAGGGACAATTATTATGAGAGCGGATTAATGTTATAGTATTATAAAATTGATATTCTATCCAGTCCTAATATTATACTACTTTGACTTTTTTGAGAAATTAAAGATACAAAATTAATCATTTTATCAAAGTTAACTTATTTTACATATAAATTAACGTATGATCTAATAATGTGTCTAATTTGTTTGTCTAACTTCCAAAAAAAGTTGGAAAAATTAATTAGAGATCTTATGGAAGAAAAATAATTAAGATCTATGAGGTCTGGGAGTTGTAAATTACAACTTTTGGCCTTATAATAACAACTTATGACCTAGTTTTTACAACTCGTGAGACTCTATCTTAATTATGTTTTTTACATGGAACCTTTAATTAATTCTTCCAAAAAAAAGTTATAGGAGTCTTATATTTAAAATGGAAAGAGTATCAAACTTAGTTGAACTAACATGTGATCTTGCTGGTTCCATGCATTGAGTTAACCCCAAAGTTAATCTAATTGACCTTAGTCACTCCTATGCTACTCGAACCGACTATATAATCGGCCAGGATCTCAGATTGATCCGAATCAGCTTACCGTGCATTATTGTCCCACTTTTGTTTTCAAAAAGTGAATCCCAAAAGTCTTGTATCCTTGCCAGCAAGGCATCTACTACGTTCCTACCACTACACATGATCCTATTTAAGGCCTCCTTCCCTCCCTTCTTTCCCTTCATTAAAACCTCTTCCTAATTACTAAAGTTCCAATCAACACTTAAAATTTTCCAAATGTATTCCCCATTCCTCTTGATGAAGCCATTCCTCCTCCTCCTACTCCTCCTCCTCCTTTCCCAGCCACTGGCTGGGCGAGTTTTTGTTGACGCTACCCGACCCATCACATTGAAACCAATAGCAGCTGATCATCATGAAGATTATGACAAGTACAACAAGTTAAAGCCTAATAATATAGGCTATGAAATTGGTGGTGGCAGTCAAGGAGGAGGAATAGTGGAAGCTTGTTTGCCAAAAGGAAGGTTTCGACCAACTTCGGGTCCGAGCAGATATATTAATTATCAACCTCTTGGTCTTGGATCCAACCCTTGTTCTTCAGAGAAGGTCATCATCAAGAACAAGACCCCTTAGCTTGAAGAACCATCAACTTGTTATACGAAGCAAATCATAACTTGCTTACTTTAATGTACTTATCTATAGACACACGCACATTATATACTAGTAATGTATATAAAATATATAATGAATGTTGAATATCGTGGGTTTGGTACTTGTACAGGTACATGTGTTGATATATGATATATAGGCCAGTTTGTTTGTTAATGATTATGGGATGAAAATAAGATAGTAATATCTGCTAAAAGTCTTAAGCATTGTACAAGCTTCGGGTTTAAAATTGCGTATTCAATTCCTACATTTGTTACTGAGTAAAAGAAATAATAATTGACGGTTTTTATTAACAGATTAAGAAAGTTAAGAAAGGTATGTTGTCCTAATTGTTAAATTAATTTTACTTTTTCTTGGATAAAGTAAGGTTGTAAAATTATTCACTTCCAATTGTCTATAGTTTATATTTTCTTTTCTTCAAAACTAATTTGTTATACACTGACCTATAATCTATTATATGCAGCACATATTATATGATTTAGTGGTTTAATTTGTGTCCTTAAATTTCACAAAAAAACTAAAGCGATCTTATATTTAGGACTGTGTGTAGTATATTTAAATTGATTTGTTTAAATTTTTTATTCAAACTTATTTGTTTGAATTATAAAATAACACATAATCTAATAATATATTCCCCCATCTCACAATATAAGGTACTACCCCAGTTCTAAATATATGACCTAATTGACTTTTATTTGGAGATATTAAGGTTGCGAAATAAGTTATTAAATGATGACATATTTGATATATTTTTAGATTATCCATTAGTTTATAGGTAAAATAAACTAGTTTAAGGGAAAAATTAGGTAAATCAATTTAGAATTAACTTATTTTTCTTTTTTAAAGATTTTCCAGAAAAATTCAATTATATTTTATATTTAGGACCGGAGGGAGTAGTATTTTAATGAATTTTTCCCATAATATAAGATCCAATTTGATTTATTTTGACTAATAAATGGTTTTTTCCACTTTAAAAATGCATCAATTTCTACCCACATTTTCTTTCATTTTATTCTCATAATTACTCTCCCTGTCACTCATTCTAATTAAGGAAACTTTTGGGGGAAATGGTGCTTTCTCTGATTATAAGACTTATTTATCTAATTTGATTAGATTAAATATGTTAGTTATATAAGTTAGTTAAAATCGCATGATATCGCTAATGTGTCCTAACCATTTACATTTATTTTGACTCTCTCTTGATTATGTTTGAGGAGCATTAATAAGGATAATTTGAGGAAAATTTAGGAACAATGAGAAAGACGAGGTTTTATATTATGAACCAAACACATCTCCCAAATAAGTCTTATATTTAGGGTGAGAGAAAATGTAAATTTTAAAAATTCATTGTATTTAACTAAATTTAATTTTTTTTATAAAAACTGCGATTAAAAACACCTTATGTCATGGGATTGTGGGAGTACTTATTCTTTTTTTTAAATATAAGACCTAATTGATTTTTTTTAAGAAATCCTAAAAAAATTAATACAAAACAAGGTAAAAAATTGGTTAGAGATCCACCGAAGTGGGTAGCCTTAACCGTAGGTGTGGTAACAGGAAAGCCCGAAGGCTGTTCCCGTCCCTGTCAGGGGAGATGCCAACCATCTCTCCTTTCAAAGAACACGCTTATAGAAGTAGTTCGCTTGTTATATATTTACTTCGTAGATCATATATCTCACCGATGTGGGACTAATGGTGGGTTCATTGGGCTTTTGTAATGTGAATTGGCCCATGTGCAGTTTTTTCGTTGTATAGTTTTTTGTTGGATCAATATTTTTTTTTGGTCTGAATTGTTGGATCAATATTGACTGACTACTCTAATATATATCTCAAATTTTTTTTTAAAAAAGGAGTAATATCGCATAAGATCGTTAAAAATATTTCTTGTTAATGATAATGTTTTAAATTACGGTGTCAGCTCGATCAAAAAAAAAAAATTACTGTGTCAGGTAAAAAAAAAACTGTGATTTTACTCTTTCATTCAAGAGAAATATTAATCCAACACAAAAAACTAAATATCCACAACTTCTTTGAGATAATTTTTTTTTACCAAATCTTTGAGATCAATTGAGCCTTATATATTCAAATGCAACATATTTAGAAATTCTAATTTTCGTTAAATTTTTTCATCTAAATAAGGATTAATTTCTACATATTAATTATGGGAATATGTTTTGTACAATATCCACAAGCTTTGACACTCTAAATACACACGTTTTTGATAAAGTATAATAATGTCCTATAATCCGTTTGATGTTTAATGACATAAATTTTGATGTTCTATGTGTATATTCTTGTAAGGGACAAACAATAACTGTCTAATACATTGAACAGAAACAATATAAGATATAAATCGAATTATTAATATTTAGTATTATTTAGCAAACATGACCTTTTCTTTTGCCAAAATTTAGCAAACAGAACTATAAACACTGTGTATACTCTAATTAAATATTCCGAAAATAAAAGTACTATTAAAGTAGAGAGCATCTCTCTTCACCATCACCAAAAACTCAAAGGAATCTCTCTCTATATATCTCTTTTCACCTCCCATATCTTCCCTTCACTCTTCATCATCCATTATCACCATCATTTACACCCATCATATCATATCCTTCACAAGCTAATAAACCTATCGATCATATATGGCTATGAAGCAAGAAAAGAGTACCGGATTCTGTCACCGGAATTCTCCTCTCCGATCATTCCGCCGCCGATGCAGCTTGCTCGTCAAGGAACAACGAGCCAGGTTCTACATCCTCCGCCGCTGCGTCACCATGCTCCTTTGCTGGCAAGATTCCAGCGACGACCGTTGAAATAAATACTATATATCACACACACACACACGTGTATGTGTGTGTGTCTCTATGTGTGTGTGTGTGTGTGTGTCCATCCATATGCTTTGTTTGGTTAGGAAATCTCTAGATGGCTTGTCTTTTAGATGCAGGCTAAGTAGTGGATGTGATAGGAGATCCGGTTAGGGTATAGTGTCGAAGCCTCTAATAATTTCTTGAGGGATTTGATTAGTATATACTTATTTGTGTTTATAGTCCAGGTATTTAAGGGGAATTAAGATTCTGATCAAAAAAAAAAAAAACGAGGAATTAAGAGTCTTCTTCTTCTTTAAATAATTATGAGTCCTTGTTTCCTCTTCCCTTTCTTTTGATTGAGGGGCTAGTTATGGTGATTAAGAGGTTTGGTTATTAGGTTATTTGTCTTGTGTAATTTTAATAACCATCTTCGTCAGACTTTAGCAGAGTTAGTTATAAGTAATATAGTAGGTTTGGTCCATTGTACGTATGTATGTTGTTGCCTCTCATATTTAGTGGTTTTGCATGTTCCATGAATTAAGTGTATGTGTGTTTGGATGGTTAACGCGTGTAACATACCGGCACTCCTCTTGTAAAGTTGTTAGCTTTGCATTTCCTATACATAATACATGCGATTAGAGACATTTTTTTCTTGTAGTGTCTTTACTCTCTAATGTAAAAGTGTAATAACTTTTTTAACTTTATTTTAATTATATTACAAAAAGACAACTTCTACACCAATAGTTCTCAATTTTGCCTTATTAAATTTACATACTTTGCCTTTATTTGAATAAGAGGCACCAAGAGATAATTGAGGCTAAGCTAAATGAGCACGTTTAACATGTCCTATAAGATTTTTTTTAACAAAAACATGCATTATAAGATTAAATTAAAGGAGTCTATGTATAATCTTATTTATAATTATTTTGGTTCAACGTGACGGTTGCCTAGACAATAGTTTTTAAGTAAAAAAATTTCGTGACTCAATGCATTCTTCGCCGTCACCGCTCCCATTGTCGTGACGCATTTCACTATTCCTGTTCAGAAATCCAGTTTTATTTTATATATTTTATTTTCTATATAAGGGATACAAGTTTCTTCGGATGGCAATACTATATAAATAATATTTAGTACATAAAAACTTATAAAGTAAACTTACATAGTTGTTGAGTAACTTAAAAAACATATATAATCTCAATCTCAAGATACATACGTCAACGGGTTGTTCTTGTTTTAGTTTCAGTGCATTAAGATTTGTCATTGCTTGGAGAAGCTGGGGGGGCTGGACGTACGACACACAAATTAAACATATTGTTCCCAAACCAATGGTTTATATTCGTTCTTTGAAAAAAAACAAAAAAAGTTTGATGCAAACATGCACTTGTGATCCAGGAAGTGGTGGACTATGTGTGTGTGTGTAGTTTGAAAAATCAAACTTGTCTTTTGGGTTTTAATGGCTACAATCTTAACATCAGACTTTTTGTTGATTTGCCAATATGTCCAAAGAAAGAAGTGATGATTCAACAAGAGGAATTTCACTGTAGTCCTGGTAAGGGAAATTAATACTGGAAGGTCCCAATACATTCCAAAATAATTATAAAGTCCCAAGGGCCCTTTCCTGCAATTGTTTGTTTATCTTCAATGACCATTTTGCCATTATAAGATGAAAGCATAGTCCCCCTATAGGGACCAGTGAGATGACAACCATCTTTAATGAGAGCAAAATAGTCATTGAAGATAAGCAAACAATTGCAGGAAATGGCCCCTGAGACTTTATAATTATTTTGGAATGTATTGGGACCTTCCAGTATTAATTTCCCTTACCAGGGACTAAAGTGCAAATCCCCATTCAACAATTGTTTAAATGTTTTCTAACTTATATTATTCACCATACGAGATTTTTCATCCCATAATTTAGTTTCTTTTAATATAATATCCACGAGTAATAGTGTCAAACCTCAAACTTTTTCAAAAATGGTGTATATTTGTTTTCCGCAAGTACTCCCTCCGGTCCCTAATGTAAGAGCCCAAAATTTGAATGGTTTTGGTCCCTAATGTAAGAACTCACCCCATATTCTCTCCTCATTTAATGCATTTTTTCCTACTTTACCCCTAACTCTCTTTCATATTTATTAATGCTTATGTATTTCTCTCTCTTAAAAGTACCATAATAAATATGGGCATTTTTGGAAAAGAAGCATTAACTCCAGACACCCAATTAACATTCACATGTTTTCTTAAGAAACGTTTTTTTGACGGCTAGCTCTTACATTAGGGACCGAAAGGAGTATATTATTATTTCCTCCCAAGTACACGCTTATCCTTGCAGGAATAAATACTGCAACCTCCCCGCACGTAGTTTTAATTGTGAATATTCATTCAGCTCAAAGAAAATTGTGAACATCCCTCCCTTAACATACGTGAGAGTGTCTAACCCCTTTCGTCCTAACAAAACTCAAGGACTAGGGGCCAGAGTTTGTCAGTTTGATAGATATTAGTATTAAGTTCAAAGTAAACTTGAGGATAAGACAATTTTTTACAAGATCTAATGAAAAAGAAAGTCAGAAGGATATACTTTAAAAATCTTTATTTTCAGAATAAATCATTTTTTTTATCCATGATCAAGGTATCCCTCACTCGACAAGTGAGAGACTAATCCCCCGCTGATTTGTAGGCACCAGACTAATCCCTCGCTGATTTGTAGGCACCTCAAAGGGTGAAACAACTGGTCTGAGAGATTTAATGTTTTTCCATACCCAATGCTAGGGATCGACCTCAGACAATTGGTTAAGGGTGAATGAGTCCTTACCACTCAACCACACACCTCAGGTTAATAAATCTTTAACAATACTTCTCATCATCTATCTAGTATTATTTAAAAGGAAAATCATTAAACTCATGGACAAATTTTAATAAGCATAAATGTTTTCCCTAAACTCTCATTGCACCATTATTCTGCATAAAAAATATACTTAATCAATAACCAATTGATTGAACTGTCAAGCTGTATTCAACTCACGTAAGAATGAGAATGTATGTTCAAATCCCAGAGAATACTCTTACTGGATTGGATACATTGTTTAACAAAAATGTTTTTGGCCCTTACACATAATTAAATATATCTTTTAATTTTTGACTAATTTTAAACAAGCAATTAGCTGCTTAATTTAGATTAGATAGTTGTCACCCAAAACATGGTAACTAATCAAAGACGAAAAGAAGATTAGAAAAGTGCATCTCAAGTCATCAGCCATTAACATTAACATTAACATTAACATTAACATTAACATTAACAATAAAATAAAGCATGATTGTTTGTAGACATTAGGCAAGGATATCATTTTTATTCTTAAAGTTTCCAACAATTTTGGCTCTACTCTCTCTCACATTTAGTCCAAAATTCAAGTCGTTGGATCATCCATTAACATCCCAATTATTTTTCCATCATAACTTCAAGTTTTGATTTTTTTTATTTTTTTGTGGCATTCTCCGAAACTCTCGGCTCTACCTATGGGTTGCTCTTCATCGCTTCCTGGTAAATTCACCTCTTTTCATCTTTGATTCTCTCATTCAATTCATTTTTTCCTTCATGGGTATTCATGAAATCGTCATGTAATTCATCAAAATTTGTACTTTTTGAGGTTTTATGGTTTTTTTGTTGTTTCATAGGGTTTGATTGATTGAACTTTGGGTGTATTGATTGTTTGTTTGTGTTTTACAGAGAGGGGTACGAATCAATTGGGCCGAGCTAATTCGGAGAATGGTGGAGGACCAGACGCAAAGAATCTACGAGTAAAGGTACTTACTTTATGGGTTTTCTTTACTTTTTTCAAAGACATTTTATCTGCATGTGTTTTGTGATTGTATATTTAATGTTAATTTAGGAAGTTAGATTGAGGAGAAGCACAATGATGATATGGTGATCTTTGAATGTCTTGGCTTTTCATTTAGTTAGTTGTGGATTGATTCAGTGTTTTTGTTTTTTGTGATTTCAGTTATTGAAATTAACTATTGAGGATTGATGTTTGTACAATAGCTTGATTTGGATTCAGTCATTCATTTCCCATGGTTGAAAAAGATCACAGGAAAAAATAAACTAATGTTCATTTTGATTATTTGAAGTGAAGTGAAGTGAAGTGAAATATTTTATACGTTCACTTTGCTGACTCTAAAATGCCCTCTTAGGCTTTGAGAATGTATTGTTGCTGCTAATTATAATGTGGCCTTTGGAATTTAGAAACATGCTAGCAGGTGAAAATTAGTGATCCTTTATACTATTGTACCTTCATCAAACGCGTGTTAGTACTTGGTTATGTACAAGTGCTGGGTTGCGTGCTGCTAAAACTCATGACATACTTAGCTCAATAGCTTTCGCCTTATAGGAAACCACTCCTTCAGTTTCAATGTGGGAGGTCATAGGTTCACTAAGTGCGTCTTAATAAAATTGAGAAAGAGAGATGCAAGTCTCGACAGATGGTATAATGTTTAACTCTACATCAATTCATCAGGGAGTATGGGTGGTTCCTTCTAAACTACTCATATCAATTGTATAATAGCACTAGCATAACAATGTTTGAACTTCTTATGACGCATGAACTAACCTTTGATGTCACTGAATGCAGCTGGTTTTGTTAGGTGATTCTGGTGTTGGTAAAAGCTGTATTGTTCTTCGATTTGTCCGTGGTCAGTTTGATCCAACATCCAAGGTAAGGGATATTTTACTCTTACTGCACTTGTTGTCATATTGAACTATATGAAGTGACTAATATTTTTTGTGTTGCTTTGTGAGGTCATTTTGGTTAACTTTTATGGAGATATGCTTTATTCTTTTCTGCTTTGTATTAGGTAACTGTTGGAGCTTCATTTTTGTCTCAAACAATAGCTTTGCAAGACTCTACAACAGTCAAGTTTGAAATATGGGATACTGCGGGTCAAGAGAGGTTTTTCCCCATACAAGTTATCCCTTTCTTTCTCATTTCAATTACAGGGATGATTGAAGTTGATTGAAACCATGTTGCTCAGGTATGCCTCACTGGCGCCATTGTATTATAGAGGTGCAGCTGTTGCTGTTGTTGTCTATGACATAACAAGTCCAGATTCTTTCAACAAAGCACAGTACTGGGTTAAGGTATATTTCCAATTTCAGCCATCGTAAGGTGTTTATATCACCCTTTATTTTGTTGGCAGTTATTTTTCTTGTATGACTACTATTTACTTGGTTGCAGTTTGGGCACTGCAAGTGTTCAACATGATATAATTATAGAGTGCATTTATTTGTTGATCCGCTTGATTGGTTTCTAATTATCATAAATGGAATAATTGAGTTACTGTATGGATGTGAGTGCCCAGCTTGTACCTGTCTGCTTGGAAATCTATAGAGGGGTTTGATTGATGTGAACTGATTAACTGACACTGCTCTGTCTCTAAAATCCTTGTTTTGGGTGACTGTTTGTCCTGAGAAGAGTGCTAGAATACATAAGCCCTGACTGATTGCTCATGGTATAGTAAGACAATTCATAGAGATATGACATGTGAAAGATAGCCAGACCAAGCTTAGTTAACCAATCATGTGTGATTTAGAAGGTTTGAACTATGAAACACTAGTGGAGGCTGAAACAAACCACGTAATAGTTGTAGAAATTGTTTAAGAACTGAAGGAATAAACTTATTGCAGGTTTATATGAGCATAAAACGTGGAAGTCAATTGCAATACAATAAACTAATGATGACTTGATGCAGAGGGCCAATAAATATGCAAACAGTTGCTAGCTTGATCTGTTTTAGTCCACATCTCTCTTGTTATTTAGCAAAGTGAGATAGTACTGCTTTCTTTCCCTGCACATGTGTGTTCTACTATAATGATTTACCGCCCTCTTACAGATTAAAAAACCTGCATTTCTTCCTTCTTGAAATGAGAGTTCCTTTGTAGATCACTATAGGTGAAGCTG
Organism: Mimosa pudica; assembly: GCA_029929735.1. Lineage (NCBI taxonomy): Eukaryota > Viridiplantae > Streptophyta > Magnoliopsida > Fabales > Fabaceae > Mimosa > Mimosa pudica. The sequence goes on along the minus strand of JAKELP010000023.1, from coordinate 2,252,490 downwards.
TTGCTAAATAAGAAAAAGTGGATAGCTGGAAAACTGATTTATGGAGCTCACAACAGTCATGAATATTCATTGTGCTTTCATCGATCACCTGCTTTTATGAACCATGTCTCTTTCTACTTGCTCTTCTTTTTATCAAGATGATCACTTATGCAAAAAGCTGTTTTGCAATGTTTAAAACCAGGAATTAAACAATTTAGCTTCTTCCCGTTAGTAATTTCTTCTGTAAGTGTGAAGATTATGTTCTTATTTTTTCATACACATCAAAGAAAAAAAAGCTTCTGCAGCTCTATAAAAAATGATGTTCCTAATTGGTAGAAAATAATCACAATTATCGAAATGATTTTTATATTTATTAAATGAGGGCTTGATTGTGTCAGTGCAGCAACATGGCTATTGCGAAAATGGTATTAGAGTTCCTACTTTTACTGTGAGTATCATCATCACTTTGATATTTTAAGCTGATGATATGTTAACCATTTGTAGGAGTTGCAAAAGCATGGAAGTTCTGACATAGTTTTGGCCTTAGTGGGCAATAAAGCTGATCTTCATGAGCAGCGGGAAGTGCCTGTTCAGGTAATGGGGCTTATTCTCAATAGTTTTACTTGCTGAATGCAAAAAGTTAACACTTGTTATCTCATATACTATGCTTGTGCATTTTTCGTACAGGATGGCATTGACTATGCGGAGAAGAATGGAATGTTCTTTATTGAGACCTCTGCAAAGACAGCAGATAATATAAATGAATTGTTTGAGGTATTGCTGACATTTTTCTGCTTCTAGTCAAAGTTCATTTTCAAAATAAATTATGATTGCAAGGGTGCAAATCGGTTATGTTGTAAACAATAAATATAGTACTTCAGTAACTGTATTTTATGATCATTAGCAATGGTTATTTTTGGATCCCTTCATGATGTCACCATTACTATGGACTATATTAATGAACTATTTGTTTGTATCAGAAGATTTGTTGCTAGACTGTCACTAACTATATGTTCAAGGATTCTTAAGGGTTTATTTTGACTTGAGAAGAATGGAGGGGAAGTTGAAAGGATTAAGATTTAAATAATTAAACGTAATATTGTTTGTATATTTGAATTGAGGAAACTGGATGAGAAATTATAAAAAAAAAATAGATTTTCAGAAAATAGGAAATGTTTTAATTTTTCCCACTCCATGTCCTATTTCATGAACCAAACATTAGGTGATGCATCTTAGAAAGGAATTTCCAAAGCTGATGAATTTGGAAATTCCAAAGTATTGAAAACTAACAAGTTTCTTCTTTCTTGCAGGAAATTGCCAAAAGACTACCTCGTCCAACCACTAATTGAGGCGCCCTGGACTGTACTAAAAGATATGTTTTGGCTTTGGGATCTTCTAAGACAATAATATGAGTTGTGTAAATTCTGATTATGCTCCTTTCTGGTTTCATACATTGTGCTAAGTTGAAGATGTACAATCACGAAAGAGTTATAGGAGATCCTCCAATATTATGTTTTCCTTTTTCAAAATATGGTGCTGTGATTGTAAAGTTGGGCACAATGTAGAGCTTGATGGTTTTTATGTTAAGAGCTTGAAGGAATTTCAGCGTTGGCGGAAGGAAAGCTTTCACCTTTTAAAAAGTGCTTGGTTTCTTATGTCTTGGTTTGATTCTTTTAATACATCTTCCTGTTCTAAATGCTCTAAATATAGCAGCTAGTTAACTGATTATGTAGATTAAGACAATAAACTAAATTAGTTTTTTTTTTCAAAAAAATGTGTTAATTGCTTAATATACCCTACTTTTCACCATTTATATTTTATTAAATCATTTAATTTGGAATATTATTACTGTTGTTTATAAGCTGGATTGGAAAAGCATAAATATAAATATATGGAATAAGTTAGAAAGGTTACTTATAAATTGAATTCATTTGTTTGAATTTTTCAATAAATTAGTTTATTTAATTATAATCTAACATATAATCTAATATAAGATTAAATGGTTTAATTAGCTTTTTTAATCTCTGCAAAAAAAAAGGGCAAGTGTCTTATAGAAAGGATGAAGTAATATATAATTAGATTATAAGTTACATATATTAAAATTCAGTGGTTTATGTGACTTAATTTTTTAAAAAAGGCCATCTAAATCTTATATTTAGTACAAGAGGGAGTAGAACAAAGGCTAGCAGCAAACTTAAAGTTTCTTAATTACGTAATTGATTAAATCTCCATGCAATATAATAATGATATCCACCAAGTTGCCGGTGGTAGTTGATGACATCCAGCTATACAAATTAACTCAATAGCAGTCAACACTACCTTGAGTCGTCTAAAAAAGTCACTAGCTAATAATGGCTCACACCTTCTTTTTCATGATCCAATTTTCTCTGCATGCTTCTTCTTAGTATCTCATTTTTCTTCCACAATTCCACTTCCATCTTCTTTCCATGGCTCTTGAACTTGTAGGTGGACCTTTCATGAGTGCCATTTTCAATGTGCTATTTGAAAGGATAGCTTCTTCTGAAATAGCTGATTCCTTCAGGAAGAATAATACCCTTGAAAAGTTGCTCAAGAGGTTGAAGATAACCTTGTTGTCTGTTAATTCCGTACTTAATGATGCAGAAGAGAAGCAAGTAAGAAATTCAGCTGTGAAAGAGTGGCTTGATGAGCTTAAAGATGTTGCCTTTGATGCTGATGATCTCTTGGATGAGATTTACACAGATGTGAAGTCCAATGGGAGCGAGGTAAATAGCATAGAGTATAATTCTTTGAAGTTATTTGATAGAATAGAGGTAGAAAGGAAACTAGAAGATGTGCTTGAAAGATTGGAATTTATCATTAAACAGAAAGGAGCCCTTGATTTAAAAGATGGTAGAGAAGCCAAAATGGCCCAGAAGACACCAACTTCATCTGTAATTGAGGCATGTGATGTGTATGGCAGGGACAATGATAGAGATGTTTTAGTTAATTTGTTGTTCTCACATGATGATGATGGTGAGAATGTTGGTGTTATTCCCATTGTGGGAATGGGGGGTGCTGGGAAAACCACTTTAGCTCAACTTATTTACAATGATGATAGGGTACAGAAGGAATTTGACCTCAAAGCATGGATTTATGTGTCTGAAGAATTTGACATCTGCAAGATTACTAAAAGCCTTTTGGAGACTATAACTTCTTGTAGTTGTGACTATGATGACTTGAGTTCACTCCAGCGCAATCTAAAAAGTTTGTTAATGAAGAAAAAGGTTTTGTTTGTGTTTGATGACGTTTGGAATGAGAATTATGATTACTGGGACAAGTTCAGCAGTCCATTCAAACACGCAACTGCTCAAGGGAGTAAAATTATTGTAACTACACGAAGTGGTTATGTTGCATCTATCATGAAAACAGTTCCAGCTTATAATCTCAGAGAGTTGTCAAATGAAGATTCCTGGCGTCTCTTTGCAAAACATGCATTTGGTTATAGAGGTTCAAATATTAATCATGGTGTGGAGAAAGTAGGCAAGGAAATAGTTAGAAAGTGCAAAGGATTGCCTTTGGCTGTGAAGACACTTGCAGGGCTTTTGAGAGCCAAAAGTAGTGAGCAGGAATGGTTGAAAGTTTTAAGTAGTGAGATATGGGATTTGCACGACCATGAGAGTAATATTCTTCCAGCTTTGAGACTAAGTTATCATTATCTCCCTGCACATTTGAAAAGATGTTTTGCTTACTGTTCAATTTTCCCAAAAGATTATGAGTTTGAGAAGGAAACATTGACTTTGCTGTGGATGGCAGAAGGTTTGCTGCAGCAATCAAAACGACATAAAAGGATTGAAGAAGCTGGATATGAGTACTTTTTTGAGTTAGCATCTAGATCATTTTTCCAGCAATCAAGACGTGATAAGACATGTTTTGTAATGCATCATCTTGTAAATGATTTAGCAAAATTTGCATCAGGAACCTTTTCTGTCAGGATTGAAGATAGAAATTCTAATGAAATCGGAGAAAGAACTCGTCATTTGTCGCATATTATTGCAGATAGTTCCTCCTGTCTAAATATGAGTGATGTTTGCAAAGCAAGTCGCTTACGCACCTTTCTGCAAATACAGTTGTTTTCTACATGCATTGACTCCCTCAACAACATGCCAGATGATTTGTTGATGAAGTTAAGGCGCTTAAGGGTATTAACCTTGGTTGGTGTTTACTTGTATAATTTGCCTGATTCAATTGGTGAACTAAAACATCTTCGGTATCTTGAAATGTCTGACTCCAAGATTAGTCGGTTGCCAAAATCCATCTGCAGCTTGTACAACTTGCAGACATTGAAGTTAATTGGATGCTGTAGTCTCATTAAACTGCCTAACAGATTGAATGATCTTATTAACTTGCGTTACTTGGATATTAGTGGCACCTGTTTGAAATGGATGCCATTGCACATGAGTAAGTTAAGAAACCTCCAAAAGTTGAGTGATTTCTTTCTAGGAAATCTACATGGATCTGTCATTGGTGAATTGGGAGAACTAAATGATTTACATGGATCATTGTTCATTCATGGCTTAGAATACATCGTTGACCACAAGGATTCTGAAAAGGCAAAGTTGAAGGAAAAGAGTTGTCTAGACAAGTTATCTTTCGATTGGTGTGGGAATGGTGACACTGATGATTCACAGAAAGAGAAAAAAATACTGGCCAGCCTACAACCAAATACAAACTTGAAGGAGCTCGTTATCCATGGTTATCCAGGCACAGAATTTCCCAAATGGTTGGGGGATGTTAAGGTTTGTTGTAAATATGTGTATTTAGGGTTTAGTAAATAGTTGGCCTTATTGGGCCTTATTCCCTTTGGGCTTCCTATTACCTATATAATGTAATCACACATGCTTCATTGAATAAGATTATTATTTTTCTTCTTCTTTTTGTACATGGTATCAGAGCCAGGTTCTTTAGGGTTTGTGATTTTTCGTTTCTGGCCGCCTGAGTCCGGGCACTGTTCACGTGAACAGTAAACGAAGGAGATTTCGGCCGATCTGTGCTCTTCTGGACCTCACCTCGTGACACGCGCCACATCCACGGGTTCGCACCGCGACGGCGAAAAAACCCCAGCCGGCCGCTCCGCCATCGGAGGTTCCACGCGCCGTCACGCGCCGCCGCCGTGACGCCACGCGCCGCCGTCTCTGATCCACGCGCCGCCGCACGCGCCATCGGAATCTGCCGCTTTCCACCGCCGAGAGCTCGCCGTCCGTTTCTGATCTGTTTCTGGTCTTTATTTGGCCGTTTGGAGCCCCTGGTGAGGCTATTTGGTTGTTGCCTTCTTGTTTGTTGGAATTTCTTTGGATTTCCTTTTTGAAGTTTTATTGTCTTCAATGGCTGAAGGAAAGGTGGCTGTTCTGTCTGATAGTGTTCCTATAATTAGTAAAATTTCTGAGCACAAGTTAACTCGTAAGAATTACCATGATTGGAACAAGACAATTCGATTGTATTTGTTGAGTATTGGGAAAGAGGGTCATTTGACTGAGACTCCTCCAACCGATGATTCTAGTAAGACGTGGATTAGAGATGATGCACGTTTGTTCTTGCAAATTCAGAATTCTATTGATAGTGACATACTTCCTTCTTTGACTCATTGCTCTTATGTGAAGGAGCTCATGGAATACTTAGAGTTTCTATTCTCTGGTAAAGGAAATATTTCACGTATCTATGAGGTGTGCAAAGCCTTTTTCAGTCCTCAGAAGCAGGAGCAGGAACCTTCATTGACCTCTTATTATATGAATTTTACTCAGATTTATGGGGAGTTGAAGCAATTAATGCCTCTAACGCCTGATGTTAAGGTGCAGGCGTCTCAACAGGAAAAGTTAGCAATCATGAGCTTTCTTCATGGTCTTCCTACAGGTTATGAGACAGTTCGGTCTCAAATTTTATCTAGTGATACTCTTGCTTCCCTTCCAGAGGTTTACTCTCGTGTTCTACGTGCTGAAGTTGACTCTCCATCCTCATCTGTTCCTATTGCTCCTGCTAGCGCCCTTGCTAGTCGTGGTTCGTGGGATAATAAGGATAATCGTGGACCACCTACTTGGAACTCATCTAAGTCAGGGGGAGCTTCATCTGACTCCAGTACTATTACCTGTTACTACTGTAAAGAGTCGGGTCACACAAAGCGTAATTGTCGTAAGCTCCAGAACAAACTGAAGCGAATAGGATCTGCACATGTAGCATCTTCTACTGAAGAAGTTACTATTTCAGCAGCTGAGTATGCCAAGTTGATGGCTAAATACAAGGAATCCATGGCTCTATCTGCTTCACCAGTTTCTACTGATACAGGTAATAATGCCACTTGTCTGGTCTCTTCTTCCTCCAAGTGGATCATCGATTCAGGTGCCACTGATCATATGACAGGTAACCATCATCTTTTCTCCTCTTATGCTCCGTACGCCAATCCCTCTAGAATCACGATTGCAAATGGATCTAATTCTTGTGTTATTGGTTCTGGCTCTGTTCATCCAACTCCATCTATTCACTTATCTTCTGTTTTAAATGTGCCTGACCTTGCCTTTAATCTCCTCTCTCCTAGTAAACTAACACAACAACTAAATTGCTTTATCTCACTCTTTCCTAATTATTGTTTGATTCAGGATCTTACGACGAAGCAGATAATTGGTAGAGGTTACGAGTCTGGAGGCCATTACTTTCTTGATGATCGAGTGCATCGTTCGGTTGCTTGTTCTGTCGACTCCACCCCATTTGAAGTGCATTGTCGTTTGGGTCATTTGTCTTTAGCATCTTTAAAGAAACTTTATCCACATTTTAATTCAGTGTCTACTTTAGAATGTGAGTCATGTCAGTTTGCCAAACATCATCGTCTTCCACATGTGTCTCGAGTCAATAAACGGGCTGCGTCCCCTTTTGAGTTAGTTCATTCTGATGTTTGGGGTCCGTGTCATATTGAATCCAAATCTGGTTACAAGTACTTTGTAACATTTGTTGATGATTATTCTCGTACTACTTGGCTATATTTAATGAAAAATCGTTCTGAAGTACTTTCACATTTTTCTCATTTTTGTTCTGAAATTCAAACTCAATTTGGTGTTTCTATTTGCACTTTGCGTAGTGATAATGCTAAGGAATACTTTTCCTCAAACTTTCAGAACTTCATGCTTGAAAAAGGTATAATCCATGAATCCTCTTGTGTTGATACTCCAGCTCAAAATGGAGTTGCTGAACGGAAAAATCGTCACTTACTTGAAGTAGCTCGTGCACTAATGTTTCAAATGAATGTCCCTAAACCTTTTTGGGCAGACGCTATTTCTACGGCTTGTTTTTTGATCAATCGCATGCCTTCCGCTGTTCTTGATGGAAATATTCCTTTTTCAACAATTTTTCCTTCCAAACCTCTGTTTCATCTTGATCCAAAGATCTTTGGTTGTGTTTGTTTTGTTCGTGATGTTCGGCCGACTATTTCTAAGTTGGATCCTAAGGCATTAAAGTGTGTTTTTCTTGGATACTCAAGGTTTCAAAAGGGATATACTTGTTTTTCTCCTACTCTAAATCGTTATTTGGTATCTTCTGATGTTACCTTTCACGAGTCCACCCCATTTTTTCCCATAGCATCTTCCCCGTCTTCACCTAATGAAGCTGATGATCTCTTGGTTTATCAAGTTGTTAGTACACCTTTGCCAGTACAGGTACCAGAACGACCTCCAATCCACTACGTTTATCAGAAGCGTAAAAAAGAGAGTAATGTGGCTGTTCCAGATGGTGACCCTCCCATTTCTGCTTCTTCGTCGGATCTCGAACCACATGATGAGGAAAATTCTGTCCCTCCCATTGAGCCAGAACATGATATTTCCCCTACTTCTGATGACTTGCCTATTGCACTTCGAAAAGGTAAACGTAGTTGCACTTATCCTATTTCTTCTTATGTTTCCTATAACCATTTATCTCCTACTTCTAAGTCTTTCATAGCTTCCTTGGACTCCATTACTATTCCTACCACTCTTCACCAAGCCTTAAGTCATTCGGGTTGGCGTGCGGCAATGGAGGAGGAGATGATGGCCCTTGAACAAAGTGGTACTTGGAATCTTGTTGATTTACCGAAAGGGAAGAAGGCGATTGGGTGTAAGTGGGTCTTTACTATCAAAACTACGGCTGATGGCTCTCTTGAGCGTCTTAAGGCTCGTCTTGTTGCTAAGGGTTATGCTCAGACCTATGGGGTTGATTACTCTGAAACCTTCTCTCCAGTGGCTAAACTCTCATCAGTCAGATTGTTTATCTTCATGGCCGCTACTTATGGTTGGGCTCTTCATCAACTAGATGTCAAAAATGCCTTTCTCAATGGCACTTTAAATGAGGAAGTTTACATGGAGCAACCGCCTGGTTTTGTTGCTCAGGGGGAGAATGGGAAGGTTTGTCTTCTTCGTAACTCTTTGTATGGTCTTAAACAGAGTCCTCGTGCTTGGTTTAATAGATTCTGTTCTGTTGTTCGGAAGTTTGGGCTAATTCAAAGTAAATGTGATCATTCAGTATTCTACCAGAACTCGGATGCTGGCTTGATTCTTTTAGTTGTGTATGTTGATGATATTGTGATTACAGGAAGTAATGTCGATGGAATATCGTCTCTTAAGGTCTTCCTTAACTCTCAATTTCAGACAAAGGATTTAGGGCCGTTAAAGTATTTTTTGGGTATCGAGGTCATGAGAAGCAAGAAAGGTATTTTTCTTACCCAGAGGAAATATGTCCTTGACTTGTTAAAAGAAACAGGGAAGTTAGGAGCTGCACCAAGCAATTCACCAATGATTGTCAATCCTTACCTAGAGCTGGATAATAAAATACCATTTGAAGAGCTCCCTGAGCATATCAGAAAGAAAGTTGATCCCAAGAAGCTAGAACCATTTGAATATCCTGACAGATATCGCAGACTGATTGGTAAATTAAATTATCTGACTATAACTCGCCCAGATGTGACTTTCTCAGTGAGTTTTCTTAGTCAATTCATGGGAGCTCCAACTGTTGGTCAGTGGGAAGCCTTGGAGCATGTCCTTCGCTATCTTAAGCGGTCTCCAGGTCGTGGTATTTTGTATAAAAACTATGGTCACACAGACATTGAATGTTTTTGTGATGCTGATCATGCAGGATGTAAGAAAACCAGAAGATCTACTACTGGATATTGTGTTTTTGTAGGTGGGAATCTTGTGTCATGGAGAAGTAAGAAACAAGGGGTTGCATCACACTCTAGTGCAGAGGCAGAATATAGAGCTATGTCACAGTCTGTACGTGAGGTTGTGTGGATATATCAGTTGTTAAAGGAGGTTGGCCTCAAAACCTCTCTCCCTGCAAAGCTTTGGTGTGATAATCAGGCAGCATTACATATAGCTTCAAACTCAGTGTTCCATGAACGTACCAAGCACATTGAAGTTGATTGTCATTTTGTTCGTGATAAGCTAAAGGAGAATTTTATTTCTACTGGACACGTGCGATCTAGTGATCAACTCGGTGATCTTCTCACTAAAGCCTTAGATGGGAACCGGGTTAGTTATCTTTGTAACAAGTTGGGCATGATTGACATATATGCTCCAACTTGAGGGGGAGTGTTAAGGTTTGTTGTAAATATGTGTATTTAGGGTTTAGTAAATAGTTGGCCTTATTGGGCCTTATTCCCTTTGGGCTTCCTATTACCTATATAATGTAATCACACATGCTTCATTGAATAAGATTATTATTTTTCTTCTTCTTTTTGTACAGGGGACAATTCTTTCTTCAACATAGTGTCTTTACAACTTAAAGGGTGTAAATATTGCTGCAAGTTACCAGCAGTTGGACAGCTCCCATCATTGAAAGAGCTTCGAATCAGTAGATTTGACGGTTTAGTCAGCATTGGCCCCGAGTTTTTTGGCGATGTAACTCAATATTCTGCTGCAACTAAATGCTTCCCAGCACTTGAAATTCTAAGATTTGAGCATATGTCAGCATGGGAGAAATGGAGTCCTGATGCTGACACTGGCTGCAAGGCTTTTGGTCAACTTAGAGAACTTCATATTCAGTGTTGTTCCAAGCTGACAGGGAATTTACCTTGTAACCTTCCATCTTTGAAGTTACTCATAATTACTGACTGCAATCAGCTCCTATGTTCACTTCCCAATGCTCCTGATTTGCGTGTATTGGACATTCAGAATTGTGGGAATTTAGAATTCCCAGTACAAGGTCCTCACTGCTATCAGTTACTCACATCCATGTACTTACTTGATAGCTTTGATTCACTCAAGTTCTTACCATTAGATCTTTCACCAAATCTCAAGTCTTTAAGTATCTGGGGTTGTAAGAGTCTGGAAGCTCTTACAGTTTCTGAATCAGATGAACCTCCTCCTCCAAATCTCCCATCACTCAGATCCTTAAGCATAAGACATTGTCCAAAACTTGCATGCTTTTCTAAGGGAGCATTTTCAGCTCCAAAACTCACTTTGTTGACAGTCAACTTCTGTGAGAAGTTGAAGTCCCTACCTAAGCAAATGCACAGTCTGATGCCAAGTTTGAAGGAAGTTCAGCTTAGAGGTTGTCCACAAATGGAGTCATCTGATGTGAGACCCCTTAGGATCAGGATTTGTGATAAGTTGAGAGAAGAGAAACAGAATCTATCTGATCCTGTATTTGCTAAATCTGAGGGACTTTCCTCTATCTGTAGCCCCTCATCAAGGTAGACAACTTGTATGTGTCAAAGCATTCCTTGATAAGTAATACAACTATCTGTCATGTATGTAATGTTTTGATTATGTGCTGTCATTGCTGTATTGTTGTTTTGTAAATTGTATTTGTCATTTAACTATTGGCTTTTGAATTTATAGTTTTAACTATGATGAGGATGGAATTGATTTTCTTTTCAAGTAAGTTGATGTAGTCGGTAAACCATGAGAGCCCCAGTTCTTGCTTCATGAGAGGCACTAACTACTTGGAAAGGAGTGAGATGTATCTTATACATGTCAATCAATATTATTTGTTAAGTACACTAATTCTTCAATTTTTTCACATGCACCCAATATTTTAGCTAAACCCCTTGTCTCAGGTCAAAAAAAAAAAAAGCTAAACCCCTTGTCACGATAACTTTTATTGGTTAAACTAACCGGATTTGAGACATGCAAAATCTATTATTTTAGGTGAAGCCACTACCATATAAGCAATTGTACACCCCCCCCCCCCCCAAAAAAATCTTAAATTGGAGATTCTTGATTGAATTATAATAATCTCCTGCCAAATGATTTCATAGTTGAGTCTATATCATTTTTTCTAGATAAATGTGATCGATCAATTTTAATTTTGGGACAAAAATCAATGAAGATTGTAATAGCATCACCAAGAATATATCATGAGTCAGCACTATGTACATATGTCAAAAAAGCTTAAATAACAAAAGAGTAAAAAACTTGTAAATATTGATTTTAAATAACAATTATGTCCTTAATTTTGATTGGAAATTTAAAAAACACGTGGAAATTAAAAGGAAACACTTTTGACAATAAATTAATTATTAATATGAAAAAAGAGGAAATGATACTCAAGTCCCTGGTAAAAGAAAGTATCATAATACTACCTCCGGTCCTAAAGATATAATTGACTTTTTTTTGGAGAGGTTAAGGTTGCGAAGTAGACCATTAAATGATGACATAGTTGATATATTTTTAGATTATACATTAGTTTATAGGTAAAATAATCTAATTTAAGGGAAAAAATTAGGTTAATAAATTTATAATTAACTTATTTTGCTTTTTTATAGAATTTTCTAAAAAAGTCAATTAGGCCTTATATTTAGGACCAGCGGGAGTATATCATACAATGCATTGAATTGAAAAGAGGCAAGTTTTCGATAAAAAAAAACAAGAAAAGAGGCAAGCGAGTCATGGTTCAAAATCAAAGGTTTGAAATAATTGATTCATTTGGTTGGACTAATGATGTAATTATTATTTTTAAAAATTTAATAAATACAATTAAATACATGTTTAATAAAATATACACACATAAATTAAATATATAAAAAGCCTGATTGTAAATATAATTTAGCAGTTAGCACTATAAAAAATGTCAATTCAATCCAATTGTTGTCACCACTTCATAAGGGTGATGTGACGTGGAAAGAAATATAATAGACAACCTTAGAGACTGATTTGAACTATTGACTTCACATCTCACGCCAAACAAAATTACTATTGAGCCAAGTTAACCCTCCTATTTCGATAAAAAAAAAGTTAACCCTCCTATTATTTTACACTATATACTTTTTTTATGATGTTTAACACTATACTTTTTTGATCCATGATCAAAGTATCCCTCGCTCGACAAGTGAGAGACTAATCCCCGCTGATTTGTAGGCACCTCAAAGGGTGAGACAACTGGCCTGGGAGATTTAATGTTTCTCCATACCCAACGCCAGGAATTGAACCCCACAATTGGTTAAGAGTGAATAAGTCCTTACCACTCAACCAGCCCGTTTGTTTAACACCATATACTACTACAAGTACAAGGGGCTAAAAAATATGTTTTTGTTTCAAAGGGGTAGAGTAGATAGTAGATACATTCCTCCAAGTCCATGCTGCAACTAAGAGAGTGAAAGTGAGGTAGTAAGGTATGCTAAGAGAAGAGAAGAGAAGAAAAGAAAAGAAAAGAAGGCAAAGAGGGATGGAATAATGATATACTCCTAATACAATACTATAATACTCTTTCTCCGCCGCCGCCGCCGCCGCCGCCGCATTCCACTTCCGATTAGGGCTCCTCCTCCCTCCCTCCCTCCCTCCCTCCGTCGCAGCCTTTGCTTGGTTCGGAGATAAGGTACTACTTCATTTTCTGCATCATTGAGGCTAATATGGTCCTTTTTCTGACTTCTCCAACCTGTAACCTTCTTGGGTTTTCCAAAAGTTTCAATCTTTATCCATTCCCACTTCACATCACTGAATGAAACATTGAAAAGTTCCAATCTTCCCCTCAGTTCTCGCCCTTATCCCTTCATATGATGATAATTGAATTCATTTATTGTTGCCTGACTATAATCTATTAACTTCTGTATAAAAACAAGTGTGGGTTGAGAGTTTATTATTTCAAAAAAAAAAAAAATGAACTGGGGAGGAGGATATGGTTGAGCTCTATGTAGGCTTCACTTAATACAATTTCCATCATCAAATAATTTGATTGCTTGTGTTTTTTTCTTGTCAGAATTAGAAATGTAACTGTGTCAATAGTAATAAGCGCATAATACTTCCCTGGACTACCTATTCATACTCCCTTCAGTTCTACAAATAAGACCTAGTTGACTTTTTGTTGAGAGTTAAGGTTGTGAAAGAGGTTATTGAATTATGACGTATTTGATATATCTTTAGATTATCCATTAGTTTATAGATCAGATGAACTAGTTTAAAGAGAAAAAATCAGGTAAATTAATTTATAGTTAACTTATTTTGCTTTTTTTTAGGATTTTCCAAAAAAGTCAACTAGGTCTTATAGTTAGGACCGGAGGAAGTATTATTTATCATGCAATTCTATACTTTTGCTCCCTTTGTTTCGTACGTATTGAATGTAGTCTGTAGAGTGCAGAGTCGTATCTTTGGGCCATACCTTGCTTGCTCTCTAGTTATTCTTGTTTGCTTTCTTATAGGAACTTTTTACAGGCAAGTTTGGAATGAATGGAATGATGGCCCCGGCGACAAGCAATTCCTGCACCATTAGATTACCTTGCGTGCTTCACAAGGCATTTGCATTACCATTAGAAAGGAGATCATGTGGAAACGTAGTTATAGGAAGATTTTCCACATGTGGGTGGTCTATGATCTCTTCAACAGCCCCTCCCATGCATCCACCACCCTCTTGTGCAGTTTTAGCCTCCCAAATTTCTCAATCTGATGTTCCACAAAGATCAGATGAGTGGTTTGCCCTTCGTAAGGACAAGCTGACTACAAGCACGTTCAGTACCGTATTAGGATTTTGGAGTGGGAACCGTCGTAGTGATCTGTGGAAGGAGAAAGTATTTGCTTCAGAGGTGCAAATCTTGGAATCTTCCAAGAGAGGTGCCATGGATTGGGGTGTGCTGAATGAAGCTGCCGCAATAGAGCAGTACAAGAAAATCACGGGGCGTGAGGTGGGCTCGATGGGTTTTGCCGTTCATCCAAAAGAGCGGTTTGATTGGCTTGGTGCTTCACCTGATGGTCTTCTTGGTGTCTTCCCGGAAGGTGGGATACTTGAAGTGAAATGTCCATTCAACAAGGGGAAGCCTGAAAATGCCTTACCATGGTCTGCCATGCCTTTCTATTACATGCCTCAGGTGCAAGGTCAGATGGAAATAATGGATCGTGATTGGGTTGATCTATATTGTTGGACACAAAATGGAAGCACCATTTTTCGCGTGTGCAGGGATCGCGAGTATTGGGACTTGATACATAGGATTTTACGTGAATTTTGGTGGGAAAATGTGATTCCTGCTAGAGAAGCTGTGCTATTAGGGAAGGAAGAAGGAGCTGAGTTATATAAGCCTGAATCTAAACACAAAATGACGGGGTTGGTAATTTCTAAAAGCATCAAGTTAGCTAGTGAAGCAAAGCTGTTGTGTAGAGAGATTGCAGGTCATGTTGAATTTTATAGGTGATTACAAGTCACAAGAAAGAAGGTCAAGCGAGTAGCTTGACAGTGTAGCCCTTATTTATATATTTATAATTTATAATTATAATTTATAATTGTAATTCCATTGTTTGCATGTATTCTTTAATATCTTTCGAATGCCAATCCCTTTGCTCCTATGTTAAATATAGGCAACTTCTGTGCTACTTATACATGACATTTGATTGGTATTGGAGCCATTCCAAACTGAATAGGCATGGAAAGCACTTCACACACAAGATGAATGAGAACAAATAATGTTTGGATCACATTGGGGGCAGTTGACTTTTTTTCATGATTAAATGCATGTTCTCTCAGTGCTTGAAGAGTGAGCCTTTAATGCCTGAAATGATCCTTCCATGACTTTCAATAAATATACCATTAGGGCATAGTAAACTACTCAAACAACTTGAACCGACATTCATAAGATCTTGAACATCAGAAATGGTGAGTTGTACAAGACAAGAGTAAGAAGACAGTGAAGCATAAGGAAATCAAATATTTACTTCATCAATTGCATAAATAACACATCATTCTGTTTATAACTGTGGTAACAACAATTACACATCAGGTTGGGTTGCTATTCTTTCGTTCACTCTACACTCTTTTTTCAAGGCCGCACACAGTAATGATTCTGAAACCAAGTTCACTCACTAGCCAAAAAAACCGTGCAAATCAGAGTATCCCTCTTGCTATTCATTTGGGATAATTCCTTCAAAAGAACTGAGCTCCTATTCTTCAGTTTTCCCAATCTACCTCCAGCCGCAAATCAACACAACACATTATTGTATTACACAAATTGGGACTTCAGCACTGCATTCCGTTGGCATACTCCTTGATGGGCTTGGTTTTCTATGCCAAAGATAAAGCACAAGAAATAATAGATAACTGCACTAGACCTTCAACCCATCTTCTCCATGAATGTTTCCACAACCGTGCGGCCGTCGATTATTTTTGTCGAAGCAATAATCAAATCATAAGCTATTCCTTCCTGCTAGGCAATCCAAATTAAGAAACCATAAGATAAAACTCCAATAGGAGAAGCTTCAAACCAGATATTAAGTCACAGGGATAGGATAAGTAGGTTGGAAGATAAGGAAAGGCTAATCAAGCTATCCAATGCAAAACATGCATGGATTTGTTCAGTTGTGGAAGATATCAGAATTTGAGTTGTAAATTATTTTATATCTCAACAACTCTTATATATATTGTAGTACATGAGATTTGTAAGTGGCGTCTACTGACATATTTCATACTGAGCATATAAGTTTATAAGCAAGAATTTTTAGTATTGGTTACCACACATCGTCTGCAGTCCAGGCCACAGGTCTAAAACTAAATCAATTCACATACCTGAGCGCTGAGAAACCGCAGTGCAGAAATTTCAGCAAAGGTCACTCCACCAACAAAGACAACAAGAACCACTGAACGTCTTCCATCAGTTACTCTGAAAAATATGGAGAGTGTCACCACAGAAGTGATTAAGTATATTTATTTGTTTATCAAGAATAACAAAAATCTGCAAAGGGTCATCATACTTCCAATCAATCCCAAAATAACTAAACTCACATGACATCTTTGCAGAAGCAAAACCACCAGTTTTTGTGTTCCATTTTTCAGAACACGAATTTCTACAAATTAAGTAAACACATTTAAAGATTTTCTGCATCAAACTACAATATTTGACATGGATCCTGACTTCAGCCTTAAAAATAAGTTTCCAGGAATTTATAGCATTTTCTGGCAATTATAGAAGTAGCTCTTGTGCTATGGGTAAAAAAAGGGATGCCAAATCCTAGCAAACTAACACGGACTGAAACATACTTAGCAATGTTGGTTGAAGCTCCAGACAAAGTGTCAAATGATGAGCTGTTTGAGAATCCACCCTGCAAAAGTAGGCAGGAATTGCAAAACTTCAGAGTCTTGAAGGAAGAGGAGTAAAACATTCAAAGTTTGCATAGCTTGAAATAACAGAATGAGAACTTGGATATGAACTGCAAAGTATCATTGTATTCCAAAAAAAAGTGGAAATTAGATAGTTCTATCATGGAAGAAACATTATCAGTAGGAAAACCGATTATGCACTAACCCTCTTATTTTCCAGATGAGGTCCAGGCAGTAGCCTCAGAATTTCTTCAACCGGACGCCTAAAATATCAATAGTAAAATTTAAATTGCACATAAATTGTCAATGAACTGCTAAGTTTACATACATTCATCATATATTTCTCTGGAAATTGAGTGCAATCACTTAACTTACAAATATATCATTCAAAGCCAAAACATGGAATTACACAATAATGTGAAAACTACAGTATAAATAAAAGTTAAGTATCATATAAAAGGAAATTATTTATGACCCAAGAAGCAGCAGCAAAATTGAGTGACCAAATGAAACAGACCATCATTAGTTAGCATTATCATCTTTAAGTGAAAATTTGAATCCACCCACTGCAAGAAGCAATGTGTGTCAATTTTTATTATAAATCATCATATCACTTTGGGTTACATTATTTCAACATACTTAATGCATAGCTTAAAATAAGTGGCATTCAATGCCACAGTAAGGGATGTAATAGCAGGTTTATATGCAATGATGTGCTATGGCCTAAGGTGATATTACAATCAGCAGAGCAGTGATCTACAACAATTTCAATTCTTCAAATTAACTGGATGGTCAACACTGATTCATTTTTGCCTATGCTATCTAACAGTTGGGCACCTACACTCAATCAGGATGGTAGTTGAATGCTACAGTGCCTACAACTCAAACTTATGTGGTTTTTGAAGGCGAACAATAATTCAGTACAATAATCTGTCCAACCTAAAAAAAATTTGGGGTGGGGGGGGGCATTTATTTAGGATTCAAATTTACCATCCAGATCGAATGGCATGGTGGATCAGACGAACACTGAGTGGTGCATATCCAGAGAAGACGTAAGCAATATCATTGGGGCTGCCATATCAATATATCATTTGCAGTGTTAGTACAACGAAAATAATACAAGAAAAATGTGAATATGGAGTGCACAAAAATTGAGTTGATAGTGGTGAATCAAAAAAATTGCCATCGTAAGAATACAACTACATGAAACATGCAATATATAAGCTGCTTCCTTTTATTTTCTCAATATAGCACAAGTCAGTTCAAATTAAAGACCCAAAACTGCAAATGACATGTTTAATTGCAACTACAATGCAGATCACAACTGAAATACGTTATTACTTTGCCGTGTCAGTGTCCTCAACTACAAGTTGCAGAGCACGTTTTACAGTAAGCCAGTTGCTTTTTGTTTCCTGAAAGGGTCATATGCAAAATGAGATATGAAAATGACAAAGTGTTTAAGGGAAAATGTTTCTTATTCATTATTCTCAAGTATAATGGGCTATTTATACAAGTGGTTAAGAACAACTCTAGAACCTTCATACTCTACCTAACTCTCTAGAACATGCACATACTAGAATCATCCTTGAACATAATAGTACAACCTAGAAACAACTATAATAATTTACATCATTTAACACTCCCCCTCAAGCTGGAGAGTGGATATCATCCATTCCCAGCTTGGATACTATATTCTTAAATTGTTCACTAGGTAACCCTTTTGTGAGAACATCTGCTAATTGATCTTTTGATGGTACAAATGGAGTGCAAATCAAACCACTTTCCAACTTTTCCTTGATAAAGTGTCGATCAATCTCAACATGCTTTGTCCGATCATGATGAACTGGATTATGGGCAATATTAATAGCCGACTTATTGTCGCAGTAGAGCTTCATTGGACCCTCCCAGTGAATTCTTAGATCTGATAGAATGATCTTTATCCATAACAATTCACAAATCCCAAGAGCCATTGCTCTAAACTCAGCTTCAGTACTAGATCTTG
This sequence comes from Mimosa pudica, assembly GCA_029929735.1. NCBI lineage: Eukaryota > Viridiplantae > Streptophyta > Magnoliopsida > Fabales > Fabaceae > Mimosa > Mimosa pudica. The sequence goes on along the minus strand of JAKELP010000023.1, from coordinate 2,234,024 downwards.
AGACCACAGTTTGCTTCTTACTTCTCCATGTGATAAGATTTGAACCAAGAAAAGTGCAATATCCTGCTGTAGATCTTCTATTATCAAGATCACCTCCATGATCAGCATCAGTATATGCTTCAATTGTTAGATTTCTCCCCCTTCTGAATAAAATCCCCTTTCCTGGGGTACCCTTCAAGTAGTGAAGTATTCGATGGGCAGCTTGTAAGTGTGAAGTTTTAGGACAATGCATAAACTGACTCACTACACTCACTGCATATGCAATATCAGGTCTTGTGTGAACCAAATAAATCAGCTTTCCAACAAGTCTTTGATAGGATCCTTTATCAACCGGAGGATCCTTTGGTGGTGTACAAGAGTTCTTCTTCTTTCTCCACTTTGGAGACCTTCTACCTGCTTCACATAGTCTGTGGTTTTGTTCTATAGGTGTTTCCACAGGTTTGCATCCCAGTTTTCCCGTTTCAGCTAGGAGGTCAAGAACATACTTCTGTTGAGATATGAAGATGCCCTGTTTGGAATGAGCAACTTCAATACCCAAAAAGTATTTGAGTCTACCTAAGTCCTTAATGGCAAATTCTTTCATCAACTGTGTTCGAAGAGAATTAATTCCATCTATATCATTTCCTGTGACAATGATATCATCAACATAAACAAGTAAAATTGTCACTCCCCCTGAAGATGAATGTCTAATAAACAGAGTGTGATCACCTTGGCTTTGTCTATATCCCATGCGAACCATACATTTTGTAAATCTCCCAAACCAAGCCCTTGGTGATTGCTTCAAGCCATAAAGTGCTTTCTTGAGTCTGCACACTGTACCAGGAGCAACCTGAGAATAAAAACCAGGTGGGACTTCCATATAGATTTCTTCCTTCAAGTCTCCATGCAGGAATGCATTTTTCACATCAAATTGCAACATATCCCAACCTTGATTGGCAGCCAATGCCAATAAAATTCGAAAGGTGTTCATTTTTGCAACAGGAGCAAATGTCTCCTCATAATCAACTCCATAAGTTTGAGTATATCCTTTAGCAACTAATCTTGCTTTATATCGTTCCAAGCTGCCATCGGAATTGTACTTGGGTGTAAAGACCCACTTGCATCCAACAAGCTTCTTTCCTTTGGGTAATTGAACAAGATCCCATGTTTTGTTGTTCTCCAAAGCTTCCATTTCAACTTTCATTGCTTTGACCCAATTGTCATCTGCCAATGCCTCATTTAAGGTTTTAGGTATTGAAATGGACTGGAGATTTGTGAGAAAAGCTTTGTGGTTGGAAGACAACTTGTCATATGAAAGAAATGAAGATAAAGGATATAAAGGACGTTTACTACAACTTCGAACTCCCTTTCTTAAGGCTATAGGTAAATCAGAATCATCAGTAGAAACAGGAGAGTCCTCAAGTATATTAGAAGGAGATGAAGGTACCTCTGTATTTTCAGGAGCAATTTCAGGTTCTTCATTAATAATTGGTTCAGATGATTGAACTTGCTCAGATAGGGACTTCTTTTTTCTTCTACTGTAACGCAGCGGTGAATGAGTAGAGTCAAGTGCTTGTGGAACCTCTACAGATGGGCTAGAATGAGATTCTTGTGAAACCTCTACAGATGGATTAGAATGAGATTGTAGTCTTGAATCCTCTTGAAATTTAGTATCTAAAAGATCATTAGAAAAATGTTCATTTTCTTGATCATTATTAACAGAACTACCAAAGTAGGACTCAGACTCAGAAAACGTCACATCTGCTGACACAAAGAACTTCTTTGAAGGAGGATGATAACATTTGTATCCTTTTTGAGTAGAGGAATATCCTACAAACACACACTTAAGAGCTCTTGGGTCAAGTTTGGTCCTTTGATGAGAATGCACATGCACAAATGCAACACACCCAAAAATCCTAGGAATTAGACCATTTGATGCATTAAAATTAGGATAGAAATGAGTGAGAACCTCTATAGGACTCTTTGAACCAAGAACTTGAGTTGGGAGTCGATTAATGAGATGTGTTGCTGTCAGAACAGCTTCACCCCAAAAATGTTTAGGCACATTTGTTTGAAACAATAATGCTCTTGTGACTGCAAGAAGGTGACTATTTTTCCTTTCGGCTACTCCATTTTGTTGAGGAGTATTGACACAAGATGACTCATGTAAAATCCCTTGTTTTTCAAAAAATGTGGATAAAGATTGGTTGAAAAAATCTTTAGCATTATCAGAACGAAATCTTTTTATTTGAGCTCCAAATTGTGTTTGAATCATATTGTGAAAACGAGGAAAAACAGAGCTCACTTCAGATTTTTGTTTCAACAAATAAATCCAAGTCACCCGAGTGCAGTCATCAATAAATGACACAAACCATCGAAACCCAGAAACATTAGAAATGTTAGATGGACCCCAAATATCACTGTGAATTAGCTCAAAAGGAACAAAACTTCTTGTATTACTTATAGGATATGAGGAACGCTTATGTTTTGCAAACTCACAGATATCACAATGCAAGGACTCAATGGATACGTTCTTAAATAAAGAAGGAAATATTATTTTCAAAACATTAAAAGAAGGATGACCAAGACGGCGATGTTGAAGCCAAATTTGTTCCTTATTTGACATGACACTTTTAGATTGAAAAGAGGAAGATGAAGGAGTCTTAACTCTACTACATTCACCAGAGTCCTCCAAGAAGTAAAGTCCATCCTTTTCCTTAGCAAGTCCAATCATCTGTTTTGTTTCTTGCTCCCGAAGAATACAAGAGTTTGAAGAAAAGATTACAAATAGATTGGAATCAAAAGCAAGTTTTTGGACAGATATGAGACTAGTGCAAAGTTTAGGAACATGTAGGACATTTTTCAAAATAAGAGTAGAGTTAATGGAAACATTTCCTTGACCAGCTACAGTCATGACTGATCCATCAGCCACAACAATTTTCTTATTACTGGGACATGGGTTATATGAAATAAAGTGTTTAGATGAGTTAGTCATATGATCAGAGGCTCCTGAATCAATGATCCAAGAGTGAAGGAAATCCTTATTTGAGGCATTAAGAGCAGATGAAAATAAAACAGCTGAAGGTTGAAATGAAATACCTGAGAACCCCAAAGCACAGGTACCTGTTGTAGGAGGGATTTCATTCTCAAGTGTTTCTATAATAGACTTCAGCCTCACTGACTCCCCCTTAAGATCAATCGGACTAAACTTCTCCCGATCCTTTAAAATTGTGCCAGAAAACTGAGACCAGCTTAAACAATTGGTTCCATGCAATTTATAAGCTATTGGAACATTTGGCAAGTCTCTCTGTGCACTAACACTGCTGATTGATGAAGACCCAGTGTCATTAAAGGCCATTTTCATCTCAGCCATGGTTTAAATAGGAGGAAGAGGTGTTTCCGAGCAAGAAGGGAAGAAACGGCGGCAAAAACGGTGTCAAAACGCGTTCTCACGCATTTTCCGGCGACTCTGGCGATTTCCGGCGGCGGCGCGTGGCTCTCAGGCGGCGGCGCGTGGCTCTCAGGCGGTGGCGCGTGCGGGCGCGTGGCCTACCGGTTGGCTGCGCGGTTGAAGGGTCTGGCCGATCTGAGGACGGCGGTCACGGTGGTGTGGCGCGTGTCGCGAATGGTGGTCCGGACGAAGGAGAACAGGTTAGGGCAGATTGCTCACTCTCTTTCTCTCTCTCTATGGACACTTATCAGAAACGAAAAATGCTAGGATTGGGTGGCCTAGCTCTGATACCATGACAAAGTGTTTAAGGGAAAATGTTTCTTATTCATTATTCTCAAGTATAATGGGCTATTTATACAAGTGGTTAAGAACAACTCTAGAACCTTCATACTCTACCTAACTCTCTAGAACATGCACATACTAGAATCATCCTTGAACATAATAGTACAACCTAGAAACAACTATAATAATTTACATCATTTAACAGAAAAATATAAACATTTCAGTACATTTAAGTTCGTCTGTTAGAAGAAAAAGTATATTTAACTTTGCAAGTAACTTATGTATCACATACCTGTTTTTTTAGCAGTCCAGATTTTTCTAAATTAATTAGTGTTGCGACGTGCTCAAACCCATAGCTGTGAAGTAGTTCTCTCCTAAATTGGAAATACAAAATATACAAACATTTTTAAGTCCTCCAACAAGAAGAGCTTAAATTGCAAAATGAGGGTCATTATATAATTTAGTATTGCCATGATAGGATCACTAAGACCTATTCTGGGCGCAAGAAATCAGCAGCAAATTAAGAATTTTTGTGTTTTTATGTGTCTTTAATTTTTAATTAGGAGTTTATTATGTTTATTTTGATTATGTTTGTTGTTGAATTGTTCTAATCATGTGTGTCCTGCCATGTGCATTTGTTATATTATTTGTGTCAGTCATTTTAATTGTTGTCAAATTTTTTAAATGTGTCAAAACACAGAAAAGCCAAAAGATAGGCTCTGTAACAAATAGGCCATCGGCCTGGTGCAATAAGACAGGAAAAATTACAGAGCAAACAGAAACTTCTCATGGGGATTCTCCTTGGCTATTTGTATGAGCGAGATACTAGCTTAACCTCGCTTCAATGTCAATTTGCTACTGTTCAGTTTTATTTACCTACTGTCTTAACATGCCATGTGTTCAAACCCAAAACTGTGGTGGAGTTCACTCCTAAATTTGTAACACAAAAGATACAAAAATCTAATTCGTACAAGAACAAAAACAAAAAATCAAAACAGAAAAATAACATAAAAATCATAAAATAAAAATTGCCAGTGATCCTTATAAGTTAGTGTAGAATAATAGAAACGGCAGAATAGTCCGACAATTTTATTAATGATGGTCTCCCATATTTATAGTAATATGAGAAGAGAGAAATACAAATAGAAGAATAAGTCAAACTAGCAACAACCTAGCTAGATAAACTAAACAAACAAATAAATAATATAAAAGTAAATAACAAACCCTAGAAAAACTAGATCAACCTAAATTTGACTAATTCAAATTATTCAGTGTTGAATTATTTCCAACACTCCCCCATAATTCAAAACTGAATCATGCATTGAAAAAAAGCAACTCTTCATCATTAGTCCTTCATCTTCAACCAGAAGCACCATTCTTGGGTCAGATTTGAACACCCCCCTGAAAATCAAAACTATGCACTTGACCTAAAATCAGAACTGACATTTGAACACTCAACACAAAGAGCAATCAAATAAGGCACAGAGGCAACAACATAGAGCTTGTTATCCCAACACAAAACCCGAATGCAATCACCACTAGGATCCACCGGAAACAGGATGACAACTCCAAAACACCTCATTATACCATGACAAAACAGATCTGAAACAACCAAAATCAATACCAAAGATTGAACAAACCAGGCCAAAGCATCAAAACCAGTCCAAATCGGAACAAATGAGATCCAAATAGATGTCCAAAGCACCAAAGAAAACACAGCAATAAACTCGCCATAATCTGACCATTCTTGCAACTCGTAGGATTTACTGGTTCTCCTACAACCAACGGTTTTACAGGTTAACCGACAACCTTAAAAAGTTTTTACAGGCTTAACTTCAACCTACAGGATTTACCGGCTCTCCTGCAACCACAGGTTTTACGGGCTAACCTGAAACCTTACGGAGCTTCAAAGATAACCATCGAGAAACACATTGAAACTCCAAAAAACTGGACGACCCACATAACACAACTGCCACAAAAAGACCGGAAATCAGTACACCCGCTTCACGCACCAGCAAGTGGATGAACGGCGGCGACGACGCGTGAACGCCACACGATTACCTCCCGCTGTCATAAGTTGATCGGACCACCAGCAATATACCGATGGGTCCCCTATAAACCCATATATGTGGTGTGTGTCTTCAAAAAAGTGCCCAGAAACAAAACCCCTGAATTCGACGCTCTTCCCCTTAAAAAACAAGTAGCCTCCACGAACAATGACAAAGAAGACTATAGAGGATATGAGAAAAATTTCGACTCTTTTGGAGTTTATGATTACAAAGGCAACTTAGATTAATTGCCTAGGGATCGGACTATCCATTCTTTAACCTAGCTCTGGTACCATGTAGAATAATAGAAACGGCAGAATAGTCCGACAATTTTATTAATGATGGTCTCCCATATTTATAGTAATATGAGAAGAGAGAAATACAAATAGAAGAATAAGTCAAACTAGCAACAACCTAGCTAGATAAACTAAACAAACAAATAAATAATATAAAAGTAAATAACAAACCCTAGAAAAACTAGATCAACCTAAATTTGACTAATTCAAATTATTCAGTGTTGAATTATTTCCAACAGTTAGAGAGTCCTGTTATCTAATGTATCACCAGAGGCAAACAAAAAAATGGAGAAAAGTCATAGTAAGCACGAAATTCTTGCCTCAAATAGTCAAAATGCTTCTTTGGCAACCCTGAATTAGTAATAGAAAATAATATGAGAAGGCGCAGAACAGTTGTGAGAGGCTCCTGCTTCTGGATCATCTCCTCAATGTACTCAAAGCATCTGCATATATGAATTATGTAAAATAAGTTTCATATTTTTTAAATCATGTACTTGCAACATCCTATGAATGATGTCCCATCTAAGCACCAAGACAACAATCGGATTAAAAAACGAAACAAATGGCAGTTTGCAATACATAAAAAATCATGCATACAGATTTATTTTCATACAATTCAAAACCCAACTAACATACCATAAAAACGGAAGAAGCACAAATCTATAAATCCACAAGGCTAACAATCATAGCTAAGGCTTAAAAGTTCAGAATAACAGAAGAAATTATTTGTATAAAAACAAGAAATGCTTATGATACAAAACTTTGAGAGAGCCACATCTCAAAAATTAGGCAGTAGATTGGAGAGCCAAGGCATGACTACAGTCTCATACTTCCAATGTAGGGATAAGTCCCATACCTGGCAATTTTTTTAAATTGCCTCAGACCATACAACCCTTGTAAATGAAGTCTGTCTTAGCACTAGCGTAGGCTAATTAATACCTACATTGGAATAACTTCAAAACTACTTACATGTCATAACTTTGGGACTCAATAATTGTATGTTCCATATCAAGCTGCCCAAGAAATGATGGCTTTGATGTGAATTTTGTCAAGTGCTGTGCAAGATTTATATGTCTCTGGAACAAAAAGTTAAAGCATATTATTATTTTAAAATTCACTAGGCAAAATGCCATTAATGATCTATGTCAAGATTGAAAATAAATGTTCTTACAGTCATTTCTGGCAATGAGTTCAGCTTCTTCACAAAATCCTTCAATTCAGAAACTGACTGTGTCTGAACAGGATGGAGGGTCATATATTAGAAACCATTTGGGAATAAATTCAATTTTCCCAAACTAATAAAAACTAGTATTACTGCTGCAGATAAGGTAAATGCCCTATCATGAAGTAATCCTGGTTCTTCAGGCACTCATTTGTCAGGCATTTGTCACATTTGGTTGGATGGAAGTGAGAGGGTGAGAAGTGGAAGTGGAAGCGGAACTCATCATTTGTCTTCCGATGATCATGGTAGATGGGGATGGTGGATTGGTGGTTGAGTTTTTTGTGGGAAGTATGTTTTTCCTGGAAGGGCATTTTAGGAGTTTCATATTTTATTTACATACATAAATAAAAAGAATACCCCACTTCCATCTACATACCAAACACACTTTAAAACCCCACTTCCACTTCCGATTCCACTTCCATAAAAAACAATCTTTTAACCAAATGAGGCATTAATGAGCAACTCATTTTGGCTAATACAACAACAAAAACTTTAAAGGAAAATAAATACACAAATAATGTTATTTGACCATTTGACCCCTTGTAGATAGAAAAGAATAAAACAGGATAAAAAACACTAGGAACTTCATGAAAACAGACTGAAAACCTGCTAGTGTATACCAAAAAAACAGTGTACCCAAGGATAAAATTATATACTTACAGTAGTTTGCATCTCCGTGTAGTCCTGCTTCATTAATACAGCTTTCTGACGCAAAATCTGCAAAATAGCAACAAAGAGAATAGAGCTTCAACAGATCCAAATATCATATTTCTAATAACCCTTCCACGAGTGCATGCTAAACACGTGCATGTCACAGGTAGGGAGAGAAAGGAGGGGGGAGGGGGAGAGGGGGGGGGTAGAGAGAGAGAGAGATTACTAATAGATAAAAAAAAAGGTTTAACGACTCCAAAGATGGTAAAAATGAGGTAACCTGGACAACAACTTCAAAGTTGAGATCCCGTATCTCTTTAAAAAGCTGGTCACTAACATAAAAAATATGCAAGCACAAGAAAAATAAGAAATCAATAAATCAGCAAAAGGAAAACAAACCAAAAAACACTAAAGAATAAAAAAAATAATAAAAGGTTAACTCTGGTGGAGTAACAGCAACAAAATCAACTCATCATGCAGAACAAGCTACAAAATAAAATTATGGTATGGGTATACACAATAACAACACAACAGCAACAACAAAGCTTTATCCGAACTAGGTGGGGCCGGTTACGTGGATCACACGATGTCATTGAACTCTGTCGAAAGTCATATTTGATGATATATGGTATGGGTATAAGCAAATTTGAAAAATGAATAGTGGCAGTAATAGTAAAGCAACCAGATAAGACTGCTGGTTTAATAGAACATATAGGAATAAACTGAGGTAGATTTGAAGGATAGAAGGGAACCAATCTGTTAAGCCCAGGAGTTATTCTACGGTGTCAAGATTATAAGAAACCAGAAATGATGAACTAGTCTGCTCTTAACTTAGTCTAAGGCCTTAGGGGCTGAGTAAACTATAATGTTAATTTGGAAAAACAAAATTAATGACACAAAAAGTGGAAAACTTAATTGCATCACTAGCAAAATAAAACCAGCAACAAAAACCTTGCCTTGAATTAAGAGGAACCTTCATCTTCTTTCCTTCTTGTTGACCCATAATAGATGAATCGAGCTCCACTGCACCATTACTGATGTTCAGAAACTACAAAGATACAAAATTCCATTAAGGCTACACAAATTCTATCTTCTTTCACTGTGCACCGCTGGTTATACAATTTCATTACCAATCCACAACTAAATTTCAAATAGAAGGGCAGCTCGAATCATAATAAGTTGTGTCAAAAACCCATTCTTTTATCCATAGTATCATGGACATATTTCTTAAAATATATATACACAACCACAGAGACCAAACATGTTACAGAAAAATCTAAGGAAAAGACCTGCTCAGATGACAAATTAACAAAATCTTTTGTGCAATAGTCGCTCATTTAAAAAGATATGGTATACTTCTGTGTTAACTTGCCTCATCAATAAGCCCCTCATATGTTAACTGGGTACACAAAGGAGTAACCATATCGACCTGCATCGAAAAGAAATCAATCTCAGTGACCCGTTGACCCATCATGCAAACAACAATTGTACCTAGTATAACAAGAACTCTAAAAGAGACATACAATTATGTTCTAAAAAGTAAACATAAAGCATAAAACAGATAGACGACAATCTGTTCAATTTCTTAATTTTTAAGTTGCAAGAAAGAAATTTGAATTATATATCATTTTATGGATAACATACGGACATCTAAGATGATTTGGTGAAAAAGCACTTGCCTCCCTATCCAAAAGGATAAGAGTGTCTATCTCAGGCACAAGCATCTGCACAAACAAAAATGTAAGGATATAGTTATAGGGAGCATTTTCATTAAACAAGACCTCATAACTATGTCATGTTATCATCAGCAATGCTAGATATTCAAAGAGAGGAAAAATAAGGTGAAATTACATCAGATGAGCTAACTGGCTCTTCAACTTGCATGCGGTTTAAAATATCTGCGACACCCACAGACGCTTTCCCTTTTGCCCTCACATTTCGTATCAATCCAAAAGAAAACTAGATCATACAATGAGAGCATCATAAATATGATAATACTACAAAGACCAGATAATCATTTGAGATTTATATATCTGTGATTGAATTCATAGGAAGATATGATTCTAAAGTTCCACTGTCACTTAAATCTATATAAATACTTATGTAAACAGAAACCTCAAGTTTGTGAATAGCTTTTGCAATATGCCAAAGAGAGCTCGTATCACCATCTACCAGGCATTCCTACGACGAAGAGATGGCAAAATAGGACAAACCATTAGTCAACAGAAATATAAGTACATGACAATTCCAGACCAAGAAAACCGACTAAGATAGACATGAGTCTCAAGAAATATATGTAAACATCTCATACTTTGTAAGAAAGATCTAGTTCAAATGAGAGTAAATCATCATCCATTGGTACAAGATACAAAGGATATTCCCCTATTGACATCATTTGATGTACTTTCTCTTCTTCTAGAACCTGCATGACAAAAATGATTAATTATATTGTATGCATGAAGAAATGTATTGATAAAAGCACTTAATCAAAGAGAATGTATAAATTCCCTAAAAAAAACTTACTTTCTCACAAACAACAGTGCGGCGAGGGACAAAATATACATGATATTCTCTTTGTAATCCTTTTGATATGTCCTCATTAACATTTGAACATATACATTTCATCAGATTAGGCTGAGAGCGTACAAGATAAACTATTTTGCTGCAGTCAGTTTCAATTGGTTCCGCTGAAAGATATTGCAATTCAGCCCCAAGCTCCTGTTTAAATAATTAAATGAGACATCTCGAAATCATCTGAGATTAAATTAAATCTTTCGGGACAAAAAAATGCTTCAAAATGAAATGATCAAATTAACCAAAAAATTTTAATTTTTGATTGAGAGCATATTGTCACTCTCACTTCCTCTACTTTTGCTTTTGAATCAGAAGTTGCAAAAGCACTTGAATTACAAATCGTGAGTGACAATCACCCCTTGCTTGTCTTCATACACCAGTCTACCTCACTCCTCTCTCTTCTCAGCAGAACTTCATTCAAATATAAGAAAATTTTTTGAAAGGATATATTTCAGGTTTCATTTCACTAATAACCAGATAACCTTAGTCCCAAAAAAATAAAAATACAACTCATGGAAAGAGAAGTGTAAGGATACGTGCCTTCAGAATTGATGTCTGAATAATTAATGAGAGAGAGCCCCCGAGCTTTTGATCTATAATCAAGCACTTTTTCCCTCGAATCTGCAAGAACTCAGAGTCAATATATAAAGTCAAAATTTAGTAACTTACTACATGCAAGCAAGAACATCAAATACTCTCCTCCTCCACTCCTAAATACAATACCTAGTTGACAATCCCAAAAAAGATAAATAAATCACTTATATATTGATTTGTCTGAATTTTTTCTCTAAACTAGTTCATCTAACTTAATATATACCATAATCTAACAACACAAATTCAGCTTCCTTAATTTCAAAATAAAAAAGTCCACCGGGTTTTAGTCTCATAAAGCAGAATACTTGAACATAGAGAAACAGTCCATAACAGAACTTATAATCATAATTAACCAAGTTACATTTCCTTAATGCATGGTAAGCAAGCCAAAATAAATAACCAAAAAAAAGTTTCTTTTTCCACAGCTCATTTTTCCATTTCCAAAAAATAAATAAATGATAGGAATTAAAAAAAAAGCACTTACATTCTTGAGGATATTAATAAGCTCCTTCTGAGATTGTTCCCTGAATCAAACAAAGTGAAGATTAAAAACGAAAACTTTACACATAATGAGGAATATATAGAAATGAGTTTTGACCTAATGGAGGTGAGATTAACAGGAGCATTGTCAAGATTGGGAATTTGAGCCATTGAGAAGGATAATCCTTAGCGAATTGAGAAAATTCGTAAAATAAATAAAAGAGAGAGAGAATTTATGTTCTCAGGAGCAAAGCGGAGAATCCAAAGAATGATAGTAATTTATAATGAAGGTTTCCATATGAAAGGATGATAAAAAAAATAGGGGAGTTCAAAAAAGTCCGGCGAGGTAATCAGCACAACGACGGGAAGGGAAAGTTCAGAGTAATTTTCATTTTAAAAAAAAAAAATTGTTACAAATAGACCATCTAACTTACTAGGGAAAATTATTTTTATATAGGACCTTAGATTTGTAAAAGGACAAATTAGACTTAGGTAGTAATTTGTCTTTTTGTAATGTGGTGAAAGACAATAATGCCCTCTTTTTTTTCCACCTCTTCTCCTACAAAGGCATAAACTTTCCGTTTTTCCTCATTAATCCAGATTAAAATCGAGTTTTAAGGCATCAAACTTGATTTAGGCGAAAGTAATAGTGTAATTGTGCTTTGTAAAAAATATGTTATACAAAATAGGACTCGCTTCACTTTCCATTTCTAATTCTTTGCCCAACATTTACACAACCAAACGAGCACTTATTCTTTGGGATTCCTGGGATTGAAGGATCGATGTAATTGTCTTTTGATTGTTGAATAGGGAGAATCGAAGGATGTGGGTTCTGTGCTGCTTTGGGGCAGAGTAGGGACTGGGAGAGAAGGAATGTGAGAGGGCATTATTGTCTTTCATCAACATTTGACAAATTGCTGCTAAGGGTTTGATTTGTTTTTTTATAAAAAAAAATTGTTGTCTGATTTGTCTTTTTGTATATTAGAAGGTACATAACGGGATTTTCCCAGCTTCCTACTTGGTAGTCTTTTTTTTTTAATAAGTCACTTAATTAATTTTTTTTATTTAGCACGAGCATATACTATACTATTAAATTAATATTAAAATATTATCATAATAGAAGGAGATAGGGTGGCATGGTTGACACAAAATATAATAGCATGAATTGCCATGAATCATGATTGTGAGTTCATATTAGGACTACCGTAGGTATATTATTTATTTTGACCAGATGGTAGGTACATTATTTAAAAAAGAAGACCAGAACATGATGACAAATAATTTGAGAAGACTCAGTTTAGTCTTTGAGAGGGAGAATAAAATAAAATTGGTGAGTTAAAAGACTATATTAGTCGTCTATAATTTGAGAGAGAAGACAATTATGGGGAAGAAGAACAATTAGTGGTGTTGAACATTTCCCCGCCCCACATTTCGAAATGGGACTCATCCAAAAAATGTTAGATTGTTTAATGTGGATGACTGTAGAATTTTATTGTGAAATTGTTTTTTTGACCAAAAAAATGTTAGTGGGGTTTATAAATTATAATAGGATTTTATTGTGAATTGTTTTTTTGACCAAAAAAATGTTGGATTGTTTAATGTGGATGACTGTAGAAGGCATTCGATTTTGGCTACATTATTTTATCTCTTATAACATTAGCAAGATTCTTATATTTTTTTATGAACATGATGAGTGTTCACCAAGCTAAGTCTTGTACGAGCAAATGTTAAAGCGAAAAAAGAACTTTTGCAAGAAATATGGAAGGCATAAATAAAGTTAATGAGACAAGTCAACATCATGTGAAGCAGAAGTCAAAATGAACCGCCCCAAAACCAAAATAATTATGATTTATGAAAGCCGAACCAGAGAATTAAGGCTCATTGCAAAACCAAGTTATCCATGTTAAATCAACCTGGTTTTGGAAATCCAACAAGATGAAATTGAAGCTTGGTTGATTGATAAATGAACTTATAGATACATCACTTTTTACAAATTATTCGTTACATTGCAAAAATCACTTTGCACCATCTGATGGCTAAAATTAATAATGGGTTGACACATATTTACTTTATAAATGGCACACATGCAGTGATGCAGATAAGAAGAAACCATCAGAGAAAAAAATACCAAACAGCAATTTACACTTCATGAAAAATATTTCAACTGCATCACATTGTCACGCTAGAGTTGCCCGCTTGCCTTTTGCATCTCTTGACTGCACCAGTGATATGATAACCAGATCAGAAATCGCACAGCAAAATGTGAAATCGCCCAAAAGAAAATCCTTAACATAAGATCTACACCATAACTACAAACCACATACTCCTTCTAGTCCTAAACATAAGACCTATTTGGGAAGATGAGTTTAGTCTTAAAAATAAGACCTCTTTCTAATCGTTTCAAACTTTCCCAAATTATCCCTAGCTACTAGTGCCCCTTAATAATAAATAAGCAACAGAGAGAGGGTAGGGATAAAGGTAAATGATTAGCTTATATTAGTAATATCATGTGATTTTTTAACTAAATATCCAGGATTGGGATCCTAATGCTCAGTTAAATTAGGTCCTAAGCCCGAATGAAGGAGGAGCATTATGTTGCCCTACAGCCAATGTAAACCTCCGTCAAATCTCATGAACATGGATCAATGACAATTGCATTGTATGATCCATGTAGCAGTAGTTGTAGTAACATTATTAATCTAATCAAATTAGGTAAATGTGTCTTATATATAGGATCAAAGGAAGTTTTATATTAAGGACCACTAGAAATTTAAAAAACAGGCACATGAACAAAAACAGGGGAGAGGAATATACACCTGAGCAGCAACAGATCTCTTTGAATCAAGGAACTGGCTATAAATACTGTAAAGTCTTCTTTTCTCTTCATCTGAGACAGATGGTCTAGCCATGGAGGCTGTAACCTTGAGAAGTGCATCTGTAATAACCGGTCTTTTCTCAGCCCCAGAGGTGTTTGTATTGTCCAAGACTTCATGAACTGCCGCAAGTTGTGCGTCTGAAAGGAGAGCTTGGATATCAGCTCCACTAAATCCCTCAGTCATATGAGCTACTGCAGTCAGATCTACATCACTGGCCAGAGTCAACTGCATTAGCAAAACCAAATCATTTCGAGTTGGGAAACCACCGAGTTTGAAGGCTAAAATCATGGAATTCAATGCATCCCACTGGACAGTTATTAGTGCATTTGAGATGAAGCAAAATTTGCTTTATGCATTTATTCCATTTATTCCGAAACCTCCAAAATCATTTACTTATGAAAGAGTAAATTACTAAGTTGACATCTTGAACAGATTTCTGGTTGAATTCAATGTCATTTAGTTAAAGCTTTTGTATAGCCATCTAAATTTTCAGGGCATCATAAATCATGATTTGTTGATGTGTTTGCCCGAATTTTTTTATTCTACATCCAGACAATACCATTCTAATGCAGCATATAAACAAATAGCAACTATATTAGTAGGTAGTTTAACATACCTTTCTAGAAAGTACACTAAGAATTTCAAACCTTTCCTGCTGGGATGGAAAGTCACAGAAGAGAAGTCGATCTAATCTGCCTGGTCTCAAAAGCGCTGCATCAAGCAAATCCGGTCTACTGCAGTACATGAAAAATATGTCAGAATTGCAAAGGCACGAGAAAAGGAGGGGGGTTAAGACAATGTTCCAATAAGTAAGCTTTTCTCATATGTCAATTTCTGTAGCACCAAAAGTTTAAACAAAAAATATGTGCAAATGAAACTAACCTGGTAGCAGCAAACACAAATACACCGGTTAAAATCTCAACACCGTCTAACTCAGTCAGAAACTGTGAATAGTGAATATATAAATCAGGTTACAATCAATCTAAGATAAAATAAGACATGATCGATTAATCACCAACCTGATTCACAACACGATCAGTGACTCCAGTATTGTCATGTCCTCTCTTAGGGGCAATAGAATCAAATTCATCAAAAAAGAGTAGACATGGTGCTGCTGCAGCTGCTTTAGAGAATATATCCCTAACCTGAAAGCAACAATCAACATAGCACATTGCACTAGACCAGCTTATAATAAGTAAAGTTTAGAAACATTTCAAGACTCAATAACTGCACTCTAGTTGCTTAAGTGTATAGTTTTCTACCATAAGCCCTCTATCTAAAAAGCCATGAGCTTTGATATGACAATCTTAGAAAATATTCTTTCATGTATCATACACATGTTGAAAGCATGAATATTATCTAATGAATGAAAACCCTCTGCAAACAAAATAATTGACCATGTCTCCAGATGGACACAAAAAAATACGAAGAAAGAAAAAGATGACTACAAATAAAAAAACTTTGGCTCAGTGAAGTCTCCGTAAACTTCAGGAAAACTGGAAGACAAGCCTATTACGATGTAGCATGTCATACTTGAATATTATGCAGAGTTTGTGGGTTAAAAAAAATAAGCAAATAAGATCAGAATAGCAGGCAAAATTAACGCTGAAGAAATCCATGTAGACCCACTTACAGCTTGTTCAGAAGCACCAATGTATTTGTTCAACAGTTCTGGCCCTTTTACAGATATGAAACGTAGAGAACAAGCGGCAGCGGCGGCACCAACTATGTGAGTTTTGCCACAGCCAGGAGGCCCATATAAAAGAACATTTGATCTTAATCTCAAAGGAGCTAGTGCAAAAGTTTTTGGAAACTTAGAAGGCATCTCTATCATCTGGAAATAAAACTAACATAAGAAACAATAAAGTAACAAAATGCAAATACAAGATAGCGCACACAATTATCATAAACAATCAGAATTAAGTTTTTGTTCAACTACTGCTAGCTATTCATGGAAGGGCCGGCTTTGCTCAATAGTAAGCTCTATCAATAACCAACTCTTTGAGAATATTTTTGTACTAAATCATCCCCTTCCTGTTGTTTAGACAGGAGAAGTAAACTTCAAAACAGTGAAAATTGAATTGTAAAATATATATCACCTCCTTAATAGTGTTTTGAATGTCACTAAGACCTCCCACATCATCCCATCCAGAGCGCCCACCATCAGAAGCAGCTTTTGTAATATCTCGCATTGCAACTGGAAGAAAATCATGCATTGCCTGAGAGAAATCTTCCATAAGTAAAGCAGGACCCTCATGCTCTTTAAGAGCGGCATTTGATGGGAGATAGCGGGATACAGCAGCGTGGACAGCTCTATCAACCAATATTTCCTGGAAAGGGTAAAATTCTTTCAAATTAAAAATCCAACATACAGCTCAGAAATGGTCAAAGAATTTTAGCCATAAAACAATATTCAACTTTCACCAACTAACTGTCAAACATCATAGAAATTAAGTTGACCTGGTTAAAAAGCAATATAGGTATTTTGAAAGCAGTTAAATTGGGTTGGAACTAACTAGATCGGATGGCGATCTTTAAGACTAGTTCATATTCAAGCAATAATCGATTAGTTTCACGTCCCCTGCCACTAGCAGACCATATATTTGAAAACTTTCAGTACGAAACCACAAATCCTTCGTAAATTCTGACCACAATATGAAATGAACTTTAAAGATAATAGCATCAGTATATTATACAGAAAAGGACAAATATGTTTCATAATAAGTACACCAAATTTCAAAAAAATGTTTTGTGAATACTATATAATAGGTGGTTAAAAATCACGGTATTAAACCTCCCAGAGAGAGGTCAGGAGTTCAGTAGTTCATCATAGAATTGTGTGGGCCTATGCCTAGACCATATCTAAACTCCAAAAAACATCAGTGAAGGAGCAAGCTAGAGATATAATAACAAAAGATATGTGGAAATATACAACAATTTCTAAAAATAATTCAATATTTTCTTAGAAATATTATACAAACAAATTGTTCAGATAGTTGAAAATGATAAGTACTAAAAAAATACAAAAGACAAAATAACTCTATGAACATGCCAAATAAATCACCCCCCTCTTCACTGAGAAAAAAAGGTTCAACCTAAAACGATGTGAGGGAAATACTGATACCGGTCCCAGCAACCCGTTTTCTTTTCTACTCACCATTGCAGTTTCTCTACACATTACAAGCCACATTTGTGCACAACTACACACGTGGGTGCCCATGACAACAGGAATCACAAAATGATGGATAACAAACATCTACTAACATCTACACCTGTTAATTGATTAATAAAACTAGAATTGACATAATACCAGATCATAACCATCATAGCCATCACATCTGACAGCTACATCAAGCAGGATGTCATCAGCACATTGCAAATTACGCCTTTTTATTTCATGCCTCAACATAGCCCCCCTCTCCGAAGCTGCAGGAGCTGGCAGCTGAATGTGAAAATCAAATCTCCCTGATAATAATAGAACCAAAGAAATTAGAACCCAAAACATAAAACATAAAGCAAATGACGAAAGAGAATTTTAGAGATTTGATTCATATTGAGTTCCACTATACTATGTTATCGATTTATAGCAAAAAGTAGTAGACCTGAAGAGCTTGAAGGCTGTGGGATCTTCTCGAGAGCTTGTACAGAAGCTATAAAGGCTATTGGTCCAAATCCACATGATTTTTGCCATTTCTCCTGTTTGATGGAATAGCAAGACAATAATTTTCTCTTATAATTATGGAAGAAAATTCATTAAAATGTACGAGTCAGTGAAAAAATGATGTACTTCACCCATTAAGCCCTAATCTTGCAGATTCATATTTTGCGCTTAAATTATCATTAGCATCTCTGCAAGAGACTTCCACGTTCTGTTTTATATATAGAAACACTTCCACATTTACTTCCAAAAAATATGTGAAAATTCCCTCTGAATGTTCAAATAATTAGACATCTAAAAATAATTGAAAGTAGATAAGTTGGGTTTTTATCATCATTATTCTTTTTTTTTTGTTAAAAGCTTCTTTTGAGCATAACATTCTGGTAGAAAGGAAACGTGTAAGCCACCATGCACACTCTTAATATACATATTCAGGAAGGGAACAACAAAAGAAAAATGATGAATAGCAGAACATATAAAAAGCAAAATGAAATCCAGAACAAAAAAAACCCTATTGAGAAAAGCCATCAAATGAGCACCATAACAATGCCAACGCTAAAGACTGTTCCACATAAGTGGGTGTTGCAAGACTGTTCCACATAAATATTAAACTTCTATTATCCTTTTAGCTATCCAAATTCGGAATTAAAATAGTCTTTCCCTTCAGTTTGTCACCACTAACTACAATCGCCGAATTCCTCCAAAAAAAATGACACAATAAAACATCATGTATCAATACTACACGATGTATAACATATTTTAAGAAATCGGCTGCAATTAAAAAAATTTCTTACCCTACATTCATCCATAATGTCAACCAGAAAACCTGTCAGTCGAGCAGCAGTCATTGATGGTTGACTCCCTTCCGAATCAGAGGCGGAAACTATGCTATCAAGATCATCAAAGATGACAATAGAAGGTGCATGTTCTAAAGCTTCCATAATGTTAGTAGTAACTTCTTTCCGTATTTTTGGGACATTCTCCAAAGCTAGTTTTGAACAAGAAACAAAAGTTCTGCACAAGAATAAATGCTGAATTCAACCTCAAATCCTACAACATTAACTAGTTACAGACATTAGCAGGAAATGAAAAGAAAAAAGTCATGTGATGAATTGAAATCAATACATGTGTGCTAAGATGTCTTCATGTTTCTCGAGGTATTTTGCAACAGCCCTTGCTAGTAAAGTTTTGCCAGAGCCCTGTCAATGAATTTCAAATTTGTCAACTGTAATGATTATTTAACCATATCAGCTAAGCAACATGACCAAATATTGCAAGCACCAACCATAACACTAAGAAGGATTCAGGATTAATTTTGAGGATCATAATACAAAATCACATTTGCAATAAGATCTTACAGCCTAACTAAAAAAATATAATAGAAGTCACAAACAAGCATAATGCTACGAGAATTACTAGGCAAAATAAAAAATCCTCTCCCATTCAAATCCCATTGTTGCAACTAAACCAATAATTATTTTAGACAAATACATTTGTTTCTGTGATATCTCATTCTCAACCTTCTCCAGATCAACTTGAAAATTAATCAAATCACGTGTGGGGAAGCTCTGTAAGCAGCTAATGTGAATTTGGTTTGGTTTCACCATTCACTTTCCATCATATTCAACATAGGATACTATCATAAACCTACCAGCAAATGTGAAAATAAAAAAATCTATAATGTTGCAAGATTGGTAATCCTAGAAGATTAAGATATTCAAAGGATCATGGTGTGAGGGTTATTTTACAATCTGAGAATTAGACAAAATGTAGACTGCCTTGCTCTAGCAAACTTGTAAACAAAAAAAAAACTCAGGAAGGGGGCTTTCATTGCATGACTTTCTATGCTAGAAATTGGAAAAAGAAAAGCGATAAAAGATTATGCAGGATTTGTAATACAAGTGATCGGGGGTCCGAGATACATTGTCACACCAATTAAGAACTGTAATTAGCCACCCAGTTTTTGTCAAAATTATAACTATAATGACAATAAGGTCTTCTATCAATTTGAAAACCAAGTCACATAAAATTCGGTATCCTACATACTCAATATGTTTATAAATCGCAGAGACCCATGGAATTTGTTCAACATTTTGTTTTACAAAAAGCAAAAGATATTAGGATGGAAGTGCAGTATGTTGGAGTGAACAAGTATTTGCAGACTCTTCACATTGTAACGACGAGGACTTATTGCCGGCTAATACCTTGAACATGATTAAATAGTGGAAAAACAAA
Source organism: Mimosa pudica (assembly GCA_029929735.1). Classification (NCBI taxonomy): domain Eukaryota; kingdom Viridiplantae; phylum Streptophyta; class Magnoliopsida; order Fabales; family Fabaceae; genus Mimosa; species Mimosa pudica. Next base: position 2,213,678 of record JAKELP010000023.1, on the reverse strand, counting down.
ATCCTACTTACTGAGGGTCCATAGATAAGAACATGTCCTGCCAGTGGTAATTTGTGTGTATCAAAATACATGCCAGAATCAGAAGATAACAATAGAGTCATCCCTGCAAGCAGTGAGAAACAACAAGCTATATCATTGATAGGCAACGTCATGAAATATAAGAAGACAAATATTTAAAGCCCAAAAAAACAGGATTTATCTTGCATGGCTCATTGATTTTTTCCCTTCCAAAATAAGTAAAACTTCTTGAAAATGATAAGGGAGGGGACATGACCAGCCCTCTAAATGAATAAACTACCACATAACGGTATAAATAATATCAACTACAAATTCAAAAAAAATCTTAAGCTTCCCCTGTTTTTTTTTATCAGAATTCCCCTGTTTAAGTATGTGCTCATGGACGAAGGGCTAGATTGCCTCAACGGTAAGCTCGCTTGCTGTGGGGTCTGAGGTTGTGGGTTCGAATTTGCCTCTCTGCATAAAGCAGGAGTAATGTTGCATATTAAATTCCCTTCTCTAGCACCCTCATCAAGTGGGGACTAGAACTAGATTGACCCTGTGCTCATGGATCTAAAGTCAAGGTTCTGTTTCATCATAAAAACAAACACCACATCTATAATGTTGTTTGGCAATTGAACTCTATATCATCCTCTAGAATATTTACATTTTGGCTTGTAAGTCCATCTACAACTAAATATGATAGAACCATCACAATCAAAAGACATCCAATGATACACAATATAACTGATGGGAAAACAAATCAGTTGTAGAGCAGATAGAAACTCCTTAAAGAAAATACCTACTATTGATAACATCAGAAGCAGCTGCCTCCATCCAGCCCAGGCTACTTACTTCTGAAGTAATATGTTCTTCAGATATTTTGTCTTCTATAGATTGGATAGAGACAGGATCAGTGAACTTAAGCACTTTAAACAGCTGTTGATCATTACCCACTCTGTTTCTTTCACCAAGTGCAATTTCATATGCAATAATTTTATCATGTTGCGAAAAATCGTCACAAATAGTCAATAAAAACAATATATCAGCTGTCTTGTTTTTGCTTTCTGAAGAATTAGAAGCTAACTGAATCTTTCCATTAGCACCATTCTTTATGTAACCCACTTCAAAATGAAGTAAGGTTTTACAACCCAATGCTAGTGCATTAACCTCCATACCAGTAAAGGAAGCAACAGCATCAAGTTGTGCAATATACCATACTCTTAAAAGATGTTGTAGTCCATTTTGCTTCTCAGATTGATTAGCAACCTCTTCATCTGCTTCAGAATGGGAGTCATCCGAGAGAACGTTAATAACGTCATTATGGATAGACCAATCCACAAGTTCCCCAAAGACACCTGATACAGTCCTTGTGATCTTGTTCTTATCTATATGATTATCACTGTCATTATCTGGCTTCAACATCCTGAAGCGGCAAGGAGAAAGAGAAAAGGAAGGAATATCTTTTTTCAAAGTAACATCACATGCCTTCAGATAGACCCCTGCAAGAGTAGGAACGTCTTTGAAAATTACTTTTCCACACTTAAAGGACTAAAGAATTTTTCAACCCAAATGAATATTGAACGACAAAAGGAAAAGACAGTGTAGCAGGCTGTTCAAAAGTTAAAAAATGAAGGCGACATAGAAGCTATAGCAGAATAGTAGCCTAAAATAGGACATACATGAATGCAGACCAACTCTTAAATACTGACGAAGAGACTTAGCAACCATCACATGTCCCTTGGCCACTGACTCTGAAGGCAGAAGATAAACAATTGGCTGTTGGCATCCTTTCTCATCTAAACTTCCAGAGTCAACTTCCCTAGTAGTTGAAGTGCCTTTTGTTTTCATAATATTCATTCTGGAAGTACTATTAGCCTTCTTGTTAGGCATTCTTGGAATTATGGAGACCAATTGAAGCCTATTGAGTGAGAACCGCTTGCTTGTTTCTGGATGAGCAAAAGCAACAGAAGTGAGCTCCATGTGAAGATCAACACCTTTGACACAAGCACTTGTGTGACACAGCCTCCCTGGATCCTGTATACGGAGCAGCATTTTCTTAGAGTTTTCTCTATCATTGGAATCTGAATGTAAGTCTTCAAGTGTATTTGAAACTCTTTTACGTCTTTTTGGGGCAACAGCAACTTCAGTTCCTGGCATGAGTTGCACTGGAAAAATCACATGAGTTAATAAGAAATATGAATTAGTACTTGATAAACGTTGAATGGAATTATTTGTGCTCACACGCAAAAATTATCCCAGTATAGAATACTTCCGCATACTGAAACTTTCTGAGTTTATAAATCACATTTTCATCACAATCTTGAAACAGCATATTCAAAAATCCTATGGGCTGAAAAAGACATCCAAAACAATGTTCACATGTTTATTCTACCAACTCATGTGATAGTGTGCATGCATCAAAGAAAATTTAGGCCATAAATCTGGAAAGTATATCACATGTTAAAAAAAAAGCAAACAAAAGTAACACCGTTTAGATTTGTGCTCTATCCATGTCTACAAATATAACAAGAAAAGGGTCTAACATCATCTTACCCACCGCTTTCTTGGGCATAACAGAAGCAACATAGAATGTAACCATTGTGTGACCATGCAACCACAAAGGAAATCTCATTCCTTCATAGACAATTCTAACCTGCATGGACAAAGTAATAAATGGCTTCTATTAAGTTTCCCATGAGGTTCAATACAGGTACAAAACAATACAGATGAGGGGTATAAATAAACACTTGGAGATCTAAAAAGGTAAACTCATCCACCCAGCAAAGTATAGGTTAAGGATGACAACCCACATGGTTCAGTGGCTTAAATTGTGCACCTGGTTTAAAATTGATGCCTCAGCTTGCTCAGAATTCAGCTCCAAGATTTCCCAATCATCTTCTGTATGGGGTTCTATTGTAACTAGAGAAGCATGAGACACATTGGAAGCAGCTTTTACATGGACTCTAGCATGATCTGGCAAGGAAATACATTCTGCAAAATGTTGGGCAACCTAAATTTTTCTATATTAGTGCTTCATGAAATTCACATGAAAAGCTTACACTGACAACAGTTGACCAGAACAACATAGTCAAGAAACTCTACGAAAATTATAAGCATATTGCGTATACTCAGGTAAAATACTCCCTCCGGTCTAATACTTAAGACCTAGCTGAGTTTTTTTTTTTGAGAAATTAAGGTTGTGAAATAGGTTATTAAATTATGACATACTCCCTCCATTCCCAAATATAAGATCACTTTTGAAATTCAATTTGTTCCAAATTATAAGATCACTTTCTAACTTTTCCCAAATCAGCCCTACAATGCTTATCTATAATGACATGCAAAAGGAGAGTGAGGATGAAAGTATATAGTTGGGATAAATTAGTAATATCATGTGTAAATAACTAACTTAACTAACTTCCTTAATCTAATCAAATTAGAGAAAATGATCTTATATTTAGGAACGGAGGGAGTATTTGATATATTTTTAGATTATCCATTAGTTTATGGGTCAAATAAACTAGTCTAAGGGGAAAAAAATTAGGAAAATCAATTTATAATTAACTTATTTTTGCTTCTTTAAGATTTTCCAAAAAAGTTGGCCTTATATTTAGGACCAAAGCAAGTACTCCCTCCGGTCCTAAATATAAGACCTAACTGACTTTTTTTGGAAAATCCTAAAAAAGCAAAAATAAGTTAATTATAAATTGATTTACTTAATTTTTCCCCTTAAACTAGTTTATTTTACCAATAAACTAATGGATAATCTAAAAATATATCAAATATGTCATCATTTAATAACATATTTCGCAACCTTAATCTCTAAAAGAAAAGTCAATTAGGTCCTATAGGTAGTAGTAATTATGGCATTACAATACTAAATATAAGATCACTTTAACTTTTGATTTAGAATTTAATGAAGCAAATCACAACACAACACTAGATTATAACATATGCTACAAGTAGAAAAAAGATAGTGTTGTTGCAACATAAAATCCGTTTGAGCACATAAAGTGTGATGCAATTGAAATACACAGGAATTGAGTTATCAGCATATGATATAGAGGAAATGGTAATTTTAGAAAGGAAAAGAGAGAGAGAACGAATACCTCGATGGCGTTAGAAGAAGAGGTGGCTCCGGACCAAGCGAGGAGCCAGGGATGGTGAGGACGAGAGGGAGAGCGAAGGTCGAGAGTGAGAATAGAAGGGAGTGGAGTGGAGCGCGTGGAGTGGAGAAGCTGAATGAAATGAAGAGGAAGGGAGGCGAAGCAGTTCGCTATGTCCCCTACCAACTTCACTTCTAACTCCATCCAGATGCAGATGCAGATGGAGATGCAGATGGAGATGGATTGGCTTCACAATAGAGAACCAAGTAATGGATTATATATATATATATCTCCCTTATTTGGGGCCTAATTATAATTATCCATGTACAATCAAATAGTGCAAAGACTGAAATGTCCCGGGCCAGTGAAAAATATTGTTATGACTTATGACTATTTTTTTGTTGAAAAAAAAGTTTAGGGCCTCCGGGAGCGCTTACAGAGTAAGGGGACCACCAGGGTCAGGGCAGACCTCCAGGTTCAAAGAGCGCTTATAGAGTCCGGGACCACCAGGGTCAGGGCAGGCCTCGGGCTCAAAGAGCGCTTACAGAGTCTGGGGACTACCAGGGTTGGTTAGGGCAGATCTCCGGGCTTAAAGAGCGCTTATAGAGTCCGAGGACCACTAGGGTCAGGATAGGCCTTCGGGCTCAAAGAGCTCTTACAGAGTCTGGGGGACCAACAGGGTAAGGGCAGGTCTCCGGGCTCAAAAAAGCGCTTACAGAGGTACTTACAGATCGCCCACCAATAAAATCCTCACATTGGAGGGATTCGAACACACAACCACATAGTTATGAGTCGAACCCTTACCAACTGAACCAATCATTTTTGGTAATTATGACTTATGACTATTAACATGTGTTGTTGTGGCAATTGACAGGCCTCATTGCAAACGACAACTCTTACCATGGTCATTAACACGTCTTAATGGATTCATTCAAATTTATAAATGTTGTGTCCAATTGAAATTTTTAAGAAACATTAACAAATGTCGTTTCTGTTAACTGGCAGCTGACAACTCTTATTGTGGCAGTTGAGAACTCTTGTGTAATCAAGTAAAATTCCATTATGTTTTGTATAATTGGAGTTTTAATTAAGACTGGTTAATTGATAAGTATAAGTTTACTGATGACATGTCCATTGACAAGTATTTTTGTAGCTATTTTTTGCTATTAACATCTAGTTATCAACCTTTATGAATTCATGCTTAGACAAAATGTATATGTATCAAGAGTAAGACGCTTAGGTTGTAGATAAAAATGATCAAAATGCGCCAAAAAGAAAATTATGAATATCAATTGAAGACCTATTAATTATTGAATTTTCTTATGGTGCATTTTCATAATTTTTTTTCTACAACTTAAGCGTCTTACTCTTGATACATATGCCTTTTGTCTAAGCATGAATTCATCATTCAATTTAATACAACTCCGCTATATAGAAAATTCTCCTAGAAAAACTTGGACTATTTTCAACTTAACACTTTAGAAACATCTAAATCTTGATATGAGAAATTGAAATATGATATGGAACATGTTTGAGGGAGAAAAAATAAAGTTTTATGATGCAAAATCATGTTAAGGCATTCTTGTGATATTTGTTTATGATTAATTATATATTACATAATATGGCAATAAGTTTCATTTTCACTATTTTTCTTTAAACTGTGTAACTATACAAGGTTTAACTGAATATGGGTTGTTTCAAACATCCACATATAGTGACGAAAATTATGCACATGTAACGAGGTTTTCTATTGTGGGCATATATTCGGCCATTATGCCCGACCCAAACCCCATTGACCCACACGTGATCTACTCAAGCAAACCCAATCCTAGAAAATTAGCATAAAACCATAATAAATAGGACATGACAAACTTATCCATTGAAAATGTGATATATTTTTATACAAAAGAATACTTTTAAAACATATCATATAAAAATATTTGATTAACTGATATACTCCAAATATGCTTTAAAAGTATTGTATAAAAAATAGCACAATTATGTATCAAAAAAAAAATAGCACAATTTCATTCACAATGAGTGTATCCAAAAAATAGCACTTTTTTGGACCAAACCTAGGTTTCAAAATAAGAGTAGAATATACCACTCTCATTTTTTTTTATAATAGCTTTATTTTTAATTTTTTTGTTAAAACACAACTTTCATTTAAGTTGGTTTTGTACCATTATGTTGTAGCACAAAACAAACAATATTATAACATGGCGGGTTGGCGTGAGTGATAAGTACTCTCGTCCCTTAAACAAGTGGTTGGGGGTTCGATCCCCAGCCCTTGCGAATGGAGCAAATTCGCAGGCCAGCTGTCTACCCCCTACATGGGACTTCAGAACAGCGAAGGATTAGTCCCACTTGACACGCGAGTGGGATGCCCTTGAGAAATAAAAAAAAACAAACAATATTACCAATATACTACAATAAAAAAATAATTACTAATATGCTACATGACTAAGAAATTGTTCTATGGAAGAACTACTTTCATATGTTATTTTATTACTTATGAATGTCCCTGTACGCTGGTACGCATGCTTGAGCTTTTAATGTTTTAACCTCAAACTAGCTCATCATATTCATGTAGCTTATTTAGAATTAAGCATATTAAATATATATCTTCTTTGTTTTTCTCCATTTTATTACTATATTTAGAAAAACTTATGTCATATAAAACAAAAATAATGACACATAAAACCCTTTCATGTGAACCATTAAATCTCTAAGGTACATGTCCACCCTTTGAGGTGTCCACAAATCAACGGAGGATCAGTCTTTCACTTGTCGAGTGGGGGATACCTTGAACATCGATAAAAAAAATAATGACACATAAATTTAATAAAGTGCATAGTAGTTTAAATTTAAATATCATATAAATAAAAACTATTAACCAAGTTTTATATCAATATGTCATTGCTTGGTACTTCACAAGGGCTATTACACTGTCATGGGAGAAGACATATAAAGAAACAAAAGGTTCAAAGAGGAGAAGTGGATGAGCAGTAAGAATAATTGATCAAAGGGTATGAAATCACTGCAAAAGAAGGAGAGGAAGACCAAAGAGAACTCTTAACGAAGCTATTCATTGAGATCTTTTGAAGAAATGTTTACCTCCAAGCATGACTATTGATAGAGCACAATGACGTCGTGTGATCCATGTAGCGGACCCCATTTAATTGGGATAAGGTTCATGTTGATCTTGATGAACCAAGTTTATAGAAAATAAATTAGTGTACTTTATAAATAGTGACTGCTTATACCACATCTAGTTCCAATCCACATACGTTATGAGCGTGGTAGACGTTGTTCTTTTATGTCTTTTTGTTGATGTTGAACATTATCATTTAGGTGAGAGTTTAACTTATTCAAACCAAACAAAGGCAACTCATTCAAATGTATAGAATGCCCAAGTGTGACAAATGCGTCATTTGACAACCCACCATGCTCAGAAGTAGAAACATTATATTTAGCAATGAGGAAGGTACATGTAGAAAAATATAATGTAAGAAATGATGAAGAAAAATAGGCAGAAAGTTTGAAGTGTGAATGTGAAAAATGAGAGGAAGGACTAAGCTATTTAAAGAAGAGGGAGTGACATACTTTAAGTTCACGAGAATGAGAGGTTCACATGCTTGCAAATATGTTTTATGAGTTGACATGAGAGAATAGAGTTTTGCAGAATAACGTGGGGAAGAGGAGAAAGGTCTTGATATGTTTCAGCATACATAGCCCATACATGGATGATTTGCAAATAAAAAAATATATGGAAGTCATTCTTCCCAAAAAAAATGACTTCTTTGCTAATTAGCACATTGATATTTTTTATAGCATATTGGTAATTTTTTTGGGAAAAAGACAAGTAAAATACTCTGAATATGTAAAAGAACAATCAAAGTTGTTAAATTTCCACTTAGGCCAAACATTCATTTTTTCTTTTCTTGCTCCCGATGCCCTCACCTATTATATGTAAGTATTGTTTTATTAACATGTTAGCTTATTTAATTGATTAAATGCTTTTGTATTATGAATTATTTTTATAAGATTTATTTTTTACTAATTATGATATTTTTATTTTGATGTTTTTAGAAATTTCTTTTTCCATCATAGTTATACCTTTGAAAAATATTTTATTTTGAATATTATGGAAATTATTTTCTAACTATGTTAGCTATTTATTTATTACTTAAATCTTTCTACTAACATACAACAACAACAAAGTCTTATCCCATTTAGGTGGGGTCGACTACATGGATCACATGACAAATGTGTGGATCCATGCTTATAAGATTCGACAACAGTTTTACGTTGGCTTCTGAAGCCTAACACAACCTTATAAATATAGGCGGAGTATCTCTACCGATGTATACAATAAAATTACAAAAAAAAAATTTGTTGAACAGAAACTAGAAACAGCCATTCGGAATAAATAAACGGCTGCATCATGAGATGTAAAATAGTGCTCAGTAGCAGCAATTCGGCTGCACACATCATATTGTTACATAATGTCAGTAATCCCTATACAAATGATGATACTCAAAATTCCTCTAAAGAAAAGAAAATTTTTCTACTTAGCTACAATAATAATTTTGAACTCATTAATAGTTACAAAATTAAAAGTGATTTAAAAATTACTACCTCTGGTCCTAAATATAAGACTTAATTGACTTTTTTTTTGGAGAGATTAAAATTGCAAAATAAGTTATTAAATCATGACATATTTGATATTTTTTTAGATTATCCATTAGCTTATAGGTAAAATAAACTAGTGTAAAAGAAAAAAATTAGGTAAATCAATTTATAATTAACTTATTTTGTCTTTTTTTTAGGATTTTTCAAAAAAAAGTCAACTAGATCCTATATTTAGGACCGGAGGAGGGAGTATTATTTAAAAATGGCTAAAGTATGTTTTTGGTCCCTTAACTTTGGAGAAAGTCATGTTTTGGTCCCTTAACTTTGAAAAGTGTGTTTTTAGTCCCTTAACTTTGGAGAAATTGTGTTTTTGGTCCCTTAACTTTGAAAAGTGTGTTTTTGATCCTTAACTTTGGACAAAATGATGTTTTCAGTACTTTCCAAATAGAATAAAGTATGTTTTTTATCTTTCTTTTCAAAGTTAAGGGACTAAAACATGACTTTGTGCAAAGTTAAGGGATAAAAATATACTTTTAACCAAATTTAAAAGGACTAAAAACACACTTTTCAAAGTTTAAGGACTAAAATATAACTTTTTCCAAAGTTAAGGGACTAAAAATACACTTTTCAAAGTTGAGGGACTAGAACATGACTGTCTCCAAAGTTAAGGGATCAAAAACATAACTTTAGCCTTTAAAAATTTTGTTACAAGGAGACCTTTGGATCCAACACACGCGCGTAACATTTTCCAGAACCACTCTCCTTTTCTCCGTTTAATTTAATCACCAGTCAATTCAGATTTGTCCATGTGTAGCTCTTTCTTAATCGAGCCCTCATTTTCTTCTCCTCACGCGCCCACGCGCCCTTCGTAGACCTCGCCAATCTTCTCTCCGGCCACCGCCAAATCCTCACCGTCCTCCTTTCCTTTCCATCCTCGCTTTCATCGCCAAAACTTCACTCAATTTTCCTTCAATTTCACTCTCACCAACAACGTCGGCATTGGATTCCTGTTTTTTTAGCTTCAGCTTCGTCCAGCTTCATTGCAAGAGTAAGATTACGTTTTCTTGTATTTATACATGCGATTCTCATCGTGACCTATTGTTTTACGAATCTTGATTTGAAGCAGAATTGTCGTGATCTTTGAAGTGTAATGTGTTTGGATTGTTAAATGCTTGTGGATTTTTTCGAAATTATGAGAGATTGAACACTCGATGCAGTTTTGTAGAATGAACTAAGTTGCCAACCATAGAGCTCAACTAAGTATACAATTATGAACAAAATGTTTCGTATGCAATTGCTGATGATAATGGAAATGTGACGTTTCTGAAGATTCAAATAGTTTTGAAAAATCAACTGATGGAATTCTTGTTTATTCGTGCATTATATTTGATAACATACTTAAAAAATATCTGAATTCTTTTAAATTGGAAGCTACTTTCTGTTTATTCTATGACAATATCTGGATGCTGTTTGTTTCAGGCTGTTGGAGTGAAGTTATAAATAAAACACTTGGCTGCCATTGAGCTGGACTTGGGAGGTATTCTTTTGAACCTTTACTCTGCTTTTTATTTTTCGGCCAAAGTACTGCGTGGTTGGTGACCAAACCTTTAGAGCAAGTGGAATGGATGTAGAATTGGATTAGTGTAATTGGTCTCGTTACTATTGCAATTTTGACATGGAGGCGGATGTTACATAAGCATATGTATAGTTTTATTCTTTGATGAAAATCAGTATTATATTTCTTTCGGTTTGGTGCATTTTGGATTTTTATTTGAATTCTTTACTTTGGTAAGAGAAGTTGAGTCTTCTTTTATTTTTCACTGCAGTTAGAATTGTTGATTCACTGGCATTAGTTAATGTCAAATTCTTTGTGTCTGAAGACGTTGAAGGCTCAAGATGGGACTTTTTGATGAATTGCCAGTTCCTCCAGAGAAAGAAGTAAGCTTTACTTTGTTAGTAGCAGTCTTAGTATTTAGGGTGATTCACAGCCTTCTTCTCTGGTAGTTCGTCATCTTTTGTGTTTATTAGTGTTTGTTATCCCTGTGAGCGCTGCTTTAAGCATATAACTGCTGAATATGCCTTCATGATAGAAAACAAAATGCCAGTGTTGATATTAACACTCATTATTGGCGGCTGTTTACTTCAAGAGTTGTGATCAATAAAATATGTGGTACTATTTAAATTTAATTCTATTGGCTGCTTGTCACAACCTATTTATGCCCCCCTTTCCTTCGTGTCCAGGCTCAATCATTTTTGTTTACTGTGCCAGCTTACATTTTGGTGTGATCATTTGGTATCATATAAGTTCAACTCCTGCCATTTCTCATTTTTGGTTGGTGTACGTGAAACATTTTCTGTTGTTCTTTATTAGGTGGGAAATTCTACCACTTGTAGGACAAAAACAATTGCAACTGATTAAAAAGTATAATTTAGATGAAAAATAAAACCAACTTTTTTCTTGTCAACCTATTTGACAAACTTTCTGTTTGAAACATACAATAGAATATTAGAAAAGAATTAAATGCAAAAAAAAACTATTTTCCAAACGCTGCACATAAGAAGCATTTTTAAAGAGCAGCAGGTAATTATAATGAGTGTGATTTGCATTACATAAGTGGGTCACCTACGTGATGCTATCTGCATCTTATATAGTCATGAAAATGTATTTTTGGGTGACTATACATGCCAACTACAAACTGCTTTGAGCTAATTGGTGTTATGAAATTGAGAGGACGTCTAAGTGGAGGTACTACCTTTATGTTCTAGAATTAAGAATAGCTTACAACTTTCACTATCTTAGTAGTCTTAGCAAGCGGATTGTTTAGGACCTTAAATTGGTTAAGCTACGCTCAGCTCTCTCTAATTCTAGACTGGGGAAGTTGGATATTCAATAATCTGGATCTACTTCTATTAGCCTGTGTTATAATTCGTTCCTCATTCTCTTATTGTGGTAAGGTTGTTTTGTTAAGAAATCCATTTGAAGTGAGCGCCTTTCAAGATTAGGTTACTTGTTTAGGCTGGTTTACTCTATAAGGTGAATTTTAAGGATTTGTCAGACCACAAAGTTCTTTTTTCATTTGATGTTATAGCAATCAATCATGTTAGGAAACATGTTGATTTGGTCTAACATATGGCGTGGAATGTGCCCATACAAATATTGCTCAAACTTGCATTCCTTTAGTGCAATCTAAATTGTGACATTTGTCAGAGTGTTTTGGCAGTCTGAAATACAAGACACTTCTTGGGTACTTAAATTCCTCTGTTTTGCCCCTGAAATTATACAAATGAGAGAGAAATTAAGAACTCATAATCAGAATCTTCAACCATTAATTGAGAGAAAATTTGGAAAAAAATCATGTTTTGTTACAAAGTTTAATTAGCCTAACTAACCTCTGTAATCAGTGGAGAGGTGGTGTTTTATTAGACTTGAGACTGGAATTGGTTTATTGTCTTTTACATAAAGGTGAAGTTATGTATAGAGGTGGTTTTTTACCCTTTTACTTCCCATTTAGTCTTGAACATGATATTTTTTATTATGAATATTGAATCTATGTACTTCTATGAGTGCAGTATTTGAGGGAAGAGCTTTCTCGAGTTGATGAGCTTTGGGCAGCTGCTCGATTTGATTCTTTACCTCATGTTGTCCACATTTTGACATCAAAAGATCGTGAAGGTGAGATCCAATATTTGAAGGAGCAAAGTGATGTTATTGAAGAAGTTGTTGATGAAGTAGTGCACTCTTATCATAGTGGCTTCAACAAAGCTATCCAAAACTATTCCCAGGTTTCTTTAAAATTTTCATGTTTCTATTGAAAACAATGTGAATTGTTTGTAATAATTGCATTGGATGTTGTTGTATGCGTTGGCTTTACAAAATATGTGCAGTCTTCAAAAGTCAGGTGATTCTTTTAAACATCTTTTTCAAATTTTATGTCTTAATAATTGAGGTCATTCATAGTTGCCTTTTCGGCTGTTTAAAGTATTCCCTGTGGCATCCCTATTTGATAATTTATTTTAAACAGCAAGGGGAAGGCCTGTGAATGGTTTGGACTTGACATATACCTCTAACCCTCTCTTTATGTGAAAATCTTTCAAGCTTGAAGCTACAATAAACACAAGTTTATTTATAACAGCTTTATTTTAAGCCACTTCACCATGTTGAAAAATGTGACTGTTTTTCTTTTACTATCTAAAGTACATCTAACAATCTCAAATGAAATGGCCACATTGAGTAACATTGTGTTTGTAGCCTTTGGTTCGGTGTTTGGCTTGTCTTTTTTAAAGGAAGTTTCTCTATAATTATAAAAAAATGATTGTACAGTTCTACTGATTTTCCCCTTTTATTTTGCGTTTTCTTGTTTTATCATTTCAATTTGTTATCTTTGGTTTTTGAAATTTCTTCCTTGATTATTAAAATTTCTCTTTGTTTCTGTCTTTTCCTGAAAAATTTTGGAAGAAGTAAGTTTGAGATTGATCCCTCCTTGTGATTTTCATTTTTACGGTTACTTGTCTTTCTTCAGATCTTGAAGCTGTTCAGTGAATCCACTGAAAGTGTTGCTGTCTTGAAGCATGATTTAGCAGAGGCAAAGAAGTGCCTTAGTGCACGCAATAAGCAATTGCATCAGTTATGGTATCGGTCAGTGACTCTGCGACACATTATCTCCTTGTTAGATCAAATTGAAGGCATTGCTAAGGTCTGTTTTCTGGCATTATGATTTGAAAGAACTATATATTGTAGATTTTTTCCCCTGCTTTTAAGAAAAGATATTTCTTGATTCAGCTGCGCAGTTCAGTCAGTTCCTGAGATTTGTGTCATCTTACATCCTTTGTTTTAAGATACTCGCTTATGCTGATTTTTTATGCTTGAGTTGGAGTGGCCTAATGCTATTAAGTTGTGTGTGCTGGTACACACGGATAAATGCTATTTATTGACATGTGGGTTGTTTGATAGTTTGTGTTGTTTATGTTGTTTGTGCCTTTTATGATCTATTACCCAGGAACAGAAACAGCAGCAACAATATTGATGCTGCTGCTGCTGCTAGTAATAGTGATGGTAATGTTAAATAGAGAGTTACAAAGATATCCCGTGATCTATACTGAAATTCTATGGACTTCTCTATTTTCAAAATATGCACTTTCCCAGAAAAAAAAAAGTTGTGCTGTTGTTTTATTTCATTTTTAAACTGTAAGGTCCTTCTTAAATTGAAGTGCATATATATGTAAACTAAATTGGATGCTTAGAAATTTTTTAAAGGGCCAACCATTATGAGTCCCCACATGATGGGTGTATTGCTTAAAAAACTTAGCAAATAATTTAAATCGAAATTAAAGTGGTTGTTGTATGATTAAAAGGTAAAGATGAAATAAATAGGGACCTAAGTTCAAGGTGATGGAGTTAAAGATCTTTAAATTGAGATTTTAACTGATGGAGTTAGACAAAGTTCCTTCAACTCTATGGGTCCCTATGTGCTTGACGCTTGTGGGAACTCACCATTTGACTGGTTACATCTGGTCAATTGTTTTTTTAATGCCATCTGCTTTTTGATTGTTAAGATATAGTTTTCTGGTGAAAATTGGTGCAGGTACCAGCTCGTATAGAGAAGCTCATTGCAGAGAAGCAATTTTATGCTGCAATTCAATTGCATGTGCAGTCAATGTTGATGCTTGAACGAGAAGGTCTCCAAACTGTAGGATCTCAACTTCTCACTATCCTGTTTGATTGTTTCTATGATAATGACTTCATAGTTTGTGTCATACATATACATGGTACTGGATGAATGGTTTTTGTCTATATCATTATAGGATGATACCTATGAAGCACAAAAAATAAGAAATAATGAATGGTTATGTCTGTGTTCTACATAGTTAGATACAGTTGGCACTTTATAGTGAGCCTATAAGCTTTAAATTATTTCACGTCGTGGTTTTCTTAATCTAACTCATTTTCTAAGTTCACATTAGCGTCTGTTTTTTTTTTATTTCACTTTTTCGTTATAATTTGAGTTCCAATTCTTTCTGCATTTTTTCTACTTTTTTTACAAGGATTTCTCATCCTCCCATGTGCATATATTCTCTTCTCTTGTTTCCATAGTTCTTTTAAATGAAAAAAAAAAGATGTATGACCCAGAATAAATGTTTCTTTTGCATTCAATTTGTGTTTTTTTTTCCGTCTTTCAAATGTTTATTTTTTACCTCACAGCATGAAAAGTCTGTATGGTTGTCACTCAAATGTAAGGTTATCAAGTTTTTCTTGCCCTGTCTACCTTAGTAGATTCTAATTTGTAGAGTTAGAAAAGGAGTCTATAAAAAAAATGTGAGCTTCCGAATACTGCCCCTCATCAACTATATCACATTTGTTTTTTTCAAAAAATAATGTGTTGGATGCTTTTAATGTGCTTTGCATGCGGGTTACTTATTTTTAACAATGTGGCTCAGGTTGGTGCACTTCAAGATGTCCGTTCGGAGTTAACAAAATTAAGGGGAGTTCTCTTCTATAAGGTTTTGGAGGATTTGCATTCTCATTTATACAACAAAGGAGAATATAGGTATCCTTGTTTCACTATATTCTCTAACTTAAGCATGCTTTGAAGCGTTTGGATATTGAGCATAGGGCTTTGTTTACAGTGTGCTCTGGAAATACATTTTAGTTCTTCCTTACGTGCGCCATGCACCTGCTTGTTATGGCATGTTATTCTCAAGCTGATGATGATGCTTATATTTCCCTTTTCTCCATTTTTTTCTTTTGATGTATATGGAAAACATGTTTCTCATCAAGGATTCTCCTATTTGGTTGTGTTCAAAGGCTCTGAATGAACAAAACATAGCAAGGGTTTAGGGCAATGCACTGTTTCTTTCATGCACTTTGGTATTTTATTTCAAGCATGAGAAGTTAAACTTTCAGAGTCGACTCTTGATGCCTTTAGATTTCTTTTGCAACAAGATTTCATTTGTAGCCTCTTGTGTCTTGATTGTGCCTTATGTAAGGGTGTGACCCTGCTAGTACGCTGAGGGATTTGGAAGATTATTACTCCCCCCATCCCAGAATATAAGGTTTTTTCAAACGAATTGCGAGTTCCTAAAAAATAAGTTGAAATCAATTAAAAACAATAAATATGTAAGATATATACCCTTATTTCCAAAAGTACCCTTATTTATGATTGAGGAAGAGGGTGTGTGATTATGAAAAGAAGATGAAAGAGAATGTGAGAGGGAAACTAAGGCATGGTTAAAATGGGTAAAAAATGGATTTACTACTCAAGCAAAGTCAAATAGGACCTTATATTATGGGACAGAGCGAGTACATGTTTGAGATAATGGCTCTTTGCTTTTACTGCCGCTTTTATTTTTCTTTCATAGCATGTCTTAACCTCTGTATATGATTTTTTCTCTCTATATGATATTTCTTTTAAAAAATGGTGTTTCTGGAATTGTAATTTTTATCAATTTTTTGAGAGCTCTCTTTGAATCCACATTCTTTGGGCTATGATTGATTTATTTTATTTGGCTTTGAACTATTACTGTTCAGTTTTGCTGGCTCCACCATGCTGGACAATGATGAAGTACCGACTACCACAGCTGCTGCGCTTAGTACACAGAATTCACAACCTTTGTCACGAAGAACAAGGCTACTAAAAGGTGACATTGATGGGTCATTCAAGGCACGATCCATGGATGGAGGGTAATGCTGATAAATTTAATTTGTCACTGTTTCTGTTATCTTGATAGTTTCTTTTTTAGAAATTGATGAGTCTCTTTGTTATCCTAACGGGCGATTTCATCGCCTTCTTTGCATATGTCTGCAGCATCTTGTATGATTTTCTCCCATTTTCTTCATGATAGAATTTGTGATAGCATATGCTAACTTTAAATAAATAAAGAATTAAAAAAGAACATTAACTAATTGAAGCACATGAGAAACGTGCTGGCAGTGCATGAAAAAACATGTGCTGACAATGAAAAAAAAACCCTGATTGCGTGAGGGTGCAGTGCCTTTCTCCAGTAGTTAACAAGGTTTCAAGCAACTGTATTGAATATTAATGATGATCATCAAAGGAGTGGGAAAATTTATAGTCAGTTGGTGTAACTTTCTGAACCAAATGTGTTGTCTGCATAGGGTCTTTCCCTCTTTACCTCTATTAATAATTTTGAGGTTATATTATTCTTCTAAGAGATTATCTCCTGTTTTCTGTTTATTATGCTCATTAATCTGTTTGCTTTTTGTTGATGGTTGCATAGTATACTTATTTACGTTATATATGACCAAATGTTTCAGTTCTTTTGATGGTCATGAAGAGGAGGGAGATGAAGATACTACTTCAGATGGGAATTTATCAACATTGAAGGTCAATGGCGGTGATGTCACAAAGGACACAAGGGCTTCTCTTTTGCAGATGCCAATATGGCTTTCAAATTCAACACCTGATGAGTTTCTTGTAATAGCCATTTCAAAATATGCAATTTGCTTCTAAACTTTATTTTGATATCTAGTCCATTAATTAAAGCTCCGGATTAAATTCTTGTGCTTAGGAATTTATTAGAAAAAGTGATGCTCCGCTTCATGTGAAGTATCTTCAGACAATGGTTGAGTGCCTTTGCAAGCTTGGCAAAGTAGCTGCTGCGGGTGCTATAATAAGGTTTCTTTTCTTTCTGACGATTTATTCTTTTTGCTTGAAAATGTTTGAGAATTTAATTTCTTTACGGTTATCATTATTGTGAATAATTTTTATGTATCATAATAGAGGTTGACATTCCCTCTCTTTACCCCATAAATTGGGAAAACAAAATTGGTGTTTTGAGGACAGACATGATAACATTGACACTCCTTTATTTTTTCAAACTAACAAAAAAGGAAGTTCCCTTTCTTTGGCCTTTTCTTTTCATTCTATGGACTTCTTTCCACTTGTTAGTGGGAGACATGCTACTGAACCTTATCATTGTGGTTGGAGGAGGGGCACTTGCTGTGCATTTCTCATTGTGGTGCAGAGTAAAAGGAAATAGAGAGAAAGCAAAAGAAGAAAGAACTCATTATTTCATTCACAACTGTAATAGCCAAGTACAGGGGTATATATCTGTAACAGCAATGACACTATGCTGATGTCAGCAATATCTAACTAACTCATTTTGTAAATGATGACAGTGAATTTACTAAAGCACCCGTACTCTATAAAACTAATGCATGCCTTGTATCACATTGGATCTGACGTAGTGCTTTTTTTCGTTCGCTATATTTGCATGTAAAGATGTTGTGTAAACTTTTCTACCTGTGCATTATATCAGCCAAAGATTGCGGCCAACAATTCATGAGCTTATTACATCCAAGATAAAAGCTCATGCAGAACATCAGAGTTTGTCAAGGAGCAGCATTGGCCAGGGTTCACAAGCTGGTACAGGAGGGTTACACTTCATAAAGGGACAACTTGAAGTCTATCAGTTGCCAAAGCCGAAGCATCAGAATGGAATATCTATTGCTGGGACTCTAGTAACCGTAAGCCCTGTATCGCCAGTTATGTCTCCTGGTGGGAAAGCTCAAGTTGCTGCAAAGGAACTTCTTGATTCAATTTTAGATGCTGTTGTTCGAATATTTGGTTAGCCACATTTTTATCATTTTCTATTTCCTCCTTTCTCAATTATTCGTCATTTAGTAATTTTTATCGTTGTAACTCCAGAGAATCATGTTGTTGTTGGGGAGCTTCTGGAATTAAAAGCCAGCCAGCATGCTGACATGAACACACCCAGATCAATGCCTACAGATGTGAATTGGAACTTTGATTCTGAAGCTTCTCAAGCCACTGGAGGTTATAGCGTAGGCTTCTCCCTGTCAGTTTTACAGGTACTCTCTATGAGCAGTTTAGTTGCAATTTATTAGTCTCTTTTGAATGAGTGCTGGTGGTATTATATATTTATTCATGCTCTTGCGCTGTTTTGTCGTTTGTAGAAGAAACACTCAGTTTATTGTTTCATTTTAGTTCATAGCCCAAGGGGGTGGGGTATACTTAAATATTAATTGTTAATAATATTATGTATGAAGAAAGGCCATTGCAAATGTAGGTGGGGAGGATAGAACAAAAAGTTTTGAATCTTTTGAAGAGGTATAGATGAAGATTGAAGAGGACACACAATGGAGTTATTAAACAGGTTCCTTGGGTAAACATTATGCTATGAAATTTGATTGTTGATAGAGTATAATGGAGTAATGCAATCCATGTAGTTGTCCTCACCTAGTGTGATTAGACTTGTTGTAGTTTAGATGTATAGAACTACGATAGAAGAGGACCTTACCTGTGGGGTCTAAACACCCAAAAATATATGCTTGATTGTTCATGTTGCATGGATACCTTTTCTCATTTGACTTTTCAACTATACCCTAAAATGTATGTTTGACATTTCTTATTTTATTTTTCAACTTATATTGCTTTTCTACTTTGCTACAGAGTGAATGTCAACAACTGATTTGTGAGGTTCTTCGGGCTACTCCTGAAGCTGCATCAGCGGATGCTGCGGTGCAAACTGCTAGGCTTGCAAGCAAAGCCTCTTCCAAAGATAAGAAGCAAGTGTCCTCTAATCATATTGCTCTTTTCAATTTAAGATTTAATTTTACTCTCTTCTCTTCATATTTAGAATTATTTTGAAATACTAAATGGCGTCCTTTGGCAACATAAGAACTAAAACATATAGAATCTAGCAATTCACAGAAGACGCTACTGAAGCTAACTCTTATTTCACAAATCCTCTGACCAAGACTGTGTATATTACAAGGATGTTCTTTATAGATGATTAATATGATGTGATCCTTCAAGTTACGGAATCACAATCGATATGACTTCGCATTTAATAAAAAAGTACATCCAAAAGGAAATAATGATTATATATGCAAAGATATATCAGATGAATAAAAATGCAATTTTCCACATGATATATTGCTCTTCTTTATGTATTCATGATAAGTTCTATTATGCGGATTTGGTTATGATCTTTATTGATTGCTGGTTGATTCTCGCCATATAGTTTCCTTAGGGCCTCTTATGTAATTTCCAAAACTTCTAGAACAGTCTTGAGTCATAACAAAAAAATGATTGCCTAGTGCTGCTGCGTGAAACTCTACTTTTGCACTAAATCATATCACGGTCATTTATTGCTTATCCATATATTTCAAGCAAACCATCATTGTAAACTATTTTGAAGCTCCACAGGTAATCTGTTATGATTGAGGAGCTTATATTTGTTCATTTCTATTACAATTTGCATAGATGTGAAGTCAAAGATATTGATAGTTGTTAAGATATACTGTATTTTAGGAAATATATTTAATTGATTAGAATTAGAATGATTCCCAACTAATAAGGATTATAATCAGGTAGGTTTAATTAGGAAATATCTTATTTGGAATTAGATTAGAATCCCCATCAATAAGGGATTTGATCGATATATTATTTTGTGTAATTAATCTACATCTTTCTCTTATCTTTTTTAAATATATGACTATGTACATGAACAAAGTGAACTATTCATATTATTTTTTCTCTAAGCGTACAATAGTTAATAATGATTGTTTATCATGTTTGTTTATTTTGTCATTTTCAATTGATTACAGGGATGGGTCAGATGATGGTCTTACCTTCGCATTCCGCTTCACGGATGCAACTGTGTCTGTTCCTAATCAAGGTATGGTGAATTTAATTGAGGAAATCAAATATTGTATAATTTTGCTCGTTATCAAGAAAAATTATAGGGGATTGTAGTTAAATTTAATTTCTTCTCATCTTTCATGGGATTGAATTGTTTATTCAGCTTCTCTATGGATTGAGGTCACAGTTTTTTATGGTGATTAGCTGCACATTGGAGAATTTTAGGGTTTTTTTGTTAGTTATGGGTGAATATCTTGATCCCCTTATCCTCCAATAATTCTTTTGTTAACTGAGTAAACTCTCCTTTAACATATACATACACCGATACTTGCATAATTTGAAAAATAATTGGGTGATGTTTACATAGAGATTAGACAGCTCTGCGACACTAATTATCTGTCTTTTTTGTTTTATTGCTCCGTGTTTTTCTTTTAATTTTTTATTTTTCTAATTTGAGGATCTCTTATCCTTAACACTTTGTACACTCTCTCTCTCTCTCTCTGTGTGTGTGTGTGTGTAATGTGCGCGCGCGCCTTTGTAGGTTCGCTGTTATGATAAATAAATGAGTTAGTTAGGTTAAATGAGTTAGTTAGGTTAGGCGGGGAAAGGGGCAGATTCGCACCCATTTTGATTAAAAGGTCTATTATATATAATTAGGCCTAAGACCAATTGGAATGCTATCTAATGGCGTAATACACTTCTGCTGTTCTTTATTATTTAGTTTTTGCTTATCGGTTTACTGCTGGTTTGTTTTATTTTCTCAACATGTATGCCTGGTTATATTATTGTCCAGGAGTTGATCTTATTCGACAAGGATGGAATAGAAGGGGTCCAAATGTATTGCCTGAAGGTTATGGATCTGTAGCAGTTTTGCCTGAGCAAGGCATATATCTAGCAGCTTCTATATACCGACCTGTGCTTCAGGTATTATATATTGGAGCGTTACAATCTTTCCTGTTATTAAGCACCAAGGATTTAGAAGTCTCGTAGTTCTCTCTTGTCTACTTTGTAAGGCTTGTCTGTAGATCAGTTCTTCATTATCTGGAGGATTGTTTGATTGTCTTTTCTTTTTTTTTTTGCTATATTATCTAAGTATGAATTTGGAGAAAGGAAGAAAAGTAGAAGAATTGTTCCTCATCACATAGTCCCTGTTTATACTATGCATTTTGATTTTTGTATTGGCCTTTCTCATTATGCAGTTTGCAGATAAAATAGCTTCTATGCTGCCTACAAAATATTCCCAGCTTGGGTGAGTTACAAGCCATTGTTAATACCTTTTGTTTTAAAAGATGACTTTGTCATTTTATTCTGTACAAGTGAACTAGAAAGCTTCTCTGTATACTGGTAATCAACGTGGTTGAGGCCTTGAAGGAACTGTCCACCAGTTGCATGGAGATAAACGTGCATACATACAGATCATTATTGCTTCTTTAATTACAAATTCACTGAACATCAGCAAGGCCAAATAACTTTTTTGCTGCGTCATTTTTACTGAACATTGCATTCTTTTGAGTTGTTTTACGTATCATGCATGGTATGTATTATTTGTTCTTGTGAATCTGCTTTAGTCAAAATATGGAATTGCTAAAGAATTGTTGCCTTCCAATTTTACTGAAAATTATGTATTGTTTTCCATTTCCTGAGCAGAAGAAGGAATGATGGCCTGTTAGCTTTTGTGGAGAACTTCGTAAAGGACCACTTTTTACCTACTATGTTCGTGGACTACAGAAAATGTGTACAACAAGCCATATCAAGCAAGTTTATGAACTATTGACATCCTTTTTGTTGATATTATTAGAATTTGACAACCAATGTTTTTCATTTTTCCATTTGATATCTTGAAATATCTTGGTCATATTGTATTGTATGTAACATGTTGGTTTTCTTATAGGGGAAGGCTTTTTTTAATTGCAAAGCGTGATGCTAGCTATATTACTATGTATGTGAATAAGTTATATCTTGCACTGGCGCCAACATGAATGTTTTTATACTATGGTTGTATATCGATTTCTTCAAGTTGCTAGTGCATAGTCTAAATGGCTGTTATGATTCCATGCTATGTATTTGATATTTGATGTTATAAATCAATAATAAACGTGAACCTTTAGAAGTTACAAATAACTAAATATGTGACATAGGGTTATGAGGTTATTGAACATTGATATACTTCTCTAGTTTTTCCGCATGTGATTTTTTAAGGAGAAAAACTCTGCATTTGGGTATACGTCCTTGAACAGTTTTGTTAGTTTTGACTCTGGCGTAGATTTATTTCAAATATTTGATATTTGCATATTATCTTTTAGGTCCAGCTGCATTTCGCCCAAGGGCACATTTAGTTACTACCTACACTCCATCAATTGATAATGGTCGACCTGTATTACAAGGACTATTGGCTATAGATTTCCTTACAAAGGAGGCAAGTTATATTAACATTGCATTGTAAAATGTTTATTTTCTTTATTTTTGTATATTAATTCCTAGTACATATTGTGTAAGGTACAAACACTGACCTTATGAGAGCTGGACTTCTTTTTATTGAGTCTGTCTGAAATTGAAATATATCTTTAGGTGGAGAGCATCTAGTGTTGTGGATGTTGTCATCTAGATTTTGACATCTAATAAATGTGTAGGTCCTTGGTTGGGCACAAGCAATGCCTAAATTTGCTAATGACCTTGTGAAGTATGTGCAAGCTTTCCTGGAGCGGTCATATGAAAGATGTCGAACTTCATACATGGAGGTATCTTGCTTTTTTCTGAATTGAAAGTATTCAGTATAAATAAAGTAGGAAGACACAATGTAGGATAAGAAATTTCCAAAAGGAACATAAAATAAAAGATAAAAGAAGGAATTTGGCATTGTCATTGAAGCAGTTGCAATTACACTTCTTTACCCCTATTTTGCTTTCCTTAATTGAATATTCATTGTTTATGGTGTGTTTTTTCTTGGCCTTGTTGATTTGTTTCTTTTGTGAATTTTAATTTTTTTACGGAAGTGATTTCCCCTATTTAGGTCATAATTTACTCTTCTGTTTTTGCATTGTTCTGCAGTTCTCTGAAACTTATTTATTTTTTCCGACTTTGTTAAATGTTGGGTTACTTTTTATAATTTCAAGCAATTTTTGTTTGTTAAATAAATTAAGGGTTTTGGGCAAGGAGCAAAGAGGGAAACATTTTTTTCATCTATGTCATTCACTAAATTGTGTGCTGTCTAGTTTAGTGGGTCTTTATCGATTTTCTCTTTTTTGTATCAATCTCATGGCTATTCAAGGGGTTGCTTAACTGGATAGGGGGTTTAGCAGACTGGTGAGCTTTATAGTTTTTATGTTGCCTCTTATCGCATTTGTTTGGTAAAGTGTTCTCATTTGTCTTCATTTATTTATTGTTATGCTTTGTTTTTCAGAAGGTTTTCTGAGTCTCTGTATTTTACTCCCTTTGCAATGAAATTTTTCTGGTAGAAAAATTATCATAATTTGCAATTTATTTTGCTAAATAACTGCAACCATTTGCGAGCCATGTAAAAGTAAACGTCAGTAATTTTGGTACACCATTAAGCCAGTCATTTCTTATTTTTATTACTAATAAAATCTAACTTTTATCTTTATTCTATTTGGGTCATTGGATGATTACACACTGTGGTATTGTATTCTATGCTCTTTCTAGTAGTTTTCTTACAACATTGACAATGATTTCAGGCTGTCCTTGAGAAGCAGAGTTACATGCTCATTGGGAGGCATGATGTTGAGAAATTGATGAAGATTGACTCCTCAAGCTCATATTTGCCAAATCCTCTTGGTCAGTCTGGCACCGAAAGTAATTTCCCCGATGCTGAAACAATTGAGGTTGAATCAGAGCTAAGTGATTTACTACTGAATTTACGGCCCATTAAGCAGGTTTGTTATTTTCTCATTGATTTAGTGTATTTTGGCCTAATCGTTAGAAATGCCTTTGGATCTTCCCTATTGATGCATTCATGTATCAGAAAGTGATACAAGAGAATATAGCCGTGTGTGGCTACACTAATCTGCTTCTTGATCTGGACCAATCAGAGTTCTCTGTCTTGGACTTAATTTATGCCTTGTTATTAGGTTTTGAAGGAAAGTCACATAGTGCCTAACTCAACCCAACTAGAGACAAAGGAAATTGTATAATATAGTAAAACTGATTATTTGTGGAAACATATAATTAAAACACATTATTGGCTGGCTAGATAAGTACAACAGCCCGTCCTCATTGCTGGGAAGTGGAGATATTGCACTCCCAGCTTGCTTGTCAGATTCTCAAATTTAACTTCTAGCACTACTTAAATCGACTGCTCTGCTACTAGAAATTATGTAGCATTTTGTTTTTGAGCTTTTTCTTGATTAAATTTTTTGTCAAGCTCAATGATACATGGAGTATTCCCTAATGAACAAGCTGCCTTTATTTTCATCTCCCCTTAGTGAGCAATGCAGCATTAATGATTGTCCCCTTTGAGCATATGGCCTGCGATGACAATAGGATAGAATATTAGAATGTGTGGATGGCACAGAATGTTGCGGAGGATGAGGAGTATAAGTGGTGAGAAATGACTGGTGATTGTGGAGGCTGACACCCTAGCCTTAATGTACCTTGGTAGTGAGGCTCCTCTTTTGGCTGTACTGGATACAAGAGAAGTATTCTATAGAAATATGAATTTAATGTGTATTCTTTTGCTCTGATAACATGTGTGTTTTGGCTGGATAGTCAAATTTCTTTGACTCTAATGGTACAAATATGAGTCTATTAGCTGCCAAATTTAAATTTGTATGTCCTTATTTCCAAGCACTTTCATGCTTTTTCCAAGCATGAAAGTGCTTGGAAATATAATAGAAGTGTTCTTTGTTGATTTTACTTTTCCAAAATTTGTTCCATCTGTTCTTTTGCTATTATGAAGAAACTTCTATAATCAAGACTCCAGAAACTTTGCTAATAATCTCTTTACTTCAGGAAAATTTAATCCATGATGATAGCAAGCTCATTTTGTTGGCATCTCTTAGCGATTCACTGGAGTATGTTGCAGACTCTATTGAAAGGTGAGGTACTACAATTATTACAACAATTTCCATCTTTTTTGAAGGAAGCTTATATAACCTAATTAAGAGCCTGTTTGGATAGCCTTTAAAAATAGATTTTAGAAACAAAACCTAGGTTTCACTAAGTTTTTGCCAAACACTAAAAAAATTTGGAAAAACTATTTTATCTCCAAAACCTCATTTTGGGGGAAATCTATCATTTGTTACTTTTGGATCCAAAACCTCGTTTTGGGGGAAATCTATCATTTTGTAGTATGTTTTAATATTTTTACTAACAATGATAAATTTAATCATTTAAATAATTAGAATAAATTTTTGGGCAAAATTGTCTTTTTTGGTAATTTGACGTTCAAAAAGCTATTCTAATGACACTTTATCCAAACACTCTCATTTTATCAAAATCTATTTTCCAGAAAAACTATTCTACTCAAAAGCTATTTTCAAAAAGCTATTTTCACAAAAGCTATTCTCTAGAAGCTAATCCAAACAGACCCTAAATGGGAAATGGGATGAGACTTGTTTTTTTGTTGTAGTTAAAAGAAACTTTATGCTTTTGTTGTGCCATACCATGAGGGATTTGGGGGGTATAATTTCAAGTTTGAACTTGAACAAAATAAATATCATACAGTGGCCTTATACATGTATTTTGAGATCCAATCACAAACAATATGCTGTTTCTGTATCTACCTGATGGACTGAGTGTTGTGGGGGTAGATTTGTTTCCCATTAGGGGAACTCTGTTCTGCAACTTCTGATTATTGATTATGGAGGGCCTGGGAGCATGTTGTAACAGACATAGAAATTGATATTTTGCGCCTCCTTGGGGCTTTTCTTTTTTGCGGTGGTGATTTGGGGGGGGGGGGGGGTTGGTATCCGTTTCTTTGTTGCAAGGAGATTCTACTGATGCTCCAATGTAATGATGTTGTATCAATTGTCATGGGAATTTTGTTGTTAGACTAATTCTCTTGCTTCCCACTTCTTAGTAGAATGGTGAAGTATGTTACCAGATACTCACTGGCATTCCTCTATCAAGCTGTGCTGTGTTGTTCTTAATGGTACATTGGATCCTTGTGCAATTTGCAGGCTTGGACAGGCTACACAAAGAGCACCAAATCAAGTAGTGAATGGAACAGATTATCCCATTCACACAGATAATACAAAGAATTTGGCATCATTTGCTCAAGAGTATAGGAAATTGGCCATTGATTGTCTTAAGGTTTTACGGATAGAGATGCAGATTGAAACAATATTTCATTTGCAGGTTAGTATCTTTTGATCTGATTGTCTATGGTTGTCTTAGTTGAACTGAGTCTCACAAATATGAACAGGGAATGACAAATAGAGAATACATGGATGATCAAGATGCTGAAGAACCAGATGACTTCATCATTTCGCTCACTGCACAGGTGAGCCTGCCTCGTGTTTGATAGATTTGTGATCCTAATAGATGTAAGTCATTTAAGGAGATAATTACATATGCCTTCCAGTATCAAAGGATTGCCTAACAGTCAATAGTAGTAGTTGATGATTTGCTGATGTTTGTTCACCTACTAATAATTGCTTATTTATGACTTCTGTTTTTTATTCCCCTAAATCAAAATTGGATTAAATGCTTGTATGCCAATTTGTTTAGCATTCTCTGTTTAGTTCTCTACTGTCCCAATCATCATTGGTCTCTAGGGAGAGTCTTTAATGCAACAGGCTTCCTATGGAGAAATTTGTGACTAAATTATTATTGATCTCTAAGATTGCATTTTTAGATGTTTATTGTATGTATCGAAAGCAGTTTACAATGTAAATTCTTTGATGTGAGTGACATTATGTGTTGTGCTCTAATCCGCCTTAGATCCAAAGATGTTTCATATTTATACGTCTTTGACCAATTTATTTAAATTTGCAATATCCTCAGATAACACAAAGAGATGAGAAAATGGCTCCTTTTATCTCAAATGCAAAGCGGAATTACATATTTGGTGGAATTTGTGGTATTGCAGCGAATGCATTCGTTAAGGTACAGATGAGTGTGTTTATACAATAGTTTTTATGTCAGAATTTTGCATTTCTATATTTTGGGCTGTATTGCCAGTAAAATCATCTGGACTGTTTTCCATTTTGCTAATGAGAGGATGCACTGAATAGGCTTTGGCGGATATGAAGTCTATTAACCTTTTTGGGGTTCAGCAAATATGTCGAGATTCTATTGCTCTGGAACAGGTGACTTGCTTTCACATTCTTTTTTCGTAATTATCTTAATATATATATATATATATATATATATATATATATATATATATATTAACAGAGAGGTTCAACGCCTGCAACTTACCATGGATGTGTGCGCTTTTTATTTTCCAAAATCACATGGTTGCTGAGCTCTTAATTTTTTTCACGTCATGCTCATGAAACTAAATTTTGTACCTTTTTATAAGCAATAGCCACGTCAATCAATGATAAGGCATGTATTTTATATGTTATGATAGGGCAACTACTAGTATGAGAACAGCTAGTGGAGAGACAAAAGAATTCATGTAGCCAACCTTTGTTAAGGGGATAATGCTTGTTGTACCTGAAAGTAGGAATATTGTTTGAGGTGTCTAGATTTTTAAAATTTAGGTAAAAGGGAAGTTTTACCGTAGTGCTATAAGATCAGTAATATTATATGGTAGTGAATGTTGGGCTTAAAGGGAAACAGGAACATAAAGTAGGTGTATCTGAAATGAGGATGTTGAGATGGATTTGTGGGCATACAAAAATGATAAATTTCGAAAGGACCATATACGAGAATGAGTTGGAGTGACCCCTATCAATGAGAAAAGGGTAGAATATCATTTAAGGTAGTTTGAATGTCCAAAGAAGTTAGATGTGCCAGTGATGAGGATAAACCAAATAGTCTGGAGTTCAGTTAAAAGAGGAAGAGAGATTATAAGGCGAACACTCAGCGAATTTATAGAATAAGATCTATTGGTGAATAATATATCCAAAGACTTAATACTAATTGTTGGAAATAATTCAACACTGAATAATTTGAATTAGTCAAATTTAGGTTGATCTAGTTTTTCTAGGGTTTGTTATTTACTTTTATATTATTTATTTGTTTGTTTAGTTTATCTAGCTAGGTTGTTGCTAGTTTGACTTATTCTTCTATTTGTATTTCTCTCTTCTCATATTACTATAAATATGGGAGACCATCATTAATAAAATTGTCGGACTATTCTGCCGTTTCTATTATTCTACATGGTACCAGAGCTAGGTTAAAGAATGGATAGTCCGATCCCTAGGCAATTAATCTAAGTTGCCTTTGTAATCATAAACTCCAAAAGAGTCGAAATTTTTCTCATATCCTCTATAGTCTTCTTTGTCATTGTTCGTGGAGGCTACTTGTTTTTTAAGGGGAAGAGCGTCGAATTCAGGGGTTTTGTTTCTGGGCACTTTTTTGAAGACACACACCACATATATGGGTTTATAGGGGACCCATCGGTATATTGCTGGTGGTCCGATCAACTTATGACAGCGGGAGGTAAGCGTGTGGCGTTCACGCGTCGTCGCAGCCGTTCATCCACTTGCTGGTGCGTGAAGCGGGTGTACTGATTTCCGGTCTTTTTGTGGCAGTTGTGTTATGTGGGTCGTCCAGTTTTTTGGAGTTTCAATGTGTTTCTCGATGGTTATCTTTGAAGCTCCGTAAGGTTTCAGGTTAGCCCGTAAAACCTGTGGTTGCAGGAGAGCCGGTAAATCCTATAGGTTGAAGTTAAGCCTGTAAAAACTTTTTAAGGTTGTCGGTTAACCTGTAAAACCGTTGGTTGTAGGAGAACCAGTAAATCCTACGAGTTGCAAGAATGGTCAGATTATGGCGAGTTTATTGCTGTGTTTTCTTTGGTGCTTTGGACATCTATTTGGATCTCATTTGTTCCGATTTGGACTGGTTTTGATGCTTTGGCCTGGTTTGTTCAATCTTTGGTATTGATTTTGGTTGTTTCAGATCTGTTTTGTCATGGTATAATGAGGTGTTTTGGAGTTGTCATCCTGTTTCCGGTGGATCCTAGTGGTGATTGCATTCGGGTTTTGTGTTGGGATAACAAGCTCTATGTTGTTGCCTCTGTGCTTTATTTGATTGCTCTTTGTGTTGAGTGTTCAAATGTCAGTTCTGATTTTAGGTCAAGTGCATAGTTTTGATTTTCAGGGGGTGTTCAAATCTGACCCAAGAATGGTGCTTCTGGTTGAAGATGAAGGACTAATGATGAAGAGTTGCTTTTTTCAATGCATGATTCAGTTTTGAATTATGGGGGAGTGTTGGAAATAATTCAACACTGAATAATTTGAATTAGTCAAATTTAGGTTGATCTAGTTTTTCTAGGGTTTGTTATTTACTTTTATATTATTTATTTGTTTGTTTAGTTTATCTAGCTAGGTTGTTGCTAGTTTGACTTATTCTTCTATTTGTATTTCTCTCTTCTCATATTACTATAAATATGGGAGACCATCATTAATAAAATTGTCGGACTATTCTGCCATTTCTATTTTTTCTACACTAATAGAGCACAATGGCATTATATGATCCATGTAGGCCTGGTCCCACGTAGCGGGATAAGGTTTTGTTGTTTAAGCTTGATATCCTTGCTTCTTTTGACATTATCCAACACCCCTTGTGGAAATTAGTCTTAGGGTTTTTTGGGATTGAGGTTTTACACTAGATGATGTTATGGAGTGATTCTTTGGAAACTATCTTTGTGGATAATATCAAGCTTCTCTTAGTTATTTTGCTATGTAGTCTCTGTTTGATTCACGCTATGATGATAGCTAGGTTGTGTCAAATTAAATTTATTTGAAAAATAGATTAATTAAATTGATAAAGTCAATTTTGGCCAAAAAAAGAAGTTGATGACAATTACCACTTGAAAGTATGCTAATTGTAGGGGTTTTCCTTAATCTTATTATCATTGACAGCATTCTCATTTGCAATTTGGGATGTTGTGACTACAGGCACTATCAGCTATACCATCAATTAGTAGTGAAGTTGTTCAACAGAGATTGGATAGAGTCCGCACCTATTATGAGCTGTTAAACATGCCAGTTGAGGTAAATCAACTGAACTATTGGCTTAATGCGGTAACAATGTTAGTCATGCCATGTTATTTCATTATTATTAATTTGCCTGTTGCAGGCTTTGCTTGCCTTCATTAAAGAACATCGGGACTTGTTTACTACCACCGAGTAAGTCTATGCTAACTGTTGTGGTTCTTCTGTCCTGTTTTTAATTTTCTCGGGCGCCCTTATTTTTCTTAATCCGAATTCCTTCAATAATATGATTACATCATTTCTACAGGTATGGTAACCTCTTAAAGGTACAGGTCCCAGGGAGGGAGATTCCACCTGATTCCCAATATCGTGTATCTGAAATTTTATCACTGTAGTATATGCATTCATCTGTTTATATTCCTGAGCTTGTTTTGGTTTTGGACTTGATGGGTTCTGGCATGAAATGAATTTCTGATCCTATCTTCCAGTCTGATGCCGAGTGGATGTATATGTCATTTTTGTCCCTTTAAAGCCACAAGTCAATATTGCCTCCTACTATTTAAAAGTTCATATTTTTTGCACTCGATAATAGCTGTTCCATTGTTTTCCATCATTTGTTTGTAATGTTATGTAATTTAATGAAAAATGTCAATTTTGATGCCTTTGCTTTCCTTTGGTTTGAGTATCTCTTCTGTTCTTACTGTGTATCCTTCCTGTAACTACTTGACCATGTCTATGGAGAATGGGGTCGATGTTGTGTTCAAAGGAAATGCGTATGAATTGCTATGATATATAAGATGGCATTTCAATGAATCTGGTTCACATGTTTAGTTAATTAAGTTTATCCGAAGTTTAGGAACATCTTTGACAATATTCATCTTGGATCACATGTTTTTGTGTTGCACCAATAACCAAACATTTAGATGAATTGTTGATGAAGTGGTTGCACTCAATAATTTATGAGTATTTTATTTAGTCTTCCCCTATTTTTTTTAAAAGAAAAGTCCATAGTCTTGATTTATCCTCCCTATTACTCCAATAATGTTTTGTTTCTATCCAAACCACCTCTTGGGAGTGATGCTAAATTGATAAAGTGAATCTACATACAAATTTGCATGAGTGATGAAAAGATCTCACTACAAAAGAGCAGTATAAGTAATCTCTAAAAAATTGAGGCTAAGGGTAAAATATCTCTTCAACTCTCTTGGATGAATACTTCCCCAAAGAATGGTGCTTTTAACTACCACTCTACCAGTAATCCCTGCACGTACAAGCCCCATTTTTAAAACAATGAAATCTACTACGATCACGCACCACAATATCTCGATTCTCAATGGCTGATATTAGTTTAAAAGCAGCATGGCAATCCTCACACATCCTAAGGTTCTTCATAATCCTAATTGACACTCCATGTGGCAATTTCATCAACCCAAAAACAAGAGCCAACTTTTCACTATGGCGAAGCACAAACTTCTCCTTCTCTCTATCTTCCACATCAAGAAGAACAACTGAAGTATTTGGCACATATCCCTTTTGCTTCATTTTAGCAAGTAACTTTTCCCCCACCATAAATATCTCTTCAGCTTGAGGATGACTCTCATCTCCTGCAACAAACTCATGAACAACCCCATTAATGGTGATTGAACTCCATCCTGGTGTTTTCTTCACACCTTGATGCTTCATCAGCTTCCTAATACTTGCCACTTTTTCCCATTGTCCAGCTTCTGCATATACATTCGACATGACAACATAATAGCCATCATTAAGTGGGTCCAACTCAGAAATGTGTCTAATTGCCACCTCAGCCAATTCAATGTTCTTATGAACTTTGCATCCACCAAGTAGAGCCCCCCAAATGACACCATTTGGAGCCATTGGCATCTCCTCAATGAAGTCATGAGCTTCTTTTAATAGGCCAGCACGGCTTAACAAATCAACCATACAACCAAAATGCTCAATTTTAGGTTCTATCCCATAATCTCTAGTCATCACGGTGAGAAACTCACGTCCTTTGTCTACTAATCCCATGTGACTACACGCATGGAGTAGTGCAACAAAAGTTACATCATTTGGTTTCATTCCTGATCTAATCATTTGATCATATAGTTCCAAAGCCTTCTCTTCTTGTCCATGAACTGCAAACCCAGAAATCATAGCTGACCATGACACTACAGTTCTTTCTCTCATGCCTTCAAAAACTCTGAAACTCTCCTCCAAACACCCACATTTCACATACATATCAATCAGAGTATTGCATACATGAGCATTTCCATGAAACCCACTTTGACTTGAGTACTCATGAACCCTTTTGCCAAGATCCAATGCACCCAAATCGGCACAAGCTGAAAGGACAGACACTACTGTCACTGCATTTAGCCTCTCACCTTCACTCTCCATCTTTAAAAACAAACCAATAGCTTCCTTTGATTTCCCACACTGAACAAACCCAGATATCATTGATGTCCATGATCTCACATTTCTCTCAGGCATTGTACAAAACATGTCATAAGCCATATCAACATCCCCTACCCTAATCAACTGACTTATCATAATGTTATAAGTAACAACATCCCTTTGAGGCATTTTATCAAACAGAAGCCAGCACCACTCATTGAACCACACAAACAATAAAGATGAAAAATCATATTTTGAAGAATCAAATTACTCTGAAGACCAAGTTTTTCCACATACCCATGAACAATTCTTCCATTCACAACATCCATAGAATTCACACAAGCCTTGAGAACAAAAGAGCATGTGAATTCATCAGGCAAAACATCCATTTCACGAAGTGTATAGAAAAGAAAGATTGCATCTTTAGGTGAGTTTCCTTCAGCTAAGGCCTTAAGGCAAGAATTCCAAACAAAAAGTTGAGATTTTTGGAGGGTGTGGAAAATTTGATGGGCATAAGAAAAATGGGAATTGAGAGAGCAAACGAGGGCGACACGTGTGAGAGGGAGAGAGGAAAGAGGGGTTTGGGTTTTGATGATAAAGGCATGAAGTTGTTTGAGCTCAAATGGGGTATTGAAGTTTTTGATGAGATTGGTTTTGTGAATTTGTGGGGATTGTGGGAGAGAAGGAGTTTTGGGTGGGGATGTTGAAGGAACATGAATCATAGTTTTAGTTAGTTGCTAATCATTTGATACATTCAGAATCTGTTATCAGTTATCACTTATCAGTGTTCTACCAACTACCATGCATGCACGGGGAGGAGCTCATGAATTCAGCAGAGTTATCATGATACATTTTATATTTTTTCTTAAAACCTGATGCTTGGGCCATGATATATTTTAGGGAAAATGCCATTTAAATCCAAATCCCTCCGAATATACAAAAGGACAATTTAGGAACTTAAACTTCCAAAAGGACCATGAAGGAACTCGGACCTAGTTGACATTTCAAATTTGTGTGAAAAGACAATAGTGTCCTTTCAAAAAGAAAAGCAACATCATGTTTTGATTGACTAAAGTGAGCAACTTGGAAGCTCACTTTCACGTATCTGAAAACCCCCCCAAGCTCCAAACGTGAACTCATGGCTGCTCCAAACGTTGACGGCGACGGCGTTAGGTAACGGTAATGGAGACGACAGCCTCTAACGGTGACGGCGGTGACGTGGGTGACACAAGAGGAGGTGTTTTTTAGGTTAGTATAACTTTTTTTCTTTCATCCATCTTCTTTGTTGGGTTGTGGAACAAAGTTCTTAATAATCAAAAGGGAAAGTAATACAAGATGAGTAGAGAAAATACCACTCCCTTCAAGTGGCTTTGGTCATTGTTTCATATATATGGAGAAATGAAAAACTAGTGTTAACCCTAAACAGTCACTATATGTGAAATTCATGTGAGGAACTAAGAAAAACTTATTGTGTTATTTTGTCCTACCCTTAGTGTTGTAGATGGTGTCATGCTGTATATTTGACATTGTCTTGTTAATAGCTATGTTAAAAATGTTAAATCGGATGTTGCACTTGTTAATAATAATGTTACAGTTGTTATTCGCATTGTACAAGTTAAAATGGCAAGTGATGGTGGATCAATGGAACTTAAACAGTTGTGTTGTTATTTCCATGTTGGAGGTCATTTTAAAAGTAACCCCGAAGGAATAGCTCAATACATTGGAGACTATGTAAAGATGAGAAACATCAAAGAGGGGATAAAACTTGAAAGTTTGAGGGAGATGATTGCATCATGGCTTGGGGTGGATTGTAATAATTGTGATATCAAATATACCATTATGTTTGATGAGGAGGTTGTTGATAGACCATAATAGATTAAGATGTGATGAACCGTCCCGAACACTGACTCCAAACTCCGAGCTAACCTCAATGAAGTGGAGGAAGTTGTTCACGGGTCCGATGCAGATATTTGCTGATGCAGATGAATTCAGGAAGACATTATATATTTTGAGCATTCTACTGCTGGACAGTCTCTGAATGTTGTAGTTATTATGTTGTTATTCGTTATGATTTTTAATGTTAATACTTGAAGTTCCATTGTTCCTGTGGGAAGTTCAATTGTTAACAGGTGCAATTGTTAACAGGCGTCTGTGTATGTTAGCCTGGCTCTTGGAGTCCATTGTAACAATCAAATAAGGACATGAACGCCGCAATTGTACAAGTTTCCCTGGACAGGTACAAGATCTCTAACAATTCTACCAAGGGGCTTCTTGCAAAATTCAGCAGGATTGATGACCTCCAACATAGCAGCAAATCTGGTCAGCTGAAATAAACCCAATGACGGGGAAGTTTCACGCTGTTTACACCACATAGATGGGAAAATCCAATATTTTCAGTCCACACCTTCAACTTACCCTTTCTACGTAATATTTCAGTCAACAACGTAAATTTGTGGGGTGAGCAGCGGGTAGATAACTCTTCTTTGGCCCTGACAGTCTTTTTGATGGCCTAGACTTCTCTACTTCTTTCCTATATTTCTCCGCCTCAGAATCTGAGAGCGCTTTCCAAGCTTTTAATGCCTCCTTATTCATCTCAGTCATACATTGTCCTGTTTTCTCTCGCTCATTGTACCACTTCTTTTTGAACAAATTCAACCCCGTCATCCCGTGACTTTTGCGGTTTAGGCTCGAAGTTGAAGCCATGAGCCTACAATGACACTGAGCAAAATAAATAAAACTAAACAGTGAAATTTTCACAAAGACAAATTGTATTTCATTATTTGTTTAAAACAAATAATTCCTACATTCTGCATTAATACTTTTGGGGGATTTGGGGGAATATCTTTTGACTCCAAAATCTAACACCACCACCACCATGACTACTGATATTCCAAATTGGCATCATCGTTGACCAAAAATTGAAGCTTTTTACATAGTCAAATGCTAAAATAACGATCTGAACAACAAAACTCATTCTTCAACACCACCCATCACTTCACACAACAAAGAGCTACACCCAATTAAAAGCCACCAAGTCAAACAATCCATTCCATACATGAAACCCAACATTGAAAAGACCCCCAAAATTACACAATGGTATAATACAAGCCTAAACAAAAAAAAAGTAACCAATAAATAAAACTCAATCCAAATCAGATCATCAAACCAACAAAACCAAACCCTAAATCATTGGATCCAACAAGTAAAAAGCACAAATCAATACCAAAAAATTACCTTCTGAACTTCCTCACCGAAAAAATCGTTTTTGAAGGTTCCAAAGACGAATTATGAGAAAACAAATGTAACTAGCCGTCTTGTAAGTCTTAGCTATCACAAATCATCCAATGTTTCAGTTTCTCTACCATTCCAACGAAATTCCAAACAAACCTCTCAGCAATATCAATGGAGAAGAGGAAGTGGGTGTGGGTTTTAGGGCTCAGATGCGTGAATGGAGGGTGTTAGGGTTCCTGCGTGAATGGAGAAGAGGAAATGGGGGTGTTAGGGTGGGAAGTAATTTTTGTTTAATGATGGGGGTAATTTTGTCCTTTCACACAAATTTGAAATGTCAACTAGATCCGAGTTCCTTGATGGTCCTTTTGGAAGTTTGAGTTCCTGAATTGTCCTTTTATATATTCGGAGGGATCTAAATGACATTTTCCCTACATTTTATATTGATTCATAATCATGAAATTTCATTGTTATTGTTATTTATGTCAATCATTTGTGTTAAACACAAGTAAACACATGAGTTCACATGAAGAATTCTCATTTGACTTGTGTTTACTTGTAATATGCACAATTCCCTATTTTAAAATAATTACTTTTATTTATTTAATCATTATTAAAAATCCCACAAAATTTAAACTATTAAAGATATTGACCATTACATGAAAACAAAAATTATATTTTTTAAAGTTGAAAAAATTATTATTCATCATAATGTTTCAATTAAAATTGTTTTATTCGTTTTATATATATATATATATATATATATATATATATATATATATATATATATATATATATATATATATATAAGGTTTAGGTGAATGGATCCAAGCTTAAGGAGCGATTACTGATGTACTTACAAATCGCCCATTAACAAAACTTTATTTCAATGTTGAAATTTTAAATTGTTTATTTTTATTTTGACTAGCGGTATTTCCCGTGCTTTGCACGAACAAATTTTTTAACCCTTTTTTAACATTTTTTCTAACAAATTTGCACTAAAAAAATATATGACAAATTTTTTTAACTAAAATATCGGGTGAAAAAAATCATATAATAACCAAATTTTTTTTATTTAAAAAAAGTTAAATATATATATATATATATATATATATATATATATATATATATATATATATATATATATTATATTCCACCAAATCACTGGTCATGAACAGAGCTATGAACAGCGATTTGGTGGATCACTTTTATATAGGTCAAAAAAATCATCATAATGGTGACACTAAAGATATAAATCTTTAAGGCAAACTCAAAAAAAAAATGTGACCCAATTAACCTTTTTTTAATTTTTTTTAACAAAATTTGCACTAAAAAAATATATGACAAATTTTTTTAACTAAAATATCGGGTGAAAGAAATCATATAATAACTGATTTTTTTTGAAACAAAAAGGTGAAAAAGAAAAAAAAAAGGTAAAAAAATATCTCCCGTGCGTTGCACGGGGTTTCCCGCGCTCCGCGCAGTTTTGCTTATAAATTAGCATTAACCAAAAAAACTATCACTGTTGTGATGTATAAGATTGTGTTCTGTGTGATAATTTTGTTGTCTTAAAAATTAGGCATCTAAAATACATGACAGAATTTTAACCCTATCAAAAAAAATTTACCTAGCGGTACAAAACATTGTAAAAAAAATGTTAAAAAAGGGTTAAAAAATTTACCCTATCAAAAAAAATTTCAATGACAGAACACTGTCTATGCCTATAAATAAATAAATACATCACAAAAAATAATAATAATATATTATAGACCCAAATAAATTAGCCCAAGAAAGTAAAGAATACGTAACCCAAATAAATTCGCACAAGAAAGCAATTACATACAATAGTAATAGAGAATGTCAATCACTCCACCAAAGATTTGCTCATGAACAAATTTTTTAACTTTTTTTTAACAAATTTGCACTAAAAAAATATATAACAAATAATTCAATAATAAATATAAATAATAAATAATTAAATAATTAAATATAAATACATAATAAATAATAAATATAATAATAAATAATTAAATAATTTAATATAAATAAAAAATAAATAATAAATATATTAAATATAAATAATAAATATAAATATTGAATAATTTACTCATAAACAAAATTTTTTTAACTTTTTATTTTAATAAATTTACACTAAAAAAATAGATGACCAATTTTTTTTAACTTATTTTTACCTTAAAAAAATTTATTAGGCCAAAAAAACACAATAAAAAGACACAATAAAACATTTGTAGATATATATTAGGCCAAAAAGATCATCATAATGGTGACACTAAAGATATAAATCCTTAACGCAAATCCACAAAAAAAAAATATGTGACCCAAATAAATTCGCCCAAAAAACTAAATAATACGTGGGCCAAATAAATAAATAATAAATATAATAAATAATAAATAATAATAAATATAAATAATAAATAATTAAATATAAATAAAAACATCAATAATAAATATAATAATATAATAAATATATTAAATAATTACTAATTAAATAATTAAAAAATTACCAAATAATAAATATAAATAATAATAATAATAAATAATAAATATAATAATAAATATAAATATTAAATAATTTACTCATGAACAATTTTTTTTTAACTTTTTATTTTAACAAATTTGCACTAAAAAAATATATGACGAATTTTCTCTTAACTTTTTTTTACCTTCTTTTTCAACAAATTTGCACTAAAAAATATATGACACTTTTTTTTAGCTAAAATATGTGGTGAAATAATCATGTAATAACTAAATTTTTTTTTAAATTTTTTTTAAAAAAAATATTATATTCCACCAAACACTGTTTATCCCCTCACAGAATCACTGTTCATGAACCACCTATGAACAGTGTTTGGTAGAAGACCTTTTTAGGTTATACTAATGGAAGCCAATCAGCTAGGGGAAGCACTATGGGAAGCAAAAGTGCTAGGGGATGCGAATCAGCTAGTGAAAGCCAAACAGCTAGAGGAAGCACTATGGGAAGCAAAAGTGCTAGGGGATGCGAATCAGCTAGTGGAAGCCAAACAGCTAGGGGAAGCACTATGGGAAGCAAAAGTGCTAGGGGATGCGAATCAGCTAGTGGAAGCCAAACAGTTAGGGGAAGCGCATATGCTTCCGTAAGCGATATCTCTGTTAATTCTACTGAGGCCTTCCTATAGCAAAAAAAAAATCAAAAATTTTTTTTGGGAAAAAAAATAATATTATATTCCACAAAAAAAATGAAAAAAATATTATAAACACATTTAATTTTTTGATTTACCCAAAAAAAAATAATAATATTATATTCCAAAAAAAAATGAAAAAAAATAATAATATTATATTCTAACAAAAAAAAATGAAAAAATATTATAAACACATTTATTTTTTTGATTTTTTCGCACTGCTGATGCTTTCTTTCCAAATTAGTTTGCATCTTATGATTCCTAATCACATGTAAATAAGGAAAAAAAAGCTGGGACATAAAAAAATGTACCATCTTATTTAACATCCATTTGCTTCCTGCCAGGGGAGGAGAGATATAAATGAGAGAAGAGAAAAAAGAAAATATGAAAAAGAATGAAGTGTGAAAAGTTGCTCGGCTCCTAAACGGCTAATGAACAGGGAATCTGAGTCTAGAGCCGATCAAATCCAGCAGCTTATACAATGTATTGTGTCTAGTGCACGGTTCCCAAGGCAAAAGGTTTGGTGGAAGACTCTTTTATGATATATTGATTGATGATGATGATGATTGATGATATTGATTAGATCAATGAATCAAAAATTCATAATGGACCATGACTTAAAATCAAAATTTCCTTCTCATATATTCAAAGGAAGATATACAAGAATAATTTGTGCTAATGATGATTTCGTGTCCTTTAACCTTTGATGCTATTACATTACTACAGTTCCCAACATCAAATATGATTAGTTATGGGTAACCTTATGCATACATGATACAACAACTAAGCTCAGTTGGCCCCAAAAAAACAACTAAGCTCAACCCCATGAATTCAGATTTACAAAAAGGCTTTATCATTTCTTAGTCTAAAGTTTTCTCCAATCCCTTCTTCATAGATATCCCTACTGTAAGAGGTTCAGAGCACATTATGAGATATCAAACACTTCAGAGTAAAAGTTTGCTCGGTCCTATTCCCAAAACAGTCCAGAAACCCACCTGCATTCATTCATACTGCAACAGCCCAAACTGATCAGCTCACTCTTAAATTGGAAATATTAGCTTTTGAGCTGCCTTTCTCTGAATCAACATGTGAGGAAGAGTTTTTAGGTACAGCAATTCAGGAGCAAATGATTTTACTCTTTCACCCCAATGCCTTCAGATCTCCGGCTTTTAGTTCCATGTGCTTCCCTATCCTGAAATCAGAAGCAATGAAAATTAATTCGAATGGCAGTTGCTTACATGTGTATACTAAAGAATGGTTTGGTTAAGAACCAAAAATTTAAAATGTGGTGATTACCCAAGATCTGCTGGAAGTTTGAAACCACCTATGCGTACTCGCTTTAATGAATGAATCTGAAACATGAAACAGAAATAGAAAAATAATTAGGGCGAATTGGTCATAGCTCCAAGAACCGGAGCAAGATTTCATCCTCAAACGTAGGAATTATGTTCAAATTACAGGTGCTTTTCCTTGATTCTCAAAGTATACACAATCATCTCATAGAATAGACTAAAATGCAGGTTACATTTTGTTTCAACTGATATTCAGATTGTATTGGCTAATCACCACATGCATATACCCATGAGTTTGAGAACTCAAATAAATCATATTATTAGTTAAAGCTAACCTCAAGCCCAGCACTCTTCACAAGCTCACGAACTTCATGTTTCCTCCCGTCATGAACCTACAAAATTTCAAACAAGCAGAAGATTTAGGTTCAGCTTTCTTCATTTAGCCTGCCACAACAATGGTCCTATAAATATTTTAGGTTTAAATACAATTAGCAAATCACATGTTAAAACATGTCATTATTACAAATGATCTAGTGATCAGAAATGTAACCAAAAGAGAGGAAAAATAAACATACCACAATGCGAAGTCGATCTCTAGGTGCATCTGGCTGGCGAGGAAGCAACTCCACCACATCAGGCACACAATGAAGGCCCTCAATGGTTGTTCCCTCGCTTATAGCTAATAGGTGCCGCTTATGAACTGCACCATCAATTGTGGCAATGTATCTGGCATGACAAAATGTGATAATATTAGAGAGAAGGAAATGTAGAGCTTCATCATTCATGGAATTATAATACAAAGAAAACAGAATGATACAAAAACCATATCCTATGATCAGACACTCACTCCTTTGATAAATTAGATGATGGGTGTGAAAGTCTCTGAGCAAAATCACCTGCAAATTAGCAGCAATTTATATGCACTAAGATGAAAATTGTTGAAGTTCAGATT
Source organism: Mimosa pudica (assembly GCA_029929735.1). Taxonomy (NCBI): domain Eukaryota; kingdom Viridiplantae; phylum Streptophyta; class Magnoliopsida; order Fabales; family Fabaceae; genus Mimosa; species Mimosa pudica. The sequence continues at coordinate 2,172,204 of JAKELP010000023.1, read as the reverse complement.
TGATTTATGACCAGAACTAAAATGAACTCAGGCTATCTAGTTGCTTTACGTACCATCATTGGTCACAATAATTAACCCAGTAGTAGCAACATCAAGGCGCCCTACAGTAAATAGCCGTGGTTTGGGTACTCCAGGATTTCTTTTACTCTGGAAATGATTTATTTTATTTTAAATGTCAGAGAAGCTTAGAACAACAAAAGGATGGTACATTAGAATTCATAAATATAATGTGTCCAACCATAATGCCCCAAAACAGGTAACTACAAATACTAATACAGCTCATAATTTGTACATACCCAATTCTTCAAATGGTCATCAAATAAACTAATTACAGACTTATTCTCCTTCTCCCCAGATGAGCAAATGTACCTGTCAAAGCACAATAGTGTCACGTTGTAAGGGGGCATAACATGGACCAAAATCATAAATTAAGCTAAATAAGAAATTACAAAGAACATTACCCTTTTGGTTTGTTCAATGCAAAATACATCTTTGGGGGCTGCTTCTTAGGAAGGCGGTTGCCATTGACATAGATAACATCCTTTGAAGGGTCAACTTTAGTCTGCATTTGACAAGGAATGTGAATAAACCACGAAAATAAAAATTGAACATGACATGAAACATAATACAGGCAATTAATAAGAGTAGTTTTACGACAATGCTATGAAGAAAACAGCAAAAAACAAATAATAAATAAATAATTTATTTCTTTTCCTATCCAAATTTAGAGGAATGCATGGTAGTTGATGCGAGGAAACAAACCTGAGGAGTGTTACAGACAGAGCCATTAACAGTAACCTTGCCTTCAAATACAAGCGCCTCACTACTCCTTCGGGATGCAACTGAAAACAAAAAGATAATCTAATAAGTGTAAGACACAGAAATATAATTTCCTAAAGTAAAGAGCTAAGTGCCTCCGTACTGCTAAGCCAACTACAAATAGAATTACTCCCTCTGTTACCAAATACTCCCATGTTGTTAAATGTAAGAGCTAGTTGAATTTTTTTTAGAATCCTAAGAAAGCAAAATGAACAACTAATCATAACATATTTCATGTATCATCAGATCATATGTTAGCTTATAAATAAAATAAACTAGTCCACAAAAAAAATTGATTACCTTATTTAGTTTTATTAGGATTTTCCAAAGAAGTCAACTAGCTCTTATATTTAGGAATAAAGAGAGTACAACTTCTTTTTAGAACTTAAGGATTCAAAATAAATCACTGTAAATTGTTTATATTCATATTTTTCCTCAAAAGTATAAACTAATTTTAATTTATTAACTAATAAGCTAACATATAATCCAATCACATGTTACGATCTACCAGTCTAATTTGTTTCCAACTTGATATCATAATTAGGAACACGTGGAATATAAGTCCTAGTTGGCATTTTTAATGGGAAAGCAAGAAAGCTAAATAAGATGTAGTAGATCAATTAGCCTAAATATTCTCACTAAACTAATTTAATTAATTAAGAAAAGCCAACGTGGTCAACGTGGTCCAAAAAAGTCAACGCGGTCAACGCATGAAAATGAAAGTACCTCCGGCGGCGGCAAGAACCTTACTCAGCCGCATACCGGAGTCTCTAAAATTCTCATTATAAAACCTTCTCGCCGCTTTCGAATACTTCGGCTCCGAACTATTCTTCACGCCTTTCTCCTTCTCCTTCTTCTCCTTCTTCTTCTTCGCGCCACTCTCAGAGTTAGCCAATTCCTTGATAAGACTTTCCGGTGGATGAGCTTGCAGCTTCAGATTCCCATCCTCGCCGCGAACAATCCACGGTATAATCAGCTGTCCTGCTCCGCCGGAGTCTTCACCGTCGTCGGCGTCGGAAATTGGTTCGGTTTCTGCGGGATTCGGTTTAGGCTTGGGCTTAGGTTTAGGATTGGCGAAGGAGATGTTGAATTGTGAGGAAGAGGAGCATGTGACACGGTGAAGTGTGCGGAGAGATGAGGTGTGTGTGAGGAATGGTTTGGTGAGGTGGTGGAGAGAGAGGGAAGATAGTGATAATAGTGCTGCCATTGTTGAGGAAGCTTTTTTTTTTTTGGCTGAGCTGGTGAAGATGATAATGGTGGATGAAGATGATGGAGATGGGAAACTAAATGGGCCGGGCCGGGCTAGACTGGGCTGGGCTTTCTAGTGATTAACTCATTGTTTCAGAAGTATGGGCCTCTTGGAATGGAAAATGGGCTCTTAACAATTTTTATTTTATTTGTTTTTAATGAAAGGAAATACTACCTCTTGTCCTTAACCTAGTTGACTTTTTTTTGGAGAAGTTAAGGTTGCAATTATTAAATCATGACACATTTGATATATTTTTAGATTATCCATTAATTTATAGGCAAAATAAACTAGTCTAAGCCTCTAAGGGAAAAAATTAGGTAAATCAATTTATAATTAACTTATTTTACTTTTTTAGAATTTTCCAAAAAAGTCAACTAGGTCTTATATTTAGGACCCGAGGGAGTATATATTGATCAATGAAAATTTACATCAACGCGGTATACCACGTTATTGAGATTTGAGGGACTTCCCAGGAACAGACACGTGCACTTTTAACAAAGGGCCAATTGGATTTGGGTCTCAAATAAGAGAGAGTAATTTCAAAGACGTCTCAGTGAGTTGTTAATGACTACTATTAACAACTGTAATAGTCTTCATTAACAAGTGGTAAGAACTCTTTGAGACCTCTTTGAAATTAAGTCTTTTATTTGGGACTTAGGTGCAATTGTCCCTTTAACAAAGGGTGGGGAAGACATCTTTCATCTTACCAGCCCACTTCAAACCATCTGATTAAGACCATTAATTAAATTGAACACACAATTGATGTAAAAGAGAGTTCTTCATCAAACTATCTAATGAAAAGCTAGCATATAAAAAGCATTTATACATACAACTTTTGACATATATTCATCTTATACAATAAAAATTTACTCGAGATAAATTTTACTGCCCTGTTTTGTTATGTAACCTTATTCCAAGTCCAGATAAACAAACACGCGCACAGAGCCATATCCATAATAACCAATGTAAAACTTTGAGCTCGAAAATTTTTATTAAATAATATATCAATACAGATATTCTAGTTTGTCCCTTACAAATAAATCTAATGAGTAATGAGTGATTGACTCGGTGCTGATGAACAAAATAATTTTGTGTTGTGTATAATTAAGGGGCAGTGAAATTTCTATATATATAATTTACGAAATTAATAATGAAAATGGTTATTAATTGTGTTTTCCATCATTGAACTGAGCATTCTTTGAGGATTTGAAAGTCTCCAAGAAATCTTTAGCCTTTGTCAGCTCTTCCTTCTGTCTTGACTTGTCCCACTTGTGCTCATTAGCCAATATGTCAACAACACGAGGTAATGCTTTTCCTGCAGCATCTGTGTCAAGGAAAGCAAGACGAGTCCTTCTTGCAATGAAGTCAACAGCAGATTCACAGTATTCATGACGTGCACAGTATGCCACTTCTGCCTCCAGATAGGGGTGGCCATGGGCCAGCCTCTTACCAAGATGTTCATTCTAACATTCAAAACAAGAAAAGACAATATCAGCCACAATGTGAACCGTGAAACTAATCAAATACTCATATAAAGGTACATAAAAGATGACATGAATAAAACCAATATACCTTGACCTCACAACATATCAATATTGAATTTTGAATACAGTTTATGAACCAAATGGAATAGGTTTATAATTTATAAAACGATGATTCACCCTAGTCACAAATGCCCAATTGGTTGTGCTTGGTGCTCAAGATCTAACAAATCTATATGACAGAATTGACAACATAACATAAAATAAACAATAAATAACACCAGAATTTCTTGTGCAGTCCAAATACAATTAAGGACAAGTATACAGTGACAGAAACCAACCTGTGCTATGGCAGCCACACGTTCAGCCATTATTCCGTATGAATGAGATAAGTGCTTTGCTGCAACAGTGTCCATTACTCCAGGAACAGTTTTACCATCATGTGCTTTCTTCATGCGTGTGTATTGTTGCGCGATGACAGTAAAATGTGCAGGATCCCACCCTTCACCACCAACGATACGCAGGTTGTTGGTCACACATCTGCTAAGGGGGTTCAGCTTTCCGGACTTGATAGCTGCATCAACAGCATCTTCTGCCATGCTGAACCATACCATACTTAAGTAAGTATACTATAAGGGGGTAACAAAAGTTGGATGCAAGAACAATATGGAAAGAAAACATCGAGGGAAGCAAGGTGTAATACTTTCAAAATGAACTTAGTAACTTTTCCAAGCAACTAAGAAAGTGCCAAAATAAAAGGTAGACACGTCATAACAAGGCTTCAACAAAGGTGTGTGAAATCAGCTCATTTAGTATTTACCTGCGATATGTAGTCCACTTTCCACCAGTTATAGTAACCAAACCGGGATAATCCTCACAGACAACATGGTCCCTGGAGATACTCTCGGTATTTTTGGCTGATGGATCAACTGCTAATGGGCGAATTCCACTCCAAGCAGAAAGAACATCTGTGCGTCTTACCTAAATTTTCCCAGCATTTATTAGCCTTAGCACAAGCAGAATGCATAAAACAGTCCCAAAAAGGAATGACTCCTAAAATGGGTGGGTTCTCACTACAACTTTTCTGCCTCAAAGGTAATCATTACTTAAACTTCATGAACCAGAAGCCAATGTATATCAGACACATTTTCATTTTCCCCGATAATTACGAACAATAGTTAACCAAAAAATATATATTAAAGAATGAGCCTGAATCTAACGTTAGGCAGAGTGAATAGAACAAAGAAAATTGGAAAACTTGGTATTTCAAGGAAAACATACTTTAACATTAAGGTAGTCAGAGATGGCATCCAAAATGAATTGTATTTCATCTTCATGTGGTTCTGGAAGTGGAGTGATCTCGGTGCTGGAATCTGTGGTTCCAGCCACAGTTCTTCCCAGCCATGGTAGCATGAAGACAACGCGCCCGTCCTTAGTTTTTGGAACAATTAAGCCCATACTTTCAGGAGAATAATAATCAGGGAGTACAATGTGCACACCGCTGCTGGGACAGATCATATTCTTTGCATCCCCGTCAACTAGTTTTCTTACAGAGTCAACAAATGGCCCACCCGCATTCACAATCACTTTCGCATATGTATCAAATTCTTTGCCTGCACAATTTGAAATCCATGTCAAAAAAACAAAAGTGACCAAGCTTCACTAAAATACTTCAGTTTTGAGATTGACAATTAGAAAATCTGGACTGCAGACAGAAAACACCAGCAAGCCTTTTAATAAGGCAAGACATCATTCACAAAAAAAAAATGCTTTTAGTAAACTGAGATGCAAAGTTATACAATTATATTTTCATAAAAAAAATAAGGTTAATCATTCTGTACCACCAACTGAAATAATTCATGTTTACTAGGGTGAGGATGTGGATGTAGAGGGAAGTTAGAAGTTTGAGTAACTGAATAGATGTGTGCTAATGTCATATATCACATACATGCCTTTAAAATGAGTGATAATCTCCTCAAACGAACTCAACTCATCTTGATGAATTTGGGACAGACAGAAGATCAATAAAATAAATAAGAGATGCCACTAATCCCTAGTGACTATTTTAAGTAAAAGAGATATTTGTTACCAGATAGATTGTCTCGAATTCGTGCACCAATTATTCGCTCCCCGGCTTTATCCTTGAGAAAGGAAACGACTTCTGCATGATTCATTACTGCTGCACCAGCCAATGCAGCAGTACAAGCCAATCCAACATTAAGCCTTGCATCATTCATCTGCCCATCATAATAAACAACTGTACCCCTCAAGCTTCTACCATTCCCTTCCCTTGCTAGAGTGGGGAAGAGTTCAGCAGACTGTTTTCTGGAGTAATATCTTGATAAATGCAAGAGCTTTGCTCCTGCCACCAAATCGTACATTTTCAATCCCATCCAGTAATACACTACCTCAAACCAGCTAAAACATGGTGTCATGCATGGCAAAGCATGGCATAGGTGTGGTGCATTGTCAATAACCTGTTTACGCTCGTCAAGTGCATGGAATACCAACTTCAGTTGCCCATAGTCTAAGTTAAACACAGCTTTCTCCAAGTAACGCACACCTATCAGTTTTCAGAAACACAGAATTATAACAACTAACTAGTAGTAGAAACTATATAACACTACTAAGATACCAAAGTTTAAAGGAAATTCCCAGGCTTTCCTTTGGCATCTACTTGGTTATATAATTATATAATGGGGTAATTAATTTGAAAATATAGGAAAGGTCGCACAAAATGGTGGAATTAAAGTACAGGCCTTATTTTAATTATCTTCCAAGTTAATTATTCACAAGATAACAAGTTTTGAGCTGAGAATAACAACATTTTGAATGCCTACAACAAGTATTGGGCACCGGTCAAGGTATACATTTTAACTAATATCACGTGTTTGGTCTGTGAATAACACTGTTCTGAGCACATGTAACAAGTTATTGGTCACATTTAGAATAACAAGTAGGAGGGCAAAAATATATTCTTTTAAGGTCCTTGGACCCTACTTTCATTTCGCCATTTTACATGTCTTTTCTATATTATTTGTGTTATTATTTGTGTTGGTGGGACCAAAAATTTATTACCCTCATATAATTATACAAAAAAAAATTTATATACTCTCCTGTCAGTCCGTAATATAAGAGCTCAACCCCTTGTATAATTATACAAAAAAATATTATATACTCTCCCGTCAATCCCTTATATAAGAGCTCAGCCAACAAAACACACTTCTTAAAAAAAACATTTGAAATTTAGTTGTGTTTTTAGTTGTGTTTTTTCTTTCAATATAATATAAGAGAGAGAAATACATAAATATTAATAAAAACAAAAGAGAGTTAGGGGTAAAGGACTAAAAAAAACACATTAAATATTGAGGTGGTGAGAATGTGAAATGAGGTACTCCCTCCGTTACTAAATTTAAATTTAAGACCTAATTGACTTTTTCTAGAAAATCCTAAAAAACAAAAATAAGTTAATTATAAATTGATTTACCTAATTTGTACCCTTAAACTAGTTTATTTTACCTATAAACTAATGGATAATCTAAAAATATATCCAATATGTCATCATTTGATAACATATTTCGCAACTTTATCTCTCCCAAAAAAAAAAGTGAATTAGGTCCCATATTTATGATATATTTTGTACAAAAACAATTCAAATTTTGAGCTCCTATATTAACGAGCTAAGGGAAAAGACATAAAAAATGGTGACTGTATATAACTATATATCAACACAAATATATCCACACACACATGATATAATTATATAATTACCTCCATGAAGGAGTTTGGTGGAGCGAGAGGAGGTTCCAGAGGAGAAATCCTCACGTTCAACCAGACCAACCTTGAGGCCACGTGTCACGGCGTCAAGGGCCACGCCGGTGCCGGTGGCGCCGCCGCCGACGACGAGAACATCGAGAGGATTGGCCTCACCGGCGCCAATCAGAGCCGATTTCTGCGCATCTCTGGACGGCACCACCGCCTGAGGATCGTGAATCTTCTGCCGCAGCGCCGCCAGCTGCGACGCGACGCCCTGATAGGGATCGCCGGCGGCCACCTGCTGCAGAAGATTTGAACTGACGTATGCGATGGCCGCGACGGCTCCGACCGCCGGGACAACTCGCCTGAGGCGCGAAGCCGATGTCATTGAAAGGTGGACCCTACAGAAATGGGAGGGGAAGAGATGAGAAATAAGGAGGGAATTTATATTTATAATATAAATATAAATATGATTTATATATAAATAGCGTAGGTGGGAAATTGAAAGGTTAATTTGGATGGATTAATGAGGATCATTAATTAGTTTATTTGCTATTTATATATATGGGAGGAACTGATTTTGCGGTGGGGCATTGATATTGATGGTTTGCATTTTTGATCTGGAGAGAACAAAGACCAGGCTTTGAAAGTCATGGGTCTCATGTGAGGGGTGTGTTAAGTACTTAGAAAACTTTTCGTATCTATGTAATGTGTTTGAACGTTGACCATTGTTTTATTTTCAACATTTGAGTATCTTTCACATTATAGAAAAGTAAGAATAGAGAATATTCCCTTTAGTCCATACTATAGCTCTTAAAATGAGTTATTAATAAAACATGTGAAAGTTAGAAAGTTAGTTAGATATCCGTGGTTAATGTTTTTTTTTTGTAATATTCTTCACATCTATTTTAATATTTTTAAAAGAGATAAATACATAAGAATTAATAAAAAGTTAAGGGCAAAGTAGGAAAAAACATTAAATTAGGAGAAAGTGTTTTTTTTACTTTCAGAAGAAAATGTGAGATGAACTCTCATATTTTAAACTAAAATCGTTCAAATTTTGAGTTCTTATGTTACGGACCGGAGGGAGTACAAAATATATTATTAAAATGTTAGTTAACTTAATTGAAATTACTTAATTTTACTAGACTTATATATTTATGTTTGCATAATTCATCTTTTGTTTATTTATTGTCAAATAGAATAATTGAGAAAAAAATATTGAGATGATATATTTAGAAACATATTATTTTCTTCAACAGGTTTTATATTAATAAACAAATGGAGTATAAAGTAGTTTTTTTTGTAGGAGCATATTTTTTTGGTTACCAAGGTTATCCCACCCGAGTGTCAAGTGAGGCTAATATCTCGCTGTTCTGAAGTCTCATATAAGGGGTACACAACTGACTTGTGAATTTACTCCATTCGCAAGAGTTAGGGATTGGGTAGGAGCATTTTTTAATAAGAAGATTATAAAAAAAAGAAATCATCTTCTTGCTATCTTAAAAATAATATATTCAATGTATCAAAAAAAATAATATATTCATAAACCTGGGGTGTGTGGTTAAGTGGCAAGGACTCATTTACCCTTAACCAATTGTCTGAGGTTCGATCCCTGGCGTTGGGTATGGAGAAGCATTAAATCTCCCAAGCCAGCTGTCTCACCCTTTGAGGTGCCTACAAATCAGCGGGGGATTAGTCTCTCACTTGTCGAGTGAGGGATACCTTGATTCATGTATCAAAAAAAATAATATATTCATTATATTGTACGACTGTATTCAGCATTTAATAAGGAAAAATATGGTAGAATAAAGAAATTGAATTATGGAGAATGGAAATGAATTAAACGGTAATCACTGACCTATTTGCCGTTTTAGTATCTCTTTAAATATAAATTAAAGTAAGAAAACCCATAACACCCTTCTAAACATAAACACAATAATAACTTTCTTCCTAGTCTGCATTTATTTGCCCCTTTATATTCCAATAAATGTAAAGCGATGTTGGTAAGACAATCTCTTCAAGGCACATCAACAATTTCATTCAAATTTTTATTGTTGCCACCTATTCTTGTAATATAGGGTGTGAGTTGGATTGTTAGAAGAACTACTCAGTACTCAAATGATACAATGAATATAGATTTTCTCCCCAACAAGGGGTGTTGATAGGAGGGGTTGGATGTCATAGGATTTTCACCCCGTATTTGTATAGTATCAACTTTTCCTAGACCTGATCATAACAAGCCAATCTATATTATTTTCTTTTTCATAATTCCATATTCTTTGGGCTTCTGTAAAGTTTTTGACTTTTTTCTAATATAGGTCCAAAATTTGTAACGTTTGAAATAAAAAACCCTCAAGAATATATCTCAGAAAGATACGAAGAATATGCTCTATTAAATCACATAAAACCATTATCATCATTCATACAAAAAATATGCCTCAAATTAATAAACGAGTACTTTATATTTCAGATTTCTACATGCCAACTGTCAAGTCTAAAACAATTTCAAATTTCTATCTTCATGATCGGGCCAATTGAGAATGGAACATGTGAAAAAAAACAACATCACGAGCCAAACAATTATTTTGCAATCCCACTCATCTTTGTCAAGTCAAATTTTGAAACTAAAAAAACACATAAAAATCATCTAGGCTTCACCAAAGGCCTTATAACCTAGTGGTATGATATCCCTACTTTAAATGGGAGATTGTGGGTTTGATCCTATTTATAACCTCAAACTGTTAGTGTATGCCCCTTTAATTGAAAAAAACATATAAGCTTTTAAATACTCAAAATCAAATCATGGCTTTCAACCACACGTTTGAAATCATAATCTTCCAACGTCTTAAAAACGCACAAATAATATGCAATTAAATTACATAAAGGGGTGATAATTAAATCAACTAGTAACTTATCAACTATCTCTCTAATAGCTCGTCCACCATTTGCTAATTACTCTCCCTCTGCTTTCGCGCTATACACTCATAACACTGTAGCGTACAGAAAGTTTGCGGGAACTCCTGTTTTCAACCAATTAAAAATTACAATTAAAAAATACAATCTTTAGTTATATGGCCCATGTGATTCATTTAATGCTCTCGGAGATCGCTCCTTTTTAATTTGTTAAACATTATTCTTCATTCAAGTTATCCTTTGGTGGGGCCACGGAGAGTTCTATAAATTGAGCAACGTCCCTCACAAGTTTGTGCATTGCTTCTAAGCTACTTTATTCTTCTTATTGCATTTTTCAGTTCTCTGTATTTTCCATTCCTTCCCAATGGCGGATGTTGACACTACTTTCTTGAGTGAGTTGACTCCTGGTTTTTCCGTGAAGCCACTCATGATCTCTGTTGATCGTGTTGCTCTCAGGGAAACCACGATAACTGAGGGTGACCCTCCTTTTTCCTTTAGGGAACTTCAAAGCGTTGACCTATACTGCTGGGATGAGGAGGTTAGTTCAATACATACATAGTTTAAAATATTACTTACGTGTCCTTTGTCATGGTTACGTGTATTTCTTCATAACTTTCTATTATGTGTAGGGTTCAAGGGTGGTTTGTTCTCTGGTTACACCTACTGCCATTGATGTTTATGGTCAAATCATTCTGCCAAGGAGGAAGTACTATGTCAGCCGTTATTTGGTCGCAGAGCCCGGTTATGGAATTCATCAGAGCTTCCACCTTCGCTTTGATGAGCTGACAGGCGTCGAACTTTCTGAGGATCCCTTTGTTGACCGTGTTTACAACCTTCGCATACCTGCTGAGATTCCAACTTGCCTCACATATCTTGGCACGTTGTATGGTATGTATCCTTTTTCAATTAGTGTTAGTGTTTTATTCTGAGTTCTAAGTAAATAGGATGTTGATCAGTTAGAAAATATGTTTCAGATGTCTGTGGTTACGTGAAGAATGCGTCGCAAGTTGGTGTTCGCCGCCTCGAGGGTTATGCTGAAAAACAATTTATGATTTCTCTTGAATCACGCATCAAGACTGACGTGACGTGCGTTTTCTTGCTTTTAAGCTTTTTTCAATTTCGTGGTTTTTTCTATTTGGCTGTAGCATTATTGGTTACAATTTTTTTCGTGGGTCATGCATAGTGACGTCAGGACCATGGTAACTATTTACCTACGTGGTGCATGGACTGAGGCTGTTTGCGCTAAGATCCGAAAGCTTCTAATGAGCTCTGATGCCATGCCGTTCATTCTGCTGAAACACTTGAAGCTTGGCAGGCCTGCATTTACTGGTAAGTTTTTTTGCAACATTTTATCATTAGTTATATGTATAGAGCACCATTTTCACGCAAAGGATGTTTGTGGCAGGTAGAGCTGTTCTCCGCTCTGTTGGTGATGCAACGAGGGTGTATTTTAACCCTGAAATCCAGGAAGTGGTTGAGAAGAGGGCGGAGATGTTTTCAGGCTGATGTTCCTCCTCATGAAGTTGGCGGCTGCATGCATTTTGTGTGGGATATGTAGTAGGGAGTATTTTGGAAATGTATGGTCAATGGTTGATCGTCGCATGTAGTAGTTGTTGTTGTTTAAGTATTTTAAATGTTGTAACTGTCCCTGTCCTTCGTGTCCTTAGGTAATATGGTGTTGTTAGTCCACCAAAAGTGTTGTTGTCTTTTTATGTGTCAGGGTATTTGCTATTATATATGTATTTTGTTTTGATTATTCCACGCAGTCGTCGATTTTTTATCAGTGTATTTTGTTACTGTTCCTGAAGCAGTCTACTTAATGAATATCTATGTTATGTTAACTATATCTTTGTAGCTTGAGTGTTTTTTCTTTGTTTGTAATTAGTTCCTAGCCCATGGTTGTTATTTGGGCTAGGTCTAATTGTTACCCTCAGGCCCATCTAATTGACCCTTATCTATTTTTCGAGTATGCACATTTTTTTCATTTTATGTTTCCCTTTGGTTTCTATGTCCGGCTATTCCCCATTTCAATTCATTTATAGTGTATCTTTTGCAAAGGTTAATTACGACATAGAAATAAAATCATAATTTTTTTCGGGGTAATAACTCGATGACCAAACTAAGTTTATAGGGGCAAATGATTCGAGATTACAAGGCATGGACATAATAGGGAACATAAAATAGCAAACTAACATATAACATTTATCTTAATCTTACTACTATAACTTATTAGACTACAATTCTTAGTTCATCAACCCATGATAACCTAACTGAAACAGAGATACTCAAAGAACATTTGCTTCCTCTTGGTCGTTTGTGTTTGGCAAAATGTCGGAGTTGAATGACGGAATTTCGTTGAGTAAGCTGTCTACCCATGCCGTGGTGTCCGCGCTTGGGTAAACTGGTGTTGGAACTGCGGGGTGGAATGTGGGTGTTATAATCATGTATGTGTTGGACAACATGTTCTGGACTTGGAGTGAATGTTGTGGATGTTCCGGATACTTTACCCTGAGGTAATTAAGGTGAGGGAAGACAATCTCTTGGTACAGCATCATGTCGAAATCTACGTATGCGTTCGGCATTTCCCAGTCCCAGTTGAGCACACCGTGAAGGCGAAGGAAACCGTACAAGCAACGAAAGACCACATATTTTGAATCGTACCATCGTAGGTTTCCAGGGATTACTTGCCCCGCCTCAGTTGCAATCATCCTTATCACCGAGTTGAAGATGTCGTACTGGTATGCTAGATGAATTGGGCCCATTCTGATCCGGACGGAACTAAGCCTGTTGTGAATCCAGATTCCGGCGAGTTCACTGATTTTCAGATCTGAGTATGGCTCAAAATAATCCATTGAAGAGTCTTTTAGAAATGAAGTTATGCTGGTTTTCCCGTTCGGTGTTGGTATTTTATAATGGATTTTGTAGTTGCCATGGTTGGATAATAGTTAATTTCTTTAATTGATTACATTTGATAATTTGCTTGCCGGTTGAGATGTTTGGTTACGTTTTGACATGTCTTTAACGATATGAACTAAATGGTGAAGATATACGATGTATGGGAAAGTGGGTATGTATATGTTTGAGACTGCGTTGGTATTAATTAGCTGCTTCTTCTCATTTGACGGATGTCCTTTTAATTATTTACATTGGGTTCTGTTCTCCGAGGTCATCTTAGGCCTGTGTACTAGGTTGGATATGTGTGCCAGACCTGGAGAGCAGCCCGTTGACGGCTGTCACATGAAGATTTCCATTTTTGGTTCATATGATGTATGTTGGAGTTTATAAAGTTGCGTGAAGTTGACACATTCTAATGCTGAGCATTTAAGTTTGGTGGCTATTCTGAGTGTCGCATATGTCTTTCTTTTCCATTCAAAAGGCTGGCTCCTACTTTTGTGTGGCCCAATGTTGCTCAGTACGAGGTCAGTTGTTTCAGTTTGTCTTAAAACAGTTACCTTTAGCATTTACAGTCAGCTTTAGCACATTTTTTCCAGTTTTCATGCTAGTCTGTATCCCTATAACATGCATTTAGGTGTCATTGTTTAGTCAATTGACTGTTGATTGTTCAGTAGGCTTTGGTTAAGTCGATTTTGTGAATATATGTATCTATAGTTGGGTAATGAACTTTTTTTTCCTTTTCTCTTGACAGGTGGGTAATTCTCAAGTTATATGCTAGATATTATCATGCCAGAATTCAAAAAAACATGATAGTGGAATTAATTATAACATGCTGTTAAGAATATTTTTTGTTATAAATTTTTTCCAGATGTTGATATACTACCTTCTTGATAAGGTTTTATCATTTGCCAAAAAGGTTCATTTATGTTCCTTTGGATTACAGTAATTTAATTTAATGGTCTATTGTTATTCGTCTTGAACATGGCTTCTGGTGCTATCCTGGCTACATTGGGTTTTTACTGTGAAAAGTTGCTGTTTGGTAGCTTTTCAGACTTAATCAATTTTATGTAATTATTGTTTGTAGTGGTCTCCTTTACCTAGATTGCAGAACGCATGCTATATAGTTAAGCTCACTTTTCAATATTACTTGGTCAGCAAGGCATGCATATGGGGTTCGGCATAGGAATTAGTCTTTCAACTTTAGTTCTAATGTTTTAGACATTGCCAAACAGGGTATTTTCATTTCTTTTGAATATAGCAGCTTTTTCCAATGGTCCTTTCTTATTGGCATTGTCCATAGTCTGTGCTCATATGTTGTCTATTTATGGTTATTGAGTTTTAGGATGGTTTTTTGGTAGTTAAAGAGTGTTACCCTTTCTATGAAAAATATGGGGGTTGGTGCTTTATGGGGTTCAGCATAGGCATTAGTCTTTCAACTTTAGTTCTAATGTTTTAGATATTGCCAATCAGGGTATTTATCTTTCTTTTGTATATAGCAGCTTATGCTAATGGTCCTTTCTTATTGGCATTGTCCATAGTCTGTGCTCCTATGTTGTCTATTTATGAGTATTCAAGTCTTCTGCCATTCAACGTTAGGTTTAACGTAGTCTGATATAAACGTTTTGGCCTGCAAGTCCCTTTATATGTGTATTATCTGGCTGGTTGATTTGACTACAGTGCCCTCAATAATGTATTATTACTCGGGATAATATCTAGAGGCAACCTATTATGCCATAGGTCGGCTGATTTATCATTGAGCAGTTTGTAATGGTACGATGTTTTAAATGAATCCTGTCCCTTTATGCTCAGTCTTGTCTTATTGCATGATGTATACTTTAGTTGATTTGTGTTATGTAATTGAAGATGACCTAGGTGATCTGTGGTCTGAAAAGTGGATTCCCATATGAACTTTTTAGAAAAGCCTGTATATGACACGCTTTTTATGAAGTTAGAACCTATATTTGATGGATCAGACTTGTGATTCCTGGTTGGTTGGTCAAGGTGTGTTTTTATTCGATAAAATAATCATGTTTAGCCTGTATGCTAGCACTGTGTTACGGAAGGTCTATACCAGAAAACATGCTATTATCTGTCTTACCAAGTCTCTAGGTCTGAATAGTTAGTGAAAAATGTGATTGGTGGTATTATACTAACTAGTCTGCCTGTGCTTTACTCCTCAAATAGCCTTGTGGTTAGGTTTGTGTTTCTCAATTGATTTTCTTCCGCAGGTAGCTTGTACTTTACATTTAATGTTCACGTATTTTAATCAATTGGGGTTTTTGTAAAATAGTTTCCCTCAAAGGTCTTCGTTATATTTCTAGTGTACTCAGTTTATCATTTGTTGTCTTTATATTAGTATCATTCTCATGATCATAAATCTGATTTGTTTAATTTACAATGTCTATGGTTAATATTACCTGACTAAATTAGTCTTAGATACACGGGCTTGGTTTGTGCTTATTTACACAATTTGGTTGTTGTGTATTAAGGATTTTCATACACTCTACTGTGTAATTGGTTGTGCACTTCGAAGTGGGTAGCCCTTGGGTTTGCCTTCTGATTAGACATATGCATGCTCAATATGCTAGCTTTATATATGCCTGTTGATTCTGGTTTTGTGTCAGTCATAGAAAGGTTATTAGTTATAGGTCTTACTTTTTATCTTTGTATCTAGCCATCTCATGTTTGGAAATGTGCAGCACGCTGTTTTGCTTCGAAAATTGCAGTACGCATTTTGATGTAAATTTTAAGGTTATTGAGCTCATTGAATTACAATTGATATACTATGACATGCTTTATATAGCTCGCTGCACGAGGTTTACATAACAAAGGTTGATATGTCCTACATGTAGCTATAAGGCCTCATGTTATGCATTGGTGTGATTATGATTTTGTGAAATCTGATATATGATAAATTAATTGACATCCTTAGTAGTACTATCCATGTTCCTGGGGTTTCCCACCTATTACATCTTTTCTGTGTTAAGTGGGTTTACATTTTATACACAGGCAAGCTAAGTGCTTATTTACACAATTTGGTTGTTGTGTATTAAGGATTTTCATACCCTCTACTGTGTAATTGGTTGTGCACTTCGAAGTGGGTATCCCTTGGGTTTGCCTTCTGATTAGACATATGCATGCTCAATATGCTAGCTTTATATATGCCTGTTGATTCAGGTTTTGTGTCAGTCATAGAAAGGTTATTAGTTATAGGTCTTACTTTTTATCTTTGTATCTAGCCATCTCATGTTTGGAAATGTGCAGCACGCTGTTTTGCTTCGAAAATTGCAGTACGCATTTTGATGTAAATTTTAAGGTTATTGAGCTCATTGAATTACAATTGATATACTATGACATGCTTTATATAGCTCGCTGCACGAGGTTTACATAACAAAGGTTGATATGTCCTACATGTAGCTATAAGGCCTCATGTTATGCATTGGTGTGATTATGATTTTGTGAAATCTGATATATGATAAATTAATTGACATCCTTAGTAGTACTATCCATGTTCCTGGGGTTTCCCACCTGTTACATCTTTTCTGTGTTAAGTGGGTTTACATTCTATACACGGGCAAGCTAAGTGCTTATTTACACAATTTGGTTGTTGTGTATTAAGGATTTTCATACCCTCTACTGTGTAATTGGTTGTGCACTTCGAAGTGGGTATCCCTTGGGTTTGCCTTCTGATTAGACATATGCATGCTCAATAAGCTAGCTTTATATATGCCTGTTGATTCAGGTTTTGTGTCAGTCATAGAAAGGTTATTAGTTATAGGTCTTACTTTTTATCTTTGTATCTAGCCATCTCATGTTTGGAAATGTTCAGCACGCTGTTTTGCTTCGAAAATTGCAGTACGCATTTTGATGTAAATTTTAAGGTTATTGTGCTCATTGAATTACAATTGATATACTATGACATGCTTTATATAGCTCGCTGCACGAGGTTTACATAACAAAGGTTGATATGTCCTACATGTAGCTATAAGGCTACATGTTATGCATTGGTGTGATTATGATTTTGTGAAATCTGATATATGATAAATTAATTGACATCCTTAGTAGTACTATCCATGTTCCTGGGGTTTCCCACCTGTTACATCTTTTCTGTGTTAAGTGGGTTTACATTCTATACAGGGGAATATTTTGAAATATAATACGACAAACTCAATTGATGTCTATCATATGCTGACATGATGCCTAATTTTATAGTGTTGAGCGTCTTTTGTAGTGTTCTCTCTCCCGCCAAATTTCAAATAGTTTGTTGCCTATTTAAACACCTCAAAGACCAAGTCTCGGTGCTCATCCTGATTTATACCAGAAACAAAAAACAGCAATGAAGAGGTCTGACAAAACTTTGTTGAGGAACATCCATGATAGAACTGATCGTTGGACTGTCTTGGTTCGTGTGTTTAGGAGGTGGAACATGTACAACAAGGACAAACCGAAGGACGTGGCTGCTATCTGTTTTGTTTGGATTGATGAAGAGGTTTGTAGTTTTAATCTTAGATGCAGTGTTATATCCCATTGATAATTACCCTCATGTATACTTCTTGAAATCTAAAGTGCTTATCTAAATTAAGTCCAGTAATTAGACTGAAATTGTTTCATGCTTACGTAGGGTACCCGTATCCAGGCTGCAGCATTGAGTAAATCTAATGCCAAGTTTTCAGAAACCCTCTTGGAGGGAAAGGTGTACTTGGTTGGAAAGTTTTCTGTGTCTCCTAACTTAGCTCAGTACAGGGCGACCACCCATCCCTACAAGATTGGTTTAAGCATGTATACACAAGTAGAGCTGGTTGATGACATACTACCTACCCATTCTTACTCATTTATGAGCTTGCCTGATGTTATCAAGATTAAGGATAAGAAGGAGATTGAGCACTTAATTGGTAATTTTTACCAATTATGAGTCTGTTTTTTATTAGATTTTACTTCTAATCTTGATTGTTTTTCTTTTAACAGACGTGATTGGATTCGTGAAGTCTATTGGAAAGATTGAAACATTCATGCGCGATGATGTTGAGAAAAGCAAACTTAGATTGATTATTTCAGATGACAAGTATATGGTTATTTTAAACTGAATATTATGTAACTCGAGTTAGGGTTTAATGTTGATGTTTGTCTGATAATGTTAATTGCATTCTATACAAACGTAGGGATAATGAAGTTGAATGTGTGCTGTGGGACGAATGCTCATCTGACTCTTATTCTGATTACATCATGACTGATGAGACGCCAGTTGTCGTTGTTTTTAACCTTGCGCGTGTTGGATTCTCACTGGATGGTAACTCTGACCTAATGTTTATATGGTCTCAACTATTTTGATTGCTGTTTCATTTTTCTGATTCTGACCAAATCCATGGTCGTTATTTTAGGCGATGCTCAGATTCACAACTCATACAATGCTACTAGGGTTTTATTCAATCCAGACATTAAGGAGGTTAAGGACTACATCTTAAGGTGTTATGTCTTCTTCCCTCTTTAAAAGAGTTCAGTTGATACTTTTGTTTAAAATTACATCAATATCGATGTTTCGAAAATGTTTGCAGCCATCTGAATGGTCCCACATCCACTATTACTGAACTTAGCCAAATGATGCCTACCCAGTTTAGTCAGCAGCCTTCTGCGGCCACTCTTATGAAGGAGAGGCGAATTAATGTTTCTGATATACCAGAACAGAAAAACGTGAGTAATATTTAATGCCATTCGAATTTTTTCAGGTTGATTAACCATTTGCCATACCCTTTACTTATTAAGTACCTCATTTGTTCTCTCACCTATTTTAGGGGGAGTTTTTTGCAATTATTTGTGAAATCAGAAAGTTTGAGACTGTGCATGGTTGGGATTACGATGGTTGTGCTAAATGCGGTGCTAAGGTGAGGGGTGAGATTGAGGAGTTTGTCTGCCCTCAGTGCAAGAGGAAGCCCAATTCTATTGAGCCAAAGTAAATTACATATACTTTACATATTTCCTGTAACAACCAGCTTCATCCCTCTTATTTTACCCTCATAAGTATTGTCATGTGGCACAGGCTGAAGCTGCACTATGTTATTGAGGATGATAGCGGATGTGCTTCTGTGGTCTTTTGGGACCGTCTAGCTGTCCAGCTTATCAAGAAAACTGCAGCTCAGCTGAAATTCATCGAAAATGAGGTGCATTATTATGTAGACTGTTATATGAACTCACATGACACCTTAACAAATTAATATTAATTATTTCGCTTTGTATTTCTGCATACAGGATAAAGATGACGCTAAAGTACTAGATGTGATCGAGTCAGTTGTTGGCACGCGTGTTTTGTTGAAGATGAGGCGGAATGATTATAACATTCGTTATCCTAATTCAAGTGTGAGTGTTACCCACTTTGTTGCCTGCGAGGACTTGATGGATCAGTTTGATGAAGCCGATGATGATGATCAGTCAGGAGGTGGTGGGGGCAGTGTAGGACCAGATGTAGGCAATGAGGTTTAAGACTTTTAACTCAAGAAGTCCAATTTCTAATAATAACATTTCGTTATAATTTACCTTCTTCATACTTAATTCGATTGATTTTAATCGGTGTAATGTTTTTTATATGAAGAAAAATGATGTGAAGAGAGGCAAGAGGGTGTTGATGCTTGATCGTTCATCGTCTGAATCATCAGATAGTCAACAAGTCACTGTGCTGGATGAAGACGAAGTTCCGGATGATGTTCCAATTGCCGTGATGGCACGCAGGAAAAAGAATACTGCTGAGTCAAGTCGTGAAGCCGCCAATGCTGAACCTGTCACTAGTGGGTCTATTATGGCTAGGGGATCATCACGTAGGAGGATTGGGAAGGCCACTAAACAGGAGTAATTTTCATTTGTATGCTGATTGTAACATGAGACATATGTCATGATCTCAAGGAGTATCTAATGTTAAGTTTTTATGTTTTGAATGATTACCCTATGATGGGTTTTGTTGGATTTCTATCCTATCTAGTATGTTTTTTGTTTGAAGTTGATGTAGTCACTGCTTGTATGCATGCTCTGTAGTATGAAGCCAATGTATACTACATAAGCAATGCTAGGCACCTTTTGTACTGTTCCTATCAGTGTTATAATGAAAGTATTTCTTGTCTCAACATTGTTGTCAATTTTACCTGTTGTTTCAACATATATACAGTGGATTTATATTATCAGATGGATTTGGTTGATGGTTTTGATCGATCCAACTTCTGTATATGTTATTTATTCTATAGTAAGCCTCACCACTTATGTTAATGGAAATATTCTACTGGTGGGGATTGCCCTTATACTGGAATAGTTTTAATTTTATACAATTTCGTTTATTTTAATTAGTATACTTCTTTACTTTGGAAGGAATCTTCATGGAATATTGGTCAGTAGTCCTTTTTATTGGGAGGTGTAGTAGACCCATGGAATAGTGGTTATGGCCCATATACTTTTGGTTGCTGTTCTGTCTTGTACCTCTACAGATATTGGCTTCTGAAATAAGTTTGCAGCCATACACATTACTTATTAATAAGTACACACTTCTATTAGTTTATCTCTTGCAGCTCCTAACTACACTAGATAATAGTTTACTTTCTATGCGCAGGTGTTATCAAAGTGTACGTGATATGGTTCATTTATGCACTACTTTACAGAACTGTGAGCTGCCTTGGTAAATAAAAGTTGCCAAGCATGCCGCCTCAAGGTAGTGAAGGCAGATGCAATAAAAAGCTAAATAGGAAAAAACGGACAAGAATGTCAGATGTAGTCTTTGCAGATATAACTAATGCTAACACGACATCAGGTATTGTAGTGAGCGACTTTGTGTCTTTGTTTCTGATTTATATAATCATATGCATCCTTATTCGGCCTGAGAGTACTGTCAACGGCTCATTGGTATTTTTCATTTAATACCAATAATTTGCCAACATAGTATGTATGTGTTTTTTATCATATGGTGTGTTAAAAGACTTAAACAAATGTTGTAGATGTTCGGGAGCAAAATGCATTTGTGTTTAAACGGAAGAGTGCTAGATATAAAAGTTTGTTATCTATTGGTGAGCAACTTGGTGAACCAAAAAGCAAAGGTATGTACATGTCGACACTTGGGTTTTGGAGTTTGTTCTTTCAGCTATATAACTCTGGCGGTTTTCTAGATCAGTTATACAAGTAATTATTTCCCAAGGAACATGAACATGTGTTATTTCGCATCTGATGTAACAATCTTTGCAGCTGGTATTAGTGGTGGTGATGGGTTTAGGACACGGCATAGGCACTCTGATTGCCCGCATGGTATTGTCGATATCTGAATAAATTCAAAGTTTTCTGAATTTGTAACGAATTGTTATGAATCCAATGTGATTTCAGTAGCCTCAACTCTAATGTCAAAATCTAATGATGTTGTGATCCTTTGTTAATGTACTAGGTGAAATGAAACATGGCCAAGTACCTCTTCCAGAAAAACATCACAATACATGTACTAAGCCTATCATGGTCCGGAAGTCACAAAGTTATGGGGATGTCATAGAAAATGGCCAGCAGCACTTGCCTGATGCAGACAATGGTATCATTTAATCAGTACTTCGCGTGAAACACTAATTAGTGACTTTAGTAGCTCGAGTCGTGTAGAATTTAATATTAGGCAGTGGATTTCTTCTTGTAGATATTGATTATACAAATAAAGTGTTCGATTTCGATGCGCATACTGAGGCAATAGATGTATCTGATGATGGAGGTGATGTAGATGCAGGTGTGGCAAGGTGTTTAATTTTTTTCTTTGAGGCAGGTCTAATTAACGTTTACAATGGCTGGCACTGTATTGTTTACTATATTATCCCTTATATTGTGTCCAGATATCGGTATATACAGTAAACGATGCAGAGGAAAGAACAAAAAAGTGAAACAGCTGAAAGCAAGAAACAATGAAGGTATATGTAGTTTAAGTTAAGAGTGTTTGTACCTCCTATAATTAATGGTCATTTCAAATTTTTAAGCTCTGCTTTCAGATTACTGTGATGAAGGTGACCCAGAGTTTGAGTGTGTACATTGTGGAGCACTTTTCTGGTATGGGGAGAGGATTAAGAAGGACCAAAAGAAACGGAAAAATTTAACATTCTCCTTGTGCTGTCAGCATGGAAAGGTTGTTTTGCCATTTATGAAGCAGCCACCAGACGCATTAGCTCAGTTATTCTTCGACAAATCATCAAGGGCTTCTCGAAACTTCATTGAGAATATTAGGCAGTACAATAATATGTTTGCTTTCACATCAATGGGTGGGAAGATATGTGATGTGAATAAGCATGGGGGCGGACCATACAGTTACGTGTTGGCAGGGGTGAACCATCACCGGATTGGAAGTCTTCTACCACCGAAAGGGATGAAGCCCGTGTTCTCACAATTATACATACATGATACAGCGAATGAAATTGAAAATCGTATTTCAGCTGTCTGGTAGGTGTAAAGTTGATTCTGCCATTCTGTATCCAATTTATTTTACAACATAAACTACTGATTTTAATCCTTAATTCATTTATCCTGCAGCAAACACACAGATAATTCCCGGATTTACCCACAAACGGTTGAACTCATTAGGAAAACACTTGATGTAGTTAATCCTTATGTTAAACAATACCGGGCTGCAGCGTCGTTATTGAAGGGCAGAACAGACTCGGACTTCAAGTTGTGCTTACTTAGTCGACGTCAACAAGATGGTCGCAATTACAATCTACCAACGGCCTCCGAAGTGGCTGCTCTGGTCGTTGGTGATTTAGATGACAATTACAATGTCCGTGACATCATTGTACATTCTAGAAGTGATGGGCCACAGCGCATCAATGAGTTGCATGCCTCATACTTGCCTCTCCAATATCCAATTTTGTTTCCGCATGGGGAGGACGGGTATAGGGATGATGTGCCACATGCAGGGATCAAACCAGGACTAATATCTCCTAATAGGAGAGTAAGTATGAGGGAATTCTTTGCGTTTAGACTAATGGTCAGGAAGAATGAGCCTTCAGTGATTTTGCATGCCGGAAGTTTATTGCAACAATTTGTAGTAGATGGTTATACAATGTTAGAGTCTCAAAGACTTCGCTGGTATAAAACTCACCAGAGAGAATTACGCGTTGACCTTTATAAGGGATTATCCGAGGCTGTCATGCGTGGGGAAAGTGACCCACAAGCTACAGGGAAGCGTATAGTTCTACCTTCATCGTTCACCGGTGGTGCACGGTATTTACTTCAGAATTATCAAGACGCAATGTCAATTTGCCGTTGGGCTGGCTACCCAGATCTGTTTGTGACCTTTACCTGTAATCCTTCATGGCCTGAAATAACCCGGCATGCTGCGCTGATGCATGATAAACCTTCGTGTCGACCAGACATATTGGCTCGTGTGTTTAGGATGAAAGTTATGGCATTGATGAAAACAATCAAAGATGACAAAATTTTCGGCAATGTTCAAGCAGGTATTTTTTTACATATCATTGTCCAAGCTTACAGCCAATTACGTATTTAAATTTTTATCCCATTCATTATTTCTGTTTTTAATTGTTGTGGTTTCTTTCCAACGTTAAATTTTCAGAGGTATTCACAGTTGAATTTCAAAAACGTGGCTTGCCTCATGTGCATCTGTTAATCTTCTTACATCCAAGCGACAAAATAACAAGTGTAGAGCAGATTGACAAGTATATTAGTGCGGAAATCCCCGATCCGATTCAGGAACCGAGACTATACAATTTAGTGAAGAAACACATGACGCATGGTCCTTGTGGGTTTTTTGATAAAAATGCACCGTGCATGAGAAGTGGGAACTGTGGTAAGTACTACCCGAAGGAGTTCACTGAACATACTTCAGTTGATGCAGAAGGGTATCCTACGTATAGAAGACGTGACAATGGAAGGTATATTGAAGTGCAGAACAGAGAAGTTAGACTTGATAATAGGTCGATCATACCTTACAATGCTCTTCTGCTGCAAAAGTTTGAAGCACATATCAACATTGAGAAGTGCAACCAATCCACTTCTATTAAATATTTGTTCAAGTACATTAGTAAGGGCAATGATCGTGTTGTTGCTGGGTTGTATGACTCGAATGCCAACAAAGTGAGTCAGCCGGAATTTGATGAGATAAAACAATACTATAATTGCAGGTATATTTCCTCTTGCGAAGCTGTGTGGCGAATATTTGGGTTTGAAATTCACCATCGACGACCATATGTTGAAAGGCTGAGCTACCACTTGCCCAATCAGCAAACTGTGTTCTACTCAGATAATACTAATGTGTCCGAATTGCTTGACCAGCCACGTGTTTGTGAGTCCCAATTTTTGGCTTGGATGGAGATGAATGCAAAGTGTAAGGTTGCTAGATCTTTGACGTATCAGGAGTTCCCGCAAAAATTTGTATACATGCGAACTGAACGGAAATGGAAGTTAAGGCTGAAAGGTAAAGCAATAGGACGACTTAGCCATGCTACTCCCAGTTCAGGAGAGCTTTATTATCTGAGAATATTATTAACAAGAGTTAAAGGGCCAAAGTCATTCGCGGATATCAAAACTGTGGATGGTCGGACATTCAATACTTTCCGGGAAGCTTGCTATGCAAGAGGTCTGCTTGATGATGACAGTGAGTACATCTCTGCCATTAAAGAAGGTTTTACCTGGTCAACTGGGCACGCTCTACGGCGGTTGTTTGTTAGCATGCTGTTATGTAATTGTCTACAAAGGCCTGATTTTGTCTGGTCTTCATGCTCCTCAGAACTGGTTGATGATATGTTGTACATGCCTAGAAATGACCCAAAAAACACAGGTTGGTATGTCTATCAATATTGTTCATGTGACATTTTTTTGCCTAGATAAAGACGAACTGCATTACAAATTTAACAGATTTTACATTTTGCGTCCAGTGTGTATATTGTAGAAATTTTATATGCTTGGTTAAATTTGTGTAGGTTTCGTCGTCCCAGTACGTGATAAAGAACAAGCAGCGTTGCGCATCATTAATTCATTTCTGACTGAAAACGGTAAGAGCTTAGCTGAATATCCTTCTCTGCCCCAGATAGATGAACTACCATTGACCGACGTGGCAAATTGTCTTATCATCCAAGAACTGAACTATGACAAAGATGCGTTGGTAGAGCAAGCAACGAATTTGGTCAGAGACCTTAACACAGAGCAAAGGATAATCTATGACATGGTCATTAGTGCCGTAGATAGTGGTCTCGGAGGTTTTTTCTTCGTGAATGGGTATGGGGGAACTGGGAAGACTTTTTTGTGGAGTACACTAGCATGTTCACTGCGCTCCAGGGGGCAAATTGTTTTACCGGTAGCTTCAAGTGGCATAGCCGCTACATTGCTTCCTTCTGGGCGCACTGCCCATTCTCGATTTGCAATACCAATTGATGTGACTGATTCATCTACATGTTCAATTGCACAGTCATCTCCATTAGCTGAACTACTACGTGTCGCCGCACTGATAATATGGGACGAAGCACCGATGGTGCAACGTCATTGCGTAGAAGCTTTTGACCGGACACTCCGCGACATAATGCATTGCAATAAAGCGTTTGGTGGAAAGTGCATTGTTATGGGTGGGGATTTCCGACAAATTCTCCCGGTTATACCAAAGGGTAGTAGGGCAACTATTATAGACGCATGTATTAACTCGTCTTTTTTGTGGGATGAATGCAAAGTATTACATCTCAACAGGAACATGCGGCTGTCTAAAAGTTCTGATTTAGTCGAGCAGAGGAAAATACAAAGGTTTTCTGAATGGTTACTATCTGTAGGCAACGGTGATGGAGTTTGTGGAGCCGATGGTCAAATTAAGATTAACATACCTCCCAATTTGTTGGTACCCCCACAACCGAACCCTATTCATTCTGTAGTTGAAGTTATTTATGGAGATTTGTTGGGAAACATAAACTCAAATGCATACTTTAATGATCGTGCAATTCTCGCCCCAACCTTGGATGTTGTCAACAAAATAAACGAGCATGTACTATCATTGCTTCCTGGTGAGTCTGTCAAATATCTTAGCGCAGATTCTGTTTGCAAATCCACCGAAGACCAAGATTGTTTTGAAGAACTATATACGACAGAGTTCCTCAACACGCTAAATTGCTCCGGAATGCCAGCACACATGTTAGAGTTGAAAGTTGGTGCACCAGTCATGTTGGTGAGGAATATAGATCAGTCAACTGGATTATGTAATGGCACTAGGTTGCGTGTTACAAATCTAGGAAAAACTGTCATTGAAGCAATTACTCTTAATGGTTCACATCCAAATATGAAGGTTCTGATTCACAGGATGGACATGAACCCGTCACAGACCAAATGGCCGTTCCGGATGCAAAGACGTCAATTCCCAGTCATACTATCCTTTTCCATGACTATAAATAAGAGCCAGGGGCAATCACTTGCATTTGTCGGGTTACATCTTGCTCGGCCTGTATTCAGTCATGGTCAATTATATGTTGCCCTCTCGCGTGTTAGGTCTGTTGATGGGTTAAAGATATATATTCATGGAAATGGGAGTGGAAACGAAACTTGTACAACCAATGTTGTTTACAAAGAGGTTTTTAGGAATATCTTCACAAACAAGCAGTTCTAGGTTCTTTCACTTGGTTTTTGTTACAGTTGTTATGATATGGTGTGTTTCTTCTGAAAGGCACAACTTCCATATGGCTTGATTCTCTTAGGCGTGTCTGTTGTACCACATGTTGGTCTTGGTGCAGAAAGAAAACACAACACCTATGTCGGCAAGAATGATCTCAACCATGTTATATGAAATGTTATGCAGAAACTTATGTCATCAGCTTAATTCCAATTTTTGCAGTGCAGCAATTTGATCTCCTTTCGGATTTTGTACAACAAAGTTTCTGAATCAATTTTTTGCATTGTCCGTTTTATTTTATTTGCACAACTTTAAACAGTTAGTGGTAGTATAGTGTACAATGGCTGATAAATTCAATGTTCAACTTTTAGATGAGGGATGGATTGGTCTAATGCATAATGATGTATTCTCGCCGCGCAAAGCGCGGCGGGAGGAATGCTAGTTCTATATATAAAAAAATGAAGTTCCTGTTTCAAGACTACTTTAACCATGCTCCATGTTTTACTTTTACCAAAATCTGTTATAAAAATGAATATAAGTGGGTAGTGGGTAATTAACAGGCTAAGTTTAATTTTTTGTTTGTATTTTCCTTCCTTTTTATCAAAAAAAAAATTAACAGACTAAGTTTTTAATGAAATAATAATTTTTATAAAAAAAATAAGGCTAGCGATCTTAAATTTTCTCCCATCTATCCCAAGATGTTGGGAATGGGTGTGGACAAATTTGAACACTTCTTGATGTCTCAACACTCAAGTAGAAACAACAATAACTTTTACAGAGTGAAAATGCGACTTCATAAATGTTCAAATACAAAAGCATAGACATTTAACTAGTGATATTCATGTTGCCTAGGGCGCTTGACCCTTCTCGGACAAAACAAATATGGTCATGCCCAAAAAAATAGGTTCAATAGAAATTTGACATGTTTGAGCTAGACGCGTTTGCAGGTAGGCCGAACATCTAACAAAGTAGATCGCCTTGCTCATTTGGCTCTGTCGACAAAATAAAAAATATCATATATTTATATTGTTACCTGATATTATATATTTATATTAGATGTTGATATGTTGTTATAATTATAGTGTTTTGATGTATATATAGCATATTATATTCTTTGTAATCTTATTTTTATAAATCAATAAATAACAAAAGAGCGGAGCTCTTCAGTAATCTTGATTTATACGTCTTATAATTAATATGGACATTTGCTAAGACATGTGATAGTTTTAAAATTTCAATACTTAAGTGTTAATACTTATTTTTGAACAATTTGAGGTGTTGAATTAATATAACCTGAAATATATTCAAAATTTATTAAGTGTGTTTATTAGGTATGATTTTGAGGAGAATATGATCATATATGAGAACGATGCCTGCACTACCTACCTTGACCTTACCCAGCTTGAAATGATACGGTACTCTAATGCACACGGTAATAGATGGGCTACATTTATGTTTCAGGCAGCGCATTGGGCAATAGGTATTGTTTACTTTCAAAATTCATTCATTCATATGTAAGAAATCAAACACTTGGGTTGGGTTCAGGAGAATGATTGTATTTTGTTTGATGGTACTTTGTATGGGCAAAGTCCCACGTCAAGTAGAATGAGATGCTTGGTGTGGTATTTAAGCATTTGACTCTTCCTCTCTAACATCTTGGAACCCCTCTAAAATTAAGTCTCTTATTTAAAATTTAGGCGTAATTGTCTCTTTAAACATAACTATAGCTCTCAAGTGAAATTAAAGAAAAATACATTCTGAATTTCAAAAACAAATAGAATATTTTAACTAGAATATTTTAACTAGTTGAGTCATGTAGTAACAAACCCAAATTACCCATCTAAAATTTGAAATTCAGAATGTACTCACTTGTCATTTCCCTTATTCCTTAAATTGTAAAATTACCCACAATCCTAAACATAAGATTACTTTAACTTTTTTTTTACGGACAAAGGAAGTTAAATGGATCACTTTTTTTTTATCAGGAAATGGATCACTTAATTTCAAGTGATTTTTTATGAGCAAAATAAACTAGTTTTATCAAAAAAATAACATAACTATAAATATATACAAATATTTTTTAGCACAATATATAAATATTTCAAAGTGAATTAAATAAACACTTCCTCCATGCTATAAATAGTAGTAATAGCGAGGCAACGACGGCGAAGAAAGCTGGCGGCGGCGGGGAAACAATTCCGGCGAAATTCCCCAACCTATATAACCACATTCATTCAAATCCCTCCACTACACACACCAAAACCACACTCAAATTTTCAAATCTTCACCCAAATGGATCCTCCCATTGAAATTCCAGATCAATTCTCTTCCTTCCCTCC
Organism: Mimosa pudica; assembly: GCA_029929735.1. Classification (NCBI taxonomy): domain Eukaryota; kingdom Viridiplantae; phylum Streptophyta; class Magnoliopsida; order Fabales; family Fabaceae; genus Mimosa; species Mimosa pudica. The sequence continues at coordinate 2,143,158 of JAKELP010000023.1, read as the reverse complement.
TCCCCACTTCACTCCCTACCAAAACCCCAACCACCTTTTCCCCAATTCATCCCCAAATTCACCTCAAAACCCTAACCCTAACCCTAATCTCACCTCAAGTCTCTACCTTTCCTTCTCCATCCCCAAAAAACGACGCCGCGGTAGGCCCCACCGGAGCCCCGCAAAATTTCGCCTTCCGGTGTTCTTCAACGGTAACAATTCCAATGATCTCTCTCCTTCTACTTCCAATGCATCAGCTTCAGTTAATAATAGTAATAATAATAGTAATCATGATGGTTATAGTACTCAATTGGGGTTGAAATCTGCTCCTGATGTTTCTGATGAGATTATTGTGATTAATAAGGAGCCTAAAGCTGAGGCTTTGATTGCCCTTAGTGCTGGTTTTCCTGCTGATTCACTTACTGAGGAGGAAATTGAAGCTGGGGTTTTGCCTGTTATTGGAGGGATTGAGCAGGTTAATTATACTTTAATTAGGAATCATATTATTGCGAAGTGGCGTGAAAATGTTACGAATTGGGTTACTAGAGAGATGTTTGTTGATCATATTGATCAACATTATCATGCCCTTTTGGATTCGGCGTATAATTATTTGGTGTCGCGTGGGTATATTAACTTTGGTGTTGCTAATGCTATAAAAGAGAGGTTTCCGGCTGAGGTTAGTAAGCCGAGTGTTGTTATTATTGGCGCTGGTCTTGCCGGGTTGGCTGCTGCGAGGCAGCTTATGCGGTTTGGGTTTAAGGTGACGGTTTTGGAAGGTAGGAAGCGGGCTGGTGGGCGGGTTTATACGAAGAAGATGGAGGGAGGGAATAGGGTGTCTGCAGCTGCTGAATTGGGTGGTAGTGTTTTGACGGGTACTCATGGGAATCCTCTCGCGATTGTGGCTCGGCAGTTGGGGCATACGCTTCACAAGGTTAGAGATAAGTGTCCTCTTTATGGTGTGGATGGGAAGCCGGTTGACCCGGACACGGATAAGAAGGTAGAAACTGCTTTTAATCGGTTACTAGATAAGGCTAGTAGGCTTAGAGAGTTGATGGGTGATGTGTCTGTTGATGTGTCCCTTGGCTCTGCGCTGGAAACATTCAGACAGGTGTATGGGGATGCAGTGAATGATGAGGAGGTGAATTTGTTCAATTGGCATCTTGCAAATTTGGAATATGCAAATGCGGGTCTACTATCGAACCTGTCGCTAGCATTTTGGGACCAGGATGATCCGTATGACATGGGAGGGGATCATTGCTTCTTGCCTGGAGGGAATGTGAGGCTGGTTCAAGCTTTAGCTGAGAATGTGCCTATTTTATATGAGAAAACTGTACATACTATTAGATATGGTAGTGAAGGAGTGCAAGTTATTACAGGAAATCAGGTCTTTGAGGGTGATATGGCTCTGTGCACAGTACCTCTAGGGGTTTTAAAGAAAGGTTCTGTCAAATTTATTCCTGAGCTGCCTCAAAGAAAGCTTGATGGAATAAAAAGATTAGGTTTTGGTCTGCTCAACAAAGTCGCCATGCTCTTTCCTCATGTGTTCTGGGAGACTGATCTTGATACATTTGGCCGCCTTTTCGATGATCCAAGTCGTCGTGGGGAGTTCTTCCTATTTTACAGCTATGCAACAGTTGCTGGTGGCCCCTTGTTGATTGCATTGGTTGCAGGGGAAGCTGCCCATAAATTTGAGAGCATGCCCCCTACAGATGCAGTTACACGAGTACTTCAAATTCTCAAGGGTAAATGATTATTATATGTGCAACGCCTAAATATCCGGCTTTAATAACGTCCAATAATGTTTCATCTAGTTTGCATGTGTCAGACTGAAATTCCATTCGCAAGTTAAACTGGGCAAAGTTCACTATTTTTCTTGAACGTCATGTATGATGTTTATTATATATTTGTTGGATAAAGGGACAAAGGTGAAAAGCTCAGTTTTGCCTAGTTTACAATTCAAAAATAAACTCTATGTGGGATTTCAGGCCCCTCTTAAGACTTCCTTAAGAATATCAGAAACTGCACTAGGAGGCGTCTCCCATCCCCTATACACTATCTGTAATGGTATTGTAGCAGAAACTGTTTAATGCTACATTTTTAGCTATAACTAGAATCTTTTCTCCAGTGTGATGCATATGATAGAAAACAATAAATATTTCATGAAACTAACTGCCTGAGATGTGTGCAGGTATCTATGAACCAAAAGGGATCAATGTCCCTGAGCCTATTCAAACTGTCTGTACTAGATGGGGTAGTGATCCATTCTGCTTTGGTTCTTATTCAAATGTTGCTGTTGGAGCTTCAGGAGATGATTACGATATTCTAGCAGAAAGTGTAGGAGATGGAAGACTATTCTTTGCTGGGGAGGCAACCACAAGGCGGTATCCCGCCACTATGCATGGGGCTTTTCTTAGTGGTCTAAGAGAAGCTGCAAATATGGCCCACTATGCTAATGTTAGGTCCCTTAGAATAAAGGTTGATAGGACTCCTTCAAATGCTCATTCTTGTGCTACCGTTCTTACAGATTTATTTAGGGAACCTGATATAGAATTTGGGAGCTTTTCAGTAATTTTTTCCCAGAAAAATGACGACCCCAAAGCTCCAGCAATTCTGAGGGTGACATTTGGTGAGTCTAGGAAGAAAACACATGACCTTTCAAAACCAGATCAGCAACACTCAAACAAATTACTCTTCCAGCAGCTTCAGTCTCATTTTAATCAGCAGCAACAGCTTCATGTTTATACTATGCTATCAAGGCAACAGATTCTTGAGCTAAGAGAAGTAAGAGGTGGTGATGAGATGAGAATGAATTACCTTTGCGAAAAGCTGGGAATAAAGCTAGTAGGAAGGAAAGGGCTGGGACCTACTGCTGATTCTGTCATTGCTTCAATTAAAGCTGAGAGGGGGAATCGCAAGCCCATTTCAAAGCCCCTTTCAACCTCCACTGCTCTAAAACCAGGTAAGCTATACCATAACTACTTGTTTTCATATTTTTCATTTTGTTTTGTCATCTGAATATGTGGGACTGTTAGAGGACTTAATTAGCATTTTTCTTGGTTTGATAAAGGGATGTCAAAGCTCAAAGCTGGTATTATAAAGCGAAAGATGATCAGGTATGACCTGAATTGAGATTAATATTCCGTTAAATATTTCTCTTTTAATTGATATGAAAGTTTGATTTTGTATCCCATTATCTCTGTCATCACAGAAAAGCAAAAGTAGTGAACAAAAGTCTCCGGTCTATCCCTCCTAGCACAAATTTGGGGGGTGAGAAAGTATCATCAGAGATTAACAAAATAGATCAAAATCTTCCCGATGTGCTTGGTGCAGGTATTCTTTTTTGCTGGAAAAGGAACATCCCCCTTAGTACTGTCTTCTTTTATGACTATGTTACCCTTTGCAAATATGCTTTTCAGTATGATCATCATCATAATATCTGTTCTTTCTGTCTGCATATTGTTTCTGCTCGTCATGGTTGGATTTTTTTCAGTTTTACATCCAGGCATATGCCTGTATTTCTTGTAGTAGCAACTTGTATTAACAAACTAACATAACATTAGTGTATGAGGTAATGATGCACTTAGCGATATTTTTTATTGTACTCAATCTTTTTACTACAGTTTTGTAGTTTTCCAGGATGGAATATGATACTAATATATGACATAATTCCCTGTAGGAAAAAGTCCTAATGAAGTGTCAAAGCAGTGAGTGAATGATAGTTATAATGGCTGTGGGTGTTGTCCTAGTCCATATTTCATCCTCGATGTAGCTGTCACTCTCTGGCATCCTTACATCTTTGGCTCAACATATTCTTGGTACTTTTGATCGCTAGATCGTTGGTGGATTTGTTGTTTGCCAAGTACTTCAGTGTCATTGTCTTTGTTGCTGTCAACTGGTGGGTGCCATATCATTGAACTCTGAACAGAAATTTTCATGTTGTCTTGGTCTCCACAATAACCTTCCTGAGGTGTGCTAATAGTGGTGGGAGTTTTGCTGTCTACTTGAGAGCTTAACTTGTGAATAAAGCACCAGTTAATGGTCTTTTAATGCTCATTTATCTTGCAAACCGAGAGAGCTCGTTTCGATTTATGCAGTGAAACTTCAAGATTGCATAGAGGGTGATTTGGTTTGGAATAAGGAAATGTTCTTATAAAGCTTAGGATGATCGAAGAGGAATCAATTTTAAGATGCGGCCTCTCTGTTCTTGAATGATGTAGCTTAGTTATGTGCTAACTAGAGTTATTATTTGTGATTTTGATGACTTGGTAGCAAATGAGAGTTCCATAATGTATATATAGTGTTGGGAATCAGTTTTAAGATGTGGCCAAGCTTTGTAATTTGTATCCAGTGAAATTCTTTAGAACGAATGTATATATTGTGTTGGGATTCAAGATTTTTCGTTCTTTTTCAAGTTATTGCATGGACTGAGAGGGAGTAGAGAGAAACGCTATTGCCCAAAATAATGCTTTAAATCTGGAAACATTGGTATCTATGAAATGAAAGCTGCTTGAATTTAATTTATAAATTCATTTATATGAAGTGTTAATGAATTTTTTTTTCTTGATAGAAAAATGTACATATATGAAAACTAAAAAATAATTATAAGTACACTTTTTTAATTGTTAATTGTAATTATTGTTAAAGATGACCCTAATTCTCCCACTCCCTCACTAATGGCTTCTCCAACGTCCCCGCTGCTCCCATTTTTTGTAGGCTAGAGGGAAGAGTAGGGACCAACACAACTGCTTCGGCTTCTCTCAATTTATTTTCCACTCTACTACCTCTTCATTTTCCATCTCAACTCTTGGATCATGTTTTGAGCTGTTGAGATCAAGTTTACCCAGTTTGAGTTTATTTAAATGGTTTCACATTTTAATACTCCCTCCGTTCCTAAATATAAGATTACTTTGGGGAAAGTGGATAAGTTCCTAAATATAAGATCACTTCCTATTTTATCTCAAGTTTTGCCCAAACTACCCTCATACTCCCTCTTTTCATTGAAAACTCATCCTCCTTTTAAAGTTAAGTAATTGAGGGGATTTTGGGAAGATCATGTAATTTTATTGTCTTCCTTAATCTCCCCAAATTAACCAAAGTGATCTTATATTTAGGAACGGAGGGAGTAATAATTTTGTATAATGTTAAGTTCTAACAATTGATCCAAAGGTTGAGTATTAGCTTCAAATTTAGAGGAAGCACTGAAGCAGGTAGCTCCAATTTATAGGTTACTGGTCCTATGCATTAAATATTATAAGGAGTTATCTAGGCCAAAAAAAAAATATTATAAGGAGTTAAAGGCCCACATAAATGAGGAGACAATTTCTCATAGCTCCTCAGGTAGATATTATTGTCTCTGTATGGTTGGATCCTCAGGAAGAAGGCATCACCCAACTCAAAGTCAGAGGTCTGGGTTTAACAAGAAACAAAGCGAAATTTTTTGTCAAACACAATGAAACCAAAATTTGACAACATTAATTACATAAATAAACCAAGAAGAATCTCCAAATACAATGGTAAATCACAAGTCTGACATCCACTTGCATCATACTACTACCATATGGAAAAAGATACATGCAATGCAACTGCTAATAACTGCATTACAGTAAAATCCATCCACGCCTTTATTCACATTTCCTCATCCCCTCACTATTGCTTTAAATTGCAATCACAGCCCTCTTTCTACAACTGCTTAGGGGGCAGGGAGCTTTATTAGAAATCATAAATTCAAGTTTCAGACTTTCAGTCAGAGGATTGCTAATCCTGCGTGATTAACCTTATTATCTCAAGAATTGTATATACAAGTTGAAGTTTTGATTTCCAGTTTTAATTATCCAAGCTAGAGCCTTTCTGCATAATCTGTTTAGCCATTATCATCACGGTTGCTAGCCCCTTCCAGCCACTTCTCTAGCTGAGCTTCTTTGGTAGCTTTGTAGTCATTGTACTTTTCAGACATCAACAGTAGCTTATCGCTAATATCGGTCTCTTCATGTTGTTGCGGTTCATCCTCAACCTTGCTTGAGGAGGCAACATCATCTGTTTCCAAACCTTGTAGAGCTGAAGATATGCTTGCAGATGAGGCTGATCGCCTGGAACTCATTGATCTCCCGTCCTCAAGTTGCGGCCGGATGAGATTTCGGGACATTTGTTTTGCTTTCGTAAAAACACTTGAGAAAGAGTAACCACTTTTCTCGTGGCCCTCCAGGAAATCAAGCGCAGGGCTACTCCAAGATGCCCTTTTTCCTGCAAGGCTATTGGAGCTAAACTGATGATGGATTAAGCCTCTTTTAGGCTTTTTAGTTGCCATAGTTGCCAGAGAGTTTTTAATGTCTCTAGTCATCTCATCAACTATGGGAAATCCACACTCTTTCATTGATCTTACCATTACAATAGAGTCCTCCAAATCTTCTGTGTGCAAACTCGTTTCATGAGCCTTGTCAGTTACAATTTTCTTGTGTTTTATCACATTAGGCACTGCTTTTTGAGTATGCTGTTGAACGTAGTAGAGCCCAACAGAGGGTTCATTAGCCAAGTATTTGATCATCTCAGCCAAACATTCACTTATCTCCACAAAACCATCAGCCGTAGAGAATCCAAGCATCTTCCCAAAGGCAAAATCCGTTGCTCATTACTGGAACTACGAGGGAAAACATCGAAAAAGAAACAAAATCATAAAATTATTTACACCAATCAGCAGTACTTAAGAGTGTCATATGCCACAATCACTGAAAAAACAAATCCCCCAAGTTTTTCTAGATGCAGAAAACTACTTACACAACCAACCTATGGGATGTTGACCCTAACCCATAGGTCATTAAAGAGAAATTTTTTATTGTTTCTTCATACAACCAACCATTTCAAAGGGTTAAAAAAAACTTCGACATTATGGTGTCTTTTGGTGAATCTGAAAATCTAATTCCTCAAGTATTTGGAAGCTTATGTATAAAAAAATTGAAGTACTACCAAACACATGGGGGAAATCAACACTGTATTTATTTAAAGAATTAAAGTACCATACATATGGAAAACAAATAAACTCACTGGGTTTCTATAAATCTACAGAACACAAAAATCTCAAAGTCCTTGAATTTTTAACTCTCAAATAACTCAAGTAATCAAGTTCATACACCATACATCTCCAAGTTCTACTTCCCATGTAAAAGTTAAGCAGATTAATAAACATAATCAAAATTAAAAGCTGAATGAACATTACACTCCCAAAAATCAAGTTCTACAAAAAGAAAACAACATAACACATCATATATATACTGATATGCACGAATCCCATTTATGATATGCACTTAAGGTTCGATGTTTTATATGAAAGATGCAAACTTTGGATAATTCAAGCCATGGAGAATCACAGGAAACAAAATTAAACAAGTGGGGTTAAAAAATTAGCGAATTTATGGTTTGAATTGAAGTAAAGAAATAGAAATAATAAGGAGGAGAAGAAAAAGAACTAACCCAAGAATGAATAAGGAGCTTATTGCATCATCATGAAGGGGTGAGATTTCAGTGATACTCTTCTATAGAGACAAATCTGCAAATGGGATAAAGCTTATGTTGAAATTGGATTTGGATTTTTTTTTAATAATGAAATGGGATTTCGATTTTGTCATTTCATTTGTTCAGGAGATTCTATTTTCTTTTTCTTTTTCTTTTTCTTTCTTTTTAGGGTTAAATAGCTAATCTACCCCGGAAATTTTCTCATAGGAGCATGCCCACCCTAAAAGTTTTTTCAGGTGCAATTAAGCCCATGAAGTTTTTTTATGAGCAAATCAGCCCAATTTGAGTAGTCAGTAGTGACACTTGTAAATATATGCTGACATGTGCTTTTTTTTATGCTGACATGTCCTTTCTCTCTAAAAAACAATCATCTTCTCCCTCCCTCTACTTTCCCACAGCATCTCACCCTCAACGTCACCAGAGCTCCTCCACCCACGGCCACTCAAAGCTTCTCAACGTCACCCTCAAAGTTAAGGGACTAAAACATGATTTTCTCCAAAGTTAAGAGACCAAAAAACATATTTTAGCCTTCTTTTTAATTGAGTGCAATACACTCACCTATTCTTTATTTTAATTTAATTACAAAAAATACCCTCTATTTCAAAAGCCTACACAAATTTCACTCAAAAAAAAATTGAAGGTATGTTACAAATAACCCTCTATTTCAAAGTCAACATTTTTCATTAAGTGAAACTTAATGTTAACAAAAAGGGCTAAAAGTGTGATTGCCAAAAATAAAATACTAAAATAAAATTTGACGCAAATATAAAGAATCAAAAGTATACTTTAATCTTTTGTTTATTTAAAGTACTACAAACATATTTCAAATGTATTTTTATTCATAGTATACATCCACGTGTTAACCAAGTGAACTAAACTTATGTTTTTAAAACAAAGGGGAAATCCATGTAGTAAAGGCAAAGGAGAAAAGGTCAATGTAGTATTTTGCTTTTTCCATTTTTCGTTTAGTTAGATTGGCATTTGGCAAGCCTAAGATTGATGTTAAAGAGATTCTCATAGAATATAATCACGTTAGGGAATCATTTTTTTAAGGAGGAACTGTTATTGAAAGAATATTCTTTGTTGTATAATTTTTTCTATCAACTTTTGTTTCATATAATCTAAATAAGACTTTGTTCACATGCATATGTCTAAAGGCATCTGTGATGAAATAAGCTAAAATGCGCAGTTATTAACTTGTGAATCTAAAGTTATCAATCATATTATTAATACTTGTATTTTATCTTAAACTGACAATAAATAAAATTGTTGATTGAAACAAATATTTGTGAGTTAATAAGTTTTCAAGAAAAGAGTTACTTTGGGGAAATCGTATTGTTACACACATAACGTTATTATTTTCTTTGAACGTTTTCTTGGCCAAACTATTGGATTATTTTAGGGAAAATGACAAAAAAATGACACTTGAATTTGAGTTGGACAAAATGGGGTCTCTAATTTCAACTTGGTCAAATAAGGGATAGTCCCCAATTTGTCCTAAATGAAATTTGTGACTTTGTGCCAAAAATGTAGTGAATGACGATTCTAAAGTAGTTAATAGTGATACTTGAGTAGTTATTGAGAATGGTAGTTAATAACGATACTTGAGTAGTTAAATGCGATACATGAGTAGTTATCCATTAACTTACTCAAGTATTGCTATTAACTACTTCAAAATAGGCATTCACTGCTTTTTTGCACAAAGTCACAAATTTCATTTATGACAAATTGGGGACTATCCCTTATTTGTCCAAGTTGGAATTGGAGACCCCATTTTGTCCAACTCAAATTCAAGTGTCATTTTCCCATTATGTTACAACTTAAAAAATGAATTTTTCAGTCTTGAAAAGAAATAACAGTGCACTCTTTAAACAAAACTGCGGATCCTTTGAGTTACATGATATATCGTTTTTTTATTTGGATCAAATATACTCCCTCTATTCACAAATATAAGACTCATTTGAATGGATGAGTCTATTCCTAGATAAAAAACTCAATTCTATTTTTTCTTAAAATTTCCCAAAATATCGCTATTAACACTCCTTGATAAAAAATAAATAAGCAAGAGAGGGTGGAAATAAAAGTATGCGATTATGGTGTTTTGATATAATATCATGTAATATTAACTATCTTAATTAATATTCATAATTTCACTAAAACAAATTGGGTAAATATATCTTATCTTTAAGAACATGGGAATAGTAAGAAATAAAGGGCTCAAGAACCTTTGAGTATAAGATGAAAATCATGCCATAAACACACTTTCTTTAATTTTAAATAGTTTATGATGAGCAAGTAGTGCTCCAAATCCAATTTACCATCCATATACCAATTCTAATAAATAATCCTCATCAAGATTGGTCCGCTCATTAATACGTAGCCCTCGTTAGAGGAATAGTACTAGCACTTTCTATCAACAGCTAGGAGTGACTCTTCCGGAAGATGTATGCCTCCCCTTGCAAATTCCAATAGTGTTACCACCCGTGGCAAGTATCATTAGAAGATATGGTCAAGAAAATGTATCACTGGTAGCTTGGATTGCAATCTTATTGTTCTTCCCATCAGCTAATTTGCTTTGCACTTGCATACATACTTATTACTCATACCCTATTCCATCAAAACGTATTGAGTACAGCAATTTGTTTAAAACTCTAGCTTCAATCATTTGTGTAATTGAAGTGTGAAGCCTGAAGATTTTATTATAATGGTTACTAATCAACTCAATGTTTACAACATAATAAGTTGTGATCTAAGGTTGGTGCTTGAGTGGTAGTATAACAATTTTGATAAAATAACATGACCTATATATACTCGTACAAAAAGGATCGTACACAGTTCCACAACAATGACACCGCTTCGAAGTGTGACCATCGTAATTGCATCCCTTTGACAATTTGTTAGCAATTAGTGTGACCATCGTAATTGCATCCCTTTGACAATTTGTTAGCAATTAGTTGGTTGAGTACTTGAGTTCTCTAAGAAAATACATGCATGTCCCCAAAAATTGAATAACGTTCTTAGCCACTTTGTCTATGAGAAAAGAACAATATGGTGAATGGCGATAATTTTTTTCCTGATAACATGAATGGTGATATTATAAGTGCATAAACATGTCGGAAAAAAGTGTATTACTATGAAAAGATCAGGGTCACAGTTCATGAATTTGTTTTCAAATATGGAAAATTACGCACTACAATTCTTTTTCAAAAATATCACTCTCCACAATCTTAAATATAAGCCAACCTAACTTTTGTTTCAATGAAAAAGGAAACAAAACATACCACTAAATTATCACATATGTCACATGTAATTAAATTATAGGTTAGTTTTTAGTAGAACATATTAGGTTTGGGAGAAAAAGATAAATTTAAATTGACTAATTTTGCATGTTTAATTTCTCTATAAAAATCAAAGTAATTTTTTTAATAGAATCCGAGGGAGTAGTAAATAATTATACTAGACTATGAGCTATACAATTGTAGATGTAATCTACATAAAAAAAATTTAGCACGGTTAGTTTGGAAGCAATTGGAGAGGGTTGAATTGGCAAAAAAATTGGAGAGGGTTGAATTGGCAAAAAAAAATTGGAGAGGGTTGAAGGATAGAGAGATCACTAGAGAGAATATAAAGTTTAAATTTTGATTTTGAAAGTTAGAAAGAGAAACAACAACAACTGTTTTAATTATTTTTTGTCTGAAAATAACGTGTTAATCACTTAATTGACAAAAAGAGATGTGGCAAAAAAGGGACCAAAATCAAAATTATATACGCACACGTGCAATATGAAACCGAAAAATATATAATTGTTTTCAAATAAAACACAAATTGTTTTCAATTTAATGATTTCATTGGAAATTTATTCAATACTGGGCTGCTTATCATTTACCTTGTATAAAAAATACTAAAGGCTAAATTGGAAGCTAATCTCAAAACTTGTTTAAGTAATCACAAATCAATTTTCTACAAAATAGGAAACATAATGTGCTTAAATTGCAAAGACACAACCACCAAGAGTTTAAATCATTTGATTGAGATTGTTCTATATCTTAATAAGTAGTTTTAAATTTGAACCTTAGATATGCAACCACAATAATTATTTAGAGGTAACAAGGTTCTCTTTGTGAGTTTACATTCCCGTGAATTAAATTAATTAGTTGCTAATAGTGTTTGTACCCATGGTTATAAATTTAAAAAAAAAAGTTGCAACGGCACACAATTTAAGTCAATGAAAAAAATTCGATAATTTTCATTGATTTAAATGAACTTTAACTGTATTTATTTAATTTAATAATTTTAATACAAGTAAAACGTCTCTCTTCCCGCTCCAGTCCAGAGTCCCCACAATTAAATCCATCTCAGGGGGCGCTTTCATTCCTTCACAACGTAATTTTTATTAAACCGGCCCAACTAAAGTGACCACCCAAATCCTCACCTTTTCCCCCTCCACGCGCTTTCATCCACGCTCTGATTAAACGTACCAACCACACAACCTACCTCCCAATGCAAATCACCTCCTCAGTTACAAGTTTATAATTGGTAGAGTACTAATAACTATTAAGCACTTTTTTCAGTCAAATCTTGCATATAAGTCCTGTGGGATGATAGGCTTAAGTTTTGGAAATTGCGCATGTCAACCTTGATTAGTTTAAGTACTAGGTATAGAGTTTATTTAGGAGAGTTAAACCCATAATGTTGAACGTTGTTGAAGTCTCTATGTATAGAATTATTTGATTAGAGTTAAATGGAGCTAAATATTTGGTAAATTCAATCAAAGCATTGATACAATTATCAACTTTTATTGCTGATTGTCGATTGAAGTTAAACATTTTTTTATTTGAAGGAAAAGAATCTTCCACCGTCGTAGATTAGTAGGATTAATTAAGGGGAAATTAACAGAGTCTTGTGTTTCAACTAGGAGTTCACTCATAACTAATTAAATTCCATTACTAGAACCCCATTCTCACATAACAACCAAGACCTAATGTAATGTGTTTTCTTCATCATAGTCAAAACTGGTCTTTTTACCAAAAAAAAACTTATCATGTTTTCTCTCTCATTTCCTTTTTGAAAAAATATGAAGGGTTTAAATATGATTATTTCTCCTTAGCAATAATATGCACTTCATCAAAAAAAAAAAAAACCAAAACCACTTTTTCCATATTCATTCCATTCAAATAGTTTAGACTTGAGTTTTTTTTATATATAAGACTTGAGTCACCTAAATATCTTTCCAAATTCACATAAACTTTTTTGAACTATAAATTCACAGAAACAGTTATTTGAAATAAAGACTTTGGATTAGAAATCCTTTTTTTTTTACCATAGTTTAGAAATCTCGACAACTTTGTTTTTAATGGAATTCATATTTTCAAAAACTATCTTATACCTAAAAATGGATCAATATTCTTAATAACAAATAGATCGTCTAAATGTAATTTAGATGTAAGTATGTAATTATCTATATCGACTAGAAAAATTCTTGCGTGAACCTGGTGCACCACGTCATTTGTGGTCTGACCAATCACAAGTTGACACATATGATTTGACATGGATTATTGAATCTAACGTGATACCATAAAAATAGGAACTAACATATAAAAAAATATAAAATATCATGTTTTCAATGTTTTTTATCTTACAATGTAAATAAAAATGATTTCAAAGTTAGTTGAATTTTTTTAGGTGCCACATAAGATTAAAAATTCCACATAAGATACTATGTTGCATTAACTTGTGGTTGATCAGACTACAAATGACGTGGTGCACCGGGTTCACACAAGAATTTCTCTATCGGCTATGTAATTTCTTAACAACTAGAAACTCAGTTATATAGTAATCTCTTGTCTTTTTTTGCTTAGAGTCTTTGGTGTCCCATATTCTTGGTTTCCCTGGATTCGAATGCAAGACCTGACGGGTACACAACGCCTTTACTCTCTCATAGGATAGGCTAGTAATCCCTTGTCTTTTTTTTTTTTGAGTTTTTAATCCGGTATCCTGGGCCAGCCCCAATGTCACGGGGAACTCAACGGGCTCAGACTAATCCAGATCCGCACCGGGGCCTCCACCTAAGGGTAAAGTGCTGGCCAAGGGGCAGACTGCATTCCCAGAGCTCGAACTCGAGACCTCTGGTTAAGCGGTGAAGTGAGGTAACCACTACACCAACCACGCTTGGTTCCCTTGTCTTTTTTTTTTTTTTACCTTCGTAATCCCTTGTCTTGATTGACAAGGAAACCAGTGCGGCGGTGGCCACGTCATACACTCCATCCTCGCGTTGTCACACGCTCTCGTTCCCGCGACGATTTCATTGCCGCTCTAAGAACGTGAATTTGAAAATACCACCTCTCTCTCCAAACCAAAAAAAATTGAAAAGAATAGGAAACAAAAAGAAACCTCTCTCTCTCTCTCTCTCTCTCTCTCTCTCTCTTCACGCTCTCTCTCTCACACACACACTCTCTTCTGTTGTGTTTTTGAAGCGAAACATAAAAAGCCCTTCACTGTATAATTCATTCCTTCTAAATTTTTTTATTCTTCTTCTTCCTCTCTCGCCGGCCAAAAAAAAAAAATCACCGGAAAGAAACACTCTCTGTTTCACTCGATTTCGTCGGCATTCTCAGAGATCAATTCCTTGCAGTGAACAATGTCTGAGGAAGAGAAATTACTGAAGGAGGCGAAGAAATTGCCATGGGAGGATCGTCTCTTTCACAAGAACTGGAAGGTCCGAAACGAAGCCAACGTCGATTTGGCCGCCCTCTGTGACTCCATTCCCGATCCAAAAGACCCTCGCATCCGTGAATTCGGTCAGTTTTTTCACTTTTTTTGTTCTGTTAGGGTTTTTGATTTCGATCTCTCTGTTCTGCTCGTGGATCTAGGTTTTCTTTTCACTGCAGTGACTGCATTTTGGTTTGGATCTTGTTTAACTTTTTTTTTGTAATTTTTAGGTCCGTTTTTTAGGAAAACTGTGGCGGATTCTAATGCTCCTGTACAGGAAAAGGCACTAGATGCGTTGATTGCTTACTTGCGAGCAGCTGATGCTGATGCAGGAAGGTGTGTGCGATGATTTTTTGTATAATGCTTGATTTTGTTTCGTTGCATGCTGTGTTAATTTGAATTTGAAATGTGAATTTTGTTTAATGTGAATTTGAAATGTGTGTAGGTTTGGTAAGGAAGTGTGTGACGCAATTGTGGCTAAGTGTTTGACTGGAAGGCCAAAGACAGTGGAGAAAGCTCAGGCATCTTTTATGCTTTGGATAGAATTGGAAGCAGTGGATGCGTTTCTGGTATTGTTCAGTTGAATGTGAAGTTATTGAGTGTGAAATATTCAGTTTAATCGTGTTCAGCTAATAGTAGATGTACAGAAAGTAGGTAACTGTTGACAAGTTTGTTCTGGAAGTATGGAGAATTTTTTGTATATATTTTGTTATAGGGTAGGATAGATAAAGAGTACATAACTGTTCTATACAATCACTATATTGGGCTCAACAGTTTTTTAAAGTAAAACAAGAATATTGATATGTTAAAATGAGTCATTGGGTTTAAAATATTCAGTCATTGGATTTTGAATAAATTCTTGAGCTAGACAACTTGACATTTAGTTAGTTAAAAATAGAGGTTCGGTCCTTGTCTGCTTTCAAAGTTTCACTCTGGGAGGCGAATGCTTTTATGCATCAATTTCTATCCTCCTGCTCACCATTTTTTTTACTATTTTTGGTATATATATAGGATGCAATGGAGAAGGCAATTAAGAATAAAGTTGCTAAAGCTGTTGTACCTGCAATAGATGTCATGTTTCAGGCATTAAGGTTTGTAACTTGTTTGTTGCGCTTACAATGTTTGACATTGTTTTTCTCTTGCAATGGGTAACTTGTAAAGCTGAATCTGTTCATATTCTTAGTGAATTTGGAGCAAAAATTTTGCCCCCCAAAAGGATTTTGAAGATGCTTCCTGAACTCTTTGATCACCAAGATCAAAATGTACGTGCATCTTCTAAAGGATTGACTCTTGAGCTTTGTCGGTGGATTGGCAAAGATCCTGTAAAGTCTATTTTGTTCGAGAAAATGAGAGATACAATGGTATGCTAAATTGATTTCTGCTAATCTATGCCTCTTCATTTGCTCTACTGCGAGGAAATTATTTATTGCTTACCTTCTGCAGAAAAAAGAGCTGGAAGCTGAGCTTGTAAATGTTAGTGGAACGGCTAAGCCAACGCGGAAAATAAGGTAGTTGTTTTTGGATAATACACTGTTTTTTCAAAATTGTGCCTTCTTTCATCTGGTCAGGAGTTGTTCTAGCATCTAGGTTGTAGAAAGCTCTGTTTTTCAATGCGATTTAGCTTCATTCATCTAGTCAGGACTTGTTTAAAGCATCAAGGTATTAGAATGTTCTTTTAAGTGGCCCGTGCTTGGGAATTTGTGGTGGCAATAAAAGTGACAGGGAATTGAAGATAATGCGACACATATGCTACATGCATCCATATTCTTTCTTTCTTATATCATGGCCTCAAACTTAATTTGATCCTGCTTTTCTTTACTTGATAATCTGAATTTATGTTACATCCATAATAAAGTTATCTGCTCCTGTGATTATCCCGTGGCATGTTTGCTTGATGACATGTCCTCCATCATTTGTATGTTCTTGTGTCACCACTGTGGTTATGGGTCCATTTTTTCAAAAAAGATTATGTTTTGAAGCCAGCCTATGGGCACAATTCTGGTATACACACATTATAGAAATAAATCAAGACGTGCAAAAATTTCTGTTTGTAGTTGGAGATATGCTCACACACCTGAAGCTGAAAAGTTTAAATATCTAAGCTATTTTGACCTGAATTCAAATTTCTTCCAAATACCAAAAATTTACCACTACATTAGAGATGTTTCTCATACTGAAATGGCTTCATCTGCATAGGAACAAAAGCAAAAGCACATTTGTGTTGTTTTTTAATGCACCTAGATTTTGACTGTGTAGGCCTTCTCAATTCTAACAGTTATGACGGTTTCTTGGTGCCATACCGTTTATGAACTAGACAACCAGATTTTATTGGTAGAATTATTACTGTTTTGCCCTTAGTGTATTTAAAAAGCAGTTCCCCTTATTATACAGATCAGAGCAAGACAAGGAACCTGAACCAGAATCAGTTTCTGAGGTGGTGGGTCCTGGCCCTTCTGAAGAATCTGGGGCTGATGGTATGGCTTTGGATTTGGATACTTGAATATGGTTTTTCTCAATAATGTCTTGCTTGTTTACTGAGCCATTGATCATATGCTTATGCTTATTCTCTAATCTTTTTAATTTCAGTTCCTCAAGAAATTGATGAATATGAGCTTGTTGATCCTGTTGATATATTGACTCCTTTGGAGAAGTCTGGATTTTGGGAAGGAGTGGTTAGTTTTCTCCACCATCTGACTGATTATTTCTACTTGTCGTTAAATGAAATATATGGTTTTTGTTATATAGTTCATATTTGTCTGTTTGCCTTTTTGTTCTCTCATGTCTTGTATGTAAAAATTTTAGAAAGCTACCAAATGGTCTGAGAGGAAGGAGGCAGTTAGCGAACTAACCAAGCTAGCGTCAACTAAAAAAATATCTCCTGGTGACTTTTCTGAAGTTTGTCGAACGTTGAAGAAGGTAATTTTTACTTTTTAAATGTAGTGGTTAATATGAGTTTGATGGGATGATATTGATCTGGTACTCTAAAGTATTCATGGTTGCTTGTCTCATTTTTTGTGAACCATGAGTTGAAGTTGGGGCATTATAATAGAATCATATCTGTTGGTCGTTAATTGCTATC
The DNA here is from genome assembly GCA_029929735.1 of Mimosa pudica. Classification (NCBI taxonomy): domain Eukaryota; kingdom Viridiplantae; phylum Streptophyta; class Magnoliopsida; order Fabales; family Fabaceae; genus Mimosa; species Mimosa pudica. The sequence goes on along the minus strand of JAKELP010000023.1, from coordinate 2,125,886 downwards.
CATATAGGAGAGAATCTGATGTATTTTTATGACAAATACTTTGGCAGAACAATTATATTGAGTATATTTTTTTTTTGTTATTAGCTTGAGTAGATTTTTTTTGGGTACATCAAGGGTAAAGGACGGAAATTCATGGCTGTTAGTTCTTGAAAAATGTTTATGAAATCCATTTACATATTTCATGGTTGCATCTCATTACTCAATAAAAAAAGGGGGCAACTGATAGAAACCCAATAGTCTTTTTTAATATTTTATTTTAGGAAGTTGTTATTTTTATATTTTATCATGTGTGTTGTGTCTATTGTGACAAGTGTCTAGTGTTAGTTATAAAATAGTGGCAGTTTATGTTTAGGGAAGTTATTTTCAGTTGTGTAATCAGTCTATATGTATCTTCTCATTGTATTATGTTGGATATGAATGAAGAATTGAATTAAGATATAGGAGATTGCTCCTCTCTTGTCCCTAGAACTAGATCCTGGTTCTAGCCCCCTCCCTCTAGGATTTTCAGATTCTGGATCCTAGAACCTCTCTACTTTCCTCTCCTTTCCATCCATTTGTCTTATATATGTATATGTTTTTGTGGGTTCTATCAGCAACCCAGTTCTAGTTCCCACTTAGTGAGGGTGCTAGGGAAGGAAGATATACTAGGCAGCCTTACCCCAGCTTTATGTAAAGAGACTGATTCAAACCCACGACTTAAGATCCTATGGCGCTGCAAGTAGGGATGGGAATAGGCCAGGCCGGCCTGTTAAGGCCTGCAGCCTGGCCTGGTTAAAATTAGGCCAGGCTCAGGCTCAGGCCTTTTTTGTAAGCCTGTTTTAATTAACAGGCCAGGCTCAGGCTACAAAAAAAAGCCTGTTAATTTAACAGGCCGGCCTGTTAAGAGCAGCCCAAGATAAAGCCGAACAGTACACAAGTGTTTTCTCACTGTTACTCTCATTTCGCGTGCGTGTTGTTTTGATTCTTGACTCTCTCACCTACCTCACCTACCAGTCAAACTAAACCAACCATTCAACCATGAAATAAAAAAATGTCTCTCATTTTATGTGTGCCCGAGTCTCTCACCTCCCATTGATAGAAAAAGTCTCTCACCTCACCAATCATGTTTCAATTCACCACCAACCTCCATTTTTCTTCTTCTCCATCTTTCTTCTTCGTTAGTCCCTCACGAGTTCGTCCTTATTAGTCCCTCACGAGTTCGTCAGTCCGACAAGATGAAGAGTTTTGAGCTGAAGATTTTAGAAGGAGAAGAAGACAAAGTTTTGCAAAGATGAAGAAGAAGAAGTCGAAGATCTTTTCGAAATTTTTTGTTTTAAGCTGAAGCAAGTCCCATTCCTATATCCTTTTCTAGAGTTTTTTTTTTATTTCTTCCCATTCCTTTTTTTTCTTGGGATGTTGAGATAAAATGTAATGAAATTAAGTAGTAATATGGAAATGAATGGATTTTTTTAAGGGAGATTGATTTGTTTGAATTACTGATCCGAGGTTTGTTGATGTCTTGATATATGTTAATGGTTTTAGAATGTTTACATGTATGTTCCTATCTATTTCTGGCGTTTTTTTTTCTGTCTTGGTTTCGGCCTGTTAGGCCTGTTTAATTTCCAGGCTTGGCCTTACCAGGCCCAGGCCAGGCCACAGGCCTGAAAAAATTATTATAAAAGGCCACAGGCCAGGCCTAAACATCATCTTGACAACCCAGGCCAGGCCTATTATGGGTGTAGCCTGGCCTGGCCTGGCCTATTCCCATCCCTAGCTGCAAGCGTGCTTATCGTTGAGTCAAACCGGCCCTTCCATCCCATTACTCAATATTTATACTTAACTACTCCCTCTATTCTACAATATAAGCAAATGTGGTGGGAGATGGTATGTTCTATAATATAAGCTAATTGGAGAATGGTATGAGCATTTATTATGTTTTCCACTTTACCCTTTATTGACAACACTCTCTCTCATCTTCCCTATGCACACTCTCATTTTTTCTTATCTAATTACCATCCCACTTATCCTCTTCATAAATAGGGCCAAAGTTGGTAAATAATATGTTCTAGACATATTGATTGCTTTCAACAACTTTCAACAGTATTCTTGAATATAGCGATTTGGTAAACATTAACTTATATTGTGAAATGGAAGTAGTATTAGTTTCTTATTTGAGAAGTGCAGCACATAGTCTTCTTCCTTTTGTTTTCCCAACCCCGGAGGGTTGTTTAAAATGGAATTTTTTGGACATGCATAGCTTTGGGAATCTCTTTAGAATGGAATTTAACAATCATTGGATGGTTTACACGTGTTGACTACTGGAGTTGATAATGAGTTGATAATAGAAAGAGAAGAGTTGTGGAGCTTATGATACTTAGGGGTTGTAATAGTAATCACATTACCTATGATTTGATGAATTCAATGTAATTTGAGTTTGGATTGTTTGCTCTGTGCAACGCATTTGTAGGGAGGGTATCTGCAGATAAATTAATGTTTAGGGGGAGGACTAGCCCGATAAAAATAAAGTCTCATTCTCTTTAAGATAATGGATTAATTAATATTAGCCATTTATTCTGCATAAGTCGGAGAGTTTAGGAGGGTTCATTGTCAGGCATTAAATATCAGGGCACTTATTTTGCGTATGACCTAATGTTTTTTTTTGGGGCGGGGGATTGGTTCTGGCCAATTTAGCCTTTATCTTTTATATCGAATTTGTCCAAATGTTTGGGTTATAAAGATGTTTATAAAACTTTACTGCATATAATTTCTTGCTACCATTTTTCCTTTTTTGGCCTTATATTATGCTCTGAAATCTGTTGTACCTTCAATTATACCCTGCTTTCTAAGAGCTTTGTCCTTTTAGTCAGTCTTTCATGCAACAACTAGTTGTTTTGCTTCCTAAAGTTGAACTTTTGGTTTTTTCTTGCAGCTAATTACAGATGTAAATATTGCGGTTGCTGTTGAGGCAGTCCAGGCTCTAGGAAATCTTGCTCGGGGATTAAGAACCCACTTTTCTGCAAGTTCTCGTTTTATATTGCCTGTTCTACTTGTAAGTTCTATTTTGTAGTAATGGCTTATTATGGATTCTGTTTTTGATGGATTTGGGTGCTTCTAAATACATTTTTGATCAAAAGCTCATTACTTTTTGTCATGTTAGGCTTGTCCTATTTGTTCTATTGACACAACTTTTTTTGACTCAGCATGGCTCAAAAGCTTTGCTGAACTTTTTCAACACTTCAATTCTTTTTCCAGTACCAGCAACTAAGTAGTTTTGAGGGAGATTTCTATCAAAGATCACTAAAGGGATATAATTTCAAATTATGCTTAAAACATTCTGAAATCTGAAATATCACTCTAACTCTATGAGGCTGGTCTGGCAGTTTGTTATCATGCTCAACAACCAAGTTGCCCTTCATTAATTTTTATAAAAAGATTCATCCTCCATCACTGCCTGCCCCAGTGGGAACTTGTCTTCTCCGTAACATATACTTGTTAAATTATTAAGGGAAACTTGTCAACAAAGTATATCATATAGAAAGTGTCCTTATGACTTGAAGTGTACTTTTGTCAAAATAGTATGCGAACTTGCCATATCATGAACATTACTTGAGGATTTACTAGAGGGAACCTTTCAACAATGATCTATGTATAGAGAGAGGGTGAATTTTTACAACTTGAAGTATTCTAAAAATGGAAAGGGAACTTGTCATTTCACTTTGCTTACTTATCGATTTCCTAATGAGAAATTGTTAACAAGGTTCAATATAGATAATGTTACTCCTTAAAGCTATTTGGTTTGATTGCCAAATGAAATTGTTTCAGTTCTTTGTTTGTTGTTTGTGGTGTATCTACCTTGTGTTTCCTTGGTATAAAATTAGTGTTTTTCAAATGTTATATTTTGGACATAAGGCTTGCCTAATGTGTCTATTGGTTGTCTAGGATAAATTGAAGGAAAAAAAACCTACTATGACCGAGGCATTAACTCAGACCCTGCAAGCAATACACAAAGCTGGATGTATAAGCCTGGTAGATGTAGTCGAAGGCAGGTTTTCCATCTATTTTATTATTGAGCTTCTTATCAGGCTTGAATTTTAATAAGCTATGCGCTAAAGGGTTTGAATTTTGTGTGAATTGATTTTTCGAAAACAGACTTTTTGTTAATTTTCTTCCTTTTTTAAAATCTGTTGTACGCATCCTGATTAAATGTAGGCCTTGGTTTGAGTTTTTTCTGTGTATATCTAGTTTCCAAATGAAATGTTATCAATTTGAGTATCATACAACGATAGCAACAGAGCCTTATCTCACCACATGGATTCGGCTACATGGATCATACATTTTGTTTTGGGTTCATTTGATTCTTTTATTGTATGTTTTCTTTCCTATTAAGATTTATAGTCTGGTTCCCTTATCGAACTAAAGATTTTCTCTTCAAGAAGATGAAATTCCAATTGATGTTGACGAATTGCTGACTACATAGTTTTGAATGATTATAAACCCTTCCATATCCCTTCCAATTGATTTCGAGAATTCCTTTTACGACTATTTCCTGCCATATATATGTGATTACTCTTTATTATGGCTTTGATATCTTAATGTTTATATGCTAGAATGAAGACACTGAGGGCTAATTGATTTTTTCCAAGCTTTTGTGTTATATAATGATTTGTTGCATGTCGTCTTTTGGCTGGATATACACAGATGTCAAGACAGCCACAAAAAACAAAGTTCCTCTTGTGCGATCTTTAACCTTGACCTGGGTGACGTATTGTATTGAAACAAGTAACAAGGGTATTGTACTGAAGTTGCACAAGGATTATGTCCCAATCTGTATGGAGGTCAGTGTGGTCTGGTCTTTGGTTTTCTGTTGTCATTTTATTTCAAAGTTTAGAAATTTTATGCTTGGTTGAAATCTAGCATGAGAATTGAGATTTTAGTTTTCTTTTGATTTACATTTTTTATTTCTCTCTCTCTTGTTTAAAATATCTGTATTGGTGCATGTTTCATCTTTCCTGTTTGTTAATTACTAGAGTTCCTGAGATATACGGTTTATATATCAGTTGCCCCCCTTTCTTCGACAGAGCAATATCCTAGAACAATCAATCTTGACTTTGAAGTTAAACAAATTTTTTTACCTTGCTGACAACTTTTGTGTTGGCATATGCTCTAAGATTGTTTCTTGTCAACTCTGATTTTTTAGAGAAGCTTTTAGAGGACTATCATGTCTATTTTGTTGGCTTTTCCCACTTGTAATAAATACCAATTTTATCTTGCAGTGCTTAAATGATGGTACTCCAGATGTGAGGGATGCTGCCTTTTCAGCATTGGCAGCAATAGCTAAGGTATTGCTTGTAGCAAATAAGCTTTGTGGATTTGCTTCTTTTTGTTAATTTTAAGCATTTTTTGTTTTTCATTTTGCAGTCAGTTGGAATGAGACCTCTGGAGAGGTCAATTGAAAAACTTGATGATGTCAGAAGAAAGAAGCTTTCTGAAATGATTGCAGGTTCTGAAGTTGCTCCACAAAGTGGTTCGGCTACAGGTTTGTTTAGCGTTTGTTGGATATTCCGCACATTTGTGTTTATCTTTGCTGACACTTTTTGTTGATTTTCCAGCAGGTTCTGTGCAAAATACTCGAAGCAGTGTGTCCTCTTTAGAGGTAGGGTTTTTTAATAGCTTATAAGTTCAACTTGAATCTTGTCACTCAGGACATAGAGTTGTCTTATCTTGTTTGCTTATTCTGTTGGTTTATTTGATGCGACTATGTGAATTTCTATGTTTTGTGATATACTAAATGATGGTGGTGATAAAAATAGAGGTCTACGTTATCCTGGCTACTCTTTTTCACCCTTTCATGGGCTATTTCCTCTCAAAACTTGTAACCATGCTGAAATTATAATGGAAAAGTTTTGCTTGAATGCCATAAGTGGAGGATGATCATTAATTACTTGTTGGGGTGTATTGTCCAAAGGGCATTTGGAAAATATATTTATTGTGCAGGACAGTGGAGTTGTTTTATGTCTATCTTATATCTTATTATATTTTGTGAGATGCTGACACATTTTTCCTTATTGGGCATGTCAGAGCTCAGAAAGTACTTTTGTTAGAAGGTCAGCAGCAAGCATGTTAAGTGGAAAGAGGCCTGCTCAGGCAGCAGTATGTATACATGTCATTGCTTGTGTGTTTTTATGTTTATTCATTGTGAGTTGTTATACCTAGCTTTTCCAATTTCAGCCGGTCCCCAAAAAGGGTGGCTCTGGGAAGTCTGGACCTAATAAGGTTGGAGATGGAGGTGCACAGGTTAAGCCTTCAAAATCAATTGAAACCCCTGAAGAAGTTGAGGTAAATATAGTTCTTTCCTGCGGAGTTGATTTAAATCTATTGTGTTGATTAGGTATGTGATTTTTAATGATATTATATTTTCTGTTTTACTGAACTTTAGCCGTCTGAGATGAGTCTTGAGGAAATTGAGAGCCGAATAGGTTCTCTGATACAGCCAGATACCATTACTCTTTTAAAAAGTACGGTGTGGAAAGAGCGATTGGAAGGTTGGTAGTTATTCATAACTTTATACACTTCATTTAATCTGTTTTGGTTTTTATTTTGCAGACCATGGATTTTGAACATGAGAATTTGTATTGTCGTCCCCTAATAGCATTGACTTTAGTTGCTTGATCAGTTTGTCTAGTCGACTGGAAATGTTTATTCTCTAAAGCCAGGCAATGTTATGATTTGCAAAATATTTTATGTTTGTTAATGGGTTGACATTCTTTTGTTTTTTATGGTTTGACCATGAATTTCCTAGGCTCATTTCTCCCTATAATCTCCACTCCATCCTTTTGTGGATTCAATCTTGTGTACTTCAAATTGGAAAATCTAGTAGTCAATTGTTTGAGGCATCTTATCAAGTGTTCATGGATGTACTGTTGGCGACATTGCTTGTAGTTGTCACTGTACTGATTATTTTCTGCTTGACTTCCTATCACAAAAATTGTTGATGAGCTTAGTTACTAAAATTCAAATTTTGTAGGCATTTCTTCATTGAAAGAGCAAGTAGAAGGCTTACAGGACCTTGACCAGTCAGTGGAAATTTTGATTCGTTTACTTAGCTGTTTGCCTGGATGGGGCGAGAAAAATGTTCAGGTTCAGGAGTAGTTTGTTGTCATTTGGCTGATATTTGAATTAATGCCTGGAAAGCAGAAATTGTAATTTACAATCTGTGATTTCAATATCGTCAAACAGGTTCAGCAGCAGGTTATTGAAGTGATCACACATATAGCATCAAAAGCTTCCAAGTTTCCAAAGAAGTGTGTAGTACTTTGCCTTTTGGGTAGGTATTGTGGTTTGGTTTTAATAAGGTTGTTCATTGGCCTTTTCATGAGCCAGCAGAAAATTGACCTTACCTCTTTCTTTAAAATTTTTTATAGGACTTAGTGAACGTGTAGCAGATATCAAGACACGTACACAGGCTATGAAGTGCCTTACTACTTTCTGTGAAGCAGTTGGTCCGGGATTTGTTTTTGAAAGAGTAGGCGTTGTTGCATTCTGTTTCTATGTATTCTTATCATTGGCCATAATTGTATGCTTTGTCGATATCTGTAGATTATTTGTGGAGAGTTGTTTTTCTCCTCCTCTCATTAGAATATGTTAAAATGTAGTCAAGGAGGCCTTCTAGGATCTCACTTACGAGGTGGGGTCTTGATCAAATTTTCATGTCTCAAATGATATTTAATATTCTGGATCAATAATCTGGTGATTATTGTATATGGATCTACTGCAAATATCTGTTTTGGAAACTTTAAAAGATTTCTTAAAAATTTTCAAATATATGATTCTTATGTCGGAGCTATTTGTATTTTTTTGTAATACTTAACATTATTAATTATCATGTTTTATTGTTATTTATAGGTGGGGGAAATTAATGAAATAAGTGGATGATTTAATTGCTAGTATTTTATGTTTGAGTAAATCTAACCTAATTAGATAGTGTCTAGCAGGTTGTTATTTCAGAATGTTGTTTTAATCTGGGATGATTTTCTGTTAACTAAGTTAGGGCTGCTTTTGCATTTTTGCTTGACCTATTTTAAATGATGATGTTACCATGTACTAGACATCCTCCCCTTGTTTGCCAGTGGTTATGTTAGATTCTTACTTCTGCTCTTTTTTACCCGTCTGCAGCTGTACAAGATTATGAAGGAGCACAAGAACCCTAAGGTTCTTAGTGAGGGGATTTTGTGGATGGTGTCTGCTGTTGATGATTTTGGAGTATCACATCTGAAGCTTAAGGTGTATATTTAAATTCCTTTTGTTTTTAATTTAGACTTATCACTGTTATCATCGTTGATTAGTGCTACTGTGGTTAGAAGTACTAAGGTTTGATGTAACTGTAATTTTGCAGGATTTGATCGATTTTCTTAAAGAGACAGGGCTGCAGTCAAGTGCAGCTGCTACTAGAAATGCTTCAATTAAGCTTTTAGGTGTTCTGCATAGATTTGTTGGTCCAGGTGATTTTTCATTCTATGCTCAAAGGTCTCTTCTCATTTGATTTCATTCACATTGGTTCTGGATTTTTCCTATGTGCAGACATTAAAGGGTTTCTTGCCGATGTTAAGCCTGCTCTGCTTAGTACCCTTGATGCTGAGTATGAGAAGAACCCATTTGAGGTAACCATTTTCCTTTTCTTGTTTGAGTTTAAAGTACTTTTTGTGCTAGTATTTTATCACTTAGCCCTCATTTGTTTGCTTTAGGGAGCATCTGCTGCTCCTAAGAGAATTGTAAGGGCATCAGAGTCATCATCATCTGTAGTAGTTGGTGGGCTAGATGGTCTGCCTCGTGAAGATATCAGTGGAAAGATAACTCCCACACTTTTAAAGAGCTTTGAAAGTCCTGATTGGAAGGTTTGCTTTATTATAGTGTGGCAAATTTTCATTCTTTTGCCTCATTTGATCTTTGAATGTTTGTATTGAGGCAGAGAAGAATGGCTTATGTATCAATCTGTTTACTTCTCCATAATGTAGGTTCGAATGGAGTCTGTTGAAGCTGTGAACAAGATATTGGAAGAGGCTAATAAGCGAATTCAAGCAACTGGAACTGGTACACCCCCCCCCCCCTCTCTCCCCTAGAAAACTCAACACTTTTCTGTCTTGCTTTTGAACTGGTTCTGCCTATTTTCGCTATTTGAATCTTGTTTTTATGTGCGCTGTTTTGTAATAATCATACATGTTCTTATTAGCATTAATTGATTTTGTTGTAAATTCTCATGGATACTTCATGTTCTCTTATTAGTTGAGTTATTTGGGGCTCTAAGAGGACGGCTCTATGATAGCAACAAAAATATAATTATGGCAACCTTGACTACTATTGGTAATGTTGCATCTGCGATGGGACAAGCTGTAGAGAAGTCAAGCAAGGTTGGTGGATTCTGTTTGCTTTTCTCTACTTTTGTTCTGAAACATCAGATTGCTGTGTTTAATCAATCTTTTGTGAAATGATTTGCTGCAGGGTATTTTGTCAGATGTTTTGAAATGTCTTGGTGACAACAAGAAGCACATGAGAGAATGTGCTTTGAGTACTCTTGAATCTTGGCTAGCTGCTGCTCATCTTGATAAAATGGTATGCATTGATCCTCTGTTAGCATTTATTTATCTCAGTGTGCTTGTCTTGAATATGATGCTCTTGTAGGTTCCTTACATTACAACTGCTTTGACGGATTCTAAACTTGGTGCGGAAGGGCGTAAAGATCTTTTTGACTGGTTATCAAAGCAACTTTCTGGGCTTAATAGTTTTTCTGAAGCCGCGCAGCTCCTTAAGCCAGCTTCTTCTGCAATGACAGTAATATCTGCTCTCTATTCTGATATTATTTATTCGGTTATTATATTTGTCCTTTAATTAATGAGTCATGAGATCAGACTACACACAGAAATATGATGTTCAAAATAATTTGCATGATGCTTTTCAGGATAAATCTTCTGATGTTCGCAAGGCAGCGGAGAATTGCATTAATGAGATATTAAGAGTTAGTGGAAGTGAAATGGTATGCCTTCTGGAAAAATGCTGTCTTTCTGATTCGTTCTTTTAACTCTCACATAATGGCAAGCATCTAAAATTGTTTTTAAATTTTCTTATTCAGATTGAAAAGGTTGCAAAAGAAATTCATGGACCTGCTCTGAATATAGTTCTTGAGAAACTAAAGCCATATGGTTCTTTTCAAGGTTGAATTCTTGATTTGATTAGTTATGTGGTATTTGCTTGGTTTTATCATGCCAAGTTTCATACGTCTGACTTTTCTCTCTGTTAAATATTCTTTTTTCCATAGAATCATTTGAGACTGTTAGAGCAGTTTCAGTTGGAACAACCTCAAAAGGTATCTCAAAGGGTGGGAGGTCTGCTGCCAATGGTGTTTCAAAACAGGGAAATAGAGCTATATCTTCGGTATGGCTAATTCTGCTTGGGTTTGATTAGTTTTAGTTGAATAGATTTTTCTCATTGTGTGTTCGTCTTGTCAAAAGAGGGCCATGGCGACAAAGGGCACAAGGTTGGAAGCAATTTCTGTTCAAGATATAGCAGTTCAGTCACAAGCTTTATTAAATGTTAAGGATTCAAATAAGGTAATTTAGCTGAAGTTCAGTGTACAAAATACTGTTTTTTATTCAAAAGGATTTATGAATAATTATTCATTTTGTTTGGTTTCCTTTCAGAATGAAAGAGAAAGAGTAGTAGTTAAAAGGTTTAAGTTTGAGGAGCCTCGAATAGAGCAGATTCAGGAGCTTGAGGTGGGCCGATTCTTTGAGTAATGTAACATGAATTGAGTTCTGTAAGATTATAGCATTATAATAGATGTGTCTGCATTATGCCTTTATGTAGAGTGATATGATGAAGTTCTTCAGAGAGGATTTACATAGAAGGCTCGTAAGTGCAGATTTCAAAAAGCAAGTTGAGGGTCTTGAAATGCTACAGAAGGTGTTTTTTCTTCCCCACGTCTTTAAGTAATCGTTGCTAGATAGTCGATGGAGTGTTGTCAATAATCAAGTTTGTTTAATCACAAAATTTTATTGCACGTTACAGGCACTTCCATCCATTGCTAAGGAAATCATAGAAGTTTTGGATATACTTCTTAGGTGGTTTGTATTGCAGTTCTGCAAATCAAATACGACATGTCTATTGAAGGTGCCCTTTTGTTTCAATTTGAATTTTAATGATTATTCTCTTTCTGTATGTTTCCTTGATGTATCTGTCTCTGTCTTTTGAATGCATAACAATTGAAATTCTCAGGTGCTAGACTTTCTCCCTGAGCTACTCGACACCTTGAAGGATGAGGGATACTCATTTACCGAGGCTGAAGTTGCAGTGTTTCTTCCATGCCTTGTAGAGAAGGCTAGTATTTATCCTTCAAGATAACTCTTACACTGGTTTGCATGCTTGTGTGTGTGGATTGTGAAATTTTATTTTGTTCAGTTCAAATCTATTGTTGGGTTGACCTTGAGTGTGATCTGGTGATGATTTTGATTTCATTACTAAATGCAACATAAATTCGGTTGATTGTTGGCTAGAAATTAATATCGATTTTTTTATATAAATGTTTCAGCTAGGGCATAACATTGAAAAAGTGCGAGAAAAAATGCGAGAACTTACCAAACAGATTATTTCCCATTATTCTGCTTCTAAATGTTTCCCATACATATTGGAGGGCCTGCGCTCTAAGAACACACGAACACGCATAGAATGTGCTGATCTTGTTGGTTTTATCATTGACAATCACGGCGCTGAGGTAAAGATAGTGATACCTCCTAGTGATGTCTTGCATTTCACAATTCTTTTAGATATTTACTATTAACATTCTGTGGACAGATTACTGGACAGTTAAAATCATTGCAAATTGTTGCAAGTTTGACAGCAGAACGGGATGGTGAAACTAGAAAGGCTGCATTGAATGCACTAGCTACTGGTTATAAGATTCTAGGTATGACTAGTTAGACTGATATTTACTTATAGGCATTGACTGATCCGTTGTTTGAACGGATTTTAGTGTATACTTTGAGCTTTTTTTTGTATATGTTGAAGCTGTGGTAATTATTTCTTTTGATGACATTATTCAGGTGAGGACATATGGAGATATGTTGGGAAGCTAACAGATGCTCAAAAAAGCATGTTAGATGATAGATTCAAGTGGAAGGTCCGTACCTGATTTTCTCACTATCTCTGGATGTATTTCTTTTGTGTAAATATAAAACGATCATTTAATTTTCCAGGTCCGGGATATGGAAAAAAAGAAGGAAGGAAAGCCTGGTGAGGCAAGAGCAATTTTAAGGCGCTCTGTAAGAGAAAACGGGTATGTATCTGTTTATATGTACCACCTCCCTCAAAAAGGAAAAATAAAAAGAAAGGCTTTGTTTGGCTCTTTGAACGGGAGTCTGATTACTTGTTTGGTTTAGAAGGGAGGGAGTAGTGGAGCTAAACCATTATTCCCTTCTCTATTCTTTTATAATATTGATATCAGAACTTTAATTTTGTTTTTGAAACTAAAAAATATGCTATTTCTCTTATATAATATCCACACACACATGCACACTTTAAATGATGATTTTATAAATTTTATTTTTTATTAAATATTTATCTTTCAGAAATATGATTTATATTATCAAATTGACTTGAATTAGAAGAGAGATGTACTATTGTCTATTACGTATTTTTCTTTTATTATTTAAATTATTTTTTCATTTATCAGGGCTGATGTTGCTGAGTAAAGTGGAAAAGTTTCTATTATGTATTTTTATTAATTGTATTCTTGATTTATTTAAACCATTACAGAATTTCATTTATTTTTTGAAAAAATATTTATCTTTCAACAATATGATTATATTAGAAAATTGAGTTGAATTAGAAGAGATATGTACTATTTTCTATGACATTTTTTTGTTTTATTAGTTAAACCATTTTTCATTTATCAGGGCTGATGTTGCTGAGCAAAGTGGCGAAGTCTCTAGATCCATTTCAGGCCCAATATTGAGGTATGGGAGGAGGTTTTTCAAATATTTTCTCTCAAGTCTAAAAAGTTCTGCTACTTTCTCCATCTTGCTTAGTTATTACTCCCTCCGTTCCTAAATATAGGACCTAGATGAATTTTTTGAAAAATCCTAAAAAAACAAAAAAATAAGTTAATTATAAATTGATTTACCTAATTTTTTCTCTTAAACTAGTTTATTTTACCTATAAGCTAATGGATAATCTAAAAAGATATCAAATATGTCATGATTTAATATCCTATTTCGCAACTTTAATCTTTCAAAAAAAAAAGTTATCTAGGTCTTATATTTAGGAACGGAGGGAGTATTATTCTTGATCATGCTTATTTATTGTTTTGCCTTTCAGGAAAAGTTATGGTCATCCTGATCTCCACATGGACAGACAACCAATGGCCCATCCTTTAAATGTTGCTAGCGGCCCTACTGATTGGAATGAAGCGCTGGATATTATTTCCTTTGGTTCTCCTGAACAGGTGGATGGCTGGATTATTAGTATTGATATATGTATTCTCTATATTGACAATTACCCCCACATCTAGCATTAAAGTTCTTGTTGAGTGGGTGTAAATTTATTTGTTACCTTTTGTGGCCACTTTCCTGTCTCTTAATCCACTAGAAGATGAATACTTATCTCTGGGCTTTCACAATTGTAATGTGCAGTCTGTTGAAGGAATGAAAGTTGTCTGTCATGAATTGAATCAGGCCACTAGTGATCCAGAAGGTAGTGCTATGGATCAATTAGTGAAGGATGCTGATAAACTAGTTTCATGCCTGGCAAATAAGGCAAGTTAAATCATTAATTTTCCCTTTTATCGCTAAAAGAAACTTAGCTACGCTTTAACCAGTTTTGTTTTAGCAATTCATTTCTGTTAAGGTATTAATGGCTTATTCTTCTGCAAATAGGTTGCACGAACATTTGACTTCAGTTTGACCGGCGCGTCATCACGGTCTTGTAAATATGTACTCAACACTCTCATGCAGGTAAATTTATGCCTAGTTCTGTATTTTTGTTTATGATTATATTTTATGGCATTTCTTTTGGTAATTTTCTGTATATGCTGATACTATGATGTTTGCAATTACAGACATTTCAGAATAAAAGACTTGCATATGCTGTGAAGGAGAATACTCTAGATAGTCTCATTACCGAGCTACTTCTATGGCTTTTGGACGAAAGGGTCCCTCATATGGATGATGGAAGCCAGTTATTGAAAGCATTGAATGTGTTAATGCTTAAGATTCTGGTTAGGAACCTTTGCTTCCATATGATATTATCTCGTTGATTAGTCATTTATTATTTGTAACAATACATGCTTTAGTTGTCTAGTATCTAACTGGTTCCTGTTACAGGATAATGCAGATCGAACATCATCCTTCGTAGTGTTGATCAATCTCTTACGTCCCTTAGATCCTTCAAGGTGGCCTTCACCTGCGTCAGTTGAGTCATTTGCCACGAGAAATCAGAAGTTTTCCGATCTGGTTGTGAAATGCCTCATCAAACTTACAAAGGTGAGTGCTGTGCGGAACAGTAAAAGCTATAGATGGTATAAGTTCAAAAATAAAAATTTCACAGTTCTGCACCCTAATTTTGAGATAAACAAAATAGGTTTGATAGTGTATTATTCCAATTTATTCTTGCCAATATTGTTATGTTTTCATCTGAATGTGATAGCTGGTTTAATGAACTCTAGCCGAGTGCTGGTCTAGTTGGACATCAAATTTTGACTGCTCTTTTCTCACCGCACTTAATTGAAGAGTTGAATGAACGGTGTTTTGCGAAAAATTGTGTTCTACCTGAATTGATGATCTGACTAGTTTAACTTTTAGCTTTATATTTTACTTTCTTCTTCTTTTTTATAATTAACTATAGTGTAACATTGAATATATCTTTGCCCATCTTGCAGGTTCTTCAAAGCACTATCTATGATGTAGACCTTGATCGCATACTTCAAAGCATTCATTTATACCTGCAAGATTTGGGGATGGAGGAAATTAGGAGAAGGTAAGCAGCATATTTTTTTTTCCATTCTGCTAAAAAAAAATACATAGTCTATTGAAGGGTGATCAATTGATTTTTCTTTGAAAAATTGTACATGTAACTTGTGCAGGGCTGGTGCGGATGATAAACCATTGCGGATGGTCAAGACTGTTCTGCATGAGCTTGTTAAGCTTCGTGGAGCAGCAATTAAGGGGCACCTATCAATGGTTCCCATTGATATGAAACCTCAACCCATAATCCTTGCCTACATTGATCTAAATCTTGAGGTATTAACTAAGATCGAATACAGCTAAAATATTTTACCTTTTAGAGAATTCACTAAACTTGTTTTACTCCAGACTCTGGCTGCTGCGAGAATGCTGACTGCTACAGGACCGGGAGGGCAAGCCCATTGGGGTGATTCTGCAGCAAATAATTCAGCGTCTGGCACACATTCAGCTGATGCCCAGTTGAAGGTACCATTGTGTCTTTATTTCTCAATATTAGCATCTAAAGAAAACTAGCTTCATTTCCAACGCTATTCATGGATCCTTAAGTAAACTACTATTTGCATGCCAATAGTCTTGTGTGTGCTTCTGTAGATGGAAATAGATATGTGGAATTAGTCTTTTTGTGCTTTCCTGTTTTCACTTATTGTTTTCATCGCTATAACCTGTTCATGCATTCTTCAGCAAGAGCTTGCTGCAATATTTAAGAAGATTGGAGACAAGCAAACATGCACAATTGGTCTCTTTGAATTATATCGCATTACTCAACTGTACCCCCAGGTAGGTTTTGGTATGTTATGAATTCATGGTTTGCACAAATATATGTGGTTGCGTTTGTCTTCATCAGGCCAAACGATACCCTATTTTTCCTTGACTGAATGAAATTTCTGTTGAAATTTGTATAGGTTGATATATTTGCTCAGCTTCAAAATGCTAGTGAGGCATTTCGTACTTACATCAGAGATGGTTTAGCTCAGGTTTTGCGTTGACACTAATCTGTATTAATGATCATGTTTAATCCCCGTTGAACTTTACTTTCTTAATCATGAGTATGTACGGTGTCAATAGGATCCTTGCTACTGTGTTGCAATGACAGGTTTTCACTATTTTGTCAGGTTGAAAAGAATGCTGCCGCTGGAAGAACTCCTTCGAGTTTACCAATGCCTACTCCGCCACCGGCTTCCTTAAACGCTTCTTCCCCTGACTTTGCACCACTATCTCCTGTTAATGCAAATCCATTAAATGATGCTAAATTAAATATAAAACCTGAGCCGGCATATTTTAATTTGCCACCATCATCATATAACGAAGAAAATAGATCTGTTAATTCTAGAGCGTTGAATGCTGACTACTCGTCAAATGAAAGATTTATGGGCGGAGGTATGTTCGTACTTCTGATCATTTTTTATTTGGTGGAAAAAAATGAGAAAAAAATTTTGCTTTTACATTTGAAATCCAAATGAACATTTTTACCAAGTAACTGATATTTGGAACCACAGTAACCAGCGGAACATTAGATGCAATCAGAGAAAGAATGAAGAGCATGCAACTGGCAGCAGCTTCTGGTACAGATCCAGCTCCTAGGGCATTAACGAATGTTAATGACAATCTGAACCATGCACCTGCCCCGAATCAGACATCCGAGCGGGTTAGTAATGAGAATGCTTTGCAAGGCGTTCTTCCTATGGATGAGAAAGCATTGTCAGGCCTTCAAGCTCGGATGGAGAGACTCAAAAGTGGATCCATTGATCCTCTGTGAGGTTTTGTTATCAAGGAGCATAGATAGATAAGATGTTCACAAATATCATTTGGGGGAGATGATTTAGAGAGGTTCTTCCTGACGACACAGTCATGACTTTCAATCTTGGTGGCCTTAGATGAATCTCTGTATAATAAAATCAAGAAAGCTAATTCTTGAATTTAAATTGTTGGCTGCTTTGACACTGCGGAGCATCAGGTTATTTGCTGCTGTGATGTCTCATTACAGTTGTTACGCCACGAGATTTTTACCATAGGAGATTTGTATATTGTAGGGGAGAGCTGTATCCTTGTAGAAGAAAATATGTAGATGCATTAATTTAATGCTAGTGTACACATTTGTCATTGTTTTGTGAGCTTCGGTTGGCTGTGTATTGAGCCATTTCGGCATAGAAATTTTGTTTCAATCATATAAATTACCACAGGGAAATTTGTTATTGCCCCAAAAAGCCCCTCAGAAACGGTTCAGCTTTTTCCCCATTTTATATATATAGAGAATGATTGGAAGTCTTACTAATTTCTCTTATCTTATTGAACCCTATCACATTTTACTTTCTTAATTAATTTAATAATCATTTTGGCCAACAAACAATTAGATGAATATTAATTTGGATAACAAACAATAGACGGTATCAAGTTGACCTACCAACATTAAAAAAATATCTTATTGGTTAAAACTGTCTAACCCCTTTTAGAAATTAACATGCTGCTTGGTGTCCCATTTAAATTACAATTTCCAAATTTGCACCCTTAAAATTACCATGTTACTCAATGCATCTTTTAGAAATTAGAAATTATCATGTCACTAGGTGCACCTTTGTTCTTTTATTAAATAAACAAATCCTCCACATTCTCAGTGAATGAACAATAATATACCTCTCACTTGAGCCTTAAGTTGTTTTGTATTAACAATATATTACATTTGAATTTACATGATACTATGAGAGCAAAGTTTGCCTCAAAGAAATCAAAATCGCATAGGTTACATTCTACTATCCACTTCTAGAAATGAGTGGTAACTTGGAGACTCTTCACATCTTTTCGCCAGTCTACATGGGAAACAAATCAAACTCACAAGATCAAAGAGAAAGATGAAGTGTACATAAATGCAAACAAATATACACGTACCAATGCCTCATGGTCACCCATTATTTCTTCTATTAGCTCCTCGATTGGCTTATCAGCACTGTTGGGAACAAGAGCTGCAAACACGGCTGGTTTAAGTCCTGCATCAAGCAAAGAAAATGAACTCCCAGAACTTCAAATTACAAATCCACAAGCAATTACACTTTATCAAACAAATAAGAAAAAAAAATCTAACATTGTAAGGTAAAAGGAGCTACAAACATCATCAAAAAGGACTTGCAAAAGTGAGATTTCTTTTGAAAAATTTTGGAATGAAAATTGGATGATTTCATATTGGATAATTGCTTGGTTTCCATCCCTGTCTCAATTGAAGAAGTTCCAGCAAAGTACATGATCTCTCAAATGATGGATGATGGTGAGAGGAACACCAAACTCTGCACCTTGGGATGACTTAACATTTCTAGATGACAATTTGGGAAATTTTTGTTAAGGTACAAATATTTAGTGACAGAAATTTTCAGTAGTAATTATAATTGAGGATGTGATGAAAAATTCGTTACCAGTTTCAGGGAAAGCATCTATGAACATCATCATCTCCTCCCCACTTAGACCAGATAAGAAGCATATCCGAGGAAGCGATTTATCAATCTGCAGATCACAACATGCTCAAGCCATGCATTGATTATGACATTGGTTATTATTTGGTGAAATATTTATAAATTTTTTTTCTTCAGTCCATAAAAAGTGTAGCGCTGTGAGAAAAAACCTTGAGTATCTTTTCTATCCATCTCTAATTTGATGCATATTTATGCACCAAAAAAGGTATAATGCTCATTGATACGAAGTTCAGGATTATTGCGCTTCATAAGATTATAGAGCTCAAATTCACTCATGACACAAGTGGAAACCATTGAAGTTAGCCACAGTTATGTCATACAAAGAAATGAAAATTTGTGGAAATGCTCCTTGAAAATCTCAATTAACAGCTTTATCATTCAAGCACACCCAGGCCCTCCAAAAAAGTTCTACTGCTTCTTAATGTTTTTGTTAAAGCCACTTACTTATTAGCATATAAGAAGAGTAAAATGATATGAATATGACACATCCAACAGCTATTTGACAAGAATACCTCATTTTCTTTCAAATTGGACTGTGTTGTATGCATTGCTTCCCAAAGAGAACGAGTGACCATGCCTTTAGTACAAAAGATAACCTACAATTCGACACATTACTTTCACAATTTTATTATCTATAAAACAACTAACATACACTACACCACAGTCAAAAATTGATCATATGGATAATTGATAAACATGTCTCTAACTTTTTGATTCAGCTGAGCTATAATGCTTTTATCTAAGCTCTAGGTTAATACTGACCCATGCTGTGGATTCTTCCGGAAAATAGGATAATTCTTTCATTAACATAAATTATCTTTTTTGTGTTAGAAACAGAAGGAAACTTGAACATTAAAAAAACATCAGACAGAAATTACCTTGAGGAATTCACCATCCAACTCCTTCAGCATTTGTTGAATCTGCACAAGGCCAATGTACCATAATACGAGTATTATATTAAATGGAAAATGAATGCCTGAAAATAAAGCTTTACTGAATTAAATTTTATACTCGCCATGATCAGATGTTATTGATAGCACCATTATAAGGTGGCATTTTAGTTGTAACTCAACAAATTTACTAGATATGCAGAATTAATTTTAAGATCAATTAATTCTATCAGACTGTCGATGATTCGGGTCACCACAACCGTATATAGAACACAAACAATAATCAAATAAAAGAATGCCGTGAAGGTCAAAGTACACAGAATGAAATGCCTATACAAAGACAAAAGATATCAAGCAGAAGAATGAGTGGTAGTAATTCTAATAGCCATATCAAATTAAACAAGATGGATATTGATGCTACCTTTAAAGCCTCGTCTATTTCAAAGCCCAATAACAATAAGGCCTGCAAAAAGATAGAAAATTTATATTTCTAATTCATATTAAGTCAGAACAAAAAAAATAGGTTCACACAACATCTAAGAACTTAGACCACTCTGATTCAAACTTTTGGCAAGAAAATGAATCTCTTAGGTCCCAGGTCAGTTTTAACTAAACTAGCAATCAAGATTTCACAAGGGAAATTACATTGGAAGCATAAGTATTGATAATGAGTGTATACTGATCAAAAGTGACAAGTAACATACTATTCAACGGAGTAAAAACTAACCATGACTTACAGGTGGACCATAAGTAGGGTCATCAGAATTCAAAGGAACAAATTTGGATTCTTCAACCAACTCATTAGGAACTCCTGCAAGATACATGAATGACATGAGCATTGCCACTTCGAAGAATATGAGTAAACAATACTCCCTATGTTCTTAATATAAGACCTAATTAATCTAATGTGATGAGAATAACGAAGGAAGTTAGTTAAGTTAGTTGAAATCACATGATATTACCAAAATACCCAAACTATTAGCGTTCATTTACACCATCAATTTATATTTAGAAACGGAGGGAATAACATATCAATCTCCTGAATATATAATAAGAGCTCAAAAGTGAAGACAACATAAATATATTCACGTACATTCAAAAGTCTAAAACCCAAACTTGTTCAAATCTCTAGATAAATAGTTTCCATATTAAAGTACATTTCAACTAGTCATATAACATCTTTAACTTTCCACTTATAATACTTCACGTCTAACAGGAAAATAAAAAAAGGAAAAAAAATGCAAAAATCAACTCAAGAAGGTCCTATACCAGAATTCAATGAATTTATCAGAAAAAAATGTAAAGTGTGAAGAATAAGAATACCCAAATAAAAAAAATTTAAAATTGTCTAAATGCAGAGGAAGGTAATTGAATTAGACCTTCAGAAGAAGCTGCTCTGAGAGAAACGTTGAGGTTGGATTTGGAAAGTGAGTTGAGGAAGAAAGAAGAGGAGTTTGAGTTTGAGTTTGAGTTTGAGTTTGAGGAATATGAGTTAGCAAAGGAAGAAGAAGAAGAAGGTAAGGAAGTAATTAAACGATAGTTGGTGGAGAAGCTTACAAAGGATGACATCTTACCTTCTTCTTCTTCTTCTTCTTCTTCAAACCTCAACTGTTGCAAATATAACACATGACAACAAAACAAAAGTTCTTATTTCTATGGTCTAAATTTGATTTTTACAGAGGTTTTATTGTTTTTAAAAATGGTTATTCTGATGGATATATAATGCTGTATATAATAAATATTTTTAAATTGTTATTTTCCCAAAACTTAGTTTTCATAAAAGACCTCATTGTAAAAATAAATAAATATAAGCTACTCCTATTTGTTCCATGTGCATCAGTGAACTTTGAGTGCTGTTATTTTGTGAATTCGATCTGACGTGTAGATGTAGTGATGTTATATATATTAAATTAAATGCAATCACGTTCTTTCATTTGATATCCAAAAAATAGGGGGAAAAAACTATATCCAAAAAGTAGAAATAAGCTCTAAAGAAATATTGTAATAGAATAACTTTTTGTAAATGTTACTATTAAATAAAAATTCATATTATAATTATGTTTGCCACTTCATGAAGGATTGCCAATTGCCAATTGAAAAGTACTCCTTCCGTTCCTAAATATAGGACCTAGATGACTTTTTTGAAAAATCCTAAAAAAAGCAAAAAATAAGTTAATTATAAATTGATTTACCTAATTTTTTCTCTTAAACTAGTTTATTTTACCTATTAGCTAATGGATAATCTAAAAAGATATCAAATATGTCATCATTTAATAACCTATTTCGCAACCTTAATCTTTCCAAAAAAAAAGTTATCCAGGTCTTATATTTAGGAACGGAGGGAGTATAATAATTTGTGGGGAAAAACTTACATCAAGTTTCTTTCTCCAGGTTCTCAAGTTCTTTTAATTGGAGAAATAGAGAACCTGGATGGAGGAACTTGACCTAAGTAAGGTCCTAATTTGTGGCTATTTTCCAACAAAAAAAATAGAGAAAATGAAGAGGACATTATATGTTGAAAAGTTTTAGTTAGACTTAGCTCGTCGCGTCATTTTGTAGTTGTAAACTTAATTACCTTATAAGTACCTAATATGAAAATTTGAAAAATAGTTAGTTTTTTAGTTATTTTGTTTTGTTTCTTTTTTATCAAAAAAAATATGAAAATTTGAATATGGCTTGACACCCTTAGAAATTAGCTTACAGATTGAAAAATTTCTTCCCACCTATGGGCGGTAAGAAAACGAATTTAACAAGGAAGCGATGCTTCAGTTCACAAATGCAAACCGAAACCCTGCACGTATCGAAATTCATGAAAGAGAGAAAATAATCAAATTATCAAATCATCAAAATATTAAAGATCAGCATATTATACTCCATTTCAGCCCATAACTACTAGTATAAGACAATTTCCACAACAAAATTCGTATGTGCATTGTTTGTAAGCTATACATATCGTCCTCTCTAAAATCACTTTAGCTATTGTTTATGGGGTAGCGGTGGAAAGGATGAGAGAAAAATAACTGGGAATAACACATATTCCCTTAAAACAAATTTGTATAATATATGTTATTATTTTATCTTTGATAGGTTTTATAATTTTGAGATGTTGATTTTTTTTTTTTATCGGGAAGCATAAATGATTTTATCAAAGATGTTGATTTTTTGTAAAAAAGTTTTTTGACATGCATAAGTAGGTGTAAAATAGATATTTTACACTTCATTGCAGTACTACAATGAAGATTCATAAGGAGACCCTATGTTTGGAGATCACCACAATTAGTGCAATCAAGATTATATATGTAATCTTTATTACCATGTTAAAGTCCAACCAAACGGGCCCAATGGTAATGCAATGAGGATTAATATTGCATAGGTGCAATGAGATTGAACTAAACAGGTCCTTAATATGATATTTTTTTCAAAAACACCTCAATTGTTTTCCTTATCCCTTCTAACTTCTTTACTTGAGATTTTTTTTTCAAAAATCATCTTGGTGGTTTTAGTTCTAATTAGATACTTAAATTAAAACTAAAATCAACACGATGATCAAATGAATTGTGGTTTGAATGTTGGTGGGTTGGGATTGTGAATGGGGTGAGATTGATAAAATTATTTTGGGTTAATGTGCAAATGCACCTAGAAAGTTCACAATATTCATTACGTTTCTTTCCTACCACTACTTTAAAATAATTCAATACAGATTAAGATATTTAACTTATCAAATCAAAGTTTAAAGTTTTAAGAGTCAAATTTATAAATAAGAAGGGACTAAATATATCTTAAAAAATAAAAGGTTTGGCAACTGCCCAACAACCCATCGAGATTGAAGTGACATTGTAATTCTACTATCTCAATAACATGATTATAGAAGAAACAGAAATTTGATGGGACCTATTGACAATTAGTAATAAACAATTAATAATTGGTCTTTTTAATTTGATTTGAATTGATATTTGTCCTATCTTTCGCCACTTGTTTAATGGTGGGCAGCTTTGAGATCAATAATCTGAACCAAAGGGAGGGATTGAGCAGATGATGCAAACAAACGTTTTTGAACAAAGCATTGTTAAAAGCTCCACCCGCAATTTAGATGTGGCACACCTATAAAGCCTGGCCTAGCCTCTTTATCAAGCCTAGACTTACATAAATACAAAATTTCTTCATCCTCCCGCAATTTAGATGTGGCACACCTATAAAAAATAATTGACGTCACTTTTATATAACAAAAATCTACCAAAAAGCAAAATAATAAAACTGAACAAATACATGCGAGATAAGAGAAAATAGATGGCTAATTACCTTGAATGAACATTGAACACTTCAACATCGTCTCCTTTCACAATATCCTTCAATTTGATAAGACTTGGAGTATAAGCAATTGATTCAAGTCTGAATGATGTCCCACGACACTCAAAATGGCTAAACAAATTCTTTTCGAGATCATAATAGATAAAGTATCTAGTAAATTCATAAAGCAATGTTCCATGTCCAATGAAATCTAGACTCCCGTATGCCAAATGATTTAAACCTATGGTATTGAAGTTGAAAAATTCAGTCCAAGAATGACCATCACCAAGCTTTTTCATGGTCCAAAACTTATAGTTGTTTGCATTCACAGATGGATAACATATGCAGAGACTTCCCTTTAATACTCCAAAGGCTACACAATTTAACACAGATCTATCTATGGCAGGACAAGGGAGTAGATTTTGTGTCTCACTTTCTATGTCAAAACATAAAATTGATGCTACCTCTGATCTAACAACAAACCAATAAAGTGAACCATTCAAACAAGTAGGAAACCTAATATACTGCCAAAATAGGCCATGATATAATTCGATGTTTCTCCATGATCTGGTCCCTAATGTGTGAACTTCAAAAGTTAAAAGATAAGGGTCACTCCATTCACATATTTTGATCATCTTATATTCATCAGTTTTGTTTACATAACCTAATCCAAAATGAATATTACGACATCCAAGCACTCTATTATTATCTGATTTTGGAAGTCTAATAAACTCTCCTGTAAGAGGGTTGCAAACAAGTGTCAATGAATTTGGATTTCTTACATGCAAATAAGAGCCATAGCGTATTAAAGGTTCACACAAACAAAGAAGGCCGTTGTAAGAAGCTACTATATTGAACTTGTCGTCTTTTGGCTTACACCCGATAATAGTCCTTTTCTTACCTCTCCTTCTAGCCTCAAGCATTGTGTGAAGCACTCTACGACGAGGAAGCTTGAGCTTAATCCCAAGCTTCACTTGACAAGCACAAGTGGATGTAGGAAAATCCTTACATGGACAATGATGGACACAACTGCAATTATGTGGCAATCTCTTAAGCTCATCAAAGTCTAGTAAATGGAGAGTTGTTGAAACATGTGTAGTAAAGTTATTTGGCCGCAACAAGATATTGATAGGTTGATAGTGAGAATGCAATTTAGTAAAATATGGGTCCAAAATAATGGAACGCCAACTATTGCAGACCCAACTGCAACTCAAAATCGAGCCTATTGGAAGCCTGAGGAAAATGTCAATAAGAATATCATCAAGAAGATAAGCCCATGTTTCATCATCTTCATTTTCTTTCAATCTCTTAGTGCATATTGACGAATCTGAATCTGCTTTTCTTTTTACAGTCATCCTATCCTGAAAAGTATGGATAAGAATGATTGATATTATGGTGAGTTTTGTTTTTGAAAGCAATTAATCAAAGTGATAACTTAGAGCTAATAACAAAATCATGCGCAACAATCATATAATTAAGTATATATTATATAAATAGAAGGCCATTAATATTTAAAATATTTTCAAGAGGAAGAAAAGAGAAATTAAAACATATTAAAGAGTGTTGATGATGTCGAATTGGAAATCTAGTGTGTTTGAAAACCCGAAAGATTACAGTTTTGGATTGCTGAAGATAGATGAAGGAAGGGAAGAATTCTATTTAGACGGTTGAGTAAAAAAATGATAGACTAATAACGTATGCTTATATTTTTCTATTGATTGATTGATTCATATCCCAATATATCTATGATCTTCCACGTTAAAAGCCACTAATCTTGGAATGTTTTGTTGATAAAATTCTTCCAACGGTAGATACTACTAAGGAGCCTCACTTCATGGAAATATCAATTATCTAAGGGATTTTTGTTGCTAAAGCGAAAAAAGAGACTGATAATGTATGCTTATATCTTACTATTGGTTCATATCCCAATATATCTATGATCTACCACGTTAAAAGCCACTAATCTTGGAATGTTTTGTTGATAAAATTCTTCCAACGGTAGATACTATTAAGGAGCCTCACTTCATGGAAACATCAATTATCTAAGCGATTTTTGTTGCTAAATCAAAAAAATTGTTACATATAATTTCGATTTATTGTTACTTTATTACTATTAAAATTTTATTTTTATTTTTATTTTTATACATACTATTACCATTTTATTAGAATCTCTTTGGTTTGACCCTTTCCAAGTTTGTTACATATAATTATTTACACACACATATATATTAACTTTTGATGCCATGTTAGTATATGACAAAAAGGCATTTCATAATCAATAAAAAAATATTAACTTTTGATATTTATTTTGATCATAAAAATTTAATATTTATTACAAACTACTAAAATATAGATTTTAAGTTAATCCCTACCAATCCATTTTAATTCATGTTTTTTTAGCTAACATTTTAATTCACGTTTTTTTATCAGAAATTTTAATTCACGTTAGATCTTATATTCTTCACTTAACTCACTCCAACTAATCTACATAATATCCTCATCTTCATATTATCCTCCTAGTCAACAACTAATTTTTTTAGCCCAAATATAAATTCCTCTAACATCAACATCTCTACGTACTACGGTTGATCCACAAAAAATTCTCAACAAACTAGAATACCTATATAATTCTCACCACAAATCTGTGAAAATTCTCCTATTAACATAAAATTTCTTAAATTTTTTAGCCAAATTAAATCTATATATAAAATATCTGTGGATTCAAATTAATCACAAATTAAATCCTCTTTCACCCATCTGAATCTCAATTATATATGACAAGCCATCAATAATTGAATTTTCCTCAATTCCTCATATTTAAAATACTTAATTAATCACTAAACTATAATAAAATTTTCAGGATGTTATGGCTGACCCTTAGTTGAACCTCTAAATCTAAGGAAATAATAAGTATCAACAATTCATTGTAATTCATTTTACATCCTTAATTTATAATAAAAAGTCTTAATATTATTATTATTAGAAAAAAGGATGTATTGATTATTAAATAATATTATTTTAATGTGGCTGAATCGACCCTCCCTAATTGAACCTCTAATCCTCTGACCCCTTATCTAGGTCGGGTCGATTCCGGATTCAGGTTTTTGAACCTGGCTACACTATACCCTTTTTCATGACTCTAACCCCCTATGTCTACCATTTTTACAAAATTGTGTTGATTTCTTCTAAGATTTATTTTGATTATTTTATTTCATCATATTCAATAAATTTATTTTCATAAAAATTTCTTTATTGATTTTGATAAAATATGAATATTCTGATAAAAAAAGATAAAGTATGAATATTGATATTTAATAATAATTCATATCAACCATTTATAAAAATATATTCAAGTTGAATTATTGCTATCTGTTGTATTTGTTTAGATAATTACAACAACGTCATCAACAAACAATAAAGTTTGATCTCAACAATGTGGGGCGGATGCATGGATCATACGACGCTATTATGTTCGATCAATTGTTATATTTGACAATGAATAATTTTATCTAGAGTTCTCTTGGGTCTAACTCTCTATTTTTTATTACATGGGTCTAACTCTCTGTCTTTTGTAAGGACTCCACACCATTTAATCTAATATTATTACAGACTCATCTAATTATATATAAAAAATATGATTTTGTTAACAAAACCAAAATTTGCTATTTGAATGTTCTCACGAGTTTACTTTAAATCACTAATTTGACCAACTTAGTTATAATGACCATTATTTTCGCGCATTTCTATTTCAGTTTTAGCTTCATCTCAACTCTCATACTAACTATTTGTAACACCTAACTTTTGCTACTATACTAAAGTATTTAATTTATTTATAAACACTTTTTCATGTGTGAGTATACCCCAAAACACCAAAAAAGTCAAAAAATTTCTTTTAAAAATATTTTTATTTTTATCCTAATTAAAACATTAACGTCATCTCAGTTCATGACCTTCCTAATGATACATATACCTATCTGAACTAAAATGACTTACAAATATTGAAGTATCCATTTATAGTACATAGCTATTTAAAAAGTCACAAATAATTCTCAATTGTTAGGCATTGGATCAAAATGGTATTTCACTAATATGACAATAAGATTACACTTGAAAAGTCCAAAATACTCTTATAGATAAAATAAAATAACATTTTTTCTTCTTGCTTCCTCGCTTATTCTTTTCTCTTTTCATTTCATTCATTTCCCCATTTTTTATTTCATGTTTTTTCGTTGGTTTTTCTTTCAGAAATGAGAATAACTGATATGCAGTTACTTTAATTTTTTGTTGATGGGGGAAGAAGGAGGAGAAGGAAGAATGAGAAAAATATGTTTTGTTTTGTTTTATTTATAAGGGAGTTTTGGACTTTTCACATGTAATCTTATTTTCATATTAGTGAAATATCATTTTTATCTAATACCCAACAATTGAGAATCATTTGTGACCTTTTAAATAGTTATGTACTATTTTTTATCATTAGGTAATAGTTATGTATCAAAATTTTGTCTTCACCCTTATTTTTATTTTCGAGAGATTAAAGATTTGAAACAAAATATACTTCTGTATTGTTATTTTATAAGTTAGATAACAAATCAAGTAAACTTGTTTTAAAAAATTTAGGCAAATCAATTTTCAATTAACTTATTTATCTAACTATGTCAAGAGTTAAGAAATTAATAGAATTTTTTATAAAATTCGCTTATAACCTATATTTATAGCAACGTATGGAGTAATAGATTAGGTGAGTGTTTTACTTCTTTACCTTGAAATACTCCTATTTTTTAAAATTACTTAGTTTCTTTAGGCTGGAAAGTTATTAATCCTAATAATCTTAATTTTGTAAAATGCGTTTTTTCTTCTCTCCCTCTGTTTAAGAGTGTGTTTGGTTGCAAGAAAGAAAGTTGAGAATTAGAAATGGAAAGGGTAAGAGATGGAAAGTAGGGATAATGATGAGAGAGTAAAGTTTGTGGGCCCCACGATAAGTGTGAGATGGAGAGAGAAAACTTGTGGGCCCCGGGATATATGTAAATGACTATATTGCCCTTAACTTTTCAATTATTTACAACTCACTTTCTTAGATTACTTCCAACCAAACAAGCCCTAAGGGAATTCTTTACGCTGTGAAATGATTTTAAGACCATTTATGACAATTTTCCGTTATTGTCAAGACAAACAGGATAATGTTTTGCAAGAACATTAGGGCCACTTGCAAGACAAATTGTGAAATTTACTTTTCAAAAAAACTTGGAAAATTTACAAAACAATAACTGAAATAACTGTCTTCAATAATGTATATATTTTAATATTTTATCAAAAGTGAAATGACTGTCTTCAATAATGTTTATCAAATAAGTAAAATAACTGTCTTCAATAATGTCTATATTTTAATGTTTAACATTGGTAACATCATGTCTTCAATAATTTCCATTGTTTGATAATCCTAATAACTATTTATAACATTTTTTTTAATCACCGCCCGGTTTAATCCGGACTCGAGGGTAGGAGTATTGCCCACATAGGCAAAGTAGACCCCTCTCCCAATGAGAGCGCTTCTCGGGATTTGAACATGCGGTCTCATCCTTACGGAGTTGTAGGCTTGTAGCCCACTTACCAGCTCAACCAACTACTCATTGATATTTATAAGTGACTCTTTGATACATGAATGAAATTTTATTTAATTAATAGACTCTATATTTTGATCCTAAGCCCACCCCACTTATAAGTGTAAAACTTAAAAAAAACATCTAGATAAACTTGGCAAAGATAACAATATTCAACCACTTCCACAAAGTAATTAACACAAGCAGTTTTAGGAACTGAACTTCTACTGAAGATGATAAAAACCCCCCGTCAGTTCGATATGTGCCAAATCTAGTCCAAATGTACCAAAAATACTGAAAAATCTAGCCCTGCATATAGCGTCATTATATACATGTATTATTATCGTGTATGCTAATCATTCCAACACTTTTTTGATTCAATACTTATATAATCTTTTTGCTGAAGCTAAAAAGAGGCAACACAGGATATCACATATCTGCAACCAATTTTCCCAGATCAGCATCAGATTTTGAAAGGGTTCCCTGAATCCACCGCTTCAGCATCTCTAATGCAGCCTCGGGCTGATCCATTGGGACCATGTGACCCGCATCATGAACCTGGTTTTTTGTCAAACATAATATACAATTGAATCAATACAATCTACCAATATTCAACAATGAGCAGGCTGTAAAGCAGAGTTTACTGCTGAATTCTACACGGTGATTTCTACTTGAATGTTTCCTCTATCAAGAACAAAATTGATAATGCCTTTAGATTAGCTTATTTTAAGTGGTTTTGTGTTGTAAAAGGCAAAGATGAGAGGAGTTTTGTCTTGAAACTAGCAAGTTCATGTAAGGTGAAATAGAGGAAAAGGGAGAAACAGACCTTGAGGAAATTTAAAGGTCCATGACTCTTCAACAACCCAGCTTCTGAGCCATTAACAACGAAGGGAGCTTCAGGTGAGGCTACAAACTCTTTCTGACCAGACCATTCCATGGCATTGACCCATCTCGAGTTACCTAATAATTGAAATAAAACCTCAAGGTCATGCCCATCAAATATGCTCTAGAATGTAAAATCTGAGAAGATCAAAAGTATGAAATGAGCTCTGATTGGTTACATACCCAGCCAATTGCAGATGAGATCATATTCTCCAGCATAAACAAGCATATTGATTCCATCCTCGAGAAGGGTAGGAATACCAACCTCAAGATTTCTCATCCAATCCATCATCATAGCCTGATAAACTGAAGGACTACAAGACACGTAATCAATATCCCCAACTCCTAGAGCATCACGAACAGATTCTAGATTCAAAAACCTCTCCATATTTGAAAAGTCATAGCAAAGACTTCCCACGCATTTCTTTCTGATGTCATAGTACTGCAGTATAAACAAATGCATGTTAAAATCTTAAATCTGCCAATATTCCTTCAACACATTAGCATCTTGTTGAGGAGGGTAATATTATTTAATGTTTGGCAGCTTCAAAAACTGTTCCTTTCATTTCTTCATGTGAAACTTCAAAACTCATAGTTCTAATATGCTTCTTTCAATTTTTTGGTAGAGTGACTCTGACATATTATTTCAGTTTTTTTGCTAGAGCAGGACAAATCTCGATTCTTTAAGCATTTACTGGTTTCTTTATCAAGTACATTTTGGCACAACATGTGGGGAGACTGTATGTTTCTCATATACTAAGCTCAACGGGCTTCAATTCAAGGGAGTTTGAGTTTGTTGTTAGTTATTCTTTAGCCCTTGCCTATGAACTGATGCTTCTTTTGAGACACTAAGTATTATTAACTCATTAAACATCACTAGCATATCAACTACATAAAAAGGAAAGTAACTTTTACCCACATTTGCATCACCAGCATGCAACATGATGTCACTGAATATAACATTACAAACAAAATATGAAGCCAAGCAAGCGACCGTGCCATCAGTTCCTGAAAAAATTAAGGAAAACATTAATGAGCAGACTCCAAGCGCACAATCATGATGGAAAAGTCAACATTCATGAAGATTGGAAGACGGAATGCATATATTACCACATAGCTTGATTCCCAATTCACAGGCAGGAACAAGCACTTTGTTGAGGCGGTCATGGGTAGCTTTATCAATTACGCCCATGTCCAGTGCATAGTCTGGATAGGCTGGATACTGAATTGCTGGATCAGTAAGCCCATTACCAATGGCAAATCCCTGATCAAACATATTAAATAAGATAAGTAGGTTATTTCACTCTTCAATTTAACATGAAGGGTCATGTGACAAACCTTCAGATTTATATGAATTCCTTCTTTAGCTTTGTTTCCCTTGTGCACTCGAGCTGCAAGGGCAGGAATATAGTGCCCAGCATACGATTCACCAGTAATATAAAAGTCATTCTCTTGATATTGGGGGTGCTCCGCAAAGAAAGCCTACAATTTTACAGAGAAAAAATGACCCTACTACGAAAACATAATATTGGATGGATGCAAATATGAGAAACAGATCCCATACACAACAACATTCTTTTGTGCCACTTACTATCAAAATTCATGAATGAAAGAAGGGAGTGGGTTCAAATTGAATAATCAATGTCCCATGGTAATGGAACACTGAACTTATGCTATATAACTAATTTCAATGGCAAATATAAGCACCTGTAGGAAGTCATAAAGGTCATTGCTAACACCCTCTTCATCATGCCGAATGTCACGCTTATCAGTACTATAACTAAAGCCAGTTCCAATTGGTTGGTCAACATACAAAAGGTTAGAAATCTGCAGGATCACCAAGAAACCAGTTAACTACAGCACATAAATCAAGCAGAGAAAGAGCACCACATATTAAGCCGCTATCTGCCACGGTTAAAACTAAGATACCACAAACTCATACAACAAAAGCAGTTACAAAGAAGGAGATACCTTATCCCAACCATACTCATTCCACAAAAGGGACATATTGTCAGCAATTTTGAAAGGGCCATTTTCAAAAAACATGGCCAATTCACTGCCACACCCAGGTCCTCCAGTCAACCACAGCACAAAAGGATCCTTCTCGCTATTGCGGGATTCAAAGAAGAAGTAGAACATCCTGCCAAAATAATAGAAAACATAGTAAGCACCAACATTATTATATTCAATACTTCCTCCACTTCTAAATATGCATTTTCTGCTCCTAAATATAAGAGCACTTTCTCTAATTTCATTAGATTACTGATCATGATATTACTAATTTATCCTAACCACATATATCTTTGTTCTCACTCTCCCTCTCTTACTTGTTGCTATAGATAAACATTATTAGGCTTAATTTAGGGAAAAGTTGGGGAAAATTAGAAAATAATCTAAATATATATTTAGGATCAAATTGAAACTTGAAAGTGATGTTATATTTACTGGTGGAAAATCTTTTGAGGTGTTTATGTCATGTTCAAAGGAAACCAATAAATGTGTCATTGAGGAGGGTTGACAAAACAACTTCAAGTCCAATTAAATGAGGGAGTAAGGCAAACCTCTTATGAACTTATAGAATAAGATCTACCGGTGAATAATATACCCAAAGAGTTGGTGAATGATAGAGCACAATGACACCGTATGATCATGTAGCCGACCCCATGTAGTGAAATAAGACTTTGTTGTTGTTCTTATACTCAGTCTCTTCCTAAATATAAGATCACTTCTGAAATTCAACTTGTTCCTAATTATTATAAGATCACTTTCTAAATCTTCCCATTTTTTTAACCCTACAATGCTTATCTATAATACTGCCTCCAGTCCTAAATATAAGACCTAATTGACTTTTTTTGGAGAGGTTAAGGTTGCGAAATAGACTATTAAATCATGACACATTTGATATATTTTTAGATTATCCAATAGGTTATAGGTAAAATAAACTAGTCTAAGGGAAAAATTAGGTAAATCAACAATTTATAATTAACTTATTTTACTTTTTTAGGAATTATCAAAAAAGTCAACTAGATCCTATATATTTAGGACCGGAGGGAGTAATAAAAAACAAAAGAGGGAGAATGAGGATAAATGTGTATAGTTGGGATAAATTGGCAACATCATGTGTAAATAACTAATTTAAGTAACTTCCTTAATCTACTCAATTTAGGGAAAGTGATCTTACTAGGAAGAGATGGAGTATTTAGTAACGGAGGGAGTAGCTTATAAGCGAAATAAATAAACCAGTATAGGGAAAGAAATGAATTTAAAAAGACTAATTTAGCAACAGTTGTAGGATTATTCGCAACAAAAAAACTAAAAGTGAACCACATCATGTCATATAGGAGTATCTGTTATATTAGCGATTAGCAATTGATTGTATTGAAAAAGAAATAGAAAGAATGAAGAAGGAGAAAGAAAGCATAGTTACTTAGCGGCATGGGAGTGTTGGATGGAGTAATAGCCAGCATGATGACCCAAATCCTCAACGGAATCAGAGGACGAAGGCAACAAGTTAGGGAATGTGAGAGGCGTCTCCACGATGGGCTTGGATTGGAATTGGATTTGGCGGGAAGGAGAATTGGATTTGGCGGGAAGGATGTTGACGTCGGAAGGAGGGAACAAATTGAGATGCCTGACGAGTTTCTTGGCCTGTAGGGACGCGAAATCGGAGGGAAAAAAAGGAAAATCATCCACTACTATATTTGCACCACACGACGATGATATTTGCAAAAGGAAAAGGAAAAGGAAAAGGAGGATTGGGGAAGAAGAAATCGCCATGGATTTTTTACTTGAGCAAGGAATAGGGATTGGTGGAAATGTGTATTTGTATTATAGGAAGAACAAAGGAAGGAGTGAGATGTGAGAGTGACACACACGACAATGATGGGTACCAAATACATACTCCCTTCCGTTAGTACGGAGTATTAAACAAGTTACCATAACACATACTCCCTTCTCT
This sequence comes from Mimosa pudica, assembly GCA_029929735.1. NCBI lineage: Eukaryota > Viridiplantae > Streptophyta > Magnoliopsida > Fabales > Fabaceae > Mimosa > Mimosa pudica. The sequence goes on along the minus strand of JAKELP010000023.1, from coordinate 2,091,830 downwards.
CCTAAATATAACACCTAATTGACTTTTTTTGAGAGGTTAAGGTTGCGAAATAGACTATTAAATCATGACATATTTGATATATTTTTAGATTATACATTAGTATATAGGTAAAATAAACTAAAAAATTAGGTAAATCAATTTATAATTAGGAAAAAACTTATATCAAGTTGCTTATATCAAGTTTGTCAAGTTCACCTATAAGATATTGCCACTTGTTCATTTTTTCCACGTCAACAAGAAGGTGTTTGTTGTCTCATAAATCTCAAAACATAGAAGATCCAGAAAAAGGAAATAATCAAATAAGGTAATAAAAAAAGAAAAAAAGGAAACGGTGATGAACTGATGGTGATGGGTGATTAATGTGACCCTCTCTCTCTATCCGCCTTCATTGCTCCACCATCTCATTCACGAAGACGATGATGGGTGAGGGATAGATTTTGGGTTTGGTGCATGAGGAAGAGAGAGGAGGAAGAAGAAGGTAGGAGAGAGCGATGATGGAAAGACGGAGAGGGTTTATGGTTGAGGAAACTGTGAGGGGAGCGGTTACGTAGGTTGATAGGCGGGCATGGTGGAATGAGTGGTGGAGATTATGGGTTTTAGTGAAGCTGAAAGAGAAGAGAAGAAAATGTCATATTTGTTTTTTGGAGAATGAAGAAGATGAGTGGGCTAGTGTGGATGAAGGGCCAATTCCGATTCTGAGAAGCCGATGTCGATTCCTATTCTATTATTCTTGGTTGTGGAAAACATAGGTTTCATAATTTTTTCTTTATTATTTGGTTTCTGGATTCAGTACTGTGAGACAACAAACACCTCCTTGTTGATGTGGAAAAGCTAAACAAGTGGCAATATCTTATAGGTGAATTGGACAAACTTGATATAAGCAACTTGATATAAGTTTTTTCCTTATAATTAACTTATTTTGATTTTTTATAGTATTTTCTAAAAAAGTCAATTAGATCTTATATTTAGGACCGGAGGGAGTACTATATAACGGCAATTCCAACACTTGAAAATTCCATGAATGTAAATCTTGATCATCATTCTGTGTTAGAATTTAGACTCAAAAACTAAAAGAATAAAGACAGAAAACTCATAAATAAAATTCAACTAACAATATGCTTTAAATGTGATGTTTTGACCTTTGGGATGAGGAAAATCTTGACATGCAAATGCTTAATGGAAGTTTAGAGGCGGTAGAGGGGTACGGTTCCACTTTGACCATGGTTAATGTGGTAGAGGTTTACTCTACTTAAACTATAGCATCCAAAAAATAGATTAAAATAGGGTTGCTATCAACATTTTTAAGGGAAAAAGACAACTAAATACCTCCGAATGTCCAAAAGGACAAATAAGGAACTCAAACTTCCAAAAGTACAAATAAGAAACACTGAATTTCAAAAGGACAACTAAGAAACTAGGCAATTGTTAATCATTATGTTCCAGTTGTTAATAGCTATGTTCCTATTGTTATTTTTTCTATTTGAAAATTTGAGTTCCTTACTTGTCCTTTTGGAAGTTTGAGTTCCTTACTTGTCCTTTTGGACATTCGGAGGTATTTATTTGTCATTTTCCCAAATTTTTTTTAATATAGAATAATTGTGAAAAACCTTTTAAAATAATAATGGTCTTTAAAAAATCAAATAGAGTCAGGGAGTCGATTGTATGTGAAGAATGTATTAGCAACCCCAAAGTACCTATTCATGAGAACAGTTCCCTAGTCCAATCATTAATTTATTTCAATTTACACTAAAATAATAAAATATATATACACAACAAGCAAAAAAAAAATTATTTGCGTGATTAGACTTGACTGAGGGCCTGCGTAACATTAAGAGATCAAAATGCACGTAGTTTGGATAGAAATGTGTATCACTTTGTTTGTATTTTCTTTAGAAAAAACATTTATTTAATTTTTAGGAAAACATTTATTTTTTGTTTATATTTTCTATTAAAAAAACTTGTTTTTATTTTTATTTAGAAAAAAGTTTTCAAAAAATCTTGAATTAGACTTCGTGAAGAAGAGATTATCATAACGGAAGAATAATTGATCTTGTCATAGAAGGTTATAAAAACTATCACACAATATGAAAACCATTTTGAAAAGAATTCTTATTTGCTATTTAAAAGAGACTGTTTATTGATAGAATTTAGATTAAACTTTTTGAAAAGATTATCATACTTTTACACAAGAATAATCGATTTTCATCAAAGAAGGTTTTAAGAACCGACATGGAATAAAACCACCCTTAAAAACGATTTCATTATTATTGTTTTTTAACTCTTTCACATATAAAGGAGGGTTCAACTTAAGCTAGCACAGACAATATTTTAATATCAAATGGTCAACAATTTATTCACGATAGAAGGATTGATAGAAGGATTAAAAGTATACCCCTTTGAATTTTGCTACAAAAGAGACAAACTAGATTAGCAAAAAAATTAACGAACACAGATGGATACTGGGGACTTTCAAAAAAATGTTTTAAACAAGAACTTGAGTAAATCTTATAATCCCACCAACAGTTTGAAAAACTTTCAACATCTGGTATTCGATCATGTTTTCAACTTGTTTCCCTTAATGATGTCTTGGTCTACACAAATTAAAGTTGTGCAACGTACGCCTAGTACATAATAAACTTGAAACATCTCACACAAGGAAACCACACACAGTACATTTAAATGTGCCTATAAACCCGCTGGTGATAAAGCTAAGTAACACGTGTGTACACATATTGAGAAGGAATATTGATCTTATTGTAATGTAGATCTAATAGGAGGCAGCATGGAATGATTGAGTAGAATTCTGAGTGATGCGAGGAACCATTGCAGACGAGACCATAGTGTTCATGCCACACATGGTGTGGCCGCGGCACAGGCGAAAATAGCCGTTCTCGCCCCAGTTCTTGCCCCATGAGTTCTTAATTATCCAGTAAGGTTTGTTCTTGAATCTCAGAATAGAGAACCCTTTGGCTCCATAGCCAACCAGCAACACGCCATGATTCAATCTTCTCTTGCTGCATATAAGAGGACATGACACTCCCCCTATGTATGTTTGCATGTACACCGCATTTATTCCCACTGCAAACATATCATCATATTATATACAATACATTCATATCCAACTGCAAAGTTTAACTTATAAAAAGAAATTCAATGAACAACCTCTTGTCCTAAATGTAGGCAATGGACAGAGTTGGATTTAATTAGTCCCTTCATAACGCACTTTATATACCTCCTAAATCTATAAATGTTTCTAGACTATTTTTACTTTTTTATCAAACAATTAAGTTTTCCTTACTTATTAAATGTATTGAAAGGGGCTTTTTATTAATGGAAGTAATTACTAAATAGAATATTTTAGAGCAGAAACACATACATATCTGAACATAGTTTGTCTAACACTACGTTTTAGAACAAAGGGAGTAACTTAGATGGGGGAAATGAAATGAGTTATGGGCTGAGAATCACATACATGTGATTCTCAGTTCATCTAGTTTCATCTGACATAGTTAGAATAAAACATTAGGGGTAGAAATTTTGGTTTAAAGAGCAGAGTAAAAGTGTGTCTGCAAGAACACAGAATTCAATTCACGGAATTTCGAAGGAGGACGTTGCAATGCTACTGCAGGATGGTAGGTGGTTACACGGATGTAGTTTAATTTTATGTTTGTTTTTTCCTTCCTTGTTATTAAAAAAAAAAAGAACACAGAATTCAATTCACAGATTTCATTCCTACAGAAAATATAATTTTACTGGTATAGGTTGGTTGATCCATGCAAATATGCATTTACATAGTTCATCCAGTTAATACTCGACTACATAGATGTGAGTTGATACATGTGTATATAAGGCAATGTATTAATAAGTATTCTCAAAGAGGTCCTTGAGAAGTTCCCTTAATATTGGGGGCATCTCTAGAGTTGGTTCTCAAAGAGGCTGGATAATAGGGATTTAGGCCAAAAAAAAATGTGTTCAAAAGTATGAGACTTACTGGCAAGAGGGCCGTGGTGGACTAGGTAGGCTGCAATTTGAGACTCATCCGTCGGAATGTTGGTGAAGTTAGAGACTTCGACAGCTATCTTATCAGGATTGAACTTGCATTCGCCTCTTTTCCCAGTGTAAGGATAAGAACTCTCTTCTTCCAACCCACCTGTCTCCATCAAATACCTATATGCATTTGTCATCAGACCTCCATCGCACCCGTTGTCACATTCTGTCTTCTCTCTTATATCACACTGAATACATAATAATCATCAACCAAATCCACCAAACACATTCATTAAACTAATTAGTTAACTCCCTGAATCATTGGTTATCTTTATTTGTCTAATAAAAATGCATTTTCTGGGTGTAAAAATATACAAATATCTTAATTTAATTATTGTTGTTGTATGTACCTTGGAATCACAGTCTACAAGCTGTTGTTCACTAAGACTGACAAGCTTTCCAGTGGCTAAATAATTGGCTCCTTCTAAAGCTCCTGTAGTGCTGAAAGCCCAACATGATCCACATGCACCCTGCATCCAAAATCATATATGCAAATAATCACATCACTTCCCTCATCTAATACCTTTGGCACAAACTAAATTAATTTGCATCTTAAATTGACTCCCGAATGAATGTGCGCCTCGCACTAGCACATACTCCCTCCTGTCCTAAATATAGGACCTAATTGACTTTTTTTTTGGAAAGATTAAGGTTGCGAAATGTTATTAAATGATGACATATTTAATATATTTTTAGATAATTCATTAGTTTATAGGTAAAATAAACTAGTTTAAGGGGAAAAATTAGGTAAATCAATTTATAATTAACTTATTTTTTGCTTATTTAGGATTTTTCAAAAAAGTCAACTATGTCTTATATTTAGGGCCGGAGGGAGTATTAATTATCAAGGAAATCTATTTTGATAGATTGTGAGGGGAGTGTTACATTAAATTAACTTAGATAACTACATCTCAAAAACTAACTAGTTGTTGAGGTTGGTGAGTCTTAAAGCCTTATAAAAGGCTTATTTCAAATACCCACACATACTCCAAAATTCATTCAAGTGTAGAATTTCTATATTTTCACTTATAACATTTTCTCTCTATCACTATATGTATTCAAAAAACAATATCTCATTTCTCTCCTCCCCTCTCTTTTATACTCCCTCCGGTCCTACCGGTCCTAAATATAAGACCAATATAAAAGCTAGTTGCCTTTTTTTGGAGATGTTAAGGTTACAAAATATGTTGTTAAATTATGACATATTTGATATATTTTTAGATTAGTCATTAGTTTATAGGTTAAATAAACTAGTTTAAGGGGAAAAATTAGGTAAACCAATTTATAATTGACTTATTTTGCTTTTTTAGGATTTTCCAAAAAAGTCAATTAGATCTTATATTTAAGACCGGAGGGAGTATTATATAAGGAAAAAATAAATAAGGATAGAATAGAAAAACAATGATAGCCCACAATGACACAATCTTCGCACAAGTATTATTTTCGTCCTGCAGGCTCCTAGAGTATATTCTCATTCTTTTGTAGACCGGAAACTTGTAAGTTGTGACTCTAATTCTCACATTAATAAAAAACAATAAATCTGCTTTCAATAGAATTTCCTCTCTCCATTTACAAATCGTCATCTCGTTTTTTCCCTTAAAATCAAAATCGCAATTTTTTTGTATAAAAAATGTGATTAAATAGCCTACATGTAAGTTACCTTGTCTATATGAGACACTTCCAACATCTATTTTATGTATACAAAAATTTGCCTTATTTTAATATTCATTACATCACATAAGTAAAGATAAAATCATCCACACATAATAAATTAGTGGTATTGTACAATAATATTGACACATGCAAAACATTTAATGATCTCTTCAATGTTACTCAAACTCTAGCTAGTTCGAAAAACACTTAAGCTGAAATGCATGTGCAAGCAGTTTCAATTCGGATAACACCAAACACCTAATTATACATTCACACACACACACACATATACTCCCTCCGGTCCTATATTTTATAGGACCTAGTTGACTTTTTTGAAAAATCCTAATAAAAAGCAAAATAAGTTAATTATAAATTGATGTAACTAATTTTTTCTCTTACACTAGTTTATTTTACCTATAAGCTAATGGATAATCTAAAAAGATATCAAATATGTCATGATTTAATAACCTATTTTGCAACCTTAATCACTCCAAAAAAAGTCAATTAGATCTTATATTTAGGACATTTCTCTATCCTACTCTATTTCCTGCTGTTGATTTAATAACCTATTTTGCAGCCTTAATCTCTCCAAAAAAAAGTCAATTAGATCTTATATTTAGGACAGGAGGGAGTATATCAAAGTCCAAAATAAAAATATTTCATGTATCTTCATGCATGTTAGATTTTTTACTTTACCTGCGTCTTAACTTCCGTGACAGCCCCTTTGTCTCTCCAGTCAAAGTTTTCCGGCAGGCCTTCGACATCCAAAGGCGGTGCTTCTCCGCCACTCCGGCCATCATCGCCGAGCCCATTGACCCCAACCCCACCTCTGAGGCTGCCAGCGTAAAGCCTCTCGAACTCCTCCGGCGACAAGTCGGAGAAGGGCGTGACACCGTGGACTGCGGTGGGGTCCACCGCCTGATGCTCCGCAGCCCTAATAAGATTTTCAGCGAAAATCCTGAGCCTGTGGAGGTACTCCTCTCTGCTAGAGTACTTCTTCTCGTAGGTTTCCATGAAAACTTTGAATTTCTTCTCTGCACCTAGAAGCTCATTAATGTTGTTGTTGTTGTTGTCTATGAAGCTGAGCTTTGCTTCACATCCTAGGAGCAAAGATGTGGATATAGTGAGAGAGAAGACGAGGAAGAAGATGGAAGCACGTGCTCTGCACGTGAGATATTTGTGTGGTGGATTTGCCATCTTCTTATCGCGGGTGCAATGGACTAAGTTTCAGCTCTCTAGTTCTTCAGCTTAAAATAGTGGATGGTATTGTGAGTGTTGAATGACGTTTTTGACCTTGGCGTTGAGGGAGGAAACTAAGGTGGCAGAAATATAAAGTAGAGGTGGGTTATGCTGAACATGCAAAGCAACACGTGTATACGGCATCCTTGATGAGTGATCATCATTACTTATTTCGCCAAAGGCCGCCCTCACAAATATATGATTCGTCCTATATATGTTATATAAGAGTTCTAACATCAAAACACACGCTTCTTGATATTTTTTCCCCAATATTAACTATATTTATTCTTACATTTAAGAGAGAAAATTTACGTAAACATTAATAATAGATATGAAAGATGTTTTAGGGTAAAGTAGGAAAAACATATTAAATGGGGAAAACATATTAAATGGGATAATATGAGATGAACTCTTATCTTTTGGCAAAATCATTTAAATTTCGAATTCTTATATCATCTACATAACAATTAACTATTGGATTGTATATATACCATTTTATATTACTCTTAAAGAATTTATAAAATATTCATTTTCACACAAAACTCTCTTATATATTCTACCACTTTAGTCAGCTTGATATTGGTTGCGATGCTTTGTTTAGTTTGTTGGTATTCATGGCTGGTTATGCTTTTTTATATATGTGTACTTGCATATACATATACATATACACATACATACATACATACATATATATATATTGGCTGCATATACGCTTACCAATAGAAGTGATTTTTTTCGGTTTTCCTTTTCTTTTTCTTTTGGATCGGACGACATATACAATCGTAGAAATGGCTTTATATGTTAGCGTCTTTTTTCCTTGTGGGTTCCAATAAGCTAAAGAGACAGTCAAGTTTTGTTGAGTTGAATTATTAGCTGTAATAACTAATAAGGGTTCCCTAGTTTGGAATGTATGTAAGAATTTACATTTTCTATTTCCTGGCCATGCTTTCTTATAATGTACACGACCTCTATTAGTAATAGATTTTATTAACAAATGAAAAAATTTGTCAATTAATCTATCTGATATTAAATTTTTTATCTTAGACTTAAGTGCAATTGTTTCTTCTAAAGCTACAAAGTGACCTAGCTAGAACTCTTTAAACGCCGACTATTTGAATGACCTATCTAAGGTTTTAGGTACTATATTTTTTGGGCCTAATTGACTTTTAGGGCTTTTAAATCCTTTTATTTGGGTTCTATTGCTCTTTTGTTTGTGAGGGCTTTCAAATCCTAATTTCATGTGATTATATGGTTTTATACTTTTACTTTCATGTATTAAGTTTCAGATTTGTCTCAAAGGGGACTTTATTATGCAATATTTATTTGAAAACTCCCAAGATTGCTTTAGTCTTCGATCCAAATGCGACTATATATAGTCAATATCCAACTCCCAAAATAGTGCCTTAAAGCTTTATTTTATGGGTTTTTTTGAAACTAGGTTAATATTGATATCTAACTAATTCAAATTTTCTATGATTTCAAAATTTTCTATGCCTTAAAGCTTTATATGTTATTTTAACAATGAATGAGTTGGTCTCTTGGTGCTAAATATATAGGTTGCATATGTCACATGTCATTCAATCCTTAAAGTTTAAAGTTAACTTTGAGTAACGTTTAAGGTGAAAATTTTACCTTTCAATCTATTTCATAACAAAAAAATCAGAAAAATATTCAAATTCAAAATATAGTAATAAATATTATTATTATTATTATTATTTCTTTTTTTTATAACAAGGAAGGAAAAAAAAACATAAAATTGAACTACATCCGTGTAAGCCATAAGAAAAGCTGCTCCTTGCCAACAGATCTGCACCCTCATTCTCGTCACGCTCAACAAGCTTTATATCAGTTATCCATTCCTTATTCAACAACTCTTTGAGTAGCGTAAACAGCTCCCTATCCTCATACAGCTTGATATCTGCTCCATATACTCCTTCAATAACTTGACTCGCATCACACAAAACCTGAACCAACCTGTAACCAAAAGTCCAAGCACGACGTAATCTCCCCATATACATCCCACAATTCTGCTTCCAGAGATATTCATGAAGGATTTGTTTGCACTATGAAAGGGAATGCGAGTTTAGCAGCGACAGAATTGTGCAGAATTGTGGGATGTATAACCAATACCTAGAAAATTATTATTATTACTAGTACATAACCCGCGCTATGCGCGGGATTAATGGAATTCACATATGAATAGTATATATGACCTCAATAAGTGACAATTCCTTTGAAAGGATAAATAAGTCTAATACAAGATTAACAAATTATAAAATACTCCCTCCGTTTCTAAATATAAGATCACTTTGGTTAATTTGGAGAGATTAAGGAAGGTTTTCCAATGAATTAGGATCACATGATCTTCCCAAAATACCTCTCACTTAAATTTAAAAGACAAATAGGGATTTGAGAGAGAAGTGTGGGAGCTTAGAAGTATTAGGGTAATTTGGACCAAAATTGAGACAAAATATAAAATGATCTTATATTTAGGAACTTATCCACTTCCCCAAAGTGAACTTATATTTAGGAACGGAGAGAGTACTTCTTTAGGAACCACTTACAAGCTTTGTTTATGGGTTTTCCAATAGCGTCCAATATCGAAATTTTCAAACTGTATTTTAGTTTGACACATCTGCTACATACAATTGTCCATAAGTAAACACCATACGGGTACGAATAATACAAATTAAGCAAGTTTTGTCTTTGACTATTGTTAATACTCCTTGCAAAAAAATATTAGATGAATATGGTAGGTGAAATATAAATTTAGCACCGGATCAATAGAATTCACATTTGAATATTAAATATGACCTCAATAAGTAACAATTATTTTATATGGGATAACTGTGAATCAAAATATAATTGACAATTACTTTATATAAGATAAATGAGTCTAATAAAGATTTGCAAGTTATAAAATACTTTTTTGTACACCAGTTACAAGTTTTGTTTTTGTGTTTTCCTTTAGCATCCAATATCGAATTTTTCTTAACTGTCCTTCTATACTACATCGTTAAGCAAGTTTTGACTTTGATTTTCGTTAATAATGCTTGCAAAAAATATATGATGACCATGGTAGTAGGTGAAATATACTTGTAATGGGGAGTTTGTTATGCTTTGCCAAAATTCTAGTGCCAAACGGATGATACATAATGATAAAAATAAGAAAATAATTAATTAATACTAAATAATGACGTCAAGCGTTACTATAGTGACGTTTCTGAACACTGGTGGACATCCAAAGTCCCCAAGCACAACCAAAGTAGGAATACACAATACAAGAAACATGCTAAATTACAAACCAAAAAAGGGCTATCAAACATGTCAAATTAATAATGACAAACATTTTGAGCTAAAATCCCCAAACCCATTTTACAACAACACCATGATAAGTTCCTTGATTTCAGCACCAAAAGCTAGCTTCTCCAGTTTAGTTAGATCGAACTCTTTCCTCAAGGGCTTGAAATGAAGCATCTTGTTGGAGAACTATTTTAGTTATCAAATAACAAAATTCATTGTAAGGTCGATGTCTAAAGCATGTCTAAAAACATCTATTTCTATGAAGAAATAATAGAGCAAGAGTAGGTGAGTTCTATAACTCAACCATTTAAAGACCAAACACATGCAAGCATAGAAACCAACCAATCAACTCTAGTGTATCGTTAACACCTATTATCACAAATTTCGATTGATTAAAGGAATGTGATTATGAAGATCTGTAAGAATAGAGAATCAGTAATTTGATATGAACATAATAAGTATTTGAAACCTTTACCAAGAGAACATTTTCAGTTTCACATAACTCACAATCAGATAGGGAGGTACACTTAACAATTATGACAAAGAAAAGGAGGAAATGAATCAATTGAGGATAAATAATTCTAAGGTGGGAAGATAAAGAATCAATGAATCCACTAACTGCATCATGAGAACTAAGTAGTAACTTGTCATGCCCAATAACTGATTGAATGGATAAGTAATATAGATACAAGTTATTCATCACTCTTGTTATAGAAACAAAGTCTGAACCAAGACATATTCTAAGAACATGTTCCTGCAGAATTATTTCACTGTATAAAGATGTCTCTGACAAATACACAAAATCAAGACTTGTCATTTCAACTGTTGGGGTTTCCCATTTTACTCTTATGCTACAAATACACAAAATCAAGACCCTTTTTAACCAAAAAAAAAAGATTAACAATAACAACTCCTTTTACTTAATATTGCAGAAGAAGGTGAAAGTAATTGACAAAATTGAGAAATAGGGATGAAGGGTTGCCAAATATCAAGATTTGAACATGCATAAACCATAATCTTCAAAACCCCTAAAAAACAGAAACTTTATTGATTTGGGAAGAAAAGAAACGTACCAGTGATTGCTTGGAGAAATTTTTTGGGTGGGATTCTCTCTGCACCCATCTAATCGGTTACCACAATTGTAGAATGAAATAGTGGGAGAACATGGCAGTTTGAATAGGCAAATGATTTTTTTAAAAAAGGAGTCGCAGTAAAAAAACTGAACAGAGGAAGTGGGAAACGTGGGGGGTGGTTGAAAAAGAGCTGATAAGAAAAAGAGGGAGAAATAAAGTTAGATGAGATGAAAGTGTACACGTGTCAAAAATTGAGGAGGCCAAATTGGACAGGTGTCAAGCAGTGGTTCTGTCAACAGCCCTCCTATTATAAAAGAAAGATTTCAATAAAACTAAAATGAATTGTTATTTAATTGGGATGTCCTTCCACGTGTAGAGAGAAAATGAATTTTTTTTATTAAAGCGGTTACCTATTTTCCCCTATTGGGAGTATATTAAAAAGTAGGAGTACTGAAGTTGCTAACTCATCACTCCTTCCCTTTAAAAAAAGCTGCCAATTCAGAAATCCCTCCTTCCCTTCCAAAACCCTAATTCCCACTTTCATCTCTCACTCACACTTTCCATTTCGACGGTAACCACCAAATTACTCTTCAAAGTTTCAAACTTTCACTCCTATTTTCCCCCCCAAATCTCTCTCTACCAAAAATTACACGAATTTCTCATTCCTCGCGTTTCGTTTTACTTGGTCGTTCTTTTTTATTTTTCGCCTTGATGTTTCTAATTTCTAAATTTTCGTGCTTTTGGTTTGTTTTCTTGATATTTACAGTGAAAACGAGAAGTAGCGATGTCTGGAAAAGAAGATAACCGTATATTTGTGGGTGGTTTGGCTTGGGACGTCACTGAGCGTCAGCTTGAGCATGCTTTTAGTCGTTGTGGCAAAATTATTGAATCCCAGGTATAATTTTTGTTTATTTTTTTGTTTTTTGGTTGTTCAGAAAAATGGGCAATATGTATTTTTCATTTTTTATGTTTTTTTTTGTGATTGCTATTGTGGTAGTGTTAGTTAGTGATGGTGTGATTTTAACGAGTAATTTGATGGGATAATGTGAGATTTGTGGTTAAGGGAAGGATAATGCATGTGCCTGCTAATTTTGTTGTGTGTGAAAATGATTTCTTATTAAGAAAATAACAGCTGTGAGGGAATCAATCCATTTGACTGATGATGGGACTTTTTGCTTGAAGGGCTATTTGCATTAGTGTGTTTGTCTCATTAAGGTAACTTTTTTTTACGACGAAAAGTGATGATTGCATAGCATGATTTATCAGATCTTCCATGAATCTTAGAGTTTTGAAGTTATGTTTTTCTTAAAGTTGATTAGGGCTTAATTCAGCTTGCCGTGGGGCATGAGATCGTGGGTTAAAATCAGTCTCTCTACATAAAAGTAGGGGTAAGACTGCCTAGTGTATTCCCTTCCAAGCACCTCCACCAAGTGGGGACTTGAACTTTGATTTAATGCAGCATGAGCACTCATTTTAGTAGACTCTAGCCTTTAAAATTTGTTCTTTCATGTGAAATTTTGCAATGACTCGTGATTACTCATGGATATCTCATTGTAATACTTGTGATTATTCATGATTTCATTCATAGTAAACTTGTGATTTCTCACAGATTGTAACGTTATTACTGTATTTTGCGCTTTTTCCTACTTGTAACAACAGTTATGTGTGTGTATTAAGATCTTTGGCTTTACTTGTGTGTTAAATTTTCATCCGACATCTGCATATTTTTTTCATGTCATTAATTCTTTCTTTTCTTTTTTGGCGAAACTATGATACAGCCAGTACTTATGTACAAGCAGCATTCACACTAATTCTTAATATGGGGAAGTTCAAGCTGAATATTAATATGGTTTTGGATGTATGAAATTTGGTACATGGAAGAGATCTTAGAAAACCGGATTGACCTGTATGGTGTTTATTGAAAGGGACTTCTCATGAGTGATAGATGCCAAGTTTGCGATACACACATGAATTCATTATAGTGGGAATGGTTATTGAGTGGTTATATTTTGCTGATCAGTGGACAAGTTTGATGTTATAGCATGCTTGGAGTTGCTTTCCCCTTTCCAATCAAAATTATCAATTGCTATTATGTGGTACTATTGACTACTGATATATAAGACACTTCTTGTGCTGTATATTTCTCCTTCTAAATCTAGGATTTAGGGTGTATTTGTTGTGAGGGGAGGGTAGGGGAGAGGATGTGGGTATTTTTGGAACATCAAAATTTTTAATAGGATAACTAATTTTGGAGTAAATGAATTCAAAACTTTAATAGAGAGTGGAGGGTAAATTTAGAGGACCCCACATACCCTTTCCAAAATTACCCCCCCCCCTTACCCTCTCCTAAAACCAAACACGCCCTAAATGTTTAATAAAATTTTAATTAATCATAGAGTCAGGACATAAGTTTAAGTATTATTTGATGCCCCTAACTTTGCTATCAGTTTATATTTATCCCTTGATATGTACACATATAGTGGGCACTGCTTCCATTATATAAATATGTTTGCTTATAATAGAGGCAAGGGCTGCAGATGTGCCAACTGACTCGCTCAATAGTTCTGATGAGATAACATTTTAGTGATCTCTGGATTTAAGGTGGTATTCCATCTTGCTTGTTTCATTGAGATATGGATTCTCTGCTGACTAATGTGACCAGAGAATGCCTGCGCCCTGTGATGTTTGTTTCTAAGAGCTGAATGGTTGACCGTTAATCTGCTCAGTAGAATCTTTGCCATAGGACCTCACCAAAGGTGCTAGGACTGTGTGATGCAATGTAGATCAGTTGAAGTGGTTTTTTTTTTTGCCAGTTCAAAGAAATCTTGCATTTTTGAATTCAGTCGAGGAACATGATCTTGCCGCATCTTGGCGATTTTATAATACTTTCTCAGTGGAACTGAAAATGTGTTTAATCAGAAATTCTCTCTAGACTGGAAGAGTTTATATTACAGAGGCTCATTCAAGGTCCTGTGGGTACTGTGTTTGACCATCACAATTTTCATAATTATCACCGGTCCCTTGGATGCTTAAAGTGCTGGATGTTGAATTACAATGATTTAGGCATTATTTCAGCTTGTGAATATAGTTAACGATCAGAGAGGTATATTTGATTTTGACTGGTTCTGCTTTTGTTGTCCCTTTTTAAGCTGTGCAGCCCCTGAGTAAGACTGATTTTTGTGTCGCGTCGCTGGTGTGCTGACTAAGTCAGTGAAGAAACAGAAGAGCTACCTGCTTGTTATCCATATAATCAGCCAGAATGAAAAACTGTCTATGTTACACTTTTTGTCTAATTTAATCGAGAATATAGCTGCATAAGAATGACTTCCCTTTGAGTTTCTGGTTCAGTTAAATAACTAAGTGAAGAAAGAAGCAGAATTTCATACTGAGAAAAGGAATGGTGTTCGGGCTAAAATAGTCAATGTTGCACCTCTGTCTTGATTGTTGTCAATTCTGAATTTTGGAACTTGATTGCCGCAGGAGAGATTTTGTTTTGCCATGTTTGATGTGACATTTATTATTAATTGGATTTGGGGCAGAGTGAAATTGTGGCTGCGGGGATGGAAGAAACAGTTGCATTTGATGATTTGTTACTGGTTTTTGGGCTACCCATTGTTTGTGCTTTCCTTTTTTCAAGTGGGAAAATAGTAGTGTTTTTTTTTTACAGAGGTTCTGATTGTGTAACTCAGATATCATTATTATGCATTGAGAGACCATTCAGTGGTCCATCAGATCATGAAGTTCTGAACTGCTATGGGATGTGATGAAATTGTATCCCTGATTGGGGAAGTAATTGTTGCTTGAGGTATTTTGGTGTCACACAATTATGAGTTTTGGGTAAATTGAATTGCTTAGCTATTTGAATAATCTTCCAGTGCTATGTCATCCTGACTCAAAGTAAGTTGTCTGACTATGTTTTCTTGTTAAATGATTCCCAGTCGTCACTGCTCGTAGTTTATGCAGTTTTGACCAAGATTAGTTCTGGTCATTGTCTTCCTTATTTAATTATACCTGCCTAGCTAGTCATTTATGTTCATATTAAACATCTATCATAAGTTGTGCATCGCTAAATATTTTGATATGATTTTGCAATTTTTGATGCACGTGTGTTATCATAAATTCCATCGAATTTATTTAGCATTAGTTCCACACACTGCTATTGCTTAGCATGAAGCTCTCTGTTGGTTGAACCTGTAGATCATGTTGGAACGAGACACAGGTCGTCCACGCGGATTTGGGTTTATCACATTTGCAGATCGCAGGGGAATGGAGGATGCAATCAAGGAAATGCATGGACGAGAGCTTGGTGACCGCATTATCTCTGTCAACAGGGCCCAGCCCAAGATGGGGTCTGATGATCCAGATCATGATTACCCATCAGGTGGTGGCAGAGGAAATTATGGGGTGGGAGGTAGAGTAGGACAGGATGACTGCTTCAAATGTGGGAGACCTGGCCACTGGGCCAGAGATTGTCCTTTGGCTGGAGGAGGTCGTGATGGGGGTTCATTTTCTTCGCGTCCTAGGTTTGGAGGTAGTGGTGGCCATGGGGATCGCCTCGGTGAACGTGATCGTTATGTTGACGATCGTTATGATGGAGGACGTTTTGGAGATAGGGACCGCTTTGACAGCCGGGATAGCAAATATGGCAACCGTGATCAATATTATAGTGACAGGTATACAAGTTACTATGCCCTATTTGCTGCTCAGATACTTTCTGTAAATTTCATGCCTCAATACATTCTATATTTAAGAAATTTCTCTTTGACATATCCCTTTTGGTGTATTGCATTTTGAAATGCCATGATTGCATAGGCCTATGCTTAGGTTCCTGATTGTATTTGTTTATTGGGAATGTGGGTGCATGTGTCTATCGCTCATCGCATGACAATTGAGTTCTATATATATGCCTCTCTATTGTTTAAACTTTGTTATAAACTGTGTAGGTACCGGGCTGGTGGAGACCGGTATGCTAATGATTCATATGGTGGTTCAGACCGTTATGCGCAAAATAGTTATGGGAAAGATAGAGGCTATGATAGGTATGGCAGTGCAAGAGGTAGTGACAGGTATGGTGGTGGAGCTCCAGCACGAGATCAAGGAAGGAGTTTTAGGGGTGCCCGACGTGGTGGTCCTTATGATCGTCCAAGCAGGGATGGCCGTCCTTCATTTGACCGGTACTGATAGCTTCATATCGGTGGTGTATGCAGGTGTTAAAATCTAGATGCTGCGCTAGGAACATAGGTTTTTCCGTTTGTGTTAATGGCCCTGTGAACATCAAGTTGCATAGATTAAAGTTTTTATTAGGTTTTATTCTACCGTTATTGGAGCTTATATATCCTGGTGGATGGATTTCTCTGTTGTGTTTAAAGTGAAGCAACAGCTCCCTTTATGAAGCTTGCTAGGTATTTATCTATTAAGAATGGTTGTGCAATGATCCATTGTAAAATATTTCTCTAGAAATTTGCAGAATCGGTGAGAATCTTTTCATGCCAAGCGGTTACACTACTGGTGGGAATATCTCACTTTGATTTGACTAGCAACCATAGATTTGTGTGTTTGTTGATCACAGAAGGTGAATTGGTTTTCTTTTACTTGCATAGGTTTATGCAGGTACATAAATCTCTATACTAGTGTAAAAATGTATGGAGATTCGTTTCTCTCCAAGTGTTTGCACAAAATTTTCTTAGAACAGAAAAACAATTAAGTTACATGTAAGGATGATTTTGATAATTTATTGGAAAGAATAATCATTAAAACTTACTGAAGGGTTTGTTTTAAGTTTTAACATATTATATTCTGTTGGTCTTATTTATAAGGGAGAGAATGTTTTATTTAGCTATATATAATAAGGGCACGCTATCAAAATTTGTGTTTGAATATACTAATTTACATTTATAATGAGTTCAGGCTTTGTTTCTAGGAGGTGAGGTGAATATTCAATGCTAATTTGCCTTAAGACAATTCAAATCATGTCATAATTGGATAAGTTGAGTCGTCAAATTTTAAGGTAGATGATTTTCTTTGATTTATGTGAAATATGTTATGTGTGTGTGTGTATATATATATATATATATAATTTTAGATTTGTTTACGTTAATCATTCTCCCAAAGGTAGAATGGATTGCCTAGGGTATCAAGAGTGCGAACTTGAAATTACTCCCTCCGTTCCTAAATATAAGATCACTTTGGGAAAGCGAATAAGTTCCTAAATATAAGATTACTTCCTATTTTATCCCAAGTTTTTTCCAAACTACCCTTATACTCCCTCTTTTCATTGAAACCCCTCCTCCTTTAAAATTTAAGTAATTGAGGGGATTTTGGGAAGATCATGTAATTTTATTGTCTTCCTTAATCTCCCCAAATTAACAAAAGTGATCTTATACTTAGGAACGGAGATAGTAATAGTAGCTAATAATTCATTTTTCAACATAGGTTTTTTTTTTGTAAAAGAACTTTTTTTCTTTAAAAAAAAAAATTTCCCTTTTGGCATGCATCGATAATTATTAATTAGCGTATCACTTATACATAACTAAGTTATGTGATTCCACGAATTTTCATTGTCATTTAAAAATGCATTTAGAGTAAACCTGGGTGTGTGGTTGAGTGATAAGGACTCATTCACCCTTAACCAATTGTCTGGGTTTCGATCCCTGGCGTTGGGTATGGAGAAACATTAAACCTCTCAGGCCAGCTGTCCCACCCTTTGAGGTGCATACAAATCAGCGGGGATTAGTCTCTCACTTTTCGAGTGAGGGGATACCTTGATCATGGATAAAAAAATGCATTTAGAGTATGAGGTAGTCATTGGTAAGTACACCAATAATTTATTACAATAGGGAATTATACTATAAAAATAATTATTATAATGACACCGAATTTTACTAGGAGGCTAACCTTATCAATGTTGCCCAAAGTGATACAAGAAGGTGTTGTTTATCCTCCAAAAATATTCATAAAAATAATGCAACGAATCTTTGACCCGCTTGTGATGTTTCTGGCGTAACAGGCTAACAGCTTTGAATTTTCCTCAAGATTTGGAAATAAGAAACCATTTTTAGATCCTATCTTTTTGCTCAGGGTTGAAATTTTGAAACACTAATGGCATATTTGACTTTGACAATCTTTTTTCTCAGCAAGCCACGCAGAAAGAAAAAAATGCCACATTCTTCTATCAATGCTATTTTCCATACCATTTTTTTCGATCAAATGCATCACCTTCTGGAATATCCAACTCCTGACGTGATTAAAAAATGCAATCCTCTATGAGTAAATAAGAATCCCATGATTTGGCCAAAAAAAAATAAGAATCCCGTGATGAGAGCCACTATGGTTTAATTTTATTAATTAGTGCGTACTACATACCAATTCTTATATACTTTAACCCATTAGAGATAATATAAGTATATAACATAAGCAGGTTTTTATATCTTGCCATCATTTATGAATTGTTGTTTAAATAATATTTTATATTTCATGTTTCATTTAATTATTCCTTGGGTTAAATATTATTATTTTGACCATTGAACAATATTCATGTATCAATTTACACAACAAACAATAAATTATATCAACTTTACTTAAGAACAATTAAAAAGTATCACTTTTGTCTACACCATCAAACTTCGCCTAAGAATTATTAAAAAGTATGATTTTATCCCCTATAGATTGTGGGGAAAAGAGAGGGTGTGACTAGTGAGGAGTTTTTAATATTCTTTTTATGCAAATCGTCATTTAATATCATACTCCCTCTTTTTTTTTGTAAATAATATAAGACCATTTTAATGAAATTATGTTTTTCTAAAAGGTAAGTTAAAGCAGTTTGAAACAACATATGTAAGGATTATTTTTTTTTTCAAAAACTGCCTTATTTATGAATGGGTTAGAGAGAAAGAGAGTAATTATGAAAAAGAAAAGGATAAAGTGGACATATGAAAAAACATCAATACATGAGTAAAATTGTGTGTGTGTGTGTGTGTTACTCAAACGAAGCCAAATGGAACTTGCAAAACAGGTAATCATTAAAAAGAAAAGGATCTGATCTATCCAGGGATGGGTGGAGTATGCCACATGCGAGAATGAGAATGACTTGTGCTTAATGTACAAGGATGGGTAACGATATTTTCTTAAAATTTCATCCATTACGCGTATATGTTGAAAGTTGAACTAAACTTCAAAATCGTATTATATTTTTAAACATATTCATTCACATAAGATGTCCCGTGACTTAAGGAAATAAGCAAAACCTTCTTGGTCTTCGTGAGTTTAACCAGATAGTTCTATTTTGAGGTGAAAAGCAAATAGCGCTGTAACTTCCTATACTATTAAATCGTTCTCATCAAATACTTGAGTAACCATTAGTCATACCATGTGAGAAATTCTTGTGTGAAACATGAAACTCCATGTTATTAATGATATGTTCAGCTAAACATACGAAATCACATCATCTTTTAATTTTTTTTAACAAAAAAATCACATCATCTGTAAAGAAATTATTAGATAATTTTGATTTGCCAAATCATTTGTTATATGACCAATAATGAGCACCTTAGGTCTAATGTAGAGATAATTTGATTAGTCACACTAAATAATTAGCTGGCATATAAAAATATTTTAAGATAATGTTTTTTCTTTTATTCTGCAAGTTAAAATTTTCATTTAGCTCATTTTTAAGGGTGCACTATGATATTAATTAAAACCTCCATATCAAACCTAAAATGTTTGTTTGTAATTTATTAGACTACGAATTACATGGTGAATTCAACAATGGTTTGCAAACCATTTTTAGATCCTATCCTCTTGCTTAGGGTTGAAATTTTGAAGCACTGATTGCATATTTGACTTTGACAAGATTTTGTCTATTTTATATACACAAAGAGAAATATGCCACGACCTTCTTCTAGCACTTATCCACTTCCCTCAGTATTCATTCAATGCTATTTTCCATAGCATTTTCCAATTAAATGCACTGCCTTCCGGAATACCAACTACTTTAACCTTTGATTGAATAATTAATAATGATAATTATTGTGTCATTGTGTGATCCTCTATGTGTAATTTAATTACTAAGAATTCCCATAATAAGTAGTCAAATCGTAGTGCTATAAAACGCGTTTGAAAAGGAGTAGATCTTAGTCTTAAATATATGATTTATTACTAATAATTGTCAATGTTATTTTCTTAAATTATCTCTCTTAATTCTCCAACAACAATAATGAAATCAGCTAATCAACAAAGGTTGGTCCAGTTGGTAAATGGGTTTGACTCATAACTATGTGGTTGTGAGTTCGAATCTCGCCGATGTGAGGATGTTATTGATGGGCAATCTGTAAGTACCTCTGTAAGTAAAAAAATAATGAAATCAGCTAGAGGATTATGGAAGGTGTTTTTTTTAAAAAAAAAAGAATTATATTATGTTGGCTAACTTAATAATTAACATTGTTAATATAATCAAGCTAGTAAATATGTCATGCACATATATAATATATTAAGACATGAAGAGAGAAAGTAGTATGTAATAATAAGATTTGAATTAAAAAATGACAATATCTACATATTATACTATAACGCGTGATTTTTTTATGATTAAATAACATGTACATAAAACTACATAATACCTCTAAAAAATGGAATCCATGAAAGTCTATTTTTCTAATGGTTTATATATCCTGCCTTGAAAAATGACTGAGACATTTAACATTATTAATATCAGTATATATAACTTGAAAGTTGAATTAAAACCCCAACAATGTACTCCCATAAGCTCATGAAAGAATCAAACAACCTTATTGGTCTTCGGAGTTTAACAATGAGACAGTACCATGCTAAGGGAAATGGGAAAGGGGGTAGTAACTTCCGACACCGATACTAATTAATCATTCTCATCGAGTCTCCTAGCAATAATTTCTCATATCATGATAAGTTATAATTCTTGCACATCAAACTTGCAACAGCACTTTGTTTATATACTGTCGAATTAAAATAAACCAAATCACATCTTTTAAAAATAAATTTTTAGTTAAATTTGGTTTGCCAAGTCTTATGTGATCATGCTAATATTGAACAAACACATTAGATTTGTTGTGATGATTTTAATTTGATCGGGAACACTTTAAACATCAGTAAAAAGATGGCAAAAGTAATCTCTCATGTCATATATGTTTGCTATTTTTATTTTATTACTTGAAAAAAAAAACTATTTGATAGCTCACTTTTTTAGAGTACTGATTTACATAAGATCTAAGGTGTTGGTTTGTGACTGATCAAAATACAACTATACAAGTGATGTGACAAGTCGAGTTCGTTCAAGAATTTCCCTCATTTTTTTCCAACGTGAAAACTAACATAACATTTATTTAGCAAATTGGTCTTATATGTGTGTGTTTGAATGACAAAGACTTATTCACCCTTAACTAATTGTCTGGGGTTCGATCCGTGGCATTGGGTATGGAGAAGCATTAAATCTCTCAGGCCAGCTGTTCCACCCTGCCTACAAATTAGCGGAGGATTAGTCTCTCACTTGTCGGGTGGGAGGATACACATTGATCATCGAATACCTGTGTGTAAGTGTCCTAAAAAAATTACTCAATCTCTCCTATTTAATTGATTTTCTTTTGTGTCAATTAAATGATGTGATTTTGTCTATTTTGATAGGAAATACCATAAACATGGTTGTACCCTAGATTCATGCAATAATTTCTCCTCATATTGTAGCTAGTTAATCAATAATGTTCTTGTTTTTATTTATAAGCAACATTTTCTCACATATATATACTACATATTACATGTATCTATCTCATCTCTTTTTACCAATCATTCACTTATAATTTATAATTTTTTTTCTCATTCATGCTCTATCACACTCATAAACTTAATAAAAAAAAGGTATATATGGATATGTGTGTGTGTCTTACAAATTTTTTACTTTTAATCAATTTTAAGTAATAGTTTGTTGGGAAAATGTCATTTAAATCCCTCCGAATATACAAAAGGACAATTCAGGAACTCAAACTTCCAAAAGGACCATGAAGGAACTAGGACCTAGTTGACATTTTAAAATTGTGTGAAAAGACAAAATTGCCCTAATCATAAAACAGAAATTACTAACCACCCTTACACCCACCATTTTCAATAGCGTAAAATTGATTAAAAGTAATTTCTTTAGGGAAATTTACAAATATTTGGATATGTTAGTAATTTCTGTTTTATGATTAAGGCAATTTTGTCTTTTCACACAATTTTAAAATCTCAACTAAGTCCTAGTTCCTTCATGGTCCTTTTAGAAGTTTGAGTTCCTAAATTGTCCTTTTGTATATTCGGAGGGATTTAAATGACATTTTCCCTAGTTTGTTTTGAGTAATTTGAATAATCAATATACCCCTTAAAATGTGGGTTTCAACAACTGGAGTGTTCACACTACAACAAAAATTCTGAATGGGGTTTACAAAAAAAATCAAACAAAAAAAAGTTGAACCTGATTATGGCATCTCATACAATCAATTACCGAAAATAACTCAACATCTCTCTATCCAAATCAGCAAGCATATAATCAGTTCAAATCACCATTTAATCCTAATCAAAAGAAATCACAAATTGATCCTCCTTTACCATTGACTAAGGATGCATATAGACGCTATGCCTGAAACAAGTTCTGAATGGGGTTTACAAAAAAAATCAAACAAAAAAATAGTTGAACCTGATTATGGCATCTCATAAAATCAATTACCGAAAATAACTCATCATCTCTCTATCCAAATCAGCAAGCATATAATCAGTTCAAATCAGCATTTAATCTTAATCAAATGAAATTACAAAAAGAATCAAACAAAAAAATAGTTGAACCTGATTATGGCATCTCATACAATCAATTACCGAAAATATTTCATCATCTCTTTGTCCAAATCAGCAAGCATATAATCAGTTCAAATCAGCATTTAATCTTAATCAAATGAAATCATAATTTGATCATCCTCTACCATTGACTAGAGGAGGCATATATGCCTAATTCACCCTTATAAATAGGATTAAAATTCATGTCTACAACAACACAACTTTGCTTCAGTTAAAAAAATACCATATAGCCGTTATGATTTTCGATGATGTGGAGGTCACTAACATCGTGGTCACCAATGAGGTTGCCTGAAGGTGGGTTGTTTAGGGTGAAGCATTTCAGTGATTGTTATTCTCACTTGGGACCTGACAAAATCCCTTCAAAATGCACTAGATGCCGTTTGGATATGGAGTTGAGGTGGTTTGTGAAGGATCTTGGTGGAGTTTATACTTTATCAGAAATGTGAAAGTGTTGCAGCAAAAATCCACTAATTTTGTGGTGTTTTTTTGATTAATTGATGTACTTATTTTCCGGTATTCATAATAAATTCTAACCATTAAGCACCATTCAGTTAACATGTGGTTACACAATTTTGCTTTCCGACCATTAAGCCTTCTGCATAGTTTTTGAAGAACGTTCTAACTTCTAACAAGCACCATATTTTGGCTTGAGATAAAGATTAGCTCATATGATTATCATTACATTTTAATTTCACACCATCTCGAAATTTGATGATATGATTTGAATTCCCTTAATTTGTATTCTCATTTCATCTGTATACATACTCTAATGGGATTAAAATTATAACAATTAATTAACAATTAATGCATATTTGCATTTCTTTATGTCAATCATCTTCCCTATAACTTTTAATGGTCTTTTAACACTGTAATGAAAGACTACGACACTCAGAATTCATCACCCACGCCTATATGCCTTAAAATAATATCACCCATCCAATTACAATGATCTCATGTCAATCTATCTTAATCAATAATCACAAACCCAATTGAAATTTGATTGTGCCGAATTGACTTAAGTAACACCTAATTAAAACAGCTTGCCAATCAGAATTAAATCCTCATTAAATCTCGGCACAATCAGAATTAAACAGTTGATATGAAGTAACTTTTTTTTATACACGCAGAATTAAACAGCCAAGCCAATTACAATTAATGCATATAAGTCTTAAATCATATCACCAACACCAATCCAATTACAATTACAATTATCTCATCATTTTTTTAAACCGTTCTAAAACAATAATTTTGGCTGAGATAAAGTGGTGACAATTATTTAATGATTGACTCAATTACCACATTTAAGCTTCACTTTTCATTTTATTTTCACTCCATTTTGATATTTTTTTTCTTATCAGGAACTCCATTTTGAATTTGGTGATATGGTTTTGATTCCCTTAATTGGTATTCTCTTTTCATCTGTATACGTACTCTAATGGGATTAAAATTATAACAACCAATCAACAATTAAAGCATATATGAATTTCTTTAAGTCAAACATCTTCCCTGTAACTTTTAATTGTCTTTTAACACTCAAATGAAATACTAAGACATTAAGAATTATGCAACCACGCCAATCAAATTACAATTAATGCATATATGCCTTAAAATAATATCACTCACCCAATTACAATGATCTCATGTCAATCTATCATAATTACTAATCACAAACCCAATTAAAATTTGATTGTGCCTGACTGACTAAAGTACCACCTAATTAAAACAGCTGACCAATCAGAATTAAATCCTCATTAAATCATATTACAATCAAATTATCTTTCAACTACACCAAATCTGATTTAATTAAAAAGCATCTAAATCTGATTTAATTAAAAAGTCCTATGCATCCTTTTTCTTAAACCGTTCTAGAACAAATCATTTTGGCATAGATAAAGTTGTGACAATGATTATCATTTCATTTTATTTTACACCATTTTGAATTTGATGATATGGTTTTAATTCTTTTAATCCGTCTGTCTACATACCCTAATGGGATTAAAATTATAACAATCAATCAACAATTAATGCATATATGCATTTCTTTAAGTCAAACATCTTCCCTATAACTTTTACTTGTCTTTTAACACTCTAATGAAAGACTAAGACACTAAAAATTATGTAGTCACACCAATTACAATTAATACATATATGCCTTAAAGTAATATTACCCACCCAATTACAATGATCTCATGTCAATCTATCATAATTACTAATCACAAACCCAATTGAAATTTGATTGTGTCTGATTGACTAAAGTACCACCTAATTAAAACAGCTGGCCAATCAGAATTAAATCCTCATTAAATCTCGGTAGTCGGCACAATCAAATTATCTTTCAACTACACCAAATCTGATTTAATTAAAAAGCATTTAAATGGCAGGTGTTGCTCTCCGACCATTAAACCTTCTGCATCATTTTTTAAATCGTTTTAAGTAAAAATAATTTTGGGGATAAAGTGGTGACAATGATTATCATTTCATTTAATTTTCACTCCATTTTGAATTTCATGATATGGTTTTAATTCCCTTAATCCGTATTCTCATTTCATCTGTAAACATACCCTAATGGGATTAAAATTATAACAATCAATCAACAATTAATGCATATAAGAATTTCTTTAAGTCAATCATCTTCCCTTTAACTTTTAATGGTCTTTAAACACTGTAATGAAAGACTAAGACACTCAGAATTATGCAGCAACACCTAGATGCCTTAGGATCATATTACCCACCCACTTTAAGAGATCTCATTTCAATCTTTCATAACTACTAATCAATCACACACCCAATTGAAATTTGATTGTGCCTGATTGACTTAATTACCACATAAATAAAAACTCATCACTAACCAATAAAAAATTTAAGCTTCACTTTTCATTTTATTTTCACACCATTCTAAATTTGATGATACGATTTTAATTCCCTTAATTTGTGGTATCATTTCATCTATATACATACCCTAATGAGATTAAAATTATAACAACCAATCAACAATTAATGCATATATGGATTTCTTTAAGTCAATCATCTTCCCTGTAACTTTTAATGGTCTTTTAACAAGATTCTTTGTAGCAACATAAATGTCGAATTGCTACATAACAATTGTTGGATGTCATGTTAAATATCTTATATAATACTTCCATACAATTAAACTATAAAGAAACTTTTACATTAAAGCGGTATATGATAGTTAATCAAAAATAAAAAGAACACATACATCCCATAGAGTAAGCCATTCTTTAAAAATCACATAAACATGATGTTTACATAACCATTATTTGATAACTTATCATATATAATTAAATATATTCATTGACTATATGTTTGTATTTTATTAAAAATAAAAAAAATCCGTGCATCGCACGGGTAGAATACTTGTTGTTTCTTGTAAAATGGGCAGGATGGAGTTAATCCATTGCCTCAAGTCATTTCATGTATAACCTATCTATGTTAAGTTTTTAGACCAATAAAATAATCAGTATGAATTGGTTCGATTAAAATTTATTAAGTTCTCTTATGATTAAGAAAGCTACTAATGAAGATCCTATTTAGCATAGGAGTAATATTTTACTCAGCTTTCCTTTTTTTTATATAATTAAATTTTAGGAAGGGGTTTGGCCTGTACCTGTGTGGGCTCTGGAGCATGACCAGCAAGCCCTTTATGTCTGTCCACACAGGTAGGTTACTACCAGTTTCACTTAGCTACGAAGATGCCTCCCCAAGCGCCGCGATAGAGACACAACAAAGTGTCACTCCCTAGGATCGAACTCGCGACGTGGTGGTCAATCCGAGGCTCATTGTTCAATCCCTTCGCCACTGAACCCACGGACGATGGGTTTTACTCAGCTTTCCTCATTTAGGGATGGTATAAAAATTTCAAATCGAGATCAGGAAAACTTAAGAACTGAGGTGGAAATATTTAGGACCAAAAGCCAAAATAATCTACAAGCCCACAAAAAGTATAGATTATTGCAGAGTAGATTATGGCCTGGAAAATTAAATTCAAACAAAAATATTTAAAAATCAAGTCGTCTAATTATGGTCAAGGCTATCACTTGTAGCTAATTTTCTGCCATTTATTAAGGATTGCTGCAAACTGATGACGATGTTATACTTTTAACAAGTAAAGTAAGCATTGTCATGACTCATGACTATAGCAGAATGCACGTCATTATTTACAAAAGATGCAGATTCTTTGCTTGTATTATCGTTCCTACTTCCTATGATACGATATTAAAATCAATTATTGGAAAATCCACGTATCTATTTCAAAAAAATTAATAAACACTCAATTATTAATTAAAAAGTTGACCAAACTTTAAAATAAATGTGCAATAATTTCAATCGTTAATTATATTTTATGGTTTAAATTTGAAAACGCACAACAGATTCTTCTTCGGTTCTATCTGATCTATTGGGCACTCTTGCTTTTTTATTGAGATTTGTATGGTCAAAAAGAATTGTTTTGTTTCAAAGCTTTCGTTGTTTATATAAAGTGCCTGTTCAATTTTTGTTTTAAACTATATGCCCTCGTTAGATACCCTATGATCACCTCCTTTTTTTCCCTAGTATTTTATTCTTCAAATAATCTTTCATCTCCTCTCTCATAAGCATCAATATGTTGATATCAAATGTATAGGTGGTGATCTTTTACTACAATATTCAAACATGTGCTTTAAGTTAGTGAGATATACATGCGCGCGCGCGCGAGTAAATTTAAGCACCATTAGACTAATATAATAGAATGTCAATATCAACGCTTACATGGTTTGAAAGTCACAAATAATGTCTTGAACTTTGTCTTAAAGACGGCAATGAGCATCTAGATCAAATGAACCCTAATAATAAAGTCAGTGACGGTAAATTTTTTTGTTGGATCATTGAAGTTGAGAATTGAGGAAAATATATATTTATAATAAGTAGTTGATATATACTCCAATAGACAAGGAAGAAATTCGACTGTGACGCGAGGTATCATGTTTTAATTGGTCGTAGATTATGTTTATATGGCAGTGTAAACTTAGATGATTACGAAACCAAAAAAATAAAGAATAGTAAGCACAAGGAAAAAAGTGCATGTTAAGGATGAAAGCAATGATAAACAAGTCTGAAATAATTTAGAATAGTCAACAGCGCAAAAATTAATCCGTGTTATGTTATATACATTTTGACCTCCTGTGATTAATGATTTCAAAAGATAGGGATTATTATAATAAGCGTGATGATCTGGCTGGTGATGACAATGTGAACAATCAATACATTATCAAGTTTGAATCCTGCAAGTCTTAAATTTGGACAAAATTTCTCAGAAATTGTTTTTTTTTCTAATTTCTTTGTTATCCTTAACTATTTAAGTAAATTCTATAGCAAGTGTTTAATTAAATTAAATTAAACCTGGTGCCCGCGACAGTGACTTGTATTTCTAGATAAAGGCGACACCGTAAAACATACTCGTATGTGTGCATTTAGGATGAGCTAAGTGCAAAAATAATGTCACAGAGGAATATGTGCATGGGTGTATATTCTTATATTTGTAACGTCTTAGTTATATTACCTCCTATAGCCGATAGAGTATGTTGTTGAGGAGTTCGGATCCATAACTAGTGTTAATAGTCTAATATATTAATTGCCTAATATGTAAATGCATGGATATTAATCATATTATAGGGAGATTAAATCATATTTGTAATATGTAATTTTTTCAATATTTATTATATTAGTCTATCCAAAATTTATTTTAGGGACAAGAGATAGTCCTCGATCTACTCCCTCCGGTCCTAAATATAAGACCTAATTGACTTTTTTGAAAAATCCTAAAAAAAAAAGAAAAATAAGTTAATTATAAATTGATTTACCTAATTTTTTCCCTTAAGCTAGTTTATTTTACTTATAAACTAATGGATAATCTAAAAATATATTAAATATGTCATGATTTAATAGACTATTTTGCAACCTTAACTTCTCAAAAAAAAAGTTATCTAGGTCCTATATTTAGGACCGGAGGTAGTATTATTTATGAACAATGGGTATTGATATAATTTTATTCTCAATGGCTAACACACTAGTAAGATCTTTATTATAAATCTATTATTTTAAATTATGGAAATTATAATAGAATCGTTCAATATGTCTTTAGTGGACATTATATATGTGTGTGTAAAATATTTTAAGTGCCCAAATTAAATTTTTTCATTCAACATTTACAGATTATTCTCACACCCTTTTGATATCATCGTTCTCTCTATCTAATGATAATTAAATAAGATTAAAATTAAAAAAGGTCATTCAAATAATAACATTTAAATGGGCTTATGCCTAAACCAACAATTTTTTTATGAATAATGAACTTATAATAAGGATCGGACAAGAGTAAATAAATTTAGAAAAGAATATTATTGAAACATCGGGTAAGGTCATATATGGTGTGAATCCAAAGTATAAATACTCAGAAAGTCAGAGGAATAAGCAGAATTTTCAAACTAAGAGATTCATTATTGAGTGGTCTCTGCCTGAAATGAATTATTATCATTTTGGAGTTTCCTACTATTACTTTATCAGTCAATTGGCTGTTTTATAATGGCCAAAAGTGGTCGTTATATTTGAACCAACACTGCCAAAAAAATTGAACGTTGAACATTCTCAAATTCGGAGTTTGAAATTAACAAGTAATTTTCAATTTGATAAGGAAACATCATCAGCCTCCAAAACAATAAGAATAACCGTCAATAACTTCCTCTTTGATTACGTTCACATGTAAGGTTTTAAGCCCAAAACTTTAATTTGAACTAACATATACTCCACTAATGTAATTACATTAGTGGAATATAATAAACTTGTTGGCGTTTACTCCTAAATCTTCAATAATTCCTTGGATATCTTCTAACTCATCTCCAAAGCTAATATATTCAGTTAACAACATTATCTGCATACAATGAAAACACAGTTCGAGTCGCGTATCCTCAAGGAGACTGTCCTTAAGAGCTATTCCGTGACTACTGGCAAAAGAAGTCATGGTGCTCCCCAAGATTAAACGGACTCATCATGTAAAACAGGGTGAATAGAACTACGGAAGATATTTTACTCAGTAAGGCATAAAGACTAGAGGAGGAGGAAATGAGGAAGCTCTCTTCAGCTTATTTTTAACCTCTTGACTTCCCACACTTTATATAAACCTCATTCTAATGGGTTTTGGGCAGCCACTTAAAGACAATTAAAATCCCATTTATTTGTATTTTTTTTAACACATTTTTCGGACCAAACACAACAGCAAATCTCATTTATTTGTATTAATAGACATGAAATAATGTTGAATAAGTCATTTTCATACATTGAGTGTTAATGCCATCAAATTTGCGTTCTGTATATTAAAAGCAGCCATGAAGTCTATTCATTAATTGAAACCCAACGTGCATGATCACATGACATTCTAAACACTAATTCATTTTAAAAACTTTATATGGAATCTCATAAAATCATTCAATAAAATATGCCCCCAATAAAATTGTTCAGTCTCCAGCTCTCCACGACTACTGGCAAAAGAAGTTATGGTGCTCCCCAAGATTAAACGAACTCATCCCGTAAAACAGAGTGAATAGAACTATGGAAGATATTTTACTCAATAAGACAAAGACTAGAGGAGGAGGAAATGAGGAAGCTCTCTTCAGTTTATTTTTAACCTCTTGACTTCCCACACTTTATATAAACCTCATTCTAATGGGTTTTGGGCAGCCACTTAAAGACAATTAAAATCCCATTTATTTGTATTAATAGACATGAAATAATGTTTTTTAACACATTTTTCGGACCAAACATAACAGCAAAACCAACTAACGCGGTTGGCAAGTTGAAGTGCGAATGTCCTACTTATATACTCTCTCTCACACACACATTCCTGGTCGATGCGGGACTAAGAGATCCCACAGGGACCCCCCCAGTACGGCGCAAGCGCCACCCACACCAAATGTAACATCCCATATTTTTAGAAATTAGAAATAAATGTCTTTGTGTGATTTAAAATTTTATTTAAGAATATGGTAGCAAGAAATATTAAAATTGTTATAAAACTATATATAGTAATAATATTTTAATTAGTGGATGACTATTATATAAAGAGGTCAACTAAATAATAATTAAAATGGAATTAATTTACATACAAGATGTTTATATATTATTTTATTTATTTAAAAGGGGCCCAATTCTAAATAGCTCAACTAAGAAAAACCCTAGGAAACCTCTCTTATACATACACATTCCCTTCTCATTCTTGTTTCTAGGGTCACATGAGCTCCCTGTCTGAAGTATTCCTTTTCCTATTCTTCAAGCTTTTGTTCAATGATCTCTCCCATGTAATCTTATTAAAAGTCAAAACTTTTATTTACTTCCTTCTTTCCAATTGTTTTATATATTACATGTCCCATCCTTTTAGTTTTCACATTCCTCATATGCTATTATCTAAAGGCCATGAACTTATTTCTCAATTCTCGCCACATGTTGCTTTTGTCTTTTATGAAGTAGGTGAACATATTAATTTCTTTTATAATAATTCATCAACCATAAGTTCATAAGCAAAATACTTCTCACGCCTGAATGTCATGATTAAGTTATTTCCTCTTTAAAATTCTCCATCTGTCATACACATGAGCATAGATATACATATGTAACCCATCTATTTGTATTCCTCCTAGATTTTTACCATTGCCGATCATTTGTGAAAATTTTAAATGTCTTTATATAATATTATTTTCATATTCCCACTTATTATTTAGTTTTTTTTATGTGTGTACATATATTCTAATAAATATGCTTGACTAAAATGAAAATTTTCTAAATAATAATGTGTGCGTAGATAAGTTTATACTATTTTAGGGGTTTCTTAAGATACAATATTGTTAAGACTGCTAGATAGTGTTGCTTCATATCTTAATAGATATTTATATTGGTGGTGTTGTAGAGTTTTACAAAGAGCTTTGGAGTGACTTTGTTTGATTACCTGTGAGTTAAAGAGAAACAGGTAACTCTGAATGATTCTTTCGTATGCTTGTAAGTTATGTATAATTATAATCTGACTGAACACTGATTACCTCTTAATTTAAAAATGTGCGCTGTTATAATTAGTTTGTTCATGCTTATTGTTAAATTAGTTTGTTCCTTTTCAAGCATGTTTGTTGTTAACTGTTTTGATATGTAATATGTGAATGATAAGTACTTTAATTCTTTTTAAGCATGCTTGTTTATATGATGATATTATATATATTGTGTTAGAGAGTGTACTGTGATATTGTTAATTTAAAGAATATTTAATTGTTAGTGGATGTATATATCTGTCATTGCATGAGCATCTGTGATGTGATACGGATTAGAGGAGGAGGAGGAGGAGGAGGAGAAATTGTATGGTGAATTTTATTACCACGTGGTATGCCACCACTCGGTGCACAGTGGTGGTAGTGGTACTTGTCAGGGCCCTTTCTTCTATGTCTTCCTTTGCCAGAGATTGCATGGAAGTTATGGGACATGTGACACCTCCTTATATTTGTTCTTTAAGGAGGGGAGCCATAGTCCATGCTTGAGCTCTATATCTTTGGCAGGGTATATCTCATGTATTGGTGAGCTTGGAATAATCTAGTTATTTGGATTTATTTCTGTTTGGACTATATGTTAGCCTATGGCTCCTATCAGCGGTATAAGGGTGGAGGTGATATAAGGGAGGCATACTGCATTTATGCACGATTAAAGAATCTTAATGTTAATGAATCATTTTTGAATTAAGAGGTCAATTGAGATGGATAAAGAGTTGATTTGTACGGACGAACATGAAAATACTTTTGTATTGTAATTACATGTAATTTGCTTGTGTATGTTAGGAAAGTTCAGTAGTTACTGAGATGTCGATCTCACCCTATCATTAACATTTTTTAGGTGAAGGATCTAATAATAAGCAAGGGAAGACACTTGAGGAGTAAGCACTTTTAATTTATATTTATTTTGTCATTGACCTCAACTTTTAATGTTTTACTTTGTTTTTGTTTTAAAAATAGAGTGTAAATATAATTTTTATTATAAATTGGAGATTATTTTGTTGGGTATTACACCAAACATGAAATAATGTTGAATAAATCATTTTCGTACGTTGAGTGTTAATGCCATCAATTTGCGTTTTGTATATTAAAAGCAGCCATGAAGTCTATTCATTAATTGCAAACCCAACGTGCATGATCACATGATGACATTCTAAACACTAATTCTTTTTAAAAACTTAATATGGAATCTCATAAAATCATTCAATAAAATATGCCCCCAATAAAATTGTTCAGTCCGCGACTACTGGCAAAAGAAGTTATGGTGTTCCCCAGGATTAAACGAACTTATCCTGTAAAACAGGATGAATAGAATTACGGAAGATATTTTACTTAGTAAGGCACAAAGACTAGAGGAGGAGGAAATGAGGAAGCTCTCTTCAGCTTATTTTTAACCACTTCCCACACTTTATATAAACCTCATTCTAATGGGTTTTGGGCAGCCACTTAAAGACAATTAAGATCCCATTTATTTATATTAATAGACATGAAATAATGTTGAATAAATCATTTTCGTACGTTGAGTGTTAATGCCATCAAATTTTCGTTTTGTATATTAAAAGCAGCCATGAAGTCTATTCATTAATTGAAACCCAACGTGCATGATCACATGATGACATTCTAAACACTAATTCATTTTGAAAACTTTATGTGCAATCTCATAAAATCATTCAATAAAATATGTTCCCAATAAAAATGTTCAGTTCTAATGTAACTTGCATAAAAAGAGTGGTTAAATATTAGCCGAATTTACCCTTAGTGACCTTTTCTTATGCAAGTTCATTCATCCTCTAATCTAGACTAATATAGTAATCCAAATTCACTTATAATTTAGACCACTACAATCTCAAACAATATGAGACTTGTTCCTATGACACACCCGCTCAATATTTCCAACAAAACTAACACTAAAAGTCAAAGTGACCTTATATAGAGGGACTGGTGGAGTACTTGAGTTTGTTTACATGGATTATTTTTCTTTTCTAAGTTAAAGGGCCGGGGATAAACATTAACAGGTAATAATAAAGATTTCAAAACGAGATTATATGCTTAAGAAAAGTTTTCACATGGTTAGGCTACAAAGTTGTGGGAAACCTTTTTAAATTTTTTTTTTTTCATTTTTAAGCTTTTCTTATATTGACGGCAAACACTTAGTAGTTAGTAGTAGGCTAGTAGCTATTTTTTACCATAACTTAGTAGTAGCTAGGCAGTATATGTCTGAGTCTCTTAGTTGTCCTAGTAACACACACACACACACACACACACATATTTATGGCTGTTTAATTTATGCGACGCGCTATTGTCCAAAAAAAATAATTATGCGACATAGTAGGTTCATTTACGTGTTAGTTATTTAATTAATTTTTAGACCTGAATTTGCTCAATTAGTTTCATTGTCTTCCTAAAAACACACAAAATGTTTAATTAGATCAATGATGTTAAAGATGCTTGTTACGTTGAACAGGAGAGGGTGATAAGACAGACCTTTTTTTCATCATGAATAAGATAGAATATTGTGTGTATTATAATCAACCAAGGGATTTGTTTGATTTCGGAAAAAGAAATACAACACTAAAACGCTAGAAATGAAAGTAATTAAGTAATTTGTTCTGAAAGTTTAATTTCGTTCCAGAAACTATTTTTTGAATCTTATTCTTAAATTGTCTTGAAAGGTTCAAAACATAGTACAATTGTCATATATCTGGATATGATATTAACATTCATAGAAGATAAATTGGCGTGACCGATAATGTTTTGAACATTAGACAGTGAAATTGTTTCCTTTTAATATTTTCAAGGCCACCTTACTCAAAAATATACCTTCTAGAGAAAACACTTCTGAGACATATATGGACGTTCAAGCAATCTAAAATATGAAAACGCTACCTCTCAATATACCATAGTTGACCCTAGAAAATTCTATGCACGTGATTCATCGAGTTCAAATTTATTGGAATTTAATATGTGGATGTATATCACCAATTGGTGTGATGGTTATTGAGTTTTAAACCCTGTTTCTTTTATAATATTATTGGTATAAAGTAATACTCCTTCCGTTCACAAATATAAGATCACTTTTATATTTCAATTTGTTTTTAAAAATAAATAACTTTCTAATTTTTCACATTTTTCCAAATAAACCTTAATAATCTTTATCTATAATTAAAAAAAGTGGGAGAGTGAGAATAAAGGTATATAATTATGGTAGATTAATAATATCATATATTAATAATTAATTTAACTAGCGTTTTTAATCTAATCAATTAGAAAGGTGATCTTATATTTAGGAATAAATAGAATATCTTATTTCGTGTGTGTATTGAGATCGTTCGTGGCATAGAAATATATTCTATTGTAGATTAAGGACACAATTAGGTTGACGAGTTTATGAAACACTGCGAGTATTATCTAAAAATTGAAAGACTTTGCCGTCAATTTTTTTTGGGAAAAATTATTTAACATTGCTTTAAATCTTTGAGCTGGCTTTATCCATTTATTTATTACAAATTAATCTTTCTCAATCTAAAATTTCTTACTTTAAAGGCTAGCTATAATAAAGTTTAAGAAGAGGGGGATTCGTTTCTCGCGCGAACAACAACCATATAACTAAGTCTTATTCCACTAAGTGGGGTCAGGTATACTTTAAAGATTCTTACATGCATTTATCATGTTTTGTTGAGAGAACATATTAATAATTATCATTCCTATGAACGTCTTCGAATTCCATATACTAATGATCAATGAGAATTGACCTCCCAACCATATGAATAAAAGATAAGATCTTGTATAATTATTTCAACTTAATCTGATACAGAAAATTATATATATTATTTATTTGGAATAAGATAATTATTTTAAAAAAATAGTATACAATTTTTTATATATTCTTAAAACAGGCGACTGGAATAACTTATTTGTAAAACGATCTTTAGTTAGTGTCTTTAAAGGGGAGGTCAGATTCTAGTCCTCCAAAAATTTTGACGATTTAATCACCTCATTGGTGCTTGGCTGTTCATTGGTTGATTGCATATATTATTATGTCGGCAAACTTGAATATGACGTTAATAATTAAATATTATGATGTAGAGTACATCATTTTTATGATGGAATAAGGACAAAAAATAGCGACGGAGTAAGTTCTGTCGTTAACTTCCATACTAAAACTGGAAATGGTTATCCCAAAAATTAGCAGTGGAAATGGGAGATGAAGACTCTGAAACTTTGTGACAGAATTTTTTCAGATATTAGCGACATATTTGAGACATATTGGAGATAAAAATTTTGTGACTGTATATGTTCCGTCGCTAATTGATCCCTTATAGAGCTATAGGAGTAAGATTTAGTGACAAATATTAGTGACAAAAAAATCTCCGTTACAACACCAGCTTTATTTAGTGACACAATTTGTGTTACACACGGATTAGCTGATGATAAAAAAATTTTAGTCAGTAATATCATGTTTTTTTTAATGGGTAAGCCTTTTTATAACCTAGCAAAACGTTTTAGAAACAGTTTCAAATTTTCAATAGATATCAATTCCTCGAATAGAGTCATGCATTAACAACTAAAGCAAATAGTAGAATACTCGACTTCAACTTAAAATTTGTACTATTAAATAAAGTAATATAAATATAACATAACAAAAATATGTTCCTAGTTGGCAGATTTCTAAACTTTCCACATCATCATGGTATTATAAGTAAGCAGTTCTTCTTGAATTTGTTTGAAATCTCAAAAATTGATCTTTTAAGCTTTTTACCATCAATGATTGATCTTTCAACTATAATTTCATATATAAGGATATTACATTTGAAACATAATTTACTTAGAGACTAAATCAAAATTTAATGTAAAATTAAACAATTTAAAGGTGAAGCACGTACATGTATATGATATGCCTCAACACTTTCCTGTTGATACAAGTATATACTACAAAACAAAAATACTTGACCTGTATAGAAAACCTTGAGAAAGTTAAATAAATTATTATTGATTTGTAAATTTTTTTCTCTATATTAGCTTATTTCAGTTATAAGGTAACATTTAATTTAATAATACATTAAATATATTAATATTAGTGGCTCATCCAACTTCATTAATTTCTCCAAAAAAGAATTAATTAGATCTTATACTCAAGAAGGGGTAAATAATAAAGTAGAGAAAAAATTCCTTGATGAAGACAAAATCTCATCACTAAATAAAAAATTTCGTCACTAATTTTTCGTGACAATATATCTTGTGAAGAATTTCTGTAATCTACATCTGTCTAATAAAGATTCAAGAATTAACAGACTCAAGTGAAGGTAACCCTTCCAAACATAGTTCTTACATTTACGCGGAATGAAACACACATGAACTTATAATTAAGATTAAGCAGCAGTGAAAATCAGTTCTACTATGGCTCAGACATCATGCATTGTTATGAATGGTCTTTCATCAATAGTAGTTCTGATATACTTCCTCCGTTTCTAAATATAAGAGCACTTTAACTTTTTTGGAGAATCCTAAGAAAGCAAAATGAACAATTTAATCATAACATATTTTAAATATTATTAGATCATATGTAAGTTCATAAGTCAAATAAACTAGTTTAGTGAAAAAAATTGGGAAAATCAATTTTTAATTACCATATTTTGTTTTCTTAGGATTATCCAA
Source organism: Mimosa pudica (assembly GCA_029929735.1). NCBI lineage: Eukaryota > Viridiplantae > Streptophyta > Magnoliopsida > Fabales > Fabaceae > Mimosa > Mimosa pudica. The sequence goes on along the minus strand of JAKELP010000023.1, from coordinate 2,053,939 downwards.
AAAAGTCAAAGTGCTCTTATATTTAAGAACGGAGGGAGTAATATTTAATTAGTAATTAGCAATAGCCAATAAGACTGTTTCATAAAAAATAGTAATAAGATAAAATGCCATTAGGTTATAATGATTTTTTTTTGGCAAAACATGAGGTTAAAATTAAGTTGCTCATTTTATAACCCCTTGTCACCGTGTTACATTAATTATTGTTTAATTTAAGCAAGTTTTCTTCCCTTTTCACCTTCTAATTTATGCAATAAGTGTACAGAAACCAATATCTTTTCTTTTTTTTTATCCATGATCAAGGTATCCCCTCACTCGACAAGTGAGAGACTAATCCCCCACTGATTTGTAGGCACCTCAAAGGGTGGGACAGCTGGCCTGGGAGATTTAATGCTTCTCCATACCCAACGTCAGGGATCGGACCCCAGACAATTGGTTAAGGGTGAATGAGTCTTTATCACTCAACCACACACACCCCAGATTACCAATATCTTTTCTTTTCACAAACTGTGCCAAGCTTGATATGATAATTTCTAAACTTGTTTGAACTAATAAATGAAACGCAAACAAGTTGCTTGTTATCTATCTATTTATGTAAGCTTTTAGCTTGGCATGCATTTATTATTAAACTATTAATATCCTAAAATTAAATAGATATTTTACCAACGAAGAGTTGATCAAACTAGTAGAGCGGTAGCCGGTAGCCGGTAGGTGAACTTGCTCCCCCGTAAAGTTAATAATGGGTGCTCAAATGTTGAGAAACCCTTTATTTAAGAGATAAGACAATCATGCCTATATAGTCATTAACTTTTATTCATCAAGTATGGGTGTTAGTCAGCTACAAGTAAGCGTAAGATAGCGGGGTAATGTCTAATAAAAAGTAAATACTCCCTCCGTTCCTAAATATAAGACCTAGATAACTTTTTTTGGAAAGATTAAGGTTGCAAAATAGGTTATTAAATGATGACATATTTGATATCTTTTTAGATTATCCATTAGCTTATAGGTAAAATAAACTAGTTTCAGAGAAAAAATTAGGTAAATCAATTTATAATTAACTTATTTTTTGCTTTTATTAGGATTTTTCAAAAAAGTCATCTAAGTCCTATATTTAGGAATAGAGGGAGTATATATTTTATCGGATTATTTAAAGTAGTCTGCCATTATTCCAACTCCAAATTTAATAAAAGCACACTTCCAGTCAAAATGAGCCACCGAGGTCAAACCTCTCATGCAAAAGTGCGCGCATCTCCACGAGATAATTTCATTAACTTGTTAAATACTCACTCCGGTCCCTAATGTAAGAGTTAGCCGTAAAAAAAACGCTTCTTAAGAAAACATGTGAATGTTAGTTGGGTGTCTGGAGTTAATGCTTCTTTTCCAAAATTGCCCATATTTATTATGGTACTTTTAAGAGAGAGAAATACATAAGCATTAATAAATATGAAAGAGAGTTAGGGGTAAAGTAGGAAAAAATGCATTAAATGAGGAAAGAATATGGGGTGAGCTCTTACATTAGGGACCAAAACTATTCAAATTTTGGGCTCTTATATTAGGGACCGGAGGGAGTATATAGGAGTATCTAATGAAATACAATTTTATAAAATTCAAAAATTATACAATTTATTTGAAGTATAGTATTCTGGATATAGCATTAAGTCAACGTAATATGAGTTTGGTAAGGACTTTTAAACACCATAAATTCCGTTCACGTTTTGGTAGATATCTGCTTTAGAGAACCAACTACCGGCTTGAGCTGGTAAATGGATTAAAACCTATAAGGCTGAGAACACGTGTTCTAATCCTGGGAAGCCCTCTTATTAGGAGAGAGGACAATTTTATCCTATGTGGACAATATTCCTAACCCTTGAGTTCATATTAAATCGAACCGTGATTAACAAAAAAAATATCGCCAGCCTCGTCATACTAAGAATAACAAAAATTTTTACATTATGAGTAGCAGAAAAAATTACTTCTTCTTGTCTCTTCTAGATGTAGCAGGTTTTCTTCATCAGCATCTTCGTTGAATATATCAGCACTTTACAGGAAATATATTACTTCATTCATTTATAATTCTCATTTGTATCAGGATTAAAAAATATATTTATATATCGATCGAATTTAGGAACCGCTTAAAAATAAAGAAAGAAAGAAAGAAAATGGCGGTTGGCAACCTGGCAAGTAAAATAAAGAGCAACTTTAATGTGCGGTTAGTAAATATATGTTCTTACATTTTAGAAGTTTGTTTATATAATTCAAATCCCCATTTTATTGAAAAAAGAAAAACAAATCCCCATTGTCATTCATGTTTATCTCATTTAAAGGGTAAATGTTAACATTTCAAAGGTGGCCTCTGATTTTGATTTTAATTTCTATAGATTAATATTAATATATAAATTACAGATATTTTTTATTAAACTAATAACGATAAAATTTTCGATGGTAATAAATTTCAAAAACCAAAACATTTAGTTTAAAAGTATAGAAATTAATTTAAACATAAAATATAATAATCAAATCATATTTGATGACCCTTTATAAGGATTATTTCACATCTAACAAAATTTTTTTTTTAATCTTGTGTATTAATTATCACCTAAGTGCTACATTTAATTTTTGTGTAAATGACAACAAACGAGAAGAAGATTTATTCTCAATGAATTTAGAGATTGTTGGAAATATTTAATCGGATCCGCCCTCGATGGACCGGATCGTTCGATTGCTAAATCCGACGGCCTTTAGGAAAGCAAGAAATAAACAAATCAGCATTAATATGCGATTGATGCTGAATGATTTGAATTAGAATCAAATCAGTTAACAAATAAACATTAATATGTGATTGATTTGATTAGAGAATCAAATCAGTTATTATTGTTGATTGGTGTCATAATGACTGCAATAATGACAGTGATATTTCTACCTTTCTTAATGACTCTCCTTTCACTATAAATAGAGGTGTCACGTTCATTTGCATCGTACCAGGTGCTTTTGTTTGTTCATGTTCTTACGTTCGGGTATGTTCGAGTTCAGTCCAGAGATGCTCGTGGGCCGGGTAAATTCCTTCATAGAAATGTGAGAAAATTGTTAGTATATAATAAACACATCCACACACACAGAGAGATATATAGTTAATTAAAGATGTCATATTTGCTGTGTTATGCATACTTTCTGACAAAAAAAATTACTGATGTCTCGTACGCACCATAGCGAGAAACGTAGACATTAATGTCAGTGTCACATGTAAGGATGGAGAAAAGTATTCGCTAAGTGGGGAAAGCCTTGACATTGAGGGTTAGCTCTTCCTACAAATAATTAAAAGCTCAGCTTTCTGTAGATAGTATTTACTTTATACTCCCAACGCTCCATTTTCAAAATTTTCCTTTATAAGGTATTAAATTTTTTGTCTATTCCATAAAACATTTTGATAATTTAATAATATTTTTAATATATACCCATATCTAATAATCATGGTGAGCCTCACAAAAAAAAATAAAGAGTGTGAAAATAATGAACATTATTAACATGATGGAGTTTAGTATAGCCAATGAAGGTGATATACTAAAAATATATAGCCTGAATCTCACACTAAATTTAATGTTTTATCTATTTTTTAGTAGGCACAACTCATACTAATAAGAATGGAGTGATGAATACTACACTTGTATTATTTTTAATTTTGTATACTAGCACAAAAAAACATAATTTTGAGAACTTAATTATCTCATTTCCACTTCCAGCGCAGCTAGGAGATTTTAAGAACTACTTGTATAACACACACACATCGCTATCTGAAATGTTAATCTTCATTAAAATAGTGTATAAACCACGACTAGCACATGCGTGTGCAAGTGGACAAGTTGTCATACCCACATCTTATCGAACTATACAAGTCAACGATCCATGAAAACTCTTTTATTATTTTTTTTTTTTTGATCAGAAAAAACTCTTTTATTATTAATACACCATTTTTAAGAAATATTGTTAGCATGCCCAAGTTTTTTCAATACCTTTCTCAAAGACCGTTAATTTTTTTTAATAATCAGTTAATCACAGGCAATTAATTAGTCTCACCACATCAATGAACTTTTATTTCTATTTATTCATTAAACACTTTCGTTTTTAAATACAAAAAACACTTTTATTTTCTTCCATGGTGTAAATACACTTTGCCTCCAATTTATTTTAGAAGATGTATTCAATGAGATATTTTAATAATAGTGTATACCCTGATTAGCTCCTTAGATTTGTCATAGAATTGATAGAAACAATGAATTGTTTCTTTGTTCTAAGCATAATTTTCTTTTTTAATAATGACTAGTATACCCCCAATTTGACAGACCAATCAATAACTTTCATCTTCCCACGCGCGCGCGCGCAGCATCACGCGCCTCCGCCCATATTTCCTGGACAAATCCCCACAGAGAACACAGAAAAAAAATAGTGTATATATATATATATATATATATATATATATATATATATATATATATCCTACCCGTTACTCTCAAACCTAGACTTCCCTTCTATTGACTTTTCACTTTTCTGAGGCTTACTGCCAAAATCGAAAGCGCAGATGGAAGCTTTACAGAGGTAGTAACGCAAGATGAAGGTTTTTAGAAATGTTCTTGATGATGAATTCCGGTAATTAATGTTAATTATTGATTAGTATCTTTTCATCTCTAAATAAAAGAAAAACAGAAAAACAGTGATTCTGACCAGGTACGTACCTACGTAATCTCACTCTTTAATTCTCTTTAATTACATATGTTTTACACTATGTTTAAGAGAGCATTTTAGGATTAGGTTTCTGATCAAAGTATTATAATGCATGATTACCTTTCTCTCTAATTCTAATTGATACATTATTATTATTGTTGTTGTTGTGTTGTGTTTAATAGTTGTTTATATAGCAGAGTATTTTAGGATTAGGTTATAGGTTTAATACATGTGCATGCTTTATGAAGCATGATGATGATTATATTCTCAAGTTTTATTATATTATGTTACTCTAGATCTAAATATAATTGATACGTGATGGTGATGAATTTTATGATGAGGCTTTTATCTATCATGTGATGGGATTGAAGATGTTAGACGATTATCAGATTGTTTATGATGATAATGTTGAAGATTATGATGTGTTGATGATGATGATGATGGAGAATATGGAGGCTGGTTTTTCGTGTATAAGCATTGATATTGATTGATTATAAATATTAATTATTAATTGATTGATTATTAAGAATGATGGATATGTATGTATGGTGTAGATAGACTTAAGTGGTTAAAAGATTAATCTGGAAACGGTGATGATGTCATTTCTTGAAAAGAAGATCGAAGAATATACCCCAAATAGAAAACTAACCTATTCATCTTCTTCTTCAACCGTTTACATCTCATCTTACACACACGTGTCACATGTATACGTAATCGTCTTTTTCATGGAATATATATATTGTAATCAGTTTTTTGGAAATGTTCCTTACCAAATTGGCTTGAATAAGGCTGAGAACAAGTCACGATTTAGTGAGTTAATTTTGGATTTGGGAGAATAAGTCAAAGGAGGAGTTAGTGGATGATTCAGTTATGATAAGTGGGAGGAAATTTAGGTCCATTTTGATGAGGATAGAAAATATAGCTTCAAAGATTTTTTTTTTTTAATTGAATACACATATAATTGTTGCTCCTTAATTTGACTATAACCGTTCATGCTCCCTACCCCCAATATTTATATACTTTTTTTTTAGTTATTTATTTATTATTTATTTTAACCATTGTTTATTATTTATTATTATTATTATTATTATTATATATTCTATTATTTTAATTTTCTTAAATATATAACCGGTCAAAGTTTGTTATAACAATTCCCTTTTTATGTGCTAACAATTTTTTTTTAATTCATTTAATTTTACTTATTATTTTATTATTATTATTATTTAATCTTTTTTTTTTAACTGAACTTCCTAATTTTTATATAATCGTCGCACAATTCCCTCCCGGCATTAAAATAAGGAAAATTAATATGTTTGTGTTTTCACATTTAAAAATATTTAGTTAGTGTGAAATATTATGAACATTAATTATTTAAACAATTTTAGATGCAATAAATAGTGGAAGAATTTGGTATATGCTTACATAGTATCTTTTCATTAATTAGATCAAGCTATTAAATTCTCATTAAAGTATGTGCATATATGGAATTTTAGTGCACTAGTTGATATTTGTGATTAGCGTACAATATTGAGGATTAGCCACAGCATCCTCTATAATGTATGCATTATTAATTACATGTGGTTTTGAAAATATCAACTTTTATAAGTAGTTTGATTAATTATTTATTTAATTATTTAGGATATAATCCGTTTGGTGGTTATTACTTAAATTTCCTTTGTACTTATTTAGGAATTGGTTTATGACTTGTTCTATATATATATATATATATATATATATATATATATATATATTTTCTGCTTAACAGTTTTCCACGTTTTCATGTACACGATATATTTTTGATCAAAAAAAAATGTACACGATATATTAGATTAGTTTTTAATTATTGCTTCCTTTCTTTTATACACACATATTATATATATATATTATATTTATAGGGGTTGATTTATTAAGTATTAATAATATTGTGAGCATTTTTGTTGTTTTGTTTTATTGTATATTGTTATTTATTTATTCATTTATTTATTTGTTATTTATTTATTTATTTATTTATTTTATTGTTGAGCATTGTTGTTGTTTTGTTTTATTGTATATTGTTATTTATTCATTCATTTATTTATTTATTTATTTATTTTATTGTTGAGCATTGTTGTTGTTTTGTTTTATTGTATATTATTATTTATTTATTTATTTATTTATTCATTTGTTATTTATTTATTTTATTTATTTAATTGTTGAGCATTGTTGTTGTTTTGTTTTATGGTTTTATTGTATTGTTTTATTATTTTATCGTATTGTGATCATTGTTTTATTGTTTTATCGTTTTATTTTATTGTTATTATTTGTGCCAACTTCATTATTATTAGTATTTGGATCTATTTTATTGTTTTGGATCATTATTATATAACGTTTGTTTTTTGTGACTTCGTGTCACGCTTGGTTATTTACCCCCGTGTGACTGTGTGTCCACGGAATATTCCGCCTATATTTATAGACGGTCCCTAGTCAGGATAAAGGAGTAGGGTTGTGTTAGGCTTCGGCAGCCAACGTAAAAATATGTCGAATCTATTGAGCATGGACACACGCATTGTTTCTATCAATATGTCATTGCTTGGTTCTTCACAAAGGCTATCATACTATCATGGGAAGAGGCATATAAAGAAACAAAAGGTTCAAAGAAGAGAAGTGGATGAGCAGTAAGAATAATTGAAGAAAGGGTATGGAATCACTGCACAAGAAGGAGAGGAAGACCAAAGAGATCTTTTGATGAAATGTTTACCTCCAAGAATGACTATTGATAGAGCACAATGACCATGTAGCCGACCCCAATCTAATTGGGATAAGGTTTATGTTGATGATGATGATGATGATTCAATGAGATATTTTCCTTTTTATTACAACGTATTTGATAGTACGATGAAATGCTTGTGTCAGGAAGGGAAACTATGTATTAGACTTTACACATTCGGCCAAATAATATCAGGCAATAGCATTTTCTAAAATAAGTATTTTGAACTCTTCCATGTATACAATAGCATCTCACCAAATAATAGAATCGTAATTAGTATTACCCACACATACCCGAAATTAGAGTAATTAGTTTTTTGAGATCTTGACAATAGCATCTAAATTAGGCAACGATCACCAAATAATATTTGAAAAAAATTGATAATTATGGTGAGCATCGTAATTATTTTTTATATGACCATATTAAATGAGGGTAAAAGATGAAAATTAATATGACATTGGAGTTTGATGTGATTAATAGGTTAGCATTATATTTAAAATAACTTGAATTAAAAAATAATTTAACAGATGAAAATTAGTTAATAATGTAGTGAAATAGTTAAAAACACAAAAGAAAGTGTAAACTATGAGAGAGTTTAATTTTTCAAAACGTGAATTATATTTTTATATCTATCAAATGTTAACTAACTTTTTAAATCTATTTAATGCATTTTTATCTTAGAGAAAGGGAGCCTACGCAGCACTGAAGTGTATCTCTCCTCTCCCCCTCTCTATATAAACACACATTCGCCCATTCCAAAGCTTCATTATCAGAAAGAACAAGAAAACACAAATACTCAAATGTTAGAGACATCATTTTAATCGGTGGAAGTGAACGTCAAGTCATTTTAGACAAATTAAAGGACCACCGTTACATCTCTTTTTAATTCCCACTTGACCACAAACCATAACATATCAACATCATGGTGGTTGCTGCCGGAGGAAGCCCCATCCGGGGCGGCTTAGGGTGGTCAGATGTGAAGGGTCTAGCGGTCCAAGTGGTCGTGAGCCGGTGGTTCGTGGTGTTTGCATCTTTTTTGGTCATGGCAGCTGCCGGGGCCACCTACATGTTTGGCTTGTACTCCCCGGACATAAAGTCAACCTTGGGTTATGACCAAACTACCCTCAATTTGTTGAGTTTCTTTAAGGATGTTGGGGCTAACGTTGGTGTTCTCTCCGGTCTGATTAACGAGTTGACTCCGCCGTGGGTGGTTCTGATGATCGGAGCCGTCCTTAACTTCTTTGGTTACTTCATGATTTGGCTTGGGGTCACACAAAAAATTCCTAAACCTAAAGTTTGGCACATGTTTCTCTATATTTGCATAGGTACATACTGCATGACTAAAATTAGCATTTTTTTTAATTGCTTCTTAGTTTTAGTAAACTTATTTCCTTCGTCTAACCAGTCTTCTCCAACTCATATTTAATTGAATAAATTCTCTCCTTCCTTTTCTGGTGCAATTCCTCTCAAACCAGATGAAGCAAGGAAGTAGTTATGAAATTGGTTGAAATTAAAAATCATATATACTATTGTATATTTTTGTAAATTTTGAGTGTGAAAATATATAACGTAACATCTATAATCTATAATTGATAATAGTTTCACGTAATTCTTATTTTTACATTTATCTTATTCCTCTACACACAGTTGTCTAAATTACAAAGTTATATTTTAACAGTAGATATACAAGCTAAGCGCGTATTTCCTTGAAAAAGAATATACTGTATAACATTATTTTAACAGTAAATTACATATATTGTTTTTTGCCTCAGTTTGAAAAGGATATGGCATATAAGTCATCAACTCCACGTTTAGTTTCGTTAAAACCCAAGAAGGAAGAGAGAAAAATTAGTAAAAACTAAAAATAGCGACTTTGGGTAGCTGATGGGTAGATAAAGTTCGATTGAATGGATGGTATAGAACAACTATAATAATAGCGATAGAGACATGCATGAACAATGAGTCCATAACAAAAGTTTTGATCAAGTCAATTATATTTACCTGTATATCTTAATTGAACTAAAAACTACTTACCCTAATAATATATTGTTTAATGTGGGTAAATTAAGAAAATAATGAAAGAAATTGTTTGGTCAGAACAACAGTAATAAAATATTCTCAAAATATCTCTGTGAACGTATCAATATATTATGCATCAATTTATAAATTTGGACAGTTAATTCAGATAACTATGACAAATACATGAGAAAAAAGAGTCAATATCATATTTTTATATTAATGTATAATGTATAATTTAACATTTAATTTATTTTTTACAGGTGCGAACTCTCAGACGTTTGCCAACACAGGGTCACTTGTTACATGTGTGAAGAATTTCCCAGAAAGCAGAGGGGTAGTTTTGGGAATTCTAAAAGGATATGTAGGACTAAGTGGAGCCATAATAACACAACTATACTATGCATTTTACTACAATGACACAAAAGCCTTAATCCTCCTCATTGGATGGCTTCCAGCCTCCATCTCCTTCGTTTTCCTCCGAACAATCCGGTACATAACTCCGGTGCGCCACCCTAATGAACTAAAAGTCTTCTACAACTTCCTCTACATCTCCCTTGGCCTAGCCGGATTCCTCATGATCATCATAATCATACAAAAACAAGTTCATTTCCAACAATCAGAGTATGGCCTTAGTGCTGCCCTTGTATTATTCCTCCTTTTCCTTCCCCTTGTCATTGTATACATGGAAGAGTTCAAAAATTGGCAAGCCAAACGTCTTGCCCTACTCAATCCTGTCGAAAAAATCACCGTCACTGCCCCACCACCACCTCCGGCAAATAATGGCGCCTTTGGTGACATAACAAAGGCGAGACGGGAGGGTGAACCGGAGATTAAATGGTGGCAAAATGTTTTTAGTCCACCAAAAAGAGGTGAGGACTACACAATTTTGCAAGCACTTTTTAGTATTGACATGATAATATTGTTCATGGCTAGTATATGTGGCATTGGAGGAACGTTGACTGCCATTGACAATTTGGGCCAGATTGGGGCATCATTAGGGTACCCAAAGACAAGTGTAAGTACATTTGTGTCACTTGTGAGTATTTGGAATTACCTTGGACGTGTGTTCGCGGGATTTGTGTCGGAATATTACTTGAACAAGTACAAATTCCCACGTACCCTAATGCTCACTCTCACTCTAATTGTTTCATGTGCTGGTCACCTTTTGATTGCATTCAATGTTAAGGATGGTCTCTATGTGGCTTCGGTGATTATTGGATTTTGTTTTGGAGCACAATGGCCTTTGATTTTTGCTATCATATCCGAGTTATTTGGGCTGAAGTATTATTCTACTTTGTACAATTTTGGTGGGTCTGCTAGCCCAATTGGATTGTACATTCTTAATGTGAGGATCACTGGTCATTTGTATGATAAAGAAGCAAAGAAGCAATTGGCTGCTTTAGGATTAAAAAGAGTTGAAGGGAAAGAGTTGGTTTGTACGGGTTCGGATTGTTTTAGGATGTCATTTATAATTATCACAGCGGCTACTTTCTTTGGTGCTCTTATTTCTCTCATTTTGGTGGCAAGAACTAGAAAGTTTTATAAAGGTGACATCTATAAGAGGTTCCGGGAGGCATCCGCACAAGCGGTTGTGACAGATGATTCATCGTCAATGGCTATGACATCAATGGAGACCAAGAGCACGATAGCATTGGGGCCAGAGAAAGTTAATGGGAATGGGAGTAGAATTGCCACCGAAGGTGCTGACCAAGAAAAAGAATTATTGGAGGTGAAAGAAATAGGAATCGCTACAAATAATAAATAGTGAATTAGCCATGAAATCCGTCTCAAATAAATTGACGGAATTCTAGGATAAACTTACGATCTTTTTGTAGTGAATATATAAGTCATATGTAAATTTGAAGGAGGAAATTAATTATGTCTGATTATAATGTAAACATCAGTGTTATGAATCAAGTATAACGTCTATATGGGTTTTTCACACAAAGTTACTAAATTATGTTGTTATACTTCTTTGTATCTTGCTTCATAATGTAAGGGTTTTCATGCATGTTGTAATAATTTACTATTTCTAATGCAAGTTTTCTTGGTTTGTCTTTCACGCTTAGTATAGATTTGACTTGGCTAGGATATGTTCACTTCACTTCTCTAATTTTTTATGATTTCAATATAGGGATTAATTAATTAATTTGATTTTTATAGATTAATAAACTAGACAATTAAATAAGTTTAGGAGTCACAAATATGACCTTATCTTTCTAAAACACCTCTATATTTTTTTTTGAACTGATTTTTTTTTTGAACTGACTAAAACACCTCTATATGATTATTGTATTTTAGCTCTTTCTATATTTGACTTGGTTAGGATCGGTTTCCTCTGCTTTAATATTTTTATTTATTACATCATCAATTATAGCGATTCACATGTAAAGTGTCAAACGGAGGAATCCATACGTTTGATATTCTTAACGTTGATCGGCTTTTGGGCGTTGAATATTGACGACGTTGATACATTTCTATATATTATACACGTAAAAATGTAGAAGAAGTAAATATATAATTTGTAGAGATTGAAAAATTAATTCAGCGTATTATTTATAAAAAAACCATGGACTTGGATATTACCAAACATTTGGATCAAATGACTATGTATTGTTTCTAATCAATTAGTGGCTTCATGTTTGAACCTTGAACATTTCCAATAATTGTTTGGATGATAGATCAAATGTTCTTTTCATTGTGAGTCTATATCTGTAAATTAGATTAGTCTTTTACTAGTAATTTTAGATATAAGTGGATGAATTAGAAAACAAAGTCTAAACTAAGCAAAACATTCCTCTCCTAGTTAACTTCTACATTTTTTAAGGTTTAGTACTTGAACCACGCACGATATAACTCTATTTTAGTATTTTGCATGTTCATCATTTTTATAATATTTATTAATTTTTTGGTAATGTAAGAATTAATTGTTGTCATGTGCAACTAAACTTTCCGTATATCATTACATACGACCAAAATCATTATATAAGTTGAAATTAATTTATTAACCGTGTTTGGTGAAAGTAAATAAATTGTATATTTATAATTTATGTTAGTGATATTCTTTTATAAAAACATTATATTTCATTCGTTTCTTTATTGATTTATAACTTATAGGTCAAGTAAATTAATTTACAAAATGATAAATGTAAGTAATAAAATAATAAAATATATTACATATTCAAAACAAAATATCAACCAAAACTAATTCTTCAACACAATTCTTTTTTATATATAAATTCTTCAACATAATTCTTAATTGACCTATTTATATGGATTATGAAAATTACATAAAATAGTTAATTATAATGGTTATTACATGATTTTTTGAAAAATAAATATATCATTAGATTATTTATCAATTTAGAAGTTTAACAATTTAGTTTTTTTATCATCTAGCAATTTAATTTTAAAAAATATAAATATAAGAGATAACATGAAAAAAAGTCTTATATTCAAGACCAGATTAAAATCTATCATATCATAATCAGTCCTTATCTAATTACTTCTTGTGATTTGGAGCCATGGTAGTATATTATAATAAATACGTCACATTAAAACTGCATGTGCATCAAAAAAATGTCTAGGCATATGCATGCGGTGTATGTAGTATTTTCACTATTTTGTTAAGAAACCTGGTCAAATGAAATAGGCAATCCATGCACGTTTGTTCATATTTATATATGTAACGAAAATGGCACATGCAATAATTTAGTTCGGTGATTGCAAACATATTTGTGAAAGCAATTAATAAGTGACACCCTAACTTTCATCTTATGAAACAGCCAAGTAACTAAATTAGTTTCTTTTCGTATACGTTAACAATATCCTCAAATTTCATTTTAATTTTATGAAGGTTTATTTGATTCATATGGTTACATTTTATTCCTATGTATAACGAGTTCCATCTTCATTATGTTCTTTTAGTCCAATTTGAGAAATTTTAATCCGCAAGATATTGAAATTGGAATTTTTCATTAAAATTTAAATTAAAAGGTTCTTCTATTTAATGAGTAAATTGAGCTAGGTTTTAGTCCCTGTTGTGGATTATTTTATGAAGTTGAGTTTATAGATGGAACACAATTAAACAGGAAAAAAAATCATCTTAAAAAAATCAGGGAAAAGTTTGTGGCACGTGAGAATTGAACAACAAAAGTTGGGTTTCAAGTATGAGCCATCCTTTATATTCACAGCCGAGGCCCAGGCTCAAGCCCAACCCACTAACATGTTTGCTACTTCTTCCATCATTGACTTTAATCAAATTATTAAGAAATAAATAAATTGTTTTGATCTTCCTTGGTATTTGTATTTGTATCAAAATAATAAAATGCTTAAACTGTAACACACACTGACACATGCACATATCCTTCAAATAAGATTAAAAGTTGAACTTACAAATGATCGAGATAGAGGAGAAAGATGAAAGGGAGGGAAATTAGATGAGCAAGGAATAGAAGAGAACATGGTTATTTTATATTTAAGGGAAAATTAATTTGAGGTCCCCCACAAGGGAGTTAGTATTAGAAAAGTCCCAAAAGTTGAAAAAATTAATGTAGGGTCCCAAGGGACCTCACTTTAATATATTTGAAAAGTGAAAAGACAGTTTTGCCCCTAGCCTTAATAAAAAAATACCCACCCTCCCCCTTCTCTCTCCTCTCCCTCTCCCTTTCTTCGTCAACCCCGACGACCCACCCTCCCTGAAGCCACCATCGCTGCCCTCAAACCAGAGCTAAAATTAGTGCAAGTTCCTCTTTTTAAGTGCTCAGAAGCAGTTCTAGAAGGATTTGAAGCAGAGATAACAGAATCACACAAACAGAATCACGTCGCCGGCGACGGCGGAGGAATAATGACGGGTTTGCTTCCGATGAGAGGAGCTTGATCAGGAAATGGTGAAGAGGGGAGAGAGGGTGTGAAGAAGGGAGGAAGTTTGAATGAGGGAGAGAGTGACGTGGGCGTTGGGTTTCGACCGGACGTGGGCGTTGAGGTGGGGGACGGTACAACTCCGGCGACTTTCCGGCAGAACGACGGGGGAGGAGGTGGATGAGGAAATGGTGGAGAGAGGGAGACAGAGTGTGTGAAGAAGAAGGGAGGAGGTTTGGATCATTGGATGTGAGAGAGAGAGTGACGTGGCACTCTTTTTTTCCTTGGCCCCATTGTTTTTTTCTAGGCACATGCTTGAATGACCAAAATACATTGTTTTGGTGATGAGGAACTGATGAGAAGTCGGGGAAGAGGGAGGTGGTGGGGGTTGGAGGAATCTGTGAAGATGATGAAGAAGGGGAGAGGGAGAGGAGAGAGAAGGGGGAGGGTGGGTATTTTTTTATTAATGTTAGGGGCAAAACTGTCTTTTCACTTTTCAAATATATTAAAGTGAGGTCCCTTGGGACCCTACATTAATTTTTTCAACTTTTGGGACTTTTCTAGTATTAAGTCCCTTGTGGGGGACCTCAAATTAATTTTCCCATTTATAAATGAGTCTACTAAACATTTTTATCAATTGATTAAGGGCAATGGCCCAATTTCGCCCTTCAAGTAAGCACTCCGGACCATTGGACATCCTAAACTAACACTGAATACAATTTTACCCTTGAAGTAACCAAAGTGGTCCAATTATTTTACCCTCTGATGAATGTAATGTTGACACGTGTCAACATTACATTCGTCAGAGGGTAAAATTGGACCACTTTGGTTACTTCAAGGATAAAATTATACCCGTTATTAGTTTAGTGTGCTCAGTGGTTCAGGGTGATTACTTGAAGGCAAAATAGAATCGTTGCCCATTGATTAATCTAACTCACATGAATGTATACCCACAATGAAAAAATCTCATTATTAGACAACTCTTGTCCGATATGACGATATATATCTCACCATCTTGAGAGGAACACATGCATTGACAAAAATAACTAATATTTTGTTGAGAAACCTCTAAAAACACTCTCATTGATTCTTAATATAACAAGTATTTGGGAGATGATTGTCTTAAAGATAGGACCTATTTATAATTTTTGTACTGTTTTTCTGAATTGCACTTATTAATGCTTACTAAGATTCTCATCAATGATGATCAAGTCAAGACGGAGAGGGGGAATCAAGGAAAACGATTAAATAGGGTGTTTTATAAAAATAATATATTAACGAATTTTGTCAACATTATTAACTTCATCACATTAGATCAATATGTTATATTTTGGACTAGTTAGAGAATAATTTTTACTAAAATTACTAATTTATGTGGACAAATCATACATATAGTTCTTTAACTTGATACAGCTCCTTAAACCTTAATCATTTTACCCTAATATTGTTGACAAAAAAAATTGATATTACTCGCTCGGTCCTTATTATAAGTCATTAACCGCCACTAAATTTTGGTCCTTAATATAAGTCACCAACTTCCATTAATTAACTCATTTATTAAGGTTTTCCCAATATACCCTTATCATTGGAAAATGAACATTGGAAGATGAGAAGAGAGAAGATGAAAAGGACACTTGTATACTCATAAAGATAGATGATTAATGAAGAGAGAGAAAAGGTAATGGGTCAAACTGATAAAGGTGGGAGGGGCAAAAATGGAAAAAACAAAAATAATAAGACCAATAAGATGATGCAAGTATGCAACTTCCATTAACCTCCATTCTTTGGTATGTACAATTTAGGCGGTTGGTGACTTATAAATAGGACCAAAGGGAGTAAAATTTTAAGCCTGAAAAACTTTTAAATTGCTGAAATATAGGAGTATTAATTAGGACCTTAAATGACCCTAAATAAAGTCTGAACACCAAACTTCAATAGTACTATTATAATTTTATTTGGTCGGATATGTCATTTTCTCTAACTTTAGCCCCTTATATATTAAAATTACCCCAAGCAAGAAACAGTTCATATTGCTTTTGGGGTATACTAACATTTTTCCTGATGAGCCAAAACTAGTTCTGACTGAGCACTCATTTTAAATCCAAGAGTCGTTAGATTGAGTCCCTTTAATTATGTATGTCCATTTATGTTTATTTGTGATTTGTGAACGCCTATTGAGATAAACTAAGGGTCGAAATCAATTTATTTTATTTTTCACTTGCTTTGGTTCCTATCAATCCTTTGATCCCAAAGTTAAAAAACAATAAAGAATCTAGTCTTAAGTCGAGGCTAGTGCAAATTCGTACAAATTAAAGCCACACACTAATTAAAATCCCGGTGTTTATTTCTTCTTGCCTCTTGAAGGTGCACACGGAACGAAGATTCCTACGAAGTTGTTTTCCTTTCCAGAACAACTATCATTGAAAGCATCTATCTAATTACTACGTGTACAACTTAATTTCTTTCCTCTGTTTTTAAAGCAAAATAGACAAGACATAAGACCTTATGAATTTGTTATTTTCAAAGCATGGATTAACGTTGGGGCAGGCTATAAAGTGTCGTGCAATTTAGGAAACTCGGTTCCCCAGTCAACTCCTTCATTCATTCATAGGTAAAAACATGTCACTCTTTTTTCTCTTTATTATTACAATTATTAAAAAAATTGATCTTTATTTATAAGGCATTAACCGCCATATTCATCACATTTTTCTCCTTACCCTTATTATTAATGGATGTCTAAATTTGATAAAGTTAAATCATGGAGCATCATTTAATAAAAGCCTTAAAGTTGAAAAAATAATACTGCCTCCGGTCCCTATTATAAGTCACCAACTACCTATTTATTTTTGTCCTTAATATAATCACTAACCGCCGCATTAAATATTTTTCCCACCTTACCTTTGTTATTATGAAGATTCAAAATTAAAAATGTGAAATACATTATTAAATGAAGGGTGCGATTGGAAAAAGTGGAAAATTTAATATGAATTTTAATAACCAACTATCATTCCTTGATATGTGAGAAATGAGTTGTTTGTAACTTATAATAAGAACCGGAGGGAGTATATTTATGCTAGATTTAATTAATAATACAAATATCAATCACTGGTTTAAAAGAAAGAGAGATAAATACGTAAGCATTATTAATAAACATGAACTAGAGTTGGAGACAAAGTAGGAAAAAACACATTAAATAAGGAGAGAATGTGAGATGAACTATTATATTTTGATCAAAACTATTCAAATTATGACTCTTAATCTTTTATATTAGGGACCGGAGAGAGTAATTTTCTTAATTAATGACCTTCATAATTGAATCGGAATTTTTAGATCTCATAAATATATAACATGTACCCTTGTTTGGCATATAACGTGATATTTTAGTGATGGTTCGGTTTAATACAATGTTTTTGGCAAAAAAAAATATACTCCTAAATTAGTCAGTAACTTGTGTGATAATTAAGTAGCTGTTTAGTTTCATTAATCTCACTAAATTAGTCAGTCATGTCTTATATTTAAGGTTCAGTTCAAAAAAATGTCTTATATTTAAGGTAACGTATATGCTTTAACCAAATTTTTTTTGTGGCCAATGCTTTAACCAAATTAATGCTCTCGTCATTCATACAATCATACCCTGCTTTACGTTGCTGTTTTGCCTCCGTCGAGACCTGTTAAGTCTCGGAAGGCCTTCACAAGATAAGAACTAAAACGACTGCCTTCATAGCCGTCATATTGTCGCAGGATTATGTCCTCTTTTTTTTGTTTCTATTTGTGCTGAAACTATGATCTGTGATCTCTTAACCTACGCCCTTCTTGAGCCAAAAAAAAAAACCCATTTAGTCCTATTTATGGCACTTCCAATATATATTCCATTGTTAAGGAAATCTTTAAACACTATTAATTTTGCCTTAAAATTATTTTTTTTTAACTCTAACCATATTACATTTTTTTCATTACACTATAAAAATAAAGTAAATATATAATAAATGGTGGGAAAAAAAGTTTGTTCATATGAAAAAATTTAACAAGGTGATGACTTAAAAATATATAATGATCGGTAGATATATAATATACCATTGATATATAAATATCTTATTTGCATTTATACTCTTTGATATATATAAATCCATAATTGAATATAATGCACACAAATTCAAAGTTATCTAAGTTTACTTAAAAAAAGTACTCCCGTATTCTATAAGAGTCCAAAACTTGAATAATTGTTTTGTCTAGAATATAAAAGTTTATCTTGCACCCTCTCTTCATTTAAAATCAATATATATAAAGGTCAACTCAATTCTAGTTACCACTTGATGAAAGGATTGGAGAAGGAAATACACTAGTCAACCTTAACTCTACTGTTGTCTCGAACCCAAGACTACATGTGCTTTAAAATCAATATCTATTATTAAAAAATTGAAACACGTTCCTTACCTCTCCCACGCACCTTGAATTATCAGCTTATTATATTCAATCAACGAGTCACACACACTAAACCCAAGGGGAAAGACATGTTATAAGGATTCCAATGGATATAAGGGACACATAATGAACCGCCGATATCTATATAAGAGAATTTTAAATTTATTATAATCCTCAAAATGACTTAAATTTTTATGTTAAGTCCGTATGAATTGAACTATTGTAGAATTAATTTTTTAAAGAAACTTAATTTCCTAACAAGGAAAAAACTAGTTATCACTTCTTTTGTTCTTATTGTTATTTGTTAAAATGTTATTGTCATTCAATTTAATAAAGCAGGCATGCATATTTATAAAAAGGGTAAAGGAGCAAATCTGGCCCCCAAGTAACCACCAAGGAGCGCTGAGTACCCTAAACTAACCACAGGCCCGGATCTGTACCCCAAGTAACCAAGATGTTAAAAAACTACCCCGGTTGGACGGTCAACAACGTTTGACCGTTACTTTGCCTGTGTGGATGCCACACGAGCACCGGTTTTGCCACTTGGCGCCACGTAGGATAAGTGTGTGGGTCCCACATTAAATAAAAAAAAAAAATTTGCCCTCCCTCTTCATCAACAAACAACCCGCCGCCACCCCCCCTCCCCCAACACCCACCAACCCCACCCCTCCACCTCCCCCCACCACACACACTACCCCTCCACCTCCCCCCACCACACACCCCACCCCCTTCACCGCCCTCCCTCCCTTCACCTCCCTCCCTTCACCCGCCCCACCCCCTTCACCGCCCACCTCCCTCCCTCTCTTCAGCCTCCTCTTCACCCTTTCCTCAGCCCTCGATCTCTTGCCTGAATCCAACACTAAAATCGACGACTCCAACACCATCCTCCTTCCCAGCGAAAAGATCGTCTCTGATGAGTCCGTACAGCCTGAAATTTCCAATTCCAAGATTGAAAAATCGTATGAGTCTTCTGGTGATTCTGTTCCACTGACGATGATTACTTTCCGTCCGATTAACCGCCACATGTCGTTGCGGCCGTTGGATTTCCCCTCCCGCCTTGGCCACCGATGCCGCCATAACCGTAAGTTCAAGAATCGGTTTCATCGCTTTGAGATTCCGTATGGTAATGATA
This sequence comes from Mimosa pudica, assembly GCA_029929735.1. NCBI lineage: Eukaryota > Viridiplantae > Streptophyta > Magnoliopsida > Fabales > Fabaceae > Mimosa > Mimosa pudica. The sequence continues at coordinate 2,034,047 of JAKELP010000023.1, read as the reverse complement.
TGATTGTAGGTAAGGATGATGATAAGAGGTTTGGTGTTGGTGGGTGTTGGGGTGTGTGGTGGGGGGAGGTGGAGGGGTAGTGTGTGTGGTGGGGGGAGGTGGAGGGGTGGGGTTGGTGGGTGTTGGGGGAGGGGGGTGGCGGCGGGTTGTTTGTTGATGAAGAGGGAGGGCAAATTTTTTTTTTTATTTAATGTGGGACCCACACACTTATCCTACGTGGCGCCAAGTGGCAAAACCGGTGCTCGCGTGGCATCCACACAGGCAAAGTAACGGTCAAACGTTGTTGACCGTCCAACCGGGGTAGTTTTTTAACATCTTGGTTACTTGGGGTACAGATCCGGGCCTGTGGTTAGTTTAGGGTACTCAGCGCTCCTTGGTGGTTACTTGGGGGCCAGATTTGCTCCTTTACCCTTATAAAAAAAAAATAAAGCAGGCATGCATTTAATCTCGAACTATCCCACCAAATTCAATATGATCTTAGATAGTTTTCGAGTCATAAATTGAGAGATGCATGTACTTGTTTGTTTCCTGTCTTTCTCATATATGTTTAGCCTGATCAACAATTCCTTGGAACATCCATCTATTAAAAAGAAGATAAAAGAAAAGGCAATTAAGTCCGAATAATTAACATGCACAAAATTAAAAGGGCAATCGGTTATTTAATTATATGTTGCTCACTATATTTTTTTAACTGCAATATGTTATTCACTACACTACTATATGTGTATTCCCCTGGGCTCGCAGAGAAGGAATTTGGGCTGGGCCCAATAACCCGAGAAGATGGAATGGCTTTAATCAAACAATTAACTGAATGGAGAAAGTGGAAGTTGGAGGTAAGACACGTGTGACAGAAATTTCGGAAGGTGGAGGCCTAAACTGACGTTAAGGGATAGGAAGGAAATAACTGTTCAAGGAATCAGGCGTCGATCTCGGCCTGAAGACTCGGTCATGCTGAAGACCTGGCAGCTAAACGGCTCTTCGAGGTGTACACCTGGCATAACGTTAGGGAGAAATAAATGGGACCCCTTAGCCTATATAAGGGAGGTCCATCTAGGGTTTAGGGGACAGAATATTCGTGAGCAAGATTACAATCACTTTTTACTTTCTTGTATTGAGAGATCTCTTGTAACCGGCTGTTCTACTTGTACTCTGATTATCCTATTCAATAAAGCTCGCCAGGTTCTATCCATTGATGTTTATTTATGCTTTACGCTTTATTATTCCAGTTCTAATCTCATATTATCTCTGTTATTTCTTATCAATTATCATATTTCGCCTTATCTCTGATTTATTCTTATTATATCCAATTCATAATTCATAATTCGCATTTATCTTATTTGATTTTCATTCATTATTATATTATCAAAGCCAATTTACAAATTCGATACTCCCAGATCAGGTTTATACCTCGAAATAAATAGTTTATGCGTTATTCATATATCATGTTAATCAATTTCAATTATATTCATAATATGTTCATTTTATTAAAGTTATTTAGATTACACAAAATCTAGGTAACACAATATGACTAGCATATTCTTTAATTGTACCCTTGTATAGATCTACAAAGACGCTAACGAGAAATCCATAAACAATTTTACAGAAATACCCCTCCATGCATTGACTATTATTATACATTTAATTTGCACTTATTATTGGTGGTCCAACTTGTTTGTGAGCCACACCCATTTCTGTCTCATACGTATGAGGTTTAATGTCCTCCTCCTCCTCCCTGAACTTCTTGTAAATATCACTTCTGTAAAAGCTTCTGGTCCTAGCCACTAAAATAAGTGACACAAGTGCCCCAAACAAAGTCACACCTGTGATAATGAAAAAAGCCAATCTATAACACTCATTCCCATTACAATTCAACTCTTCCCCTTCCTTCCTCGTCAATCCCTTCTCTTCCAATTGCCTCATAGCTTCCTTATCATACAAATACCCAGCCACCCTCACACTCATCAAATATGACCCTATAGGACTTACTATTGACCCTACATTATATAAAGTGGAGTAATATTTCAACCCAAAAAGCTCTGAAATAATGGTGAAAAGTACTGGCCAGTTTGCTCCAAAGCAAAACCCTATAATTATTGATGCCACATACAGTCCATTGGGGACATTGAAAGCGACAAGAAGATGGCCCACACATGAAAGGACGAGGATCAATGTGAGCATGAAAGGTCTTGGGAACTTGAGCTTTGTAACCATAAATTCAGATACCAAACCTTGGGCAATCTTCCCCAGATAAATCCATATGGCCAGTAAGGACACAAACGTTGTTATACTATGTGGTGAATACCCTAAAGCTGTACCAATTTGGCTGAGATTGTTTACCACTGTGAGGGTCCCACCAAGACCACAAATTGTTGCTGAAAATAAAATCACCATGTCTAGGCTTAGAATTGCTTGCATGATTGTATAATCTTCCCCTCTTTCTGGTTTCTTGAATATGTTTCTCCACCATGATGACGAAGAAACATCCCTTTCTTTAGGCGAAGAAAGCTCGGGTTTTCCTTCAGTTACCACAATAGATTTCTGTGGTTGAGCTTCTTGTTGTTTATTCGCTCTCCATACTTGAAGCTCCTCGCTTATCACAACAACAATTGGGAGCATTAGGAGAACAAGCATGGCAGAAAATGTGAGGTAAAACTCACTTTGTGAAAACTTTAGACATTTTTGGAGGATGATGACAACAAGGAGAAATCCCGCCAAAACTAGAGACAAGTAAACAAACTTGTAGAAATTTCTCGTGTCATTTCGTTGTTGAAGTCCCTTGTGATGTTTTATCACGGGAAGGAACAAAATAGAAGTAGCCGTGGGAAGCCAAGCCATGAGAAGAAGAAGAGACTTTGAATCATTCCCATAGAAGGAATAATACACTTGGGTTATGATAGCGCCACTTAAGCCAAGGTAGCCACTTAACATTCCTATGACAATTCCACGTGAGCCAGGGAAGTTCTTAACGGATGTGACAACAACACCTGTGTTAGTGGAACAATGAGAATTGGCTCCAATGAATATGTAGAAGGCCATGAGGGGTATAGAGGGAGGGTGGGGGAATTTTTTGTTCACGGCTAGCCAAACCATGAAGTAACCAAAGAAGTTTAGGGCGGCTCCTACGGAGACAACCACGTAAGGAGGGGTGATTTCATTGAGAAGGCCGGAGAGGACACCAATGTTGGAGCCAAGGTCCTTGAAGAAGGAGAGTAGGTTGAGGGTAGATTGGTCATATCCTAGGACGGATTTTATGTCACGTGAGTATAGGGCAAACATGTAGCTAGCACCCCATACGGACATGATTAAGAAGGAGGAGAATATCATGAACCACCGCCCGGTGAGGAGGTGGACGGCGAAAGACCTTGCCGGGCGGTGGCATGTGATGGTTTGTTGTGAAGAGACCACCATGTTGGAGGTATATGAGAGAAAAGTGGAACACTGTTTGTGCGAGTGATTATTGATGATAAGAATGATATTGTGTGACACATGAAGCTTGGAGTTTTATAGTGAAATCTCGTGTGTTTACTATTGTTACATGAGGAACTGTCCCCATCTCATTAACTCAATTCTCAATTCTATGCTCATCAAAATTTCTTAAATGTATCACCTAAAATTTTATTGAAAGACTCAAACATAACTTTTCTTCAACTGTGCATTTTTTTTCAGATTTACAATTCACTTTTGAATAGTAAATTTAACCAAATCAAGTTATATTAAAATTTAATAACCTTTCAATTTCACCTAAATTTAATATGTACTAAACTGAAAGGTCAAAATTATACTAAACTGAAAGGTCAAAAATTTAACCAAATCAAGTTATATTAAAATTTAATAACCTTTCAATTTTACCTAAATTTAATACTCCCTCCGGTCCTAAATATAAGACCTAATTGACTTTTTCTGCAAAATCCTAAAAAAGCAAAAATAAGTTAATTATAAATTGATTTACCTAATTTTTTCCCTTAAACTAGTTTATTTTACCTATAAACTAATGGATAATCTAAAAATATATCAAATATGAAATCATTTAATAACATATTTCGCAACCTTAATCTTTCAAAAAAAAGTCAATTAGTCCTATATTTAAGACCGGAGGTAGTATGTACTAAACTGAAAGGTCAAAATTATACTCCCTCCGGTCCTAAATATAGGACATATTTACCTAATTTAAGAAGATTAAGGATAACAGTTAAATTAGTTTATTTTAAGTGCCCTTCTTTCAAATTCAAGTAGTTTGGGTCTTAACCTTCTCAAATTCAACTTACCTCATCAGTTGCGACTTCACTTTGCATATGCCTCTGTTAGCATATGCTTGTTCTTTCAACAGAGAAATTCCAGGTTTTGTTTAAGATTATAAATTCATCACTCCAGAAAATGAAGAACAACTAGTTGAAAATCGCTCGTGTTCGATCGCTCCAAAAAAAGCCATATTCTGAAAATCGAATTTATTTTCGGAATTGGTTTTAATTAACACCTTATCGCAGAAAAGGAAGGTTTAATCGAGCAATTTGGTGATTCAGAAGGTGTTGGAGCTTCTAGAAACGGTGTCTTGATGAAGGAAGGTAGGTCAGAGATTTGTGTAGATCCAATGTGTTTGTGAGTGATATATTGAAGAAATTGTTGAAGATGTTTGTGATTGCACGGAGCCAACAAAACCATGTTGATGATCTGTGAACTGTGTTATCTTTTCAGAGACAGGGTACGGGATGTGGTTGCAATGGCGAAGGTTTTACGAAAATTCTGCTTCAAAATTGGCAGACTGATTAAGGGTGTAGTTTAGGAAAAAAGTTGTAAAATTTAGAAATAGGTCTTATATTTAGGATCAAAATTAACTACTTAATCAGGTCTTATATTTAGGACCAGAGGGAGCAGCTCACACAAAAGTAATTTAACAATTTAACTTATAGATATAATAGAAAGTGTGTTTTTCTTTGCATCATAAGTACTAAGTAGAACCCGAGGAGTATTTACTTCCAACACTACTATAGTATCTAACTGCATGTGGTTAGAGCACTTTCTAAATAAAAGAGTCCAGTCCTCCTGCATTATTATTTTTATCCAAAGACAACACATTCTTGTAATAATTTTGTAACATAATGTAGGAACATATTTAATCCACCTTGGTAAGTTAGGCTAAACTGCAATTAGTATTGAGGTTAGTGTATGTGTGTAATTATATAGACATATGGGAGAGAAGGAGTGATTTTTTCTTGAATAATTTGAATTGTAAAAGACATAACTATTCATATATACTAAATATGGTATCAAGGGTACCGTGTGGGAGTTAATTAACCCAAATTAGGTAAGAAGTTCTCAACTAATCTCTCCTCATCTTGTCCTTCTGTGCACCCGTTGTATATGTATTCAAAATCCAAAATAGTGCTCTCAATTCACGTTGATACCCAAGCAAACCGCCTGTATTTCAAATATATATGCTTGAATCCCTTATGTAATAGTTATGTATGTGGGAGGTGATTTTTCAAATATTATTCTCTTAGAACCAACACCTATATTAGTAAATATTTTTTTTATTAGATAATAATCTCTTCAATCTTAAATATAAGAGACAAAATATTTATAAGTGAATGAACATTTTATTTTGTATGTGTGTGCATTATATTATAAATAAATTTTTTCTATATAAAAATATTATTTTATATGGAAAGCATACCAATTTTGTAAACTAGATCATTTTTATATAAAAAATAAAATAATTGGTAACTTACTGATATAGGCCAGTAGTTAATATAGTTAATATAAATAAATATTTGAGATTCATCAACTTTTTGAAATTCCCACATTATATGATTGCCGTATCATAACTCACCTACTTAATTAATTAATTTTTTTTACAAATCTCGAAGCCATAACACCACACTTAACACAAAAAGGGAAATTCGAGTTGTTCGTGATATTTAAGCTTTGAAATAGAAGATAACATACACACACAATCCCTCTAGTATGTAATATAAAAGGACAATTGTCAAAATACGTTTCTTAATAAAACATGTGAAAGTTAGTTGAGTGTCTGGAGTTGATGTTTTTTCCAATATTACCCACGTTTATTATATACTTTTAAGAGAGAAAAATATATAAATATTAATAAATGTGAAAAAGGGTTAGAGGTAAAGTAAGAAAAACATAATAAATAAGGAGAGAATGTGATAAGAGTTCTAATATTTTGTACAAAAACTATTAAAATTTTGAAATCTTATATTACGGATCGGAAGAAGTATATACAAATTAAATTCTCGAAGTCATATAGTACCACACTTCACACAAAAGGGGAATTTTATAATTAATTGTTTGATGTATTTTTTTTGTTAATCGCCGCCCGGTTTAACCGGACTCGAGAGGTAGGCGTGTTGCCCACATAGACAAGATTGTCCCCTCTCCTAAGGCTGGTGTGTGTGTGTTAATTCTCCAAGGTTAGGAAAAGAAGATATATATTTGTGTCTTAATGTCGAGGCCGTTAGGGGTATGATATTTGAGCTACTGAGTTCAGATTTTCGGTCTGATTAACTCTTAAGGTGTTGCATTCTTCTTATTTATTATTCTGAAAATTTGACATGCGCGTGTCTGTGACTTTTCTGCATAAGAACCTTTAACTTCTTACTTGCTTTGACAATTCTTGCAATAATATACTTGAAATGATAATGAATCAAGTAAAGTATATTTTTCCATGATTGGAGACCATGGTAGGACCGTCATTAAAGGCACCAGTTAAAATCTGAGTATAAGAGATTGTTTCTAGCTTTTTGAATAAAAATAATAAAATAAAATTACAATTTTTTTGTTATGAAGTTTAAATTGCATTATTTCGAAATCGACCGATGATCGATGAGATTGGTTATGGTTTTCATGGTTTTGGACCCTAAAAGACGTACATGATCAAAATCTAACGTTTATATCATTTTAAATTCTAAAACAAATAGGAAAATATAGCCCAAAGAAAAATCAAGAACGAAAAGTAGTTCGACGTGGTGAGATTTAAAGAAGGCTTGTGGATCTTCCTTTTTTCTTAGACCAAACTTGTGGGTGTCCTTTGATTTTTGGTCAGCTCACATTTTGATCCATATATGCATGCTAGTAGATGTGTACATATAGCCATAATGAGGTTACTTTGACATTTTTGTGGAGATTAAGGAAGTCAAATGGATTCATTCAATTTAATTTTAATGTGTTATACTATAGTTTATAAATAAAGTAAATTAGTTTCAAATATATATATATATATATATATACACACACACTTAATCTTGCATTCATAATTCTCCAAAAAAAAAGTTAAGAAAGATTTTATAATAAGAATCAGATTGGGGGAATTAACACTATATAATATTATTTACTTATTACATGTAATTTGTCACGTATCTCTGTCAAAGTCTCATTGTCTCCATAGGGATGAATTTGTGCATTAAAAATAACAAATCCTGTATGCATTTGTGCTAAAATAACAAGGAAAAATAAATCAAATCAAGAATTTAAAGAAATTGAAGAATAAAAATTGTTGTTTAACATATTAAATAAATTAGAGATGGGAGGTGCAATACAATATTTAAAAGGAACATGTATTAAAATTAGTCAAAAATAAAAATGTACAAAATTATAATTTTCTCTCAAATATACCTTTTTTATAAAAAAAAATAAGCCAGATCAAGAATTCACTACTACTACCATTATTAAAAATGTATTTTATGTTCAAATAATTGCACTCGTAAAAATTTTTCTGTTCAAATATTTGAACCTATTAAATGGGGTTTAAGACCATATTAAGATGTGTGGAAAAAAGTTGAATAATCATGAAGTAATGAGGAAAAAAAGACAATAAAGCAGCCCTACGAGGAGTTACGTCAAAACACCGTGCTTCGCTGATTAAAGAAAATAGAACCATAGAATTAGAAGTGGGATCGGTAGTCCCCCCCACTACCAAGTGATAGACTCTGAAGTCTTACTTCTTATGAAGGAGGAGACTTTTCGTCCCTTTAATCTCCTGCCTGAATAAATGTTTCATTGAGTTTCAAAACCTACATATGTAAAAATAGTTTTTCTTTTACTACTTTATATATTTGCAGTGCAAATTACTCGTCCTTTTATAATTTTTTATTAGAATTGCGCGTGTGTAAATTTTTAAAATGTTACATGAATGAAGTCAGGATTTAAGTATGAAACGAGATGACATTTAAATTCAATAATTCTGAAAACTATGAAAAAATGCATTACCTATTTATCAATATTAACAATCAAAGAGCTCTTTGACGTGTTCCTTCCTCCACCACTATCAATAAAGCTAAGAGTTCATAATCAAATGCAAACCTCATTTGGCATTATTTGCTTAAGTAGGGCCATCTGGTGGAAGAGGAACTCTTTACGGTACGGGGGATAGTGATGAATTTGGGTCCTCAACAACTGAAATTTCACAGGAAGAATGAAACATGTGTTGGCGAAAATTTAAAAGACAAAGTTTTCATTTTTTCCGATGGTACATATGTTTGCAAGGTGTCACTTTAAAATAAATTCTTTGGAAAGATATGTGAGATCCTGGACAGTCATTTTTTTCTAATGTTTGCAAGCATCCTTACTATGGATCCTTATTAAATCTAACCCCCAATGAGATCTCTAAGTTAGATCTAGCTATCACTCGAGTTATCAGGAAGTTAATCAACCTATCACCAGGACCGAAGAATAATAACTCTAGAAGAGGTTAGCACTTTTTTTATGCGATTTTATTTACATATTTTTTTAGTACCTCTTGTCTCATTTGAATCTTATCATGTATTTTCATAATTATGAGGCTAAAGAATACTTTTGATACTTTATATTTACTTTAAGTTCCCTTTTGGTTCATTGCATTTGAAAAATGTACTTTTTGTCATTTTTGTTAACACTATTAGTTTTATTTAATGGAAATGCATAAATATAACCATTTTTATAAGCATTTAACAATAGGATGTTCATTTAAAGTTTCAAAATTAGCATAGTTTTCTGCTAAATAAAACTAAAGGTATTAACGAAAAGAACTAAAAATACACTTTCCAAACAAAAAAAATCAAAAGGAATTTTGATGCAAATATAAGGGAGCAAAAGGAAACTTTAACCCTAATTATGAATGTTTCACATGTTTTGGTATCATGTAGAAGTTAGTTTTAATGAATGTCATTTTGTCACGATAAAACAACGCTAAGAGTTACAAGGATCAATGTAACATTCCTCGTAAACAATTATTAGAATACAGTACACCATCGGATGATTCCAGATATATTAGTTGGACAAAATAGTTTGTTTTGACCATAAATATAGTACTCCTATGGTCCTAAATTTATAAGATCTATTAGGAAGAGAGTTTGATTCTAATATAAGGCATGCATCTTTCTAATTATTCTTAATTTTCTGCAAATATAATTATTCCTATAAAAGATCTTCAACAATTAGCATGCAAAACATTAGCAAGCAAAACAGGAAATGCGGGATAAAGATAGTTAGGGTGCAATGACAATATAATACGATTTAAATTAACTTAATTGATTCTTTAATCTAATCAAATTAGGCAAATATATTTTATAGTAGTTTTCCCAAAATATCCAGAGGGGTTTGACATTAAAAGTGATTAAAATACAAATGAAGGGGGGCAGTTATTTCATGACACTCGATACACGTATATTGCAAAGAATTAATTTCACTATTATTATAATATCCATCAATGATTGCTGATCAATCAGTTTTCTAAATCTTACCTTAAACTAAGGAATATAGTATTATAGTTCCATTGAATGAATGATGAAAAAGATAACAAAACGTAGATGCATTATGCATATGCTTATTACATTCATGAGGTTAAATTTTCTAATTATGCTATATTATTTTATTTACAAAAATTCACATGGCCGGACAATAAGGTCTACTTGAAGGAATGAATAAAATTATCAACATGTTTATCAAAATAGTATTTTTGATGAGTAAATAAATTGATTGATCCCATTAAGTTGAACTGATCAGTTAACCATCACTTCTCTTAAAAGGCAGAGAAAGTGTATAAAAAACCTTTTTTTGCCATAAAAGTGTACATATATATAAATAATTACTCATTTCAGTCCTAAATATAAGATCACTTTAATCTTTTTTGAGAAAATTAAGGAAATAAATTAGAGCACGAAATTATAACATTAGCCACATCTAATTAGATTATAAGTTGGTTTATAAGTAGAATAAATTAGTTTGAGAAAAAATATACTTATAAACAATTTAAAGTGATTAATCTTTCATAATTCATTTCACCAAAAAAGTCAAAATGGTCTTATAATTAAGACCATACCTAGAAGGAGTATTTGTCAATGAAATTTGGTGCTGATCTATTAAATCCTTCAGGATTGTGGACTATATTGTTGAGCTGATCCAATCATCCACTTTGGTTGGTCATTATCTATCTACCAATCAATGTGAACACATATTTAGTGCATCCGACTCTTAACACTAACAATTGAGTGACATTATTCCACCAAGGACAATAGTGAGAAAAGTTTTGGTCACGCTTAGCTTCCTCATTAATCTTCTCTGTATGAGTATTTTCAACACATAATATTCATCCACATCCCAATCAATCAAATCCAACCTCGCCCTCAATTTTCACTACTCTTGCTTTATTTTAAATCCATTATTTGGATTAGGATGGTTAAGAAGTTTATCTTAATAACGGCCCATTTGTTATGGTCAAATTGGGCTTGTTGAAATATAGACCATTTCCACCAGTCTGTTTGGTACGATGGAATTTGTTAAAAATTCCATTTCTAAGTAGAATCAAATATATCTCAATTCTTCGTTCAAAAAAAAAATATATCTCAATTCTATTTTTTTTGGACAAAAATATATCTCAATTCCATCATATCAATTCCACCAAAATTTCTTAGTATTACAATTTCATCTCACAATCTTCCTACACTTCTGACGGCAGTAAGAAGCGCATTCTTCAACTTCACCTTTCCCCCCACTTTGATTCCAAGATCTGAATGATTCCAAGATCTGAGAGTGCCCATTTGGTCATGGGAAAGGAAATGAGAGAAATGAAAAGAAATGATTGAAGGCGAGGATAGAAAGTAGAGGAAATTACTGGAATGTAAAGTTTGCGGGCTACTAAGAGTGTGAGATAGAGATAACAAGTTTCTGGATCCAAAAATATATACGTAAATTACCATATTACCTCTCCATTTCCATTTCCTTCACTCAGTTTCATGCAAGCAAACAGGCCCTCAAGTAGTTTTATGTGTTTCTGAGTGTAAAGATTTTCATCAAATCAGGAAAATTGCTATGTTGAACTTTGATTTGGTTTTTTTACCATAAAAAATAGGGAGACCTTGGAACAGCTCACTATGATGATGGGGATAACTTGGAGTTCAGTAGTGTGAATGTGATTTAATTCCTTTTTTTTGGTGGTTCAAGTAACCAAATATCTGAAATCTTGATTTGAAAATATGAACAATGGTGTTTAGAATTTGAGTTGTAGAAGAGATGAAATTGATGAGATTATTTTGATGGTGTCTGTGTGGTTCTAGAAAAAAAATGATGATTTTGGGATTTTTTATTTGAGAGTGATATTTTGGTATTTTAAATTAAAAAATATATCAGATTCCATGAACATACCAACACACTTTCAATTCTATATCCATCTGCACATCCATTTCTACTTCAACAAAGTCATTTCCAGCGCACACTAAACGGGCTTTGGAGGCATTTAGGTATACTTAGTTTGTATTATAGTCTTATAGAGCATATAAAGAGAGAAAGGGAGGAGACTTAGGCATTGGTTGATTCTGTTTTTAGTTTATAGGATTTTAGAATAGTAGTAATATTGGGCAGCAAAATGCAGTTCTAAAAACGAAACATAAATTTCTCATGATGCTTAATGCTAAATTTAATTTTGTTATAATAATGTAATGGGGACTCTATTAAGGAACGGACTATAAGCATGCATAAGCACTATGCCCAAGTTGAGATTGCGACAGATAGTATCTAGTATCGATGTCGTTAATTTTTTTTAATGGGGACTCTATTAAAGAACGGACATCACTAGAGTTGCTAGGCTATAAGTAACTAGCGAATTTATACATGAAAAAGGCAATGTTAAATTGGCATGTCATGCATGTATATTGAGAAAGCATTAGAGCAGTATATTAGTTTGCCAAGACACATAAATTTGGGGAAAGCTTTTGCATTTTGGAGAAGGGAACCATTTTTTCTTAATGGGAGAATGGGTAATAACATTGTAATTTCTATTGTCGAGCTTGCCAGGCTCTTTTGAGCCAATTTAACTCAATTTTAATAAAATGAATAGGTGATAATTTTCAAAGAAATGCTCAATCCTAACAATATATATAATCGTTGGAAATAAACTCTTGAATAAATTTTAAATGCAAGAGGAAAAATATAAATAGGCTATGAATACTTATAACTAAGTTGGATATGGAAAGGTTTTTCTTTCTTTACTTGGAAAAGTGACAAATTACAATTCTTCAAGATGATTGATCTTGATCAAACTCTGCTTCAACACAGATCTTAACAGTACCTCGTTACCAATTATATTCAAATTTCCTAAAAACTTCCCACCATATGTGACGTTCCAAGCGCTTGTAAAATCAAACTTCAACCTCATATACTTTAAAAAGGGCAGTGGCAAGATTAAGTCTATATGAAGGGAGTAGTCCCTTGAAACACCCTGGATCAATGTTAAGTATTCCTCAGAAGACAAGTCTATGTTTTGGTGTATGACAGCAACTCGAGTAAAATTAGCTTCCATAGAAGGATATAAATGCAACAAAGAAAAATAAAGCAAGTATGAAATTGATAGTTAGATACATGAATATAGGCAACTCAACTCATTCTAAAATAAATTTTGGTATTTTTTCTCACAAACGTCGTAATATATCATAAAATTGAGCTACCATCATCACATTTTTTGTAGTTTTTTTGTTCAACTTTTTTAGCATCAATTCCAACCATGTCATTCAGAGTAAGATTAAATTTGAACCTGTATCACTTGAATTGATGCGAGAGAAAGAAAAGACTGTGGGTTTTCTTTAAATGGCCTTCTTGTTGGGCTAACATGCTTGGACTATTCCATTTTTTTCAGATACGTCTTCTTATCAAGCCCAGTACGCACACAATTTAAAGTTTATCAAGAGGGCCTAGCTTGGGTTTTATTTCACATCATTCATGCTTCAGATTTCAGTCCATTGAAACTTATTATGATTCAATGGTAAACCACGTTTATAACATTATAGATCTATCCATAACGTTTTCATAAGAGTCTATTAAATCCCATTTTCAGCCTGAGTTTCCCTTGGCGGGAAAAGGCAAATTTCAGGCTCCAAAGTTCAAGTATTTTGGTGATTATAATAATGCATTTTTATATAGGGTAAAGGGGCATAAATGTCTATATAATTGTTACCAAAGTGCACCTAACACTGTGTAAACTTTTTTTAGAGCAAAAGTACACATGAAATTTTAAAAGTGGGGTAAAAGTGTTCATCCCCTTAAATCATAAATAATTTTGTTCCAAAAAATTTTACACGGTCTTTTGGATATTCCTTGGTGAAAATATGTTTAGTAGGATTTTTATAATATCTTTAATTCGTATTACAAGTATAAAAACGGAGCAATTTTACTCTTTAGGATTAAAATACATGAGAATATCATTTAGATTTCAAGGAAGACAATTAATAAATCAAATAAGCCACAATGACCTATTCAATTCACTTATTAACCGTGATTATTTCATTTGTCAATGACAATCAACAAGTCACGAAACTTAAAAACTTAAGAGAGTTATGATTTGTTGCTCATCACCACGAATATACACAAAGATATTAGTACATGGTAGGCCCCAAAACCTCTCTCCTAATGGGGTATACCATGTGCTTATATCTGTGTGTATTTGTGGTGATGAGATAGACACCGAATTAAAATCTCTATACTTAAGACTTAATTGTTATGCCATCTAGGGCATAGACCAATGACCCATTTTCTGATTTTGTAGAAATCCTTAAATAATTAATTCCATTCCATTGATACAAAATAATGAGATAAAAAGACTAGTTGTCCCACCCTTTGAGATGCTACAAATCAACAAAAAGATTATTCTCCCACATATCAAGTGAGATACCTTGATCGTTTTTTTGGTCACCCAAGGTATCTCTACCCGCGTGTCAAGTGAGACTAATCCCTCGCTGTTATAGGGGTAGACAGCTGACCAGTGAATTTGCTCCATTCACAAGAGATAGAGATTGAACCCCCAACCACTTGTTTAAGGGACGAGAGTACTTACCACTCACGCTAACCCGCCAGATTAAGATACCTTAGATCATTGATAAAAAAGAAAATGAGATAAAAAAATAATGAGATAAAAAAAAAAAAAATTTTGTTTGCCTTACTATTATTACTACATTTAGCTGAACAATAAAAATGATTCCTACATTTTATTTGCAGAATCACCACTCTAGTGTCTCACTACTCTCACTCTCTCTCTGACAAAATCTTTTCTTCTGTGCATGCCTTTCTCATTTCTCACTCTCACCTGAAAAAATGGCGAAGAACAACAAGGGCAAGGAAGTCGCCGCCGGTAAGCGCAAGCGATCGGAAGGCGACGAAAAGTGTGGCCGGAAAACGAGAAACCGCGGCGTTCTTCAGTTCTTCGAGGACGTGGCGGAGGAGGACGCCGATTCCGAATCTAGCTTCGACGACAGCGACTTCGATGACGGTAATATACAAATTACAGATTATTGTAGCCCTTTTGTTTCATCCTACATTTTGTTTATCACTCCGCTTTTCATGAATTCCTAGGGTTTTCACTTCTGACCTTTTTTTTGCTTAGTGTGGATTTTTTTGTTCTGTTTGGAGCTTATTTGTTTGAATTTCTTGTCTTTGCAGGTTATTTTTGGTTCATTTTTATGATTTTCAGTTTTTTTTTAAATGTTTTGTACTGTAGCAAGGAAAGGCCTTTCGTTTAGAGGATTGGTTTACATTTATATGGAGTTCTGAATTATTTCTTACATTTAGGGTTTTGACCTGTTTTTTTTGGTCAATGTGGATTATTTTTTTTGTTTTGTTTGGAGGTGATTAGTGAATGTGTGTGAAATGTGGTTGTTTGAATTTGATGTCTTTAGAGGTTATTTTTGGTTCATTTTTATTTTGTTAGTTTGTTTAATGTTTATACACTGTAGCAAAGAAAGGAGTTTCATTTAGAAGATTGGTTTACCTTTCTTTGGAATTTTGAATTGGTTCTTACATCTTAGTAATTAATGCTTGTTATTTAACAGAGGTTTTTGATTTTGTTTTGAGGTATTGAGTGTGCTGTGCTGATTTATTTTCTCATTGACTGTTTGTTCGCTTCAATTGCATGTTTTTTTAGGTCATTGGCTTAGTTGTGGCTGATGTTTTGATTTGGACTTTTGTTATTTTTGTAGACGAGGATTTTGATGCTGAACAAGCAACAAAGGGTGATCCTTTGAAGACTCGTGGCCTCCCAGTTTTCCCCAAAGAGGAAGAGATGGATGAGGAAGAATTTGATAGAATGATGGAAGAACGTTATGCCAGTGGTTCTTCGTTTGCTGCTTATGCTGGGGAAGAGTATGATGATAAAACATTTGAGCTGAACTCTCTAACAGCTGCCATGGTTGAATCAATGCCCAATATCTGGAAAGTCAAATGCACAGTACGACATATGCATTCTGTTTCTATTAATCTTTACAGATAAAAGTTGCTTTCATCGCCCTCAAATAACTTTTTTTTGCATTGCTAGTTTGTTTCCTCCCCTCTAATCCTTGGTTGCTGCAGGTTGGGCGTGAAAGGCATTCAGTTTTCTGTCTGATGCAGAAGTTTATTGAATTAAAATCCCTGGGTAATAAACTGCAGACAATATCTGCATTTGCTGTTGACCATATGAAGGGATATATCTACATTGAAGCTGAAAAGCAATATGATCTTTATCAGGTAGCTGGAGAATGGGGATGTTGATAATAATTGGTACCAAACAATTTTGAAATGTTTCTACTTGCTACTAAATATTTGGATCTGGTATTAATAATACAGGCATGCAATGGGATCACTGGTATTTATGCCAATCGAGCGAATCTTCTTCCAAGGAATGAAATTCTTCATTTGTTCTCAGTACGAAGTAGAAGCAATGAAGTTTCTGTGGGCATGTGGGCCCGAGTGAAAAATGGTAAATACAAGGGTGACCTAACACAGGTACTTACAAAGAAAATGTTCTAGAGTTATACATTCCTAGCCAACATTCGCAAAGCTTATTATGGCGGTGTCTCAATTCTATTTCTGCAGGTTGTGGCTGTGAACAATGCACAGAAAAAAGTGACAGTAAAGCTTATTCCGAGAATTGATTTACAAGCTATGGCAGCCAAATTTGTAATGAGATCTTTGCAATTCTCTTTTTTTAACTAATTTTTTCCTGCTCATTATATACTAGTTGTGGTGGATGTTGATTTATTTTCATTTGAGTACCATATAGCATAGGTATTTATTCCTGATACTTATGTATTGTAAGAAGCTGTCACTAGCAAATAGGTGCTCCAAATAACATCAGAAGGGATTTCCCTAACTTAATTGATAATTGAACCTTGACCTATTTTTAATTTCTATCCATAAAACTGCTAGATGTTGTACTGTATCATTGTAGTTCTATCTTAGCTTTAGTGTATAGTGGTAATTTTTACACAAACTGTTATTCTTTTACTATCAGAATCTTGTCATCAGAAATGTATGAATATTGCAACCTCGGTGGATTAATTTTTCTCGCGTATACAGGGCGGAGGACGTAGGCTTCAGAACAAAGACTCACCTGCTGCAAGATTAATCAGCTCCAGTGAACTTGAGTAATATTGTCAATCCTTAGTGCTGTTAAATTTTTGTCTGATGGATTTTCTGAGACAACTATCTCAATTTGACCCTGCAGTGAATTTCGACCTCTCATGCACTGTAGACGTGATCGTGATACTAACAAGGTCTTTGAGATTCTTGATGGTCACATGCTCAAGGATGGATATCTTTACAAGAAAGTATCTATGGATTCATTAAACTTTTGGGGTGTTGTGCCGAAAGATGAGGAGATCTTAAAGTTTGTACCATCTGAAAACTCTGTATCAAATGATTTGGAATGGCTGACTCAGATTTATGGTGAGCCTAAGAAAAAGCGGACTATAACTGGGGATAAAGGAGGTGAGAAAGGAGAGGGCTCATCTGGCTCTGGTGTAGTGAATGGTTTTGAATTGTATGATCTTGTATGTTTTGGGTAAGTCCTTGTGAACTTTTAGTGCTGTTTGATACTGCTTGGACCTTCAGCCCCCTTCCTCACTCACACACCCACACTCACATGTGCATACGTGAATTTGCCTTATTCACATAATTATATACACATGATCTTCATTTCGAATGTATTTACTATTGCAGCAAGAAAGATTTTGGTGTCATCATAGGCATGGATAAAGATGATACCTATAAGGTATGGTACCAAGCCTTTTGATACAGGCATCTGATGTAGACTCTCCTGTTTTCATAAAGCTCGATTTCACTGATCCTTTTGTCTGTTATAGATACTGAAAGAGGGTCCAGAGGGACCTGTTACTGCAAATGTTGAACGTCGTAATATAAAGAGTGGACTAGATATAAAACTAAGTGCCCAAGATCAACAGAACAAGACCATCACTGTCAATGATACTGTCAGGATTATTGAGGGCCCATCTGAGGTCTGATACCTAGAATGTTTTATTTCTAGTTGTCACCTTTTTTGGAATCCGTCTTGGATTTAAAACACTACATGTCCTTTTGCAGGGTAAACAAGGGATTGTAAGGTACATTTATAGAGGGATCGTTTTCATATATGATGCTAACGAGGAAGAGAATGGTGGTTATATTACTGCCAAATCTAATATTTGTGAGAAACTCAAGCTTAGTGCTGGTGATTGTAGTGAAAAGGTTGGAATTCTTTTTTTAAAATGTGAACTTTATGGTCACCTAAAATTGCTTTTGATGTTATTTCTTTCAAAAATATTTACACAGGGTTGTGATCCAGATTCTCTAGCCTTTGAAGATTTGCCAGATTCTCCTAAGTCTCCCCTATCACCTGAAAAGCCATGGCAAGCTAGAGATAATTGTGAATGTAAAGAAGCCTAACGCTTCGAGAAGTTGTTTTGCTCTAGACCTGCACATTAATGATCTTTGCATGATGTTTTTGTTTGTTTTGTTTTGTTTTATGGTGCAGTCAGCAAAGCAAACGACGATGGATTGTATACTATTGGTCAAACTTTGAGAATCAGACTGGGTCCTTTGAAGGGATATCTCTGTCGGGTCATAGCTATACGTCGCTCTGATGTTACTGTGAAACTTGATTCTCAGCAAAAGGTTCTTACAGGTTTGTTAATGATGTGATAATTATGCTTAGGGACAATTGCACCTAGGTCCCAAATCTATGTGTTATGCGATGATCTAATTTTTTCTTTTTATCAATTTTCTTTCAGTTAAATCTGAGCATCTTTCTGAAGTACAAAGCAAGAAAAATGCCATATCATCGAGGTATTTTTCTTAATAGTTGTATGCGTGATTCTTTCCGATTACAAACTCTGATTTAAAATATGCATTGGTTTTATGTTCTGCATATCAGCGCTGATCCAGGTTCAAGCAAACCGTTTGATCTACAGGGTACTGGGGAAAGTTCAGGAGGTAAAAATCCTATTATTTGGTCATTACTACTTCTTTGAGCGGAAGTTTTACCCATGGAACAAGATATTATTAACTTAAGTTATAGTTCCATATTTGTTTCATGTTTGTCATTGATGTGCTGCATCTCCTGAGTGGAGACTTAGTATTTGAGAATGTGTTCATGTAAAGGTTGGGCGAGCGGAATTGGAGCATCTGATGGCGGTGACGGATGGAATACTGGTGGGGCACAACCTGCATGGTACTGACAATGATGATATTAAGTACTCTACTTGATTATTTCATCTCAACCAGTTGGTTTATATGATATAGTTGCTTCATCATTTGTTCAATATGCTAGGAGATTTGATATTCACTTTGTATGTTATCTGTAATACAACCATAGATGGAAAATGAACCATCTGAGCCTGCGGAGATGATGCTCATAAAAGAAATTTATGATTACAGTTATAGTTGTTTGTTGGTGTAGCCGTTTGGTCTATGTTCTGCGCTGACGTCCTTTCATTGATCAGTTTGCTCAGTTATATATTTTATGCAAACCTGTATAAAATATTTTGAACCTTTTAGTTAGGGAGTGGTCTACTAAAGTTGAGGCTCATGCTGTGTGGGGGACTTGAAAAAAATGTGTTTTCACTAATATGTGTTTAAGTATTTTGTCCCAGTCATGATTTATTTATTCATTTATTTTGTTGAGTTGATATGATTTGTGGTCCTTCAAGTTTGCTCTCATTTTAGGTTTGGCCCCTCGAGTTAATTCATGTATAAAAAATATTGGTCTATATAATTTAATAAAAACCTCGACCTTTTCCTCCCTTTTGGGACCAAAACGGCAAAACCCTTGGTATGAAATTTGAGGGACCAAAATCATAATGTATGCAAATTTGATGACCTTAAGATTGTATTAACCCTATTTTGTTATTTTAGTTGTGAATTATCTTTTGATAATGTTTTGCAGGAATGCCTGGTCGAACCAGTCAAACGCCCCGGTATGTTCTGTATTTGCATTGTAGCTATAGTTTATGAGATCTTACCCTGCATATTACTAATATGTGAATTCTATTTTGCTTTGCATGCTGTATATATCATCTTCATCAATGATACATGTATTTCTATCTTCACTAATCTCTTGTAGTTATGCATGAGCTCAAACTCCGCATATTCCTATTTGCTAATAAAGCAACAAGTGTAACCAATTTTATGCATCTATTTATATATTTGATTTATCATCTTGTTGCAGCAGTCTGAATCTCTTGCAAATCCTGTTAGTACTGAGGGTGATACTTCTGCTAAAGGTTTGACTGTGCCATGTCTCCATATCATTAGCTTTTATTGTAATTATGTGTCATGTAGATGTTTTATTGTGCTCCTGATGGATAGGTGTAGAGGATAGCGCCTGGGGAGCAACAAATACTCCAGCTAAGAAACCCTCCCGGGGTGTGGCTGCTGACAACGGTGGAACTGCTGCTGACCCAGGTCAATCTGGTGGCTGGGGTGAGGCAAAATCTGCTGGCACAGAAGGTAATGCTTCTGGTCAAGGTGATTTTTCGGTGTCATATCTCCATATTACTAGGTTGTGTTAGGCTTATATGTCTTGTATATATGTTGTTACCCTTGTGCTTGATTGGTGTAGTAGATAGCGGTTGGGGAGTGAAAAGCACTCCAGCTAAGAAATCCTCCTGGGGTGCGGCTGCTGACAGTGCTGGAACTGCTGCTGACAATGCTGGAACTGCTGCTGACCCAGGTCAATCTGGTGGCTGGGGTGAGTCAAAGTCTGCTGGCACAGAGGGTAATGCTTTACGATGTTAACTCGACATTACTAGGTTTTGTTAGGATTATATGTACTGTATATATGTTTAGTCGCCCTTCTGATTGATTGGTGTAGAGGAAAGCGCTTGGGGATTGAAAAGTACTCCAGCTAAGAAATCCTCCTGGGGTGCAGCTGCTGATAATGCTGGAACTGCTGCTGACCCAGGTCAATCTGGTGGCTGGGGTGAGGCAAAGTCTGCTGGCACAGAGGGTAATGCTTCTGGTCAAGGTAATTTTACGGTGTCATGCCTCCATATTACTAAGTTGTGTTAGAATTTTGTGTATATGTTTCATTGTCCTTCTGAATAATCGGTGTAGAGGATAGTTCTTGGGGAGTGAAAAGTATTCCAGCTAAGTCCTCATGGGGTGTGGCTGCTGACAATGCTGGAACTGCTGCTGAGCCAAGTCCATCCGGTGGCTGGGGTGAGGCAAAGTCTGCTGGCACAGGGGGTGATTCTTCTGGTCAAGGTATTCTTACAGTGTCATGCCTCCATATTAGTAGCTTGTGTTAGAATTATATGTATTGTATATATGTTTTATTGTCCTTCTGATTGATTGGTGTAGAGGATAGCATTTGGGGAATGAAAAGTAATCCAGCTAAGAAATCCTCCTGGGGTGCGGCTGCTGACCCAGGTCCATCTGGTGGCTCCGGTGAGGCAAAATCTGCTGGCACAGAGAGTAATGCTTCGGGTCAAGGTATATTTACAGTGACATGCCTCCACATTACTAGCTTGGGTTAGAATTATATGTATTGTATATGTGTTTCATTGTCCTTCTGATTGATCGGTGTAGAGGATAGCATTTGGGGAGTGAAAAGTACTCCAGCTAAGAAATCCTCCTGGGGCGCTCCTGCTGACAATGCTGGAACTGCTGCTGATTCAGGTCCATCTGGTGGCTGGGGTGAGGCAAAGTCTGCTGGCACAGAGGGTAACGTTTCTGGTCAAGGTATTTTACGGCGTCGTGCCTCCATATTACTAGCTTGGGTTAGAATTATGTATTGTACATGTGTTTCATTGTGTCGTCCGATCCATGTAGCCGACCCCACCTAGTTGGGATAAGGCTTTGTTGTTGCTGCATATATGTTTCATTGTCCTTCTGATTTACTGGTGTAGGGGATAGCGCTTGGGGAGTGAAAAGTACTCCAGCCAAGAAATCCTCCTGGGGTGCGGCTGCTGACAGTGCTGGAACTGCTGCTAATTCTGGTCCATCTGGTGGCTGGGGTGAGGCAAAATCTGCTAGCACAGAGGGTAACGTTTCTGGTCAAGGTATTTTACGGTGTCATGCCTCCATATTACTAGCTTGTAGCAAATTATGTGCTGTTTATATGTTTTATTGTGCTTGTGATTGATTGGTGCAGAGGATGGCGCTTGGGGAGTAAAAAGTAATCCAGCTACGAAATCCTCCTGGGGTGCGGGTGCTGACAATGCTGGAACTTCTGCTGACCCAGGTCAATCTGGTGGTTGGAGTCAAGGAAGTGGTTCAAATTGGGGTGGGAAGAGCACCTGGAATTCTGGATCTGGTGATCAAGACACCAACTGGGGAAAGAAAAGTAATTGGAATTCAGGAAATGACGACACATCTAGTGGTGGTAATGACGTTTCTGGTGATGGGGGGAATTGGAGTGGTGGTAATGGGGGTAGGGGTGGTTCAGACAGAGGTGGATTTAGGGGTAGAGGAGGTTTCCGGGGTAGAGGTGATCGTGGGGTCTACGGTGGCCGGGGTGGTGATCGTGGGGGTTTTGGTGGCCGGGGTGGTGATCGTGGGGGTTTTGGTGGCCGGGGAGGTGATCGTGGGGGATTTGGTGGTCGGGGAGGTGATCGTGGGGGCTTTCGTGGTAGGGGCAGATCAAATAGGGAAGATTCTGGCGGTAGATGGGGATCAGAAAGTGGATTTGGAGGCCGAGGCCGTGGGGGTTGGAGCAGTAATAGGGATTTTGGTAATGATTCCTCTGATTGGAAGAATAACGATAATGGTCAGTCGTCAGGTTGGAAAGCATCAGATGGTATGTGACAGTAATGAACGCAATAGATCTAAATATTAGCTGATAATTGTCTTTTTAGCTTACTCAACCAATCTTGGATTCCTAATTTTCTACAAAATGAAAGAATAAAGCACTCTACTGACTTTCCGAGGTTTGTTGAAATCATGAAGACGTCTTGTTATTTTCAGAACAAGATCTTTCCAGAGTGTTATCAAAATTAAAAGGCATTCTTGTGTTTTATATCCTATTCTTTTATCCTAAGAGATTGGTTGTGGATCCAAAAGAATTTCCTGATGTATTGCCTTATCCTTAGCTTTCCAAAGATCTGCCACCTTATTTTATGCATATATTATACTAACTGGACAATTCAAATTGCAATTATCATTGTGTGTGTTCATGTGATGCAGGAGGGGGAGGAGGTTCATGGGGTAAGAAAAATGATGGGGCTGGCAGCAGTGGATGGTGAACAACTTCCAAAGGTGCTATATATAAGCCCAAAGAAGAAAACTGACCTGCTTGTTTCTACTAGTCAATAACTATTAACTCTTGTTGCAATTTAAAGTCAGCACAGATCGCCAATTCCTTTTTTGTCTAAAATTTGATGTACAGTGTTTTCGCCTTGGTTTGTGTTTTGTCCAGGTAGTGGATTGGTGATTAATCTGTATTGCTGCTAGTCTATGAATGTTAGAGATAAATTAATCCCCGTGGAATTAGGTACATAGAAGTAGTTGCTTGCTTTTCTCTTGACTTTGGTTAAAGGTAATGTGTAACTTATTTGTGCTGATGTACTGCAGCCAAATTGTTGTCTTGTTTATAGACTTTGATGTCTCCTTGGATCTTAATTCCTCAAGTCTTTTGTGTTTTCAATTTTAGTTACTGCATTTGTGTTTGTTTCACTCGGCATGTCATAAGCATTCAGCACAACAAATGTTTTAGGTGCATTTTTCTTCTGATTTTAGCATCATGTTTCATTCTGTATAAAAAAAATTTTATCCCTAATTTATCACATATTTTTCTCACATTTTCCCTAATTTCATGATTACCACAAAGATTAGTAATGAGTATTGTGGACCATCAGTCCCAAAAGAAAAGTAATGTGAACCATTCAAATTTATTTCAACAGTCTATACGCTTTTTAATATTTTTGACAGAAGTTCACTTTAATGGATATGAAATAAAAAAATAAATATTTTTGACAGAAGTTCACTTTAATGGATATGGAATAAAAAAATAAAGTTAATATCATGATTTTCGGTTGTTGAAAACCCAAACTTATCATTGAAAAAAAATAATAATGTACAAATTTTAAATTTAAAATCTATATCAATTTTTTTAATGGTTGATCTTTTATTTAAGGAATGAGAACTGAGGGGTGCTTTCTCACTACTGTGAGCACCGAATAGGAATTGCCTTCTTCAACGCCGTTTTCTACTTCCCATTTCATACGTTCTAACTTTCTAATTTCTATTTAGGTTTAAATATTATTTTGACCAATAAACTATTTTTAACAGCTCATTGCCATTTTCTACTTCCCATTTCATACATTCTAACTTTCTAATTTCTACTTAGGGTTAAATATCATTTTGGCCTATAAACTATTTCCAATAGCTCATTCTGGTCAACAAACAAAATAAAATGGTCAATCTGACCAATAAAAGGGTCAAAATAAAATGGCTTGTTCTGGCCAGATTGACGTTTTATTTTATTTGTAGGTCAAAATGAGTTATTTTATTGTTTGTAGGTCAAATTGAGCCATTAGAAATAGCTCATTGGCTCGTTCTCCCAATTTTTATGGCCCAATATTTTCAACTTTTTTTTTTGAGATTAAGACAAGTCGGTATTTAAAAGGATAATGTATCAGTACAAGCGTATATAGTAAAATGAGATTAAAAAGTTCAACAAAGAAAAAGATTCAAATTTGAAAAGGAAGAAATTGACTTTTGCAGTCTATGCATCTGTCTGGGATAAGCTTGAATCCATGGGATATCCTGTGAGCTCTAAAACTGAAAAAAAAAAAACAGAGAATTTGTGGAAGGTTTAGACAAGACAATTGTGATGTTTTGTCCATATCTGAAAAAAAGGATAATGTTAAGTAAGAACCTCTTCATCATTCACGTATAAAAGACAAAAAGAGGTATTTTAGAATACCTCATATTTCTTTATCATTCTCCTTCTTCTTCTCTCCCTCTCCTCATGTCATTCGAACCCGCAACCAAGTGGGAGCACATTTGCTCAAACACACCAACATGGCCACATAGGTACTGACAAAGGAATTTTACCTCAAAAGTTATATATACTATTTCAGTTTGTGCGCTACTGTGGCTTCCTGGGCTCTAAAGCCCAACCCAACACTCTTTTATTTTTGAAGTCTATCAAAATAAGATGAAACTTATTTAATGTTGACAAATGCCCAGCCACGATAAATGTGAGGAAATTTTTGAGTCAATTTGCTTCCGTTTACTAAAATCTCACTGTCTCAGCTCCTGAATGTAACCCTTAGTTGGGATTAATTTTTGGTTATACAAATTAGGTTTTTTTACTAGTATCTTATATTTATCCTGAAATATATATTATGCTTAAATAGGTAAATTGGCTTTATAAACCCTTAAATTAATCAACTGGACCAAAGATGTAGGACAATACATATCATTTACTTGATTTATTAATTTAATTATTCTCTTTCAAGTTTCAACCTCCAAAAACAACTGGTGGTAAGAAATTGAGCCAGTAAAATTGACAAGCTTATGTTATACACAATCAAAAATCCAAGGCATCGTACAACTTGTCAAAATGAGAAGATACCTCACCTTTGGTTGGCAAAATATAAAGGTTCTTATAATTTCAATTTTTTTCTAGTGGAGAGAGAATTCTTGCACATGAATGAGTGTGTGATTGTTAGTAAATATATGATTCATTTCTATTTTTCTCGCATTTCCCTAATTTATCCCATTTTCATCATTATAAAAAATTTATAAGGGAAAATGACAAATAAATACCTTCGAATATGCAAAAGGACAACTAAGGAACTCAAATTTTCAAAAGTACAAGTAAAGAATTCTGAATTCCAAAAGGACAATTAAGGAATCTGACAATTGTTAATCCTTATGTTCCAGTTGTTGATAGCTATGTTTCAGTTGTTATTTTTTCTATTTGGGAATTTGAGTTCCTTACTTGTCCTTTTGGAAGTTTGAGTTCCTTACTTGTCCTTTTGGACATTCGGAGGTACTTATTTATCATTTTCCCAATTTATAATCGCAGTTCACATTTATCACAAAGATTAGTAATGAGTAATGTGGACCATCAGTCCCAAAAAAAAGTAATGTAAACCATTCAATTTTTTTTAACAATCCACCAACAAAGTTTGGTCCAGTTGATAAATGAGTTTGACTCATAACTATGTGGTTGTGAATTCGAATCCCGCCGATGTGAGAACCTTGTTGGTGGGCGATCTGTAAGTACCTCTGTAAGTGCTTAAAGAGCCCGGAGGCTTGCCCTGGCGAGCCCCCGGGACCCAACTCACCTAAACTTTGTTTTTATCAAAAAAAAATTTAACAGTCCATACACATTCTAATATTTTTAACAAAAATTGACTTAAATGGATATGAAATAAAAAATAAGGTTAATCTCATGATATTCAGTTGTTGAAAAACCAAACTTATCTTTGAAAAAATAGTAATTTGCAGATTTTAAATTTAAAATGTATATCAATTTTTTTAATGGTTGATATTTTATTACAGGAATGAGAACTGAGGAGTGGTTTCTCCCATTATTTTCAACTTCTTCATCATTCACGTGAAAAAGACAAAAAGAGGTATTTTAGAATACCTCATTTTTCTTCATCACTCTCTTCTTCTCTTCCTCTTCATGTCAATTCGAACCCGCAACCAAGTGGGAGCAAATTTGCTCAATCACCAACATGGCCACATGGGACGTGAATTCTGACAAGAGAATTCTACCTCAAAAATTATATATAGTGTTTCAGTTGGTGCGCTACGATGGCTTCCTGGGCTCGAAAGCTCAACACCCGTTTTTACTTTTGAAGTCTGTCAAAATAAGAGGAAACTTTTGGTCAAAAAGAAAAATAAATAAGAGGAAACTTATTTAATTTTGACAGATGCCCAGCCACGATATAGGTGAGGAAAATTTTGAACACTTTGCTTACGGTTACTACTAATAACTCAGTGTCTCCGCTCCTGAATGTAACACTTAGTTAGGATTAATTTTTGGTTATAAATATAAGCTTTTTTTACTAGTATCTTATTTTTGTCATGAAATATATATTATGATTGAATAGGTTAGTTAGCTTTATAAACCCTCAAATTAATCAACTGGACCAAAGATGCAAGACATACAATACATATCATTTTCTTCCATCTCATCAAAAATATAAAAAGTGCCGCTAGCTCATTCAATGTTTACTTAAATTGGTTTATTTATTTACCCCTATCAATCATTTTCTTCCATCTCATCAAAAATATAAAAAGTGCCGCTAGCTCATTCAATGTTTACTTAAATTGGTTTATTTATTTACCCCTATCAATGAGGTTAAAAGGGATAGAAACGACCTAATGTTTACCTGGGAAAGGGACGGATAATCGGCCACTTTAATAAGTGTTTGATTCTTGGGAAGTACCACTGAATTGTCGGCGTTTGCCTCTCTAACCAAGCGAAGTACTATGTACGTAGACAAATATAATGACTTTTTTGTAATATTACAGGACTTGTCCTAGTAAACTATGATTTAAGAGTCATTCCTTAAATCTTACCTGATCCAAAACTCATGTCTAATTTTTGTGGCAATAAAAAATAAAGAAGGCAAGATGGCAAATACAACAAGTCACTTTTATTTAACCACTCATTATAATGGTAAAATTGTTGAAAAGTACTATCAGTGAGTTCATTATATTATGGCTCAAAATTTTCTATTAGAAAGGTGACTTCCTGTGTATGAGACCGACATAGTTGCTAACAAATTTAAGATTGTGTTATTGGATCATAAAACGAAGTCGAATGCGAATGTTTTTGCTGTAGAAGTTCATTAGTAATAGAGTTCGTGGTGAAGTTGTTACGGGGTTAAAAGTTACATACGAGTAAATGAGTAATTGTTACTCCTACTAAATATTATGCCATTGAAAGTGTAAGGATGCTTAAAAAATTGTAAATGACACTTGGCGTCATTCTTTCGGATTTGCTAATCAATTTAATTATTCTCTTTGAGGTTTCATCCTCTAGAAAGAAGGGATTGACAAAATATGAGCCAACAAAATTGATAGGTATGATATGCCTTAAAAATATTGTTTACCTTTTAAATTAAAAATAAATGACATACTATGCAACTAGTTAAAGTAGATATTTCTCTTGGTTAGTATAATAGAGTCCTTATAATTTCAACAAATTTTGAACAGGCCAGGTTTCTTTTAATATTACCCCCCCCCACCCCCCTCTAGTGTACTAATAGAAAAAAAAACTCACTAACCATAATATAAGAAGGAACACGAGAATCTGTATTATCCGCATTATATGACGCAATATGTAAAAGTCAAGATCATAGGTATTTGATTTTCATTTTCACCCTTACATATTGAATGTAAAAATGAAAGAGCGTAAGAGTGCATAATATTTGGTTGGCATAATATAAAGGTTCTTATAATTTCAATTTTTTTCTAGTGGAGACAGAATTCTTGCACATGAATGGATGTGTGACTGTTACTAAAATTTTTTTCTCGCATTTCCCTTACTTATCCCATTTTCATCATTATAAAAAATTTACAATGGCAGTTCATGTTTATCACAAAGATTAGTAATGAGTAATGTGGACAATTAGTCCCAAAAAAAAGTAATGTAGACCATTCAAATTTATTTTAACAGTCCATATCCATTTTAATATTTTTCACTAAAATTGACTTAAATGGATATGAAATAAAAAATAAGGTTAATCTCATGATTTTCAGTTGTTGAAAAACCAAACTTGTCGTTGAAAAAATAGTAATTTGCAGATTTTAAATTAAAAATCTATATCAATTTTTTAATGGTTGATATTTTATTAGAGGAATGAGAACTGAGGAATTACCTTCTTCAACACCATTTTCTATTTCCCATTTCATACGTTCTAACTTCTGATTTCTCCAATATTTTCAACTACTTCATCATTCACGTGGAAAAGACAAAAAGACAAAAAGAGGTATTTTAGAATACCTCATTTTTCTTTGTCACTCTCTCCTTCTCCTCTCCCTCTTCATGTCTATTCGAACCCGCAACCAAGTGGGAGCAACATTTGCTCAATCACCAACTTGTTGCCACATGGGTCATGAATACAGACAAGCGAATTCTACCTCAAAAATTATATATACTTTCGTTTGTGAGCTACTGTGGCTTCCTGGGTCAAAAGCCCAACACTTTTTATTTTTAAAGTCTGTCAAAATAAAAATAAGAGGAAAGAGTCCCTTTGGTTGGTTGGATGAAATTGAGAAATGAAATTGGAGGTGAGAATTGAGGGTAAGGGGTTAAAGATGGAAAGTAGAGGTAAATTAGATAATGATGAGATGTAAAAGTTTGTGGGGCTCAGGAAAAGTGTGAGTTTGAGAGAGAAAGTTTGTGGGCCCCGGGATATATGGAAATTACCATTCCCAATTCCCATATTCATTTCCATTTCACAATTCCTTCCATACAAACAAGCCCTTATTTGATTTGACAAATCCCCAGCCACGATAAATGTGAGGAAACTTCTGGGACACTTTGCTTCCGCTTACTAAAATCTCACAGTCTAAGCTCCGGAATGTAACCCTTAGTTGGGATTAATTTTTGGTTATAAATATAAGCTTTTTTTTACTAGAATCTTATATTTATTAGCTTTAAATAGGTTAATTAAATAGGTTAATTAAATAGCTTTAAATATATATTTTAATTAAATAGGTTAATTAGCTTTAAAAACCCTCAAATTAATCAACTGGCCCAAAGATGTAAGACAATACATATCATTTTCTTCTATCTCATCAAAAATCAGAAAAGTGGCGCTAGCTCATTCAGTCTTACTTAAATTGATTTATTTATTTACCCCTATCAATGAGGTTAAAAGGGATAGAAACAACTATCATCCATTAATTTAACTGGGAAAGGGATGAATATTTGACCATTTTAGTAAGTGTTTGACTCCTGGGAAGTATTCCCTCCGTTCCTAAATATAAGATCACTTTAGCAAATTTGTAGAGATTCAGGAAGACATTCCAATGGTTAGGATTACATGAAATTTCCAAAATACCCACACCTAAGTTTTAAAAATATCACCTTCTTCAAACCACTATTTTTTGGGTGAAGGGAGTATAGGGGTAATTTGAGGAAAATTTGAGTTGATCTTATATTTAGGAACAAGTTCTCCTCCCTAAAGTGATCTTATATTTAGGAACGGAGGGAGTTACTTAATTGTCACGGCGCTTGCCTCCCCAACTACTTGGAGTACTACTTATGTGAATAGAAAGAATGATTTGCTTGTCACTCATATTATAGAATCTACAAGAACATCCCGAGTAAACCATGAGTTAAGAGTCCTTCCTTAAATCTTACAAAGCCAAAACTCATGTCTAATTTTTGTCGCAGAAAAAAGAAGATGATGACAGGAACAAATGCAATAAGTCACTTTTATTTGACCACTTGTTATAATGGTAA
The DNA here is from genome assembly GCA_029929735.1 of Mimosa pudica. Classification (NCBI taxonomy): domain Eukaryota; kingdom Viridiplantae; phylum Streptophyta; class Magnoliopsida; order Fabales; family Fabaceae; genus Mimosa; species Mimosa pudica. The sequence continues at coordinate 2,003,881 of JAKELP010000023.1, read as the reverse complement.
AATTGTTGAAAAATACTATTATAGTGAGTTAATTATATTATGGTTCAACATTTTCTATTAGAAAGATGACTTAATGTGTATGAGACAGACACAATTATTAAATTTAAGATTGTGTTATTGGATCATAAAACGAAGTTGAATGCAAATGTTTTTGCTGTATAAGTTCATTATTGATAGAGTTCGTAGTGTAATATAATCCTTATAATTTCAACAAATTTTGAACATGTTTCTTTTAATTTACCCCTCTAGTTTACCAATAGAAAAAAACTACCTCTAACCGAAATGTAAGAAGTAACATGAGAATTTATATTATCCACATTATATGAAATAATTTGTAAAAGTCAAGATAGGTATTTGATTTTCGTTTTCGCCCTTACATATTAAATGTAAAAATGAAAGAGGCTAAGAGTGCATAATAAATAATATATAAGGCTAAAATAAAAATATCACATTAATTTTACTCGTAATTAATAACTTGTCTAAAATGGTTGATTTTTTTTTTTGACCATACTAAAATGGTTGATTATCTCTTAGAATATAGAGCAGATCGGAGAGGTATACATTTAGGATATCTCATCCATAAACTTCTAACAACAAATAGATAGACACACATTAGATGAAAAATTATTGGAGGTTTATTAATCTAATGGTGGTGACATTTTTATTCATTGTTAAAAAAAATCATGGGTATTTTGATATATGTTTAGACTTAAAAATAAATATTCTCCCACTCCTAAATATAGAACCTAACGGACTTCCTTAGAAAATCTTGGAGAAAGTCAAATAAGTTACTTATAAATTGTTTTTCCTATAAAATAGTTTATTCAACTTATAAACTAACATGTGACATAATAAAACACAAAACACATATAATTAAATGACTTATTCCACTTTCTTCGTCTCAAAAAAAAAATTAAATGTTACACTAATGAATGACAGAAGTAAAAGACACCAAAGGAACATGTAGATGAATAGTCAACCCATGTAATCTCAACTAAGTTACAATTTTTTCTGACAAGATTAAAAGAGAAAGAGATGTTGGTCACACCAATTCAACCGTTCACAACTTCACATAGCGGCTCAAAGATTATCTGTTTAACCATCAATCCGATCATCATTATGAGTGATCCAACAGTCCACTACTTCACATAGCGGCTCAAAGATAATCTGCTCAATCATTAGTCCGACCATCAATACAAGTGATCCAACCGTCAACTACTTCACATAGCGGCTCAAGGATTATCTATTCAATCATCAACCCGATCATCAATAAGAGTGATCCAACCGTAGACTACTTCACATAGCGGCTCAAAAGTTATTTGTTCGACCACCAGTTCGACCATCAGTATGAGTGATTCAACTGTATCGAACCGTGACCCTGCCTCCTCTCCGCCTAGTTCCCTCATGACTAGGAATGATCACAATTTTTTCCCGCCCTTTGGTCTTCTGCAACGCCATTTTCTCTTACGTTCAATATTTCCCGCTTCCCTTCTCTTCTTTCGTTTCTTCATTTCTAGGGTTTCTTAATTCCCTTCATCATTCTCTCCAAATTCATCTTCAATCATGGCTCCAAGAAATCATCGAAACCGAAAATCAAGGTTCGTATCGTATCGTATCGTATCGTATCACTCTCTTTATTACCTAATTAACACATTTTCTCTCTTCACAAATTTTCATTCACGAAAATCGAAATTCAAACTCGGTTTTTTTGTTTTCTCTTAATTGTGTACAGATTTATGTGCAAAATGCTCAACAAGTTAAGAAAACGCGGAATCAAGAAGTCATCGACGAAAATCAAGAGGTTTTCTCTTGACGCTTGTAAATCGCTTGAAAAACTCTTCATGAACAATCATGCGTTTCACGATTCAGAAATAAAGTCACTTCCTCCGTTACGAGATGTTTCTATTTCACAACGCTCTGTTTTACTGCGTAGAAAAATTCATTTTTGTTGCATTCTCTATGATTACTCTGATAATTCCATGTTTACTCATGAAAAGGAAGTGAAACGGCAAACACTTCGTGACATTCTTGATATTTTACAATGTGGATCGGTTCATTTCGATGAGGAAATGCATGAACAGCTTGTTAACATGGTTTCAGTGAACATTTTCCGTTGTTTACCGCCGTCGGATCGAAATAAATGGAATGAAACTGAGGGTTTTGGAGAGGATGGAACGGATTTGAATTTATTGTGGCAAGAATTATTGGTTGTGTATGAAATTTTGTTGAGGTACATTGTGTCATTTGATAATGAGGTGAAGATTGCCATGAGGTTTATTGATGAGACGTTTGTTTCGAAGTTGCTGGATTTGTTCGATTCGGAGAATGCACGAGAGCGTGAGTTTTTGATATCCATTGTTCATCACATATATAGAAAGTTCATGGGGTTGAGGCCTTTTATAAGGAAAGTGATAAGTGATATATTTTACAGGTTTATTTTTGAAACAGAGCGGCATAATGGTGTGGCTGAACTTTTGGAGTTTGAGGGTAGTGTTATAAATGAGTTTACTGTGCCATTGAAGGAAGAGGATAAATTGTTTCTATCTCGAGTACTTATACCACTTTATAAACCAAGATGTTATGACACATATTGTCAACAACTATCTTATTGCATCAATCAGTTTGTGGAAAAAGATTTCAGTTTGGCAGAACATGTGATCAAGGGGTTACTAAAGTACTGGCCAGTCACCAATTGCCAAAAGGAGGTCCTTTTCCTTGAAGAGCTAGAAGAGATTTTGAAGGTAACTCAGCCTGCTGAATTCCAACGGTGCATGGTCCTTCTTTTCAGACAAATTGGTCGCTGCCTTAACAGCCCTCACTTCCAGGTTTTGTGAACTATATATGTGTGTGTGATGCTATGTTTTGATACCCGTGATCTTGGTATATGAGCTTGCATCAATGAATGATATTCTGCATTACTGCGTACATATTTGATATGAACACATTATAATTTTAATACCTGCAAATGTACTAGTTAAGTTGCTGAAATTCTTGGAAGTTTGTTGTCGATCAACTAATTTTTAGGGACTGAATCATTGATACCATCAACATCTTCTCTGGATCCTTTTTTCTTTGCTGAATCACCTAGATAGTACTCCATAATCCTCATGCATTGAATTCCATTCCACTTTTTCTCTTCATTGGAGTAGTTGAGTGGATTAGGTTTGTTATAAATCGGTGTTTCATTGCTGAGACTATTGTCAGTGCATGCTCTGCCTTCTCTTGATAAGGAGAAAAAAATTATTATACTCTTCCTCTTTGGTTTTGCTTGAAATCTTAACAAAGCGAAAATAACTAGAAATAAGTGCTGGATATTGAGAATATAACCTTACAATTTTTTTTTGCAAGTTTTTTCTTTGGTTAATAATGTTCAATGGCTTTATCTTTTTGGATCAATGAGAAGTTCTATAAAGAATTTAAGAAGTATTTGGGTTGTGAATTTTGAAGCAGAACATTAGCTTTAATTTATTAAATAAATCTTGCTCTTGACAATTGGGATTTTGTTTAACATTGCTTTAGTTGGTCACACTTCTTGCTTCAATTTGATTATGCTTTGTGACTGCCTCTCCCCCTATGCCATCTCTTCTGTGGTATGATTCAGTATCTAGGTGCCCTCTAAGAAACATTGATGCCATATTTGATTTACATGATTTATGTTGTATCTGGAACTTCTTTGATTGATTATGCTTAGAATGTTGGTCACTGATCAGATACTGTGTGATCAAATATTGAAAATGAGGAATCCCAGCACTAGATATTGCTGTTGATAAGTTTTGCATAGATCAATCAATCAGGTTGCTATAACAACACTTGGACTGTGGAACAATGAGCACATAGTAAGCTTAATAGCTGAGAATAGAAAAGTGATATTTCCACTGATATTGGAAGCAGTGGAGAAGAACATGAAAGGACATTGGAACGAATTTGTGAAAGGGCTCACAGCGAATCTACGTGGGATGTTAATAAAAATGGATGCCAAGCTCTATGAAGACTGCTACAATCTATACTTAGAGAAGGAGGCCATGGCTGTACACTTGAGATCTCAACATGAGTTGAAATGGAAGAAGCTGGAAGCATTGGCTGCAGTCACGAGCTGTGACTGACTGTCTGTGAGTGATCATATTTTTTTTTTAATTAGGGATCAGAGTTCTGTCTATATTTTTTTGGCCAGCTCAGAGTTCTGTCTATAACTTGCCTGTTTTTTGCTGAAACGAATTCTTGCTTAATCTACAATTGTAAATAGAAAAATTTACATTCTTTTTTGTTTGTTTCGTCATATGATAGTTAACCATAATTCTCCAACATAGGCTGAATATTTGAGTTTAATCCCGACTTTTGTTGGTGTCCTCAACCACTGTAAAAAGTTTATCGACTCATCTAGTAGTTAATAATATGTAAACACATCAACTTCTTTTTATAAGTTACTGCATTTGTCAAGAACGTATAACAAGTTAATAGATTAACTAAGCTGATAATTAATCATTAGTAAATATACAAATTGCAGCAAAGTTCAGCTGCTTGCTTATATGCCTTTCATTAGTTTAGCCTACTCCTAAAAAAGTTCATATAATTGCAAATTCACGCATTCATCCTACTATACTCCCCCAAGTCCCTTGTATGAACACACTCCCCTAGTCCCTAATATAGTAGGTTACAAAGGTTATTTTAATTCACTAGTCTTCTAGATTCACGAGTTTTCTTTAAAACTTAAAGAATATTAAACATGATGGGGAGTATTTTATTGGGATTAGTCATGATTTAAGAGGTTATTTTAAGTTAATAAATCTATAGTTGCTACCAATAAATAATTCAACTAATTTTCTTAATGCTATATGCATAAATTAGCTATCTAGCTCCCAATGTTTTGATGAAAGGAGTATTCAACAAATGAATACACTAAAAATTAAAAGCTTTAAGATCACTTTTATGACTAGAGAACAGTTGGTAAAGGGTAACTTATAATGTAAGATTCAAGCCACAATCTATTGTCAATCTAGAGATTAAGACACAGGTTATGCATTATGAGTTAGATATATGACTTAATAGGTTGAAATAATATATAATGTAACATATATGGTCAAAATTCCAAGTCATATTGATGCAATTGTAGGGCTGGAAATGAATATGGGGACAAGCCGTGATGTTGAGGCAATTTGCATTTATTATTATTATTATTTAAAGATAGAAAAAAGGAAGAAATTGACATGGCATCACCAATTCCACTTTCTCTGATTCTATTCCACCCATATCCTATCTTCTCCTTTCTCTTGGTTTTCATATTTCTTTATTCTCAGATTCTTCTCCTTCATTTTCAGATCTATTTAGTTAAAGTTGAAAGGCATCTCTCCGATTCTTTTGCTGACCCAAAAGTCTAACGCTATTCACACACATGTGAAATAAAGCACTTTGTAAATGTTGGAGAGGGGGAAAGTGTCTTGGATCATGCCATACTTTCTACTCTTTATCTAATAATAAAACCCTCCATCACCTAAAAGCCAAAACCAACCATTTGATGCCTTTCCCAGGCTTAATTAATCTAATCAAATAGATTTATAAAATTACTTAAAATTAATTTAAAAGAAAATACGAAAAAATTTTTAGATTAGTACATACAATCTCATTTCTCCCCTTTTTTATAACATGTTTTTCAATTATAGATAATTGCAATAACACTAATGGCTTTATCACTGACAAAAACTCTCCTAATAAATAAAAAGTTGATTGTTCATGGTGTTTTAGTGCCTCCCCATTTAATTTTCTTTAAAGAAAAGATAACCTTGACAACTTAATTTGATAGGTGTTACTCTACTCTTATCTAAACAAAAACTATGAAAATTTTCAAGTTCGAGTAAATATGAATAAAATGCACTATAGAAAAATTTACTTCCAAAATGTCTTCAAATAATATCCATTTAGATAATCATAAAAAAATTCTAGCTTTAGAGAAAATGAGAAAAAAAACCAAGAAGTTATATTGTATAATTACACACTCGCGCGCGTGCACACACACAATATTAAGTGAAGTGAGCTTCAGAAGAGTAACATATGAACAACTTGCAGCTTTTGATTTCTGAATTTTTTTCGTATACCTAGAATTGCATAATCAAATCATATATAAATCATATATCAAAGTATGGAAGATAACATGAGGCAAGAATGGTTGGTGAAAGTGTACAAAATGGAAATAATGAAAAGAGACAAAAAGATGGAAACAAAGGAAAAAGAGGGTGGTGCTGCTTGGCTGCTACTACCCCTGAATATCATTCCAAAGAAGTCACCATCGTCGCCACCACCAGTGGACCCCGCATTGCCGGTGCTGCTGGCTCCGGTCACGGTCCCACCGCCGCTGAATCCGGGAAATAGATCTCCATTATCCCTTCACACATCAAAATAATGATTCCAAAGTCATTATACATTATACTACTTGCAAAGTAAATGCACTCCTAAAATATCAAACACCCTTGACAAATGACTTGCTGCTTCTCAACAATTCAACTAGCCACCACAAAGATATTAAATGAAAATCCTTGAAAATCTCTCTCTATTCCTTTTCAGTCCTAATTTCTTCCCTAATGACGTGCTTGGTGCATTCACCATTTCATTTTCAACAAGATGTTTATAGTGTAAAATATAGGACATATTCACTTAACATAATTAGATTAAAGTTAGTTGACATGACATGTTATAGAACTCTACAAACATCTTTAGTTTTCTCATTCCCTATCTAAATCAGGAGTATCATATTGAACAATATACTCACGGATCCTCATTCAAAATATTAGTTAATTTCTTTTTTTTTGCCATAAATATTAGTTAATTTCATTACTCTCTAAATGATAGTTTTTAAGTGACTTAAATAATGAAACGAAAAACTCTTGAAGGAGTGCTATGTATAATTGCGGGACCATATTATTGGACCTGAAGTGGGAAGAAAAAAGACAAGAATGAACAGTATACGATGGAGCATTGATGGATGGGGCCTCTTAACCCATGAGAAGAGCCTTTTTCTGAGGGGGCAGTTCTCAAGTGTTGATGCCCTTAAATGAATTATAAATGATAAATGGTATTGCAGAGAGGGTTAATGGGCCCACAAGTCAAAAAGGGCACTCTACCCCAAATATGGAACTACAAACTCTAAGAATGAGACAAATCATTCAACAAAAAAAGAACATGGCACTCCTTACATTGGACCTCAAGTCCAAGACAATAAGCCAGTAAAGTAATTATCAAAAGCAGACTTATTATACATATATATAACATAAATAATATAGCATGCATGTGACAAGACTTGATTTCAGAGTTTACAGTTGTATGAAAAGTTGGTTATTTTGGGGTTAAAGGGAGGGAAAGGAGTTAATGGGGAAAAGGAGAAAGCGAGGGTAAAAGTGTAAAAGTGGGAGGTGAGAGGGGAAAATTAGGAAGTGAATGGGAGACAGCAGGCAAAGGGAAGAGGAGCAAGTTGGGAAGAGTGGCATTTCCAATGCTGACACTGAAAGTAGCTTAGCTGTTTATGAATTATAGAGAGATAGTTAGTTTGTGTCAAATCATAGATTGTCCCACAAAAAAGTCTATGTTAAATGTGAACTAGGTAGGTAGTACTATTAGAGGGTAAAAAGGGGTTTGGATAAGTTAGATTCCAATCTTTGTGAACATTATCTGAGAAATTCCTACATCTCTTAAAAATTTTGATTAGATGAAAATGAACAAAATTCATAAACTTAACTATTAACTTGCTACAAGTTATTTCTTACGCATTTAATTTAATCTAAAATTTTAACTAAATTAAACATTTGTCTCTACTCTCTATTTTTAAGATCAAGGTTATTTGTTACAAGTGTTTTAACTTTTAAAATAGAAGTACGAAGGGGCCCAGCGTGGAAAGTAGAGAAAAGGGAATATAATTTGGAATTGGAAGATGGAGGGGGTAGGCTCCTTCTCCCCATGTGCCTCTGCAATCTAATAATCTCTTTTTGAGGGAAAAACGTATTCTTCCAGAATTTTATTATATATATAAAAATAAAATATAAAAAGTGAAGATAGAGGAAGAGATGCTGCAACAAGACAGCTCAAGTGAGTGTGAGAGCGTTGTATAGCTTTTCGGCTCTATGGCCCACAATACGTCAATACCCCCTATTTTCCACTATCCTCTTCTTTCATTATTTTACAAAACCCCTATATTATTCATTCAACTCCTCATAATAATGTGTGAATACATATACATATATATAACTCATAACTCACTCACCATGCATATACTCCCTCCGGTCCCTAATGTAAGAGCCCAAAATTTGAATGGTTTTGGTCCCTAATGTAAGAGCTCACCCACTTTCTCTCCTCATTTAATGCATTTTTTCCTACTTTACCCATAACTCTCTTTCATATTCATTAATGGTTATGTATTTCTCTCTCTTAAAAGTACCATAATAAATATGGGCAATTTTGGAAAAGAAGCATTAACTCCAGACAACCAACTAACATTCACATGTTTTCTTAAGAAGCGTTTTTTTGGCGGCTAGCTCTTACATTAGGGACCGGAGGTAGTATATTCCCTTCTCGTGCCTCAAATTCTAGGCTACAAGTTATGTGTACCTTGTGAAGTGAGTCTTAGCATAATCCTAGGTCTTGGAAACACAAAAAGTGAGAGCTAAAGGGCAACCAGACAAATGTGTTTTTTCAAGAACTAATCACAATATCAGATTGTGTTTGGTTGTGTGAAAGAATGTAAAGAATTAGAAATGGAAAGGGTAAGAGATGGAAAGTAGGGGTAATGATGAGAGAGTAAAGTTTGTGGGTCCCACGATAAGTGTGAGATGGAGAGAGAAAACTTGTGGGCCCCGGAATATATGTAAATAACTATATTACCCCTTATTTTTTCAATTATTTACACCTCACTTTCTTTGCATTCTTGGAACCAAACAAGCCAAGGATACTAGTACATGCAATTATTATCATAACCACCTTCATATATATAAGACTAATAACATTATAATCATAGTATCATATAGAATTAAATAAGAGTGAAAGGAAAAGGACAGATGAGGAGAGAATATTGAATAGTGCAAGGTTGTGTCATGTAAGGGCCATGCTGGAGGCCAATTAAATAAGCTATGTGGACACCATATAGAAATTAAATCACACATATTAGGGTGAAAAGACAATAATGACCTTTAGGGAATGATAAAACAGGACTAAGGAGAGATATTTACCTAGGATCGCCAAAGACCCCGGAGTATTGGGTGAGTTGGTCAATGAGGACGGCGGACTTCGGGTCAACGCTGTAGGCACGGGCGTATTGGGCGCTCAGGCCGCCACCGGAGGGGACGAAGAAGGCGCCATTGACCATGATATCGCCCTCAGTTCTCCAGTTCCAATCAGCCCACTCCCCCTCCTCTGTGTCCACCCTCTTTGTCACCTGCCCACCAATACCAAACACTTTTTTTACCATTCCTTAATTATACAAATATCTCTACATATTATAAGACAAAAAAAAATTATAAGACACAATTATTTTGAAAAAAAAAATTCCACATTATTTTATTGAGATTTCACTCAACACCCGTTTTTCCATATAGGACTAATGAATGGGCCATGTTCTGGCATTTGTCAATCCAAACGAGGTTGTCAGTTGTCACCCTGTACAAGGCCAACTCAAAACTTCATGCTTGATAATTGGTCAAAACCCTAGTACTTAAATATCATTAGACACAAATTTCTTTGTAAGCATACATAAATAAGATAATCCAAACGCCATTCAAGTACCAGCACTAAATTTTTTAAAGTAAGTCCAATTCTTTAATTAAGTGCAACAACTCTATCCATTGTATTTGTATATATGTATTTCATATGGACATAATTGAAAATGAGCGGCAAAGTCCAAAGTTAGTTGCGTAAAAGTTCAAGAAAGAATTATAAATACCAACTTTTTGAATAATCATAATGGTATGTTTTTATTTTTAAAATATATTCATTTAATCATAGAACATAATGAAAAACAGGACAAATGCCCGTGTATGACTCAAAAACTTGATACAATGTACATAAAAATGTTGTAAAAACATTTCCTTCTTACACAAATTCCAGGTACTTTTTGTCCATGAAATAGGGGATTTTAATATTTTCTCACATTAAAAGATATAACAAGCAAAATCACTACCACTAATAAAAAAAATAAAAATTACTATTCCCTCCATACAGACATTTCCAATTTTTGACAATGTTCATAAACTACGCCAAAGGTACTCCCTTCCCTTGCCAAAGTGTATTATAGTAACTACCTCAACTAATATTCTTAATTCAATCAACTTAAATAAGCATTGGATATCTATGAACATGAAAATGGGAGTAAAACTGACCTCTTTGGCATCAGGACTAGGAGGAGCAGTATAACGATTGCCCTGACTGTTAATGGTAGGATTAGCACTACCACCAATGGCATACATCTCCCACTGAGTAAAATCATTGTTGACAACATGTATATACCCCAATCTACACCTTGGCATCCTCTGCACCAAACCTTCACCAAAATGGTTAAATGCAATTGTCACTTGCATGCCCTTATCAGGCAAATACTTGTCATTATGCCCCAAAAGCATCACCTCATCATGATGCCCAAAATGACTATTTGTTATACTTATCCCCGTTGATCCCATTATAGCATCCACCAATCCGTCCGTACAGTATGACAATGAACAATGGTCAATCCAGATTTTTCTTGACGAGTATATTGAGATCCCATCTCCATCTGATCTTCCTCTGAATCCAACATGAGTAGGACTTGATCTAATGTTTGTGTTGCCTGCAAGGTTGTCAAAGTCCATCATAAGTATGTAAAATAATGGCAAAAATATTTGCATATGAATAGTTTATATTAAATATACTATCATTTACATCCTTCAAAATTTAAACTCAATAAAATGAAAGTTACTATAAATTTTACATATAAATTTATTAAACATAGGCAAATAAAAATAATCCTATATCCAGTTTATAAGTAAAATAGATACTAAACAGACTACTAAATTTTAACATATGCATGTTATTAAATTATACATTAGTTTATTAGTAAAATAACTTTCGCATCAAAAATAAATAACCAAGTTAAAATGATTTATTTTGCATTCTTAACTTCTTCAAAAAATAATGTCAATTTATTCTTACCATCAGCACTAAAGAGACTAATAAAGATTAACATATCTAGTGAATTTAACCGAACTAACAACTCTTACTATTACTACAAATCTAATTAATTTAAGTGACTTGTGTCAAGTCACATTGGGTTAGTACTAGAAAACAGTAAAATCACAAAGAGTTAAGAGAACAATGACAGCTGCCTGCTGCCTACCTGAGGGTTTACAATGGTGGATATGAACATTGTGGATGATAATATTAGACACATACTGTATGGTAATACAGCCATGACCAGTAATCTGCACATTAGCTCCTCTCCCATCAACAGTCTTAAAGCTATTGAAGATGAGTTCATGCTTGAGTGTTATAGTCATGCTTGATGAGAACACAATCCAAAGAGGCTCATCTTGAATGACACCAAATCTGAGTGTTCCAGGCGTAGGATTGGCAGGATCAGAGTCTGATGAGTCAGTAACCACATAGATCTGACCTCCTTTTCCTCCCATGGCATCTTTTCCAAACCCAATTCCACATTCTGCTAGCTTCTCACGATTTGCTGCCCAGTTTGGATCACATCTCCAGCAGTCATCAACTGGGTTTCCTGTAAGACACTTGTTGCTCATGTCCTTGCCGGTGCCGGCCATGAGTTGCCGCCGGTGAAGAGATTCATTCACTCTCCTGTACAAGGGTAAAAAGGTAAATTGTGTTCACCTGACTCAACCCAATCCACACCCCAAGACCATATAACTATAAAGTTTGGAAATTTATTACATTTTAGTTCAGATAGGGGCTTTTTGGTTATGGAGGGATTGGAGTTTTTCAAGATGCAGGGGAAATAAGGGGAAAATTTTGCTGATTTTGATGAAAATAGCTATAAAGTTTGGAACTTTGTTACATTTTTCTATTGTGTTTGCTTTTGGGTGAAATGATTGAAGTTTTTGAGATTGAAAGAAAATGAGTATACACATATAAAGATGGGATTTTGGTGATGTGGATGAGAATGTGAGTGAAAGAAGGTTGTTTCAGATTTGAGTTTAGAATGAAACAGAGATGCTCTGTTAGCTCATGACTTACTGTTTTGAACAACATGAGGTTTCCAAACAATGGCTATTACTATTATCCTGTATGAGATTTCAATGCTGAAGCATGATGAAAAGCTAACCAAGATAAGAATGAAAACAATGCAAGTGAGAGTAGCCTTGGAAAGAGTTTCATATCATTGCTAGATGTAACAGAAGAAGGCATAAAGGAGAGAGTGAGAGAGGGATTTTTATGTTTACCTGTGAACTTCATGAACAACTGCTTCTGGATAAGGATGTTGGTGGGGCAAGGAGAGGTTGAAGGAGGAAGAGGAAGCTTTAATGGAAGATGTGAGGAAGATAGAAAGGAGGAGAATGCAGGTAATAGGAGGAAGCATTCTTGAAGGAACAATAATTATGAGGGATGGCAGATTTGTGGGGTTTAATAATATTGTGTCCCCTTTTTTTTCTGTTCCTTCACTGAAATGCTTCCCTTCCCTCTTCTCTTTCCTTCCCTTTCTTCCTCTTCAATGCACTAAAACTTGTTGCATTTAAGCAGCCCTGCAAATTGTTGGAAAAAAGTGTTGGGTCCAAGGATTATTATAATAATAATAATAATAAAGCTAATTATTTATTATTTTAGTGACAGTCACAAAAATTATTACCTTGGGGACAAAAAAAAATAAGTAGTTACTTTGGTGGTAGGGTTTTGGTAGTTTTGTTTAGGGTTTTTGTTTAGTACAATAAGAAAGCTGTGACAAAAAGAGACATTCTTTCTTTCTCTCTCCACAATTGATGTTTGCAGGTAGTACCTTTGGTTACTTACATTCCTTGCCTTACTTCCAGGTATGGTGACCATAAAACCACTATGAAAGACATGGAAATTATCATTGGATTATCCGAATTGTTTGTAAAATGAGTATTTTTTTTCTGAATTAAAATGAGATTTTGGAGGTGGGTTTGATTAAGATTCTTTGCCTGAAACAGGGGAAGTTTCAGATATTCGTAGATTAAGGAGTGTTCTAAAAGGTGTTTTCAGTGAGTAATCTAACTTTTTGGGGTGATTGAGGGTAGATTCTGCTCAAAAGTTTGCATCTTTCACGTAATTTTCTTAATCTTTCTTGCTTGTGAGGTCAGAAACGGAGGCGCAATTCATCGGAGAAAAACTGAAAAAGGCTTCTTTTCAAGCCAAGATAAAAAAAAAGACGGGAGTGAGTGAGGAAGTATAATTAAGAAAAATATCCAGGCTCATACGTAATTTAGCAAAGATTTTAATTTTTGTTTTTGCAAAGCAGTGTTGTAAGAACTAGACCGGTCCTACTGTCGAAGACTTCATATTTCAGCTCAACTGATTATCAGTTTAATCATCTATTCGACCATCAATCTAAGCAATCTGACGGCATTAAACAATGATACCAAATCATGTTGGCTTGGCTCATCTTCTTGACTGAGTTTTATAACATTGCTATAAAGTTATGGGGAAAGGAGATTGTGTGATGATAAAGTTAACTCTCTCACATATTTTCCACAACAGTTTAATCACATTTTTTATTTTTTTTTAAATATTTACTCTAAAATTATTATTGAAACATGTAATGGAGAATGGAACTAAACGAGGCCAAAAAAAGAATCCGCACATCAAATTGAAACCCAATCAAATGAGTGACAAATCAACATTTATTGCCGAAACAAAATGCAGAGGCAAAAAACTTTAAATTCTGAAATTAATTAGCATTTACTGTATAAAAAGTGAAATTGGCATTCAGCTTTTTTATCAGAAACCAGAGGGCAGGAATCATTTAATCAAAAAGGGTCATTCCTGTTATAATTCTCTCCTACCCTATGTTAATATGTTAATGTTTTCACTGAGTTTTATGATATATTGGTACTCATTTGAAAATAATGATAATTTTATGATGATTTAGATCATAATCGAAATTTCTTGAAAAAAATATAGCAATTGTAATTTTAATGTGTCCAATACTCTAAAAAGTCTTAATAAACTAATATGTTTTTTTATATAATCGACTAATATGTTTTAAAACCGACCAAAAGAAACTAATATGATTTAAACACTATTACTCATTAACTACTACTACTTCAATAAGTTAGGATGACGCTTGTTGAAATTGAAGTGTACAAAAAGCTATCTTTATTTTAAGAGGAAAAAAACAAAAGGCGAAGAAATAAAAGGAAATTCGAGAAAGTGAATTATTATAAGAAAAATAGGGAAATAAAGATGAATAGATCTGATTTGAATCAGATTCATACGCGTGAATTTTGTACGGCAAGCCCTTCAGAACATGATCACCACCTAATATTAAACCTGCAAAATTTTCCCATTGGATTCTGTAAATTTGCACCACATCACTCCCTTAAAAAGATTTTTGCTTAAACAAAAATAACTACAATTTGATTATGAAATCACTACATAAGTTATTAAATTCTCAAATGCAACAAATAACGTTCTATAGAAAGCAATGAGAGATATCCTTATCCGCGTTTGAAATGAATAATACGTACAAAGATGGGGGAGCAAACATAAAGGCTCCATGGCCATACCCCATTACTAGAGTTTAGGTTCACTTCTTTATTTCCCCACTGTCACACCTAGTTTATTTTTACCAATTTCTTAAAATACTAAATATAATTTAATTGAAAATAATGATTTTGTTTCTATAAAATAAATATTAAAAACTTTAAAATTTGTAACAGGTGACTGAAAAACTGTCCAAATTAAAAATTTTCATGAATTGGGATTTTTGAAATAATTATTTCTAAAACAAGTTGAGAATAAACTTTTTAAAACAAAATGAAGTTACTTAAGATACGTAAAATCATATATATTAATTTTATAAAATTACAAAGGTTTTAAAAACATATTTCCATTATTTACTACACTAAAACGTTTATCATTTAGTTTGAAGTTTAGTTAATTACCTAGAAAAATATTACTTCTAAAATATGTAGTTTTTTTTTATAAGTACATAATAGTCTATACATGCCTTCAAAATATTTATTAAGTAACGTGCTTAAAAAAAATAAAAAAAATATTAATTAAGTGCATTAAATTAAGTCTCCATAATTCATCTCCTACAAAATTTATATATTACATGCCAAAATAGAATTATACAAATTCACTTAAAAAAAATTATACAAATTCATTTCAAAATATATATTAAATTAAAAATACAAATAGGAGCAGACATTTTTACATTCTTCCTTCCCCTTCATCACTCCAAAATCACCTATTTATTGTGTACCTGAAACTAAACCAAATTTACCGCAGTTTATTTCATACACTCTAATACTTCACCTAGAAGCTGATTCATTTAATCCTACTTCAGATAATGATAGTGCGCTCCTGTTGGTGATTACTACCTGTTAGTAAAACACTCATACAGGGCCCCTACCTTAACAATATATTTGTTACAAGTAGAATATTAAATACATGTGCCTATTGCACCACCTCACTACTTATAGTAATATATTCACCTTTCGTAGTAGGCATACCTGACAGGATTTTCTAGGAAAAATAAATTCAATAACAATATGGTATAGGGGGAGCGACCCTCCTTATACCTGGAGTACTCCACATAAATTTAAAATGCTGAAAATAAACCCTATCAATATCTGAAGCAGTAATATTAGTGATGACAGAAAATAAACCTAATGTGCATGAAATAAACTGCTACCTGAACTCCAGCCATTATTGCTACATCACAATTTTTGCTTTGGGAATTCCACCTCATTGTTATCTCCGATTTCACCTATTGTGAAACAAGGAATTTAATAACTATGCTCGTATATATATATTTTCGTTCTCTCACGAATCCTAACATATTCAATACTACCCAACCCTTATGTAATTGTTCCATTTTTTTTGGAATCATTCTAATTCTTAAAGCTTATTTAACAAAGAACTTGATCATTACAAAGGATCAAGACTATTCAGCCAAATTACACTTTATTTCACTCTAATATCACAATCAATAAATAACTATACTATATACTAAATTCCATCAACTCATTAAATAATCCATAAAACATATTCATTCATTAATCAAACGTATGGATCCATAAAACATATTCATTCATTAATCAAACATATATCAATGTATCAAAATCCTATATCCAATAAAACTCAAATTAATAATCCAAAAGCCAAGAAACAACAAGCATATATTTCACTTAAAACACTAAAAGAATTAACTCAAATCAACAAACAATCCAAAACAGAAAAATCCTCTCTAAGCTCTATCAAATCAGATTTGCAAATAGATTTAAATCAATTGAACCCCAAGAAAACACTTTAAATCTAAACTCAAACATATATATCAATCAATGCAGACATAAAATCATACCAAGAAACAAATTGAAACTCACATATCAAATAAAGTATAAACCTAACTTAACAAATAAATCCATTGCTATTCTCATACCAATTAATAATTAAAGCAAAGAAACATTACATCCTAATTAAATTAGTTTGGCCAACCTAGAAGAACAGAATTTCACACACACAAGCACAAAAATCACTTTAGACAACCTTCCCTCTTTAGTATATATATATATGTCACTATTAATCTTTATCATTTACTCATTCAGCAGTATCAAAAACAAATAATTAACTATTAATCTTTATCATTTACTCATTCAGCAATATCAAAAACAAATGAATCACTATTAATCTTTATCATTTACTCATTCAGCAATATCCAAAACAATTAAATAAGGAACACCTTTTTATCAGTTCGGCCAATGCACCATAACAACTAAAATACCCAATTAAACTTGCAACACTAAACATTCATCATTCCCCTTTATCAATCATAAATAAAAATAGAGACACACCTAAAACAAGACAAGGATTTCCATTCCTTAATAACTCCATTTGGCTATTGCAGTGAAACAAAAGAAAGTCCCCAAGTAAAACACGTCATATCATCATTACAACTACTTAGCTACTTTAATCAAACACGCACAACCATCTATATTATTCTTTATATACACACACACACCAATTCAACTCTGATTGAACAAAGAAACTCCAAGAAATTCCCTAACAAGTAATAAAATCTTTCAATACACATACACAGTAAGATTATATGTATTAAGTCTAGAAACTCCCTAACTTATAGTTAGAATTCTTAGGTTCCAAAACCCCATTCGGCCCTCTTAAATAATTCCTCACCCGATTTGCATTAAAGATGTATAGAAAAATAAGAATTCTCACCAAGATTTTCGCCTAGAATCCTTGACTAACCAGGATGAGTTTGGCTCCTCAATCTCGTTCAAAACAATGGCTGAATCCTTATGGGGTTCAATGCAAAACAAAACTGGACGAGCAAGGAATCAATGGGTTATGATGGAATAGAGATGATATTTGTAGAGGGAAGTGGGCAGCAAGATCAAATGATGATTTTGGGAGTGGGAGAAGAGGCGGCCTGGTTTGGCAGAGGAAAGAAGAAGAGAATAAAGATGAATATGAAGATGAAGGAAGAGTTTAGTTTAGGCCCACGTTTTCTTTTCTAAGATGGAGGCTAGGGTTTATTGTTTGTGTCACATATAATGACTAAGTAAAAAAAATCAATCATGTACCCACTTATTTATTCTTAATTATATTTTCTGACCCCAACATATTCCATAAGACAATTAAATCCTTCTCTTTCCATTAAATTCTCTTCCTCCTATTTATTAAATAAAACTTGATTTGGGTGGAAATAAAAATGAGTGAATAGTCTAATTATTATTTCATTTAATATATTTATAATTTAAAAGTTTTCAAAAAGATAATAATGTCTCCTACAAGTTTACCTAATAACAATCCTTTTTTTTATACAAATAACAATACTAATAATAACAAACATCTTTCTACTCTAATTATTTCCTAATACTATAGTTCACAATTATGACTAAAATATACAAATAGTCTATTAATACAAAATAGGAAATATTAACACTATTTTCATAATTTCTAAAAGTTTGTCTAAAATTTTCTCTTTTATTCCATTTTGTAAAACGTTAACTTATAATTTATATTTTTCATTCCTATCTAATTTAATTATATTTTTGAATAAAAATTTGGGGTGTTACAATTCTCTCCCCCTTAAATAATTTCGTCCTCGAAATTATGAGAAACCTTTTTTTTTACTTTAATTCTTGATAACACTTCATACCCTTTCATTGATCTAACACTATATTGATACTAATAACATCATCAGAATAACTATAATTTTGAACCTAAATAATATTGATCATCTAAAATCATCTCAAAACCTTTATGAAAATTCTTATGCAATTTGGACTCCTAATTGATGATTGTTTTAAATGAAGTCATATCCTATAACTATTAATCTATAAGATAACTAAATTTACAAATCTAATAATGCAATTACTAAGACTACCATTAATTATTTCATATGTTCTAAAATCAACGTCAATTCTCCATTTCATAAAATCACCATATACTCTAGCCAATCAGGCTAAATTTCATTACCAAAAAAATATTCTAATCAACCTCATTCTAAAAAGTTTCAGACGAGATACGATGTTGCATGATTACGTATACCCCTCAAGTTTTGAATTATTCCCTTTGAGAGCCTATATCATGTAAATCTCCAAATTATGTGTCACTCTCTAATCAAACAACACAAACTTCTAAATATTAGTATTTTTTTTTTCGACAAAACATGGCCTACAATCTACCTATTTGCAACTCTTCCTAATACATACTAAATACCTAGAAACTTCTATCAATAAACAAAATCAGTTTTGTTTTAGTCATAATTTTAAAGCTTATACCTTAACAACAATTAAAATAAATCTCTAACAAACTCACAACTTGATTTCTCCATTAAAATCTTATCCACATAAGTGATCTAAAAATATGCTCATCACCGCAACTTTTGCTAAAATAATAATTTAACATCTAGCTCAACAAATCATTATTAACCTTGAACTAACTACTGTTTAACATGTGTTATTTCTATGACAACCACTAATTATATCATTTAAGATAATTGACATATCCTATACTAACTTATTAATTCTCACATGTATTCCTATAAAGCTAAAAAAAATTCCTTCATATCTAAAATCCAAACTTGTACTCCAAATTTTTATCTAAAGTCCAAACATTACTTCCAGTAATCACCTAAACAAGTAGTTTAACAAATAAATACCTTAAGTCAAATATGTTCCATCAACAACCTTCACTAATAAATCTTATACTTCCATCAAAACTGAATACTATCTAGTATATGCCTTCATAAAATCCAATTCCCTACTAATTTCATAATGAATGAAAAATATTTCAAGCTTCTCTACTAATATCAAAATTAACTAACTAACCTTTAGCAACCAATAAAAATATCCACTAAGCCTTTATGATCTTTATAAAAATTCCAATCAAATTTGACTTGACTTCCAGTAAATTTTGGATCCATTTTATGTTAAACCTTCAACCATCATTAAATTCAGTCACTAATTATCTTGAATACCTCACACTCATAGTTATGGTCTTCCATTTTTTTTTATTCTTAAATAACCATCACACCACTATCAAAATCCTACAAAGAAATTTAACCTTAATAGTTGTAAAAGGTATCACACACTTCAAAAGTTCTGTCCCAACATTTAACCATTAGGCTCTCTTACAACATCTACCCTACACAAATTAACCATTATTTCTCAAAAATACCTCATATATAAGATGTCACACCTAAACACTATTCTCTCAAATACATTCCTTAGAATACTCAAATTTCCTCCAATTCCAATATTATCCAAATCATGTTTATCCTTGTATTTCACCTCTACACACATAAATTTTAGAGTTTCCTTGAAAATTTTCACAATCTAAAGTCTCTCAACTCAAAAATACTTACTATAGTCACAACAATACATAAAAACTTCTTATACCTCCCATTTAAAAACCAATAGGTATATTCTTCACTCTTTCTCTTTCTTTAATTCTCTTTCAACTATCTGCATTATGTTATATTTTGTAACACTACTCATATACCTATATTCCAACAAAATTTTCTTTTAATTTCTCCTAACATTTATAATTACACTTAACATCTTCACAAATCAAAGTTTGAACCTACTCTTATATTATCTAAACATTAAATATATTCCAGTGACAAATCCATTTGTCTATTAACATAAGAAATAGTCCACAACGAATTCATCTCTACTTTCCATGTATTCGGTAAGTCTTTATCCAATTAAATCTTAACAATTTCAACATTTAAATCTCACCATCAAGTTAACCTTAAATTAATCAAATGTAGAGGAAATCAAGACTTAAATTATCTAAGATTCTAACATCATATACTTTATTCACGATCTAGCGTCTTTAATTCAATTGTATATATTTTTTTTTTCAATCATCATAATATCATATCAACTCTTTAATCATCATCTATATTTTTGGAAGTCCCAAAATCTATTAAGAAAGCACCAAAATTCGTCTTCTATATCCTTAATCACATCTCATAAAAATCAAATCCCAACCCAAATCTTATATCAGAAAATTCTCCTATAGAAATTCGATAATAACTAATTTCACTTCAAATCGTTTTGCCTAAAATTAACTGAAATACTATCTAAGTTACAAAAATTTTTAAACCATTATAATAATATCAAAATAGATCCAAATTTCCACTCACATATTTCTATGTCATAACATTCTCATTTTTACCTTCACCAACATCCAAATCAAACCTTAATATCTATTATATCTCAAACACACACTTATCTTAAACTCTTATTAAAATTTCCTACTAACTGCTATGGTCAACAAGATCATTACTTTAACTCAAACAATTATGCAAAATCTTTCTTCTCTCATCATTACTTCTAAAATCTTGATATCCAGTTAGAAATTATCCATTAATTGTCTAGACATTTACAATCTTCAAGAAAAACTCAACTTAAAGAACTCACATCACCTCCTTAACATCTACATTTTTGTAACTAATATTTCAAAAGCACTAATCATAACTGTTTTTTTTTCATCCCAACATTTAGCTAACCAAAAAGAGATACTTAATTCGAAGTCCAAAATTTTCCTTGACTTACAGTATTTAATTATTTTTATTTAATTATGATCAATCTATATAGAAAATAGAATATTCCCAAACAAAAGTGTAGGTATTAGTTTCACACCACATTCAGTTATTCAATCTACCATATCTCAAACAAAAACTAAAGAATCTATATAACCTATATTTCTCCCAAATGCAAACAGAAAACAAATATCACTGATTCCACATAGTAACGTTATTACCACTTCTACAATGAAAAATATATTAAAACCAACAAAACAGCAAGAATAGGAAAATTACGAAAATTCAGTCATAATATAGCCTGACATTGCCAGATAAAAAAAAATAACAAGAATTCAGAAAATTCATGTTTAATTTAAAATATTTGCATACTAGTATGAACATAGATACTATTGTATTTCTAACATTTTCTATTATAAAATTAGAGCATTCCTTTTCAATTAAAAACATATTTAGCCCATAATCCTATAAGGTCTTCATTGATGCCTCGACTATTATTATGCCATGGCTCATAATTATACTCGAGACCCCAAGCTAAGACACTTTTCCATTCTATTAAATTTTACTTCTTTAATTACTCCTACTACATAATATCATACTTTCTATATTTACACCCATAAACAGCACAATATCAAATAATCAAAAGAAGTTAACAAACAACTCGTTCATGTATATGTCACAAGACAATCACACCGTCAATCGTGTAAATTGCTCTATTTCAAATAGAGAAGATACTCACTCAATCACCAATAAAAAAAAATTACATGCTCACGAATCAATAATCCAATCAGTCAAATGTATACCAGGTGAATATACATAATCATGTATTATACACTTCTCAGAAAAACCATTCATCCAATGAAAGAAAATTAGCAACAAATTTTATAACTAACATAATGTCATCCAATCAAAAATCGAGGTATTGGTACCCTCACAACAAATCAAGCCTTGTAGAAAAGGCAAACTCTTCTAAATGTGTAACAACATTTATATCATAACATGACTATGTAGACATCAAATCATAATTCCTCTCTTTGTACAACCATAATTAAACAAATCAACTTTTCTTTTCCACTCTATATAATTTCCATAACCATATTTGCAATCATTCAATTAAGGTGCCAATACCATTGTATTGCACAAAGAATTTCAAAGAAATTGTATAAGCAAGCACTACTGCAAACATCTTCCAAATTCATTCCTTCTAACAATTTTTGTTTTTAATTTTATCCCTAATCCTAAGCCACTTGTAATTACCCCTAAATTACAAGAGCTACCTAGCTACCCATTTCTATCCTAACCACTCTCAGCGGAAAGGTTTCTAGCTATATGTGCCAGAACCTTTGCTCTGATACCAAATTGTCACACCTAGTTTATTTTTACCAATTTCTTAAAATACTAAATATAATTTAATTGAAAATAATGATTTTGTTTCTATAAAATAAATATTAAAAACTTTAAAATTTGTAACAGGTGACTGAAAAACTGTCCAAATTAAAAATTTTCATGAATTGGGATTTTTGAAATAATTATTTCTAAAACAAGTTGAGAATAAACTTTCTAAAACAAAATGAAGTTACTTAAGATACGTAAAATCATATATATTAATTTTATAAAATTACAAAGGTTTTAAAAACATATTTCCATTATTTACTACACTAAAACGTTTATCATTTAGTTTGAAGTTTAGTTAATTACCTAGAAAAATATTACTTCTAAAATATGTAGTTTTTTTTTATAAGTACATAATAGTCTATACATGCCTTCAAAATATTTATTAAGTAACGTGCTTAAAAAAAATAAAAAAAATATTAATTAAGTGCATTAAATTAAGTCTCCATAATTCATCTCCTACAAAATTTATATATTACATGCCAAAATAGAATTATACAAATTCACTTAAAAAAAAATTATACAAATTCATTTCAAAATATATATTAAATTAAAAATACAAATAGGAGCAGACATTTTTACATTCTTCCTTCCCCTTCATCACTCCAAAATCACCTATTTATTGTGTACCTGAAACTAAACCAAATTTACCGCAGTTTATTTCATACACTCTAATACTTCACCTAGAAGCTGATTCATTTAATCCTACTTCAGATAATGATAGTGTGCTCCTGTTGGTGATTACTACCTGTTAGTAAAACACTCATACAGGGCCCCTACCTTAACAATATATTTGTTACAGGTAGAATATTAAATACATGTGCCTATTGCACCACCTCACTACTTATAGTAATATATTCACCTTTCGTAGTAGGCATACCTGACAGGATTTTCTAGGAAAAATAAATTCAATAACAATATGGTATAGGGGGAGCGACCCTCCTTATACCTGGAGTACTCCACATAAATTTAAAATGCTGAAAATAAACCCTATCAATATCTGAAGCAGTAATATTAGTGATGACAGAAAATAAACCTAATGTGCATGAAATAAACTGCTACCTGAACTCCAGCCATTATTGCTACATCACAATTTTTGCTTTGGGAATTCCACCTCATTGTTATCTCCGATTTCACCTATTGTGAAACAAGGAATTTAATAACTATGCTCGTATATATATATTTTCGTTCTCTCACGAATCCTAACATATTCAATACTACCCAACCCTTATGTAATTGTTCCATTTTTTTTGGAATCATTCTAATTCTTAAAGCTTATTTAACAAAGAACTTGATCATTACAAAGGATCAAGACTATTCAGCCAAATTACACTTTATTTCACTCTAATATCACAATCAATAAATAACTATACTATATACTAAATTCCATCAACTCATTAAATAATCCATAAAACATATTCATTCATTAATCAAACGTATGGATCCATAAAACATATTCATTCATTAATCAAACATATATCAATGTATCAAAATCCTATATCCAATAAAACTCAAATTAATAATCCAAAAGCCAAGAAACAACAAGCATATATTTCACTTAAAACACTAAAAGAATTAACTCAAATCAACAAACAATCCAAAACAGAAAAATCCTCTCTAAGCTCTATCAAATCAGATTTGCAAATAGATTTAAATCAATTGAACCCCAAGAAAACACTTTAAATCTAAACTCAAACATATATATCAATCAATGCAGACATAAAATCATACCAAGAAACAAATTGAAACTCACATATCAAATAAAGTATAAACCTAACTTAACAAATAAATCCATTGCTATTCTCATACCAATTAATAATTAAAGCAAAGAAACATTACATCCTAATTAAATTAGTTTGGCCAACCTAGAAGAACAGAATTTCACACACACAAGCACAAAAATCACTTTAGACAACCTTCCCTCTTTAGTATATATATATATGTCACTATTAATCTTTATCATTTACTCATTCAGCAGTATCAAAAACAAATAATTAACTATTAATCTTTATCATTTACTCATTCAGCAATATCAAAAACAAATGAATCACTATTAATCTTTATCATTTACTCATTCAGCAATATCCAAAACAATTAAATAAGGAACACCTTTTTATCAGTTCGGCCAATGCACCATAACAACTAAAATACCCAATTAAACTTGCAACACTAAACATTCATCATTCCCCTTTATCAATCATAAATAAAAATAGAGACACACCTAAAACAAGACAAGGATTTCCATTCCTTAATAACTCCATTTGGCTATTGCAGTGAAACAAAAGAAAGTCCCCAAGTAAAACACGTCATATCATCATTACAACTACTTAGCTACTTTAATCAAACACGCACAACCATCTATATTATTCTTTATATACACACACACACCAATTCAACTCTGATTGAACAAAGAAACTCCAAGAAATTCCCTAACAAGTAATAAAATCTTTCAATACACATACACAGTAAGATTATATGTATTAAGTCTAGAAACTCCCTAACTTATAGTTAGAATTCTTAGGTTCCAAAACCCCATTCGGCCCTCTTAAATAATTCCTCACCCGATTTGCATTAAAGATGTATAGAAAAATAAGAATTCTCACCAAGATTTTCGCCTAGAATCCTTGACTAACCAGGATGAGTTTGGCTCCTCAATCTCGTTCAAAACAATGGCTGAATCCTTATGGGGTTCAATGCAAAACAAAACTGGACGAGCAAGGAATCAATGGGTTATGATGGAATAGAGATGATATTTGTAGAGGGAAGTGGGCAGCAAGATCAAATGATGATTTTGGGAGTGGGAGAAGAGGCGGCCTGGTTTGGCAGAGGAAAGAAGAAGAGAATAAAGATGAATATGAAGATGAAGGAAGAGTTTAGTTTAGGCCCACGTTTTCTTTTCTAAGATGGAGGCTAGGGTTTATTGTTTGTGTCACATATAATGACTAAGTAAAAAAAATCAATCATGTACCCACTTATTTATTCTTAATTATATTTTCTGACCCCAACATATTCCATAAGACAATTAAATCCTTCTCTTTCCATTAAATTCTCTTCCTCCTATTTATTAAATAAAACTTGATTTGGGTGGAAATAAAAATGAGTGAATAGTCTAATTATTATTTCATTTAATATATTTATAATTTAAAAGTTTTCAAAAAGATAATAATGTCTCCTACAAGTTTACCTAATAACAATCCTTTTTTTTATACAAATAACAATACTAATAATAACAAACATCTTTCTACTCTAATTATTTCCTAATACTATAGTTCACAATTATGACTAAAATATACAAATAGTCTATTAATACAAAATAGGAAATATTAACACTATTTTCATAATTTCTAAAAGTTTGTCTAAAATTTTCTCTTTTATTCCATTTTGTAAAAAGTTAACTTATAATTTATATTTTTCATTCCTATCTAATTTAATTATATTTTTGAATAAAAATTTGGGGTGTTACACCCACCAAAATTATTGTAGCTCAATTATCCATTTCCTTATTTGGAAATTATTATCAAGCATGAATAAATAATTAATTATTCTTCTTCTTCCCCTTTAATTTGAATGGACTTTAAATGAAGAACAGAGTTGGACTTCATAGGTCTTTTTTCCCATTTCTGAGCTTAAACCATTTTGAGTTAAAAAAAAATAAGAAAAATCTCATTCTGTCCAGTCGTCCATGCATATACTTCAGTAACTTTGTTTATTAAATTCTTTACAATTTATATATAAATAATCTATTTATTTGTATAATGATGGTTTTCAGGGTTTGATGTAATTATATTTTACCAGTAATACTTAAATCAATATAATTTTAACCTTGATTGGGTCAACCACAATTCAACTGATCACTTAACTTAAAACTACTTTTTTCATCAGTTGAATAACCAAGCCAATTTATACCACCGGCTTAGGTTAAATTTAGTTTACGATACAAGCATGAGTCTTTATCTAACACTCAAACTGTCAAACCTCTCTTGAAATGAGAGGTTGTGAGAATGAACCCTGAGTATGCATGATAGGAGTGTGTGGCGTCTTCTTCTTCTTTTATGAAGAATAGCTAGGTTAATTTTATTATTATATATTATTATTTATTACAGACGTTAAAATATAATGGTTTTTTTTTGTATTATCTAGAGGCGTTCAGAGGGTTTAAGGTTATTATGCTACACAAAACCATTGCTTTCATCATTTCTAACTCCACCAAACATACAAGTTCGTCTTTCCTGTGGTTTATTATGTGTGTCGGAAGAAGATGAACGTAACAACAAATTGTTTTTTGACCAAATAACAAAAATATTTGAAACTATTAACTATTGTACATAATGTGTGTGTGTAGATATATCCACACAGTATATATGATTCTCGATATATATATAAGGAATACTAATAAAATGGAGTTAGCTGTTTCCACTTGCAATGCATATATTCAATTTATAAACTAAGGTGCCGACATACCTATCTGCTTCATTATTTTTATATAATAAAATGTCGGCTTATGTTAAAATCGATGGATATGGACGGTTAAAAAAATCAACAGAAATTATTTTTTCATAGCAAAATGTTTTTGTGTTATTTAAAATCGTGTACCGGCAGTCAGTATTAATATCCATGTTCACATAAGTTAAAATTAGAGCGCTGAACCAATTTTTAAAGTATGAATGGCATCTATATTCGATGACTATTTTTTTTATGACTATATTCGATGACTATTACCCAAACACTAGGTTACCGGTGGTTTATTATCATATCTTCTTAATCTATGGAGTAATTAAAGAATAGAACCAAAAGTTAGAATAAAACTTGAAAAAATGAAGAATTATTTTCACCATGATGATAAATATTTCTCTGCAGCTTAGAAATCTTAAAATTATTTTTAAAATACGTATAAAAAAGAATTATCATCACCTGCATAGATTGTATAATAAGCTAAGACATAATTAAGTGATTTGATTAGCTTATTTAAAGTGGTAGTTTTTTGTGCCATAGAATAAAGATACGAGCTAGAGTAGAAAACATAAAAATAATAAGGACACGAGATTTTTTACGAGGATTATAAGAAAAATTGATTTGATTTTCAATGAAAAAATATAATTAAGACATGGTCATACACAATTGTAAATAACTTTCGGTGATAAGTGATAACAAATTTTGTATTTTATTTCTTCCCCAAATGACTATATGTTAGAGAAGCAAATTGTCTCTTGGTACTTAATAGGATTGCTTTTCAGTGCTAATCAGACCTACAAAAGAAAAACTAGACTGATTCATGAAATGGGACTCAGCTGGGAATAATAAGAGCTTCTTTTTCTTTTGCCATCTTAAAAGAAGTTGACGATTGCTTATATTTTTATATCTTTTAAACATTAGATATGATTACCCTTAATGAATGTTACAAGTTCTTAAATTTTATGTGAAGCCTAAGGTATATGCAAGTGGGGGATGCAATATTTATATTCTATATTAGTTGGGACATTAAAAATATGTACTTTTGATTAAGGTATGGTCAAATCCATGGTCATTGCAACTTTGCAAGTTGAGTACTTACAGATCATTAATTACACTTCCACCACAACTAATTTCTTTTGAGACCCAATTGACTTCAAATCCCATAATTGATTCCACCATTGTCGATCTGGATGCTTTTTATATATGGCACCAATAGCAGCTCATGTTCTTCATGGAAGCAATAATTTTAGAACTAATAAATCGTCTTACTGAACAAGGGGAAAACGTCATTTAAAAAAATAAACACTTCCCATAATTTTGCGTCAAAATATTATTCTATTCATAGTAGTCGTGTTTTAGCTTCAATTTAATCACCGTAACTTAAAAATTCAGTCCTCTTCAGTCTCCACATGGGAAAGATTTATAAAAAGTTGTGTTGTTGATAAATTATGTCACTGGATTTTTCATATGAATATAGAAATATAACATTAATTTATTCTTGTGTATATTTTCTTCTTTCAGTACATAATGTACGTATATTATTCCGTTGAATGATGGTAAAAATAAAAAAAAATTGAAATTAAATAAAGAAATTAAAAATATTGTATTTTTCTTTAGTTCATTCATATAAAATATGTTGAAAATTAGTTAAATCAAAATATAAGTTTATAATGAAGTATCATGTCGCGGGTGATAAGTGATAACCCACGTCAAGTAGCAACTGTACTCACAAGTCTAAATGTGGGAATGATGATAAATTTTCAGCGATAATGATTCAACAACAAGAACAATTATGATTGTCACTGAAATTTAGGTGGATAGTAATAATTTTGCCGATGTAAAACGGACCGGACTTTCCTTTTTGTATAATTGGGTTTGGAATTAGAATCCCATGATTGCTTCCATATTACTTCTCATTATTGAGTATTAGATTATTATTCATTTTTTAAAAAGGTTTTAGATAATTCAACTTTTGGATAGTCCACCCTCCAATTATTCTTAATCTCTCCGGTCTCACTTGATTTATTTTAGAGAGATTAAGGAAAAAAATATATTAATTAATTTCGATGTAATTTATATTATAGATTATCTATTAGTTTATAGGTCAAATAAATTAATTTAAGGAAAAAAATAAGTAAATCAATTTATAAGTAATTAACTTATATTTGTTATAAAAAGTAATTAACTCATTTTTCTTTCTTAAGATTTTTCAAAAAAAAATTAATTGGGTTTTATATTTAGAATTAGAGGAATTACTTTCTAAGTTTTTCCCCTAAGCCGCTACCCATAACAACATTATTAAACATAATTCTTTTCGCATTTATAATTTTAAATATATTTTACACATACCCTCTACTCACCATCAACATACATAAAACATATATCAAATTATATATATTTATTTACATTCTCATTTATTTGTTTTATTGCAACTTTGCAAGCAATATATCAATATGTATGATTTAACATGCTAAATATATAAAATGCAGATATATTAGAATGTAAAGATATATATCTTGCATAGAGAAAAAGGAGCGAGTGAAATTTCAAATATGAAAACAGCATTGAAATTGAAATATATGAAAAATGAATGTATAATCTCAAATTCTCCACTCATAATTACAGTGAAATTAATTAACGCCGTATGATTTGTTTGTACCTATAATATTCATTCCATCACGATCAATAATGTTTTTATAGAATCGGTGGTCTTGCAGATTTATTTTCTTGAATGAAAGGGACTACTTCAATGAATTTATAAAATTGGTCTTCAATTATTCCATACACATCCTAGCTATTTGAGTAAAAATTACTTGTCCATTATTAGCAACCTTTGTATGCAATTTATTATCATTTATTTGTTCACTGATTATTACGGTTTATTTATCATTTATCTGTTCTTCTTCTAATGAGACTCACCTGATCACTTCCGACATCATGCTCAAATCAACATGCTCTTTATTTTCTTTTTAATTATGATATATAAGCTTCTTAAGTTGAGGTTTAAATATTTGAAATCAATTATACAAATTTACTTCTAAATACTCTCACAGCACGCATAAGCTCTTGTTCTTTATTGTTATAGCCAGTAATAAAGTTTGCTACATTTTCTATATAAAATGATATTTCCAATAATTTGTAGTTTCAGAATTAAGAAATTATGTGTCGTAGGCTTTGCTATTTGTCAAAGTTATGGGTCCATTATATAACTAAAAAGCATGAGAAAATAGAAGGGAGGGAGCATGTTCGGCTTTGATTGATAGACGCATTAATGCTTACTTCTCAAATTTGATATTTATTTCTACAAATTCGGTGCTTACTTACTTTTCTTAATTTTAAATTCATCTAATTGATTATTCATAAGTTCATTAACTGCATTTGTTTTTCTTGGCGCGTCTTGTTCAACATGTGACTATCTTTTTCTTGTGCGTACTTTATAAATCATGCTTACTTCACTGCAGGAGAGGATGATAGAGACATTTTTTTCCTTTATCTGAGAAATATTTAAAATTTCACGATTTTATTCATATAATTCCGGCCCTGTTCTGTACTTTTATTTAGTTACAATTAATATTATTTTAATATCGTCTTAAATTTCAATCTCTTTGACATTGTTTGCAATTTATTTTTTAAGGAAAAAAGTTCTTCAATTTTACTTTTTCTATGAAGTAACACTTATTAAGTTTGATTCCATTATTCTGTGAGACTTGAATTCCACTATCGATTCTGGCCTACTCGTACTTGGATGTGTGTGTATGTGCGTGTTATAAGAGTTTCAATTCAGGCAAACGGGTATTTTCCGACATAAATATTGTTAATGAATTTTCAAGGGGCCCTATCTAGGGGAGCATAAACCTGATTATATTGATGAATATTAAGCTCGATCAATCCTTACAAACAGCTACACGCACAAGCCTTGATCCGCATAATGTATCAACTAATAAGTAAACACGGTTAAGGTTCATGAAACAAAGAAGCTTGATGTTTATATATGTATTATTGTATTTGAAGATAAGAATTATGTGAATGAGATCACTAGACACTGGCTATTAAAGTCTCTTACTAATTTAACAACTCCACCGTCTAGCTATTAAAGCTTCATTGAGGATAAGAACTATGTGAATGAGATCACTAGCTATTTGGATTTTGGATACACACACACACACCTGCAATATATATCTCCAAAATCCAAATAAGCGGAAAGATTATTCGAATGCACACACAAGGTATATAATAGCTTGATAATATATGAAGTGTGTGTGTGTGTAAAGTGGCCAAGAGGCATAATAAATTAAAGGAGCGCAAAAAATGAGTAATAATTGAAAATGCTTTTCTTTTGAAAATAGAAAGCAAATTAAAGTTCAAAAATGAGAAAAGTACAAGTGAGCTACTCAAAATGAACCAAGCTACATACACTACTACAACTCCATTTTAAAGGCCAAGTTAATTATCGATCCTTTAATTTTTTTCATTATATACTATTTATTATAATCAGACACCCTAACAGTGCTTACCATTAACACTAAAAGAGATCTCTATGATAAAAGTTTTTTTAAAAAAAGCAAGAACAAGGTATCATGAACTTGGTTATATTAATGATTATGATGCTCTACATATATATAGACACAATTTAGATTGTGAGCACGTTTTTTATGTTCATGAGACAAAATAAGCTTAATTGATATTTATGTATTATTTATTGTATTTAGGGATAAGAAATGTGTGAAAATGCACATCTACGTGTATTCATTTGTCCTTGTAGCAAGGAAGAAGAAGAAAGGAAAATACATGACAAATAATGCATGAGTCAGAAAGATGGGGCGAATTAGAAAGCAATTGAACGAGAAGGTTATAATATGATGTGGAAAGACAAATCAATGAACCGAATACAATTGATGGTTTTGGAAAAGAGATGGTTTGAAAGTTGTGAATAATACATATGCGACGTCTTATATATATAAAAATATAGTAGTGACGGAGAAAGAAGAAAAAGGGGAGTGTAGCTACGTGAGATGAGGCCACAAAAAGATTAATAGCGTTATCCTGTGCTGTGAGCGTGGCCTACGAAGGGCTACATCCAATCACTTCTTTCTCTTTGAATTTCTATTTATAAAATTTCAGGATATTAGTCAGCTATATATTATGGCTTGATTAGTTTAGAAGCATTCATTATCATAAATGTAAAAACATTTTTAGTTTATCTCTTCTACTTTCACTTTTCTATAAACTTATGTGCCTAAACTTATAAATAGATTCATAAATAAGTTAATGACATAAGTATTTTATTTTTTATCAGAATGGCATAAGTATTTTAGAAAGATATATAATATAATGAATGACATAGTAAAGTAGTTTATTTGGATTTATTATTTTCCAAATTAATTTAAGTTAAAATTAAGAATTAGATTCGTCATTAACTTATTCAAATTTAATAACTACTTCTATTGTTAATTTTTTTATTGATGATCAAGGTATACCTACTCAACAAGTATGTGACTAATCCTCCGTTGATTTGTAGGTACTTTACAAGATGAAATAACTAACCCGGAGACTATTAATGACAATGTCAACTTTAACTATCATCAATATGGAAATTCAACTTTAATTTAACGGAATAAGGAAATACGACCATGTTTTTAAACTTCTGTGACTATTTGAAATATAAAAAACCCTCTGATGTAGAATATCTCCTGTTATGTATCAAAAAGAATATCTCCTGTTAAAAAAACTTTTGATGTAAATAGACACTTAACCTTTTTTTAATTTTTCCATTGATAATCCTTTAAATTTGGAAATATTGAATTCTCTCACTTTACTTAATCATCATCATTTTCTTCAATTTCTTTTTATATATATGTTCATGATTCCACTTGGTTTCTTTGACGATGATAAACACAAAACGCTATTTATGAACACATAAAGGATTACAAAAAGTTAATGGAAAAACTGGATCAGACACTTTTTTGTATTTGTGTTGCTTTGAATAGAATGATATATTTGGAAAAGGTGGTCTAACTAGAATCACATGGCAAGGCACTTGTGCTTTAAACCAAGGTAGATACAAGCTATCACTAAAGGACTATCCTCACAATTAGAGCCAATCCAAATCCATTCAAGAAAGTAATTGAAATTAGTTAATTGCCCTTATATGTTAAGAGGCCAGGTCTTCTTCCCATGAATTGCCACCAACATATAGACTTTAACTAATAAGTGTGAATAGCCTTATAATTTAATTAGTGGCATAAAAGCTTGTTCATAAGTAAGAGATTAATGCATATGTTGTACCTAATAATTTCATGTTGTCAATGGGCGCTCTTCTAAATTTAAAATACATGACTGTAATGGTCTCTTGGGGGTTCTCAAACTCACGTGCAAGGAAGATAAGTGTAACCTTTATCTGCAACACGTAAATATAGAACCTCGCACTCTTTGTTCTCCCAATTACTTCTATATGGGTCTTAACCCAATTACAAACCCGAGTATTTGATACTAACAGAGTAGATTTATGCGACTTGTTCTCAACTTCACACAAAAAAGAGGCCCTTGAGATTGATAGTTTGTTGGGACTTGGGAGTAGACCATGATATGCTCAGCCTAATTAACATGGGCTGTCCTATCAAAAAGATGTGTTGGTATGTCTAAAGACTATAAAAGCTCCACAGTCCATACCACTTTTTTTTCTTGACCCACAAAGGCTCCTTATCCAATCTAAAAAAAAATATTGAATGCAATTTTTTGACACTATTGCTATTATATCACTTATTTATATATAGCAAAAGAATATGATGATGCAAAGATATAACATGAATGAATATGGTTATCTAATATCTAATACTATCATAATAGGCACATAAATCAATATGTTGAAAAAAATGTATACTCTGACCTTAATATAAAGTATCATGCTATCATTCTAACAATGCATTTTGTTTTTTTTAAATGTATACATTTTTCTTAAATTATATCTTTTGATTGCATGTAATGAAGGGGTTCCCGTAAACACATTGATGGGTAGTTCCAATATGATTCACGTGAATAAATAGTGTATTTCAAAGAGGCCAATACTACACATTGCTTGCCTATAACTATAACTAATCTAACTCTTTTTTTTGACCAACAAAGGCTCATCATTCTAACTTATTTTTCCAGTAACAGCATATTAACACACTAATCCAACTCATATAATAACAACAGGAGGAAGTTCTTATTATATATCAAAAAATTTGATTCTTACATTATATCTGAATCTTAAGGAACAAATTTCATTTTTAAACCCCGCAGAACATAAAAGAACTCACATAGTTAATTTATAATTAAAGAACTACACTCTCATCATATTATAATTAAAAATTGAAAATTCATTGTAATCATAAAAAACTAAAACGAAAACCTAAATATACATGGCTGAAATAGTGAGATTAACAAAGAAAAACTAAAGCAATTTGCTAAAAAAAGCATATAGATAAGTAAATAAATTTAAAACAATAAATTAATGATACCAATTATAATTAGGTGGAGTGAAAGCAATTTCGTTCACTTTAAGCAGGATTAAGGACTCAAATTTTTGTAAATGAAAAGTTTGAAACGGCTTCCCTCTATTTGAATTCATAATATTTCGATATTCAATACTATTGAGTATCATACTTCATACTATTTGTATTAAAAGAGTAGGAATTTTGCGAAACTATAATTTAATAATCACATACTCCCTCCGTTTCTAAATATAGGACCTAGATGACTTTTTTGAAAAATCCTAAAAAAAACAAAAAATAAGTTAATTATAAATTGATTTACCTAATTTTTTCTCTTAAACTAGTTTATTTTACCTATAAGCTAATAGATAATCTAAAAAGATATCAAATATATCATAATTTAATAACCTATTTTGCAACTTTAATCTTTCTAAAAAAAAGTTATCTAGGTCTTATATTTAGGAACGGAGGGAGTATAAAGCAATAGAATTTTACACAAAA
Source organism: Mimosa pudica (assembly GCA_029929735.1). Taxonomy (NCBI): domain Eukaryota; kingdom Viridiplantae; phylum Streptophyta; class Magnoliopsida; order Fabales; family Fabaceae; genus Mimosa; species Mimosa pudica. Next base: position 1,968,844 of record JAKELP010000023.1, on the reverse strand, counting down.
AACATATAAAACAAAAGAAGATGAAACGTTATGTCATGAGCTTTTTTTCTTTTGGTTACAATGTCATGAGCTTTTAGACAAGGGAAAAAAGAGTAAGGAAAAGATGTCGAATTCTGGACAACAGCTACAAAACGCGTCAGGGCACGGCTTAAAAAATAATGGAATAAAAATTAGACAAGCATATGAGTTAATAATTACAGTTATTAATTAATTAATTAATAACAATGATTTTATATGGTATTACGAGGTCCACAGATATTGTAACCCTATGATTGCAATCTTTCGTGTATGCATGTCATGCTCCCATTAACATCACTTCTGTCTACTTCATTGAGAAAAGTTTGCTTTGAGGTGAGACTTGCACTAATATTTGCTCTATCTTCTGTAATTTTTTTACAGTGATGAATACCATTTCCTCCTCACAACTTCCCATTATACAGTAATAATTTTGTCCTGAAAAATTTTTGAAGACCAATTTTGTTCCGAATTTTAAATTTGGGAGCAATGTCGTCCTAAAACTAACATATCAAATGGTCAATTGTCAGTTGCCCTATTTTGCTGACGCATGTCATATCAACTCATTGCCACATAATATTACACTTAAGAAAATATATTTTAAATGAAGTGAAAATGAATGTTAAGTTACAACTAATGAATGTAGTTGTTAAAAAGGTTTACAATAAATGAATAAATGAGCAGCATGTTTACTTCATTGAGAAAAGTAAGTAATGCATGCAATTTTCTGACCCTTAGACATATTGGTAACGTTCACAAATAAGTATCAACGACACTCTTTCGAACGTGTATTAGAGAACAAAAATCTTTCTAAAAGTTGCTTTGTAATACGAACTAATGAATGTACCAACTTAATTAGAGGTATTAACAAATTAAACGTGTTAAATACTAATCAGAAATTCTTCTGGACTTGATAAGCTAAAGGGCTAAAGTTGTTCTTCTTGTTAATGTGTATGACAGCTGCTTCAAGTATCACCACCACACCTGTGAGGTTGTGGGGCCTCCCGTTTGGGAAGTAACCATTCATGATCATCCAAATATTCTTTTTTGCAGTGATTTGATTTATAATTCTTATTAGATCATTAAAATAATCACAAGTTTCAGTCATTTTCGCCCTCTTTATTGTCCATTCATTTTTCTCTCTTCCAACCAAATCCCACTAATAAAATCAGGTATAATCATAGTTTGTTTTACTGTTTGGCCAAAAAAGTACGTTTTACTGTTTAAATTCTCATTTTATTTTCCTCTCTAATTTTGAATACACTTGTGACTTATTAATATGCATGGTCTCTATAGGTATGACATATCCCACACTATATTCTCACCACCCAACTAGCTAACGGATATATCAAGCCATAAAATAAAAAAGGCTAGACAGCTGATTTTACTTTTTTTTTTTAGAAAAAAAGTTCTTGTCTATACTCATAAGCATTGGATCTGCTGAAGTTTGCTTGCATGACCTAAATTCGAATCATTGACCAACTGAAAATATAGCCACATTTCAATACTACTTTTTACAGAACTTTGCTGCTATAAAATTCAATGTGAAATGTTTGCTGATATAAGCTTTTGAGTTCCAACTGGAAAATGGCCTGGATTGATGAAATTAAAGAAAGAATGAAGTAAAGAAACCAATATAAACGAGTTTCCACATAGCTTTATTAGTCAAAAAGATAAGCTCAAGCACGTACACATACACAACAAGAAAACTTAACCGAAGATCCTGAACCTTTAATCATTACTCATGCCACACTTTCTTACTTTTCCTTCATCCTTCTTCTCACCAATCACACTCACCATATATTTAACCTCTTAACTATTTATCTTAACCATTTATATTTTTCCTGAAATGGTCATTTTACTTGATAAAATAATCAATTATAAAAATTAAACAAAGTTATATGACGAAATAAAGTTGGTGTTGTAAGGTCCAGGGAATAGGAAATCACTAATAGTACATGGTTTAATAGAGATAAAGAGGGCGATTGAAAAACATTGAAAGGTTCTTAATTTAATGTCAATATCAGAAGACAAGTGATTATAATTTCATTATGGCACAAAATAGTAGTAACACAGAAATATACATTTGAAACTTGAGATTTCTCTTATTAGAATTGTGTGAAAGGTATTGCCAATAACAAAATTCCATGAGGCATTAAAGAGTCTAAAATATTAAATTCCTTGTTCTAAGTTAAGTAAAAAACCACATAGCCACATTTAGCTTAGTTGAGAGTATTTCTAAACTGCTCCTATTATATTAAGCCACTCAAATTTTATTTTTAATTTAGTGCCTTTTTTGGAAACATATTGGGATCAGCAAAATGTTACTTTGGGGTTTCACACGCACGTGCTATCTGCCACCCACTAACTAAAAAGTCATGAAGAAGAAGATAATGATAACTCAACAAGGTCCAAGTTTGCCTACTTAATAAACCATCTTTCATTTCATATTTTTTCCCACCGAATTCCCCCCTCTTTTATGTGCTACACATATCCTTTGTCCTTTGTGCTTTATCAAAAGTTTTGGAATTTTGCGACCCCCTTTTTCCAACTTCCTGTCCCCATGAACCAAAGATAAAAAAAGATAGAACCCCTTACCAAACAGACATAAGCTTATAGTACAACTTCAATCTCCAATATCCCTCACACTCTACAGATAATGGAGGATGAATGCTCACTCAACCCTCTTCACTGGGAATTTTACTACCACCAAGAGGTATGGATTGTTAGTTTGTTCGTTAATTAATTATGTACTCGGTTTAATCTTTAGAGATTCCCGACCATGTCATAGAACAAAAAAAATGAATTGGTCAAGAAAGTCCCTATAACAAGTAAGCATCAAGGACATGTCACATTTTTCTACATTGGAATTTTTCATTGTATGTCGGGTGATTACATTACATTACATTTTTTAAGACCTCAAAGTAGTCTTCCATTTGATTTTTGGCATTGTGATGTGTTAATTTGTTGAGATATCGCAGGGACTAGAGGAGCTGAAGTATGCCATTTTGGAGCTAGAGTCAACTATTATGTCGGCAAGAGAAGATATTACAAGAAGAGAATGTGAGTTGATGGAAGTGAATGAAGCTCTAAGCAAAGCCATCAAAGAGAGAGATGAATCCTTAGAACAATGCAAGAAACTAGAGCAAGAAAAGCTCCATCATCTCCAAAAAAAGATTCTTCATGAAGATGATGAGGGAGGTTTAAAGAAGAAGCAGAAATGTTGTTCATCTTCATCATTATCAGATGCATCTTTGTCATCAATCTCTTCTGGTCTTAATGAGTTATGTGAAGATGATGATCATCAGAAGAAAAAGAAGGGATTGCCAGAGAAAGGAAAGCTTCTAAAGGCAGTGATAGAAGCTGGGCCTCTTCTTCAGACTTTGCTTATGGGTGGTGGGCCCCTCCCTCAATGGCAGCATCCTCCTCCTCTGCTTCACTTCATTGAAATTCCACCTTTTCCATCTTCTTCCTCCTCTTCTCTTTTTACTCCTTATTTCATGCCTTACCAATAAAGACCAAGTCATGAACTAACAATGTACTACACCCACTTCTTCATATTAGATTTAGTTGTTTAATTTGTGAAGATTAAGGAAGTAGATAAATTAATTACAACATATGATACAAGATCTATATATCTGATCATAAAACTATGTGTATAATTAGATGTTTATAATTAAGTAAAACAAATTAATTTGTAGAAAACCATAAGTATAAATACTTAAAATAATTTATTACTCTCTCTTGTCCTAAATATAAGATGACTTTGACTATTTTGTGGAGATTAATTAACAAAGTCAAATAGGCCCCTTAATTCAAAACTTTTGCTCCTATTTTGAAATGTTATGGTTACTTTTGCTCCAAAAAAAGCACATATGGGTATTTTCGCACCTTGGCCAATTTATAAACATCTCATTGAACTTTCATATTTTTTAAAATCCAACTAGATCTTAAACTAAAAAACTAACAACGGCCAATAACAATATTCTTACCTATCTTCCTATTTAAAATTGGGCAACATACAACATCTGCGTTAGAAGTATATACATAATCTCAATTATACCCTGAAATTTTTTTTTCTCAATGTCAATCTGGAAGTTTAATTTGAAGCAATGTCACCCTGAAAGTTTAAATTTAGAACACGGTCTCAATTAAACCTTGAAAGTAATAAAACATTACAATTTTACCAAAAAGAAATTAATGCTTATGAAGCATACTTTTTTAAAGGGAATATAATAAAAAAAAGCAAATGAAAATCTTACAACTTCAGTTTATTTGGCCAAAAATATGAAAATGATAGATTGACAAATTTAACAACAAAGGGTTTGGCTACGTTATGTGTACCAATTATAACAATGTTTTTTTGTCGAAAATTATAACAATGTTTTAGGAGTTGTACAAGAAGACATACTTTTTTTTTAAAACAAAGCAAAAATACTAAATGTGAAAAACCAAATAGTCTCGCATCAACTATATCAAAGGTGAACTATTGGTATATATGTGAGTTGAGTCTTCACCTTAAGTTTTTGTGGTGGAATGACAAGTCTCATATCATATACTATTAAATATTAAATTGTAACACTAAACGGATTTTCCTCATATCAAATTTTATGTATAAAACTCAAAAGTAACTGCCGTTTCAATGTCTATTTCTAGTATGATTTTATTCCAAAAAAGAATTATTACTGTTATGATTGGTACAAAGACTTTCACACTTACTACTTCCTAAAAAACTGACGCATGGCTTCAACTGACATCATCTAGTGTGTCATCAACTCAGTTATATGTGTGGGGAAGAAGAAGCTTCTTCTCTTCTCATCCCTCCATCATCATCACACTCTCCAAGCCATGCACTCTACAATGCTTCACATAACATCTCTTCCTTTCTCTTCCATCACTCTCCTTCCTTCTACTTCTTCTACTTCTTCCAACTATCATCTCTCCTTTTCATCAATTGTGCACCCTTCTTTGCTCTTTCCACGTCATCATCATCATCTTTCTCTATCCATTTCTTGCTCTCTTTCCCCTTCTCCTTCTGCTTCCACCTCTCAGGTTTCTCCTCATCTTCTAGTTTTATTCTTTCTGTATTCTGAAAGTGCTTTACTTCATTCACAATCATTATTTGTATGCTGCCTTTGCTCTGTTGGATGCTAAAGAAGCTTTTTTTGTAGTTGATCAATGGATATGGATTTAAATTTTGACTTTAATCATGTTACCTTACGACCCCTTTTAGTGTTCTGCCTTATCTATATGATAAACTAGCAACCCATCATGTGCTTCTGAAGTGTTATATATAAAATTTAATTAAATGCAGAGAATGCTTGTGGTAATTTGCTTAAATTTTTTTTTTGGTTACGATTTTGGAGTATGTTGTTCAATGTAGAATGAGAAAACATGGAGTGCTCAATATTATGTCAGAAGCTTGAACAACTGTTATGGTTTTGATCAGATTAATTGAAATGATGATGGTACAAGATTTTGCCCCTATGTGCCTGTTATTTCCCTTTTTTTGAACGTTATTGCAGAATGTTACACTTAACTTGCCACTTTTTGTCGGATGTAGAGGACTTGCATGCATAGTTTTATAATTTCCATGCAAAGGCATTTCTTTTACATGTAATTGTTTGTTCGAATAATATACCTTTTCGAGCTCATTTCTTTAGACCACTAAGAAGTATTTTGAATTGGTTGTGCAGATGGAGGATAGTTTGTTGTACTCCAGAGCATTCTGGGTTAGTAAATCTATAATCGCGTGGAATGAGAATATTGGGGATGGTTTTTGCTGTCTACTTGCCAGTAGAGATACTTCTTTGACCATTGCAAATAATGAAATTCAAGGTCCGAACTCGAAAAAAGTTTAGCCTACTACAATGGTTGCAATGTCTTGTAGAATACTTATGTTTTTGGTTTTCCCATGTGCTAGTGATTTCTAGTGGACATTGACTAATTCCAGTATTAAACAGGTGAAGATGTGAAAATCAAGCTTGAAGAAGATAGGGCTGGCCTTCCTACACATGTAAATGTCTCTTACCTAAAAAAGTCTTTTAAATTTATTGAAAGATCTGGCCTCATAAAATTGTGTGGGGATTTCTTGGCTATGATTTTCAATGCAAAAAAGGATTATAAACATGCTTTAATCACCAAAATAATGTATGTATTGGCAGGTGGTGGAAAAATTTCCACATATTCAAGATTATATAGCTTTTAGATTGCCAACATCTTTGGACGCCAAGCATCTTCTCAAATGTCAGTTAGCAGTTGTTATTTACGACTGTAAGTCCTCCCTTTTTTGTAGCTTGCAACAGTATAGAATTGTATTTCTACTTAATGTTATATTCATAATTTGATTTCTATAATGATGCTGACTTGTAATTGATGTGACAATTGTATCATTGTTTGAGATATTTTTATATCATACTAAATTTATAACAAATACTGCAGCAACGCGTAATTTATATAATCTTTTTTGCATTCTGTTTCTCTTATACTATTATTTATTTATCGTTTCGTCTTGCTACCAATGCCTGTTTACTTTTCTCACAGCTGATGAGAAGTGCAGGGCTTGTTCTGGTTTACAGTTACCTGGTGTTATAGATGAACTTTTTTCATATAATGGCCCCCTTGGTGCAATTTTCTCAGAAGATGCTGTCTCGCTTTACCTATGGGCTCCTACGGCTCAAGTATGTTATGTTTCAATGAGAAACAAATCTAATGCTCTTACAGCCTCAGCTGCAGTTCCCCTCAGTATATTTTTCTGTTAAAACAGGCAATACATGCTTACATCTACAAGGCCCCAACAGGAGAAAACCCCATTGAAATTGTTCAGCTGGAGGAGGATAATGGTGTTTGGAAAACTAAAGGACCAAAAAGTTGGGAAGGCTGCTATTATGTCTATGAAGTAAATGTTTACCACCCTAGTACATTGCAAGTTGAAAAATGCTATGCCAATGATCCATACGCCAGAGGGTATGTCAGTTTGTGCCATCATCTTTTTTTGTAAATTCTGTTCAGATTTAAGGATTTGACCCGCCTAGTAGGATAAAACTTTGTTGTTGTTCAGATTTAAACAACGTGGAGTATTATAATTAACTAGTGCTTATTTTTGGTTGCTTGCAATTATATGAAAAGTTAAATAAATTTACCTATTTCTTTGTATATTCCTGTTTAGCAGACTTTCGTCAGATGGCAGGAGGACATTTTTAATTAATCTTGACTCTGATGATTTAAAACCTGAGGGATGGGATGATTTGGCAAACAAAAAACCTGTTTTACATTCTTTCTCAGATATAAGCATTTATGAAATGCATGTAAGAGATTTCAGGTGAGAAGTGCTGTAAGCTGTATTTGATTTTACTCATAGGCCATCTTAAATGGAAATCAGTGACAATAATGATCTGATGTTAGCTTCTGAAATGTTTATTCACATCTAGATTGCAGTAATTGTGTACATGTATGATTAAAGTTGAAGTAGTTTTATCTTCTCTTGTTCTCTTCTCATGTGATAATCATGATTTATTTGGAGTTACAATTATAATTCTTCTTTTGAACATGAATGCTAATAAAATTATATCTTTGGGTATTGCACACAAAGATGGATCTTGATAGATTTATGGTTTGGTTTTGTAGAAATTAGAGTGATAATATAAAGACCCGGCATGACCGAAGTAAAAATAGAGAAATAGGGGAGATGTGTTCTCATCCAAGCTCTCTGACTACAAAATATATAGGCTTTCGAATTAAGCGTGCTGCTCTCTTTTCCTTCAATTTCTTTGTTTGTTTATCATTCACTTTTCATTTCTATATTGAGTAAATTTTCATCTAACTTGGGCTTTCGCTGTTAACAGTTTACTGATATCCATAGGCTTAAGTTTGGACCCTATATCCATGGCTAATGTAATGATATCACCTATCTCACCTTACGAATAGTTAATTATTGCTCTCAAATCATATAACATTTACTGTTAGTTTGCTGAGTTTAATTCAGTTCTCTTTGCCCCCTGTAAAGTTTGGTTACCTTTGCTTCTTTCCATACAGCGCCAATGACTTCTCTGTGCAACCTGAACTTCGTGGTGGTTATTTGGCCTTTACATTGCAGGTAGCTTTCATCTTCTAATTCTTTCTGCTTCTAAAGACATTTTAAAATAGGTTTCATTTCCCAAACTTTGTTGTTTTGCAGTCTCTTTGTTACTTACTTGGCCCATTGTCTTCCTATTTGATTTTAACTGAACATTGAATGAGTAAATTTACAAGTAAGTTGTGGTCTCAAAAATATGCTTTGGCATGTATTGCCTGCAAGGATAGAATCGAATAATCTATTCAATTTACTATCCCTAATTCAAGATTTGTGGTGTCTTCTGCTTCAGCACTCAGTTGAGAATGATTATGGATATTGTTAGGATATCTTATTTATAACTGATCACGGGCAAGTTTTGCAACCTACATTATCTTTAAAATCCAAGATGAAATCGCTCAGCTCAACGTAGATGAAGTCCAGGTTACCTTCCATGGAAGTGGAACCTTATCATATTTCTACTAAGTGGGCCGATATTAATATTATCCCGAAAAATTGTAGTTTTTTGAAAAATACAAAATCTCTCTCTCTCTCTCTGCTCAATATTAATTGTTGATTATTCTCATTCCTGAAAATTAGTTATGGCTAGATCAGCTAAATAATCAAATTGAACAAGTTAATTCTTAAATGAGCGCAATTTGCAAGAAATGCAAGAGTATATGAGATTGAAAAGATTACTGTAATGTTAAATTCTTTTGACATATGAAGTAACTATAAATATATATGTGAAGGATTCAGCTGGTGTGCTTCATCTAAAGAAGTTATCAAGCGCTGGCATCACCCATGTACATCTACTTCCAACTTTTCAATTTGCTGGAGTTGATGATCAAAAAGAGAACTGGAAATCTGTAGGTAAAGAAGCTATAATTGAGATATTTTATAGAAGCGTGTTCACAAAACTAGTGACTTGACTTAGAGCCTATAGACTTCTTGGCCTAAATCCAATATTTAAGTATGTTTGTTGAAGAATCATGACTATTCTCCCTTTACTTTCCCTGAGAAATTTTTTCATAAGTTCAACAATAAGCAGGAAGAGACCCATTTACGGGTTTTCAAGTTCCTACCCAGAAACTAAAACATCAGCCTTGATTGCATTTGCTTCTCGTAGTGGTGACAATGGGCAGAAAAAGGGTTGTAAGCTGTGGCATCACTACAGCAATAGGGTTAGCCACTTGAAGGAGGTTTGCTATAATATATAAGGATAACCAGAAAATTAGGAACTAATACCAAGAGATGAGAGTAGTGACTTAATGGTGATCAGTGAGCATGAAAGTCTGTCTAAGACAAATCCTTTTGACTATTTGGCAAGGAAATTCTAGCTTTTCTAAAAAATGTACTTGGAAATAGAGCCAAGAACATTGCAGAATAATTTTTGGGACCTGTTATGATTGTTCAAGCAGTAGTTGGTCGTAAGGAATAATTTTGACAATGCCAATATTAGCAATGATTTGAGTATGATTAATATTTTCATCTTTATATGGGAGAGTATTGGCAACAAATTACACTGTTATATTATGTGTCATAGCACATGTTTATTGTATATTAGTTTTTGAATGACTTGAATAAGAATCAGAGCACCAAATGTTTGAATTTCATCAATGTGCATTACCGTTTTGGTAGATTTTTCAATACTAGAAGATTTACCACCTGATTCAGATCAGCAACAAGCTCTTATTACAGCCATTCAAGACCTTGATGGGTACAATTGGGGGTAATCTCCTAATTGCTACATTGTATGACAATTTCAACTTTAACTTTTGCCAGACTTATTTATCAAGAGAATGTACACTCTATCTTGTAAAGGTACAATCCTGTTCTTTGGGGGGTTCCTAAAGGCAGTTATGCAAGTAATCCCAATGGTCCACACCGTACAGTTGAGTTTCGTAAGATGGTTCAGGTGAGACTTTGATATTTCTGTATCTGATGAAAGTCATGGATCTAAATTTCAATCATCACATTTTTCCATTGTGCAGTAGTGACATTTTAGTTTGGCAAGTGTCTGTTGTCTTTCAAAATGATCTCTTTGGTGTCTCAATAGTTATACTCTTTACAGGCACTTAACCATATTGGCCTTCGTGTTGTGTTGGATACTGTGTACAATCATTTGCAAGGAAGCGGACCCTTTGATGAGCATTCTGTCCTTGACAAGGTCATGAATTATCAAGTTTTCTCTAGTTCACCTGTAATTGATAAAATGTTTTACATGCATAGTTGTTATGTTGAGCTTAGCTTCATTTTGTGAAGCACTATTCTGCATTAGTAGTGTGACATGAGTCTTTTAATAGATTGTTCCAGGTTACTATCTAAGACGGGACGTTAATGGGGCTGTGGAGCAAAGTACTTGCATGAACAACACTGCCAGTGAGCACTTTATGGTTGATCGTCTGATCATTGATGATCTTAAACATTGGGCAGTCAATTACAAGGTCATTGTTTATATTATGCTACAAAATTTGCACGCTACCTCTTAGACTTATGATTGTTGAGCTGCTTCCTTTTGTCTATCTAGATGTGCCTTTTACATTTCTGGTGATACAATGCTTTTATATTTATTGGTCCTTTGTTTTTACTAGGGTTCCTTGTAGGTCAAATTACTTTTTCTTTTCTCTTTCCAGGTTGATGGTTTCAGATTTGATCTTATGGGTCATATTATGAAGAGCACGATGGTATGTAGCTTTTGACATTTCATGAGGGTTAACACAAGCTTGTATATAGAGATAAATAAATGCAACATTTCTTCATGAGACCTATCCACAAATAAGACACTAAAGTGAACTAACATGTTTTGTTTTATTTTTTTGTCATCAAAATATTTATGATGATTTCATAATACATTATGCAAATAAGTTGAATAGTTCAAAGGATGGTTTTTGACGCTTAGGATGACAAGCAATAGGCAACTGATATATTGATAGTCAGAAAGTACAGTAGCAACTATCGTTTGTGCAACTATCATTCTCCCTCACCCTTCGGAGTTAGGGCCAACATAGTTCTATTCACTTGGTGAGAGTGCTGGGGAAGAGAATATACTAGGCAATCTTACCTTTACTTTATGTAGAGAGGTTGAGTCAGGGATTGAACAAAAATTCTAAGCTAATTAAATTGGTGTTTAATAGCACATATCAATACATGACATTCGGAAACACAACCAAGGCATAAATTCAGGATTTTGGTGCAGGTAAAAGCAAAAAAAGCACTCCATAGCTTAACTAAGGAAAAGGATGGAATTGATGGTTTGAGCATCTACATGTACTTGTCTTTATGCTGGCTTCGTTGAATAAGATTCTTGGTTATTTTATCTCTGTACTTGTCCTAGTTCTCTCTTTAAATGATTTCCATGATATGTTTTCTCCTAATATTCTTCTTTCGACTTTTGCTTCTCATGTTATAAAAAAAAGATATGGTGAAGGATGGGACTTTGGTGAAGTTGCCAAAAATGCTCGTGGGGTAAACGCATCACAGTTTAATCTTTGTGGAACTGGAATTGGGAGGTAGGTATTGTTTCTACATTGACTTCATATGTTACTCAACTTTCTTTCATAATGCTTCTTGAAATTAACATCATGAGCCTGATATGCTTGATAAGTTGTTACTTGAACAAGCATTGTTACTAAATTTCATCTGAACTATTTAACTGAGGGCAGCACTGCTGCATGTTCTCTTAAATAAAACCTTGCTATGCCATTATTAAATCTAGTCATGTAGTTTATTTTAGGGTTAAGGGTCAAATCTAGCACTCTACTATTGTCAAAAGTTCACCCAACATAAACAAGAATTCGATGGCTCAAATGTAGCACACATATTTTCAAAAATGGCTTAAATCTAGCATTTCCGTCAACTCTAACGGGTTTGACCGTTAAGTTTGACTTGACCATGACACGTCACACGCCACGTCACCCAATTTTGCCACGTGGCCTGCCACATCACCCAATGGCCCACTTACAAACAATTATTGGGTGACGTGGCAGACCACGTGGCAAAACTGGGTGACGTGGCAGGTGACATGTCATGGTCAAGTCAAACTTAACGGTCAAACCCGTTAGAGTTAACGGAAATGCTAGATTTGAGCCATTTTTGAAAAGATGTGTGCTACATTTGAGCCATCGAATTCTTGTTTATGTTGGGTGGACTTTTGGCAATAGTAGAGTGCTAGATTTGACCCTTAACCCTTTATTTTACATGGTTGAATCATTTTAATTTTTAGAATTTATCTGCAGAAACTGTTGAATTTTCTAAATCCAAGAAAAGTGATCAGATTTTTATTGTTAGTTTTGTGATTGATTTACATGGAATTCATTCTTTTTATGATTAATTTTGAGTGCAATATAGCTTCAATGACCGAATTCGAGATGCCATACTTGGTGGGTCACCATTTGGTCATCCACTTCAACAAGGATTTGCAACTGGTCTATTATTGCAGGTATCATTCTTCCAATACCTTCCTTCCTCTTCTTAAAATGGAAATTATAATTTTTTCACTGATTTAAAAGCTTTACCTCAGAGTGACAATCTTCATATATAAAAATCATAGTTATAATTATTCCTCTGGTTCTTTTCCACCGTTGTCTTCTCTTGGTTGACCTTGTCACCCCTTGATTCTTTAGAGCTAACTAGAAAGCTACATGTTGCAATGACATGTGAGATGGTTGTGCCTTGTAGTTGATAAATTCTTATGAGAAGTAAATTCTTATGTTTCTCTTTAATCTATTTCAAATTATGGCAAGACTTGACTGCAATTAGTGATAACAAGTGGATGATAGTATTTATATTTTACTCAGTTTGTTGAATCAGGCACAATCTATCTCCTGAGTGCTAAAATTCTTCTATCTGCAGCCTAATGGCCATGATCACGGAACTGAAGCAAATGCAGACCTAATGCTATCTGCATCTAAGGATCACATCCAGGTTACTGGAATTCATGCATTCTCAAGTTCATTCCATTATCTGGTTTTGGAAGTCAAATATTTATTTTCATGAAGGATTGAAGTTATATATAGGAATATGGTGGTGGGAAAATGGAATTTCCAGTTTCTGTAGAAAAAGCTGATATTGATCTCCATGTTTGTATTTCATTATGTTTCTGGAGCTTTTGTTTGGCATTTATAATCACGGAGGTTGCCTTTTTTTAGCTCCTCATTTCTATCATTACAATACGGTCAAGACAAATGTACAAGTACTGTTTACTGCTATAATTTTTTTTCATCTAATTTATCTGGAGGAATAATTCATTTTAAATAAATTGCCTTCATCATTTGAAGGGGAAATTCTACTGTCTATTGTTTGATATCATTTATTACTTTGCATTCAAGTTCACCCTAACTTTTTACGCTTTACAGGTTGGAATGGCTGCAAACTTGCGAGATTTTGTAATAACTAATTCTGACGGAAAAGAGGTATAAAGCTAGGTACAGTTACTTAGCTTACTGAAGTTTGAACTTTCATCTTTTGCATAATATTACATATATCACCAGTCATGATCGGTAAATGTAACATTGTGTTACTAATTCCCTAATTAATTCAATAATACCCTGACTAACTATGATAGAAAAATGATTTCCATAACATTAATAAATCTATCATAGTTAGAAAAAGGATTTCCTAATAATGATCATTATCCATGATAGAAAAGAATAAACTAATACAACCTGAATACTATCATGGATAATTAATAGCTAACCATGTTAGAAAAGAATCACCTAACATGGTTAGAAAAATAAACAACCTAATGTTCAATAATATCAAATAAATATATGCGGAAACGTATGCAGGCCTATACAAATTGGCAATATACAACTCTAAATAATTTATATAACCTCTACTACCTAATTCCCTTTCCTGATGCTTGTGCCTGTGCATGAATACCTGCAAAAATGTCAGTAATCGTGGGATGAGACAATTTGTCCCAGTAATCACCGCTTAACTCACTATAACAGTGAGATGTGCGGTAGTAAGGGCGTCTAAAGGGTACCACAGTTCTAAAATCAATAATATGTATATAGATTTCTCATTTCCTTTCATCCATTACTTTAAACCTTCTGTCACGTCTCAATCAACTCAAATTCGTCATCTCCACTTCCCACGTATCACTCAACATCCCTCACACTCACCTAAAGATGCATTGTGCCACCACGGTGCATTCAAGCATCTATTCTTCACTATATGATTTGACACTGTGTCCCTCTCCATAATGAGGGGACAATTTCCCTCTCTGGCAATCTCCAGAGAGGGAACCCCAATTCTGTTTTCCATTACAGAACGGGAACGGTTGGGCTCTCCACTGCCAAACAACCGTAGGGGCGGTTGGGCTCTTCAATGCCAAACAACCGTAGGTCACTTCTCTCAATAAGTTGACCTATGAACCCCGATCCAATCAATTCTGAAAAGGATTCTCGGTACAAATAACTGTCGATTGGCCTATCGACAGTTATCATCGCGCGATGGTACGTATGTTTATCAGTGTCATGCAAACCTCACAATATCCATTAATTTCAATATCTCATCACAATAGTCAAAATCAATATCAATCTCATATTCTCCCATCATCATTCAATCTATCATTCACAACATCTTCCCTCATCATAACTCCCAAATTTTCTCTACACAACCTATGATACATCCAATCCACTATACCTCTCAATATCCCTGTCAAAATGTCAATATCCAAATGTCTATACACTCTTATACACAGTCCAACAATATCACCAGCCAGGATACTACATATATAATTTGTCAAATCTTTTATATAAAAATAATCGTGTTTGAAAGGCACCCGATAGCCTGTTTTGTATAAAAATATCCTTTAAAGATAATATATATATAGAGAGGGTGAGAAGGGATTTTACAAAATCCCTAACTAACGTCACCCTCAATGTTATAGTAAGGTAAGAGTGATTACCTGTCGCCCTTTAGCACTCTGACGTTCTTCCTTACCATTTCTTGTAGATTTTCTCCAAATACTTTAGTTCCTCCTATGATAATAGGATACAAATGATAAATTAATATCATTTCCACTTTATAATACTTTAACGTCTCTCTCGTTCTTATATATTACTACCCAAATCCCAAATTCTTAGTTATATCATTTTATAAAGTTAAACTATCTAAATTCTCATTCACTATCACTACATTCATAACAATCAAACATCTTTCACAATCAACTATTTCCATCCTTTTCCACGGCAACCAATGTGTTTATTTAGAATAAGCATGTGTCATGCTAGTTTGGAACATACTAACAAATAGCATAACAATACCACTACATATTCAATTCAAATCAACCAACTCTATTTCAAAACCCTCTGTAAAACTTAGTATCCAAATTTAAAACTGCACCCTCACCTGAAAATGACTATTCTATTTCAATCTCAACAATTTCTTCAATTATAGATGTCCTTGGAAAGTTGACTTAGAAAAGAAATGGAATAAAACTCTTCAAATCACTAAACACAAGCATTTCCAATTTCCAATCAAAACAATAATGTGCATAAACAAGCCCTAGCCAGAGATCATCAACTGATACCCAACGCTTTATATTCAGCACTAAAATAGCAGCCCAAACAGGATAAGAATTACACAAATTCTACACTTTCTAAGCACAATTTCAATGTGCAAACTTGCACAGACATACACTTTTGATTGAACCTTCAAACCATATATTACAACCATAAAACAACTCAAGCATGTTCAGAATAGAATTAAAATAATTGATCATTTCATACATAACAGTACAAGTTTCCAAAATCATCATTTCACAGCATCAATGAAATATAACAGCACCATGTTCATTTTAACAAGAACTTCCGTCTTTTCAAAACAACTGTCTTCATATAGCAGGGAAGAGTACAACCATACATAAATACATGAGTTCACATATATCTCCTCTTTCATAAGCATGGGCTATCTAATCATTAAGCCAACCATGTCTATCATTTTAAGTACCAATTATAATATTATCCCTCCAAGAATCATCCGCCCTTTGCCTATGAGAGCAAAGAATTTCAACTAGCTAAACAGTGTAGCAAGGAAAGATAAGAACCAAGTTTCATTTGTAAATAAAATCAATCATAAGCCATAGTCATCAATTCATTCGTGACAGAAAAGTTAGTGCAGATACTTAATACACACATGCATCATCATCATTAACTATTTTATTCACACAGCCAGCCATGCTCATAACAAAATAATTAAAGAACCTCCATCATAATCAGTTCAACCAAAGAAGTAAACAAAGGTTCTCAAACTAAACAAAATATTTACAAGTAATAATAAGATATGACATTATATGTGAAATAGCTTCCAAGATAATAATTCACCTTTCATACCAAACAATTGAACCATAAATCTTTTCATGTCTCCTTTAAATACCAAACAAAATCACATCATATAAATTCTAAACTTAAATATTTACATAAGCATGAACCAACTTTCCTACCAAAATAATATATGTTGCTCTAACCATTGAGCTTGCTTTTCAACAAAACCATAGAACAAATAACAAGCCAAATCCTTGTCATTCCAACAATTTCGAAATCAGAAACAGGGGAGACATGAGAAATTTGACCAACTTCATATACTCAAAAAAAATAACTTGCATGCTAGTTATACCTTCATGACTTGACAAGCAATATCACTACTCACTTCCAAACTTAGCATCCCAAATGTAAAACTAGTATAAGCATCCGAAGACAACAATCAGAAAGCATAGCAAGGGTGAAGGAAACTAAAGTTTGCAAAATAACAAAAACTCAAATCAACATTCAAATCTTTTCTAAAACTTCAAAATCAAAGGTTAAACATGGTTTTTGGTGGATTATCTAGCCCAAAACAGAAACCCTTTTTCGGCCTCCCCTCTCAACTTGCAGAAAACGAAAGAAATTAAAGGAAAGGAAGCTCACCTAAGTTCGAGCCGAGTTTGCACACAACAATGGCGGCCTCCGCCGCCGGGAAAAACTTGCCGGAGCTCGACGTTGCCGGAAAATGGCCGGAAATCGACCATTATTGACTGGCCGAATGAAAAGAACCAAAAGAGGAGGGAAACATGAGGAAACAAACATTGAAATGAAAGCATAGCTCGAGATATGCTAGAAAGGTCGGAGCTTTACCTCAACCAACATCGTCCGCCGCTATTTCGCCGGAGAACGAAGAAGAGACAGAGACGGTGGAGTTGCGAGCATGAATGGCAAAAGAAAGAAAGAATAATGAGAGGGTTCTTACCCCCAACCACGGCTAAACCGCCGTGAGCCTCCACCATCGCCGATCGCCGCCGTCGCTTGTGGCCGGAGGAAGAAAAGAGAAAGCCGAACGAAGTGGAAGAAGAAAAATAGAGGGGGTTGGAGGGAGCCACGACGGTCCAGCCAGCTTTGGCCGCCGCCGCCGTCGATCGGCCAGAGAGGGAGAGAAGTCGAAGGTGGGAGGGTCTGGTGAGAGGGAAGGAGAACGGAAGGAGTGCCAGAGAGAGAGGGAAGTCGGTGAGGGAAGTGAGGAAGAAGAAGAAAATGGAAAATGAAGGGGAGGGAGTGTTTGGTTTAGTGTTTATAGGGTGGGTTATTGATAATTTGCAGCCCAAACTTGTCATAGTGTACTCTTTTGATTCTAAAACCATTTAAACCAGCCTCCAATCTTTTTAAAC
Organism: Mimosa pudica; assembly: GCA_029929735.1. Classification (NCBI taxonomy): domain Eukaryota; kingdom Viridiplantae; phylum Streptophyta; class Magnoliopsida; order Fabales; family Fabaceae; genus Mimosa; species Mimosa pudica. The sequence goes on along the minus strand of JAKELP010000023.1, from coordinate 1,951,130 downwards.
TTCAAAATATTTTTAGCTTTACCACTCCCTCATAATTCAAACTCTTCATTTCTTAATTGATTATATGTACATTAATTACTCAAAATTCCCAAAATATCCCAAAAATTCCTAAAAATTCCAAAAATTTCCCAAAACATTCTCTAATCCTGAATTAAATTTTTCAGGATGTTACAATTCTACCCCTCTTAATTAATTTCGTCCTCGAAATTAGTAGAAATTATCACTAAATACAAGGGAAAAGAACAGTTTCTTATGATAAAGGTGAGGTTAAGGATACTAGATCTCATTCTCAAGTTCATTAAAAGGTTTAAAAGAGGTGAAATCAAGTCAGATTGACTTGAATGTATATAATCCTTTGAACAAGACTAAAAACACTACGCAAGGAAATTTAGAAATATAACTAAAACTCTAATCATTTCACCACTCAACATCATCTCTCACCATTCCTCCTCAGTCAATCTATCAATACTCCACCAATTCTCATCTCTCTTCCTTTAACTAACCTTCATTTACTAGCCACTTACGCCTCAAATCATTTAGATGAAAGCCCAACATCCTAAATGGCAACACATATGAACTTATCTTCCCTAAATTTAATCAAACTATGCTTTTTCCTCAATGTAACTCTAATACTAACAACACCTTAATCATTCTGATCATTCCTTATTACTTTCCCAAACATGTGCCTATCAAAAATACTATTCCATATCAGATCAACTTTTCTAATCTTCCTCTTCTAATTTCAGTTGTTTCCTCCATCACATCCTTACGTCCACATCTCAACTATTACATAGAAAGTCCCTAGAATTTTATTCTTTACTTTACCTCATGACTCTAATTTAGTACATATCCAACTATGTTAACTGATCAAAATTATTCCCCAATTGCATTCAATTCTATTGAATCCATTTAAAACAATCACTAAAGCTTCACCGTAAACCCTTCATTTGTACTATCAATTTCAAGCCTAAAATCATTCAGGTCCAATAATTTACAATTTCTCATGAATCTAGTGTACGCATTCCTCAAATCAAAGTAAAAACCGCAAATCTGAATAAATTATCCGACTTGATCATAAATTTATAAACAATCTATTAGGTCCAAGTCATCAAATTGTTGAAATACTCAAAATATATATCGAAATTTTGACCAACCATTACATTCCAGTGTCCAAAGCTTAACCAATTCCTCCTACTTAAAGATATAAATAATTAGTGCTATCACAGTAAATCCATATAATTCTAACCAAATTTTCTCATATTTTCTAACAAAACTCCTAATATCGAAATGCATCATACTCTAGAAATACAAACCTTGGTCTCAGAAAACAACAATCCATCATCATTATAATCCTCCATTTTCACTTTTAGGTAAATTTGCAATCAGTCATCCACCCGTCATCACTATTGCATCCTTTACTCATCAAGATCACAAACTCCTCTTATTGTATACTTCACTTATTCCAATCATTATGATACTTAACCATTATTCAATATCTTGTCAATCACCATAACTTCCAGTATCCACATAACTCCATCCAACTTTTATAATCTCTTGATTATATTCCTACATCAATACCCCAATTATTACTAACATCGTAGTATATTTGACAAAAGAATTTCATGTCTCAAATTTCTCCCAGCAATCATCTCTCTCAAACCATACTTAAAACTCAATACAAGTTACTTAAAATAATCCAAGCAATCAATTAGACATCAATACCCTTTTTCTTTTAAAAAAAAAATTCTCAACTTTCTCTCATGGAATTTTGAATAATAAGCTTGATTCCACCAAAACTATAAAATCAAAGAATTTGATTTCGCATATAACTCACATGGAAACCCGAAAACCGATCAACAACTCAGATTCTAGACTCCTCACACACTCAACTAGGCTGAAGGTCATCGAAAATTGCTAACTCTCAATGTTACACAATCACATTTGAGTTCACGATTTGTTCATAATCAACACAGAATTCAAGAAACACCTTCATTTCTTCCTTAACTTCAGACTTTCTATAACTACCTACACTTGGAAGTTCACCATTGAACCAACATTATCATAATCCAACCATCATGTTTCAATTCTCCCATTACACTCACACATTTATAATGACCATAACCAACAATTATCCATACAACAAAAACAGTTTCATTCAAAACAGAATCAAGTCATATTCATCAACACAAGTTATATTTCACAATCAATTTTCAACCAAACATCGCAATTAATTATAGGGTAGTCAAATCACAATTGAAAATTTACAATCATAATTACGAGTCACCAATTCACTAACAAGTTCTAACCAAAAGTTTCTCGATCACATAGTATTAACAGATGAATTCTTCAAATTACATATGATTGGCTATCAAAATTTCAACTATAATCACTTTCAACCAACCAACTTACCATCATTTATCTAAATTTTTTTTTTTTAACTTCACATAAATAAAATCACTTAATCATCAGTTAATGAATTCATCACTTATCAATCAATTAATACAAATTTTAAGACAATTAAACAAACATACATATAATAACAAACAAAACAAGAACACGAGCCAATTAGATGTTTCTTGCATCGCTTTATAGTCCTTGTGATTTATCATATTCAGCTTACTTTAATCCCCCGAACCCAATAAGGTTTCTCATGATGCCTCGACTATGATTATGGCCGGCACATAACTATACTCGAGACCCCAGAGAAGCATCCTTATTTCGCTATTTTTCCTAAATTCTTATACATATCAACATTATTTCGTTATTCTTTCTATGTTCTTCTCAATCTCTCCAAACTTCCTATTCCATTTCTCTTATCACTCTCTCCCCACCACGGGAAGAGTGATATTCCTCTCAAAAGGTCAGATATTCATGCACATAAGGAAGGGAATACTAAGAATGTATATTGCCAATCTACATGCAATGCAGCACAGTCCTAGGTTATCGTATACCAAATACTGATAACCAAGTTGTAACATTGTGTTACTAATTCCCTAATTAATTCAATAATACCCTGACTAACTATGATAGAAAAATGATTTCCATAACATTAATAAATCTATCATAGTTAGAAAAAGGATTTCCTAATAATGATCATTATCCATGATAGAAAAGAATAAACTAATACAACCTGAATACTATCATGGATAATTAATAGCTAACCATGTTAGAAAAGAATCACCTAACATGGTTAGAAAAATAAACAACCTAATGTTCAATAATATCAAATAAATATATGCGGAAACGTATGCAGGCCTATACAAATTGGCAATATACAACTCTAAATAATTTATATAACCTCTACTACCTAATTCCCTTTCCTGATGCTTGTGCCTGTGCATGAATACCTGCAAAAATGTCAGTAATCGTGGGATGAGACAATTTGTCCCAGTAATCACCGCTTAACTCACTATAACAGTGAGATGTGCGGTAGTAAGGGCGTCTAAAGGGTACCACAGTTCTAAAATCAATAATATGTATATAGATTTCTCATTTCCTTTCATCCATTACTTTAAACCTTCTGTCACGTCTCAATCAACTCAAATTCGTCATCTCCACTTCCCACGTATCACTCAACATCCCTCACACTCACCTAAAGATGCATTGTGCCACCACGGTGCATTCAAGCATCTATTCTTCACTATATGATTTGACACTGTGTCCCTCTCCATAATGAGGGGACAATTTCCCTCTCTGGCAATCTCCAGAGAGGGAACCCCAATTCTGTTTTCCATTACAGAACGGGAACGGTTGGGCTCTCCACTGCCAAACAACCGTAGGGGCGGTTGGGCTCTTCAATGCCAAACAACCGTAGGTCACTTCTCTCAATAAGTTGACCTATGAACCCCGATCCAATCAATTCTGAAAAGGATTCTCGGTACAAATAACTGTCGATTGGCCTATCGACAGTTATCATCGCGCGATGGTACGTATGTTTATCAGTGTCATGCAAACCTCACAATATCCATTAATTTCAATATCTCATCACAATAGTCAAAATCAATATCAATCTCATATTCTCCCATCATCATTCAATCTATCATTCACAACATCTTCCCTCATCATAACTCCCAAATTTTCTCTACACAACCTATGATACATCCAATCCACTATACCTCTCAATATCCCTGTCAAAATGTCAATATCCAAATGTCTATACACTCTTATACACAGTCCAACAATATCACCAGCCAGGATACTACATATATAATTTGTCAAATCTTTTATATAAAAATAATCGTGTTTGAAAGGCACCCGATAGCCTGTTTTGTATAAAAATATCCTTTAAAGATAATATATATATAGAGAGGGTGAGAAGGGATTTTACAAAATCCCTAACTAACGTCACCCTCAATGTTATAGTAAGGTAAGAGTGATTACCTGTCGCCCTTTAGCACTCTGACGTTCTTCCTTACCATTTCTTGTAGATTTTCTCCAAATACTTTAGTTCCTCCTATGATAATAGGATACAAATGATAAATTAATATCATTTCCACTTTATAATACTTTAACGTCTCTCTCGTTCTTATATATTACTACCCAAATCCCAAATTCTTAGTTATATCATTTTATAAAGTTAAACTATCTAAATTCTCATTCACTATCACTACATTCATAACAATCAAACATCTTTCACAATCAACTATTTCCATCCTTTTCCACGGCAACCAATGTGTTTATTTAGAATAAGCATGTGTCATGCTAGTTTGGAACATACTAACAAATAGCATAACAATACCACTACATATTCAATTCAAATCAACCAACTCTATTTCAAAACCCTCTGTAAAACTTAGTATCCAAATTTAAAACTGCACCCTCACCTGAAAATGACTATTCTATTTCAATCTCAACAATTTCTTCAATTATAGATGTCCTTGGAAAGTTGACTTAGAAAAGAAATGGAATAAAACTCTTCAAATCACTAAACACAAGCATTTCCAATTTCCAATCAAAACAATAATGTGCATAAACAAGCCCTAGCCAGAGATCATCAACTGATACCCAACGCTTTATATTCAGCACTAAAATAGCAGCCCAAACAGGATAAGAATTACACAAATTCTACACTTTCTAAGCACAATTTCAATGTGCAAACTTGCACAGACATACACTTTTGATTGAACCTTCAAACCATATATTACAACCATAAAACAACTCAAGCATGTTCAGAATAGAATTAAAATAATTGATCATTTCATACATAACAGTACAAGTTTCCAAAATCATCATTTCACAGCATCAATGAAATATAACAGCACCATGTTCATTTTAACAAGAACTTCCGTCTTTTCAAAACAACTGTCTTCATATAGCAGGGAAGAGTACAACCATACATAAATACATGAGTTCACATATATCTCCTCTTTCATAAGCATGGGCTATCTAATCATTAAGCCAACCATGTCTATCATTTTAAGTACCAATTATAATATTATCCCTCCAAGAATCATCCGCCCTTTGCCTATGAGAGCAAAGAATTTCAACTAGCTAAACAGTGTAGCAAGGAAAGATAAGAACCAAGTTTCATTTGTAAATAAAATCAATCATAAGCCATAGTCATCAATTCATTCGTGACAGAAAAGTTAGTGCAGATACTTAATACACACATGCATCATCATCATTAACTATTTTATTCACACAGCCAGCCATGCTCATAACAAAATAATTAAAGAACCTCCATCATAATCAGTTCAACCAAAGAAGTAAACAAAGGTTCTCAAACTAAACAAAATATTTACAAGTAATAATAAGATATGACATTATATGTGAAATAGCTTCCAAGATAATAATTCACCTTTCATACCAAACAATTGAACCATAAATCTTTTCATGTCTCCTTTAAATACCAAACAAAATCACATCATATAAATTCTAAACTTAAATATTTACATAAGCATGAACCAACTTTCCTACCAAAATAATATATGTTGCTCTAACCATTGAGCTTGCTTTTCAACAAAACCATAGAACAAATAACAAGCCAAATCCTTGTCATTCCAACAATTTCGAAATCAGAAACAGGGGAGACATGAGAAATTTGACCAACTTCATATACTCAAAAAAAATAACTTGCATGCTAGTTATACCTTCATGACTTGACAAGCAATATCACTACTCACTTCCAAACTTAGCATCCCAAATGTAAAACTAGTATAAGCATCCGAAGACAACAATCAGAAAGCATAGCAAGGGTGAAGGAAACTAAAGTTTGCAAAATAACAAAAACTCAAATCAACATTCAAATCTTTTCTAAAACTTCAAAATCAAAGGTTAAACATGGTTTTTGGTGGATTATCTAGCCCAAAACAGAAACCCTTTTTCGGCCTCCCCTCTCAACTTGCAGAAAACGAAAGAAATTAAAGGAAAGGAAGCTCACCTAAGTTCGAGCCGAGTTTGCACACAACAATGGCGGCCTCCGCCGCCGGGAAAAACTTGCCGGAGCTCGACGTTGCCGGAAAATGGCCGGAAATCGACCATTATTGACTGGCCGAATGAAAAGAACCAAAAGAGGAGGGAAACATGAGGAAACAAACATTGAAATGAAAGCATAGCTCGAGATATGCTAGAAAGGTCGGAGCTTTACCTCAACCAACATCGTCCGCCGCTATTTCGCCGGAGAACGAAGAAGAGACAGAGACGGTGGAGTTGCGAGCATGAATGGCAAAAGAAAGAAAGAATAATGAGAGGGTTCTTACCCCCAACCACGGCTAAACCGCCGTGAGCCTCCACCATCGCCGATCGCCGCCGTCGCTTGTGGCCGGAGGAAGAAAAGAGAAAGCCGAACGAAGTGGAAGAAGAAAAATAGAGGGGGTTGGAGGGAGCCACGACGGTCCAGCCAGCTTTGGCCGCCGCCGCCGTCGATCGGCCAGAGAGGGAGAGAAGTCGAAGGTGGGAGGGTCTGGTGAGAGGGAAGGAGAACGGAAGGAGTGCCAGAGAGAGAGGGAAGTCGGTGAGGGAAGTGAGGAAGAAGAAGAAAATGGAAAATGAAGGGGAGGGAGTGTTTGGTTTAGTGTTTATAGGGTGGGTTATTGATAATTTGCAGCCCAAACTTGTCATAGTGTACTCTTTTGATTCTAAAACCATTTAAACCAGCCTCCAATCTTTTTAAACTTCAAAATATTTTTAGCTTTACCACTCCCTCATAATTCAAACTCTTCATTTCTTAATTGATTATATGTACATTAATTACTCAAAATTCCCAAAATATCCCAAAAATTCCTAAAAATTCCAAAAATTTCCCAAAACATTCTCTAATCCTGAATTAAATTTTTCAGGATGTTACAGTAAACATCGAAGATCTATACGTCAACAAAGCCATATGCATAACTATTTTTCCTCGCATATATTTTATGCATGCTTCAAGTCTCAAGCCAAACATCATTTGGATCTCAGGTAAAAGGTTCAGAAGTTTTACTACATGATGGGACACCAGTTGCGTATGCTTCAGCCCCCACAGAAACTGTAAGCTTCTTCTCTTTAAATGCTTATCATCAGTTATGTACTTTTCACTAATTAGTATTAGGGGAAATCAGAAAAATTTTAAAAGATAAATGTTCCCTATAATTATCATCAATTGAAAGAGAGGGGCGATAAATAAGTTGGAACAGGCAAAATATTAATTACTTCTTTTGCAGGTCAACTATGTTTCTGCTCATGACAATGAAACCATATTTGACATTGTGTGCTTGAAGGTATGCTTGGCAAACACAGCATTCTATTTTCCCTCTTGTATTTTCTCCTAACCTCTGGTGTGTTTCTGTTGTACCTTTTGTGCAGGCTCCAATGTCTATCCCTGTAGCTGAGAGATGCAGGATAAATCATTTGGCCACAAGTATTATAACCCTCTCGCAGGTTCAAGTAGTACATTAGTATCATGTATAAAAATTACAAGCTTTTGAGTTTTAACTTTAACAGATGCACATTCTTACGCGAGCTTCATACCCATTGCCTAACTAATGGTTACTTATAATGAAACAGTTTTTGAATTAAAGAGAAATCCAACATGCAATAACTTTGAAAAGAAAATAATTCAAAGGAACATCAACAACAACCACAGTGTCTTATCCTATTACATGGGGTCGGCTACATGGATTATATATCACCATTGTGCTCTATTAGTAACCAACTCAATTTTTTCCATGTCACCTTGTTTATGTTTGTGTCAGTGTTTTTTATTATGTATCTCTTATGTAATAAAGGGTTCATAGCATGATGGCTGGTTGTGATTTTCCTCCAAATCTAAGCAGTTTAATCAGTTGGGCCATTGAGTTATTATATTACCAATTTCATCGCTAAGAAATCAGCTGCTTTCCTTTTAGAAGTTCATTTCTAGTGCTCAGTCATTTATGTTTATTAGGGGATACCATTTTTTCACTCTGGTGATGAGATACTCCGCTCAAAATCACTTGACCGAGATTCATACAATTCTGGTGATTGGTTCAATAGGTTGATTCTACAAACCCTCAGTTTCCATAATTTTATCTCTTATTTTCTATCTTGCAGATGATTCTGTTTTCATTGAAAAAATAGTACTATATCTACTTATTTATAATGTTGAAAAATTATAGCAAACAAGATAATTATATAATCCAATGATTTCAGGCTTGATTTTTCTTACAATTCTAATAATTGGGGCGTTGGGCTTCCTCCACGGGAGAAAAATGAAAAGAACTGGCCACTGTAAGAGTTTAAACACTTTGTTATCACCCTTTAATATGTTTTCCTTAGTTTGGTGTCATCTCATCATGCATTAGATTATACTCCCTCCGGTCCTAAATATAAGACCTAATTGACTTTTTTTAGAAAATCCTTACAAAAGCAAAATAAGTTAATTATAAATTGATTTACCTAATTTTTTCCCTTAAACTAGTTTATTTTACCTCTAAACTAATGGATAATCTAAAAATATATCAAATATGTCATCATTTAATAACCTATTTCGCAACCTTAATCTCTCCAAAACAAAGTCAATTAGGTCCTATATTTAGGATCAAAGGTAGTATAAATTACCATATTCTGGTAATAAATTTTGTCGTGCAAAAGATCTTGTTGCTTATTTGTTGTGCATGTTTCAATTGTTGCTTCATTTAGTAATATTGTGTCATCTTTGATCAGAATGAAACCAAGATTGGCAGATCCATCTTTCAAGCCTAAGAAGAGCGACATCCTCGCCACTTTAGAGAATTTTTTAAACTTGTTGCGTATAAGGTACTCGTCACCACTATTCCGTCTGAGGACAGCAAATGATATACAGGTGAATACATCCAAATATCTACCATATGGAATCATTGCCTTCATTGATCATGGAAAACTAAAGGCTCCTTTAGCTTGCCAAAGGCAATAACCCAAAATGGTGACCATATTCATGTGCTGATAGTTAATTTCAGCTCCACTATGCACCATTGTTTTCTTTAATTTTTTGGGCTCGTGGTCGTTTTCCGATATATCGTTAAATTTGCTTATGAACTACTCCCTCCAGTACTATAAGAACTATTTACCTAATTTGATCCGAGTAAAGATGTTAGTTAAGTTAGTTAAAATCACATGATATTACCAATGCACTCTAATCATCTACATTTATCTCCACCATCTCTCTCTTGTTAGTTATTGAGGGGCATTCATAGGGATAATTTGGAGAAAAGTTTATACCAATCAGAAAGAGGTCTTATATTTAGGACCAAGATCACCTCTCAAAATAGGGTCTTATATTTAGGAGTGGAGGGAGTATATAAACTTACATAGAAAAGTTTAATTTCAGTTTACCAGGAATTCCTTCTTCGTTAGGGTATTTCAGCTGTCACTTTTTCCAGATCCTAATAATAAAAATAGCAGTAGCAGCATTGAACTCAATGTGATTGCTTTTAGGCTTTCAATTGTCCTATTTGTGTTGCTTCCTAGAATGCTGTTATGTAATTTGACTGCATTTTATTTGATGTTATACTTGATTTGCTTCCCTTTATGTGTAACTTATAATTGTAGCTAGAGATCAGATCAATCCTTAGTGCAAATATCTTATTATAGTTATAAGACTAAGAATGTTGCAAGTCATGTTTGTAGGAACGAGTACAATTTCACAATAATGGACCATCATGGGTCCGAGGGGTCATAGTGATGAGCATTGAGGATGGATACGATGGCATTTCAGGCTTGGCACAACTTGATCCCCTGTATGATATACACAAATTGATGGTAATTTTCTGTCTATTCCCAATAAAAAATTTTAAAAATCATTTTGTGGACACAGGTATTCGTACATAGTGGTTGTTGTGAATGCAAGTCCTGATGAGGTGTCATTTGCTAGCAATTCCCTACAATCAAGAAGCCTTCAGTTGCATCCTATTCAGGTGAAATTCCTAAATACCTATATATGTGCGTATATATAACAATGAAATCTAATTTCCCCATTTCTTTTATTATGATTTCTACTATCTTATCATTTATCAATCTGCAGTGTCATTTATATAACTTTTTGGGTCAATAGTCATTTTTGCCATGTTAGTATTTACGATAGTGTTGTGAGCATTCATGGGTTTTTTTGGGCCAATATTACCCTGGAAGTATTTCAAAAATGAGCAATGCTTCCCTAACCTTTAAAAAAAATGTTGGTAATACGCACCATTAGTTTTTCACATGGTAAGGCGACATTGCTCATTTGTTAACACATTCAAGGTAACATTGAGACAAAAAGCTTCCAGATACTCATAGTTTCTTGCAAATACTTTGTGGGCAAAAATGACCCTTAACCTTGACCTTTATTTACAAAAAAAAAAAAATTTGCACACATAAATGCATGCATGTGTGTGTAAATATATATTGGATGCATGCATGCATGTATTTATGGAAGCCATTTCCACAGGAACACCATTTCTCCTTGGTAAGTACTAGTTAAAACTCATCAACTACATCATTAACATATGGAAGCCATACTATTGGCAAAAAAAAAAAGGAAGCCATACTATTTATAACTTATAAGCTATGAATGCTACCTTGTTTTATTTATTTATTTATTTTTTCTTTTGGACTTTGTGTAACTACAAAACTCACATCTAGTTGATCTACTTTGTATTATGTTGCAGTTTGTGTCATGTGATGAGGTTGTGAAAAGGTCAAAGTATGAAGCATCATCTGGCTGCTTTGTGGTGCCAGGTAGGACCACATCTGTGTTTGTTGAGCCTCGCAAAATATGAGGTTCTGGTGAATTAGAAGTCAGAAAAATTGTTGGTTCTGTTTTTACTTTCCCTAACCTTAAAAACTCCAAAGCAAAACCATGATGGCATTCATCTTTCTACTTTTTCAAGAAACCAATAATGTAAGATAAATTTTCCTCCTTGTAGCAACTTTTGCTGATTAAATAAGAATTTTCCTTTTGAAAGGAAATTATATTTTGCTTGTCCTTAATATAAGATTTAGTTTAGTTCATAGTGTAAACTGCATTACAAATTAAATCTTTACAATAACAAATGGAGGTAGTGGCTTTTATTTTTTGCAAACTCAGGTGGGTGTCATCGCCAAAATAATGTTTAATTATGTATAAATACTAATCCTGTTTCTTAATATTAGTCTAGAAAGTTGATTGTTTAAGAGAGATTAAGGAGGATAAATAAGCCATTTAGTAGAAAAATTAGGCAAATCCATTTTTAAGTGATTTATTTATCTGTTTTAGAATTTTCAAAAAAAAGTCAACTAGCTTTTCTATTAAGGAATGATAATTTTTATTTGTATTATATTATCTCCGGTCCTAAATATAAGACCTAGTTGACTTTTTTTTGGAGAGATTAAGGTTGCAAAATATGTTATCAAATTATGACATATTTGATATATTTTTAGATTATCCATTAGTTTATAGGTGAAATAAACTAGTTTAAAGGAAAAAATTAGGTAAATCAATTAATAATTAACTTATTTTACTGAAATAAAAAAAAACTTATTTTACTTTTATAGGATTTTCTAGTCATTTAGGTCTTATATTTAGGATCGGAGGAATCTAATTAGTTCAAGTGGCAGATAGATTGAGAAGAACATATCATTTCTAAGTGGAGGTGATGAACCTTAGTTTGATGAATCCACTTAGAGACTCTATAGGCCTGCTTCAGAAATGAATAGAAGCCCATATAGACTCAAATTACCCGAATATTGTTATTTTGGATCCAAAAATTACCCGAATATTTATTCAAAATTCTAATGCAACAAATTTTCTGAAATTAAAGTTTTCTGTTTTAGAGGTAAAATGATTATTCCACATAATTCTAATAAAATTGTGTAGTTTTATTTTAACGGGCGTAATTTCAATGGAGGTGCCAAGCCACAATGCTTAACCTTGGAAAAGTGTAGGAATTTGGCAATTAAGAAAAGATAATTGGGGAAATAATGAAATTAATAAAAAAATGGAGTCAAAATTTTGTATGGATTTAAAAATATTGTATTATTGAAAATATAAGCATTATCAATTGATTGAATTATTGATCACTAATGATAAGTTTTTACTTATGATTTGGATAATCTGAAAAACAATGGACTTGGGATCAAAGAATCGGTGGCAATTAGTTTAAGAAGAATAGCACATGAAGTCAATGATTAGAATTAGAAGCATCAGAAGTTCCTAATAAAATAAAATCCATTAGCCTGAAGAAATTAAAACCTAATCGACACCATTATAATCTATTGTGTGTCTAAAATTAACTAATTAAGATTTTATATGAACTATTGAGCGTGACTATACCATGATCAATTTTTTAAAAAGATTAAAATTATATATAAAGTCTATGCCATTTTATTTGTAACTTGTAAGTTAGTTTACTCACACATAAAGTCAACAGAAACAATAATTTACTGGTAATTAAGTTGAATTAGGGACGAGGACGAGTGTACGACCGTAAAACTACATTGTTTAAAAACATATGTTTGTATAAATACAAGAAAAAACACATATGAGTTCATTTACTTTAAATTAGTGGACAATATAAAAGTTCAAAAATTCATTAAACATTGCCAAAAATTAGTGGACGATATAAACGTTGGGTAAAAAGCGTTCTAATTTTGTTTTCAGAAAGTATTTTGAAACATATTTTAATTTCCAATTTAATAGGTAAGTTTAAAGATTCACTAGCCGACCCTAAAAGAATTAAACCCCACTAGTAGCAATATTTTACACAAATGTTTAGTTTAAAGAAAAAGGAAGACAAAAAACAAAAAAGAAGCATCAATCACTCACTCACATTCACATATACAATAAATAATACATGTTTTGATGAAAGAAGCTAGGCAGTGGTATTGAAAATCACTAATTAATAGAGAAATGAGCAAAGTCTTACATCTCAGAATTAATTAATAAACAGAAATTTCAATGACATGCTATGCAATGATGCATAAGTTAGCAACTCATGCTCTTTTTTTTTTTATACAAGCAACTCATGCTCTAATTTCTCTGTCTGAACATGAAAGCCTATTAAATGCTCCCCAAGCACAATATTCATATTTATTTTTTTCGCCAGTATGTGTTTTCTTTTCTTTTAGCTGCATTACGAGTACTAAACATATAAAGTGTGGAAATAAATATTCATGATATAAAACAAGTATGTAAGTATTTTACTAAAAGGACCCTACAAATTTATCCGAGAATGTGTTTAACTACTTTTCTGCATAGCTAGATAACTTATTATGATATTTAAAGGTTTAAAGTTTAGAAGTCAGAACCCAATTTATTAATATCATGAGAAAATGGTACAAAATAAATTATATTGCCCCCTCGAGTTTCATTTACTGTTTTATTCTTGTTTGAATTTTGTGATAAATTGTTTTCTTTAAAAACATATATCGGATAAATTTAAAAAAATAAAAAATTGTGATAAATTGTTTTTTTACGAAAAATATATTTACGGCATATATGGGCACGTATTTGCAAACGTGTAAGTAACTAAATCACAAATGTTATCGGATGCTTCTCAATCATAATTCTTTACAAATTAAGCTAAGATATCTCAATTTATTCCATCATTCAAAACCATTAAATTGAATTTTACAAAATCTTATAATTTATAGCTATTTTCATAATTTATAATGTTGAATAATTGAAGTGATAATTGTATTGACAAAAAAAATCCAATTTTGGCGTATTAAAAATGAGTTTTGCTTGCCCATGAGTGTGCCATTATCAACTGTTATTTTATAGATTTTTCATATTATTTCGGCAGCAATGGTGGTGTGTGTGTGGAGATACTTACCCCTAAAGGTAAGGGCAAATAATATTTTTTTATTTTATCTCATAAAATTAAATTAAATTTTCAACTTTTTTTTATCAGGTACGAACCTTATGAGATTTGCTCAGTTAAGGTCGTTAAATTTTCAACTTTTTCTTGCATATTTTTTTTTAAAAAAATTTAAAATCAACGCGAAACACACCTCTCAACATTATAAGAAATATTAGATTAGATGAGCCTCAAAAACTTACAAGGGTTAAAAGTCAAGACACACTTCTATTGTAAAACAAATGTCTACAAGGATACCGATCAAGTGATCACTAAAGTAATTCTTATGTCCGTGTGATATTTAAACTTATGATTTTATAGATTGTGTGCCAAATTTTTATATGAACATAAGTTCGAATTGCATGTTATATCCATCCAAAATCCCATTTAACGAGACTTCAAATTTTAACACCACATTAAATAAAACAAACGACCAGAATCATAATCAAATTATTCAAAAACTAACTGTAATTAATTTACGTAGGTTGAAATCTATTTCTGATATTCAAGTCTTATTTATAAAAAGAAAAGGACCCTCTAGCTCAAAGTAATCGGAGAGTTATATTAACAAATGGCAAAAACAAATGTAAAACATAGAAAAGAGGAGTAAAAGAGAAAACTGATGGAGGAAAAGGAGTGAGTTGCAGAAATAGTATAAGTGGATAAGAGCTTGAAATGAATTAGTGAGAGAAAGAAGGAATGGTATGTAATGTTATGTTGAAGGAATGTAAGCTAATAATAGAGTGAGGCAAGCATGCCACCAAAGCTTTTTGGTAATTAAGTGGGAGACAATCTGTTCACCCTTCATCCCCACTCTAAATTTGGTCACTCCCTTCTAAATTAGATTTCTTTCTCTCTCCTATTTACATTCACTCTCTAAACCTTGTTTGGCAAGACATGTATTTGATTAACAATTTTAATTTCTTTTTTCATGATAATTTATTATGTTATTTTTTTAAAATTTTTACTTTTCTTAGATCACATTAAACCCAAATTGTTTAATGTGTCCAAAACATACACATCTCATTTGTATTGGATGCTTTAAATTGACTTTGCACTATTTAGAAATACACTTCTCGATAAAAATAATTATAAATAAATTATTAATATTCATGCTATAATAAGTATAAATTTGGAGGGGGTAAAATACTTGTAATGAATGAAACCAAACAAGAATTAACCTCTTAGAACATATATTCTAAAAATGGGAATCAGCAAGTTAGCTAAATTTAAGGGTGCATAAGAAAAGGAAGGAATGAGAGGAGTGATTCACAGTAACTGCTTGTGATTGGGTGATAATTGACCTCATGAATTGAAGAATAGTTATTAATACACACAACACAACACAACACATCACACACTCACAAATAATCACAACCCATCTTTATATATATTTATAACCATAATCAACCTCCCCACTACTCTGCCTCTCCCCTGCTTCTATATCTCCTTCTTCACCTCTTATCCCTCCTTCTCTTTCCCCTTTTTTCCTCTGCCTTCCTCTGTTTTCCTCTGTTTCTCTCTGCTATGTCTCTGTCCCAATCTCCCATGGACACATCAGAAGAAGTGGTAATCTCTTTGGGGGTCAAAGACCAAACCCAAAATCACATTGTCAAAGGAAAAAGAACCAAAAGGGTGAGGCCTCAATCTCCATTGGCAATTTCCAAAACAGAAGAATACCAATTTCTTGGTGAAGATATCAACAATGCCAAGAACTCTCCCAACACCCCAACTTCTTCTGAAGAGTTTGAACAAAACAACAACAACAACAACATCAACATCAACAACAACAACATCAATAATAACATCTACAGCAGCAGCAGCACAGAGGAAGAGGAGGATATGGCCAATTGCTTGATCCTTCTGGCTCAAGGTCAATCTCGGGAATCCCCGAGACCAGCCAAGGAAGAAGGTTACATGACAATGACGACGACAATGATGACGACCATGAAGCCTAGCTACAACAACAATTATAGCTATAATAATAGTAGCAGTAGTAGGAAATTCATGGAAACATCTAGCATGGGAGCTAAAAAAGCAGGTTTTTATGTGTATGAATGTAAGACTTGTAACAAAACCTTCCCTTCTTTCCAAGCTCTAGGGGGTCATAGAGCAAGCCATAAGAAGCCTAAGGCTTCATCTCCATTGGCAGCCATTTTAGAAAAAGAGAAGAAGAAAGAGCAAGACTTTATGCTACGCAAGAACAACAACAATGTTATCAATCATTCCTCACTTTCTTTCCAGTTTCTGAGCAGTGGTAGCAGCAACAATAATATGAACACTAAGAATAAGGTTCATGAGTGTTCTATTTGTGGGGCTGAGTTTGCTTCAGGCCAAGCATTGGGTGGACACATGAGAAGACATAGGGCACCTAATGCCGCGATCGCGACAACGAGCAATGCGAATTCTTCATCATTATTGGCTCTTAACAATAATCAAATGATGGGTTTGGAAGCAGATCAACAATATCATAAGGAGGATCTTCATCATCAACCAAGAAAGAAAAGGAATGCTTTGTCTTTGGATTTAGATCTTAATCTTCCTGCCCCAGAAGATGAACATGAGAGTGATTCATCTTCTTTTCCCTTTGAACACAAGAAGCAGAAACAGCAGCAACATCAACAAACAAGTTTGGTTTTTACTTCTTCACCTGCTATGGTGGATTGTCAATACTAATATGAAAAATCATCCTTTATTATTTTTTTAGCCTTCTTCCTTTTCTTGAGAACTTAGAATTCATGTTAATTTCTACATGATCAGGAAGAAGGATTTGGTACACGTTTAGATACACACACAGTTTGTTTCTTTGGGATTCTTTCTATAAAAAAGTCTCAACATTTACAAGATTTTTTTTATGACAGTCAAAGGTGTTATTTTTTCTCTTCCTTGGAGAGCATTCACAATGTGATCTAAGTCCATAAAGAGAGATCTCATTGCTTATTATAAACCAAATAATCTGTATATGCCATTCTTTCTATATAAAAGTTTCAAACTGTGTTCCCTATGTTGGTGAGATACCAAATTTTGTATGGAATGTTATTAATTACTCCCTTCGTTCCTAAATATAAGATCACTTCCCTAATTTAAGTAGATTAAGGAAGTTAGTTAAGTTAGTTATTTACAAATAATATTAACAATTTATCCCAAATATATACCTTTATCCTCACTCTCCCTCTTTTGCATGTTATTTTAGATAAATATTATTAGGGTTAATTTCGGAAAAAAACTGGGAAAAGTTAAAAAGTAATCTTATAATTAGGAACATAATGAATAATTTCAAAAGTGGTCTTAAATTTAGGAACGGAGGGAATATTATCCTCTCTTACCAGATTCTTCTTCTTCTGAAGAATGCGAGTTCAAGAATCATCATGTTTAATTTATACAAGTATGTATAAAGAGTTATACTTAGTATGTAGAGAGATTTAGTTAGGTGTCTCTGAAAAGTGTAAAACAAACACATGGAAAGCGCTTGATGGGTGCCTTTTTTTTTAATTTTCTTGGAGGGTTTTGTGTTTCTTTTTCAGTGCCAGGGAATGTGATGTATTATAGAGAGTGTGTGTTGGCTATTTTATATATATATGCCAAAAGTCATTGTTGAAGCTTCATTGTTTCCTCCACAAGAAACACTCTCTCACTAAAATGTGATTGACACATGAATCTTGTTATTGGTTTCCTCTTTTTAAGATTATAACAACATTAAATAAGGTGATCTTTTTAATGACTTTTGTGTTTGTCCTTGCATGTTGTGCCTGTGTTGTGTGTTACTTAATTCCCCAGTCATTACACCTAAGCTTTCCATGAAATCATCCCCTAATTCACACTGATTTATTAAACCTTCTATTTGCTCCACTGGATTTACAGCTCATAGCCCCATTTAAAATATATACACAGTGTGTGAGTGAGAGAGAGATAATCCAAACACCATGTACATAAAATACAAGTCATATCATCACAACAGATTATTGTTTTGTTTTGTAACTGAAGACAGCAGTTTTATACTGAAATTACTAAATTAAAATTAATTTTGACTTTTACTGCATGAATTTCATCAACTTTGAGGTGTGACTTGTGAGCATGAGTAAGTTTGAAATACCTATGTTGGTTCTGATAAAAAAATACCTATGTTGGTAAATTGGTGCGTCACATTTTATATATTTATCTGTTCTTCAATACTCCATCTTTATTTTTCGATAAAAAAATAATCCATCGTTATTTGGTTATTATTTATTGACTATTATTTTATTTTGTTGAAAAGAAAAATAAAAGAAACAGGAAAGAACTAGTGGGGGAGATAACAAAAAAGAGATTCAAAAGACTAATTTTTTGTTAACCAACATCAACATCAACATAAACCTTATCCCAATTAGATGGGGTCGGCTATATGGTCATTGTGCTCTATCAATAGTCATGCTTAGAGATAAACATTTCATCAAAAGATCTCTTTGGTCTTCTTTTCCTTCTTTTGCAGTGATTCCATATCCTTTGATCAATTTTTCTTACTGCTCATCCACTTCTCTTCATTGAACCTTTTGTTTCTTTATATGTCTTCTCCCATGATAGTATGATAGCCTTTGTGAAGTACCAAACAATGACATATTGATAGAAACAATGCGTGTGTCCATGCTCAATAGATTCGACATATTTTTACGTTGGCTGTCGAAGCCTAACACAACCCTACTCCTTTATCCGGACTAGGGACCGTCTATAAATATAGGCAGAACATTTCGTGGACACACAGTCACACGAGGGTAAATAACCAAGCGTGACACGAAGTCACGAATACAAACGTTATATAATAATGAAAGAGTTAAATGATCTGTTATATATATATATATATATATCGTTGTATATGGAGAAGTGAGCAAATAAATAAATAAGAAAATAAAATAAAATGATATAATATATATATATATATAAACCGTTATATATATAAAAACAAAAAAAAATAAACCGTTGTATAAGAATTAAACAACTGTTAAAAAAAAGAAAAAATGATAATAATAATAATAATAAATAAATAGTAAAAATAAATAAATAAATAAACAAATCAATAAATAAAAGAAGTAACTGTTCAAAAAAAAAAATGGGGAAGCAACAGTAAAATAAATAAATAAATAAAATAAATAAAAAGAAGTAACTGTTCCTTAAAAAAAGGCAAACATATGAGGAAGTGAGTAAATAAATAAATAAATAAATAAAATAATAGAAATACAAACAAAACAAATGCAATATATATATTACAATTTTGGGACAGAAAAATAATTTTTGGAATTGAAAACATAAAAAGCATAATTTTTGTGACTGTCAACATAATTTTCGCTAAAAAAAATGTAAACGGGCAAAAACATAATTTTTGGAACTGATAACGGGAAGAGACATAATTTTTGGGGCGGAGACCCTAATTTTCGCCAAAAAAAAAGTAAGAGCAACAAAACCTGCTATGTTCAATGTGAATGTGAATAGTGAGAGTAATACAGCTTTAGCAAAAGCACTATGAAAATGTGAAAATGGTTAAGTAAAAAAAAAGTCATAAATCAATTCCTAAATAAGTGCAAAAGAAATCTAAGTAATAACCACCGAACGGATTATTTCCTGAATTATTAAATAAATAATTAATCAAACAATAATTAAAAAATAATCCATTATATCGTGTACATGAAAATGTGAAAATTTGTTAAGCAGAAAACGGTAAAAAAAAAAATAGAACAAGTCATAAACCAATTCCTAAATGAGTGCAAAAGAAATCTAAGTAATAACCACCAAACGGATTATTTCTTAAATTATTAAATAAATAATTAATCAAACAATAATTGAAAACTAATCCATCTTGAATTAATTTTCAACAGAATTAAAACACCTTCTTGATAATAAGGGACTAAAATATAAATGCAGAATTTTTTGTTAACAAATGCAGAAATTTAATTGGGGGAAAACCATAATAATAATAATAATAAATTGGGAAAAGGGGGAAAATAATACATAAATAATACATAATAATAATAATAATAATTTTTTGTTAACCATGTAACACATTTATAGAATTATAAATAATTAAAAATAAATGATCTAAGTATCTAACAAATGATCCTAGAAAATCTCAAACAATTGATTTTCTCATTTATTTTTTAAATTGAAATTGAAACTAGAAAAACCAGGAAATAACTTTTGAATTATTCTCCAACATATTTTATTTAGAACTCGTTTAGGTTCACTCGACACCATGAAAATATGGAAGGAGGTGAGATGATGGCCCCATCACCTTCACCGTCGGACTACATGAATTATGATCCTGCCTTAGTAAGACCAGAAGACCCCGTGTTAATCCTAGTCAATTGGTTTGCTTCAAGTCCTTTATTAATGTTCTATCTACTTGGTATGGTATTTGTTGTGGATTTCCTCTCATATATCTTTGAATACATCAATACTATTCGATGCTGCTGCTTGTGCAGACAATTGCTTTTCCTATCTACATTTGGCTTGCTTAATGCAGCCTACTTTTTTCTCTTTATTGGGTCCATCTTATATCATCAGCTTAGTGTGCTTTGATCTTATTTTTGGGTCGTATCCTAAGCTTGTACCTCTTTATGCATAAGCCAGATAACCAGAGGCGAATGCCACAATCCAGAGAGCGAGTTCCTTTTTATGCCATTGTATAATTTATTTATTTAAAGGTAATGTAGCGTGCACTTTTTTTGGGGTTTTTTTTTTTGGTTTATAGGTATTATTATCTTTTTTCTCTTCCGTTCAATTATCCAGAACTCGTTTGAGTTTCTCAAAATTTGTTGTTTTCTGTGCAAGTGGCTGAATTCAGAGTTTTATTGTTGATTTTGAAAAGAAAAAATGTATGCACAAGAGGTAAGAGGTACTAATAGTCTAATACTCATATTTAGAATTTAAAGTGTGTAGATCATAAATACTCCTTAGTCTAAAAAGTGAATCAATGTACGTTGCAAATGAATCAATCTAGTATAAATGACCTTATTTAGGTCAAGTTCCTTTGTCCAAGTTATCAAGTTCTTTTAATATAGAAGTGACACATGTCCTTTTATAACAACCATCTATTCAATCTAATGGGCTATATTGAAAGAACTTGAGAACCTGGAGAAATAAACTTGACCTAAGTTTTTCCCTAGTATAAATATGACTCACTTTTAATCAATTCATAAAGAACAAAAAAAGCTAAAATTTCATTTCTCATAAATTTCGAGTAATTTTGAAAGTTCACATTAATTACACTAAACTCTAATATTTTATTAATTTCAACGCCTTTCGTGGCTTATGGACGAGATTTTTTTTATCAATCGGTGCCCGTGGACCATGGTGGTCTTACGCATGAAGATTACACATTTGACTCCATATAAATGATTAAAACATCTATGGAGATTGGAGAGGTATTCTAATTGCTCAATTGGGCCCTCAAAACTAACCCAGATAGATAAGCACATAGAAAAATAGTAGGAATAGGAGATAATTTGATCGCAAAAAGACTCACTCAAACAATTTCTTGTGAATATTGATTTTGAAAACAAAAATTATTTAGTTAATTTTTTTTATAATCTCAATACGCTTTGGAAAACTATGCAATGTGTGGCTGGAAATATTTAAGTCTGATTGGGAATTAGCGTTTTAAGTTTGTGTCACAGAACACAGTGAAGTTGAGTTCCTTCAATTCATCAAAGCTCAAAGACTTGCAGCCATAATGATTTTGAGCATAATTAAAATCTTGCATGTTATGTGATTTAGATGTGAATGCACAAAAAATCATGTGCATTGTTTCTAAAAAATAACAGAATCTCGAAACTATAGTAGTACTGCAACAATAATATGAAATTAAAATTAAAAGGAACAAAACTATAAAAAAAATACTTTTTTAGAATGGAAAAATTCCATATAGGTTCATCAAATTCCGGAGAAAATATTGGCAGAAATAGAAATAATAGACTAAGAAAATAACAAAGAAAGATTACTTTCCAAATGAAAAAACAAAAACAATCATGAAAAGGGAAAAAAATAATCATAAAATTAATCTGAATCTCCAATTCTTCACAGAGGGCTCTGCCTTAAGAGGGCTTAAGGTGCAGATCAAAACAGATGAAGCAAGGTAGTGATGAGGGCAACAAGAGACCTATTAATGAACACACAAGAAAAAAATAGTAAATGTTAGATTCCAAAGAACATCAATAAATATATAAATGATGTTCAAGTTATGTGAATGTGTATGTATATACCATATCTTTGTATCAAAGCTTGATGGTGCAGGTTGACCTGAGGAAATTGGAGCTGAGGGAGCAGGACTTGGCGCTGTTGAAAGTTGATACTTTCCTGTATTTGTTCATAATTATAAGCATTTCAACCATACAATAAAGCATGGTAAAAAACCATATAATAAAGGTATCTATAGACTATAGTCTTTGATTTAGTATAACCAGTGTATTGTAATAAAAAAAAGTATAACCAGTGTATAAATATTCATATAATACAAATAATTTTTTATTGTTTTGACTCAATTGTAATTCAATCTTTAAATTACTTTTTTACTCTATGGAAGTATGACTTCTTACTGCTTTAACCAACGACATGTTACTAAATCTATCAATCCTAGAAAACTTTAGTCTATAAACTACATGAAATATATAATTTTGTATCTAAAATATTGGGACCAATATTTAAAATAGTTAAGTTATAGAGGCTGATTGGCGTCATTAAAATTTGGTGACTGAATAACGGTAACCATGGGGAATAATAGTCTAAAGTTATAACTAAGTAAAAAATATAACAACAAAAAGAGAAATTTTTTCAAAAGCTAGTGTGAGAGGCAAGAACTAACCACATAAATGGAGGTTTGATGGAGGTTGATCCTCTTTGGTAGGATTGGCATCAAGATCATTGACCCTCACATATAGCTCTTGGCCTAAATACCAATTTCTCAATCTTTGTGATCTCAAATTCCACATTCCTGGATTATCAAGGTATACATAAACAGCACTCCATCCTCCAGGGAAAACTTGCACTGTGGAGCGTGACACAGGATTATGGAGATTATATGTTGATCTTGATTTTGGGCTCCATTTTCCCTCACCATACCTACAACACAAGCATTAAGTTACCACTTTCATAAATGCATTAATTAAAAAGTACAAAAACTATTAGCTAGCAACACTTACCCAACAACAAAGAAATTGAATCCATCAAAATGCCAAGTATCTATGATATTGTTGAAGTCATTGTTGAACACAATCTCCAGCCACCCGTTATGTGATCCACTCGCCACGAAAACACCGAAAACCTCGTTATCATTTGAATTACCTGTTGGAAATTCATCAAGATCATACACTCCAAGTCCATTGTTGAAGTGATCAGCTAGCTTCAATGGAGTATCTGGGGTCACGTATGACACATTGTTTACTGAGTAGTACAATGAGCCATTGCTAACAAATGTTGATGCCTCCAGAATGAAAGTCTGAGATGGTTTCACTCTTGTTACATTGAAAGTTCCTTGTGGCTCAGGCCTTGCAGCTCCTGTAGTTAGGTTCCACCTACAATACAAAAACAAATCCACATTGCAAAAAAAATCAGTCATACTTTCAATTTTTCAAAACTATTTGGAAGCATTAGATTTGAAGAAATCTTCACTCATGTAGTTTTTAAACTTTGTCATTAGAAAGATTGTTTCATTATAAGATAGTATGAGATGTTACTCTTTTTACTTTGAAAATTACTGATATACACTATACATCAACAAGGGGTCACCAGTACTTACTTGATAGATTTAGCTTGGTTCATTGAGAATTTAAGATCAAATGGGTCAGGACCAGTTGGGAGACATCCATTAGGAGAAGAGGTTGAATTCTCATAGTGAAGCACAGCTAAGCCAACAATATTAGGTAAATGTATGGCACTGTAGTCATCCAGTTTGGGAGAAGCGACCATATAGTAAGCACTGGCATTTTGGTTTGCTGTGACAAGAACAGAATAAGACTGCCCAACATGAACATCAAGAGAATCCAACTCTATCTGATCCACATATGATCCTTCAGTTTCAACCACAACCATTTTGTGACCTTGAATCCTAAAGTTGACGCTCCATGCAGTTCCCACATTTGATATCCTCAACATATATGTTTTTCCTGCATCACATGGAGATAGAAAACATAAATCACTAACCTATATTGGTTTTTCACAAGTTCATATTTAAAAAATTATTCAATAGTAGTTTTTCAACCTTTTGCAACATTGAAGGACTCATAAGGCAATAAGACATTGCTCAAATATGGCGCCTTGCCATTGATTAGCATCCAATCAGGAACAGCATCCTGGTTGGACCTAGCATCCTGAAGTAGAATATCATATATCAAAAGGTTAGGTAAATGAAATAGAGTGATAAATACTTGGAGATGCACATGGAAAACACTTTAAATGAGATGTGAAATTGAGAGAGTTAATTACTTTATAGTTCATTTGGAACCAATCACTGATCACAACATCATATTCTGCTTCTGGATTCTTATAGGGAAGTTTAATCATAGGGAGACTATTGACTCGAATGTGGCCAAACCCGCCAGCAGCTTTAAGGAAGTTGATGGAAGGAAAGTAGGAGAAAGTTCCTACTTGATCTTTGACTTCAAAGTCATAAGACATGGTGTTACCAGGTTGAATTGGACAGTTTGTTCCTGAAACACCATCTTGCCATGAATTCAACCTTTGTTGAATGCCATTCCTGCACCAAATAATCCAAATCATGCATCAATTACACATATTGTTATTTCAAGTGCCATTTTGTTCCACATAAGCAATCCAATTATTAAAAAGTCTCACAAAGGTTTGTCAATTAGGCATTGTTTGACATTTTAGAAACCTATGCTTGACTAAGTTGTAGTTTCCCTTAATTATTTTTCAATGAATCACAAATAAAAAAAAGGTAAACCCTCGTTCCTAAATATAATATCACTTTCATAATTTGATTAGATAAGGATGTTAATTAAGGTAGTTATTAATACATGATATTACTAATCTACCTTAGCCATATACCTTTATTGTCACTCTCCACCTCTTACATGTTTATTATAGATAAACATTATTAGGACTTATCAGGGGAAAAAATTGAGAAAAATTATAAAGTTGTTTATATTCAGAAACAAATTGAAATTTGAAAGTGATATTTTATATTTAAGAAGAAAGCGAGCATCGAATTTTCCGTACCATGTAAATAGCAAGGGCTCATCCAAATTATTGGTAACCTTGAGATGAATTCTATCATTTGTACTGACGTTAATAAGAGGACCAGGGAACATGCCATTTATAGTTATAACCTGCAAAAAACACAGAATCATTAATTAATATTATAGCCATTAGCATGAATTAGCAAAAGAAACCAATCTGCATTTTTTATAATCAGATTGTGAATGAAAAAATAATTACAGGTTGATCTGCAGCAACCGGCTTGATGCTTGAATCAGTGTTAACTTGCCAGTCAAGAAATATATCAGCACTATTAGCTATGGTTACAAATGCCATAATTAGCATTATTATACCAAATCTAATAGGTTTAATAGTAGCCATTGATAAAATTTTGAGATTTAATTATGTTGAGTATGTAGAGGGTTGAGAGTAGAGAAACGGCTATGTATGGAACAGGTTTGGGAAATGAATGTGGATGAGCGGGGAAGTGAGGTTTAAATAAGAAAATATGAGAATTAAAAATTAGGTTTAATTGAAATAGAGTTAAATGTGCAATTTGTTAGGTCTTCCAAATATTATCAGTTAAAAAAAACGGTCTTCAAAATGAGAAATATTTAATCCTTTCCAAAATTCCAAGAAATTGTTTTTTTTTTGCCAAAATAAATAAAATAATGAACGATTATTTTATGTTCTGATAAAAAAATATAATGTTTAGTTTTTTTTTATCAGAAATATAATGTTTAGTTTATGATAAAAGTATTATTTAATTTTTGAAAACTGAGGAACAGTTCTAACCGAGAAATTTAGGGAGAGAGACTATGAAACAAATAAATTAAAACCATTATTAAAGTCCAGAGATATGATAAAAAAGTTCAAAATCTAAAACCAAATAGGAGGGAAAATTTTTGAAAAAAAAATATTGGAGGAAAATTTTAGGGACCAAAAGTGGGTTTAACCCATTAATATATGTATACATTCCATTTCACTGTTATTCCAGTTTTAATCAACAAGTTTGACTTGATTAACTTGTGAAAAATTAACGATTGAGTTAGAGAAGAAAAAACCTTATTGAGTAATAAAAAAAAGAAAAGACCTTATTGACCGAACTTCCATACTTTTTTTAACTGACCGAACTTCCATACTTCAAAGCTCTATTAAATTAAATAATTTAAAATTTTATAAATAATTAAATATTAAATAATAATTATTCATATTCATTTCTAATTATAATCTATATTTAGAATTTAGAATTTTAAAATAAAATAATAACGAACTTGATAAAACTTCCGATCATTAATTAATTTTCTTCATATCGACGATCAAGGTATCCCACTTGACAAGTGGGAGACTAATATTCCACTAATTTGTAGGCACCGCATGAGAATTTTAAATTAAAGGGAACGAAACACATGAACACAGTATATGCAGTGCAATTTCTGATAAAAAAAAAGTATAGGCAGTGCAATTCAGAAAGAAATAAAATACACATGTATGATATGGATGATTATCTCTTTGAGGTTACAAACTTTAAAATGGCCTATTTTCATGACCAATATGGCAATCAAAGAAAAAAGAAAATATTGACAAGAATAGGAAACATGACAAAAATATAGCAACTGAGCTTGATTAGTATACAATGCACGTATAAAAAGCAGAATAATCATCAATATGTAATCTGGATCTCCACTCTTGTTATCTGTATAGGGTTCTATGCCTCGAGATCTTTAAGTTGCGGACGAAAATAGAGGAAGCAGGGTTGTGATGATGGCAACAAGAGACCTATTAATTAATTAATTAATGCACAAAACACAACAAACAAGAAAAGAATAGAACATGTTAGATTGCAAAGAACTGTACTCAAAAGATAAAATTAAATTAATGCCCAAGTTACGTGAATAAATATGTACATATACACACCATGTTATATATGAGGAACTGCATGTCCTTGACTTAGAGCTTGATGGTGCAGGTGGTCCTGAGGGAGAAGGGCTTGGTGTGGGAGGTTGATACTTTCCTGTATTATTTTTCCAATATTAACAACATATCAAGATTGAATTGCACTTAGTTGAGATTTAGAGAATGGGTTAAAACTATAAGAACAAAAAATTGTTTTTAAGAAGAAGAACTGACCACATAATAGGACATTTTGTGGAGGTTGATCCTCTTTATCTGGGTTAGGATCAGGATCATAAACCCTCACATATAGCTCTTGACCCAAGTACCAATTTCTGAGTTTTTGTGATCTCAAATTCCACATTCCAGGATTATCAAGAAATGCATACACAGCACTCCATCCATTAGGGAACACTTGTACTGTGGAGCGTGACACAGGATCATAAAGATTATATGTTGATCTCAATTCTGGACTCCATTTTCCCTCACCAAACCTGAAACACAAATATTATGTACACAATTTTATAAGCATTAGTTTGATATTCTAGTTTTATAGTAGAAAACATATGGGAAAATGGTCAACAAGGCTTACCCAACAACAAAGAAATTGAATCCATCAAAATGCCAAGTATCTATGGTATTGTTGAATTCATTGTTGAACACAATCTCCAGCCACCCTTTATGCAATCCACTTGCCACAAAAACTCCACGGATCACCTTATCATTCGAAGAGTTTGTGGGATATTCATCAAGAACATATACTCCACTTCCATTGTTGAAGTGATCAGCTAGCTTTAGTGGGGTGTCTGGAGTCAAGTATGAAACATTGTTTACTGTATAGTGCAAAGAGCCATTAATGTCAGATGTTGATGCCTCCAAAATGAAAGTTTGAGATATTGTCACATTTGAAACATTGAAAGTTCCTTGTGGGTTAGGCCTTGCAGCTCCTGTAGTTAGGTTCCACCTTCAATAAAAAACATAACACAGTAAATTTTAGCATAATCATGAACAAAAAATCAGTCAAAGTTTGAAAGCATTGTTTTCACTACTATCTCATGTTCTAACCATATGAGTTAAACTGAGGATTTAATTTGGCCTAATTAACTATATAAGACATTAATTTGATTTGCCTCCCAAATTTATATTCTTTTTACTCATGATATCCTCTTTTACTAATTTCACATCTTCAGGGAGCTTTCATCAAGGGGTAGTTCCAATACACTTATGAGACAATTTTAAGAAAACCAACACACAAAACAAATAACTAACTTAATTTTCAATGCTGTAATATAACAATATGAGAACTTCCTCTTCTAATCTTGAAGGTTATTGATATATATAAAAATATAAAAAAAGAGTGAGAGGCCAACTATATTGATTAGAAGTTATGGGCGCTTACCTGATAGATTTGGCTTGGTTAATTGAGAAGTTAAGATCAAATGGATCTGGACCACTTGGGAGAGAGCCATTAGCAGAACTGGTTGAATTCTCATAGTGAAGAACAGCTAATCCAACAAGAGTGGATATATCTGAGGCATTATTATCATTATTATTGTTATGCAGTTTGGGAGAGGCTACTATATAGTAATCTTCAACACTTTGGTTTGCTGTAACAAGAACAGAATAAGACTGCCCAACATGAACATCAAGAGAATCCAACTCTATCTCATCCACATATGACCCTTCAGTTTCAACCACAACCATTTTGTGACCTTGAATTCTAAAATTGAAGCTCCATGATGTCCCCACATTTGATATCCTCAGCAAATATGTTTTTCCTGTGCCACATGGAGACAAAATAACACAAAAGTTACTATACTATATATTCACCTCAAGATCTTATTAGTACAGGATTTTCAAACATTAGTGTTTTTAACCTTGTGTCACATTGAAGGACTCATGAGGTAATGAAAGATTGTTCAAATATGGTGGCTTGCCATTTATTAGCATCCAATCAGGAGTAGCATTCAGATTGGACCTTACGTCCTGCAGTGCATTATAAGATAAGAAAATGAATTAGATTGATCAAAACTTGGGAATATATATGGAGACCATTTTGAGTTAGATATACTGCTGAGAGATAGTTACTTTATAGTTGTTAGTTTGGAACCAATCACCAATGAGAAGATCGAATTCTGCTTCTGGTTTAGCAAAGGGAACAAGGATCACAGGGCGATTATTGACTCGAATCGGGCCAAACCCGCCCGCAGCTTTAAGGAAATTGATGGAAGGGAAGTAGGAGAAAGTTCCTATTTGGTCTTTGACATCAAAGACACAAGTCCAACTAGTACCAGGTTGAATGGGACAATTTGTGCCAGAAACCCCATCTTGCCATGAATTCAACCTTTGTTGTATCCCATTCCTGCACCAAATAATCCCATTACATGCATCAGAGTCCAAAAAACACTAGATGCTACTAACTCTTAAACAATTGAATTCCTTATATGGGACTGAATAGTAATTTCCCCTAATTATTTTTCAATGCATCACACTCAAAATGTACTGAATTTACTGTACCATGTAAATAACAAGGGCTCATCCAAATCATTGAAAACCTTGAGATGAATTATATCATTAGTGGTAGCATTGATAAGAGGACCAGGGAACATGCCATTGATAGTTATAACCTGCAAAAACGTAACACACACATATTGTCATTATAATACATCAATTCATATGGATTAGCACAAGAAACTAAGCTGCAACATGTAGAATTATAGGCTTTAAAATGAATCAACAATAATTATATTACAGGTTGATCCGCAGACACTGGCTTGATGGTTGAATCACTAGAAACGTGCCACTCAAGGAATAAATCAGCACTATTAGCTAATGTCACACATACTGCAATCAGCAAGAAAATTATAAGTCTAAGAGGTTTTATGGAAGGCATTGATAAGCTTATGAGATTTATCATGTAGAGTGTATCAACGGCTAAATATATTAATATATAGAGGGAGCGAGAGAGAAAGTCGTGTGGTATGAGATACAAATAGAACAAAAGCCGGCCAGGTTTAAGACTAAAAATTTGTTTTTCTTGAGAAAAATACGTTTGATATTTGCTTATATTTTTTTCCTCGTATATGTAGGTAGATACGGCTTGAAAAAATCTTTTTTCATGGACGAAATAACATATCTATCTATTTTTTTATAAAAAACAATTTATATATCTACCTAATATATCTAATTTTTTTGGTAAAAAAAAATCTAATTTTCTCTCTAGAAATCGTGGTTTCAGGCTTTCAGCCTTTCAGGCGTTACGGAAAAATAAATATTTAAATTCGATAAAAAAAATAAATATTTAAACGGAAAATGCGCTAAAGGGGCGGTTATTTCATTTATTTGAATTTATTTCTCCTTTATTTAGGTATCCCCGTATCCATGCGATTTTGATTGATATAGTAAAGAAATTAAAAACCATAAATATTTTTTTATCGAAAAAAATAATAAATCCTTAATTTATATTTTGATATTTTAGACGGATTTATTCATTTTTTTCTATTTTTGATTTTGATCAAAAATTATTTTTGATTTTGATCAAAAATATTTGGGAAAATGACATATAAAGTCTGCCCAATTGGGATTTGGACAATTGAGGTGGGTAAATTGTGGAAATGACAAGTTGGGTCATTTGAACCTAAAACAAATTACCATATTTGGGGAAAAGACTAAAGTGTCCTTAAAATTAAAAACTCATCATTCTTCTTCTCTCTGCAGTCATCATCTTCTCCTCAAACCCTAGCCACCATCTTCCTCACAACAAATCTGAATCTCAAACCCTAGCCACCATCTTCTCCTCAAACCCTACCTAGCCCACCCTCACCCATCATCGGCCTCCATGTCTCCCTCATCTCTCTGTCGTCATCTTCACCCGTTGTTGGCTTCAACAAGGTCCTTTGCACAAGCGAGTTCGTCAGAGCGAGTTCGTCATCTTCACCCGTCGATTCTTCCCTGTAACATGCCGAATAACCACAGTAACATGCGTATTAACCACTGTCGCATGATTTTAACCATAGAAACATGCATTTTTATTTCCAAAACCTAATCAATGCAACAATGAATGAACATCTACTTCATCATCTTCATTACATCTAAGTCCACGTGAACTTCTTCTTCCACCAATAAATTCCAGACAAGGTTTTAGGGTTATACAATACACATACATAATTTTTCTATTTCATACCCTAAAAGACACCATGACCAAATAAACTTGAAGAGAGTAGTTTTTGCTTCCCTGTAACATGCCGAATAACCACAGTAACATGTGTATTAACCACTGTCGCATGCATTTTAACCATAGAAACATGCATTTTTATTTCCAAAACCTAATCAATCCAACAGTGAATGAACATCTACTTCATCATCTTCATTACAAATTATAGAAATCTATAATTTTTTTTTGGCCGGAAAAATATTTTCTATTTTCAAATTATTGAAATATATGACAATATTATTCAAGAATCTCGTGTTACAAAAAAATTCACAAATCTCGTTAATGAAATAATTCACATATATTTGATCAAAAGAAATAATACACATTATTTTATATCAGCAAAATAATACACATATATAGTAATAACCTGCATTATGGTCCAAAAAAAACCTGCATTGGTTCGGTGTGCCTATATATACTCATTAAGCGACTTTAATATCAATATATAAATTATTCAATCAATATAGTATAAAATTAATATTAAAACTTTTAAATTCTATGGATTAATTTAAACAATGTAATTTATTTTTCAAACTCTAAAGAAATCACATTGTTTAAAAAATAAATTCAAAAGCATTAATATTAAAAGGGAAAATGACAAATAAATACCTCAGAATGTCCAAAATGACAAGTAAGGAACTCAAACTTCTAAAAGGACAAGTAAGGAACTCAAATTTTCAAATAGAAAAAAATAACAACAAAAACATAGCTATTAACAACCGGAACATAATGATTAACAATTGCCTAGTTCCTTAGTTGTCTTTTTGAAATTCGGAGTTCCTTACTTGTACTTTTGGAAATTTGAGTTCCTTACTTGTCCTTTTAAACATTCGGAAGTATTTATTTGTCTTTTTCTCTTAAAAACGTTCTTCAACTGCTATATTTTCTATTATTGAAAAATGGTCATAGCATCGCTGCGTGCAAGTAATGAAGGAATGGGATGTAATATTATTTTTATTGGCTAACCATTTCTTTAATAAAATTGTTGGACATCACCTATGACAAATCCTACAAACTCAGTTAAACTTACTATAAAAAATATCACAAATGTACCTATAAGTAAATTCTTTTTTTTTTACTAGAAGATATAATTTTCTAAAACAAACCAAATAAGACAAACTTATTATAACCATACTCATATATATTATTATTGGTGAGAAGACCAAAAATACTCATATATGATGTACTCGTTCCAAAACAAACAAACAAAATACATGGACCATACATGATACATCCACGCGTAATGAATTATGTATAATTAATTTTTTATTTCTATAATTGTATATAACATATCTTATCTTTTTAATAATTAAGGTTTTCAAATTCGTGATTGTGAGTTTAAATAAATTCGTAAAAGAAATTTAAAATCAAATCCTAAAGTCGAATAATAAACTCGTAAGAGTTTATTTTCATTACTAAATGTGCGTTTCTAGTATATAATTAAATAAAAAGTACAATAATTTAATTTAAATATATTTTCAATAGAAAGAGTTTAAATTAAATATATCAATGTTCGTACTTTATCAAATTCAATAAAGAAATTTGATAATGGGTGTGCAGGTGCTGGATGTATAATTAAAGATTTCCAGGGACATTGGTTAATGGGAAGTGCTTGTAATATTGGTGGGCATTGTTAGATGGATTACAATTAGCTTGGTCTAAGGGATTCAGATTTATGAAAGTTGAAGTTGACTGCCTGCTAATACTTAAATTGATTCAAAGGGAAGAAAATAGCGCAAGTGTTCATTCCAGTTTAATAAATCAGATTCTATTGCTTATAGAGAAGGATTGAGATATCGATGTAAAACATGTTTTTCGGGAGGGAAACGAGTGTGCAGATTTTTTGGCATCCTATGCATTGCAACTTCAAGAGGGCTCTCATTTCCTACAAGATCCTCTTGTTGGTTTGGAAGGTATTCTTCATGATGACTTAGTGGGCGTTTCTCAAGAACGTCTTATTCTGGTTAACTGATCATTGATGATCCCTTTATAAACGAAAAAAATTCAATAAAGAAATATCTTGAAAATTATATATAAATCAATGATTATGGTTAAATAAATAATTGACATTAGATGATATTAGAGCAAAGATCACACGATTTTTATAGGATAGAAATGTACAATTGTTAAATTTAGTACGTAAACACATGATATTTTACCAAGTTACAAGACGTACAAAGCTGACTCATCACATATTTTGGATCGGTATAGATGTAAAAACAAAGGGTAAAGGAGCAAATCTGGCCCCCAAGTAACCACCAAGGAGCGCTGAGTACCCTAAACTAACCACAGGCCCGGATCTGTACCTCAAGTAACCAAGATGTTAAAAAAATACCCCGGTTGGACGGTCAACTACGTTTGACCGTTACTATGCCTACGTGGCCGCCACGTGAGACCGGTTTTTGCCACTTGGCGCCGCGTAGGATAAGTGTGTGGGTCCCACATTAAATAAAAAAAAAATTCACCCTCCCTCTTCTTCAACAAACCCGCCGACCCCCCCCCCCCCACCCCCCCACCCCTCCACCTCCCCCACCACACACCCCACCCCCTTCACCTCCCTCCCTCCCTTCACCTTCCCCCACCACACGCCCCACCTCGTGGGGTGTGTGGGGGGGTCGGCGGGTTTGTTGAAGAAGAGGGAGGGTGAATTTTTTTTATTTAATGTGGGACCCACACACTTATCCTATGTGGCGCCAAGTGGCAAAAACTGGTCTCACGTGGCAGCCACGTAGGCATAGTAACGGTCAAACGTAGTTGACCGTCCAACAGGGGTATTTTTTTAACATCTTGGTTACTTGGGGTGCAGATCCGGGCCTGTAGTTAGTTTAGGGTACTCAGCGCTCCTTGGTGGTTACTTGGGGGCCAGATTTGCTCCTTTACCCAAAAACAAATGATATTTAACCCACCAGTTCAGCAACAATTCAAATGCCTAAGTTATCAACTCATCCACTCATCCAAAACAAAGCCATATAATTCTTCTTGGTCTCCCACAATAGAGTACAATATAACTAAAAGGAATACAGCATGAGATCTGCTGTTGTTGATTTGACCAAAACATGATGAATCGATGGGTAACAACTATAAGTATACCATTCATTTATGGTGCTATACTAGTTAAAGTTCAAAAAATGCAAACACATAAATACAAATTCACCACTCACCACCCCAAAAGATAAACATAATAAACAAACAAACAAATAAATAAAAATACAGAACCTATATTTTCTCTGGCTTATCCTAAGAAGACAGACCCAAAACTTACATTATCACATTAAAAATCGATACAAGAGATATATACAATAAGATGTACTGACATTTTTCCAAAGCAGATAACCTATCTGAAGCAGCTGTTTGAGAAATTTCAGAACCATTTGAACGTGTAATATGAATAAAATGCTTCCTGTTGCTAGTAACAAAATCTGCTGAGATATGTAGAATCTCTAGTGTGGAATCTAATGTGTGTTCTTGTTGCAGCATATTTACTCTAAACAACATCCTTTGCCTTGATGCATCAGCTCATAAGCGCGCTTTTGCTTTTGTTTCTTCACTACTACGGAACCCTTTTCACGTAAACTCGGTACTTCCAACATCTGTAAATTGAGAATTATTAAAGAGCCAAAAACTATTAATAAGTTGCAATCCTTGCAGCTCAATCCTACCTCAACTAGTTCTGTTGATTTTTCAATAATAGATCCTTCAAAGAAAGCAACTCAATTATCATTGGTCATATATTTACACTTAATCAAGGACAAAAAGGTGGCTTAGTGCACAAGGCCTCAATCAGGTGGGATCTAAGGAGGGATATATACGCATTCTTACCTTGCAAGCGGTGGAGAGGCTGTTTTTGAATTTGAACAAGTGAGCTGAGGTTCACTCTAACAGGTAGAAAAATTGAATTGAAATTGATGTTCACCTCTGAGTTATAAGCTTAGTAACTAGTTAAGCTCAATTCAGTTCCAGTCATATTTGTTTGCATATTAGTGCTTTCAGCATCCAAACTCTATTTGACCAAGAGATTGTAAGGCAGCAAATTGATTACTTTCATTTACTAATCCATGCAAATTGATTACTTTCATTTATTAATCCATGCTTACTAGGTTTTGGAGGCTAAAGTTCTATACACAAAGTAACCTCAAGACTTGATAATTAAAGTCTGAAAACAAAGAATTATTGTTAGTGAGTAGCACAACAATAGAGAAAATAATAGGAAATTGAACTAGCTTCTTTATTCAATAACCACAATAATATAAAGGCATGCTATTTATATCTCTTAGACTAACTTCTTTTAGTTCTCACAATCTGACTGAGGTCATTGCATGTGATCATCCTGTAATACTCAGTCACGTATCAATTATGAAATTTATTTAAACATTCAGCTCAAAACGTGTAAGTGATACAATCGACTGAGGTGAAAGTAATTCATTTAATATCCAGCAATGATCCAATTTCAACAAATCCAAGACTCAACATTAAAAATTACAGTGAAACTAGAGATTTCAGTTATTCAACATTAAAAAGTTCATACTTCATACTACTTACAAAAATAAAATGGAAAGTAAATGGCTAAAATCCATTTCTTCCATCCACAAGCGATACGAACTGAAAATCACCAAGGTAAGGCAGAGAGTACCCATGAAATCAAAGAAAAATAGAAGTTATTGGAAAATTATATACCTTCAAGGAGAGATCATCAAAGCATTGCTGCACATTTTCTCTAGTTTTAGCACTACACTCTACAAACAAGCAGTTATGTTTCTGTGCAAGAGCCATACCCTCTTCCTTGGTTACAGCTCTTTCACTATCCTGGAGGTAAGAAAAGGACTATATGGTCAGAGAGAAATTAGTACTTTTGAACCTCTTGTATAGGAAAAGAAAATTGCTTAATCATTTTTGTTTTTTTTTTACAATGTTCATTAAACACAAAATTTACCTTATCCACCTTATTCCCAACTAAAATTCTGATGCACTCAGGATTAGTGCTGTAGAGTTCAACTTCTTTCGCCCACAAGTCCTCCAAGTTTTTAAATGATTCACGCCGTGTCACATCATAGACTGTAAGTGAAATTTTAGAGATAAAACATGTGTAACACATAAGATAAATTAAATATGTAACACAAAAACATCTAAATGCAATTTTTCTTTATCTTTACCATACCAAGAATGATTCCATGCGCACCTCTGTAGTAAGAGCTAATCACTGTTCCAAACCTCTCTTGGCCCGCTGCAATAGATTCACATCATATTAACAAATGGCACCAAATAAATGGTGACAGGTTTCATGTCATATGGAATTCAATTGGCACCAAATAGGATTCAACTATGTAACACCAGAAATCTGGAAGGGATGAGACATATAGTTTCATCAGGTCAATTCAATATGTAGAATCCAAGTATCAAACCTGCAACCTCTTTCACTTGGGAGACACCAAGTGTTTCTACATATATTTTTTCTGGTTAGATTTGCTGTGAAAGATTTAAATGCCTCTTCATTTGTCAGGAAAAGCATAAAAGTAAAAGTAACAACCTGCACTGTCATTTATTCCTACCTGCTTTTTACGCAAAAAGAGAAAAAGGAACAGCTTACAGCTTTAAAATTAATCATATTTCCACAAACATACTTAATTAAATACTATCCCCCACCCCTCCAACACACACATGCACAATCAAGGGCTTTTTGAAATAACATACTGATTACCACCTAGGCTTTGTAGATTATCTTACAAATTGGAAAACTCACCCTGGTCTATTTTGTCTTCTAAAAAGCAATGGAAGGGGTATATTTTTAATGAGGGAATTAGCATATCTTACTGTAAGTAAGCTTGGAGGTCATTTTCAGCATTCATTAATTTGCAAATTAATAGTTACACAGGGCTACAGCAAGATATTCGGTGGATCATTACGAATATTGTCATATATATGAGGGAAATCAGTTACCTGTGTCCCAAATGGTAAGTTTCAATCTTTTTCCACCAACTGTAAGGAGCTTGATTTTGAAGTCCACACCTGCAAATAATTTAAGATTGCATATTGGCATCTTTGGATATAAAAATATTTGAATCAATATAATGAAAAGCAAGATTTTTGATGATACAAAATGCTGATACACTATCCATCTCAAGTGAGACACTAGTTAAAATAAATTAAGTTAAAAAGGTATGGAGCAGGGAAATGGGAAAATTTTTTGATGCAATGTAATTTGATTCACTGCAATATAGCTAATGGATCAGAACTTACGTACATGACTTCTATAATCTGTAATGGACCATGTTAAAGCATTCCTCTTAAAAACCGACAAGTGTTTTACATTATACTCCACCTTGTGCAGTTCAGAATTTCAGGTAGTAACACACAAGAAGCTCAAATCAGTCTCCATAGTCTTGAAACATGCTTATAACAAACACATAACAATTTTACAAGAATCCATGACTAAGAGAAATTCATCACAGGACCAACCCTATTCCACCAAGTGGATTTCATCACACACACACACACACACACACACACAATGCCATTTAGTTCTATGGACAGGCAAACTTTTAGAATAAATTATTAACCAAGAGGTTCCAGTCAATAACCTTATACATGTGTCTGAACCACTAAGTAATATCAACCGTATTCTACCACCTCAAACTTTATCAAACAACATAGAATTTTCAACAGAGGAACCTTGAATTCTGGATTAAAAAATGAAACCTTTAAGCCCTTTTAGATTTCAAATTTGGATATTGATAACTACATAACCCAGAGGTTGATTTTCAACCCAAAAATTGATTATCCTACACCACAAATTAATACTAGAATCATCCAGTTCTATCCATACAAGTAATAATACAAAGAAGAAGCCATATTTATATCCTAAAGATATCCAATTCCAGAAACAGATTCTCCCAAACAAATATATGAGAAAAGACTATATATCATGCTATATGGTATGACTAATGAAAGTTGAATAAGTACCAATGGTTGGAGAATGGTCCTGAACTGACTTGGAGATGAAGCTAAGAAGAAGACTACTCTTGCCAACTCCAGAATCTCCAATCAACAACACCTTAAAAGAGTAATCAAGACTGCTATTTCCCACTTTGGAACCCATCTTTATGTCATAAAGCTTCTAGAAAGTTTCACAGTAATTATTCATTGTACCATGATCATAAGTAAGGAAAAGAAAGAGAGAATGGAAGAAAATGGAAGAGAGAAGAATGGAACAAGGTTGTTAGTTAGAACTTAGAAGGAAGATAAGTAACAAGAGGTAGGACAAATGTCCTCTTTCCTTGGAAGGCTTTGAATGAAACGGTGCATGTAACATTGTAACAACATGTGTGTTTGACCATCACGCGCCTTCACTTTCAACAATGTTGTGTTGTGCCGGATCTTCCATCATATTTATACTTTTTGTCTCTTTCTTAATCAATCTATTCTATATTCTTCCTTCCTTTACAATGCCACCTTTCTGTCCATAAAAAAATTCTTTCTTTTTAATGAGTGATCCAAGCCATTGCTTTATATATCATATGTGGCATACATCTAATTCATTTGTTATGCAAGGAACCTTTTATTTTCAGAAGGAAACTTGAATTTTGTTTTATGGTAATTTTTTAAAATAAAAGGGTAGTTGAACTATATTAATGAAACGTATTTTTTTCAACTACCAGTGTGTGTATTTTCAGGGCTCATAAGATTATTTTTTTGGTATTTTTTATCTATTGACTAAGATCAATGTTGCATTGCAAGTTTGCAACATTCAAATATCTCCATCATTTGATATTAAATTGCATTAGATCAATATCGTTTTGTACAAGAAAAATTTACTTCATGGTCTGCAGGCATGCAAACATTCTAGGTTTTTCTGGCAAAGGATACAAATTTACTACTACTGTATTTTTCGAATTACTCTTTTTTATAAGACTGATGTAATGTTAAATATTCTCCATTTCCTAGACAATTCTCTTTTTTGTTTAGTGTGTAATATGCTTTGTTTCCAAATAATTAATTGATGTTTCCCAATATGCATGGGATATTATAAAATTATTTATTTGACAATGTCACTCATCATTGCCGTGCCGACATCATTTTAATATTGACCCTTAATGTCTTACTTTTAAAGTATACATAACATTGTGAAAATGTTATAAACATAAAACTTTATCTCAAAACTTCAATAAATTTTCTAAGTTTTCCGATACGTACTTAAATCCTAATTAGTCTTTGCAATCTGAACTTAAAAAGAAACTACACGTAATACAGTTCATATAGTATTTTAATTCAAATTGCTGTAATAATACTGCAATTTGGATCTTCTTTCTGTTGTTATTGATTAAATTGTTGTGCAATGTCAAATCAAGGACGAAAAAATTAACGGTTTTAGCTGATATTTTTTATAATAAAAAGACAAAATGCATGTATAAATATATAAAGTTTGCAGGACAATTTACAGGCATGACGACATGACGTGTCAAGATTAGAATAATATTGTTATTATTAAATTAATGTGTAAATATTATTTTGGTAATATATTAATCATAGTTATTTGTGCATTAACTAGAGTTATTAGAATTAGGCAGCTGTACATATAAAGACCTTTTTAATCTCTGTATTGGAATAAGAAATACAATATTCATTTTTCCTAATTTTCTTTTTTCGGTTTCATCACTTTCATGGTATCAGAGCAATCTCTTTGCTTCTTTGAGTTGATTTTTTGGTAGTGATTCTTCAATCCTTCATTTGGTTCTCAAATCCTCACTTTTCTTTTCAATTTTTTATTTCTTTCAAGAGTTTTGGTTCGCTTTCATGTAGAGAGATTTTAAGTTCTTGTTCCATATATACCCTAATTTTTCTCTGAGTCTGCCCCTCTCAATCTGCCGAGAAATATGGAAATTGTAGCTGAAGAAGTTGTGCCTATCGAGGAAATCAGAGTGACCATAGTCTCCGTTAGGAATCAGCTAGGTGTAGAAGTGAATCGGATGGAAATAGAGTTGCCACATGAACATTACGTGGTAATTACGGTGAAACCCAACTACGCTCTGCCACCTGCACATGCTGGACAATCTTCTGATTCATCATGAAACCGAACACCACCTGCGGTCATCATCATGAAACCGAACACCACCTGCGGTCTGATTTTCGTGGTTCTAGTTTTAAATAAATTTTAGGTTTTAAATAAATTTTCATGTATCTTCTACTTTGTTAGTGTTTAGAATACTTTCACACCAGCATTTATGATTCTCTTTATGTATGATTTTCAAACTTTTCAATATGTCCTACAAGGCTACTGTCTGAAAAAAAAAGTCTTTATATGTACAGGTGCCTAATTCTAATAATGCACAAATAACTATGATTAACATATTAACAAAATAATATTCACACATTAACTTAATAATAACAATATTATTCTAATCTTGACATGACGCTAATAAGAGAAGATCGATATGACATTTATATTAAAGATGCCCAAAGTATATAATATTTACATCAACTTTAATTAGTTGCACATAATTTCTTTGAGTTTAAACTTAGCCCTTCTAACCTTCTGTATTTTGGAAATCAAGAACTCCGTGTAGTTAAATTATTGTCATCTCTTTTATACAAAAATTACTGTCATCTTTCCGACAAAATTTATTAAGTCATATTAAAAGGCACACATGACATCCCCACATGGAGTTCTATGTAAGTTGAGAACTTTATTAAATCCTCGAGCATTAAGTTAATTACATATAACAACCCTATTTTTATCTGAACATATAACCCTATTGATATTTTTAAATTTTAGGTAACCTTTTAAAATTTAGGGCTCTACCACGGAAAATTAAAAAATGCAACGCTTCTTTAACATAATATAATAGAGTATATATAATGTTTCAGAAACGTTCATAGAAACATGATGTAGAGTTTATATATTAAATGCTACATTAGCCAACAACATGTGGCGTTTTTTCCGGATCAGGATACTCTCAGCGGCAATTCTTCTCAGAATCTCTCAGCGGCGCAATCTTGTCCGTCCATTTTATCCAAGAGATCATGAAGTGCCACGTCATTGGGGATTAAAATGAGCTATAATGCAGCCTCTCACTCTCTCCTCCTCGCACTCCCCAAAAAAAAGCGACGTCCGTCTTCTCCAACTCCGGTTCTGTTCTTCTGCCGACCTCCGACCACCGTTGCCGACCTCCGACCACACTGTCATCCCCTTCCCACGGCGTCACACCCAATCCAGCAACCCATAGCCACAACGTAAAGAACTTTTATCGAGATATTCTTTGAATATGGTTGTAAAGTTTGCATCTTTTCTATTTTTCCCCCTTTTCCTTCAAACTTTTATCGAGATCTATTCTTCTTCAATGGTTTTGGGCATGTTTAGTTTTGTTATTCTTCATTGCGCTGGAGATTTATGCTCAAAATTATTGAGTGCTTTTGAAATCAAAATAGATATGGCTTGACTTTGTTGACTTGAGTGGGAATGATTTGCTGGGAAGTGATGGCCTTGAGGGAGTGTGCTGTCGAGAGTTTGAAGGGGGGAGAGAGAGAGGATTGAAGGTTGAAGACCTGATTCTTCGCAGGATAATAACTCATTTTAATCTCCAATGACGTGGCACTTCATGAGCTCTTGGATAAAATAGACGGACAAGATTGCACCGCTGAGAGATTCTGAGAAGAATTGCCGCTGAGAATATCTTGATCCGTTTTTTCCTTTAGATGTTAAGTGTAACAAAATTTATTAAAATTAACTTAAGACTCAAATATTTTATTTGATAAATATTTTATTTAATACCGATGCAATGGACCAAATTATTATATATGTGATAATATCAGACAAATTATGTTGCTTCTTTGTTCTGCTTTTGGTTTATAAATAATAATGGATATATTCCATTACTCGCTATGTTCGCCTGCAGTACTGTGCCTAGCTAGGGTGTCAAAAGTTTATTATTAATTAATATCAATGTCAAAATACTATATTTTAACTTAATCACCACAAGTTATGTAATTCATCGATCGATCTATTATTTATACTACATACAGCTCACTTCAAATTTAATATGATAGAAGAAAAATAAAGAGGCATGAAAAAGGAATAATTATATGAAGCTATATACATGCTTTCTCCCCCGAGTTTTTTCTTAAGAATTGGGAAACTGCGCAAAGAAAATACTCTCTCCGATCCTAAATATAAGACCTAGATAACCTTTTTTGGGGAGATTAAGGAATGCTTAATTTTAGATGTCTTTCCAATAATACCCCTCCTTAATTAGTTTACTTACTTAGTAGCCCTTCCTCCCCTATCAAAGGAGTTGTTAAGAAGAAGAAGGGTAATTTAGGAAAAAGGTGATAAAAAATGTATCTAGGTCTTATATTTAAAACCAAAATGAAATCTCTATCTATGTCCTATATTTAGGAGCGGAGGGAGTATTGTTTTCAATATGTTCACAAAAAAATCTATTAGTTTCAATATTCTTACAAAATACAAAGAAAATAAGGCACGCGATTCTTATCTTTACTTTCTTTTTGTTTTTAAAGATTTCTACATTTTTACGAGTAATTAATTGTTTTTAGGGGGATATCAGTAAAATGCCCCTAAAATATTAAAATTCCAAATTACGCAACTTGTTATATTTAACACTAAACACATTATGTATT
Source organism: Mimosa pudica (assembly GCA_029929735.1). Classification (NCBI taxonomy): domain Eukaryota; kingdom Viridiplantae; phylum Streptophyta; class Magnoliopsida; order Fabales; family Fabaceae; genus Mimosa; species Mimosa pudica. Next base: position 1,907,972 of record JAKELP010000023.1, on the reverse strand, counting down.
CAACAACTGAAATTTCGTTCTTAAGTGTAAAGAGGTTATAATTAAAAACTAATGCGATTCTTCTTCTTAATAGGTTAGTTTTTTTTTTTTTGTTACGGAAACTTTCCATCATTCGGCCTTATGATAATTACATGGGTGTTTTCATGTTGATGATTAATTTACTAAAAATGGGTACTCATAGTGAGCACACCTTGACAAGCAAGAGCACTGCCCTGGATATGTGGGTTCTTGTTGCATGCATGGCCCTCTCGATAATCTATCCTTTTAAGATGGGTGCTCTTTTTTAATAATCAAAAAGGAAAAAAAAATAACGAGTGCCATATCTTTATTTAAACTTATCATCTTCACAAAATTTAACCCTAAACTAATTCTCGTAAGTTGTTTTAAAATTGGTATGATTTTTTGTTTAATTTATCGCTTCATTTTTTTTTGGAATAGTGTTCTTGCTTCGTAATGAGGAGCCCCATCATCTCATATATAGTTGGAGGGGAGAAGCCAGATGGGGAGAGCGTGTGAGGCACGCGGTGCAACAGTGCGAAAGGAAAATGAAATAGAGATAAGAGAGAGTAAAAGAGAGAGTGAGTCGTTGATGATTACGTTAGAGAGATCATACTTATATGTTACTACGGAGTATTATGTAATTTGAAGTAGACACGTCTCGACAAGTGTTCGCCATGCACGTTTGACGCTATCCTATTACATAGTACTCCCCTCTCAACACTATCCAATCCCCATCTTCTTATCACACCTTTTATTTAGTACTCCCTCCGGTACTAAATAGGAGTATAAGTTATGTATGTTATGGTTGACTTTTTTGAAAATCTTAAAAATTAAAATAAGTCAATTATAAATTGATTTAACTAATTTTTTTTCTTAAACTAGTTTGTTTAACCTATAAACTAATGACTAATCTAAAAATTTATTAAATATGTCATAATTTAATACTAATATATTAACCTTAACATCTCCAAAAAAAAGTCAACCGTGACTTATATTTAGGACCGGTGGGGGTACCCTTTAGTACTGACTAATTTAGAACTTTACGGGGAGATCGAGTTGCTAAGAATCAAACCTAGGACTTATAATTAAAGCGAAGGCGGTGAGATCTACTCTTACCTCACCTTTTATATTGCCCCTCTTTAACAGGGAATGACAAGGTCATGTGCACGTATAACAAGATCATAAACAACTCTAACAAGGTCATGGTCCAATCTGTGACAAGTTAATGGGTAAACATTGACGAGGTCATGTGCAGAAATAATAAGGTCATGTGCACGTATAACAAGTTCATGGACATCGAAGAATGGATAATCTAGTCTTTTGTATTTGAAATATATTAAAGTAATGTCTCTAGGGACCCTACTTTAATATGTGGAGTTTATGAGACTTTTCTACCATTAAGTCCCTTATGAGAGATTACAAATTAATTTTCTCTTAAAATTACATCGATGATGGTATGAGTAATTTAGATATTTTATTTATATATATATACATATATATATATATATATATATATATCAAATATGCAATAGATTTAATAATAATTAAGTCAGACCAATAGGCTTATAGTATAGGCTAGACGTTATGAAAAAAGTTTGACATTTAATTAAATAGGCTTAATAGTACTTCTAATGGTTAATCTAACTTATTTACTAAAAAGGCCCGACGAAGCCTGATGTAGGCTACGTCCTATGTCCCTCATAAAAGTCTAGTATATTCCTGCCTCTACTCATCTACTTTACTTTAGGCGTTCATCGCTTTTCAGTGATTATTTTTAGAGTAAAAATCAACCTTTAACTCAATAAAGTTGAGAATGAAGAGTGAAGTACTCCTTTATCCTATTTATCCTATTTATAAGTCATTAACCTCATATTGAGTATGAAGGATGAATGCTAGCAAAAAAAAAAAATGAAGGGTGAATGAATATTACTCTCTCATGTTCCTAATATAAGAGCTTAAAAGTCAAAATTTAAATGATTTTGGTTCCTAATATAAGATTTCACTTCACATTCTCCACTCATTTAATGTGGATTTTTCATACTTTGCCTTTCATACTTTGCCCATAACTCATTTTCATCTTTATTAATGCTTATGTGTTTCTTTCTCTTAAAAATATCATAATAAATATAGACAATATTGGAAAAGAAACATTAACTCTAGACACCAACTAACATTCACATTTTTTTTTTAAAAACGTTTCTTTGGCAGCTAACTCTTATATTAGGAACCAGACGGAGCTAGTATTAAAATACTCCCTCCGTTCCTAAATATAAGATCACTTTGGTTAATTTGGGGAGATTAAGGAAGACAATAAAATTACATGATCTTCCTAAAATCCCCTCAATCACTTAACTTTAAAAAGATGAGGAGTTTTCAATGAAAAGAGGAAGTATAAGGGTAGTTTGGGCAAAACTTGAGATAAAATAGAAAGTGCTCTTATATTTAGGAACTTATTCACTTCCTCAAAGTGATCTTATATTTAGGAATATGGGAGTAAAAGAAAAGAACTTAATGAAAGTAAGAAATCAACGTGAGTGGCGGGATCGTCGAGGATTTTGAAATGCAGATATGATCGAATCATGACACGTGGCAAGAGGATGTATGATCAATCATACACGTGCACCATGTGTCTTATCCCAAGCAGACAAACATGACCCTGCTCCGCCACCACATGTTTCATACTTTCATCTTTACTTTCATCTTTGACTAGTTGACCTGCTTCACTTTTGTTAGTACTATTAATAATAATTTGAAATAGTTCTATCAAATTGATCCAAATACTTTGCTCTTAGTTATCCACATGTTACTTGTCACTTACAGAGTTACAGGTTAGTACAACAATATGTGTGTTTTTGAGTTTTTGTTTTATCTCATGAATATTTTTTTTTTCAAAATTATGTTTGTTTAGCTTACGTCGTGAAGAATACAATTTTGTTACTTTCAGTATTGTGCACACTCAGGGCAAAAAAGGTATTGTGCATGTTTTCTTATTGGTACTCCCTCTGGTCCCTAATGTAAGAGCTAGCCGCAAAAAAAACGCTTCTTAAGAAAACATGTGAATGTTAGTTGGATGTCTGGAGTTAATGCTTCTTTTCTAAAATTGTCCATATTTATTATGGTACTTTTAAGTGAGAGAAATACATAACCATTAATAAATATGAAAGAGAGTTAGGGTAAAGTAGGAAAAATGCATTAAATGAGGAGAGAATGTGGGGTGAGCTCTTACATTAGGGACCAAAACCATTCAAATTTTGGGCTCTTACATTAGGGACCGGAGGGAGTATTATTTATATTTATATTTATATACTATGATTTTTATCTCTATTGAGACTGAATGCTTTTTAATGATATGGCATACATTCTATTAAAAATTATAAATATCGAAACTTGTTAAAATGTTCTGAGTGTATTGTATCTGTTATTTCAATCACTTTTCATGTAAAAAGCCAAGTCCCTTAGCTTTCCAATGTTTTTTGCATTTGATTTTTTTTTATAACTTTTTTGTATTTGTTGTGACCTAAAATATGAGAATTGTGATTACAGTGGTAATAGCATTAGACTTCATCTTTTAATAGAGATTCTAATTTAGGGAAAATGACAGAAAAATGCCACTTGAATTTCATTTGGACAAAATGGGGTCTCCAATTGCAACTTGGACAAATAAGGGTGCAACTTGGACAAATAAGGGTCAGTCCCCTATTTGTCCAAATGAAATTTAAGTCAAATGACAAAATAACCCTTCAAAGCATCCACCTCTGAAACAAAACGAAACCCTTCTTCATGGTAGAAACTTGTGAAGCCCCACACCTTCTTCTTCCTCACAAACAACCTTACTCTTCCCCTTCTTCATCAACTTCTTCACCGTCTCTTGGCCTATTGTTCATCTTCCTTCTCTCTTCCCTCTCCATTTAAACCTTCTTCACTCATTCTCTCTCTCGCCTTTTTCTCTCCGTTTCCACCCATCGACGGCAGCAACGAAGTGACATAGAACAAAGTCAAGAAGCTCGAAGCATCGTGGGTAAGCTTCCTTTCCTCTTTTCTTCTCTTTCTGTCCGAATTTTAGTGAGTTTATGGGAGGGAATCAATTCTAGTTTGGGGTTTTGAGTTTCTTTAACTCACATGAATCCAAGTTAAATTCAGCATCCAATCCAATTTATGAAATAGAAGGATGAAAAAATTGACTTGAGCTTACTGATTTTTGTTGGAAAGCTTTTACTCATGTTTTTTCAATGTCATTGGTATGTGAAAAATGAAATGAACGATGCTTAACACTGTTATTACTTAATTTACACAAATTGATGCTTGACACTGCAGTAACTTGGTTATTGCAAAATGATGCTTGACCTTAGTTCTATTCTTTTAAGCAATTGATGCAGAAATTAAGGCCAAGCATGAGCTTTTTATTCACAGCCATGGATGATGATGTTTATGATTCAGATTTGGGTTGTTTGTTTCAGAGAGGGATATTAGTGTTGTAAGAACTGTCTTTTCTTTTGGCTTAAAGTTGTTTTTTTCTTCCCCTTTTTCATGCTTTCACCATGAATGGACCTGAAAATTTATATTGTCAACCTTTGGATTTTTTGAATAAATTTTTGACTTAAAGATGTTGAGCTTTCTTATTTTGTAAATATGCTTATGTGTCCTGGCATTGATCACATTTTCAATGTAAATTCTATAGCGGTTTTCATTGTATTCTACATAAGTGTTTTTTGATCCTCATGGAAGTTTTTATTTGATTTGTGGTAAATACCATTTTGACTCTGCATAAATGTAAATTCTTGCTAAATAACATTTTCAGCTTTTTTCCCATCAGATGCTTTTAAAGATGGCTCCATCTTCTTCAAGATAGCCATTCCTTGGGTAGATTTGAGAAGCTGATCTAGACCAAGCCAAAACATAAAAAATTCAATGTCAATTGTCTCTTGATATGATGTAGAACGCAGCTCATTAAAGCACATCAGACATTTTTGTGGTTGCTTGTATATATTGGAATGGTAAGAATGCAATTCTTTGGGCCTGTCTATGTGTATTAAAGTAACCTTTACTTTCTTTTCTCTTTGCCATCAACATGGTGCTCAATTTAAGTGAGGGGAACTCATAGTTTTTCATACATTTTTTATGGAAATCAAGTTAAATGGGTGCGTGAGCCATTTGTGCTAGTATTATTAAATGCCATATTTTCTAACATTCTAAGAAGTATGCATTTCTCAAACTAGAAAATTTCAGATAGTTCTTGAATGTTTTCCTTCATTCTCTGAGTTGCATTTGTAAGTTATGTTAAACTAATATTGATTTCTCGTGGTCCATTTTGTTACTGATATTCAACTGCTGTTAGATAAATGGCAGATGTATCAACCTAAGATTGTTCCTGATTCAACTTAGTTGGAAGCAATATATTAGTTCATGGTCAACATTTAGATTGTGGTGGTAGTGCCAGATCATGAGTCTTCTTTTTCTATGTCTGCTTCAAAAAGAAAGGTTTCTTTTTTTTTTCTCCAAACCAAATATGTGGCATTGTTTAACCTTTGATCAATGACTATCAAAATGTAAACCCAACACAATTTGGTAAGTGCCTGGCAAGTTGTGAAAATCTATACCACCTTTTGTGGCTGTAACCTGACCATTCAAAATTATTTTTCTTCAGAAAAGATTGAATGAAGAAGTCATTGATTATGACCTTCTTGAGGATCTGATATGCTACATTGATGAAACTTGTGATGAGGGTGCCATACTTGTATTTTTACCTGTAAGAGCATTCTGGTATTTTTTGAGTTGGTATATGTATTTGTATATTTTTTGAGTTGGAATCTAGAGTACTATAATAGTTTGATGACTGATTTGTGGGTATTTAGAAAATGTGTTACTATCTTACCTTGATTGTAGGTTCAAAGGATGACATCATCAACTCACAAGGCTGATAATACTATCTTCATCTCTTGAGGCTTTTAGAAAGATTCAACAAGAGTGTGCAAGCTTGCAAGCAGTTAATATTGCAGAGAATGCCATGTCTAAATGTCCAACTCAAGAGTTAGTTGGCAATACGAGAGATTCAGTGCAAGGTCAAGAAAGCAAGTTGGATCTTTAAATGCTAACGAGGAAAAGCCATGGGAAAATCCATGAATGCTTGGAAGGAAAAGAGGAAATGGGAGGAAAATTCTAGACTGGTAGATGATATCCACAAGTTTTATCTTAAGGAATGGAACGAAAATTATGGGGAAAACCCCTAATGAGTTTTAATATTGAGAAGGACCCGTTAACTTTTTATAACAAAATCACGCTTTTCAAACTTAATATTTTTCTTATTGATAAAAAAACTTATATTTTTCTTACAGCTTTACAAATTTTATTTACACCACATATAATACTCCCTCCGGTCACTAATGTAAGAGTAAAAAATTCGAATTTTTTTGTCTCTAATGTAAGAGTTCATCTCACATTCTCTCTTCATTTAATGTGTTTTTCCAACTTTACCCATAATTCTCTTTCATATTATTCATGCTTATGTATTTCTCTCTCTTAAAAGTATCACTATAAATATGAGCAATAATAGAAAGAAACATTAACTTCAGACACCCAACTAACATTTACATTTTTTCTTAAGAAATATTTTTTTTTGTGGCTGACTCTTATAATAGGAATCAGATGGAGTACTAATGATACTCTAATCCTAGTTATTCTCAATGAAACTTTTAATGTAAGATTCACCCCTTTTTCATCAGTAAAAATTTAAAGTTTTTATCAATACAAATAAAAGTAGAATGCATTGTGAGCTAACCTGGGGTGTGTGGTTGAGTGACAAGGACTCTTTCACCCTTAACCAATTGTCTGGGGTTCGATCCCTGGCGTTGGGTATGGATCGGAGAAGCATTAAATCTCCCAGACCAGCTGTCCCACCCTTTGAGGTGCCTACAAATCAGCGGGGGACTAGTCTCTCACTTGTCGAGTGAGGGGATACCTTGATCATGTATAAAAAAAAGAATGCATTGTGAGCTATTATATATTATATAATTATATAATTATATAATAGTAATAATGAAAATTTCAGTTCCAAACATATTTAATAATTTTCACATATTTTCTCAAAGAAATGTGTTTTATGGCCGAGCTCTTATTCGTTTATAAGTAGGACCCAGGGGAGAATTGAGCCTTGCTTAAAACTAACAAACACCTTAACAACACTTATAGAACATAGCCTAAAATACAGACAAGTGGGAGTATTAAGGGGAAAAGGGTGCATTATTATTGGATTTTCACTTTTTCAGAGAAACATCATAACACTGACAAGAAAGGTAAAAAGGAAACAGAAGGACAACATGCTTGTCATGACTCATAAGTGATATGTATAGTATGGGAGTAGCCGAATATAGTACAAATGAGAGCTATCTTTTGATTTAAGCAGTGAATGAAATTTAAGCAGGAGCATTAATGTCCTCAGGCTTCAAGTAAGCTGCCATGGAAAACATTTTATTTATAAGTCAAACAATAACTACTCTCTTCATCCCACATTATTAAGGAGATTTTAACTAAAATTATTAGTTCCCAAAAATTTGTTAAAAGTAGTTTAAAAGTAATATGTATGAGAAAAAAGTCATGGAAACTCATCAAAGCTTTTTGATTATTTTTGCCTTGGTTAAGTCTCTCTAGCTCCACTGCCTTTGGTTTTCTTTTCGGAGTTATCTCTGGACGCTTCTCTGCTTTTCTCATTCTTAATTTGTGATGCTTTCTTTTAATTGATTCCTCTCTTCTGCAACTTGAAACTGGGCTTCAATTCCATCGGTGTGTGCAGAAGTTGGTTTTCCCATGGTTTAATTGAGGATTTGGACTTCTATGATAATGGTTCTCTACGTTTCTTGTCTATGGTGGAAGGTATTGTAAATCACATGTGTGTATTCTTGAACATATTTAATGGAAAATATGACTTTGAGCTTAATTCGGAAGCTTATGGTCACTTTTAATAAAAAAAGGCACTTGGTGTTACTTGGTGTTAGATGAACCTTTTCACAAAACCACGTGTATTTTTGACCTTATAGAGGATTTTGAGATTTTCAAATATTATTAAAAACCTTATTTTCACCTAAATGCTTAATTATTAAGAGTGTAGAACTTTGGAATCAACAATTTACGATAACGATCTCTAAGTTGATAATAGCAATTAACAATTAATTAACTTGTTTTTGCAATAACTATTTAACAAGGACTTCAAAATGAAAATCAACTTGTGCTACTTATCATCACAACTTTGATATAGAGATTTATAGTTTTACCATAATGATTTCCAAGTTGATGACCATGACAATTCACAACTAACTCTTGTAAAATTTGTGAAAAGTTTCATGTAATCCCTTGCAAACTATTGGATGTAAAAGGTTAATTTATTGTTCAAGGCCAAGGCAATGTAACAAGATTATTTTGAAAACAAATAAAGGATTTTGTTGGAGAAATGAAAAATATTTTATTCCAACACAGAATTATTTGTTTATTTTATTTGAAAATTTTTTTGGGATATATCATAGCGTTGTCGAATTGGAAAAATTGGATGTTATCATATAGCATTGTATCATTTAAGTTTGCATGTTGGAGAAAAGAGGACTCGATTCTTTGAGATCCGCCACAGGGTGATCAGTCGATTTTTCATTACAAAGACGTGTCAAATTGTCATTATAAAAATAAAGTAATTAGTTGTGAATTATTATTCTAACTTTTAAATCATTATGGTAAAGTCGTAAATTTCTGTGTCAAAGTTGTAGCAAGTTCCCGCCTCTTTTTTCTTTACTTGCACACTGAGGGTAAAACTTATTTCAATAACGTATGTGAATTCCACATTCCTCATTAGTGTCTAATATATAATTTCTCACACTCAAGGAATTGAACTATGGTTTGTTTTTGAATTTCAGTAAAATTTTTGTAACTTCCCTATGGAATTCAACCAAACATAAGATATATGCTCTATCTTGATTTCCATTTAACTTATTAACAAGAAAAAAAATCCCTAATTTCGTTTTATTATGATATTGCATGGTTGTGATTAGGGTTAGCAAGTACTATATGGAATTTTGCCAAATTTATACCCATTGTTTCCAATGTGCTTACTTTTTTCTAAGAGGGCTAGGGAGGGTCCCATATTATTTATTGAAATATTAAATAAAAAACCAATTTAGGTAATTAAAAATACGAGAATCTCATTTATAAATAATATCAGAGTCAAAATTGTGATTTTTAGTGCTCAAGCTGTTAGAGCCATGTTTGTGAGTATGATAAGAGCAATTGATTATTAATTTTAATTACTTACCTAAATAGGATTAGCCTGTTCACTTCTTATGTTCATCTAAATTGTAATTTACTAAATAAACTTTAAAAAACATTCCCGCACATCATTATTCTTTTTGTTGGGAGGAAAGATAAAATAATTGAAGTATGATTAAGAAAAGATACAATGAACCAATATTCATATTAATATCCGTCCAAAAAAAATATTCATATCAATATAAAACAAAATAAGTTTGGGTTATGTTGATTATTGCCCTTGAGAAAATTCAGTTGAGCAGGGTAAACATTTCCTCATTGAACCCACTAATTTACTACATACTATTTTCTCATTTTCTCATTTATGTAATTTACATATATAAATATTTGAATAAAATTTATGGTTGATGCCCATAAAAACCAATGCATAAAGTAAGATTTGTTGTTTTCTCCCCCATACTATTTAAGTTCAATTTCAATGTACAACTTTATTCCATCACCAAAACAACAAATGAGCTGGATAGAGATAGCAGAGACACACCAGTGAGTCATAACCCAAAATGGTCCCAAGCCCAACGACGTTTATTCTATTTTATTTCCTTTTGTTTTTCACAAAGAGGGAAACACATCTCACTAATCTTCTTTCCCGAATATACCATTTGTTTGAATAGAAATTTCCATTTTTCAAAAGAAAAAAATTTCACTGTGTAGGAAAGTCCAATTACGTGGTTTCCTTGTATGGGATCTTCATCACTGAGCCAGTGACTGCCATTTCTGCGCCTTTTTTACAGTAACGCAATCCAACAAAAGAAACTCATTCCCTTTTTTATGCTAAAATATAGCTTTAGTCTTATATATTTATATCAAGTTTCATTTACTTCTCGTTTGCAAAGTATACTTTTAGTCATTTTTTTTGTTAACATTAATGTTAACTTAATAATTTTAAATAATTATTAAACACTGAAAAAAATGCTTAGATTAAACTATTTTAGTGTAATTATTCTTATATTTTCAAAATTTATTGTTTTTTTGTGATAATTCAATTAGGAAATAATTCTTTAAATTTAAGTGAAACTAAAGATTTCAACAACAAAAAAGACTACAAGTGTAGGCTAGAGTATATATTTTTTGTTTATTTCCTATGTATAAAAAAAGAGTATATATTTTTTTCCCTTATGATTGCATCAAGTTTAAATTTAGTCATTTATTTTTGGAAAGTACATTTTTAGTCATCTTTTATTAACACCATTAGTTTTACTTAAATTTAAAGGATTATTTCATAATTAAATTGGGTAAAAAATGATAACTTTTGAAAATATAAGAATAATTACACCAAAGTTGTTAAGTTAACATTTTCCTGGTTCTTTGAGCGCTTACAGATCACCCACCAATAAGGCCCTCACATCAAGGAGATTCGAACTCACAACCACATAGTTATGAGTCAAACTCTTTCACCAACTGGACAAACCTTTGTTGGTAGTTAATATTTTCCAGTGAAGTGAAACTAACAACGTTAATAAAAAAGGACTAAGTGTACTTTTCAAACATAAGTAACTGAATTGAAACTTGATGCAAACAAAAAAGAGCAAAAATAATACTTTATCCCTAGTATGACTCGACTCCTGAACTCATTTACTATGTTCTAGGTTTTTTAAAAAAAAAAAAAAAAGATCTTTTGTTTGGTTTTTGAAGGGAGGAAGTAAGGTAAGAGGAATTATTTCTTGTCATTGAAGGTACCCTTCTCTCTCTTTTGTTGCTTGACCCTCAATCAAAGACCCCATCCATCTCCATCTTTTCCGTTTCTTCTCAAAGCCCTAATCTCCATACCCACTTCCTTCTTCTTCTTCCCCACCCCTTTCTCTCTCTCTCATGGGTCTTCAAACTTTTCCTCTCTCAGCTCCCCAGGAGGCCCCACCAACCTCCACAACACTCACTGTAGTGGCCACTCCAAATCCTCCAACACCCTCTTCTCCCTCTCTCATATCAACCCCTCAAGCCCCTCCTACTTCTCTTGCTCCTGGCTTTCGCTTCCACCCCACTGATGAGGAGCTTGTCATTTACTATCTCAAGAGAAAAGTCCTGGGCAAATCCTTCAGATTTGATGCTATTTCTGAAGTGGATATTTACAGGAGTGAGCCTTGGGACCTCTCTGGTGAGTGCTTTTTTTGCTTAAAGTTTGTGTCTTTTTGTGTTTTCAGTGATGGGGTTTTGTTTTTTTGCTTAAAGTTTTGATCTTTTTTTGTTGCATTGGGTTTTTGAGGGTTTTGCTGAAATGGGTGTTGGTATTTTTGTGTTGATTTTATTTTTTGTTTGTGATGTGTTTTTTGTTGTGGTGGTGGTTCAGATAAGTCTAGGTTGAAGACTAGGGACCAAGAGTGGTACTTTTTTAGTGCATTGGATAAGAAGTATGGGAATGGAGGGAGGATGAATAGGGCTACAAGCAAAGGGTATTGGAAAGCTACTGGGAATGATAGGCCAGTGAGGCATGAGCAAAGGACCGTGGGGCTGAAGAAAACTTTGGTGTTTCATAGTGGCAGGGCTCCTGATGGTAAGAGGACTAATTGGGTTATGCATGAGTACAGGCTTGTTGAAGAGGAGCTGGCTGCAACTGAGCCTGCCCAGGTGAGATTATAGTTATGATTTAATTAAATGATGTTGTTTGTATGAGGGATTAAGAATGTAGAAAATGAAGCTTGATTGACATGAGAACTAAAACTGTTTGAACCAAATAAGGAGCTAAGTTATCTTGAGTTCCCCAAACTGTGGGATTCTTTGATGCAGAGAAGCATGAAGTTGTTTCTTTTTTATACAAGCAAGTGAAAGTGCAAAACAGCATTTACTGTGTTATTTTGTTTCATCCTTTTGATTTTAACACATTTTTCTGCTGGGTTGGAAAAGGGTGCCTACGTTTTGTGTAGAGTATTTCACAAAAATAACATTGGACCTCCGAATGGTCAACGTTATGCACCTTTCATTGAGGAAGAGTGGGATGATTCATCAGCAATGATTCCAGGGGCCGAGCCTGTAAGCGAACCTACAGCCTTCCGTCGTCCTCTTGTTGAAGGCAATGGTCATGTTGGCTGTTTTGAAAGAACTCATGCTGTTCAGGTTTGTTCTCTCCCAGTAAAATTTTCTGTCTACAATGTCGTGTAGTTATATAACTTGGGGAGTACATTTTGCTTCACCTGCATTAAGGTATGAATTACAAGATTGGCTTTAAAAAAACGTGTAAACCGTACAGTTTAAAGTAGTTGTGAAATTCATATGCTAATTCTGTAATTAGGTTTAAGCATCCGGTTTTAAATGTAGTTTTCTATAAACTTTGTGTGTAGCAGTGGATATTGGAGTGTATTATTTACATACTCACCAAGCAGCTAATTTATTGTTTGCTTGAATTCATCAAATTGCGTTTCTGTGATTTTGTCAAAAAAAAAAATGATTGTAGACATGAAAAGTGTATAAAACTCATGCTTCATGAATTAAACCGACTCTACTTGAGTTTACAGATGCCTCATATAGCTTTGCATTTGTAATATTCCCCACTTTTAGGCTTGATGTGTGTGTTTGCCTTTGTAGCAATCAATGCCATGTTCTCTTTACCCCCTTTCTTGAGATCAAGAATATTGAGGTAAAGATGAATTTTTATGTCCTAATATCTGAAAATAAAGTAGTGGTTATTCATTGATTTATTGGTTTGTGTTGGAGCAGTGCCAGATCGGCAAATTGGTGTTCTTGATTTCCTTATCATTCTCTCCATACATGATGTTTGATTACTTTTACTTTTGTCGTATGATTGTCATCTTAAAAGGGCTTTTGTAACATGAATGCTAACAATCTTTTCCTGGCTGAAAATTTGGCCAAGTCTTTCCTTACTGGATGGAAACGGCACTGTTGTACTGCCTGGAAGATGAACCCTCCCACTTTTGAGTCATCGAAATTCGTTTACAAGTTTTAGAAAGTGAAACATATTATGGGGATGGTAGGACTTCCAGCAGATGACTTGGGGCCCCATTTTTACAATCAAGAAAAGTTTCATTTAACAGTCTATTTTATGGAGCCACCAGCTCGTTTTAAATATTATGTCATAGTCATGCGTTCGGCCTTTATTGGGTCAGTAAGTTTTGATATTATTAGTTGGGTTTGATATGAGACATATAATATGTAACTTCGTGCACTGAATTTCATAGTGGGGTGATTGACTCAAATCTCTGTTTCAAGAATTAACTAAAATCCTTGAGGAAAAGTTAGATTGATTGTTGCTGTTTTGCCAAACTTTGGATGTCATAATAGATGTGATCTTGTGAAGTTAAGTTAGATTAACTAAACATTGTTTTGATTCTGCGGAACTTATTTGTTGTTTAGATTGATCTATGCTGATTTGGTTGGGAACCTCAGATTTATAATATTTAGTTGTGCTTACTGTTTCTGGTGGTTCATCTTCATATATGAAGAAAACTTTCTAACTGTTGCTGTATAACTTGATTGGTCTATATATTTAATCTTAACTTATATAGATTGAATGTGGAAAACATTTTTTTTTGTAACACCTAATGTGGTGGTGCTGAACATTGAAAAGGTATTCATCCACTCATTTGTGATTTATTTTGGTCGGAAAACTTAATGACAAATATTTACTAAAAACTGTGCTTAGCTTTTCTCCTATATAATATCAGTAATAGATCTGTTATCATAAAAAGTTTAATAAGTAAATTTTCATCCTTTAACATCTCACCGAATCAATTAGTTTATTTCATTTTTTCCATAAGCAATGAAATTTGTTACTAAAAGTTTGAATCTCCATTTTACATTGTGAGGGAATTGTTAACAAGCATCTAAGTGTGGCATAGAGAGCAGTCTAACCTGCTTTCTAACTTTAGGGACTGATAATGAGATAAAGAGGAGAGTAGTAAGGGTGGGAAAAAAGGAAGACTGGAGCCATGCATCAAAGGCATTTGTGTTGCTCTGGAGCGGGACTATCTCTAAACTGATACTCATATTGAGAGGGCTATTTTTATTTAACCTGCACCACCAGTATAAGCTAAGGCAAAAAAACCTCCTGATCGGGCAGCAAGGGCACACTTCTGTTTCATTGCATAATGTGAAGCCTAGTCCCCTCAAGCTAAAAGGGAGAACATGCTTCTCTCCCAAGTCTTCCTTGTTGGATTGAATTATTACAAGTTAATGAGATAATAACTTTAGGGGTTGCCGATAGATTGAATTATGGGAATCATCGTAGAGATCAAGCAGAAGAAGTCATGAAGGTTTAGTGGAATTATGACACCCATTCACAGCTAAACAAAGAGACCCTTGTGCAATGTTAGATACCAAGTATTCGATGTAGTTTTGAATAATTTGTTTATAAAGGATGGTTAAATTGAGTTGGAGGTGGTTGTACTCCATGGATTTGGAGGTCTTCAGAAGTTGAGGCATGAAACCACATTATGATCACTGTTATGTGACTTGGAGGTCATGGATTCAAATCCTAGAAACAATGTTTTTGCTTGAGGGGCAGAGCTGTGTATTTCTATCCTTCCCCAGACTTTATATGGTTGAACCTTGTCCATCGGGCAGCCCCTAGTTGGAGTGTCTGATTGGAGTTTATATGCTGGCTATATTTTGGAGTGAGTGAGAACAATGGAGTGTGAGAAAGGAGCTTTAGCATGGGAATGGATCATGTGCATGCAGATTGATTATTCATTGATAAGCTGTTATCAGTTCGTTTTTAGCTTCTTAATTATTCAATAGTTGGCTTTAAATTTAAGACTAGCTTACATGGATCAAGTTGGATATATATTAGGGCTACTTGGGTTTGACTTTCAAGGATTGCTATGTAGTTAGAGTCAGTCTTCAATTTGAGAATTGAAATTATCATTGATCTATTTCTTTTAAAATCTCTTCTTTTCTCCTCCCCAACCCTTTTCTCAACCATTTACACATTTCACATTTGTTATCCCTTGTTAGGTTGGCATCCTTTCATCTTATCTTGTTAGAGATTTTAAACCAATCCTTATAACTTGAAGTTTGACTTGGCAAAATACTGAGTTCTTCCCAAAAAAATAAAAAATAAATGACCTGTGTATCATTTTTTATCCGCTAATTTGCCTTCAGTTTAAAGTATTCTTTTTTTGGTCGGAACAGTTTAAAGTATTCAATAAGGTGCCAAACGGACAGTTATATATGATGTGATATCCTCACATGACAGGATTATTTGATGAAAGATGAGGCAGAAATGAAAGTGATGTGTTGTGAGGATGATAATAATGAAACATAACAAATTTTTGTGTGACAGAAAAACGCAAATTTTTGTGGGCATCCAATAACTTCTGATCACTAAAATATATAATTCTTTGATTTTCTTTTGAATTTGATGCCCATTGCCTTATTACATAGTGATATATACTGATCATTTGTGGTTGTAGTCAGTAGTTTACACATGTTAATGCACTTTTGTAGCATAAATGCATCATGGAATTATAGATTTCTCTGTTTTGGTGTTGTTGCCGACTATAAATTCGTAGTTTTCCTAGAGAGAAGGTATATTCCCTTTTATTATCTGTATGATGGGATGCCATTTGATAAGAAGTATGTCATTCAATGAAAAATGCCAAGTGTGTATGTAGGGAATATTTGTTTTGACCATTTTTCATCAAGTGTGTACCAATAAGATAATTTCATTATGTCATCATAATACTAAAATTGTTCAACGCAAGTTTTGTTGTGTTCTGTAACATTTTATTCTTTGGGGAATTGTCGATTCCTTGCTACTGTATGGTTCAAAATCAATTTGCCTCCTTGAGTTTTACCCCCCAAAAAAACTTGTGAATCTTAAAACCAAGTGCATGAGAGTACACACTTGGTATACTGTATAATTGGTTATTGGCTACTGGCTTGAAGAATTTCATCCCAAATTTGAAGCTTTCATGTGATTAATGCTTTCTTAATTTCGGTTCATTCTTTCAGGATACTCATTCCGTCAATAAAGTTCCTCTTGATGTGAATAAACTACCAATTGAAACTCAAAATCTTCTAGCAGTCTGCAAGAGGGAGAGCATGGCTGAGTATCCATCACCCGAAAGGGATAATGCTAAGTCTTTGGATGAGTATCCATCACCACAGACCGAACATCCGAAGCCATTCTCGCTAATATACAAAAGAAGGCGGCATAACTTGAACACTAATCACTCAAATGCTCCCGAGCATTCAGCGCGTAACAGCCAAGATCCATGCTCATCGGTAATAACAACCGCTGCAACTACCACCACCACCACCACTGCTACAACTGCCAGCACTTCGTCGAAAAAACATTTTTTGTCTGCATTGGTGGAGTTTTCCCTGCTTGAATCTCTTGAACCTAAGCAACGTCCTGCGACTCGGGTGGCAGAATTTGACGCCTCCACTCTTGATTCACCTCTGCCGCCAAGCTGCATGAAGTTTATCCAACAGTTGCAGGATGAGGTTCGCAAGCTGTCGGTGGAGAGGGACACGATGAAGTTTGAGATGACGAGTGCGCAGGCCATGATAAACATTCTGCAATCTCGTATTGACATGCTGACCAATGAGAACAAGCAGTTGAAGAGAGGCAACGATAATGATGCTTAGGAGCTTGGTTTTGTACATGTGCAAATCTTGTTCTTGCTACTGTACCAATTTCATCTTAGCAATGGTGCTTCATTTTCCGGATTATGTATTATTTTCCAAGAGTTAGTGTTACAGGGGAGGCGAGGAATCTGTTGGTAAGAATGAG
Source organism: Mimosa pudica (assembly GCA_029929735.1). Lineage (NCBI taxonomy): Eukaryota > Viridiplantae > Streptophyta > Magnoliopsida > Fabales > Fabaceae > Mimosa > Mimosa pudica. The sequence continues at coordinate 1,890,985 of JAKELP010000023.1, read as the reverse complement.
GCTCTATAAATAGGGAAGTATATTGGTGTAATGTGTGAGAAATGGATTCAATATAGTTCTATAGTCTAAATGCTCATGTATCAAATGATATTAGAGCCAATTTATACCGTTTAATGCCATTTGATACATGATAGAGAAGTTTATCAGAAAGGGATTTGATATGCTTATACATCAAATGACATCAAATGGTGTGGATTGGCTTAATATCATTTGATACATGAGTATTTAGACAGCTATATTGAATCAATTTCTCACATATTGCACCAAAATGATTCCTTATTTATAGAGTTTCCTTTTCACTTTGAGATTACTTCCAAACCTCCCTTGTAGCAATTAGGATCTATTGTAGCTTTAATCTTAAACTAGATTTCTTAAGAGTATTGAACATGTAATTTATATCCTGTAATATTATGGCTTTTAGTTGCCCAATGTTGTGAAAATGGTACTATGAATTTTACTTCGCGTGCCCTTTAGGAACGAATAGAAACCCAACAAATCTCCCAAAATTCTTTAGGGGTAGTCTACAAGTTAGGTCAAATTATCTACCTTGTTATTTCAACAACCCATTGGGCCACCCCAACAATTTGTTGTTGGATTATGTTGTCTAATATTCAGGTGACCAATAAAGTGTCTCTCATCTTTGTATGAGTCCTTTCTTAACCATGTGAGATTTGAATGCATTTCACTCACTTTGCGTTTCGTTGATAAACATTAGAGTAAGCAGCCTTAGGTAGTCAAATCATATACATGTACATACGCTTGCTTAAATATAAAAATTTAATTACTAAACCTATACCTTTTTAATAAGTTTGTAGCAAAACCTACAATAACTTTGTTTAAGAGTATTTTCTTTCATTTGATTAAGTGCATAATCTCTTCAGAGTATAGAGGACATTGTCTCTCCCAACAAATTGATTACATGGGATTTGAACTTGTTCTTTCATTTTTACAGATTGAGGGTGTTTAACGTTTTAAATAGTAACTTGTTGATTGCTTGGGAGCATTTTATGAATGTCATTGATGGCTAAAAAATATCAATATTTTATTCTTATTGATCCGTGTATATTTATATGAGGCTAGATGACATGACTTTTCTTAATGTAATGCAATTTGAAAAGTCAATCAAGAACAAGGAATGATGTGAATTTCCTCGAGGTTTCGGTTTAGAACAACTCTGCTTCAGCTTAATAGTCTTAGTTGGTCTAATGTACTAATTATCGAAAATCTAAAAAAAAGGTCTATGTCTTTAAATTATAATTCGTGAATAGGTTATTTTGTTATAAATTCATTATGTGTGAAAAATTTATTTTTTTTGGTAATAATTTGTGAAAACATTTATAATATTAATGTCAATAACACAAATAATTCAAAAATTTTAGATAAGTGATTTGTAATTGTTGATATCATTATTCTTTTATTTAACATCTTTACTCAACTAATTAATATATCCAATTTAAGATTTTGAAATTCAAAAGATATTTATCTATCTTTTTTCCTTCACAACACTGGTTGAATTTACCCAAAAAAATTAAGCCTAAACCCAAAAGAAGCAAAAAAGAAAATAAAGTTGTCAAAAATAAATATCCATCAATGATTTATCCATTTAAATATGAGGCTTTGAATTCGACTCATTGTAGGTAAATCAAATACTCTTGAAAGAGCTATGATAGAATCAAAACTCTATTATTGAAATAGAAATATGAAACAACAAGATAAATCTACCAGGGGACCAGGGCTGAAGTTAATATCTAACTCTCAAGCGGGCAAAAAGAAAATACCTAGCCCTCACTCCCTATATTAGCTTATTATAAATTTCTCTCTCTCTCTCTTTTATACTTAAATTTGACAGAAGGGATTTGCAAGCGCAATACTCTTTAACTTATGATTCCCATGGGCCTATCCTTGTTAAATCTTAAATATGACAAGCCAATAATTTCTTTCTATCCCATGTAGGTTTCGCTCCACTTTACTTAAATTGATGAGCTATCTTCCTAAAGGTCATGACTAGAGTCTTAACTAAGTGACACTTCTCAGGAATTGAACACTCATCAAAACAATTGAACATCTAACCCTTTCACCACCATCTAAACCAACCAACGTCGGGAATGTAAATGTTTATTAAGACACAAGAAAGAAAAATGTCACTTTGTCATATCATTGACCAACAAATGGTGAATCTCAAATAATAAAATACATCGTATGCTTCTCAACCAATGAACCAATCCAAGTTAAGATTCTATCAAGCTACCAAAATTAGTCTCGACAATGTTTACATTTGGTCAGACTAAATTCTAAAATTCTCATAAAAAGCTTGTATATTCATAAAAGAACTTGTATATTTTAGGGTAATATAAAACCAATCATCTTTACTATGAGTTAATCCCAAATTCCAATTCCAAATAAATGAACAAAACCTCTTACATATGTTGTCACTCAACTAATCACACATAGCCACATGTCCCCTACAAAAACAATCCGCGTACTCAAAAAAGTGGAGTCCATGAATAAATATAAATATAAATATAAATATATATAAATAAATAAACACTCTCCTCTCAACATATCTCAAATCTCAACCTTCTTTCTTCCCCTAATACTCCTCCTACTAGAACCTTCCCTCCTCCTTAAAATCCCCAAAAGCCTCATTCCCTTTTCAATGGCGTCCAATTAGCAATACCCATCTTCTCTTTTCTCCTCCCAACCCCGTCTAAGCCATCAAAATCCAATCTTTCCCCCCCAATTCCTCAAATTTCAACCTCAAAGTTTCAATTTTTGAGCTGTTTTTGATTTGATTTGATTGGATCCAATTATTGCTATGGAAAGTGATTCCACATCTCTCGCTCCAGGCTTCCGATTCCACCCCACCGATGAGGAACTCGTTCGGTTCTATCTGAGGCGTAAAGTGTGTGGAAAACCCTTCCGGGTCGACCCGATTGCCGTCATCGATATCTACAAATCCGAACCTTGGGACCTTCCTTGTTAGCTTCTCTCTTTTCTATTCAATCATTTTCCCTAGCTATCTATCTATGTATGTATGTAGCTTTTAATTTAATCCCTTTTCTTGCCCATTTGATCATTTCTTTTTTGGAAATTTAGGTAGCTATATGATGGACTTATTCAAAACCTATTTGATGGATTATTAGATTATATACTCATTCATGTGCTGCATATAAGGTCAAGCTGTTGACTTTGGAAGCTAATTTGACTACTTGTAACATATCCTCTAAGGTGATTTATTGTGCATCTTGATTTTCCCAAAAATGTCAACTTAGATTTATGATTAGGACATGAGGGAGCATACCAAATACACTAGTTTAAAGAGACAATTTAGGAAGATCAATTTGTTTGTAGCTTTTTTAGGTAAACTCGCTTGCCATGGGTCTGAGGTCGTGGGAGTAAAGGTTAGGCTGCCTAGTATATTCCCTTCCCCAGCAACCCTCATTGAGTGGGACTAGAAATGGGTTGACCCTTATGTAACTTTAGGCTGCCTAGTAGTTCTTGTGGTGTTTCTGTTTGTGTTTGGGTGAATTTTGTTGTGATTATTGTTGATTGAGATTTCTTTTCTTATTTAGGCCACTCGAAACTGAAAAGTAGGGACTTGGAATGGTACTTTTTTAGTGGGTTGGATAAGAAGTATGGGAATGGGTCTAAGACCAATAGGGCAACTGAGAAAGGGTATTGGAAGACTACTGGGAAGGATCGTCCCGTGAAGCATAACTCTCGAGTTGTTGGCATGAAGAAGACTCTTGTTTATCATCAAGGTCGAGCTCCAAGAGGGGATCGTACCAATTGGGTCATGCATGAGTATAGAATGGCTGATGATGAATTGGTGAAAGCAGGGATAGCTCAGGTGATTTGCTATATTGTCACATGTTTTGTGTATTGAATGTCATTGTCTATGCATGCATACTTTCTCTGGTCTTAATTATAAGATCGGTTTTGACCTTTTTGTGGAGATGGAAAATACAGAATAGTCCACAAAATGTTAACGTATGCTATATTTAGATATGTTAATTTTTGAATAAAATATATGAGGAAAAATTTACAGTGATTTATTTTGCAATTGTTGATTTCTTAAAAAAAAATTAACTTGATCTTATAATGGTTAGTGTTTTCTTATCGGTTATGTGTATTGAAATTAGTATCTGTTCATTTTCTTTCTTTGGGGGAGAAGGATGCTTTCGTGCTCTGTAGGGTTTTCCAGAAGAGCGGTACTGGGCCAAAGAATGGAGAGCAGTATGGTGCACCCTTTATAGAGGAGGAGTGGGAAAATGATGAGGTGACTCCTGTGTCAGGTGAAGGGGCTGTTACTGATGATGTTTTGATGGGTGGTGATGCTGCTGCTGCTTTCTTTGAAACAAACGACCTTGAGCAGGTTTGTGTACTAGTCCCACTACTAAAGAATGTTATTTCATATTTTTCTTTAGCCTATTCAGTGTTCGTTATCTTGGTGCCAGTTTTGTGGCAGGGTACAGGAACTTTAGTAGCAACTATGGTCAGTCAAAAGGGGGTCATTTATTGTACATATGCATTTAAATTCTGTCGTGCTGCTTAGTAGCAACTTCTGATCAGTGTAGATTGGTTTTTTTGAAAGCTAGGCTTGTATTCACTCATTAAGAGAGGGCTAGGAATTTGTACTCATGTTACTGTGTGGGCTTTCGAACTTAAGCCTCTCATTGTCTTGTCTAATGTTCATTATACCTGATTTATGCGCTGAAAGTTTACGTTTTGTCTTTAATGAAATGAACGTAAATGTGCGATGATTTGAATGATTCACTAATATTCTGGTTTTATAATATATGTGTTTCTCTGCTAATATGGTTTAATACATTTTTTTGTCAAAATACTTTACTCTTTTTCATTGCTATTCCTAACTGTTAGTACTGTCCAGCATAGCAATCTTCTAATCTTGAGAACTTCTGATTATTACTAGAACCTTGATATGGGCATAGAATCTGCAAGTGCTGCCCTTCCATTCAACATGTATTATGGGGAGAGTAGTAGCTATCCTCAACCTGAGCATTCCCAGGAAACTACAGAAGAACAGAAGCCCTTGGTAAACATCGGTGGAATTTGTGAGCCTGGGGACGATCAGATCATGAATGTACCTGAGCAGTATGCAGTGGATGGTAAAACAGTGAAGGATGAACTTGAAATGGTAGCAAAGCAAGACGAAAGTCCATCTAATGTTGATCATGATAATGCATTTGATGATCTAGACTTGGAATCTTTTGATTTCCCTGACATTGGTGATGGTTCATTCCTGGAAACCAATGATCTCTTGAATCCCATTGAAGCAAATTTTGATGTTGAGGACATGCTGGATGAGTATCTAAACTTCTGTGATGCTGATGATGATATTTCCAAGTTTATATCTTTTGAGTCTCCTCAAATGGAGGGCAATGTAGAATCAGTTGATCAAAGACTGCCTTTCATTCAGGTTAGGGCTTACTCTTGATCTAGGTATTCTAGGTTATATGGATTTTAGTGATTATTACAGTAGTGGTATATAAATAGACCGTCTCATCATTGACAGAATGTGGATGAGAAACCCAACATAGCTAGTGAGAAGATTTTTGATGAAGCTCCTTGTAGTGATGGAGCTTCCTCTTCTAAGCAGAATCCAGAATTATCGAAATCAGGATCAGGTGAGGTTTCTTTTGGCTCACAGTTATTGGTTTTTATTCTATTTTTTTCAGTTTAAAGAAAGAAACACTTGAGCTGGTAGCCTATCTCTTCCACTTGGTTTGATGTCTTATATTTTCTGCTAATGTTAGACTCAGATTATTTGGCCATTCTTTTATTTGGCAGGAGATAAGAGCCCACTGTCAAAAAGGGTCAGTCGCTTTTTGGACAGCATCCCTGCTCCTCCTGCCTTTGCTTCAGAGCTTCCTCCCAAAGATGTTGCTCTTCGGCTTCAGTCTGCCGCCCAATCCTCTAATCATGTAACTGCAGGTATGATTAGAGTGACTAACATTACTCTTAGAGGTAACGGGATGGACTGGATGCTTGGCAAGAATGGAGGGATCAATTTCATGATCTCTTCTGATTTTTCTCAACCTAGTAATATTTCTGATGCATTGGTCCCGATCTCTGGCAAGAGTGCCGTTTTGGTGTCACATTGCTGGTTTTTCATGATGCTCTTTTCGGTTCTCATTCTTTCGCTGAGTTGGAAGATTGGGAGTTGCATGTATGCTGCTAGTAAATGACAGGCGGAAGGCTGTGTATATGGTGCACTATGCAATAAGCTGCACTCAGCTGATTGTTCTTTGGGATAAATGATGATAGACTCATTGAATGTCTAGGATCTCATAAGATACTGTAGAGTTCTCTAGTTAACTTTTTGTCAGGCTGACTGCTCATTAGCCGATATGGGTTTGTTTTATATATTATATTATGTGTTGATTGTAATTTATATTCATATATTTTAGTTTCAGGATATCAACTTCTAGACTAGTATTTGGTTCATATAGTACATAATGATATACATTATCATATTTATTTCATGTCTGCCTTATAGCTCTGCAGCCTCTGGTATATTCTCAGTTTAGCGGTTAATTTTTTTTTGTAACTTGATATATTAGTTGTGACCATCAATTGCTAACATATTGAAAGTATGACGACCTATTTGTCAATATTTTGGTTTGGTTGGAGAGGGCACTGAAATGTCACGGCAACTTCTTTTTTTTTGGGGGCTGTTTTTAGTGTGAGTGTGAGTGTGTGTGTGTCTCGAAAGTTTTTCCACTACTGTATGTGAGAGTTGGTGATTCAAGATCCAGGGATTTCTGTTTGAGGTAAGGCTTTGTACATGTACTGCTCTCCCTCTATGGAGCCAACCAGGTGGAAGCATTGTGCATTTTATCGTCTTTGATCAATAGCTATGAATATGTAGTATTATAGTGATATGTACATACATTAAATACCATGTAAATAAATGTAGTATTTTTGTGAGATATTTCTGTATGAGGTAAGGCTGTGTACCATACTTCTATCCCTCTTTGGAGCCTATCAGGTAGAAGCACTGTGTATAAGGGGCCGTCTTTAATACATAAATGTAGAATGGATCGTGGATCTTCATCCCTTTTTAGATTGTTCAATTTTGGAGCGTTCGAATATATAATTGAGACCAATACTCCATGGATTTGAATGTTCGATTGATTCATGCTGAACAGTGATTATGGTGTAAAGGCAATAGTCAAAGAAGACGATTGATTCATGCTGAACAGTGATTATGGTGTAAAGGCAATAGTCAAAGAAGACGAAGGTGATGATGGGATACAACAAAAGTTGACCGTTGGACAAGAAAATAATCTTCTACTAAAACTTAAACTTGCTTGTTATACTACAATGTGTATATAACAAATTATGAGCAACATGGCTCAAAAGCCAAACAATTATGAATACCTCCTATTACATGAACCGTGCAACGTTACATTGTGTGATCTAGCTCTCACTATTTTGAGAAATTCTGAAATGTACCTTCTTTAGGATAGAAGAAAATTTGTAAGCAAAGTCAATCATAAATTGTCAATAGTAGATGTCACACCTGACTTAAGAAATGTATTTTAATGAAAAGCTTGTATAACTAGCATTTATGAATTACGTTTGGCCATGAATACAAATATTTTTGGTTTATTAGAATAGTTTCCTAGAAATTAGTGTAGAAGTGCGCTTCATCCTTTTATGTCCTCTCATTCGTTTTCTTTTGCTTACTTTTCTCCAGGGAGCGTTGTGTCACCAGGTAGCTCACACACAGAACTCCCCTGACCAGAATCAAATTCTCATGTATCAGCAGTAACTATTTGGTGATATGAAATGTGTGTGTGTGTGTGTGTGTGTGTGTGTGTGTGTGTATTAATAAAGATGAAGCTTACCTCCCCTATCAGATGAGCCACACATCTCTTCTCTGCCAGTAACTCTGCTTCTGACTGCACAAATAAGAAGATACAAGCTCACTTGTTTGTTTGGGGAGAAATAAGTAAACAAAGACGGTGCTTCTGAAGGTAACATAATACTATCATTCTATAGTATAAAGCACTGTGATGCTGAATATCTCACCAACTTCAAGTTTTGACTTCCATGTGACATGTGACAACAATAGCTAGTTAATCAAGGAATGATGCTATACACATTTTATAAACTGCGACTGAGCATATATCTTATGTATGTATGTATGGATAGCCAAGAATAGACTGTAGAGGCCCTTTTACCTGTAATATATCTCCTCTAAAAAATTGGATATCAATGGTAGATTCTTTCTCTCCCTCTTATGTATGTATGTATTGGAGTTTTAAGAAGTAATGATAAATATTAAATGAAATACTTACTTTGATTATTCGTTGTCGGAGGTAGTCATCAATTATGACATCTTTGACAAGTTCATAATCACCATTTCCCTGAAAAGAATGAAAAGAAGGCTTAAGATCAAAGAAGCATAAGCAGAATTTGAAAAAATAAGAATAATGCGGACCATGTCACACGTAGACTTACTTTTGATCGACATGGCATACTGAAAACAATATCTTCCGCTATACCATAAGGATTTCTATTGGTATATACCTGATTTTACAGTTGCAGACTGTGAGATTAAAGCCAGAAGATGGAAAAAGTATAGAAAGACAGAAAACCATAGAAACCACATTGTATTTACAAATCAAATCACTTATATACAACTATGTGATTACGTTTGTACTCATGTCCTTTTCCTGAAAAAAGCATTGATGTAAAAATATCATATTGATAGAAAAATTTAATATTTGAGATCTGAATTTTCTTAAGATTGGATACGTTTGTCTATATCAGCACTTGTGCTAGGAATCTATACTCTAACAATTATCATATATTAGATAATTGTATCAAAAATTTTGCACACACGTTTTCATCAAGTTTTAAATTGAGTGCATGTTTGTTATCAAGTTTGGCTCATCGAATCTAACTTCCTAGACTTAAAATGTCAATTTAGATAATGTTTGGGACAACTTTTGATGAAATTGAAGTCTGGGCTAAAAGTGGCAAGTGGCTTCAAAATTGAAGCAATTCATAATATATGAACCTTCTAATATTAACTTTTCAGTATCATCCTAACAAGTTTTTTCAAACTGATTTTCAAACATAATAAATTGCATAACACTAATTTATTGCAACTCCATTTGGCAAAAGTCAGTTTTGATGAAAAGAAATGATGATCTAAACTAGTCCAAATACTCACAGCAGAGGAAAACCAATCACCCTCAGGAGTAGGAGTGGTTAAAGAGCGAATGGCATCAACAATTGATACAGCAGTTGATGCAGCTGATGATCTTCCCCACTTTTGAATAAGAGCACCACCTCTCTACCATATACATACCACATAGTTATTCATATACACTAGTTATTCCCATAATATCTACACTAGTTATTCATATACATATCACATAGTTATTTATGGTGGATTGTAATTTTACCTTTTGAACCTTTTCAGTAAATTCTTCTTGTAACCATTTGTGGTCCTTGATCACATCTTTAACAGGCAAACCATCGATTCTAGCATTTAGAAAGTCAGGGACCTATTGAAAAATTAAGCAAACAAGGGACCAAAAAAGCAATATTTTGATATTATTAGTGTTCAAGTGTAGCACACTTATTTCGGCAAATAAAATGAAAGAATGATAATAATAATAATAATAATAATAATAATAATAATAATAATAATAATAATAATAATAATGACCTGAGTTGTTGAGTGGTTGCCCCATATAGTCATATTTGACACTTTATCATAGAAGACGCCTGCCTTGAGAGCTAGCTGTGCATATGAAAAATAATTATAGATGAGGTTAATCATGAGAAACTGATAAAAAAAATCGTGAGAAGCAAATTTTTTTAGTAAAACACTGGAGTGAACTCTTTTACCTGACATTTGGCCCTATTTTCATCTAAGCGAGTTAAAGCATGAAAATTCTTTGCAGGGATGTTTGGAGCATTTTTCATGCATATCAGTGCACTGCAATCAAATAGCCGGATTAAATAATAGCTTATGAAGAAAACACCAACAAGAAAGTAAGAAAATGTTAAGTTTCTCTTACTTTGTATTGCAAGGATTTCCAACAACCATAACTTTGACATTTGGAGATGCCACAGCATTTAGTGCTCTTCCCTATGGTACATTTAATGGGAGAGAATAATAAGTGGAGTTAGAGCAAAGAAAAAGAAAGATAAAAATAAGTTGAGTTGGGCCATAGAAAATATGGTCAACAATGGTTTGTTTAGTTGGTTTATAACCCACATAGTGGTTGGTTTGAGTCCTGTTGATGATGTGAGTATTTTATTGGTGTATGATATGTAAGTACTGTTTAGTTCTTATTACAAGTCACTTGTAGCGGAAATTTGTAGTCCAAATTATAAGGCATTTGTAGAATTTAATGATCAATTTTTGGTGTACCAATATCTAATTTTGTTGGAAAGAAAAAAATGGAGAGAGAGGTGATAATGATTGGTAAATGCAGAGGAAAATTTGGAACATTATATCAATTTAATGCATTTCTTGGTGACAAGTTACTAGTGACTTATAATATGGATAAGAAGGAAAGTAAGTGAAATTACCTGCTCAGCAAAGATTTTACCATTTAAGTCTAGTAAGTCAGCACGTTCCATGCCAGGGCCTCTAGGCTTGGCACCTATTAATATAGCCCATTCTACATCTTGGAACACATCATAAGGGTCAATGCCAATACTCACTTCTCTTAGTAAAGGAAACAAGGAATCCTCAAGTTCCATTGCAACTCCTATATGTTTTGAAATAAAACAATCATGTTAAAAGGCATTGATGATATATCATAATGAAAATCAGCATGATGAATGATACTTTCTTACCTTCAAGTGATTGGAATGACCTTTCAGATCCCAGTAACTTTAGGGCTATAGGTTGATCTGTACCAAAAACTGCACCAGATGCAAGCTGACAAAAAATATGGAGTCATTTCAATAAGGTGGATTGCTTGAGAAGAAGGTTCTACAGTCTTTTTTAGAAGGAAGATCTATTTCAAATGTCATGAGTCTAGGATAGAATGCATAACAATTAACAAATAATCTCTGGATTCTTATATCTAGGAGTTAGACAAAGGGATTATTTTGGTAAAAAATTCTAAGACTTAAATTTACTTTGCCTTTCAAATTTTTAATTATTTCGTTGCGGGCACATTACTAAAAGGGTATCTAAATTAATTTTCTTAATTTTTGTATTGTTGCTGTATCTATTTCTTCTCAAGCCTTATTTGGTAAGAGCCTTGTGTATTGGACCACCTTTTTTAGTTATCTAGGCCTTATATCAATAAATAAAGTAGTAATTCAGTTACAAAAAGGCAAACATCTATGAAAATTTCAGGTTCTATAGAGAAATGTAAAGGCACAAGGTATGGATGTGGATATTCAAACTATAAAATCAAAAGAATTGGATGGACCTTGAAAAGGAGGTGATTAGAAATCATTCCGGCAGCACCAGAGACTGCAACATTAATTAGTTTCTTCCATGTTTTTGTTTCTTCTTCCTGTCAACACCAATCAAAATCAGATTATATAGTTATAAAAGTGGATTGCTTATTGCCACTACTTTATGAGGAATTAATCAATAGGACATAAGTAACCAAACCATAGGTGAAGCAGATAAAGGGCACATCCAACATGGACATTTATCTTTCTCTATAAAAAGAGGTCTTCATTTGTATAAACAAAAGTTGTTAAGAAATAAAGTTATTATTGGTGTTATTAATGTAACTAGAAAAGATGTATGTAGCAAAACCAGGGAAAATTAGCGGTTAATGAACTGATTGATTGATAGCGATCCAAAGTGGGATTGACATAGGAAGTAGGTGAGGCATGTTATAATCAAAATAATATTTGAATGGACAATTGTTAATCCACAATTATATAGAACATTAATACACATAATCCAACAAATAAAATTATTAAAATATGAATATTATTATTTGAAATTTATTTTAAACTCATATTCAATTTAAACTTAATAATAAAATAATATCCAGCCCAATATATCTTTCCAAAACTTTTGATTGGACCTAGCAAGAAACTGGTTCACTAGTTTACGTACCGGTCTGACCGAAGTAAGAACCAAGGGATTTAGTTTATGAGCACAGTTTTGAGAGTACTTTTTGCCTAAAATAAAGTTGAATATTTCCAATATTTCAACTAACTTTCTTTTATGACGAAAAGCCACAAGTGTTTAATTAATTGATGGCAAACAAAGAAAAGAAAACACCATGAGTTCATATTTCCAATATATATCTTGATGCTCCAATGCGGGTAAGTTCTAAAATCATAAGAACCAAACATGCTTGTTTTGGTTATGTAGAGGCAGGACTTATAGATTAAAAGAAAAGAGCGAAGGGGCAAAACTAGCCACCGTAATTTTTCAAATGGACAACTTTGACACCCGTAAATTGGATGGTGCAAAACCGGACATTATAAAGCAAAATGGGACAAATTTAGTCACGCCGTTAAGTTGAAACTAACATACGTGAGTGTTGGCGTGGGGCCCACCTTCATTAACCTCTAGCTTCAACTTAACGGCGTGGCTAAATTTGTCCCATTTCGCTTTATAATGTCCGGTTTTGCACCATCCAATTTACGGGTGTCAAAGTTGTCCATTTGGAAAATTACGGTGGCTAATTTTGCCCCTTCACCCAAAAGAAAAACAGAGGAAACACACGTAAGAAATGAGAGAAAAAGAAAGAAAGGAAAACGGCACTTACAGCTTTAAGATCATAAGTCAAACAGAAAACTCCATAGCAATTTTCTTCATTATTATTGATTTCTTCCTGACGCCTTTCCACAACCAGCGCCTTCACTTTACTGCACACAACCAAACATTGCCACAACAATCACATACATTTACAATATACATACATCTTTTATTATACATACTTGTTTCTTATACATACGTGTGTATAGGGTTAGAGGTTATATTTGCCCGGGAATATGCACGGCGTATCATAAATGTCTTAGAAGTATTATTTTGCCCAACTTTACTTCAAAAGTGTGCGGGGTGTATCATATTCATAGTTCACTGTCAAAATACTAGGAGTCAATGCCAACTATTTAATAGTCAACGCGAGCTTTTTAACAATGGCAAATATAATGCACCTTAAACAGTTCCGAGACAAAATTGAGCCAAATAATAATCTTCTTGGACAGATATGATACATTCACACATTTTCGAGGATAAATATGATCTTTAACTCTACATTATAAAGATACATTATATACATACATACCTGGTAGAGATGGAGCAAGAAATGGAGGGATATGAAGAATGAGAGAGATGACCAAAAGCAGCATGTTTTTTTCCTATAAGTGGGGAGAAAGAAGGACGTGGTGATAGTGAAGAGGATGAGTGAAGAAGGGACTTGACTGCGTTGTAACTTGGGTTTAACTCTGCCACTGCCATGGTGCTGATGGAACTAGCATAGGCACAGAATGATATATATATTTCAATTCATTAACGACAGTTACGTTCCTTATTAAAAAAAACGTGAAGTAGAGGAAGAAGTTGAGATGATTTGAAACACTGGTGCATATAAGGCTATGGAGTTGACACTTGTAAGTCAAAAATCTCAAACATCATCTTCATCCTACCCACACGAATATTAACCTACTTATACATACACGCTGGTCAAATAATATCTCGCATGTTCAACAGACAAGAAGGTTTTTCTTCTATTTCTATATGCTGGATAGAGAGAGAAACTTTGTACTTATATTTTAGAATTTTGCCATCCATCTATTATTGGGCTGACTTTGTTGTTATTTATGCATGGTACGATCTCATCATTATTCACACATATAAGGAAACCGTTAATTAAACCTTATCAATATTACCTTTAAATTTGACAACTTTTCAAGTTGTCCCTATATAATATTCACTTCAATGATACATGAAAACAAAGTCAACACATAATAAATGAAAGGTAAAATCATATATTTTCATACACAAATTTAAATGACATGCTCTATAAACAAAATAAATTCTCTCTCTACCTTGTAAATAGGACAAAAAGACTATGTTGATTATAGATAAGGTTATGGAAATGAATTTTGAGGTCATAGTTAATATTTTTAAAGTTTTACTTGTAATTAGATGAAATATGTTGAAGTAACGTAATTGTGAAAAGCTCCCACACCCTCTCTCTCTCTCTCTCGTTTGTATATAAGGCATCTTATAAAATGGATGAATGGTCCTTGTAAAAGTTCATTTGATGGGCTATTAATTAATAGAAAATAGGATAAAGTAATCTCCCTAAGTATATATTATACTATTCTGATCTGTTCTATTATGAGTTATAAAAATATATTTATGTTTGATTTGGTATAAAAGTTTTATTATTATTAGATTTTTGTGTGAGTGTATAATTTTACCATTTATTTATAAGAAAGTGAAAGAAAAATATCTTTTGAATTTCAAAATTTTAAATAAGCGATCTCTTACTCATTCACAAAAATAAGAGCAATTTTCAAAGAAAAAGTACTCCATCTCTTTTATCCTAAAAATATAAGACCAATTTAGAGAGTTAGTGTTCTAGATATAGGTCATAATTCTTAATTTTATCAACTTCTTTACAAATTAGCTATGCTGATCAAACAATAATGATGGGGAGGAAATAATAAAAAATGATTTGGGGTATTTCAGAAAAAACATGTAAAGATATCATACTAACTAAAACCCTTTAATTTAATTAAACTAGTTAAATAGATTTTGTGTGTGTGTGTGCACCAACTGAATATATTGTAACCGGGCAATTTTTGAAAAATAGTTTATAAAACAAAGACATAAGATATTTGGTCATATTTATAAGTTATATCATTATATTTGTATAAAAATGTAAAATTTTAGTCTCCATTTAATATTTGTAAACTTTCCAATTTGTGGGTAGGGTGTGTATACAATAGGAGTAAGGTAAAAAATAAATTCAAGCTACAATTAATAACATTTAAAACCTTTTCCCTTAAATATATTACAAATAATTTATAAATATGATTAAAATTTTATATACCATAAATTTGTTGTAGAAGGTGGGACATATGTTTGGGAACCAAGGAAGTCTATATGTATATACTTCCAAGATTAATAATTAATTTGCTTATTTGATGGCTGGCGTTTGATTGTGAGATTGATGCTCAGGCAACCACACTTGCATTGTGTTTTTGACCTTTTGTTTTGCATTCACAGTTTTTGGTGGGTGGTGCATATGCTTTGTAGTGTATATATTTCCACGTCACGAATCTATTCTCTTCACTGTTAAGCCACTCATTAGGATTCTCCTTTTTGACTCTTTCTTCCAAGATATACAAGAATATATGTGCACCCCTCAATGATATAACTAAATACAAATCATTTTACTGATTCATATATAGATATAGATTTTACCTCAAACAAAATAATGGGTGTCCTTCCCATGCTCACATAAGATTAGAATCTCCCGGAAATAGCAGTATAACAATACTCCTCCAATTGATTTGCTAGGTTTTGAGTTAAGAAGAATATCAAAAAGAGTAATAATGATAAGTTAAGAATACAACATCAGTCAAATGCATTATAATTATTACATACATATATCAATCAAATCTTGCTGCTTACATTATTATTCAAGAGAATCTTGATGTCGAAAAGATAGGCTGCGTAACAGACTCTGATTGGAACAATTGACCTAATGGTTCAAAGAAATTTGATAGTGCAAATTTTTCCCTCGTGGACCTTTCACGATGGATTTAAAAGGAATGAGATTTTTAGTTGTATTTTTTGGCTTATTTTTTTAGTTGGATTTTAAAAACTGAAGAGATAGGGTTGTTAGGTAACATTATTTTAAAATGTTTTAAAAATTGTCTCATTGGATAACTTCATAAAGTGCTCTTTTTGATCTCCTTCTCCTTTTTTGAGAGGATTCCACACCATTATTAATCAACTATTTGTTCTCACTTGCCTATCTAATTGTTTTTGAACATGTCCAAACTACTTCAAACAATTTTCTATTGCAACCTCCACAATCAATGCTGCTCTAAATCTTTTTTTATTATGATCATTCTAGATCTTATCACACATCCATCTCAACATTTTCATCTTTACCATTCACATCAAGTGAGTTAATAATTTATTAATAACATGCAGTGATTCTTTAAGATACCTTTTATTTATCATTTGTAATAGATGTTATCCCATACAAAATCCCGTTTTTAACATGAGTAATTAGTAGGGACAATCTAGGAAAAATTAAAAATTTCGAGGAAGAAGTGGATTGTGAACTTACATTTAAAATCAAAACAAACTTGTTAATCATTTCATACATTTAAGTTTCATAGAATAAATTAAAATTGGTCTATCTGTCAATAAAAAAGAGTATTGGTCGCATAATGACTTAGCCAGGTCCTTGAAATTTTTTCTCGTGTTTTATCATTTATGATCATTTCACACTTTTGACATGCATGTGTGAACACTCCTATTTCCTATCGCCTTTTCTTTTTGAGATAAAGCAAAATGATATATTAAAATAGAAGGAAGATTACATAAGTCTAGTTGATGTTTGGAATAACTGAGCAAGGTAAATTAAACCTGCATTCGAGAATTGTCTATCTCCTATTCGAAACAAAGTAATGATTTTGTGAAAGGTTGACATGCCGCTGGTTATTTGATGTTAGAAAGAAAAAGCATGAAAGTGGATCGGAAGGAAGGTTGATGAGTTTCAACACATGCAGTTAATAGTCATAAATAATGTTTAGCACAAAATGTAATTTCCTTTCCTTTTATAAATGCGTTACTTACGCTAATGTTTTGTCCTTTACGCCTTTGATTGAGTCTGCATAAAAAATGCTGATAAAAAAAAGTCTGCATAAAAAATGCTTCCACTAAAATAGAGTAAATTTACTAATTACTATTTATATTAATATTACTAAGTGCGAAAAATATAATATCCATGTGATTATGGTCAAGATGTAAAATATCCATGTGATTTTTTGGAGTAAAAATAACGATAACATTTCAAATCAGGAGTAAAAAGTATGTTTCTCTTTTGAAATTTTATGAGTATTTTTGCCCCTATTTTAAATCTTATAGTTACTTTTGCTTCAAAGAATCACATAGATATTATTAAACATTGACCATAATAATCACATAGGTATTTTGCACCTTAGCATATAATATTAAAAGTTTTATATATTTCTCCTTCCTAAGTCAGAAAAGTGTTCAGATTATCATTATATGACCCAACAAAAGGCTATTGTACAATTTAAAGAATTAAATGCAGGGCAGAACATCCATGTGTTTAATGTCTTGTGCTTTTGCTTCTCTATTTGTTGTAAGTGCCACCTTCTCTTCAAGTCACCTGAGCACAAGCTTTCGGAGCTTTCAACGAACAAAAGCTACCAAACACATAATATATTTTTTATTTTAGGAAAAATATGCATAATTCCTCAACCCTATTCGATGTATTGGTTACTCTTTTTTATAAAGAGAATATAATTTTTAATATTATAAGATAAAAGCGATACAATAATCTTTCTTTTAAAGAAAACTTCAGTAGCCAACATCTAATGTACCATGTATGGTACTATCCCCCGTATTGATTATGTTATTTAATTAAGTGTATATATGTTCGTTATTATTAAACTTTGAAGGTTCAAAGAGTTATTCGTACATGGTTTAAAGTTTAGAGGAATTTTCAAACAAAAAGAGGCCTTGTAGTTTGGTAGATAAGCTCTAATATAAGTGGAAGATCGCGGGTTGCACTTGTAATTCTAGTGCATTAGTTCCTGCTCCTTTCAAATAAGCTTAGACAATTATTTTTTTTCTCTTTCACTCAAATTAAATGTTTAGAATACTTATTTTTGTAATTTAGTTTTTGTTTTAAATTGTAAGTATTAGTGTATGTTGTTTTATCAAAACATTATAATCAACTAACTGTAATAAAAGAAAATTTCAATTCCGTTCCTTATATAGCAATCTTGTACTATGCATTATTGCTTTTCTCCATTAAAATTGAAGTGAAAATTTTCACTTCCTATTTGACCGCAGTGTTTTTTATTTGTTTTTTTAATTTTCATTCTTATTCTATCCTCACTCACTGTTGGCTCAAATTTTGGATTTTAATTTCAATATGGTATTTGCTTATTTTGTAATCTCAGATAGCATTTAATTATGTTTATTATTTACTCATTCATAATATTGGGGTTCATTTTTTTGTACATGCATAAACCCCCGCCAAAACAAATGAGTTATATGCTATAACTTTCTAAAACTTTAAGTTATATACAAATAAATAATGAATGACATTGGAAACTAGGGATATTTACATAATGCAACAGTCTAGGGGTTTTCATTGTAGACTTTTTTGTTATTACATGACATAAAGTTTAAGAGGATTGTGTATAATTTAGTGAAAGATTAATCTTTTTACAAAATTAATGATGCAAGCCACTCCTTTCTAACTTCATCCCTAATAATACGGTTAAAATTATGTAGACTATTAAACTTGTGACCGGACAATTTGATTGAGTCGAAAGTATGACTTAGCCCCTCATAAGCTTCTAGGTCCTAACTCATCTAAAAATTTCTGTGCCAAAATATAGGAGCGCTTTTCAAAATATCTTGTAAAACATTATTATAATCCTAAATTACATATAAAGGGATAATTTTACTCTGAATGTATATATTTAGAATAGGAAGGAGGAATATTTATTTAATTTTAGTCCAATATTATTTTTTCGTAATTCCAGACTTCATCTCTATCGCGGCCCAATCGTATTTCACATTTGATGGGTAGTCTTTACTCTTCAGGCATTTTTTTTAGTAAAAGCAAATTTACGAGAAATTATAACATAATTTTTCTAGTTTCCCCTCGCACTCTTTTTCTCTTTTTTGATCTTTTATGTTGTTCAATTAATTTGAATCCGTTCCAATCTAATGTATTTTCTTTAAATATGCTTAGCAAAATACGTAAATTAGATGTTAAATTTAAACTATATCTCTTTTAAAAGTATTTTTCTTCTTTCTTCTTGTTAAGGAATTAAAATTTGGGAATATGCTTTTTCTAATTTAAGACTTGGTTCAAGAAAATAATCTTCTTAACCACCAGGTATTAATTTTAGTCAAAGTCGTTTTGACCACCTAAAATGAAGTTTTAAATCAAAATTCATGTAAATGCATAAAATAAATACCTTTAATTGTGTCATCTCCATTAGACTCCACAATGCTCAAATCTAATCAGTCACATAGTTACAACATATTTGAGTGCCACTAATCTTACCATCATTGATTATGTCATCATTGCTTCTATTTCTTTAAAGAAACTTCACACTTATTTAATTAAAGTAGGACCAATTCCACATGGACATCCATTTAGATCTTAGTGTTGCTACAAGGAATATCCAATCTCATTTTCAATCCCTTCAGCTCACAGCATATCTCCACTATATATACAATTCTCACTAGCTCTTGGCTTTTCGGCCGGCCTTATAAAATACACACAAACAACCAAAAATGATGTAATTTTCATGCTCATGCTGTCTCCTACCTAAACTTGACATGCTTAACAATGTTAGTCCTTGTAATTTCCGAAGATAAAAAACACAATCATATGATGATATGAATGACTTCTTCATGCTTCACTCTCATTCTCATTTAGCCTAAGTACCCATCTACTTAATTTGCAGGCAAAAAAAGATAACAAAAAAATGTCATCAACTGTAGAGGAAGTTGTATGGTCTTCTACCATTGAAGAAGGATCAAGCAAATCATCTCTTGCTTCATTATTTGATGAAAGGAGTGGCTATGATTCAAGAACTGGAATATATCACTCTCTTTCTAAACTTAATGCTGAGTATGAAATCCCAACAAGGCCTGATCTTGATGTTGCAAGTCTTGTTTTATCACACTTCCCTCATGCAAACCACCTTGCTGCTAAGAAATCTGCCTTCATAGATTCTTCAACTAACCAATCTATAAGCTATGGTGAACTTCAAAGCTCTATTCACTCCCTTGCTTTGGGTTTATACCATGGAATCGGAATCCGAAAAGGCGATGTGGTGTTTGTTTTGGCACCAAATTCAATTTCTTACCCAATCATATGCCTTGCTGTGTTATCAATAGGAGCCATTCTTACCACAGCAAATCCTCTAAACACAGCATCAGAAATAGGCAAGCAAGTGAAAGATTCAGGTGCTAAACTTGCAATTTCAGCACCTGAGGAGATGAAAAAACTTTTACCAACTGGTGTGCCTATAATCCTCACAACTCGTCCATCTGATGGCCAAATGGTTTCAGTTGAAGAGTTAATTGAAGGCTGCTCTGGTAATAATCCAAAAGAGCTTCTTCCTAAAGTTCAGTTTTCTCAATCAGATACAGCAGCTATTTTGTACTCTTCAGGTACCACTGGGATGAGCAAAGGTGTGGTTTTGACACATGCTAATATCATATCCATCATAAGTTTACTGGCATGGTCTGCTGATGTAACTTCATCCCAGAATGATGTCTTCTTGGGATTCATTCCAATATTTCACATTTATGGATTGATGTTCTTTGGATTAGGATTGTTGTGTAGGGGAGTTACATCAGTTATAATGCAGAAATTTGACTTCAAGGAAATGCTTTTAGCAATTCAGAAGTATAGAGTCAATAACTTACCAGCAGTGCCTCCTGTGATTCTTGCTCTTGTGAAACATGGAAGCAAGGTTGGAGTTGACTTGTCAAGCCTTAGGAAAGTTGGTTCAGGTGCTGCACCTTTGAGTAAGGAGCTAAGTGAGGAATTTAGAAAGATGTTTCCTTGGGTTGAGCTAAGGCAAGGCTATGGACTAACAGAAAGCTGTGGTGGAGCGACATTTTTTGTGTTCGACAAGGATGCTAAAGCACGATCTGGCTCGTGTGGGAGGCTTCTTCCAACTTTCTGTGCAAAGATTGTGGATGTTGAGACAGGGAAGGCTTTGGCTCCAGGGAAAGAAGGAGAGTTATGGCTTAAGAGTCCTACAATAATGAAAGAGTATCTAGGGAATATTGAAGCAACAGCTGCTACACTTGATTCAGAAGGGTGGATGAAAACAGGTGATCTTGCTTATGTTGATGAGGATGGATTTGTGTATGTCCTTGAAAGAATAAAGGAGCTGATTAAACACAATGGATATCAGGTAAATATAACCAAATTCATTCTAGATTCTTTTTGAACCTTTTAACTCAAATGAGTGCTTATAATTAGGGTGAATGCACTATAGGTCAATAACACAATGTTTGAACCTTTTAACTCGAATGAGTTGATACTATGAATTGAAAGTAGGAGAAGTAGATTGGTTGCTTGTAAATCACTAGGAATTAAAAAAAGGAAAACGATTTTGCAAGTACAAATATTTTCCCTCAATAGTTATTTGGCATATACGTTTTTCTCTCTCAATTAAATTCCTAGACTTTGCTCTATTAGCATTGTTAACTCATGTCCATTGGCTAACAGTGCTAACAATGCAAGCGAAAGTTACAGAGGTCATAATGTTAATAAAACACAAATAATAGATTTAGTAAAGAGAGGAAAATGTACAAGTACCTAAGTAAAAATTGAGGGAAAATATAGCTATTTGCAAAATGGTTTTCCCAGATAAAAGTTTAAATGTCAGCTATGATGTTATTTTTTACATTTGTAATGTTTTGGTATTGCAGGTTGCTCCTGCAGAACTGGAAGCTTTGCTGCTCAGCCATCCCAATATTGTTGATGCAGCCGTTATACCGTGCGTTTGCCTTATCAAACATCAAATCATCTTTTTTCTCACATCTTCTAATATTTTTACATGCAGTATATGTATATATATTGATAGAAAATATACTTATTGAACTTGCAGGGTTGAAGATGTAGAAACTGGACAGATTCCAATGGCGTATGTAGTGAAAGCAGCTGGTTCTGAGATCACAGAAGACCAAATCATTCAATTTGTTGCCAGCCAGGTGAGCCCTCGTTTAGCTTTGCAGATAGTTTTGGTAAAAGCTATATCTTGTTGGCCAAGCAAGCTTAGTCATATAGGTTTTGCTTCTTCTCTTTCCTCTTGATCATATTAATGTTCTTTTCCTAATTATAACAAGTATGAAAAAATTTCAGGTGGCTCCATATAAGAAAATAAGAATTGTAAGCTTCATTGATGCTATTCCAAGGTCAGCTGCTGGTAAAATCTTGCGTAAGGATCTTGTTTCACACAGCAAAGCTAAACTTGTTTCCAAGTTATGAGTTTCTTCTTTACAATTTTCACTGTGTTCTCAGTGCATAACTGAGAGAGATGTTTGTAATTTTTTGGTTCTCATAAAACGATAGTCTTTTTCAGTTCTCTAAATACAGATATTGGATTTGTACCAATAAACTGCTATTATGTTGTATTTGTTATTTATTAATCCTAGTGTATGTATTTTCAGTCCAATAACTTTTGTTTTATGGTATGTCGCCGAAGCAATATTTGTTACTTATATCATCAAAACAGAATACTTACTAGTCTTAAAAACCCAAAGAGGTGTTGTCCAAAGAGAAGCTAAATTTAAAAATGAGCCTTAAGTATAACATAATTAATAAAGATATCTAATGAAGTTAATAATGTATGCAACAGAGTCAAGCAAATAGAAGCTGTTCAACATGATAGTCAAAGTTTTGTAGAGTGTAGACCGAAAACCCCATGAAAAAAATTACTTCCTCCAATTCTAAAATTAAGAATTAAGAAATACTCGTGGTATAAAGGATTGCTTTGGTTGTAAATATAAAGCCTCAATTCACTTTATGTACCAAGGTTGTAATTAATTTCTCAAACTCTCCCCTTTGACCACACATTTTGTAATTAATTTCTTAAAGAGAGGTTTCTGTCAAGCGGTGGTTTCAAATGCAAATGACCAAAGTATAACTTTAGAAAAACCAACACATTTTTTACAAATAATTAACTCAACTAATTTCCTTAATCTCTAAATATTAGTCATCTATCTCCTATATTATGATCAAGGAGAGTATAAAGAAAACACAATAATCTAGTTATTAGTATAGCAACAAAAACTAAGCCTAAAGTAGCACCCAAAAAACTCAAGATCCAAGGCTTTAGCCCCATAAAATTCCAACTATAATAATGATACATGCAAATAAGATTACAAGGATAATAAGGCAGGTAAAGCCCGAAGAATTCAATAGGACCATCGGTGATTATAAATTAAAAGAATGTCATGTCCAATGGAATGAAAAATAAATGCTGCTATGTCTTCCATCTACCACCCTTTAAAACTGAAGTACTCACAGTTTATCCATACATTTCAATGCTATCAAGGTAACACCAGAGATATCCCTAAGTATATTTTTTAAAAAAATGCTATGATCCGCATGTAATCTGTTTCTTTGAGGAACGTGAGGGGTTCCTCACGCCAGGCTTCAACATTCCAGTTTATATATATATTTATTTATTTCTCACCGCCACCGAGCCATTGCCAAACACCACCGGAACTTTGCCGCCTGGCAGAAGCAAGCTCCATCTCTTGGTCCAGAGCAGACTTCTGTCTACGAAGAGCCTGGACCTCATCTTCCACAGATTGTGTTGATTCCAGAACCTTTTGTAGCTCAGCAATTTTTGCCTGCAAAACAATAGTACCATAATGATAAAATGCAACACCATAACCAATAAAATTTAATTCACTTCCAAAATAGAATTTGGTTTTATACCTCAAGCGTAAAACATCTTGATCTCTCAGCCACAAGTTGTCCCTGGACTGACTGGAGCTCCTGAAATAAAAAAAATCATTGATAAATATTGCTATTAACACCAGTTAAATTATAGAGAAACTCATTATGGAAGTTGCACTCCTCTAGACCAATTTTTAGGGTGGAGAGAGAAGGTTCATTTGGGTCCTACATGCAAGTTGAGTAATTTTTCATCTGAATGAACAGTTATAGCCTTAATTTATTATCATATTGACATTGTCTCCATGAGGTGCACATTGTATATATTAAATAGTGATAAAGCAGGAATTTTGTTAAATTTAAGGCAGATTTCATAATATTCAAGGTTATTCTTGGTCTGTGTGAAACAAGATAGAAATAACTATTACTTCCTCAGATCCTAATTATGAAACCCCTTTGACTTTTTTGAAAAAATTAATGATGCAAAATTCATCATTTTAAAATATTTATAATTATCTTTTTTTCCTTAAAACTAATTTATTCTACTCATAAACTAACCTATAATATTATTACAAGTGGTCTATGTTATAATTTAGTGGTCTATGTTATAATTTAATGGTCTAATTTACTTCCTTAACTTCCACAGAAAAGTCAAAGGGGTCTTGTATTTAGGACAGGAAGGAGTACATAAGACTAGACGAGTATTACATACCTTAGACAACTCAGCATGAGTATTATTAACTTCATCAATCTCACCTCTGAGCTTAGAATTTTCAGCCTTGACTTCTGCAAGTGACGATTCCAAAACCTGTTTTTCTTTTTCGAAGGACTCGACTTTAACCGTGACATCTCTAGGATGACCATTTTCAGTTGGATTCACATTTATATCATTCAGTTGCTTGAAATCCAAGTTCTCAGCCTTAGTCAATGCATAAGCAGCAGTAACAGAAGCTGCTGCTGCAGCAGCAGCTGGGGATTGGAAAATCTTGGGGTGTGAGGAATCCCTTGGCTTGGGTCTCATGATGAATACCTATATATTAATAAGAGAACCATCATCTATAGAATGCAATATAGTAAATATGTCAATGTAGAAGGACTTAATAAGATAAAATCACGCTTGAAACCAAAGATGAAACTATAACTCATGCAAAAGTATAACGGTGGAATGATTGAATCTAGTTTTTGCAACAACATTCACCAAATATGTCATATTTCCTCACATCTGTTGAAACTTTAGATGTGGTATGAATGAGTGGAAAGTTTCGAACACAGACTTAGATACATTATAAAATGAACTATAGACTAAAGTTTAGCTTCACCAACACTGGTTCTAGAATTAGCATGCCTTTGGGATTTTAATTTATTTTGAGATGATAAATCTTAACGTTCACATCCTTATACAGTTCTCCACCATTGAAGTTGCAGAAGATCCCTCAAAAGTGGAGATAGTCTGATTTAGTTCTGCTTTCCAGGTCCATCAGTTATGCTCAATAATGTCAAAAGATTATGACAGTGCAGTGACAGGTAGAAAAGAAGAATGATCACGAACAATAATGTAATCATTGATCAGCTGCTAAGAAAAATGTATGCTGAAAATTCTGTAAAAAAATTAAGACGGATAATTTTCAATAGCTAATACAAAAATGAATTAAAGAAAAATAAAAGTTTACATACCTCATTGCTATATTTCCCATTATAGCCACCAAAAGCTACCAAATACATCTCCCCATCAATCATAGCTGAGCCGACAGCAAGACCCTGTTTGCAAACAAATATTTGCATCATATATAATTTGACAGACACATCCATGCGTCCACATCTTTGTACATAAATTTTAAACATATGTAATCAAATATAAAAGATTGCCACACTTTTTCATTTCAAACTTTGATTGAGCCGAGATCATAAAATAAGAAATTTGTTTTAACATCAGCATTCTTTTTCTTTATAACTCAACATCAGTATTCTAAATAAGTGGAAACAACAAAATTCAATTCACCAACAATTAAGCTTATATAAGTTCAAACAGTAATCACAATTTCATTTTTCCCTCCAACAGAGATCTCGGTTAAAATTTGTTATGGAAAAGACAATAACTATCATTTGATGAGATGGCACTCATATAAAGCATTCCAAACTGAAATTCATGTGGTCTGTGTATCCTTTATGACCATTGATTAACTGATAAATTAAACACTGAATAAGTCTCTCAAAGCATCATTTCAGATAATCTCATTGTTATGATGATACTAGTTTCGCTAGTGCACAATTCCACCAGCTCTCTTAACCTGTAGACACATCATAGACAGATTAAAAGTAATCTCTAGACCACATATCTTCAGCTAACACTGCCATGGATTACCTGGCCACCTAAAGTGGTATTAAGCATCATTTATTTGTTTTTTTTCTAATATTAAGCATCGTTTCAAAAACACGGATTCTTTATTACCATACACCAACGCCAACAAATTAGTCCCAAAAAACCTATAAGATATGCTAAACCGATTTGCCTTCTCCACAAAAAGACCAGAAATCACAACCACAGAGAGAGAGAGAGAGAGAGAGAGAGAAAGAGATGAGATTTCAAAGTAAT
This sequence comes from Mimosa pudica, assembly GCA_029929735.1. Classification (NCBI taxonomy): domain Eukaryota; kingdom Viridiplantae; phylum Streptophyta; class Magnoliopsida; order Fabales; family Fabaceae; genus Mimosa; species Mimosa pudica. The sequence goes on along the minus strand of JAKELP010000023.1, from coordinate 1,864,738 downwards.
CACCTCACTGGCAAGAGGATTTCTGGGCTTCACAGCAGTCAAGACCGACAAAACTAGTTTAGACATGTTTAACTGTAGAGTCTCCAAGCAACCTGTTTTGTGGCATGTTTAATCAGATACTATGAAGATAATTATTACAAATCTATAAAGTATAACGGCACGTACAGACGGTGTCAATTCCATTTACCTACCACTTTTATTGTCTCCGCCGCCAACTATGAACCAACTATCATTAATGGTGATACCAGCATGGCCAGCCCTTGGAGATACTAAATCACCTTGAATTTGAGGCAGGGACCACTCCAACTGAAGCAAACAAAATATTTCTACCATGTTACAATGAAACAAAAGCAACTTCAAAAATAAATGGAAGAACTTAGGAAACATTGTGCAAGAATAGTGAAACATAACCCAACAATTAACTAATGTCAATTTAAGAATTTAAGAATACGGAAAAAGTTCTTCCACTTTCTTTACATGGGTTACAGGGACCACTTAACTGAGACAAATCCATAACCATAATTCTATTAATCTAGAAACAATATTAATTTCAAAAGGCTAACAAAGCAAAGAAATCTCTTCAAATAGCAGAAGCTGTCTAGCATAAGAAAAAATGCAGAAGCACACATCAAGTTCAATAGTAAGCAATAAAAGTTGCACGCACATGCAAATATTATATATCTGGATCTTCAAACTCATTACTACTTTAATGATCGCAAAACAGTTTCCAGAGTCAAATCGCTTACTGTTTCCAAGTCTAATATGTGTAGATCGTTGAAGAACACGGAATGAGAACAACCACCAAAAACTAGAAGATACCGATCTCCGTGAATAGTAGCTGCATGATCATATCTAGGAGCTGGAGGTGTCTGCCTATCAAAATGCAAGGAGAGGGTGCAGAAAATTTCACAACACATAAAGACAACTTTAGTAAAGTAAATTACAAAAATACTTACATTGTTTGTATTACATCCCAAGTCATGCTTTCCAGATGAAGAACGTGGACATCGTTCATTAACTTCCGGCTCATGTCTTCACCACCGAACAATATCACTCTTGAACCAACCAAAGTTGCCGACTGCCCCACTCGAGCTACCTAAGAATCCATCAAGAATATTCAAAAGTCAAATCTGAAACTTGTATATATAAATATTTTTAAATAGTTGAAGGAAAATTTCATACCATACACACAATACTCCTGCCTGGGGGTGTTTTTTTTTTTGGGGGGAAGGGGGGGGGGGATAGAATAAAAACACAGTAAACCAATAAATGTACTCCAAACATAGACAGAACTTCCAGTTTTATATAAACAGAAACACTTACCGGAACATTTCCTGAAGTCTCAATTACTCCATAAAGGGATGTTTCAAGATCAATGTAATGAACTGCAAGAAGTCCACGACATGTTGAGTTTCTATACTAAACGTTCTCCACTCAAATATTTAAAAACATTACAAAGACACAAACCCATAAGGTTGCCAGAAGAATCCTTTAGATTGCCGCCAAGAAGAAGAAGTTTATTCCCCCATCTGATCTGAAAAGGTACAAATAAAATCCTAACCTCTATCAGAAAATCAAATGTACAGGCGATTACTAAAACTCATGTTTAATCCTTTGGTAATGCAAAACACAAACGCTACAAAATATATACAGAGTTGTGAATGCAATTTACCATATTGTGACCAGATGTGGCTGGAAGAACCCCCTGTGAGTTACTTTCATTACCTTTATCAGCAATTAAATTTAATTTCAGATTGGACCATGTCAAATTTCTGAGGTCGAAAACCTGTAAACAGCAACATGAACGCTAAAGCAGTAGACATAGTCTAAGCTTCAGAAAAGTGTCTGAGCATACACTATACCTGAACATCTGACAAATTCCGACCATTGCGACTTCCACCAGAAATGTATAGCTTTTCATCAACCACTGTTGCAGCTTGCTGGAATCAGAAGACAAACCATACTCTAAGTTAAATATCTGGGAAAGGTATAAGCAAGGACTTAAGCTACATAGATACGAATGAACAAGGACTTTTACAGTTTACATTTAATTAGAAAAATTAAGATGGTTCAAGATCCTAGAGATCATTCCTATATGCCTTTGTCAAGGAGGATAACTTTGTCGCTCATCAATATTTCCAATCCCTCTTCCATGAATAAAAATTATTTGACTACTAAATTTAAAAAAAGAAAGGAGAAAGACTGAATAAAGTGAAAAACAACAGGGTTAAACTATAGTTAATCACATTATAAATTGATTATCCCCTTCCTTATCTCTAAGTTACACACACACAGACCTTGTAGCGAGCAGATGGACGGGCACCAGATACGGGGACTGCTACCCACTCCTCATATGTCAGATCCTTAAGCCAGTTGTTTGTATCCATATATTTCTTTTTCTCCTATACAATAGCCCTAGCAAAAGCTGCTTCAAGTTACTTCAAGTATCACTTTAGATTATATGACAACTTTCATATCAAAAGGAGCAGACAAGACCAAGGTCACAAGTATCTAGTCATTGCAGACATTAAGAAAGAAGAAAGAATGAAGCACACCAAACATAACAAATATTTATAATATAAACAGATGGTAGACTTTTCCTGATTGGAAAACATAGGGGATAACCTTAGTATAAACCAAATAATTGAAAGGTCTCAAGAAACAACACTGCTACATGGAGACAAAAACCTTAAAGATCGAATGAGGATGCGGGCATGACATATTTAGGGACAAGAGGCAGACAAATGATATTATGGGAAAAGCTAGATGCCAGTAAGAATCTGACCACAAGCCCCCAAGGAGCGGGATTGAGTTTGCTAAATTTTGTCCGATCAGCATAACGATATTAAGGCTTACTATGAGCTGAAGATAGAAATAGTTACTCATTCAAAAACTGTAAGGAAAACAAGTCCAGGAACAACTAAAGTTTCCACCAAATCTAGACATCCAAATCTACTCCAGCGGTCGTCATTTGACAAATCACGCTTTACAATAGTTTGATCGGGATATACAACATAAACTTTACTTCCTCTGATTCCTCAGTTCAAAACCAGGCAATAGTAACTGTGTGCTTGGATGGAGGGAAAATGGGAGAGGAAAGAAAATGGGAGAGGAAAATGGGGTGGGGGGAAGTATTTTCCCTTGCTTGGATGGGGAGAAATGGGAGAGGAAAGAAAAGGGGAGAGGAAAAGTGGGTGGGCCACATGCCCCATTTTCCTCCCAAGTTTTTCCTCCCAAAATGGGGGGATTATAAGAGAGAGAAAAGTTGCACAACATTGTCCAATAATCATGTCCCACCTCACCCACCCATTTTCCTTCCTTTCCATTTTCCCTCATCCATCCAAGCATGATGAGGGATAACATTTTCTCTCTCATTTTCTTTCCTCTCCATTTTCTCTCCTCCCATTTTCTTTCCTCTCCCATTTTCCCTCCATCCAAGCAGAGCATAACTGTATAAAAAAAGGGTCAACCCAGTTCTAGTACCCATTTAGTGAGGGTGCTGGGGAAGGGAATATACTAGGCAGCCTAACCCCTGCTTTTTGCAAAGTGGCTGATTCGAACTCACGACCTCAGACCCCACGGCAAGCGAGCTTACCATAGAGCCAAGCCGGCCCTTCCAATAGTAACTGTCTCCATGTACTAAATCTATGAACTTCATTTTGCACCCCTACATAGGAATAGACAGTCTTTCAAGTTGCATTAGTTTTCAATACTGAGCTACATAACACAAACGATGAACAACATCAAATATGACAGAATTTCAGAAAACCAGAATAGCCTACCCCACCTAATGGCATAAGGCTTTATTGTTATTGTAGTTCAGAAATTCTAGAATGTTCTCCAAACATGAAATTCTCTAACCCAATTATTTCAATCAACTGATCTGAATTTCACCAGCTGAGTCAAACATAAACCCAAGCAATAGCAACCTCAAGTCTCACCAATTGCAAATCTGTTACCCAATAGCACACCCCAACAAAAATGTTGCAACTTCATATCAACACATCAAAAGGGGTCCTTAAAAATCCAAACTTTTCCACCAACAAAGAAAGAAAATGAAGAATTAATTCAAAATTAAGCAAAAAAAAGGTACCTTTTTTATTGGGGTATTAGAAGAAAGGTGGGATCTTGAGAAATGAGGCTTAGATTTGGATCTGCAACAGAAAAGGGATGAGATTGACGGTGGCAAATGTTCCCAATTGAAGAAAAGGAATTATAAGAGCCACCGTCAAGAGATTTGTCTCTTATAGAAGAGACTGTGAAGAAGAAGAAGAAGGTATCAATATTGGTATCTGAAATGTCCGTTTGAATCTGGAAGTAACACACAAATCAACGAAATTTACAATTACAATTAAGTCTTCAATCATGGAATAATTATAATTAGCTCTCAAAAATCATCAACATATACTAAAATTCTAGGAAATTTGTAATTCTTCCTTTCCTCTGCTTCTCTTTTGACTTTTTTTATAAATCAAAAATATAAAATTAATCTTTTTAAATTATACTATATGGTTATTTTTTTCCTTCTAATTACTTGTTTGTGGGTGGTGTGACATACCTTATAATAACTTTGATAATCTAATTTGCTTCTTTAACTTCCATAAAAAAAATTAAATAAGTATTAAAGGGAGTAGTTAATGTCTAAATGATCTATTATTGACAACAAGTCATTGAATTGTTAATAGCTCTATAAGTTGTTAATATTGAGTTGCAATTTTGTCAATGACAACACTTTTATTGAGTTGTAAATGGTAATGTATCTTTTTACTTGTCAGTCTAAATGGTAACATATCTCTTTATTTGTCATTGAATTGTTAATAGTAAGAAATATATTGATATCGGAGATTCTTAGGGACTTCAATCAATGTAATTTAATGATTTTTAAGGACCTAGTCATGATTAATTCCCTTATGTTGGACCTAGCTGTAATTTATCATATGGGAAAATTACACTCGGTTACCATGGAAGTAATCTATTACAATCAAGTCTCTCGAAATTACCGAAGTATAGTGAAGTCCTATATATATTAGTTCCAAAAGTGAAAAAGACAAGTTTGCCCTTGTGTATTTCCCGTGTAAACCCAAGTGGTCAAGGGGGTGACTTTTGTGCGAGCACAATACAGTACTCAAGAGAAAGATGAGGGTGCGAGGAGGGGTTAAGTTATTTGCAAGCCACATCATCATCTTCATCATCCATCATCTTCTGAACAAATTAAGTAGTGAAACTCACCTTTTTAATCGGTGATATGTGTTCAGGTAAAAAAAATGGTGGTATGTGCTAATATTCGGGTTTACATTATTTCTCATCCATCTTTGTTGTACAAATAAAAAAATGTAAAGTTCTATTTGTTTATGATGCTTGCTGGATATAGGTATTTCGACCTATAGTGAACAGTAGGCAAGAGGAGAGAGAATGGCCAGAAAGAGAATTGGGCAAGGTGAGTAATTTGGTTGTAAAAGTAGTATAGGGGTAATTTGGGTAAAAATTGAGGAAAAATAGAAAGTGATCTTATATTTAGGAACTTATCCACATCCCCAAAGTGATCTTATATTTAGGAACGGAGGGAGTATTATAAATACTTTAAAATGATTATAGCTTTCTTAACCTACCTAAAAACCTATTTGGGTCTTACATAAACGATGGGAAGAAGTATTTCAAGAAATGGAGCGCATGGTCATGTGTAGTTAGATAAATTGATATTAATTTTGAGAAAAAATTGGGGAAAAAAGAAATATTGATATAATTGAAATACAAACTACTGTACCTAAGTATTCTCTTTTACTTATTAGTCCCAAGCATATCAAGCTAAGATAATAAATATCATAGTCCCTAGCATATCAAGCTATGATAATAAATATCGTAGCACTCTCTCTATCTATAACCTAACCAAACACATACAAACAAATATTAATATATTAGTTGTAGAGTCGAATAATTGGTGTTCTCCTTTTCTGTGATTTGGTGGTTTAAGGAATTATTTCTTAAAAAGTATTTATATCAACGAAAATTGATTCTATAGCATTATAAGAAAAAAAATATTGTGGCATAACATTAAATTGAATAATATAAATACAACTAGCTAGGTGTATCGACTATAATTCTAAATTTTGCAATCATTGATCCGTGTCAAATTAATGTTACAATTTTATTTCTATAACTATATATTCAAAATTATGACGCTCATCAGTTCATAAATTAATCAATTCCTACATCTACCAGAAAAAAAATAGATTACTGATAAAAGATGTAGTTGTTTAGTTTTATGACTAACTCAGAATTGCATACATAAATAGAAATATATATGGGGGATGAAGAAGACGACTACGTATGGCAACCGCATCTCAAATTTAAGAACCGCCATGCATTTATGCTCACCTTTCTCTCATAATAAACAGTACGCAGTAATACATATAGAATAGTAGGTGATATATCAAAAGCAAAGCACTAATAAAATAATATATATCATATCTAGCTTTTCAACTCATCACTCGTTATTTAGCTATATCTGATCACTATTTATAGAGCCCCTCGTATTACCTTACTCGTGTGTTGTCAACTTGTCATAACACAACAATTAAATTATTGGTATACACAAAATTGTTAGGGGTTAGTTTACTTAAGCCCCCAGAAAATGTGTATATATTTTAACCAAGCCGAAATCCTGAAATTATACAGCACGGCCAAAGGATCAAAGTGTTTTTTTCTAAAAAAAAAAATTTGAATAATCCTTTCATTTTTACCAAGTGCATATACGTATGTTAACGACTAGCAATAGAAAAAAAAATATGTATATACAAGAAAATCTACAAGTTATTGCAATGTAATAATAGCTGATAAAAAGATTTCAAATGTTTATGGGTAAATAAATATTCAAGTATAAATAAATATTTTAGCATCTAACAATAATGAAATAACCTACAGGTATAATTATGGAAACTTACAATAATCAATACAGAGGTTTATGTGTTCAATATATAACTGAACTTACATGTGTATACCCCAGCAGTTTAACAACTAACAATAGCGACATTTTGGATGGTCATTTACCATTAAAACTTCATTTCATGTCTTTTGGTATGCAGTATAATCTCATGATTTTTTGTCCTTATTTGAAAGTCAATTGCTGCCAATAACTTTTTTTTTTGCTAGGCAATATACATTTATACTCACTCTTGTCCTAATTATAAGACTTTATGAGTTATGGAGAAATAAAAATAATTGTGCAAAATTAATCACTTTACATTGTTTATAATTATTTTTCACTCGAAACTAATTTATTCAACTTATAAACTAACCTATAATATAATTACATGAGGAATAAGTTATAAGTTAGTAGTCAGATTTACTTTTTTAACTTAAAACAAATTAAAGGAAAGTTATACTTATGAATGAAGGAGTAAGTTAGTAGTATAAGAACTCATTGTAAGCGAGCAACAGATCGCAGATCCCACCTGCAACTCTATATCCCACCTGCAACTCTATACTTTTAGTGTCTACTCTTTAATAAAAGGAAATAAAATTTTCTTATTTGCATGATTATGTGTTGAAGAAGCGCTCGTGGCCACATTCTTAAAACTACAAATGTTGACTATTATTATTATCATTATAAAGAGGAAAACTAGACCTAGAGTCTCCTATAAATATGAAACCCAAGGACCTCATGCATTTCATAGTTCATCAATCAATAATCTCATCCCTAGCTACACGTTTGAGCTTTAGGCTAAGACATGATGGCCAGCTCAAAAATCATGGGGTCTTTGTTCACTGCTTTGCTCATTTTAGACTTGACATTTGCTACTATGTCATCCCACCCACAATCACCACCATCCAATGCCCACCATGGCTCATGGTTGTCCGGCACCAGCTCCACCGGTTGGTCGTCGGCATCATCATCATCTGCGGTCCATGGGGCTGAACATGAAGTGGGAGTTAATGCTTGGATTATTGGGGATGGTAATAGTGGCCAATCATGTGGCGGCGGAGGTGCTGGAGGGGGAGGAGGTAGTGGTGGCGGAGGCGGCAGTTCCAGCGGTGGAGGTGGTGGCGGTGGCGGTGGTGGAGGCGGTGGAGGAGGAGGCGGTGGCTGTGGGATGTCAAAAAGTTCTATTAAACAAGGTAATTAAAAAAAAGTTGGTTTGGAGTGATATTAATAAGGAAGTGGAGCTCCAAATCTTATATGATGAATCGGATTAAAGCAATAAGTTAATTAATACTGAATAATAATCCGTGCTAATTAATTATGTTATTATACATTTAAGTGTGTGTTGTATGATATGACGTAAACTAAATAATGAGTCGTGCGCAGCTATATATGTGCGCGCGAGCGCCTGGGATTTTAGGCGTGTCTGTACTATACGTACTTTGTAAAAGTGTGCTTGTAATAAATCTGTTATCAATATAAGTTACATGGAGATCTATTATTGTCAAGTATTTTTGTTATATATATATATATATATATATATATATATATATAAGTTACATGGAGATCTATTATTGTCAAGTATTTTTGTTATATATATATATATATATATATATATATATATATATATTCTTTTTAATTGGGGATTAGTTCGTAGTGAAGAAAGCATTTAGTCTCTCACCTCACTGTTACTCTGTTAATGAGGATATCTTGTTCATTGATAAATATATAAAAAAGGGAATTTCTAGTTTGACTTAGATCATTTAACAGGGTAAGATGAAAAGTACTGAAAGAATATATTTGGGCATAACTTTTCGAAGGGAGAATAATGACGGAAAATCTCCTCCCCTAAAATTACGTTGAATCCCAATTAAAGTTTTCAGTATTGTCTTAGAGTGGTCTAATCATGTGATGACCCGAATCAGTTTTCATTTCAGACTAGTATTACATATGACTATTGTTGTTAAACTCACGAGTTGGCATATCAATTTTAACGTTTTTACTGTCATAACTAAATAAAAGGTGTTATAATTCAAATAAATACTTATAAGTAGATGCAACTTGGTAAAAACTCACCTATTTACTTGCCGAATTTCACCATTCTTATGTTTCTACCTTATAAAAAATAGTGTTAATTTGCTCTTAAATTCATTTCAATTATTTTTATTTGACTAAATTCAATGAATTTATATGTAAATTACATAGAAACTTGTATATTGAGATTGATAAATTATTAATGTTGATATATTTAATATCAACTATTTATATTCAAAAAATATTCTAATAAATTATTGCTATTTTTGCATTTTTTTTATTTAATTATATACGAGAAATATATGTCTATTAATAAACGTAAACTAAGAGTTTATGATTCGAATCTATGATCCAATTTTACCTTTTTTTCCATTAGTTTGACAATCTTAGGTATAGAATCTATACCATTAAACATCTCCCTTGGTGGAGATGCTTTCTAACTTGGATTGATCAATAAACAACTATTCTAGCTTACCAAATACTCCTTCCATTCCTAACTATAAAGTCACTTTTAAATTTCGATTTGTTCATAAGTATAAGATCATTTTCTAGTTTTTCTCAACTTTTTTTTTCCAAATTAACCCTAATAATGTTTATCTATAGTAACAAGCAAGAGAGTGAGAGTTAGGATAAAGGTATATATAGTTAGGATAAATTGGTAATATCACGTGTTAATAACAAACTTAACTAACATCCTTAATCTAATTAAATTAGGGAGAGTGATTTTATATTTAGGAACAGATATAGTAACAATTTTAGGTTGTGATCAACTTATTATAGAATCAGAAAGACAGCAACAACTAATAATTTGATTTGAAGGCCAGGTACAATAATCATAATTCGTGACTGGCTATAAGGGCGTTTAAATAATACTCCTATAATGTCAAAGAAGTTAATTGCACACTAATTCTTTGAAACTTCACGATATGATTAACAGAGTTTAGTTAGACCATTTCAAACCTGATATATATTTGAATTCTCTTGAATTGAACTAATTGATCAAGCTGTACATGGATTCAGCGATATCATAATAGTGCTTTTTTCGCCTAATTCTGTTTCTCATATTTAATAAGACAATAATTTTTTAGTCAATCTATAATTAGCAAGATTAACAAACTTGATATATTCAAAAAATTACTTTTATATAAATAATTACTTTATTCACAAATGATCAGTTAAAAAACAGAGAAACAACAGTCAAGTCCTAAAAACAAATAAATACATGAGGTCTTTCAAATCTCAAAATTACTAATAAGTATCTTGGGACCTAGAGAAATCTATTGTAATTGTGTAATTAATCTTTACTGATAGAAAAAAACCGCTAAGAATGATTTGGGCCTTGATTAACGAGTTAAAGTATATCGATTGACAAACAACATTACAACTATCGCCATTAATAACTAATTGGCTAAAGTATACTTTTGATCCTTTATATTTGCATCAAGTTTCAATTTAGTCCTTTATGTTTGGAAAGTACACTTTTAGTCCTTTTTTGTTAACACCATTAGTTTAACTTAACCGAAAATGCTAACTTAACAATTTTAAATGATTATTTTATAATTAAATTGGGACAAAAATGATAAATTTTGAAAATATAAGAATAATTACACTCAAATATTTCAATTGAACATTTTTTCAGTATTTAATAAACATTTAAAATTGTTAAGTTAGCATTTTCCGTTAAGTTAGACTAACGGTGTTAACAAAAAAGGACTAAAAGTGTATTTTCCAAACCTAAAGAACTAAATTGAAACTTGATGCAAACATAAGGGACTAAAAGTATACTTTAGCCTAACTAATTAGCGACTAACAAAAAAAAACTAATTAGAGAGGGTAAATTGGTAATTTCAAAATTAATTATATTACACAATGGATTGAAATGCTAGTAATTTTGATATTTTAAAAACCTTGCAATATTAATTTGTCTTCCTTTGGACCTGATAATTGCAATTTTCCGATCCTGAAGAAAAAAATAATCATTGAGTGATAAAATTATTAGACTATTACATATATAATATAGCGATCATATATAATTTAATTCTCAGGTTCCAACAACATGAGACTAGAGTTCTGTCGTGTTTGAATCGCACAAACAGGATTAAAATCTGAAGATAACTAAACTCTGAGAAATAACTCATCATCTCACTATTAATAAAGAAATTACATAGTCCCACTATATATGACTTAGTTTTGTACCTCCAACGATTGATGAAGAAGATTAACGAAAATATCAATGATTTGCACTCCCACAACCACATGAAAATCGTGTAGGATCAATTTTTTTTTTTTTAAAAAAGAAGATTACACGGAGAGCAGCCAAAAAAACACTTCTAAATTTACTGATGACAAAGATGATATGACAATATAATATATGGAAAATTTCCTTCATTATATATTGTCGTCAAAGACATAAGTGAACAGCCTGATTTTGGGTCTGTTTGGATGGATAGAATTGAGACGATGGAAATGGAATTGGAAATTAGTGTAAGGGGTAAAAGATGGAAAATAGAGGTATTAATAATGAGATGTAAGGTTTGTGGGGCCCAGAAAAAATGTGGGATGAAGAGAGAAAGTTTGTGGATCCCGGGATATATGTAAATTATCAATATATCTTTCCAATTCCAGTTCCATTTTCACAATTCCTCCCAGGCAAACATATTCTTAGGGCATCAATTATAAATGAATGAGCCATTTCATCTCTATCTTCTAATATAATTCCATGCATACATATAATATATAATCATATGTCAACATAATATAATACTCCGTCCGGTCCTAAATATAACACCTAATTGACTTTTTCTAGAAAATCCTAAAAAAGCAAAATAAGTTAATTATAAATTGATTTACCTAATTTTTTTCCCTTAAACTAGTTTATTTTACCTATAAACTAATGAATAATCTAAAACTATATCAAATATGTCATCATTTTATAATCTATTTCACAACCTTAATCTCTCTAAAAAAAGTCAATTAGATCCTATATTTAGGACCGGAGGTAGTATAATATAAAACTATAATATAATATCGATCTACAACGACGCAGCCAATACTTTCAATAATGAATATATTGATATCAGATGAATTACAATATGGAGCTTATCACAAATACTCCACATGAGCAGGAGCTGAACTCACTGTTATTTATACGTACATATATATAGACATATGTTATATATAGATATCATATTATATATAAAGTAGTATCAATTTGTTTATGTAAATATACCACTTGATCCATATAATATAGACCAAGGTCTCCTCGGAATTCTATTTAGTTCCTTA